>HG992013.1:7507500-10007500 GCA_905220435.1 Amphipyra tragopoginis | reverse complement strand
AACCGGGCAGACTCCGGAGATAAATCACTGAGAAATTTCACACGGAAAAACCCAATAACACTTTTCCCGATGTGGGTTTCGAATCCAGGATCTCACGTTCAGCAGTCGCGCTTGCGACCACTAGACCAACGAGACAGTCAATAAATTATTGAGCTGTCTTCTCCTTATACAACACAATTTTTAGTATACACAAAAACCGAGACAACCCAACAAGATTTTAATCAGAATTACCGGAGCATGTATTTTTTTTTTTATAAATCTCCAAGTTACACCTTAGCTTATATTGCGTTAAGTTCCCCAGTAGAGTTTGAAATGTGTGAGATGTGCTATGCAGGGGTTGTGTAATACACGGAAACTGACCGAGCGGACTGTCTCAAGCCTCAAGGTGTCTATTCCCGTCGACTGTTATGCATAGAAACCTATTGAAACAAAACTGAAATTTATGAAAAAAAAAATGCATCATTTAACGTGGTATAAAAACTATGTCAATCGATTCTCCTAGTGATTCTGAACAAACTAGTTTCAGGTTTAGTGTATACTAAAACTAAAGTTGTAAAAGATATTAAGCAAAAAAAAAGCTCTTTAACAAAATTATGTCTTCTACATTGATGATCTCAATTTTTAAGATAACCTCAATTAGGGATACTACTTCCATCTTCAATTTTTACGTAGATTTGGGTATGACCAAATATTTTTATCTTATTATAACATCATATTTCACTTTATTTGCTCTTGTGCTAAAAATTATATCTACAATATTTTCTTGTACAACATGTTTCTAAGTCGCTCTGTTGATTAGACATGGTTGCATGTCTAATCAATAACTCTAGTCATGATCTACTCTACATATAACTAGATACAGCTGTACCGCAGAAGATTGACCTGTAATCCAATTTCAATATCCAAGCATCCAAGTTATTTCGAACCTTACATTCTTCGTCGTACTGGAAATTTTTAACAGATATTGAAGATTGGCCAGATATAAATGTAAGAAACACGATGGGTATATCAGCTGTCTATACCATTATGTAAAAATCTGACAACGCTCATTTCAATAAACACACAACTAAAAAACTATATTTAACGAAAACGAAACGAGGACCTTTGTTTTCAATATACAGACAAACCATTTTCTATATATCTGATATAGAACATGCACTATTTATAAAGACTGAATGCATTTGAATTCAAAAACTAATTGACTAGTCAAACCGCTAGGGTTGACTGACGAGTGACTAAACTACTGAGTTAGGTCGAACAATTTCTCTGCTTCAGACTTTGATTGACGTGTTGTCAATCACTTCTAGAAATGAACCATAAGCTCAAAAAGGTCTTCGAAAGAAAACTGTTTTAATAAAGCCTGTAAGAGTACCTAACAAGGTATTTTAATGATATCCGCCTCCAACTGAATGGTTCGGTTGGATTTCTATGTGGAGCGCTTCTCCCTATTCCCTGAATCAACAACCGTGATTTACCGATAGCATTAAAGTGAAATTATATTATGCTAGCCTCAGATTGAGGTTTTAATTCTTCTGAAATCTGATGTCTGGGGAATAAATAGTCCATAAGACTGGACATCTATCAGAACTGTGCGAGGAAAATGTGCGGGGCGAAAATGTGTAGCGAGGATGTGAAACAGTGTGACCCTTTCCACCAGAGCTGTGCGAGGAATGTGTAATGCGTAATGTGTTAATGCGTACAAATGATCATCTACCTCTTCCAAACACCATCTATTGACTGACTGATAGGCACATATTTTTAAATCCTCGCACTCGTTCCTAGCAACACATTCCTCGTAACACATTCCTCGCAACACATCCCTCGCTCGCATTTCTCGCTTGTTTTGTATGAACAAAAACTTCGCTCCGCTAAGCCGAAGCTAGGTCAATGAAGTGATTCTATTAGTGCTTACAAAACACATTCCTGGCTACGCAGCTCAGCACAGCTCTGGTGGATGTTCAGCCTAAAAGTTCTTCATTTTATTAAAGGTCACCAACTCAAACATCCGTTTGCCACTTTTTTTATTTTTCGGGCACAGGCTTTATCAGGACGATTCATGCCGTGTTTGTGTTTTCTATATCAGGCCCTTAATTATTATTAAAATAGGTACTTAAGATTGCTTCGTTGGTCTAGTGGTCGCAAGCGCGACTGCTGAGCGTGACGTCCTGGGTTCGATCCCCAGGTCGGGCAAATTGATATTGGGTTTTTCCGTGTGGAATTTCCTAGTGGCAGCCCGGAATCTTGAATTGTGCCTGGTTGATGGCAGTAGGCTCGCCCACGGCAAAATGAGGGTGTACTATACACCTCTGCCCAACCCTTCGGGGAATACAGGCGTGATGTTATGTTATGTAAAATACTTAAAATTACGTTTCAAAATAACATACTATCTTCTAGAGTATCGAAAAAAATGATTTTCATTTTTATTATTCAGAATTGAAACGGAAAAAAAGACAGTTTCATTCATTGCCCGTTAAATCATGTAAATGGAGTTATCAGTTTTAAACTTTACGATATGTAATTCATATTTCAAAACACACGGGGAAACAACACAACAATTTAAAACAAACAACTATACTTAATTACCTGTAAACCCTTTTAATCGTAATATTGGTGCAAAATAGAATTGCTAATGCATTTGGGATTAAACCAATCAAGGTTTCCATCGAGTGCACACAAGCCAGCCAATTAATTACTTGGGTGGCTACAGTCCGTGACAATGGGATAACAAATGATTATCGTTCATGTATGCACTTGTGTTCGCTGCCTTACATTATTAGAGCTGCCTGTATGAACATGCAATGTGCTTGCGTCATTTGAGACATGTTTGATACATAGAGCTCGTTATCATTAACAAGTTACGTTAGTCTAAAGATGCACTAGAAACATTTCCTGGAACTGTCCGCTTCATAGTTAAAAACTTGATAATCGCATTAAAATGCGGTCATTGAATTTAAGTTCTGCTAAGCCCTTTTTCCAACTATGTTGAGGTCAGCTTCTAGTGCAACCAGGGGGCCTACTCCCTAAGTCCGTCAACGAAGTTAGTCGCCCGTCCGAAAGTAACCCGAAACGTAGGAGTGAACAAAACACGTGTCAAGTTCAATTTTTCGGACGGGCAAAAACAAATCGGTAGTAGGGACAACTGTCAAATCGTGTTGTCATTCATTCTTAGTTCGGGCCCCGAAATAATCCCGAAAGTGATATCGAGTAGGAAACGCTCGTAACTAAGGCCGATACCGCGGACTTCGTGCTTAGGGAGTAGACCCCCAGATGCGGCTGAATACCGAGCGACTGCCATCAGACCTCCGCAACCCAGTTACTGCGAGCAATGTCGATATCCTAAAGTTAGACCGGTTGTCAGACTTTCAGGCATCTGACTACTCATAACGACTATCATAGGTATTTGTATGACACCCGGGACCGACGGCTTAACGTGGTTTGCGAGCCACAGATTGAATTTAAGCATAAAGACTGATTTACACAGGGTAACTGACTCCAAACTCGAGACAAGTCAGTGCTGATGCTGACCCGATATTTACCTAGTGTAAATTGATTTGGAGTCAGTATAGCGCTGTCGCGATTAATTTTTAGTATTTTTTATTTAATTATGAGTCCGACAGTACTCGGAAGAAAAATTTTTAGTACACCTAACTGGCGATTACGCCACGAATATAATGAGATTTTGCTTGTAAACTATCAACAAAAAATGAACAATCCTGTACAGACTACAGATTTGATGTTCCATTATAAAGAAGTATACGTACATAGCGAAGCGGGAGAGCGGAAGAATTGATCGCTCTAAATATGTCATATCGCGCTATATCACAATAGCGGTTCAAAACTGGAGCATGTTCAGTTCAGTATCTAGTTAGCAGCTGACAGGCTTTCGTTGATGTTTATGCACCCATTAAGGAAACACTTGTTATCCGGGTTAAGCTGAGTATCGATTAGTGTCGAAACATTTTTTGAAACCTCGCTTGGCATTATTGGGTTAGGTGTTTTTATAGATTGTTTTGAGTGAGTGAGGGATATTTTGGCAATACAATGCCTAACTATTCATAACCTTCAAATAATAGTTCATTATCCTTAGGGAGCCTTTCCACCAGAGATGTGCTTTGCAGCGAAAATGTAAAAGCTAAGCTACGAAACTATGTTGTGACCGTTTCCACTGACGCGAAGCTATGTAGCGGAGCGAGTAAAATGTGCTATGAAACGCGCGCCTACTGTAGGTACACTGCTCAGCACATAGCTACACGAGTCGCTACCATCCATAGCACGCATCCATAGCTCGCATCCATAGCTCGCGTCCATAGCACGCATCCCCAGCACGCAACCTTCCATATAAAAAACGTAGCTTTGTTGAATCAGTTTCCACCAGTGCTATGCTATGTGGACCAATGAATATGATTGATGGATATCAAATGCATCCTTAGCAACGTTGCTTAGCACATGTCTGGTGAAAAAATACCCTTACCGTGTTCAACGAAAGATGAGTCCAGACATGGCGGTCATTTCATGAATTATAGGAGACTGCTATCGAAAAAACGTAAACGACATCATCAAAAACCGTAAAGTAACTATTGTCCATATTTTGTTTCTTTTTAATACTTATTTGATATTCTTTGTATGGTAACGGTTTATAAAGAAACGTCAGGGTGAAAAGGGTATAGTTCAATTTTTATAGACCGATTCAATGCGCTCATTATCGCTATCGACATTACGATAATCACCAATCAACATCTAATTATTGCCACCATCCCCTAAATGTGGTATTTATTTATTTATTTATGCTAATACGGCTTCAATAAGCCAATTACATTAACATAACCGACTAAAACAAGTCATAAACACACTAAATAACGCAATAACGAAAATATAAACAAAACAATTATGAACATTATGTCAAATCGTCTTGCTTTCGCAGAAGCTCAGACATACGCACTTTTAAAATCGTCCGCAAATAGATCAACGTTCGGGTTGGCTTCCATTAGACTATTGAGCATCTATAACAATAACGGTTTCCCTTAGTAGCCTTGCTATACTTTGCCCGAAATAATAAACCTTTAATACCTTTTCTACCTAGGTGTATCTTTATTTTACTCCCCAATTAGCGTGAAGGTAACTCATAATTTGGGCATCAAGGACCATTCGATATGGTAAGTTTCTATTCTCATCGAATAAGGTGAAATCAGTGAAGAGTTACTTGCGTGAATCCTTGCCAAACAAGTAAACAGTTTATGGCCTATCGTTCAGTGGGCCCGGGGGGGTCATTGAAGGAGGATTGAGTGTTTTATTATTGTCTTGGTTTATTGGCCTCGCTTAACTGAAACTTATGTAATATGACTATGGAAACAAAGATTGCGATACATACATATCCACACTATCTATCAGATATTATATTAAGTTTACGCCTATAGTATTAGAACAGATTTTGCTTAGATTACCTCTTTTTATTTTTTAAATACAATAACATTAATATTTGGAATATTAATGTTATTTACTTCCTTCATACAGTTACTAACTATTCTGCAGTCTATTTATTACTGTCTAATGCAGCACATAGGCCTCTCTTAAAAGGAAGATAAGGCTCTGGTCCCCACACTGAGCAAATGAGGAGATAATTCATCCGTCTAGAATTAGTGCTATCCCACCATCCTACCTTCCCGTAGGTCGTTGATCTTTTAGTTCGTATCACTGAAAATATATTGATAAGTACTAAACTTAGAAAGCACGACGAACATAAAAGCTACCAAATAAATATGAATCAATTAGAGTTAATTTGTCAAAAAACACCTGCAATAAACTGTTTATAAAGTTACAATCTAAATAAATGCTGTTTGACTTACTTCGAAAACTTACTGTTACCACCCCACTAATAACAAAATTGATATCTACATTAATTTTATCCTATAAGTATAATCATTATCTATTACCTAAAAGCGATCTCCCAACCTAATTTGTAAGTTTACGAGTACATATTTCTGTTTTTACGAACAACAACTGGTGCATGACATTTTTTTATTTAAGGGCTTATTTCTCAGTCTTCGGTTAACTCTTAACTGAGAGATCAATGTAGCGGTTCTTTAAGCATTTTTTTTTCTATCGAAATTCTGTCAAACCGCCATGTTAACTTCTTACATAAGAGCTATCTGACGATTGTAATACGGGTTGCAGACCAAGAGCTAAGCTAAGTTAGTTTAGCTTAGCTCGCATAGCTGACGCAGTTTTTCATACTTGTGTGCAAACTGCAAACTATGAATAACTGTATGAAAAACAGCGTCAGCTATGCGAGCTAAGCTAAACTAACTTAGCTTAGCTCTTGGTCTGCAACCCGTATAAAACAGGCTCTAAGTAACGGAATGGAAGTATTGGCCCGTCCGGGCGTCCGCTATTATACGGGTTGCAGACCAAGAGCTAAGCTAAGTTAGTTTAGCTCAGCTCGCATAGCTGACGCAGTTTTTCATACTTGTGTGCAAACTGCAAACTACGCAAACTAAGCTATGTGAGCTAACTAAAATATGCGCAGCTAAGTTAGTTGTGTATGCCGATGCACAGCTACGCAAGCTAAGCTAAGCCCCTCCCGCTTACCCTGCACCCCTTCGCACTTCCTTTGCCAGTGCTGTCCAGTGTCTTGTCGTGCGCACGGTCGTTTTGTACCAAATATGGTGCAATTTATTGAAGTTGTTAAAACAATTTCCTATACTATGGAACACGGAGTCGAAGGATAATCACAACTTAAATAAGAAGGATGTTGTATGGAAAAGAACACTGACTGAGCTTTCGCTTAGTTTTTGGTGTGCACGGGACATATTTTTAATTTATCTTAGCTTAGCTTAGCTAAGCTGGCTTAGTACCTATAGCTTCGGAATAGCTTAGTTTTCGGTCTGCAACCCGCTTTGCGGTGCCTATTACAACTGCAATACCTCTTAGGTCATGTCCACCTAGGACGTATGTAATGTGTATATATAGACCTATAGTCTGTATGTGTTGACTTATTTGCATGAGCCAGGTGGCAGTCAATGCAGTGTTGTGTCGTTGGTATTCAAGCTGTCACTTACATGACTCATACCAATCAACCTATCCAAATGTTATATTCCTTTAGTAGCAACATTTGACATCGATTGGAGACCAAGTTTATTAATCGCCAATTACAACTTGAGATAACTAGTAGCACTTTACTTAGCATTTCTCAAACTACAGAAATGATTAGTGACCTAATTAATAAATTGAGATTCGAAGCTCAGATACTGGTTTCAATTAGTACAAAATGTTTGTTATAACTAATTGTTACTAACGATAATTAATTACACACAAGCTTTTCATCCGTACTGAAGGACGCGTCTCTTCTTTAATTAATTATATCATTCAAATATGCTAATTAATTGGTGAAAAGTACAGACGCTAGCTTATCAAGCTACTACAATCTGTCAAATTTCTTTAATAGATTTTCATCTTTATCGCAAAACCCATTTCTTTGTCTACGCCAAGTATAATAAATACCATAGGGCGTTATTATTCTAAGCATAGAGTATTCCTACGTCACGAAAAAGGAAGATAAGTAATCACTTAGAGGTCAAATAGATGTCAGGTGAATTCATGCATAAAACAAACACCATCTTATAATTTTAGGAGCTAAAAATTGCAAAATAAGGATTTCCAAACTAAATCCTCGAAACGGTGTTGGAATCAGCATAGCTTAAATTTTATTTTACATAGGTACCGAATTGGTCATAGAAATTGAGTAATCTGGGGTGTTAATAACATCACATTTCCTTTCATATTCGTAATCATAACTGCAAGTGAGCTGCACATCAAGTCGGCAGTTGTCACTGACTGCATCTTAACTGCCTTCAATCAGCATTTAGTAGTTGCATAGTTAGCAGTTGCTACTGGATGTGCAGTCCGCTTGCAATTATGATTACGAATATGAAAGGAAATGTGATACACCAAATGTGACGTTGTTAGCGGACTGTTGTTTGCACAGTAGGATTAATTCAGGTATTGGTTTTGTTTTTGTTGCCAAACAGTTTTTGTAAACGAAAAATGTAGGTAAGTAACTATTAAAAAAACCTGCTTTTATTTATTTATTTTAATTTCACGTACATTGGTGGTACACAAGGAGGACTTAATGCCATTGGCATTCTCTACCAGTCAACCTTAGGCTTAAAAATTAAGCACATCGAAAGAGGAAAAAAAAAATATTTTAGAACGATTTTCGATTTCCTTCTTCTAAAAATACCTTAACAAGCCTAACAGTTCATGTTAAATCATACTTTTTAACGCTTCCGTAATTCTTCCTTCAAGTCATGGCATACCCAAATCGTTCAATCATTAGACTTAGAAATATGTCTCATGTTTATCATAATTACATTATTGATATGTGGACCATTTGGCTCACTCAGCGGTGCAGTGACCGACTTGCCGCAGCTAGTTGGTTTCTGTGCCAAAGGATTTAGGTTAGAATAATGTATAAGTCATAGATATTATCTGAGTATTTCTCATCCGGAATCTTTTGGAGTGGAACGAAATTGCGGTTGCAACGTTTATGTGATTGCATAAAACTGCAATATTCTAACGTAAAACCTAATATTTTCGCTTCGAGTAGATGCAGTAAAAATATTGGGTTTTTATGGCAATTGATCCAGCTCCTAAAGGAGTCGTGTCATCGCCGTCGCGTCTTCAAACAACAAAGAATTAGGAACTACAACAGGAATTCAATCCATGTACCCGATTATAGAAACTATGAATGACGCATCTATCGCCAGTCTTCTCTTGTGCTATTTAAGAACATAACATGCCGTAGTGAAAAGAATAGCCAGTCAGCAAGGTCAATAGCGAGGCTGACTACCCAGGATGCGCCGGACGTACTGAAGTATCGTCACTCGTGGAGGCTCTTTTACAAACCCCTCTCTACCTGCATTTATTTGACATATTTCCAATTTGGGCAAATTGTATATTTTAAAACGGAAAACCTCAGTAAAGTAACCAAACTGAATCTGATTAGCAACGAAGTTCTTTAGTAGAAACATGTCGTTGCGCCAGCGGTGCCCAACGTCGTGTTTCTACTAGAGGAATCACACTGTAGTTCTTTGACAAAACGACACTCAATTGTAGGCTTCGAGTAACGCGTAGAGTTACTCTAAGATTGTAGGTTATCAACTTGACACGGGGCTTGCGGTCGAACCTAGGAAGTCAAAATCCACCAGAACACTTGCTGCCCCTAAATAAATAGGCTAAGTTATGATATAAATTGTATTTCTAACATTAAATTAATGGGACCTTCAAATACTCAAACAAACTCGCGAAAAGCAATTACATCTACAAAAGAGTCCCGGGTGATGTGAACGTATAATTATACTTACTATGTAGTTGAGTTAACCGACAAAATAACTACGTACTATAATTGACATCATGTTCATTACGTGGATAGAGGTTCAAAGTGTTTTCACTATTATAATTATTTACTTACGATCCAAACGACAATACGACGACCTTTTTTATTTTTATCATGAATATCCTCCGTCCGGTGGAGGCCAAGGGTTATATATGCTGGTGCTGGACCTTCCTGGCTAAAAACCCACGGTGTTCCTTCTACTGACCTGTGGCAGTGGTCGCGGGATTCGCAACTGCATGTACCGCAACCCTGGCAGGCCTCGGTTCGCCAGCCTCTGGCGGACCTCTCCTTCTGTGGGGCATTGCCCCACGTCTTCCTGAGAGGCGCAAAACATGGCGCTCCGCCTTTGGTCGCCGTTACTAGCCGTTACGCCGTATAGAGTCAAAATAGGATGACTCTAGGAACACCTCTCGTTCTCAGCTTTCGCTTAATACTGTGACGTATTAGCTGTCAAAATAATCTCAGTTGAATAATAATAATTTATTTGGCATCAAAGAAGCATTTTACACGTAACATTTCAGTACGAATCGCGTTAGTTTACGTAAGGTATGTAACCAACTCGTCCGGTTCCGGTGAGAGCTAGTTCTATTCTTATTTGGATTGCATAGTAAGGAGATATCTTACGGAGCATGAATGCAATGTTAATCTCCCCTGCACACGGGGCAACCTGTCGCAAAGCGACGTAGCTCTGGCGACTAACAGATTGCGGGATAACCATCCAACGTTATCGTTGGCCCACACTACGCTTCCTGAGTTCCTCCTGTATCGTTGGTGTGTTTACGGATACAAATCTTCACATGCATAAGAACCTGGACACGGAATTATTATTATCTCTACCTAGGTCAATAGTTGTTCCATACGGGAATCGAAGTGCCCAGCTACTGCGCCAATCGTATCATCTAAATACGCCATAACAGTGGCAGGCAGCAGCATCATCGGTGTGAAAGAACTGGCTATACGGTCACGAACACACTTGCACAGCGTAGTGCCAGTATCTTCGCTTTTGAGAAAGGGCAATGACCAGCTGCGGACTTTGGTTGGCTAAGGCTTAAGTGGAAAACATTTTACACATTCGTAATTTTTTTATAGTAAATCCGTGCCTCGGAAAGCGCGTTGTGCCGTCGGTCCCGAGTGTTATACTAGTCAGAAGCCCGAAAGTCTGACAACCGTTCTAATATTAGGATATCAGCATTGCCGAGTAACTCGGTTCCGGAGGTTTGATGGCATTCGCTCCTTGTAATACGAGTATACCTAGTGGTTATTAGCCACATCGGTTTAAACTGGAAGCTGATCCCAACATAATTGGGAAAAGGCTAGGCAGAGCACATTTCATTTTGAATATAAATGTTTTAAATAAAATTAAAAACGTTTCGACACAACAGAATGAAAAACAGTTCCTGATTTATATCAACTGACAAATCATAACAACGTTGAATCCCTAGATAAATAAGTAGCAGAAGTTGTGCAGGGTATAACGAGCCGACAACAGGACCGGAACGAGTTCAGCCAACGAATGATAGCACAAAGTTTTAACTGAACTTCACCTCAGATTATACGGTTAATTTGATCGCACGCTTAATCCCCCTCGTAATAAGTTTAGATACCCTCCAACACAAGGAATAATTTTCATTTATAGGTTTAATTATCATGAGAGTTAATTGTAACTTGGTGCCGTGTGGTTCCGACTTCCGTATGTATGGGACCGCGGTCCCGAGGGCATCGTCATCTCTTATGATATTCACTAACTGAGGGATTACAGAGGGTTGGGCAACCGACCGCCATCATCAATAATAATAGAATGAAATAATTCAACTATACTAGGCATAGGCAGTTTTAACTATAGATAATTTTAATGAACCTAATAAACTTCCTAAACTATACTATCTTATAACAATTAACCCTAGATAATTTCATGCTGTAGTTAATACTATAAATTATATCAAAGAATCTTAGATAATCTCATCCTGAAGATATTATAAATTCGGGAATGAGTTTTCTGTATTCATTTATACCTTAAACGCAATCATCTTAGGCATACAAGGCGGTTTTAATACCATGAAACTTTCTCTGCCAATCAATTTGGCTGGAGACCCTTCAGGTCTCGCCAATAACTTCCCGGTTACGTAGAAATGGACCTCGAGAACGATCGATAGCAAAGCAAAAGAAAAAAAAAACTTCCAATCAACCTTTATAGTCAGCACAGAATATTCAAGATAGTTTTGATTCCCGTGCTTCAAGTAGATACTCTGAAATGAAAAAAAGCGCTGTATCAATTCCGATAAAATTTATATGGGACCACCTCTGAAGTACGGTCTATCAAACGAAAAAAGAATCATCAAAATCTATTCATAATTGGCGGAGAAATCGCGTAACAAACATACAAAAAAAAACCGGCCAAGTGCGAGTCCGACTCGCACTTGGCCGGTTTTTATTTCACAATTAAGATTTACAAAAGTGTAACTAAAATTAAGCATACAAGAATTTGAGCACAACAGAGTAATGTAATTGATTAAATTAAGAATATGTCCCCGTTTCTACATCTACTTATACTTTTATCGCTTGTCGTAATGCTAGACTATAAACAGGAGACATTTGTGGACGAGTTAAACAAGTTCCTCTTAATACGAAAGAGGCAACATGTCGCTACGTGCACTATACGATCTTTTAAGTTAATACGCGGAGCGTGGCATACCTACGTGGTGCGGCGGACGGCACCGACACCTCGCTACGAATAAAACGCGAACGATACGACTCGATAATAAAACCTATTTCCACACGTAACATAGTTCTCGTCTTGTAAGTTAACATATTGACGCCGATATTCTATTGCAAATTAAACTTTCGAGTTCTATTTGTATTTTATGCATGTTGGATATTGTATAGGTATGTGAGAGTTAGGGCTGTCTTTTGAGGTATTGAAGATTGGGAATAGAGTTTTTCGAGTATTGCCCTAAAAGTTAGGCTCTGGTACAGGCTGATTAAACACATCGTGAATGACAAATAAAATCAAATCAACAATCAGCATAGTACAATACAGCCGACGTATCTTGGCGAGTCTGAAGTTAGCTGATTAGCTGCGCAGTAGACAATTTCGTTCCTAAAAGACTCATTGCGCAGCTAAACAACTAACTACAGACTCGCCAAGATACGTTGGCCGTATTGTACAGACGCCAGCACATCAAGCTACTATAATCTGTCAAATTTCTTTACTTAATAGATTTTCATCTTTATCGCGAAAGTATAAGGTTCAAGGTTGATTGGGAAAATTTGACAGTTTCGGATAGCTTGACCTGCTGGCGTCTGTACTTACATGCTGCAGTTTAATAAAAATACGTATGGATAACTATACCCTTTTTCAAGGTCAGGCGAGTCCTTGGGTTTTTCTACAAAAGGTTACTACTTATGCAAAAAAAATCAAATATAAAAAAAAACACTCATAATATTTTACTGTTTCTGATGATGTAGTTTACATTTTGTCGATAGCAGTCTCCTTACGGCTACAATTAACTAAATTACCGCTACGTCAGGACTCATCTTTAATTGTTGAATAGAGTATAGTATAACACCTGTCAAAAACAGAGACAATTAAATAGTAAACATTTTGATATAATCGAATGGCTTAAAACATTCGCCTGCCAGAACAGAATAACGTCTTTAGACGCAAACTAGCTGAAATGCACAACAATGCATACATGACGCCAAAACAAACGAGTGCAAGTACGACACTACTATCACACTACACACACTACACATTATCTCGTGCGGTAATCACCTAAAATTCTACTCACTCGGCAGGGGAAAAAGCAGGGCGATATATTTTATTCACAATCTACGTATGCAAAGCTCTGACAATTAATAATTTACCCAAATTTTGCTTAATCATTAGATACATGAATATTAAATTATACAATTATGAACCGCACACTACCTGCATAGCGTAATCGGCAAAGCCGTGAATGAATACGAGTCTATGTAGACTGTAGACTAACAGAGCGAAAGGTAAACATTTCATATTTTGAATACACGAAAAACTTCACAGTCTGTTTAAAAATGGAAACTCGGTATACAAACCGCGTGAAACCACAGAATATCAATATTTTTAAAATGAGAACTTCCAAACTACATTGACAGTTGACATTTCCTTGATACCCGCGAATTTTACATTTCCACGTGTCACTCCCAAATCTTTGGATTTCCGTATTTCCTATATAAATTCTAACATGTTTTGCAAAATTCATAACCATTTATTGTTTTATAAACTCAGCTTAATCCTTTATCTAAATGAAACGAGAACGATATGAAAAGTTATCAACATTTCTGCTCTGTGGTACCTATGAAATATCAAATTGTATCGTCCGTGTATCGTAGGTAAATTGCAGTGCAGTCCTGTGGTTTAATTTCGTGTGCGCCCGGGGCTATAGACGGTAGACAGATGCGCATATTTGTTCCCGATGCTGGAATTATAATAGAAATGTCGCACGTACCTTAACTGGTTGGTAACGGGTAGAATTTGCACAGTGTGCTAAGCAAATATGTGTTGCGTTAGCTACGAATTTCCGTTGAGTTCAGATTATAAAATAATTTTTTTTTTTTTTTTTTAAAAAACGTTGCCCCACACTAAGATTTCTCTTGTATCGTGGGTGCGTTTACAGACACAAATCTCACAAACAAACGCCCAGACCCGGAACAACCATCTGTAGGCCATACAAATTTTTGTTCCGTGTGGGAATCGAACCCACGACCCGTAGCGCAGAAGCCAATCGCTTAGCCACTGCACCAAACGTGTCGTCATAATAAGCTGTAAACCTCGCTTGCTGTAGTTATAAGGTATTATTCTCGTAACAAGCACTAGTATTTTGAAATTGTTGTAGAAAACAAGTTGGAAGGAAGTAAGGCTTCGAGTCTCTACCAGTATTTTATACTTAGTTAGTGTTAAGAGTTCTTTTTTTTCATATTGATCAGCTGAATTAAATTTCCACCTACTCGTAAAAGGCAGTTAATAATAGTGGATAGATTACTAGTACACGTTGTCAATTGTTCTGATGGACAAGAACTTCGAACTTGATCTAAGAAAAGTTACTTCATATTTTGTTTGATATTATACTTTGAGAATGGGTTTTCTGGCCATCAAAAGGTCGACTTTGGGTCGTACTTGTCCAGTTTTTCTTTACTAAAGGATCGCCAGCACTCCCAAAGAATTCGTAAAATATATTGTAGGGAGGAAAATAGTCGCTTGAAAATCACCTAATTTGAGATTGAAAAGAAATACAAAGTATGTGAATACGAGCAATCTTCTTACGTTACAGTTGACACGGAAATGTAATATTAAAGACTTTGTAGGAACGTGATAACAAACCGTGATTTCTTTTATAGAATTATCATATTACTTTGTGGCACAAAGAAAGAGCCTGTTACAAATACACAACATTACGTTCATAAGTCCTGTATTTCTAGAAGAGTCTGGTGCACTGTTCTTGACCCAATGTTGTAACGGAAGGCGAACGCGTGTACCTATGTTCAAAAAACAATTTCTCTTACCGTTCTGTTTTGTTAACATTATAGTATGTTTCGTTGATTTAAATTCTTGTTTCATTACTTGATATAACCCCATACAGAATGTTTGATGGAAGGACCAACACATTCTTTTTAAAGGGATTTGGTGATGTCATTTCGATTTATAATCATAATTAGAGGTTCAAAGATCTGCATCCTTAACCACTTTACCAGGACTGATGGTATTGAGTTTCTTATTTTCCACACTTTCTTATAAGCATCATCGGGTATATGATCATATCGCTAGAAATATGAACATATAACGGCTACAACCATATTACTGCGACATATATATTTACTTATTTCAAGTAAATGAACAACAGCAAAGAAAATCTTTATCTAAAACACATTATTGTGCACAATGAATAGAGAAAACGAGATAGGAATTATACAAATCGCGTAAACATCACTACAAAAGATATATTTTCTTTTGCTTGTTTTCCCTGAAGAATACTTTCTCACAATAGCCGGGACAGGTGTCAGTCGGCCACAACGATCACACAACGCGCTATCACGATAAATATTTTATTTTACTTACTACACTACATGGCTGCGAAAAGAAATCGTAGAAAGATGCTATTATTAGTTCTCTGTTTGTCCTTTACGAAACAGTATTATTTTTTAGAACCAACATGGAATGAGTTTTTTTGTGTTAAATATTTCATTATTTGAGGCGGCGTGCTTTTTTTAGTGGCTTAATGAACTTGTGGAGGATGATGGTATGGTGTTCTTCCAACACAACGGGAGGATCCTCTATCCAGGCGGAGTCTTGTGCCTGGTGGGCTACTGCCTAACGGTTAATGTCGGGCGGTTGTATATACTCTTACTATCTGCGTGTTAAATCTTGATTTCGCGATGTAGGATCGAATAGTTCGCATGGGGCGTGATGGATGCATTTAGGAATAAGATGCATTATAACGAATAATACATAGATATCTATTACTTATGGAAATAAGAAAAATAAAACCGGCCAAGTACGGACTCGCGCACGAAGGATTCCGTACCATTATCTATAAAAACGGCAAAAAAATCACGTTTGTTGTATGGGAACCCCCTTAAATATTTATTTTATTGTGTTTTTTAGTATTTGTTGTTATAGCGGCAACAGAAATACATCTGCGAAAATTTCAACTGTCTTGAACAGGCTGTATCTCATGAACCGTGATAGTTGTATCACGGTTCATGAGATACAGCCTGTTGACAGACAGATGGACAGACGGACAGCGAAATCTTAGTAATAGGGTCCCGTTTTACCCTTTGGGTACGGTAAAAAAGTTACCACTTATTTAAGGTCATGGCACATTATACCGGCACCGTAACTGCACAGCTGCAGCACGGCGTCGCCTCGAATTTAGGCTACAGCTAGCCGCCAGCGCGCTAACTACGCGTCGTCCGCGAGGTGCAAGCTCGAAGTTCGCGCGCTAGCCGCGAGGTGCAAGCTTGCTGTCACTGCGAACACTGTAGTTATATAGCATTTGTGATTGAACGCCAACACGCCTAGGACTTGCACGTTTTCATAACGTCTCGGTTAACATTACGCGAACTAGCAATAATCGCTATTGCTCTCGACGAAGAACAGGAAAATAAAAGGAGCGCGGCCGACGGCGCAACGACGTTGTTTCGCTGGGGACTCGGAGTCGGCGCGCAGTAAGCACGCTCGCTTACAGCGCGCGGGCCGTGATACTTTAAGTGACCTGCGGATTAGTAGGTACCCCCTTTCCTAAGGTTAGTCGGAAAGGGGGTACTAATCCGAAGCCCACTTATAGTATCGCTGATGACTGTTTGAAAGCAAGTGTTAAAATTTCAAAATTCGATAGGTATATATTTTTTTCCAAATAAAATGATTTTTATTTTAGTTTTTTCAAAAATTCTTCATCCCTGCTTTAGTTACAAATTCAGAAAATGGTGCTTCTAATCCATGACCCTAAATATGACCTAAAATGTAAACACAGCTGATCATTACTGGGGATAGATAGATTTTAGAGTTTTTTTTTTGAGATGTTTGAACAACTGTTTCTCTTAAACTATTGAGTTTTGGGAAAAGTTGTAGAACAAAAGTTATTCATTATTATGTGCACTTTAACACCCTTTCGGATTAGTACCCCCTTTCCGACTAACCTTGTAGATTGTTATACCGACCCTTCAGAATAAATAACTGGGGTGCATGAAAAGAGCCTCCACGAGTGACGACACTTAAGTACGTCCGGCGCACCCTGGGCAGTTAGCCCCGCTACCAACCTTGCTGACTGGCTAATCTTTTCACCACAGCATGAGCTATTTTCGTATAGCTCGTGCTGACACGAGAGAAGAAGAAGAATAAATAACTTGAACTATTTAGGTACTAACGTGATAAATTTAATTTTTATTAAAAAGCTCCGAATACATATAAACGTTTTAATATTCACAGCTCAACATTTAAACTTTATCAAAGAAAAACTAGTTGGAAATTCATGTCGACTTAACAAAGTCCAAAAAGACGTTGCAGAATTAACCGTTTGACATCGAGTTTGTGAAAGCATTCTCATTATTCATTTAATAGTTACTGCCCTTTGAAATCATTCGAGCGTCGCTTATTCAGTTCCAAAGGAGAATAAAAGTAACACCTCGCACATTAAAAACCGTTCTGAGCTTCGTTTTAATAAATTCAGAAGTTAAAATAAGCTATAGTCCTGCAATAAACTCGCAAAACTGTGTTTAATATTTTGACTGTCTCGTTGGTTTAGTGGTTGCCTGGTTGCAAGCCTTGGGTTCAATCTCCAGGTCGAACTAAGTGTTATTGGGTTTTTCCGTGTGGAATTTCTCAGTAGCAGCCCGGAGTCTGAATTTGTGCGCGGTTGATAGCAATAAACTCGCCCCCTATTACATGGGACTTAAACATAACGGTGAAATGAGGGTGTACTATATAACGTGACCATACGTCCCGCTTTGAGCGGGACAATCCCGCTTTTGAGCTATGTGTCCTGCTGTCCCCAATTACAAGTAAATATCCCGCTTTGAAAAAAGGCAATCCGTGGAAATGAATTCAATATAAAACGGGCGCGTATTTATTAATTGCATCAAAAAACATTTTGCTGACCAATAATACAAGTCATGCTAACATTATCATAAACACATTCATTGTATAAACTAATGCTAATAATTATTTTAAAGCAAATTGCTCTACCGTAAAATATTGGACCAGCCCACGAGACTACACAAGAATACTTCAATTTTTTTTTTGTAAATTTTCCTACATTTTATGTTTTATTTTTATAAAAATATTATTGCAGGCGCCCCGCTCTGAGGGAAAAAAATAATAGTCACGCTAGCTATACATCTCTGCCTAACCCTTCGGGTAACACAGGCGTGATGTTATATTATGTTAAGTTAAATAAGCTATAGTCCTGCGATAAATTCGCAAAACGTAAACCCAATTACGGTTGTGTTTAATATTTTGTGTGCCAATTACTAGCATTATCATCTCAACTCATAAACGTCCACTCAGGACCGGATTTAGGGAAGGGCAACAAGGGCTTCAGACGAGTGTTGCCTAACCATCGATAATTGACCTCAAAAACTACACACATCAAAAGTGTCTAGGGATCAAGCATTTTTATGCGGATTTCTTGAGATTGAGATGTGGCTTTGTAATAAATTTATGATTTTATAAATTTATATGGATCCTTTTTGGTGCATTTCATAATTTGAATCAGGAACTGTGAATCAAATTCGAGTAAAAGATGAAAATCAGCTGTCAATATTTTCCCTATAAAAACATACAACGCATTGAAGACATTATTAGTGCTACTGTTTCCCTACTACTGATTAAAACCAACGTTATTATGGAGCGGCGACGTCATTTAAGCAGGGAAGAAATGCTCAGAGCCGTGGGAATGATAGAAGCTGGTTCCCGGCAACGTACTGTGGCTTTAGCTCTGAATACAAGTCAGAGTGTTATCAGTCGACTTTGGACACGTTACCGAAGCACTGGTACCGTGGCTGAGCGCCATGGAGGACGGTATCGCTGCACCACACGGAGACAAGACCGATACATTCAAATCTTAACTCGAAGAGCTCCAACAATAACCGCCATGATGTTAGCCGTGAGGCTTCATCACTCTTCAGGGAACTTAATTAGCGACCAAACAGTCAGAAACCGCTTGCATGAAGTGAACCTTCATTCCCGAAGACCGCTACGGGTACCACCTATAGCAATGCACAATCGTAGGATTCGATATCAATGGGCTCTTGGACACAGAAATTGGGCAGAAGAACAATGGCGTTTCGTGTGCTTTTCTGATGAGTCTCGTTTTGGTATGAGACCGGATACAAGACGTATACGACACTGGAGAACCCCTGGACGCCAACAGCGATTAAAATCCTGCCAGGAAGTCCATCCTTATAGTGGTGGAACCATCATGGTATGGGCGGGTATTTGGATCGGCGGAAGAACTGAGTTGATTTGGATCAGAGGCAACCTCAACGCTCAAATTTATGCTGAGACGATTGTATCAGACGTCATCGTTCCTCTACAAGCGCAAATCGGTCCCTTATTTCAGTTAATGCATGATAATGCACGACCGCACACCGCAAGAGTTGTAAGACAGACTCTCGCCGCAGCTAACATCAATGTCCTGCCCTGGCCTGCTCAGTCGCCAGACTTGAACCCGATTGAGCATGCATGGGATATGCTACAGAGAAGAGCTCTGCCGAATATGGAGGGTATCCAGTCGCAAGAAGACCTTTTTTTGTTGTTGCAACGAACATGGGCGGCCATTCCACAGCGTGATTTGGATGAACTCAGTTTGAGTATGCCAAACCGATGTTCTTGTGTTGTTAGTGTTCGCGGTAGAAACACGGATTATTAATTGTTTAAGTTACCCAATAAAATTTTAAAGAAAACTGTTATTTCAGTCTTTTTTTCGAACTTTTGTGTTAGTGGTTCAAATGTCAAAAATCCCTTTATTAGGAAAATGGCAAATTTCTTTATTAATGCAAAGGTGACTTGGTTTATCGTTACTGTGACAAACGAAAACACTTTATTTGATGAATCCTTAAAGAAAATTTTAATTAATATCAATCAGGAGAAAAGTTATTGCAAAAATATATGTTGATCCCTAGACACTTTTGATGTGTGTAGTAACAATATCGATAGGGCTATCGATACTATTGCTCTTCAGCAACAGTAGTTATTAGGTACCGTAGAACGGGGTTACTTTGATCAATTTTTTGAGCTTCATGTGTTTGTACCTATCTTATTTATTTTCGCTTTTAGCTGCTACTTACATCAAAAATATTTCATATATATAGACTGAATTAACTGAGATATAAAATCTCATAGACTAGAAAAAAAAACTACAGAGCATAGTTTTCCATAAAAAAGAAGAAATTTCCTTATCAAAGTCGGACCGTAAGCTTTTACCACAGTCTACCTACTTATATCTTACTCCATACAGTCGGTCAACGTAGAACATTGTCGCAGAGCAATCGTGCGGGGGGTTGCGGGGTGAAGGGGCGGAGGTTATGTCCCGAGTAGCCATACTGCGTACTCGGGACATAAATTCCAGGGCTCGCACTTTTTGATTTCGAATTTGATTGATATCGTTCATAGAAATTATATTAATTTGTTATTAATATGTATGTACCTATTACGAGAATTTTATTATAAAGTCTGTTTACTAATCCAATATGGCGGCATACATACATTTTCAAATGATTGTTAGTGGGAAGTCATTTCCACGGTTTTCGGGGTCACTGATGCCGAAAATGACGTCAAAATCCAAATCCAAGATGGCGGCCATGAAAATTTTCATGTAATTATCATGGGTGTTAATTTCATGGTTTTCGGGGTCACTGATGCCGAAAATAACGTCAAAATCCAAATCCAAGATGGCGGCCATAAAAAATTTCATCTTTTCATCATGGCTGTTAATTTCATGGTTTTCGGGGTCACTGATGCCGAAAATAGAGTCAAAATCCAAATCCAAGATGGCGGCCATGAAAATTCGTAAATTAGTCGTCATGGGTGTCAAATCCATGGTTTTCTGGGGTGCAGATGCCGAAAATGAGGTCAAAATCGAAATCCAAGATGGCGGCAATAAAAATGTCATATTAGTCGTCATGGGTGTCATTTCCATGGTTTTCGGAGGTACTGATGCCGAAATTGAGGTCAAAAACCATTTCCAAGATGGCGGCTATTAAAATTTGAATTTAACCATCATGGGTGTCATTTCCATGGTTTTCGGGGATGCTGACGCCGAAAATGAGGTCAAAATGTATATGCAAGATGGCGGCCATGAAAATACCTGGAAAAATTCATTTAACTGGTAAATTTTTTTGACCGCCTTTTATGATCGATGAATACTTAGGCTTTATTTCCGGCATCAGCACCCACGAAAAAAATAGAAGTAATATCCATGAATAATAAGTAATTTTCTATGACTCCATCGTGGATTTGGGAATAATTAATGGCTCTTACCTACCCCCGCAAGCCTAGCCAAGTAACCTCCACAAAATTTGTAGTTTTAAATATTGTTAGAATATTCCAGGATAAGATGGCGAAATTGCTGCTACATACCTTTGCATTATTTTATCAATCGTCAAAATTACGCATGCATGGTTTTCTTTTTGCGTGTCACTGTTTTTATACAACGTTAATTAATTTGGACTTTTGTGTGTAATTTGTTTTATGTGACAACCCTTTGACAAGTGTTACCAGTTTTGACATTTCATAGGACCTATCAAATGTATGGGCGTTGACCCACTGTATGTAGTAAGTAGGTACACTGTGCTTTTACTTTGATAATCCCTGTTTTATCATTGAGTGTCAAAGTAGCCCCAATTAGGACTCGAATTTTGTACATAATCAGGGGTGTGATTTAGTATTTTTTATCTTCGCCATCTAACTTCGCAGACACCTCTGTACCGTATGGTAAAATAGGAAAACTGTCAATGTTGCCTGTACAGTTAAGTTAAAATGCATATGTTCCATTTTTACAGAGATATATGACCAAATGCAATATTTTTACTAACTATCAATGTCACCCCTTGATATCAAAGTAACCCCCCCAATCGCAGGTACTTTATTTTTTTGATCGAATCTATTGATAGTATTGTTTAATTGTTTAATAAAAAAGTTTAGTAAGTAAGTTTAGTAGTTTAATAAGAAAGTATTGTTTAATAATATCGATAGCCCCATCGATATTGTTACTAGTTTTGTAGGTCACGATAGTACTGACAATCTATCGATAGACAATCTATAGTTAAGGAACACTACTTCAAATCCGGGACCTCCATAAGAGGGGCCCTCACAATATGAATTTTTGATTGTTTTTGGATAAGAAAATATTACACCTCTTCTCACAAAGAAAAAAGTTCATATTCACGAGGTACTTTTTAAAAACATTTCAACGGGCCTCCTCTTCTTCGTTGCCCCAGGGCCTCCAAATCTTTAAATGTGACCCTACGAACACTACTGAACATAAGCCTCCCAATGACCGCTTTAACAAAATTAACGGTCAAAGGACCACAGCCATATTAGCGGACAGGAGAACGCTGCCCATCCTCTTAATGCAACACACAAAGTTAATTTGATAAGATTTTATTATAACCATACTTAAATGTCATTGGGCATTTTTGACCCGGTACCTCAAAAGTACGCTTCCATTAATAAAATATGGTTTGTTTTGAGGGTTTAGGGTTAACATTTCACGGAATGTATTTATTTTAATCCAAATGTATGGGGGCAAAAAGTTATGTGGTTCAAAAAACTGCGAGGAACAAGATAGAAAAGCTCCTAAACATTCTTGTAACTTTTTAGGAAGATCTTTGTGCATTTTTGTAAGCATTTTATATATTTAGAAGGATATGGATATACGAAAATCCTTTTTTATATTAATTCTTGTTTTGCTAAAAAAACTTTCCCATACTTTTGAGGAATGCGACTCATCTCATTGGCTACCCATATTCACGGTCTTTAACATACTCCGACTAGTTCCGTTAGTGGTCGCTGGTGGGTCCGAACAAAATGCCCATTTACCTTTAAGTCCCAAGTAACAGAAGGCGAGCCTATTGACATAAACCGGGCACAAATCCAGATTCCAAGATGCTACTGAGAAATTCCACATGGAAAAACCCAATAATACTTTACCCGACCTGATGATCGAACCCAAGACCTCACGCTCAGCAGTTGCTTGCGACCACTAGACAAACGAGGCAGTAATAAGATCTATAATAAGATAAATCTCTACATAATATATAACAAAGTCGCTTCAAGCCGTCTGTGTGCTTAGATCTTTTAAACTACGCAACGGATTTTGATGCGGTTTTCATCAATAGACAGAATGATTCAAAAGGAAGGTTTATAGTATAATACATGCTGCGATAAACGACAAACACACGGGCGAAGCCGGGACCGACGTCTAGTCTATAATAAGATCTAACTTTGTTTCTTTATATTAGGTACCTAACAGTAGACCTATTAGGTATTGTCCATAAGGGCACGTTCAGACGACACGCGCCCACTATGCGCACGCCACGCGCGTCAGCACCCGCGTCTAACTCGCTTTAAAATTTGGTGAAAGTATATAATTTGAGTCTTATGACACATCAATAGATCTCAAATTTTTCATCCTAGCCCGCAGGGTGGAGGCAACGCGGGCTCTGCGCGATTGCGACGCGTGTACTACGCAATAGCTATTGGGGCGCTGAGCGTGCGCGTGTACTTTACATCAATAAAAAATGTACGTTAAGACAAGGGACTAACTATTAAATTCCAAAGTTTCTGAGGACGACACGTATGCGAAGAGCACGCGCTTTTGCGCTGAGTAAAATCGAGCACGTGTGAACGCAGCTTAAGTGTTTTTTATAAATGCCTTATTTCACATAAACATTTAACTTAAAATATATTGTATTGCAATTACATTTTCTGAATTCCACCCCTCTTAATTGGTTTGGTTTCAAAAGTCAGCCAGGGGTGGGACAGATGATTGCGTCGATATGGTAAGCCGTCTCGATAGAAGGATTATACTGATAAGTAATGTTGGCGTTTGGCTGATCCCGTCGCGCTGATGTCTCTGGAAACACAAACTGGAAGAGATAAGAAGGGTAGATGATGTTTCTTGCTTGATCTGTTATTTATAGTTAAGCAATAATGGAAAGTAATGACGACAGTTTTGATGGAAAACTTAAAATAATTCACTAAAACGAAAATTTTAGGTTACATATACACGGTGACACTGACATTCGACACAATGCATTCGCGACACTGAAATTAAACCCGAGCTAATGCGCAACTCAGTGTAACAGCGATGTACACACTACGACACTCGGTGTCGACACTGAGTGTTGCGTGTAATGTGTCGCCGTGTATCCTTACCATTACGGATTTTTTCTTCATTAAAATAAGTGATTGCCTCGTTGGTCTAGCGGTCGCAAGAGCGACTGCTGAACGTGAGCTCCTGAGTTCGATCCCCAGGTCTGGCAAAGTGTTATTGAGTTCTTCCCTGTGGAATTTCTCAGTAGCAGCTCGGAGTCTGGATTTGTGATCCGTTGATGGCAATAGGCTTGCCCCCTATTGTATGGGACGTAAACATAACAGCGAAATTAAGCTGCACTGTACACCTATCCCCAAACCTTCCGGGAATACAGCCGTTATGTTATGTAAAGTAGTAAATAATGTATGTTGTGTATATGTAAGTTATTTCGGGTTTAGCAAATATTATACGCGTAAATATTAACTGGATATTCATTGCATGGAAAATTGCATTTGTAAAATAACACTGCCCGCAACCGCGATATCAATATTACCCATTTCGTGCTTAGCTGTCAATACAACACAGATTAAATTGATAATTATTACAATCCTGTAACAAAATTAAATACAATTGTTCATTTTACATTTTTCACATTTAAAATAAGGCGAAACCCATTATGGTATTCATAAATGATCCAATTTATATGCGCTTCAATACCCATTATACTGATTGAAAATAAATACCACCGATATGAGGAAGATGTGAGAAATATTATACGCGTTGTGTACGCGTTACCTTCACGTGACTTAACAATGTAAGGATGCGTACACCTTGAAGCTTATTTATGCAACAACGATGTATTAAAAAATCTTTTTAGAGTTTAATTCGTTTGGCGCGTTTTTTAAAAGTAAAATTGTTAAATACGCGCGCACTTCGTCACGTCACGTTTCACATCAAAGTTTGTTGTTGACATAAACCTCTTTTCTGACACCATGAAGTTAACAATGACATAATGTCAAAGGTGTCTGTCTCATCATTCAGCCGAAAGACGTCCACTGCTGGACATAGGCCTCCCCCAAAGGAGGGGGTTTGCCGTAATCGCCACGCTTGGCAGGTCTGTCTATAGCTCTGCAAAAAAGAATGCGAAAAATGAGGGCACCACTAGTCATGCATCACTCATAATATTTTAAGCGCTCCCGAGACGGTCAAACGGTTTGATTCAAACCTTACGTGTTTGATGAAATCGCTTGATGCAGGTTTGAAGGTTCATCAAACGGGACTGCGCAGTTTGGTTCTGTACGCCGAAGTAATCAGTGTTGTGACGTATATAAATTGTGAAATGCCCTCGAACAAGAATCACGATTTCGTTTGCTTTTATTACATTAATCTCCTGCATAAAATATAAAAAGTCGTATCTTCGTCGCACTCAACCTCACACTACAAAATCCAGTGCAAACTGAGCCGTGTTTGTTCAAACGCGTCGGAAGACGATCAAACGACGCGTCAAACACAACAAAAATATGTAATTTCATCAAACAAGCTCCAAACACGTCAATGTTTGACAAACCTTTCAAACTACCCGTGTAAACTATCAAAATGGTTTGAGTCAAACTAAAATCTACGTGTTTGAATCAAACCGTTTGACCGTCTCGGGGGCGCTTTAGGCCCTGAGCAGACGATGGACTTTTTGTCCGGCAGATTGCCGCTGACAAGAATGAACGTGGTTGGTAGTTGTTGCCCGTCGTGAAATTCGGCACGAACTCACGACGCCCATTTTGTTCGTAGTTGTCGATAGAACTCTAGTGTCTTCACTGGCAACAACTAAGTACCAACCACGTTCATTCTTATCCGCGGCAGTCCGCTAGACAAAAAGTCCGCTGTCTGCTCAGAGCCTTACGCAACAAGGATGATGATGCGTTGCCACTGGCTATTTTGTTTTTAATATCTATTAATAAATGCTGCATTACTGTACACTTCTTTTGGATCCTACTTCTGAATAACGGTGTTGTTTCTTATACACATATTTATATACACTGCTATTATGAAACCAAGTAATGTGTCAGACCTTATCACTGAGCATCATAAATAAAACCCTGAACTCGCATCCATAGATAAGTTATTTTATAACAATACTGACTAGGGTCTGATCAAGTAGAATATTTAAAGGCAACAATACCTTTTTTATCCCGACGTTTCGACCGAATTACACCGGCCGTGGTCACGGGTAGACCTGAAGTTATTTTAGTCACACACATTCGAAAATTAAATTAAATTGGAATTTCATTCATTGATGTTTTCGTTCCAATGTGAACTGTTCTCAACGCAACATGCATCTTCTGATTGTGTGCAGTGTTCGCGACAAGGTCGCGAGTCCCCGGACGGGCGCCGGCAGCCGGCTGCTGCACGCGTCCTGCACTTACGGCTTCCGAGCCGGATGCTGCTCCTTTGTGACGTCATGCCGTTGTACTGCACTTGTTTGCTGTCTGCATAGTCTATGGGTTGAGGGTTATGTATATACGGAACGGTTTGCCCTGTGTTTAATTTTGCGGTTGTTGATTGCATTTGCTAATGCGTTGATAAGACACCAGGGGCAGCGTGGCCTTCTTGAATCGTTACACATAGTAAAATCAAATATTTTCTCGAAATTAATTTAATCAAACAATAATTATAATATGATCCAACAATTTTGAGGCCCACTTTGCGGTTAATACTGAAATTAAAATCTTTATAATTATGAAATGAATGTAACTGAAAAGATTATATCTGAAATTCAGGTATATAATCTTGCTTCCTTAGAATCTCTGGAATCTTATAAAGAACACGTACTTAATCTTTCGGAGATTATATTAAGCCTTCCACCCCGCCGAGCAAAGACAAGAGAAAAATATTTGACGTGAAAAGTTAAACCAGATTTTATGTTGATGCTGTGGAATAAAGTTTTTATTTGAATAACATTGGCATAACCGAGTATATTAGTTTAGCTAGTAAAGAAAACATTCGCTATCAACATATACTCGTACGTAAACATCCTAGGTAGTTCTCGTACATTTCAAAAATGTCTCTCTTTATAATTTTCTATACAGGGTGTTAACGAAATCGTGTAATTCCTTCAAACCGCATGATCTACTGGTGACACAGATTAACCCTAAATGGAAATTTTCGAAACCAAGCAAAAAAAAAATTCAATTTTTTTTTTGATTTTCAGTTTCTTATTCTTTTTAGAGCCTTGAGTTATCTGACAGCAAAGAGCGATATCGCGTTAGTCGTTCCTGCCAGCCGTGTCACCGCACTTTTTATACGGTGGTGGTATGTGGTTTAGATACGATTCGATCGGTAACAAAGCCGCATGAAAAAAAAGAATATTATTTTTTTATTTTTAATCAAGCTAAATCCCATGCGGGGCCTGTCTACACCAGTAGTAGATCATGTGGTTTTAAGCAATTACACGAATTCGTTAACACCCTTTATTTGTGAATACGCGTCATCCATATGATATGCCGCCGTCTACTAATATGTAGTAGCCGGTACATGTCTGATTTATTCGTCCATGGACAGTCGAAAAAAACGACACAATACACAAATCAGCTCGACATCCGAGTGGTTGGCCACGCATTGCGGTCGACACTGGGACGGATATGGGCCGTTTTTATCCGCAAAATGTTCTGCTATGATTGGACAACATATCTTTAGCCCGTATATACCTACACTCGAAAGGGTAGAAGCCAGTACATTATTCACTGCTCCGGGCAGCTGTCTCTAATTTTGTTTCCTTGGGCTTCAAATGGCAACACTGAATAATAAATGCCGAGAGTTTGCAAATAACATGAGTACTGTTCTGATATTAATAGTTCTTTTATCTTTGAAGAGGTATGCTATAGTCTATTACCGTGACTTTTTTACTACACACTGGAGTTAGTGGCAGTTTTAAAGTACGTCTACAAAAGTTGGTAAAGTGTGGAGATTGTTAAGTCTAAGTAAAGTTTTGTTTTCCACAGAGCAGAGGTGTCGTATAACTTCCAAAAGAAGATGACAGAATAAATTGGTGTTGTCAAACTCAAATTTTTCAAGTCAACTGAGATAACCCGCATAAATTATAAGTTTTTGGGAACTGCAAAAGTTATACGCTTTTATTAACAATTTTTGTTTCTTATGCACACATTTTAAACAGATCGATATTTTTATCGCTACAGTTTCATGAAGAATTTACTTGCATTTTGCGTTATTGCAACATGAAATTAGGATCTCTTTTGTGTGCAGAAGAACGAGCAGTCACGCCATTCTTACTTATAGCGAGCGAGCTCTTTCTCTCTTTGTAAGAACTATCAGCTTAAAAGCGTAGGTACAACCGTTCTGACGCCACCTAGTGGTAATAATGAAAACCAATTTAACACTGCGCTGACTGATGTGTAAATTGAGCAATTTATTATTCTAATAAATTGCTCAATTTACACATCAGTTATTATCACAGAACTTATAATAAGAGAATAGAAATGGTATCAATTGTTTTTCCTTCGGGAACCGATGTCGCCGCTTTTTTACCTCTAACTCATACATAGAAAAAACTAGAACCATAACTACGCAATTACGCACACAATTACTTGTACATTTACTACATACAATTATGAACCTTAAGACTAAGAAAGAGCTTTGAATAAACACCTACCGCATATTATACTCACACATATATAATTATTTTACATTTACGCTAGTAACGTAAACCTACCCAAATTGGTCCGCCCACCATAATCCGACCACTAATTGTTACTGCATTTTTTTATTAATACAGTGTATTATTAAGCTAGGTCTTAGTGGAATTTGAAACTACACTTTTAACTTTGTTTACCACTAAAAGAGATTTTATAGATATTTGTTTTGTTTCGCGATAATATTACAATTCATAACGAAACGGTGCATTATGCGTGTTTTTAATAGTCAAAACGTCAAAACCAGACATGGGACAATTAGAGAGTTCTGTAAAGATTTAAACTGAATTTAGTAAGTATAAAGTTTTTGTGGTATAGTATAATTGATAGACTTGAGTTACAAGTAGGTAATAGGTGATTTAGTTTATAATTAGTATGCAAAACTTATCAAAATAAAGTGGACGGTATTATAGCTAGTAACACTACAGTACTGATCGAATACCGACCGGAGGTCGGTATAGGAGCAATTACCGTGTTCACTTTAACTGATAAAATTATATTTGAGTTATATTAAATCAAACCTAGAAATATTTTTTATTATTTACCTGTTTGATAAAGAATCTTGTGACCGAAATACGACCTACTATAAATTGTTTATTTATTTCGATAACTGTATTTTAATTTCATGAAAATTCATTATTAGCACCGTCGTTTATGGAGAAAAGCAGTATAATACTTAGATGATTTTCAATTAACTGTACTTGTTATTGGTTTTATTCTAATGTAATTTATTTCTAAAACATGTTTACCATCTATCGACATTGTTTATTTCTCTAAAAATATTAAACTTTTCAATAATTGAAGTAGTTGAAAAGCGGTCGGTTGTTAGGTAACCGTTTTACATCATTTCATAATACCGTCCACCCTCAAAGCTTATCGTGATTTGTACTCATTTCGAAGAGCTTCAACTTTTTAGCTGAAACCTCTGAAACTTAAAGTTTATATGACTACATTGTAGACTTTATGTTAGCACCTTTCGGCTCCTTTATCTGACCTTGGATATCAATCAACTAGGAAAAGAGTGCCCATCGAGACAAATCAAACGAGCCGAAACCATTGATAAAACAAAAGTACTCGAAGGGCTTACATTAATACATTGTGGAGTAGACGGATTTTTTCTGTGACAGTCATGTTGTATTTGGATTCCGACCTCATTTCCAGAATGGTCATACCCAAAAACCATAGACAAGAAACTATAAAAAAACTATACTCATGAAAATAACTTTTTGAATTTTGACTCATCCACGGCATCAGTACCGCCGAAAATTATGGAATTGGTGACCATGACGAATCATTTCCAAATTTTTATGGCGACCATCTTGGATTTTGAAGTTGCCCTCGTTTTCTTCATCAGCACACCCGAATGCTATGGAATTAACACCATGACGACTAACTTTTAAATTTTCATGGCTGCCATCTTGGACTCTGGGTTTTTCCACATTTTTGGCATCAGCAGCCCCGAAAACCATGGATTTGACACCCATGATGAATAATTTACAATTTTTGTAGCCGCCATTTTGGATTTTGGGTTTGCCCACATTTTTGGCATCAGCAGCCCCGAAAACCATGGAATTGGCACCCATGATGAATAATTTTCAATTTTTATAGCCGCCATTTTGGATTTTGGTTTTGTCCACATTTTCGGCATCAGCAGGCCCGAAAACCATGGAATTGACACCCGTGACGAATAATCAGTATTTTGTATAACCGTCATCTTGTATTCCGAACTCGACCAATTTTTTAGCATGTGCACCCGAATAACCCATGTAAATAAGAGTTTTGTTATAATAAACGCATTTGTTACAACTAGATTAAACTCTCAATCACCGTAATTATAGACACAATAGATAAGACAATTAAGTGTCGTCCTGGGACGACGGGCAGTAGGTACGCAACCGGTTAAAGTAGTCAAAAAAAAGGGTAAATCATTTATTAAAACTTCAGTAGTTTAACATCTTTTGGCGAGGTTGAGATTGCGAGTAAAATTGGGACCAGCGGTATAAGCTCTAAGGGAGCAGCGCGCGCACACCGTCATGAAAAAGGTTTAAACGTTGATTCTTATTTATTTATTTATATTCAGTTCTTACAGACAAACCGTGGAAATGGTTTTGTGGGGCTTTGATCTTAATTAATGTAACGTTTCTGTACTAGATAAAAAAAACCTCTTTTCTATTTGACACCATGAAGTTAGTTGTTTACATAGACCTACAAGGTGTCTAAAGCTCTGCAAAAAAGAGTACGAAAAATGGGGGTGCCACTAACAATAAGCGCTCTGGTAGAAAGTCGAAGTGAACTTCTGCCTCGCATACATCAGTACACACACCGTTTTTTTACTTTAATCTAAAATGGAATGGGGCATCAACCGGGGACTGCCCACTGGTGCTCTATGAGAGTGCAGTCAAGGACTGTCCCCGGGGGATGTAAGACAAGCACAATAATGTGTACCTATTGCAAAATATAGAACCTTAAATTATTGGTCTATTGATACGGGTGTTTAATGGACAAGTCCAACTTCTTTTTCTGGTAGAAAATTGGTTTGGCAGACGGTGGCCCACTAACTCGCTAGCTGGGCAAACAGGCAAAAGGGGGCAATACCACTGTGAGCTGTTAAGGGTATCGAGATCGAGAAGTGAGACCCTGGTTTCAGCAAGTTTGCAAAGGGCAAATTTGGTGGACGGTATTCGGTATGTCAGTGGTCGGATTACGGCTGACAGTTATTTCCCGGACGGAATTAAGGCGGGCAGCAGATTTGAAACTACTTGTCACTTTTTACTTCATATCAAAACGAATTAAATGTGAATTTTATATTCCTTGCTAGATTTAATAAATATATGAATTTTACTTTAATATGAGACCTACAGCACCAGAGTTTCCCTTATCAGTCGCTATGTCTGAATAAAACAAAAATGATGGTCCTTAGGAGGTCGGTATTCGGTGGGTTTACCTTGACGCAAGATAAAATGTTATCGATTGTTACAATTTGCAGATGCAGTCGCTAGGGGATTTCTAATATTAAAGGATTCATTTTATTTGGTGTGGATGGAAATTAGTCCATGAAGAAGGTTAATACATAATTATAATTAGTGACGATTTACATCATAGTCCAATAGTATTAGAATGTGACATGTTTGGCTGTGTCTATGGAATTGCGTGTGTTGAAGAATGATGTAAGATGTGTGTATGTGTATCTGTAGAATGTGTTAGATATCCTTTACGAAAATCAGTATTATAAGTTTCAATTGTACTGTGTATTATCTTGCACTGTGTGTTAATTTATTTTGTGTTCTTTGATGAAAGATATATTTGAAAAAAACTTTTTAATTTTATTTTTAATATTATTAACATTTTTTTTCAACCTATGTTGTCCCACTTCTGGGCAAATGTCTCCCCCATAGCCTTCCACTCATCTCTATGCATTGCCTTCTCTGGCCAATCTCCCTTAAACGACTCTAAATCATCACGCCAGCGTTTCCCAGGCCTCCCTCGGCGACGACACCCGTCTTCCGGCACCCACTGGTTATATTAAAAATAAAGTTATAGAAGTCTTGATTAACAAATCACAAAATTATTTCTAAAAATTGACAAAATAACTAGAGTTGCTTACTAAAAATAATGCTTTAATATCTATTTGCTGTTTTGGGTTGCTTAAAAATACTTATTACCCTGTGAAGTGAAGGTATTTGTTTAAAAGTTGCCTTTTTGATATTTTTGGCGTTGAATTTTTCATAAGGTAATGTAGGCGGATATTGCCAATAGACTCTTTACAAGGGACCTTTTAATCCCCTTTCGGCTTTAGGGGTATTTTTGTAACACGTTGTATACCATTCCATTACACATTTTGTTAATAGAATTACATGATTGTCCATGGGCACTTGGTCAAATTGGTGAAAATAAATTTCTTTAAAAATGTTGATACCTACGAAATGATACTAAGCTTTAGCTGACACATGATTTTTAAATTTTTCTAAATTTCTTCATATTTGCGCATCATCAATCTGCCGAATGACGTCCACTGCTGGACATAGGCAACTGGAAATAGGAAACAATGTTGGGGGGGGGGTTCCATAATCACCACGCTTGGCAGGCGGGTTGGCGATCACAGTATGGTTGTTAAAGTATTCAGAGAACGCTGCTACCCATCCTCTAGTGAATCCCTTAGTCGCCTTTTACGACACCCACGGGAAGAGATGGGGTAGTGCTATTCCTTACGCCCGTTACCACACGGACGTAAAGAATAGAATAGTTTTGGCATCAATTGTAGTATTTTTAAATCCATTTCAATTTTTTGACTTGACTTGTTGACTTTAGATTTGGATTAAAATAAATTATGAAATGAAATGACACCAAAAACGGAATAAGAAAATAAAATAATATTATCACTGGAATTTTAACAAATCAAAATTTCTTGACTACTGAGGATATATCGATAACTGGGAAACACTGATATCACAGCACTAACTCACGTCTGCCAACAGCGGCCGTACTATGGCATAGTTGTGGGTGAGAAAATATCGTTTATTGTTTTAATCCATTGCGGTGTCTCAATCGTAGCTTACTTTGTGTTCCGAACTTAAACAAGCAATGTATATCGAATTACTTGGTAGTAACAACATTCGGTCCTGTTTTTAAATTTGTCCGCAAAATTGTTGTTTTTATTAATATTATGTTATTTTTTAAATTACGGTATTCACCAGTGGAATGTAATCCTTTTAGAAGCACAGTTACCCTTTCCTGAACAATTTCCACAGTTGGATACGCTACAATAACCCATTTTATTGAACAGTTGTCATGACGACGGTTCGTTTCAGACTGAGCCCGGTAAATCAAACATCTGGCTTTTCAACCAGATAGGCGCCTCGCGCTTTTAGCTGAAGTAACATTTCTATTCCTCTTATTATAAGTTCTGTGGTTATTATTAAACAAGGCCTTACAGTTAACTCTGTTTTATAACAAATTAATACCAGTCTGTTTATTGTCGCACTGCAGATCCAAGGCCCTTCTCATGCAGAGAAGGAACGAGCATTGATCACCACACCACGCCTGCTCACTGCGTGTTGGCGATTTCACGTATAAAATCATTTTAGACCATTAAATCCAGGTTGCCTCACGATGTTTTCCTTTACCGAAAGTCAATGGTGTCTTAGATTAACTTAGAAAGTATCTATACGCCATTAAAAAAATCAGACTGCTTAAAAAACGCATCCGTAATAAATAAACTAAAAGTGTTAATCAAAAATGTTTTCGACTGTATTGCAACTTCTCCTTTATGAAGTAAAGGTTAAAAAAAGTGTTCACAAATCAATAGCTAGCACTCCGGAGCCGGGGCTCCGAGGGTACAATCGGAGCGGAATGCATTACGGATGCATCCATGCAAATTGCAATTAGTTCTTGTTCATTTCATTTCAACTGCGTATCGCACTGACATGAAAATAATATATTTCCACGTCTCACAAATGAACGTGAGTGTGTGGATGGTAATGGACGTTTTGTGCCAAATCCAACGCTTGTTGTAATTAATTTGGTGTTGGTATTATTTGACCGCAGTTGATGATATATTTTTGCAGTATTTTCGCAAATAGGCTTCCAGTACACCTGATGAAGAGTGGTTACCCCATCTGGACAACACCAACTGGATTGCTGATGCGTTGCTAACCTAAGAGAAAAAGTTAGAGAATCGTATGTGCCTGTATTATACTAGCCTTCCTACTATACAAGGTTAGGTTAGTAATGGAAAACTTGTTCTACAACTTTCCCCAATAGTAAATGATTTAAGAGAAATAGCTGTTCAAAGATTTCATAAAAACACGCTAAAATTTATTTATCCTCGGCTATAATCAGCTGTGTTTACATTTTAGGTTATATTTGGCGTCACGGATTAGAAGCTCAATTTTCTGAATTCGTAACTAAAGCAAGGATTAAGAATTGTTTGGAATTAAGAATTATCGAAACACTTTCTTTAAAACAGTCATGAATGAAACTTCAAGTAGGCCGCGGATGAATAACCTACCCCCTTTTCGACTAACCTTGTATATCCTTCAAACCAACACAATATTGCTTGACGCTAGAAATAGGTATGGTGGAAGTAATTCTTCGGATGAACTCTTACACAAGAAAAATGGTTTCTGTTATTCGCTTGTCACTCGTTTTTACATACTAGAGTCTAGAGTGACGTGTGTTATGGGTTGCTTTACATTTCACTTGACAATAAATATACGTCACATTTTTATTATTTTAATAAATTATGTACACACAACACTTAATAAAAGATAAGTTCATCAGGAGCATAGCGTATAAAGGCTCTGCATATTTCTAAAAGAAACCTCTTCTAGCAGACCTGTGAGAGGAGAATTTAGAACAATAAATGTAGACATTATTGTGTAAAAACAAAAGAAACAGATCCCTATAAAGACACAAAGAACCACATATATACAAAAATAATAAAAATATACAATAAACTTACATTTTTTTTTTTTACCAACATCAAAATTGTTTATTCATTTACAAACATGTACATTTTTTAATCTAAATTAGTACAATATAAATCTAAACTAAATCTAAAGTAAAAACGTAGACTAAACTATCAATATAAACTGAAAGATTGCATCAAAGTATTCCTCCGCCTCGCCGTCCACTGGTAACGTGCCCAGAAGGCTGGCAGCGTTGCCACGTTGTATGGCAACGCTAATTCTCTGGCCGAAAAACAAGCCAGCCCTCTGGTCACGTGAAGTGTCGACCAGTCTTCTTCCTATTTCCTTAAAAAGAAGACGCGCACTCGGACCCCATGACCCGAGCGTTTCCACCCCAAACGGCTCAAAGTCATAGTTTCCTATGATGTTACTATATTTGCGCCGTTTGAGGGTCTCCGCAGCCGCAGCGGCAGCGCCAGCACAGCCCGCCGAGCTAGGAAGATGCGATGGAGCAAGGGTGTCGACACAAGTCGCGTCCCACACCAGAGGCCTACCCATCTTCCATGGCAATAACGACATACCGTCAGGTCTCTTGCCATCGTCGCGTACCAAGCCATTAGGTTCTAATACAGCTGGCACGCCGGCGGTGACAAGAGCGCGACGGATTAAGTCATTTAGGTTCGCGTGCCGTGCTATGCGACCTGCACTCCTGCAGCAAGACAGGCCATGGTGTCCGAGGCCGTCGACAGCTTCGCCGCAGTGGCACCGATGCGGAGCAACACAATGAGCACCTACGCGTAGGCATGTAGCGAGCCGAAAGCTGGTGTCATCCAGCATAGTACCTATGCTGGGTGAGGGAAGTGCCTGAAGCCAAAGTCCCGACTCCCATTCACCCACAGCCAGCAGACGAGCACGCTCAGCAGTATTGGTGGACGTGTTAATTAAATTATTCCGTACCAACCTGCACAGCGGCTCATCCCACTGTCTCTGGGAAGATGGGTTGACGGGCAAATCTGTATTTGGGCAAGCCATTTTCCAGGCGTCTACAGCATCGGTCAAACACGGCACTTCAAAGTCAACCAGTGAGGAAGCCAAGATTTTCCTGGTTAACTTTTCTGTACTGTGGACCGAGGACAGAAACGCCGGTAAACTTACACTGGAAATTTTGCGAACGCCAAGCCCACCAAAACTAATAGGTAGTGTGGCTTGGATCCAAGATCGGTCGTTCAGGGCCACATTTAAAATGGACGTTAAGGTGTTTCGTATAATTTGGTCTATTCTTTCTAAAAGTTGCAACTGCTTCCATAAGTGGGAAGAGCGGAGGACATATATGAATTTAGGGCCAAAACAACAATATTTTATCAAGGTGAATTCCGAATGTAAGTTAATTTTAAAAAGTCTTTCTGAAATATCACAAAAATTTTGAATTTTTTCTTCAATGATAGATGAAAAAGAATCTTCGAAAATTGGGGACCCTAGGAGGTTTAGAGAACTTTTTTCCAGAATTTTGATGTCTGGGGCTATTGCATTAAATTTTTGTAATGTCGATTGTCTGTCGGTGTTGTCAAAAAGAAAAATTTCGCATTTTGAGGGGTTAAGGTCCAGGCCGATTGATTTAAATTGTTGTTTTAGAAAATTTAAATCTTTGAGAACCGTGTCTTCGTCACCTCCTAGGGTTCCATCATCTAAATACCACACGTTGAATTTAGAATTTAGTTTTTGTATGATGGGGTGGATGGCTAGACTAAAAATGACTGGCCCAAGAGGGTCACCCTGTTGGCAGCCAACTGCAGATTCCAAGAGATTGTCCTTATATAGTAATTTGGAGGGATGTCTGTAACATTGCCAAAGAAAACTGTAAATTTCGGGTATTTCCTTTTTGACTTCTAACAACAAGGTGTCCCTGTTTACAGAATTGAAGGCATTCTTTAAGTCAACCTTAAGGATGACCTCACCTTCATTACTTACATAAACTTACCTTACATGACCTTACCTTACATAAACTTACATTAAATACAATAAACACACATATACAAATAAATACTTTTATAAATATATGTTACATTGCAAACAAGAGCAACGATGGGGTTAAGGAGAGATGTTATATTATAATCATGTTTTATTTATGGGAATCGCGTCGCCTGTTTTCGTCGCCAAATTTTTAGAAGAAATGCACGTGGACTAGTTTCTCACATAACAATCAATTAAAGTTTGTAACCACAAACACCTAAAGTAAAACAATTAATTATCGTCAGAAGCTCACAAGATGTTGCTCGTAAATCACTCTATAAGCTCTATAGTTATTAAATTGAGTATATCCTTATTATCCCCTCGAGGTACGACAATGTCTGTCAACAACACGTGTCCACCCACCACTTGTGAGAGTTAAGTTATACTTAACCCAGGGTTTTACCTTGAATTACTTGTGAAGCCAAAGGTAGACAAGGTACGATGGGACAAGAGGTTCTATTTGAGGTGTCAGTCCGTCTGTCCATTAAACCCTTTTGCCATAATTCGTATGTGACATCACTGAGCTATACCGGGTGTCCGAGAATACATGGTCATGGAGGGAAAGTACTTTAAATATAAAAAACTAGCTTTTGCCCGCGGCTTCGCTCGCGTTAATTTAAAATTTTAGGTACAATAATATAATTCAATCATGATTCAAAAGATACGTGTCGCCATCTATTATCGTTATTGTTGTTTTCCTCGGGAACAGTACTTTTTTCTGCATGAAAGGTACTCTATGTCCGTTTCTGTACACCTGACAACATTATGCAAAATTTCAGGATGATCGGTTCAGTGGTTTAGGCGTGAAAAGGTAACAAACTAACTTTCGCATTTGTAATATTAGTTACGATAACACTGAAAGGTGAATTCATTTTATTTTAAAATTAAGAGTTGCTGCATTCATAGTTTTTTTGCCTGAATCGAATCGAATTGATAAATCTGCAAAATCGTACTATCTCGCATTCAATGAAACCTGTTGATAGACTAAATCGATAGGGTCAATAATAAGGAGTAAATCTTTCCAACAAACAGTGTCAGTACAGTTTATGTATTGCTGCATTTGTATTATTAAATTGAAATGTAGGTACCTAAATGAATGTTACATTTCATGGTCTTCTATCAATTTAAGACATTATGTTTAACTAGTGACCCGCCCCGGCTTCGCACGTGTACGTTTTATAGCTTAAAACCTTCCTCTTGAATCACTCTATCTATTAAAAAAAACCGCATCAAAATCCGTTCCGTACTTTTGAAGATCTAAGCATACATAGGGACAGACATACAGCGGGAAGCGACTTTGTTTTATAATGTAGTGATAATGGAGAGAGTTGACCCTAATTTTTTACATTATCGATTGATGACATAAAAATAGAGGATAGTATGTTTACACGTTTGTTTCGGTTCGATTCCCAAGTCAGGAGAGACTTTGAAAATCTTTTAATGCAGTATTTTTACTTTAACAAATAAAACTAAGTCTCCTTTATAGGAGACCTGACAAGCTTCATACATTTTTGGACCAAAATCCAAAGTAGCCGGTCAAAGAAAAGTATATACATATTATGATAGTACATGACTACTTAAACATTTTTTATTATGACGTCATTCCTCTAGGTCTGATATCTGAGTCACTACATAAGGTTAAAATGTTCGATCTTAGTGAAAAAAATTAAAGATTTTTTAACGTTTTATTTAGAATGTAAATAACTTGTTGTGCGCTGGCTACCTGCCTCTAAAATAATAACAAGTAACGTTTGGCACATGTTTTTCACATACAAATCCTTTTTTAGTTTGACTGAAATGGAATATTTTAACCTTATGTAGTGACTCAGATATCAGACCTAGAGGAATGACGTCATATTAAAAAATGTTTAGGTAAAATAATAATAAATTTTATTAGGAACAAGTTTACAGTCATAATAAGCACAAAATAAATCTAAAAGCACCAAGATTGGAGTGTAAAACAAAATTTGTGTGCAATGGAGTAACCCTAGACCCCACACTAGGATACCCTGTGTCGTGGGATCTAGTATCCTCATAGGTATTCATGTACTATCATAATATATGCATAATTTTCTTTGGCCGGCTACTTTACTTTTTGGTCCATTTTGTTAGATGCCCTTTGCTATTTTTCATATTAAAAGTAGGCACATTCCCTCCATGACCACGTGATTTGAGACACCCGGTATATTTTGTAGCAGATACCTGTCCAAGTTGGGTCCATATACGCATTTATTGTGTTTTTATCATTTGAATCATTTCTGATGTTTAGGGTTCCGTAGTCAACAAGGAAACCTTATACACACATCAAAAGTGTCTAGGGATCAAGCATTTTTATGCGGATTTCTTGAGATTGAGATGTGGCTTTGTAATAAATTTATGATTTTATAAATTTATATGAATCCTTTTTGGTGCATTTCATAATTTGAATCAGGAACTGTGAATCAAATTCGAGTAAAAGATGAAAATCAGCTGTCAATATTTTCCCTATAAAAACATACAACGCATTGAAGACATTATTAGTGCTACTGTTTCCCTACTACTGATTAAAACCAACGTTATTATGGAGCGGCGACGTCATTTAAGCAGGGAAGAAATGCTCAGAGCCGTGGGAATGATAGAAGCTGGTTCCCGGCAACGTACTGTGGCTTTAGCTCTGAATACAAGTCAGAGTGTTATCAGTCGACTTTGGACACGTTACCGAAGCACTGGTACCGTGGCTGAGCGCCATGGAGGACGGTATCGCTGCACCACACGGAGACAAGACCGATACATTCAAATCTTAACTCGAAGAGCTCCAACAATAACCGCCATGATGTTAGCCGTGAGGCTTCATCACTCTTCAGGGAACTTAATTAGCGACCAAACAGTCAGAAACCGCTTGCATGAAGTGAACCTTCATTCCCGAAGACCGCTACGGGTACCATCTATAGCAATGCACAATCGTAGGATTCGATATCAATGGGCTCTTGGACACAGAAATTGGGCAGAAGAACAATGGCGTTTCGTGTGCTTTTCTGATGAGTCTCGTTTTGGTATGAGACCGGATACAAGACGTATACGACACTGGAGAACCCCTGGACGCCAACAGCGATTAAAATCCTGCCAGGAAGTCCATCCTTATAGTGGTGGAACCATCATGGTATGGGCGGGTATTTGGATCGGCGGAAGAACTGAGTTGATTTGGATCAGAGGCAACCTCAACGCTCAAATTTATGCTGAGACGATTGTATCAGACGTCATCGTTCCTCTACAAGCGCAAATCGGTCCCTTATTTCAGTTAATGCATGATAATGCACGACCGCACACCGCAAGAGTTGTAAGACAGACTCTCGCCGCAGCTAACATCAATGTCCTGCCCTGGCCTGCTCAGTCGCCAGACTTGAACCCGATTGAGCATGCATGGGATATGCTACAGAGAAGAGCTCTGCCGAATATGGAGGGTATCCAGTCGCAAGAAGACCTTTTTTTGTTGTTGCAACGAACATGGGCGGCCATTCCACAGCGTGATTTGGATGAACTCATTTTGAGTATGCCAAACCGATGTTCTTGTGTTGTTAGTGTTCGCGGTAGAAACACGGATTATTAATTGTTTAAGTTACCCAATAAAATTTTAAAGAAAACTGTTATTTCAGTCTTTTTTTCGAACTTTTGTGTTAGTGGTTCAAATGTCAAAAATCCCTTTATTAGGAAAATGGCAAATTTCTTTATTAATGCGAAGGTGACTTGGTTTATCGTTACTGTGACAAACGAAAACACTTTATTTGATGAATCCTTAAAGAAAATTTTAATTAATATCAATCAGGAGAAAAGTTATTGCAAAAATATATGTTGATCCCTAGACACTTTTGATGTGTGTAGTTTCGCCATGTCCGTCCGTCTGTCTGTCCGTCCGTCCGCAGCTTAGCTCAGAGACTCTTAGTACTACAAATCTATAATTTGGCATGGATATACATATTAATCACGCCGACAAAGTTGTAAAACAAAATTTTTTTTTTTACTTTGCCTCCTTTACCTCTAAAATGAGGATGTTTTTTTTTTCTCGTCTACCCCTTGGTGTGGGCTGTTGTTGGATAGGTCTTTTAAAAATATTGCGGGTTTGTTACGACAAATTTCGATTCAGGGAATTAAAAATTCTCGGTAGTATACCTTTAAAAACAACGAAATTAAAAGGAAAACTATCACAGCTAAGTAGGCTTTACAAGTTTACGAGTATAAAAGTAAAAGCAATTGAAAAATTACTTTTACATGTAACGTTGTTAGTTGTGTAATACAGGTTAGTCCGCATTATTGTGTAACTACGGAACCCTATTACCACAGTGTACCTACTTACTACATACAGTGGGTCAATGCCCATACATTTGACAGGTCCTACGAAATGTCAAAATTATGTAGGGGCGGAGGTTGTCCCAAGTATGCAGTATGGCTACTCGGGACATAACCTCCGCTCCTTCACCCTGCAACCCCCCGCACGATTGCTCTGCGACAATGTTCTACGTTGACCGATTGTAAAGAGTAAGATATATGTAGACTGTGCTATTACTATGCGTGGCCCGACACGCACTTGGCCGGTTTTTTACCTAGCTTATGGCAAAACAGAAAGTTGAAAACTGGAAATCTTAAAGGCACTTCGGAAAATGTATATTTAGCAAGAATATTAATTATTCAGTGGTCCACCGAAGAAGTATCAACATAATAATTATTAGTATACCTGCTTTAGTTTCATGTAAGTAAAACACTAGAGTCTTGCTTACGCATAAACATTTAACCCATGATATAACGCGTAGGCTATTTATAACAGAATGGACACATTAGATATCCGAGTTTCTGCCCTATCGCGCTATAGAATTGATTTAATATGCACCCTTTGTGTCCAAGGGTGGGCCAAGTTCCAAACAACTCTCAACACATTTATCAAAGCAGAAACATCGTAAAGTATGTATCACACTTTGAAATATATTCTTGTGTTCATTACTATGCATATGCCACAAAGACCACAATGTCCTAAGGCCTCATGTAAGTAGTTCTCGCAAAAAATGGCAAAAATATATTAAGCTTGTCATATAACCTATGCTTATGTAAATGAAGGCGAAGCAAGCAAGACATTCGCACGCAATTCACGATTTACATAGATATGTACAATTATAACAATGTCGCGAGGGTCATTTATATTTACATCGGCTTGACAACAGGGTCAGGAGGGGACTAAGTGGGCCACTGCAGTTACATTAGAATCGGGCCACGGCGACCGGCCGTAAGTTCATGGCCAGCACAATCTACACGCACTCCGGAGTTGCGTCGGGGATCGGGAATCTCTCCACACTTCGCTTGACACTCCACACCGCTATAAAATTCACACCATTAACGACGAAAGGGGAGTTCAGCTAAGCCTCCTCTAAAAGGTATCGAGAGGTACCCTTCAAATTTTGATGAATGCTTTTGCACATTCCGTTCGGCGATATAAATATACAATTTGCTTATTTTTATTCAAACGTTTAGGTTTATTGCGCAAATATTAAATAAAATGTTAAACAACAACATTTTATCTGCTCCAAATCAATTTGAAAATTATATATGTAGATCAGTCGAAAATACCACAAACTAAAATAAAATTCGGAAGTTCGCATAAAAAATATCCATCATGGAAGTTACTCGGTAAAGTCGTTCTAACAGCTGAAATAACATGTATCGTGAATATTTTATAGAGTTTTCTCGTTAATTTTTGGTTTTCAAACGAAAATCCGTCGAGTGAAACTTTTACAGAAAGATTTATTTCAAGGGTCGGCAAGTGGGTGTTCCATCTTCATTTGACGGCGACGACGCGTCACCGGAGGGTGTCGGGTTACGGGCACGCGATAAATGACACTATTTGTACAGATTTGCGTTCACGCTCACCACTGACAATTTTCAAATCGAGATCACAAAATTTCTTCAATTCAAAATAATAACATAACATCACGCGTGTATTCCCCGAGGGGTTGGAAAGAGGTGTATAGTACACCCATAATAATATAATAATAAGCCTTTATTTTTTTTCCTCATCTTAGTTGCGAAACAGTAATAAGTAACAATTGTTGTTTAAGTTAGTATTGTTGAGTTAGACTTAAGTACTTATAAACTAGTATTAATTATATTTGTTAGTAGTGTTAGTTAATTAAAACTATAATAACATTTTTAGATAAGGACCCCTAGTTGGGTATAGGCCTCCCCCAGTTTCTTCCATTTCACTCTGTTTTTAGCCGTTTCCGGCAACGGAAATTATATCGTCAGCCCATCGTTTCCTCGGCCTGCTAACTTTCCTTTTGCCAGTTGGGCCAGGCCAGGTCGTAGTTTTGATGGTCCAACGATCGTCTGTTAGTCGTGCCACATGGCCGGCCCAGTTCCATTTCAGCTCTAAGGCTGCTTGTAAAGCGTCAATTAGTTTTGTCTTCTTTCTGATCTGAATGCTGTTTACTTTTTGGATTTTTCGTAGCTTTAAAATACTCCTTTCCATGGCTCTCTGACAGGTATTTATTTTGTTTATTATTTTGTTTGTGTACACCCATGTTTGACTGGCGTAGGTAAGACAAGGGAGTATACATGTGTCCATTACTCCTTTTTTCATAGTACACCCATAGTTCACCGTTATTTTCAAGTCCCATCTAACAGGGGGCGACCCTATCTATTGCCATCAACAGGGCACAAATCCAGATGCTGCTGAGATATTCCACACGGAAAAACCCAATAACACTTTTTTCGACCTGGATATCGAACCCAGGACCTCACGCTCAGCATTCACTCTTGCGACCACGATACAAGTGGCAGTCTAATATACGTTTGTTAACCTAATTCTTAAATAAACGTACAACAAATTTAAAGTTTTATGCTGTCTTAGTTGAAAAATATAGCAACTCTCTAAATCCATCGCAGTAGAGAACACAGTGATATTGAGTACATACCTAGACATACCCAACACATATTTTATTCACAAAAATTGAGAGAAGAGAATACACGAAGCGATGACTCTTGAATGTCCCTTGGAGCGGACCGAACGTGTTGTAGGTATAAAAAATTCAGCAGAATGTTCGTTATGATGAGCCGGTGGCGGCGTCGCATTGCAGGCTGCACCGATGACCTACATCCACTCACAAAGCCGGGCGAAATGCTCCTAAGATTAACTTACACAATGCATGAATGTTTAACAGCCGCAGCCGCAGGTAATGCATCGCTACTGCCAGATCGATAGATTATTGATTTGCATTAAAATTTTATAAGGGAAACATGTTGGAGATTAAGTTTGTTTATTTTCTCAGATATACTGTATTTATCATACTTATTAGTTAGCCTTTTCTAAAATACCAATTGATGAACAGAAATAACATTAAAAGTCCTGAAATAAAAATAAAAGCAGTAAATCACTACTTAAGTTGACAAAAGCCGGCAAAAGACCGGTAAGAAACTATAAGTAGATTAAAAAAACACTTAAATTCTTCAATACAGACTACATTTTTACCTTTATATTCTGTGTTCAATGAACCGAGCTAAAAATCGCCTGTCTATATCGAAACGTTTGAGAAATATGTAGAGAGTACAGTGACATCAGGAAAGATAGACAGACAGTAAGTGGAGTGATAAGATCCCACACGTTATGTATTCACAATTTTAGCACGAAACACTAAAAAGGTAGGTACACATAGTGCAAAAAGCATTCGATCCTCTCTGATACGAAACGTTGGAAAAAGATATGTGTGTGTACTAAAGTACCATGAAAATGCGGCTGTATGAAAGCGAGATAAGGCTGTAGCTTCCGAAGCTCTCGGTTCCACCCTACTCCCTTCACCAGATAATATTTTACAGAGACACAAATGACAAAGCCTATTGAGTTATGGCTTTGAAATCTATACAAATTGAAAGTTACTCTTCTAATAGCATAAAATTTTAATTATTTATAGAATAAGAAAGTTGCCTTCATTATAGTTACGAAACAAGAACCACTTTGGACTTGTTTTGTTCAATTATAGTCGGATTAATTGTACCTTAAGCCTATAACAATTACGCGTCATACTTTGGAGGTACCTACCTAATTTCGAGAGTATAATTGAACTATTTTAATTAATACAAATACTGATAAGCTGAAAGTACTTATAAAACTTGCTGAGTTGCAATAAACGCTGTCTTTAGGTAAGTAATCTATTTTCTTGAGTGTTTATTCATTCCTCAATTTATTGTCCCCGCTCGATCGTATTTTCTAAAGAGCGACCTTATTTTCTAAGAAGCTACTTTATGTCGGGGAAAACAACCGAGAAAATGGCTATGTTTTACAATAATATACGGGCTTCGCACAGTTCGATAAAATATAGGTTTTGTTGCTACAGTGTCGTCCAATCATAATCTCTGAAATAGTGAAGTTTCTCGTCCAACAAACAAGTGCTAATGTTGGAAAGTTTCTAGACCGGAGTTTAGGAAAATGGTTTCAAGATATTTTTATATTACAAATAACTTAGGAAGACTGTGCGGAATTTCTCTTCATTTTGCTAAGTATACTTTAACATCAACCAAATGAAATATTTCGCCGTTGTTCAAGATACAGTTAAGTGATTAAAATATTTTTATTTCCCAGGTACGCCGCTGTAAGTAGAACTAGCAAAAATTCATGAGGTTCGGATGGTATTTAAATTTTACTATTATTACAATATAGGTATATCAACATAGATACCTATTATCGTAACATAAATCGATAAAATTGAGGAAAACAAAATAATTGATAGGTACCGAATCGAAAATGCGGGATATATTATTCTGAACATAAACTACTAGGTACATAATTGAAAAAATACATGTCTACGACGGTTTAGATCAATAATGATAATAAAAGCATCACATAAAAAAAACATTAAAGTTCATCAAAACGCGTGACGCGATACAAACAAAGTGGTATCATTTATATTAAATACGTTTTCATGTTTGATTGGCCCGATTACGTGTGTCGTGTAATGTGTGCACGAACCTTTACGTAGTCGCGTAGGCCTACGAGCGTGAGGCGGCTACGAACTTGGAATAGTCGGCGCGTAGACGTTGCAGACCTACACACGACTTCGTTCTTACGTGTTACATTAACTTTAATTTTTTAAATAATAATTTCAAACTAAGGTATTTATTTGGTCGTACTTTTGTATAACAAGAAAAAATATGTAATAAAACACGAAAGTTTTGAATTCAGATGGCGCCAACCGAAACAAAGTTCCGCCTCTCAAGGATTGTCGTGAGTGCCGCGGTTTTCATCTCGCTGTGTGGTGAGTACCTATTCTTAGAGATTATTTCGCTAACTTTCGCATTTCTAATAAACTGAAAACTTTTGCAATAAATGTCGAGTGTTGTTGTTCTAGATCGAGCTATTTCGTAAATTTCATTTCTATTTGTCGCGCGTTGTGGTATGCCGTATGCGTCGGGGTTGAACGTTTTACAGATATTTCTCTTGACCGGTCTAGATTCTTTCACGAACACAACACAAATTGCCTTAATTTTTTTATACACCTATTATATTCGACGTAGGATTGTATTGTTTTTTTTACAACTCACTCCTGTAGTTGAAAAGCGAAATAAGCATGCTTTATATCCTTTTCACCGTAAAGTTAGTCCTGATGTTTCTCTACAATACGTTACCATAAAAAGAATATCAAATATTAAAACAAACAAAAAACATGGATAGTATCACCCTTAATCAGGCAGCCGGTTTTAAGAAAAGTAATTATCAAACAATTTGGCATTTTTTAATAAACAATGAAAAGAAGAAAAAATCTTTTTAAGTATCATTTATATTTTTATTCAAAAAAATAGTAAAAAAAATAATATTTTGCCAGGTTTAATAATAAAATATAAGAAAGAAACATCGCGACGTATTCCAAAAAAGTTGGTGGGAAAATAGTTCCCTGTGCCCGATTAAGGGATAATTATCTATTTTACGGTTTTTGATGACGTCATATATATGATTAGTTACGGTTTATTCACGAGCATTTTTTGGGATTGCCTGACTAGTTGATTTGATGATATCGTTTACGTTTTTTCGATAGCAGTCTCCTTCCAGTTACAATTTACGAAATAACCGCTATGTTAAGACTCATCTTTCGTTAAACAGAGTGTAAATCAAAACATGACTTACGTCTCCGATATTTTTGTTTGAGCTATGAAGGTTGGGCGTTTTTGGAAGCTGCCTTATGTAAAACTTACGTTCAAAAATAAATAAGAAATTCTAGTCTATTTTGAATAAACGAGTTTTGATTTTGAGTTTATAAATAAAATATTGATTATTTTAATAAAAACCTCGATCGTCACTCGTAGATGTTAAATATTAAAAAAGGCTTCATTACAAAGTAAGGTATCGCGTATACGTCATAAGATATTCAGCGGCTGCCGAGCGTCCTTCACAACAGATGGATGGCTCCCATGAACGTTTACATTACTAACATGTATTTTTACTCCACATTGCATTTTCTATACGGTTCTTTGATACTGAAGGACAAACAATGGTTTAAATTCTTAGAATCTTGTTTCTTCTTTATTACCCTGTTATTATATTTTATACCTACTCAACCTAACACCTCACGTACCCGCTGTTTAACATTTTAGATGTTTTTTTTTACTTTTGAACTATTGTATTGCGTAATAATAATTATTACTAAATAATATGTTCTACTATCCGTAGGGAGGCCCATGTTTAATAGTGGACGTTAACGGGCTAATAATTATGATGTTGTAAGTATTCAAAACCTTGATGCTCTTTTTACCTAAACAGTATCTACCTTCTACTTTTAACCGTAACAATGTTATCTTTCTTCATATAACGATACTAAGGGGCGATTTCACTAACCTATCAATAATGTAGTCCGTAACTATTGACCAGTTATGCTAAATGTGACCTACACACATCAAAAAAAGTTTGCGATCACTTTGAAAAATCGAAATCTTTTTTGTTACGGTAGATTTTATTATGATTTCTTCTTCTTTTTAGATTCTTTAGACACGAGTTTTCTTTGACAAAAAAAAAACACAACAAACAATTTTTCTTGATAAAGTTCAATTTAAAAAATTATATCAGCTTATGCAAGTCCTTGGTGAGAGTGCAGCTGCTGGAATCGCGCCGTAACGCCAACTTCAAGGCGTTCGTGGTGCGAGTACCAAACTGTCTTCTGCACCTCGTCATGGAAGAGAACTTTTGGCCGAAGGGAGTGGTGTTCCGTCGCTTCCGCGGACAAGTGCCATACGACCGCACAATGACATAGTGCTCAAGTGAAGTTTTACTAACATAGGCTTAAGTCTCTATACTAATACAAATGTATTATTATAAATATATGTTAGTTTGTAAGGTATATATCTATGGGCCTAAGTAGCCTGATAATAAAGAATTTATTTATTATTATTTATTTATTTATTATTTATTATGCTAGTGATCGCAAACTTTTTTTAATGTGTGTACACATATGACATTTATGTCATCGTATTCAATATTCTTGTCATTATCACTATTAATATGTCTTAGAATAAGTACTAAAGCATAGAAGCCGCCTCGGTACTTGAAAAACGTACAGGGGCATCTGTCAAATAAGAGCAATTTCGTGATTTTGATCCAATTATAACGCTACCAAATTAAATAGCCCGCCACTAGTACCGCCTGTCAAACGACAACGACATTTTAAATTTTGTCGTATAATACTTGTGACAGTGGCGCGGTGATTTGAAAAAATATTTTAGTCAAGAATTTATATTTAATTAATTGTGTTTTGTGTAAGTGCATATTGTTCTTATAAATAAGAGTGTGCGCTATGTCCTGAATAGTAAAAAAATGTAAATCTCGCAAGGGACGTACAAAAAATCGAAGTGAAAATATCGGCTTCCACAAGTACGTAGTATTTTTATGTTTATTCATAGATTTTCCTTTATATATATTTCATTATACATTAAATAAGTAAAAGTAAGACATTACCTTTTAGAAGAAGTAAAATAAATAAGTTTAAACTATCTAAATCTTATCTATTTATCATTATGAATATGCGCCAAAGAAATTATTAAAGGGGTGCGAAAATTTTATCGATAAATCTATCGACAACGTGATTTTTGTGTTAGGTTTAATTAATTAGGTATTTATACATTTTTTTTCATTTAGGTTTCTCTGTGACGAATATTTTCGAAATAAATGGATTGCCGTGGTAGCTCACGAAATTGGTTGGGATCCAAGAAAGCACCACAGAATTTGCTCCAGCCATTTCACTTTATCTTCTTTTACTCGTTCTGGCAAATGGCGGAGACTGAAGGAAGACTCTATACCAACATTATACCTTCAATCTAAATTTAAAAGCCTAAGTTCTTATTGAATTGCATGTCTACAGGAAGTAAAAGAATTCGAGTAATTTCTTTAAAAAAAATTGGGACAGATTAACCCCGCACTGGATTTAGCTTGATTGAAAATAAAAAAATAAAAATCTTTTTATTCTTGCAACATTACGTTTGACATCTTCTTACGGCCATTCATACAATAGACTATTTCAGATAATATTTCATTGTCTTGTTTATCTTTCAAATAAATGCTGTTAATACAGTCGTAATCTTCAAGCCTGATAGATAAAATAATTAGGAGAACAGTGAATCTAAACAAAATTAACGTATTAAATAAACGATGATTAACTTACTTCTCAATCAGTTTGCATTTGGTGCCACTAACTTTTACACCTCTTTACCGTAATTATCTTTAAAATCTTGTATTTTTAGGGATGCAGTTTTTTTATAGATAGAGTGATTCAAGAGGAAGGTTTTAAGCTATATAAAACGTACACGTGCGAAGCCGGGGCGGGGCGCTAGTTATTATATATAAAACAAACATTATTTTGTTTAAAATTTCCAGCGCCTCGAAATTGACAACTTACCTGAGACCACGTGGCGCCGTTCTAGTGACAGAAAAAAACGTGCATGTCCAAGTACATTACAAGGAATACTCAATAATAATGTATTGAACTTTTGTGAAGCTTTTAGTAATTAGAAATTAAATAATAGACATTTATACTTAAAACGATGACTTTATTTATTGATAGCGATAATAACAGGACCAGTCGAAGTGATGATGCTCCGGAGAGGCCTATGTCCAGCAGTGGGCATCTTTCGGCTGAATAATAATGATATTATAACTTTACTTTTGTCATTATAACTTTCTAAGAAGTAAGTATTTATATGTACTATGGCAATATCCGGCATGGCTGTTATTTGGTTAACACAATCATAGTCACCTTCTTTCGGTCTTACAATACTACTTCAGATATTTCGTAATATACATTATACGATGACTTTATTTTATCGATAGCTATAGTCTAATAGTGTGAATACCCTCATCCCTAGTCTCTGTACAAAAGGTTACAAAATTATTTTTTACGGCCTGTCAAAAGTTTATTTTTCCCGCTCTGACAACAGCGAGTCCGCCATATGAGTAAATAGCATGGCTATATTTTGATTCGTTTATGCCAAGTAGCGCTCCTTCTATGCTTTAGTACTTATTCTAAGTAATATGTTGATGAAGGGAGGGCGCTTTTGAAGGCTGTCTTTTATGTACCTAACATTGACGTTCAAAAAGAACTAAGGCCTCGTTTACGGAGACACGGGGCGTCGCGCGTCGCGTTTGGCGACGCGGCCCGCACTTAATTCAAACATATGGCGTTGTATGAGAGCGTTTTCGGAGAAGCGACTTTACACGCGTTTGCTTGAAATGCTGGCGGAGCCCACGGATGGCATCACCGCGTCGCACGCGACGTTTATCGCAGCGACGCACGCTGCGTTGCGACCAGCTATTCCTGCAATTCTCTGTTCACGGTAAAACGTAGCGAAAACCGCGGCGAGGCCCGCGGCGTCACACGCCCCGCTTCTTCATAAACAACATCGTTCATTGCCATGTGTTTATGTTTGCGCGTCGCGACGCGCTACTCCCCACGTCTCCGTAAACGAGGCCTTAGTAATTCTAGTCTATTTTGATTAAATGATTTACGAAGTTGAAGTTGATGAAATGCCAATGTTAGCTATTGAAAATTATAGAGACCGAATTAGCTTAATGAACAGTTAATGATAGGTTGGTGAAACACCCCCTTAACTTGTCATTATTAATTTCTTGTCATCACTTATAACTATTGATTTTTGTGACCAGTATATTTCAACTTGTGGTGACCTTATTATGTCTGTCACTTAAATTAAGTTGTCAACACGGCCCGTTATTATGGATATTTCACCGTCCCCAATAGTTTCCAGAAATGACTGACGTTTAAAAAGTAGTTCAGACTGTAATATCGGATGGAAACAAATAAATATTATGACTGACGTGACCTTTTCAGTATATCAAAAAGTATCTACGTGGTAAGTAATTGAAAGTGTATAAAATAGATTAGGTATATTCCTACCTATGACTTTTATGGACATCTCAGTAGGAAGGATAAACTAATGGCCGATTCCTATGATTTACCGCGCATTATTGGTTAAAATTAAGGGGGGTATTTCACTAACCTATCAATAATGTAGTCCGAAACTATTCACCACATAAGCTAAATGTGACCTAGAAATATTGGTATGTCTACACCTGTGCGCTTTCATGTTCATCTTGAGCTTTCAACTTTCAATTCCTCTTGCGTTAAGCGCATGCAATATTGATTGCCTTAAGACGCATGCAGCTTATCGTCTACACCGGTGCGCCTCGGTCAGTCGTCAGTCGACATACAATAAACGAAATAACGTGCGCGAGGGGCATGCGCTTTTCTCGAACTAGTATTAAGGCATGCGCTACTGCATGCGCTATGGCGCTTCACGCATGCCTCAGACGAAGACGCAAGATGAACATGAAAGCGCACTGGTGTAGACATAGCTTATGACATTTATGTAGGTATTCAATAATCATGTCATTATCACTATTGACATGTGGTGACATGCAAATGTTAGCTATTGAAAAGTTTAGAGATCGAATTAGCTTAATGAACAGGTTCTTCTTCTTCTCTCGTGTCAGCATGAGCTATACGAAAATAGCTCATGCTGTGGTGAAAAGATTAGCCAGTCAGCAAGGTTGGTAGCGGGGCTGACTGCCCAGGGTGCGCCGGACGTACTTAAGTATCGTCACTCGTGGAGGCTCTTTTCATGCACCCCAATGAACCCCCAATGAACAGGTTAATGATAGGTTGATGAAATACCCCCTAAGACTTTAATATCTTGACCAGTTATGAAGCAAACACGCACCCCATAACTTGGCATAGTAGAACCTACCGCACGTTAATAGTTATTGCACTTAAAATTAGCTTACGAGTTTGTTTTTATGAGTTATAAGCCAAGTTTGGCAATGAAAATGCAACCATTGGAAAGCAAAACGATTCGTCTTTGGGCACATAGGAACCGGTTAATAATTAAGAAATCAGTATATGTAATTTATAGATAAATACAATGACAATGTAACTCAGCTAACCAGAGGGAATATGCATGTAATTTTTTTCAAGTCAAATGTTACTATTGTTTGTTGCTCAAAACAATTATTGAACTTCAACAATTTTCTTCTACAGTTCAAACATCCTTTATTGCAGCGGCCATAATGTGACGTCATAATCCACGATACTGCTTTGTTTACATCTCTTTTTTAGCCACAAATCATATAAATTAAATTATTTCTTGTGCTTTCTTCAAGCAGAAATCGCACTTACTAACTTACCTCAGTGAGAAAATCAAACAGTTTGCTAAGAAAAGATTATTTAAAGATTTATTCACGTGGATTTTGATGTCACTTCCGGCATTTTCGAAGACGACGCGTTTCGAGATTGCGTTCGTTCCACAAAAAAAACGTGACATAAAATAATGAATTATAAAATAAGTAATGCGTTAAAAAATATTTAAAAAATGCAATTAATGTCTTGACTCCTATACAATGTAAAAGAGTTTTGAATTACATGCATATTCCCTATTGTATTAAAATAAATAAATTGTCTACCCATAATATCTCGATCAATATGTATAATAGCTCCAAGAACTTGCATGCCAAATTGATCCACAAATAATTCAAACAGTTTGGTCAACATTATGTTTCACACGTCCAGCATACACGAGTTATCGTACGTGTGGCTGTGGACAGGCAAACATGTACATTGGCATGCGAACGAAGAGTAATCAACACGGAAGCCAGCTGCATCGTGTGAATTAATGATTATGTGCTATCCACCGCTCATTGCAGACTGAATTAGTAACGTGCTATTGCACAGTAGACAGATACGTACGTTCCACACGTGGACAATTCACTGCGGTAACCTAATTCCAAATATTGATGTCCCACTTTTCGATAATAGGGTCATCAATTTGTAATTGCCCCGCGTTTTGTTATTGAATAATTTGAGGCGTGAAATGGTTGAATAAAAACATGTTGTCGAATATCGTCGGGGTAGGCAGAACTTTGGCACAAACAATAAATATTCATGCGACTGTTCTTTCGCTAATTCAACCTGCACCGTTTTATTCGACACCGTTAAATTTTGATCCAAAATAAAACAGCTTTCCTAAACTCGTTAAGCTAGGTAACTTTATACGGGAATGTTTATGATTAGTTACGGTGTACTCATGTGCAGTTTTCGGGATTGCCCGACTAGTTTCGGATCCAAACGGAGCCCTTAATCATGAGCTGAACACGCGGCGAGGTCGCGAGTCCAACTCGAGAGAGGTTTGTATGGGATGACAAATACTACTGAAATAAGAAATGAAATCATTACACCGAAGGCTGAAAACGATTACAATTTCCCGTTGTATGCAAAGAACAACACTTGCAATCATGGAATCGTACTGTGAAAAGCAAACAGTGCTGTCTGACATCAACAATAGTTTAAATTAGCTAGAACGGACGCTGGTAGTTACCTGAGTACTCATTCTTACTGTACAAACTTCGATGCGGACTTCAATTTACCATTGTGGGGCGCATCTCTTTATCGGGCACACTTTGAACAAAAAGTGAAATTGGTTTTTAACGCAATAACTCCTAATTGGACCCAATTTACCACCTACATTAGGGTTAAATCACCTTAACATAGGCGCAACTCTGAAAACGACAGCGGTTTAAACGCAATTATTGTGCTTTATGTAGAGTTAGTCGAGAGGGGCTCGGAGGCGGACTACCCATAAGGCCGACTAGGCCCGGGCCTAGGGCGGCCAAATAAGAGGGGGCGGCTAAGCGCGGAAAAAAATCTTAGCTCAGCAATGGAGTTGAGAAAGGGGCGGCTGGTACTACACAACTTAGAGCGGATGGTACTACACGGCCTAGGGCGGCCAAGACTGCTATATAGTCCGCTTCTGGGTCGTGATTAATTAACAACTGCACAGATCAAATGATTTGCGAGATTAAACTGCGCTTGCCGCGATCAGTCCGTGGAAAGACGACCGTTTGTTACACGAGACCCCTTCGTGCCTCGAAGAGCACGTTTAGTCGGTCCCGGGTGTCTTAAGAATTACCTATCACAGTCTTTACGGTTAGTCAAAAACCCGGAAGTCTGACAACCGGTTGAACCTTAGAATATGGCATTGCCCAGTAACTGGGTTGCGGAGGCCTGATCAGTGCTGCCAACTCCAAAAAATATTTTATGCCAAATCTACGTTTAAAAAATGCCAAAAAAATGCCAAAGTTTATGAAAAGTGCTAAAAAAAATGCTCACTAACCGAAAAAACATAAAAAAATTAATAATAAGATTAATATTAACTCGTTGTGATGTATTCTTCTAATGAATAAATAAATAAACAATACTAAAATGAAATCACTTAATATTAATATGAAATCACCATCTACGTCGTGTTAGTTGCCATAGGACAACAAAATATTCTCCGATTATTTGTAGGTTCGTAAGTTTCGGCCTCTAATTTTTGGGAATCCCATCTCAATGACAACGAACGACATCAAACTTCAACGTAAGAAAACTACGAAGTGTGACATTCCGACACTAGATAGCCGTTTGACCGCCAATAAAACAGTGTGGCAACAGAAAAATTACACGCAATTTTGTTTTTTGTGTATTAAGCATATCATTGTTAACGTATCAGAACAAGGGCTAAAAAATGTGCTATATGCTAAAATGATTTTTTTAATGCTAGATCACTTGAAAAAATGCTAAATTTAGCCATAAAAGTGCTAAATTGGCGGCACTGGGCCTGATGACAGTCGCTCCGTGTAAAATACTGGGGGCCAATCAATTCTACTAACAGAAACTTTTATCAATGGCAATTGGATCGTTCATTCAGACAGTTTTCGTTTACGAAAAATTTAAAAATGTTTGGTTTTGTTTTTGTTGTTAAACAATTTGATAGTTTTAGTAAACGAAAACTGTCTGAATAAACGATTAAGTTGCAATTGATAAAAGTTTCTGCTAGTAGAATTAGGCTCCTGGTCTTCAACCGCATCTGGTTAGACTGGAAACTGTCCCCAATATAGCTGGAAAAGGCTAGGTTGAACATGTACATACAGTCGGGGACTTGAAATGTTTACCACCCTAAGGTCTATAATTGCTTGCACATTACTTTTTCATAAGGTCGATATGACATAAGTTGATATGACATCTTAAACCTTATTGCACAGTGTGAGAAGGAATCGAATTTGAAATCTGATAAACATTTCGAGTCCGCGACCGTACATTACGTTACTCAACAAATATTTGTATGCTAATTAATTAATCACATACTTACCTAAGTAAATACCTACTATACCTTAAGCTTTTCAGTTTGTTATGAGAATAAACTTACGTCGTGCTTACTATAACTTAACGTCAAAATATTTTAAAGTTAGCCGCTAGACCGCCTAGGGAACTTCACACGTGTAAGTACCTAACTCAGAGGTTGGCTCACTGACATTTTAAGACATTGCCTGAACATACCTACATCGGGTTTCTAGTTTTAACCACTTACGCTTATGATACCTACCATCTTTCATGAAATATTCAACGTTTTATTGGTAGGTACAACAAGTATTGTAGGTATCATAATAGATTTTGTTGCTCTTCGATCAAATATTCAATTGGAGGAGCTTCTCGATATAACTATAAGGTAGGTAGATCTGCATTTATAAATGCTGTGCAGAAATAACTACCCACTGGATCCCATCTGAGCTGTGGCCCAAAAATACTAGACAGCCAGACCGCCGCAAATGAGATGCCGATGCAGCGATGGCGGGACGACCAGGCCAAAAACAAAACCGACTGGCAATACTGGCAGTACCTAGTAGATATAGCCCCATATAGGACTTACGTGTCTGCTAAGATGGGGGTGCATGAAAAAAGCCTCCTCGAGTGACGATACTTAAGTACGTCCGGCGCACCCTGGGCAGTCAGCCCCGCTACCAACCTTGCTGACTGGCTAATCTTTTCACCACAGCATGAGCTATTATCGTATAGCTCATGCTGACACGAGAGAAGAAGTCTACTAAGATACCTACAATGTAGAGAACCTTATCCTTCTAGAATATTCGCGAATGCCTTTTATTAATCGATAAATGATAACCAACGCTTTACCTTATGAAGCATTCCCATTGATGTAGAAACACAAAGACCTCGGGACAGCGCTTAAAAATGTCCGAATCGAATGTGCAGTCGAATCCTCGTATGGTGAAAATCTAAATTAGACATTGTCATGACGACATAAGGTTTAAATTATAATAGTTTGTTGGTATTTCTAAGTTTATAAGGTGGTGTGCCATGGCGCACGCTCTAGTGATATATGTACCTAAACTCAGGACATTTTTTATCCTGAATAATGTACTAGAAGTTTGATCCAAGTGTTTTTACGAGCATTCTTCTCAATATTCCAGTTCCATCAACGGCAGCGGAGGTCCGTCGCTGCTACTGGTGTGGTCCACTGGCGGAGCAGGTGCACCGCAGTCAGCGCGCGCTCCCGTGCAGCGGTCCACAAACCCAAATCACTGTCTGCGACCCTGGCTTCCCCTACTGCGCTGTCGTGGCTACGTCACCGCGTTAGTTCTATTGATTTATTATACAAATATCGATGGTCTTCCGAATACCGTGCGTTAGTAAAACGACAAGTTTAGTTATAGGAAAAAATAAAACGTTTACGAGTACATTAATTTAACACGAGTGAATATTTATTTCGTTACTACTTCAAAACTCAATGATAGAGAAGTTTGGAAAAATATAGTAGGTACCTACAACTATTAAACAAAAAAAAAAGCTGAGTGCTTTTGCACGTTTATTCGGTGTGGCCATCGATGTGTAGGTACAGCCATAGTGGGGGCAAATTCTATTGAGAGAAACGTTAATCAATCGCAACCGAAGCGAAACGGAACCGTTCATTCAGACAGTTTTCGTTTACAAAACAGTCAAATTGTTTGACAACAAAACCAAACATTTTGTCTGATAGTTTTTTACTGATAGTGTTTTGACTGATAGTTGTCGTTCGTTTCAAAGTTCGTTTGCAGTTTCGTTTTCCACTGATCTACATAGGCCTCTCTTCAAAACTAGAGCCACTACTGCCTGTGGTAACCATGCTGGGAAGCTAATTAACCAAACTAAATAACCTGCTCTTTCGCCCCTGTGATTGCCATCTAGCAATTGCCAGGACCTATTGGGTCAGTGGGAGGATTAAACGCATGCACTTAACGCTTCCTTCTTATTACACAAATCTTGAACTACATTACTCGAACCTAAAAAATATATCTAATGCCCGTTCAATAATTGACTTCAATTGAAAACAATTAAAACTTACTGCCTCGTTGGTCTAGTGGTCGCAAGCGCTAAGCGTGCTACTGCACGTTACTGACTGCTAAGCGTGAGGTCCTGGGTTCGATGTCCAGGTCGGGCAGTGTGATTAGGTTTTTCCACATGGAATTGCTCAGTAGCAGCCCGGAGTCTGGATTTGTGCCCGGTTAATGGCAATAGGGTCGCCCCCAATTACATGGGACCTAAACATAACGTTGAAATGAGGAGGTACTATACACCTCTGCTCAACCGTTCAGGGACTACAAGCATGACGTTATGTATAAACATTTGAAACATCTGAAAAGTTTGCGCTTGAATGTCGCTGTGGTTGAGCGACTGGCTTTCTGCGCTACGTCACGCGGGTTAGATTCCCGCACGGAACCAATATTTATATGGCCTACAAATGGTTACTTCCTGCCTTGATGTGCATGTGAGAATTATGTTTGTAAACGCACTCACGTTCCAGGAAAAATCCTAATGAAGGACTAGGTTTTTTTTTAAAGAAATGTTCTAATATTTTACAATATTCCACAGCTTACATAGAATCAAGATATTGCGTGAAGTTGTACCAAGATGAATGTTATTCCTTGTACTGCAACTCAACCAGAACTTGGCGGATGACTTGCCCCTGCAGAGGAGATCTCTGCAACGGACCCAACACCGAACGCGAAGATGGAGCATTCGCAGGACTCGCCAAAATTGTGGCTAAGACACAAAACACACGGATCAGAAGAGCTCTCATATCCACATCTGGTTTTATCAGCTTGAACACTAAAAGCAAAAATCGAATAGAAAACACCACTGACGAAGAAAATAAAACTAATCCAAATGATACAACAAATAATGATAACGATGAAGAAGTTGATGTTAAAAACAATGACAGTCACACAAACGAAACTAGTACTACTACAGATGTTGAAAGTAAAAATATGGAATCTCAAATTGATGATACAATTACTAGTACAGTAGCAGATGTCAAAAGCAATGAAAGCGACATGCATGAAGCTAGTCCTACTCCAGAAGTAGAAGTGAAAAGCAATGAAAGTCAAACAAATAGTCCTAATGTAATTGCAAATGAAGTTGCTGATGAAACTAGTATACAAATAGATATCCCAACTGGTAATGCTGAAAGTAGTGATCTTAAAACTGAAATTATATTAATGAGTAGTGAATCAACCATTGTAAATGACACTCAAGCTAGTGACATTCCTACAGACATCAATGAAAATATCCCAAACATTCAAACAACTACTCTAGAAATAATTGAACAGACGACAATTGAATTAAAAGCCATAGCAGAGACGACTACCGAAGCTACAAAAACTTCTCCAACCGAAGTGAAAATTAATGAAAATAAAGTGAAACCTAGTGAAGAGTTACCCACAGCAGAAGCTCTTCAACATAACGAGACGCCTGCTGTTAAGACTACGGAACAAACAACCATGAGTACAACTGCCATGAGTATTCAGCACACAACCACGGAAGCAAGCAAACCACGAAATAATACCGCTGTACGAATCGATGCACACATTCTAACATTAGTCGTCGGCGTCATTTTACAAATTTAAATATTTTATGTATGTTATCGCTACTGTGCATAAAACCGGCAAATTGCAAATGCCGAACTAGTCGAGTCTACAATAGTAGTGGACGTATCATATAAGCTTAATTTTAAATAAAACTCACTATAAGTACTTGTTTTCATAACTTACGTTATGTAACGGTAACATTATACTAGTTTTTCGAATTATTCATTGTCATAAGTTGATCTCTGTAGTAAAGCTTTAATTGTTAGAAATTAAATGTAAAAATATTGGTAGCGCTCATTCCATGTGATATTAGCATAGACAAATTGTAAATATTTTCTGCAATATTTTTAGAAATTATGTAGATGTGATTGGGCGATTGGCACAAAAAATAAATACGCACAGAGAAATTTTAATTGTTTTATTTGTCTTAAGTTAATCAAAAGTGAAATCATAATGCTTTGGCAACTGCAAATTGCTAGACTTAATTTCTAAACTTTTTTCTCCTTGAGTAAATGCTTCTCTTATATCGGATTCAAAAGGTTTCTCAAACCTTGTCTGTTTTATGGTTGGCCCATAATACTCAAATGTTGGGGGCGGCGGTATTTCCACACTATCTGATTCATGGCTTCTTTTCCCTACATTTTTACTATCTGCTATAGAATCTGAACCATCTAATTCATCAATAATGGGAGTTGGTTCCTGGGCTTTAACGAAATTCTTATATTTAACACCTTTATCGTTAGTTTTAGCTGTTGAGAAATACAATCCTTTATATTGTGGTATATCACTTAGATCACCTATTTCGGGAGGGGGTGGCGTCTTGGCTTTCGGTCTCACGTCCGCCCAAGTCACTGTAGCAGGCGCGCCATCATTGCCTACCATATGTCCTCTATCATCAAATATATTTGAGTTGCCAGAAGTGGAAGCTTGTAGTGGAGCAAATTCATTTATCCTTTTATCTCTCTGCTGTTCAACATATTCTTCTTGGGTCATTTCTCTGAATTTCTTGACTTTTCCTTCTACCCCATCCTTACCAATGTCCCATTCTCGAACGTACGCCTCACGCAACTTTTGTCTTTCTTTTTCTTGCTCTTCTTTGAGTTTATTTTCCTTTTCTTTCGCTTTAGCGTCTGCTTCGTTCTTTTGCTGTGTCAAAAACTCTAGTAGACAGGTAGTGAAGTCTTTTTGGTTATCTGAAATAGTAGAAAAATTAAATTAACTAACAAATTATTGACAACATATTCGTCTTTGAAAATATATCTGAGACCTTTTACAGAAACAATACTGGCTGACAGTATCGAACTGACGATTCTGGTACTATCAATTACTACATTAAACATGGAATTACGCCCAAATAAATAAGATTTCGTTAAGAAATCTCACCTTTAGGTTCCTCGGGCGGCAGGCCGGCTCTAACCCTTTGCCTAGCGCGCGCGGCTGCTACCCTCGCGGCCATCATTTCGTCCCTCTTTTTGCGAACTTGCTCGGCCTCTTGTTGAGCCTTCAGAGTCTCTTCTCGCCTCTTAATCAGCTCTTCCATCTGCTTGCGACGCTCCGTTTCATCGGTACTGAACGAATAATAACCGACGCCATGGATGCGGGCCTCTGTAAATAAAATTATTCATGTATGTAGATTTACATTTTTACGGCATTATAGATTTACATTTGTTGTAGAAAAAATTAAATGTATGATCGTATAACTAAAGAATTAGCCTTTTTTTAAATAAATTCGATCAAGATTAACCCTCAGTTTATGAAAGCCTAATCAATGGGGGCGTCCACTCTTTTTTCAGCCACGCTGGACTCAGGTGACAGATTTCATAGCACGGCAAAGATTAAGTTACAGATAGGTTGTTCAGACTTTCACTAGATACCGATAAACACAACTTTCCAATGACGACGATACTTTATTAGTTCGTATCTCACCTCAGTCCCAACTAGCGACATCTGGTCGCTCGTGAGCAGCAGATTATTAGCCTTTTTATTTATATTACTAAATTTTGATTTTATCCAGGCCATGGTTTACTCGGAGCCTCGTTGCAAAATGAATCTCCGCGTCAGGTTTACAAGAAAATTCGAGTTAAATCCTAGTTTCGAAACAAAAAAAGGTACAGTACATACCATCAAACAGTAAGTCTTGATAATGTATGTCTTTATCTTTGGCAAGCAGTTCCTTTTCCTTCTGCTCCCATTTCTCTCGTAATAATTGCAGATAATCATTTGTTGTTTGAACTAACAATGGTGTTTCCTTAGGTGTCGTATTGGTCTCCTGTAAATAGAATAAAATCTCAGAACCAACAACGTGAAAGGTATTTATTAAATAAAGAAAAAAGAAGAGTTATTTCTATCTCAAACAGTAATTATTGAAAATAATTGAAAAGAAACTGCAAAATATTGCAATTGTAAGTAAAGCAACCAAAAAATATTGATATTAAAATAACCAAATCTGATTACCACAAGTTTTACAACTTCTTCTTCATTAGAAGTAGTTCTGTCCTTAGTTATGGCCTTCATAAGGTCGGTATCTCTCTTCAAAAACATTCCGATGTCTGATTTGTGGCATTTTCGTGTCCGACCCAGACAGTCTGTGAATTCAGTCCTGAAAAAATATTTTATAAATGTAAAACTTGCATCATGTTCTTACTCAAGCTTAAAAAAAATCTTATCAGTAATATTATATTGTATAATTATTTAGTTCATTTTTTTAGGTAAACCAAACATATCAGATGACTATAGCCACTTTCTTCCCAGTTTAAACACTAAAAAGCAGTAAAGGGTGGGCATTTGTGGGGGCTGTCTTTAATTATTTTCTGTTTAAAAGCACAAATTGATTTTAGTTTAAATTTAATATTTTTTTATTTGAAGAACCATTTTTTCAAGATTGTTTAACCTTATCTATTAATAGCCCAAATGGTTTAACCGCTAGTGTCAAAGTACTGCAGATCAGTGGCGGCATCTGTTGTGTTTATGATTCCAGTTTTCAATCAGTTAAGGCACATTCTGAGCGCCTTAAATAATTATATGGCAAAAATATGTGTTAAAAAGAATTAGTGTTTTATAGCAATATTTACCATTCATCATCATTATCTTCATTAGAATTACTTTCAGTAAGTTGCTCAATTGGTTCAGCAACAACCTCGTCTTTCTCAGGATCCTGTTGTTTCTTAGTGTTGAAGTCAACAAGAAATCTGCTAGCAAGTTCTGAGTTACCAGCACCATCAGATAAATGCTCGTACAACTCTGCTTTCTTTTCCAATGCTAACCTGTACAATACAACATTTTATATTTAAGATTATTTAGTTTACTCAAGAGTGTTCGACGCACGACCTCGCCGCGAGTTCAGCTCATGAATAAGGGCTCCGTTTGGGTCCGAAACTAGTCAGGCTATCCCGAAAAATGCATGTGAGTAAACCGTAAATAATCATAAATATGAATGGAATGCATGAAAAGAGCCTCCACGAGTGACAATACTTCAGTATGTCCTGTGCACCCGTGCCAACACGATAGAAGAAGAACAATATGAATGTGACTCACGAAAGTTATAATATGAAAATACAACATTTTGTTTATGAATCAACTTGCCTACGAGAGGCTACAGCTAAACAACCTTTTTCTGGACTATGCAACCACAATCTGCCCTCTTTCTTCCATATCCAATCTTTCCAGTACACTAAATGATGTTGAAAACTAGATTGATATATTTATGTAACTATAGGAGATGGCCTTTGCCCAGTTTTAAGATTATACAGGTAACAGTAATCGTAATCAATATGTTGAGTAACACTAGCAATGACAGTTACACAGCATAACTTGTAAGGAAATAAAGAAAAAATATCACATTTCGATATTTCTACTAATATGCTTTGGCTAGGAGTATGTTCACATAGTTTTACCTTTTGACCACCACATCAAAAAAGCTAAAGTGTGCTCTCGGCACCAAACTACGATTTCTTCCTTCAATTCCGTCATGTAGTCGTGACCGTGGCGTGCTGGACACATCTTTCTTTGTCATGTATACATGACTGTGGCAGTCAAAAGGTTAACTTCAACAAAATAAGCACCACAGTGCAATATTTAACAAAAATTAACATACTTTGCTTTCCTACACGCTTCTAACTCCTCAGTATCAACTGCTTTCAAACTGTCTTTGAAGGTTTTCTTGTATTCTTTTTTTGTATTTTTATCATGATTTTTTTCTCTTGCTGAAGGTTTGAAGTTCTCTAGCTTGTGTTGTGGCAATTGCTTCTTCTCATTCACCTCCTCTTGCTTTCTTAATAACTCTGCCTTTAAGCTAAATAGCTGAAAAGTTATAAAATAAGGATATTCAGCCAGTTCATTTTAAACTATGATTTATTATATAATTATTTTAACCTTACCGTAGATTTGTTAAAAAGAATTTTCTTCGAAGTTCCATCACTTCGGATATCCATTATTATGAATAGTAACAAAAATTCTTGAGATGAACAACCTAAATAACAATAATAGTTTATTTATTGTTTACAATTTCGTAAAACATGACTGTACGACATGAATACGTCACTTGTCAGTTGACAACTGATTGAAAAAACTAGGAACTCACTCAATACACTCTAGTGGCCGTAGCACACTTATAACACCCGATGCCACCCCACGAGTGTTCATTGGTCAAATGACGAAACGTGGCTTTACGAGATGAAATGTGGCCAATGAGCAGGCTACATTGACGTCGCGTGGTATGGCGTGTTGTAAGTGTGTCCGGTCCTTAATTCAACTTTTTCATGCCAGAGATCAAAAGTTGGTATGACCAAAGAGAATATAATACTTTATGTGTAATGAGCGAGAATATCAACCGGAATCCAGAGTGAAGTTGTCTACAAGTAGCGCAAAAACCAAAACTGAAAAACTGACATCTGTGTGTATTGACCACTACATGCCACTTGCAGGGTTTTTAATTGCTAATTTCATGGTCATCTGACAACCATCTCGCTGGCCGTGACGACAGAAATTTCTACACAACGACAAAAACGGAATCTTTTGTGTACAAGCAAAACTCATATAAATAGTTATCGGATTTGTCATATGAAAAGTTTCATAAGGAAAACACATTTCACAAAAACGGTACCTTTATAAAATTAGTGGCATAAGTGCGTGAGACCAAAATGTCAACTCCAGCCAGAAGACGCCTGATGAGAGATTTCAAACGGTTTGTATCTAAATATTTCTTATATTTTCCTTAAATTTGCAATCGGTTATGGATTTTGTGAACTCATGCTGCTGTTTTCCATAAAATTTTCTTTGTGCGAAAGTGTAGTGCTGATTCATCAAATTACATCACAGTCATTTTAATCGATTTCTATTCTGTTCTATATTTCGAATTAGGTTGTAAACAGCGAAGTTAATAGTAGGTGGAGCTCTTTGTGTCGAAAATCGAGAGTAGGATATGCTATATGTAGGCATAGCTACGTCATACTCTATGTATAAACGTCTTTTGTTGGTACTCGTTATTTAGGTTATCTAAATACATTTTATTATTTCGACAAAACAAATCTGGTTATCGCGGGTGATCGCAAAAGTTTTCCTACGATAATGATCATTGCTAGCAGTTTTTTATGAAACCCTATGAAAAAGTCATCTTATGACCTTGATTATGTTGTAGAGGTTTCCATGAGAACATAAAGGCTTTGTATGTAAATTGCAATAAATTAAACAATTAAGTAAATTGCTAATACAAATATAATTAGAAAATTTTATTTGATTAAATGTACATAATGCAGTCATATTGTCCCAATAATTGTCACACAAAAAGAGTTCCACATAGGATATAATAATATAAAGAATTAGCAAATAGCATCATACACATTTTCTAAATCACAGCCATTCATTAGTTGACAGCTTTCACATAATTTATTCCCTTTTCAAGTCCTGATGTTTCTCTTCAGAATGTTAGTATATACAAAGAATAACAAATATTAAAAAAAAACTGGCTATATGTATAGCTATTTTATGATTTTTGATAGCAGTCTTCTTATGGCTATAATTTAGGAAATTACCACTAGGTTAGAACTCATCTTACGTTGAACATAATAAACAAATAGTCATTCATAATTTGTATCACCCACAGCTTACAAGAGGACCCACCCACTGGAGTTTCAGGTGCTCCCACTGACAACAACATCATGATCTGGAATGCTGTGATATTTGGACCCCATGACACTCCATTTGAAGATGGCACATTCAAGCTCACAATAGAATTCACAGAGGAATACCCAAACAAACCTCCAACAGTTCGATTTGTGTCCAAAATGTTCCACCCTAATGTATACGCTGATGGAGGAATCTGCTTAGACATTCTTCAAAATAGATGGAGCCCAACATATGATGTTTCAGCTATATTAACTTCTATACAGGTAATTTAATATAAGCTATTATAATAGATAGCATAAAATCTTGAACACTATGTTAGCATATTGTAGTAAAACATATAATAAATTCATCTCATTTTCTGTGACTAATGTAACACAATTTTCAGCTGTCAGATAAACCCTATTGGAGTAGATAATTATGTGCAAGTTCCAAAACAAATAACTTACTGTTATTTTATAGATTTCAGTCCTGAAATGATGATTGCAACAGCTGTTAATGTTGTGCATCTTATTTAATAAGAATCCACCAAGGGCTCAGTCACAGAATGTCCACTTTGCCAAAAGTCCATTTCTTAGAATGTCTCTTTTGCAAGATGTCCCTTTTTCCAATGAACCTTCACTCCCTGGTATCAGTAATTGGTCAAGTGCCAGTAGGATTCGCACACAGAGGGTTCTATAATAATCTTTTATTCAGAAAGATGTAGGTACCTAATCTCTATAAACACAATAAAAAAACTTGAAAAAAAAAACAACTTCAAAAACAATAAAATATTTTTTGTGGGAAACAGTTAAGAAGTAAGTATGTGCATTTGATTTAAGTAAAAATTGGCACCAAATTCCTGACTGTTTCCCACATTATTTTATTGTTTTTGAAGTAAGTTGTAACTTTTTTTTTGTTTTTTAATTGTTTGTGTTTCTAAATAAAAGATTATAATTATTACAAAACCCTCAGTGCATGAATCCCACTCACACTTGATCGTTTTTTAACCGACTTCAAAAAGGAGGAGGTTCTCAATTCGGCTGTATGTTTTTTATTTTTTATTTTACTGGTACTAGGGACTGGAGGTCCATTAGAAAAGGGACATTCTGAGAATTGGACAATTTGCAAAGTGAACATTCTTTGACTGAGCCCCACCCAGTACCACAAATTCTATGTATGATTCATGTTCATACCTATCTGAGCAATCAACTGTTTCTTTTATCTCAGGATGCATGTTGGAACCTGTCCATTTATATTACAACATGTTTTTATTTAATTCTCTATTTTGTTTTTCAGTCATTACTAAGTGATCCTAACCCCAACTCGCCTGCAAACTCTATGGCAGCACAGCTTTATAAAGAGAACCGACGAGAATATGAAAAACGGGTGAAAGCATGTGTAGAACAATCATTTATTGACTAGCAGGGGTCAGACAGGATCTCAGTTAACAGTGGTGTACGCAAAAACCTGCGCTGCCGATCACACCGGCCAATACCTCCTTGTAAATTTCATTGGGACAACCATGTAAATTATAATAACATACATTATCATACACCAAGTTAATACTGCAAAAATATAGCAGATTAATTAAGTGTGGGTTTTGGTAAACTAATTTTATTAATAACTGATAAGAAAACCAAAATTTGAGTCAACAGGTAATAAATATACAATTATATAAAAATAGCTGCATATTATACAATTTAATTATCATTGACAATATTAAACCTTACCACATACCAATAACTGTAAGAATAGTATCAGCATTATACTTATTTACATTCAATTTATACCATTTCATGTGTGAACTACTTATTTTCATAGTGAACTTTAGAATCCCTTGTGTCTTACCATAATATTCATGATATATTATAATCGTAATGAAATGAGCAATAGTTATATTGATAAATGGAAATGTTTTTCATATGACTAAAATTTAGCTAATTAGTTAACAATGTGTGAACTTTTACCAAGTATTATGCACATATTATAAAATATTAAAGCTTTGCTTGATTAAAATCTAGACTCTGGTGGATTGTATTGCCATGTCTCTGAAATGACTGAAACAATTTTGTAACTAAACTATTCTCATATAAAAGGTAAAATTTTCTTTCCATTTTTATTGCTGCATTGTACCTAGGTACCTATCTACTTTTAGAATACTTGTATATTTTTTATTATTGATGAACTATACAATAATGTAACATAGAAATTATAATTATTTGCAAAATTATTATAATTGTGAATTAAAGACCCTAGTGCTATTAGCAACAGTGTTTACCTAAAATAGTACAAGTTTATTTTTAATTTTCAAAATTATTATCTATTGACTCCAGTGGTTTTTTACTAATATATTGTCATAATTATTCTGCTGCACAAAATTAGGTCGAGTCTCATTCGTGTATAATATAATCGTCCCAATGGATATTTTTGAAATGTGTAGCAGTTTTCTTGTTTTCTTATAAAGCTGAATGTTTGAAATGTCTTGTGTTTCAAGGACATTTAAGTATGTGTAATATTTCGTCTTCTAGTAAAATATTATTTTCGGTTTTACGAATGTCTTTTAATTATTATTTTTTCCTAAAAAAAATCCTTTTATCATTTTATAATATCTAATGGTATGTACTAAATGTACCTACTAATACCTAGCACAGTCCAAATAGTAGTGCCATCATCTGTAGAGCAACGCAGCCACCAATGCAGTCATCAGTGGCCGCGTTGCTCTAAGCCAGTCTTTCTCAAAGTGGGCCCTAGAGGCCTACAAACACTCTTACTGCCCTCTACCGCCCGGTAAAGGGCAGTAAATAAAAGTAATGATTGATTGATTTTAAAGATGTGCTCTTAAATACTAAGGGGTGCTAGAAAATCTCTGTCGCTCAAAGTGGGCGGTAGACGAAATAAGTTTGAGATCCTCTGCTCTAAGCCATCGGTGGGCACTAGCAGCCCACGAGGCCTCATAAATAAATACAAAATTAAATGTCAAAGCACTCATCTATCCCACTTGTGTAAAAAAATGTTAAGTACCTATTCAATGTCGAAACGCAATAAAAAGGGTACCTACTCGTAAATATTTCATAAACGGTAAGTATTATCGTCAGGACAGTTATTAGTTTTAAATTTGCAATTTTCAATAAAAAGGGCTCAATGTTTTTTCTTTCGAATTATCATGAGTTATAGCAATAGGAAATATCATCAAGAACCAGTCCTAATGTAAGATTCTTGCATAGCTTAAACCGTTAAAGGAGAAACTTGACATTTTTATAGTGGAAAGTCACACGACAAACTGATTTTTTAGAAATCATCCCCAGGGTTTGACGAAGGGTGAACACAGAGCAGATGTGTGTGTTGTAGGTTGCAGAGCGAAACAGGCATCCTTTTAAAACTCGACCATTCTCATCGCAGGCTATCACGCTCTGATTTTGACTGTAGGCAAGAACTCTCGATGGGATAAACCACTACACAAAACACATTTTCTCGCTGCAAGGCGGGTTCATAGATCATGTTTTGTTGTTTGTTTTGTTCGCGCTCAGTGAGCGCCGCTCACACATTTTATTGCCGCACCTGCAGCGAGAAATTGTGTTTATAAATAGTTTAATGTAGCAGCTAAGCTACCAATCTAACAAGCAGCTACGAGTTTAAAAAAAAAAACATTTTTTTATAAGAAAATAGTTTAAGTAGGTATATGAAATGTGAAATCTTACAAAAGTATAAGTATCTTAAAACTATATACACCAATAATGCAATAATACCATGAAAATAATTCCACCAACCTAACATTCATCGTTGATATTTACTACCAATAAACGAAAATTATCGCGAGTATGATCTCAGGACTGGAAATAGTATTAAATATTTTTAACATCATTAACAGGAGGCGTTTTAATAAATTCCATATAAATAAATATATAGGTAGTGTGAACAAAGCTCAATTTTAGTTATTGAATTCACTATCACCTAGTTTTGAGGTCTTCTTTTAATTTATAATGTAATAATTCCATACAGACTATAGCATCTTCAGCACTGTCGTGCCCATCAACAGAATTTTGTATTATCTTCTTCAAATATTCAGACGATAAGTTTCTCAATGCTCTTTTATATGGAGGACCCATTTTATGAGGAAACAAAACACTCGTATCAATCACAGTGTCGTGAATTAATTTAAGTACTTTGAAATCTGATTCTAAACTATGCCCTATTAATATGGTCTTACTGTTGAACATTGTAAGAAGTGTGGCTTGAACATCCAACAATGTCGTAGTGATTCCGTACATTTGCTCTGCAGTTATTCCAGAATACCTTGTATTGTAATCTATGATAGGATGCAATGGTCTAATAAGTGTCTCATAAACAACATTACAATAAGAATCTATCACTGTTACTCTGGTTAAATCTAAACCATGTGTGGTATAACACATTTCACAGTCCAAAGCATAAATGCCATAATCTTCCTTGACAGTTTCTGGAGGTAGTGTCCTAACAAAGCCTTTCAAATTCTCAAAGTCAACATATTCATAAACATGGCTGGGAGCTACGCAGCAGCCATCAGATGTTCCATCTTGACTGCAGCACTGGTACCTTGCTTCACCTCGAACTCTATATTTATTATTGGGATGGTAAATACATTCCTCCTTTACTGCTGGAAAACTTTTCTTATCCACCATGTAGTCTTTCTTACATCTACAACAAGTTCTGAAAAATCCTTTAGGTGGTTTTTGTTTATTTTGACCATAAATAATAGCCCTGCCCCGTTGTCCACTCTCATGAGGCCTGGGAAAACCGTTTTGTTGCAATTGTTCCTCAGTTAAAATCCATTTCTTAATGTTGTTATATAACTTTGCACCTATAAACTCTTTTGAATTATCAGCATTTTTTCTATTCTTACTTTCTATGCTCCATGAACCCAGTGTTTTCCCAGGTGTCACTCCTGGCATTTTTTGTAATGTATGGCAATCAGAAGCTGATTTTTTTACACCTTTGCACTCTTGCAATTCTTTTCTTAATCGGCTAACTGCTAATACTGCAGAATTTTTGTATATTTGTACAGTTGAACATTTTTTACTTGTAGTCAGTTCTTCATGTTGAGCACGAGCATAAGCATCATGTGCAGTAAGATACAGTTTTAAACATTCATCTATCATCATATTTAAATATGTTGATCTTATATTTGCAGCAATCTTGGAACCAAGAGGTTCCAAAACACCTGGTCGGTCGATAAACTTTTCATTTGGTACATGAGCAACTCTTTGAGCTCCTTTTTTGACAGTCTGTGTGATAGTTGAACTAGTTGAAGGCTCAACCTTGGCCACAGACTGACTGGGTGATATTGTTTTCTTAGCATTTAATAAGGTGGAAGCGTATGGTACATGAGCAATGCGGATTTTAGTGTTACCAGTAGTTGGTGGAGTAAAGTTGCTTTTAGCAGGTGTATTTTCACTGTTAGAAGGAACACTTGTGTTTTTTGCACTATGATATTCACGAACTTTAGCTAATCTCTGTGCCATTGTTTGGGCAGCACTTACTTTAAAATCAGGTTTTATGGGTGCCTTAGGTGCCACTTTTACAACTTTATCCGATGCTCTAGATATTCTTTTCTTTCCTGGGATAGTCTCCTCTTCATTTATATCCTCCATTTTAGCAGTATCTTCTATAATTTTAGGCTTTTCTATGGGAACATATTCATCAAATATTTTCTTACATTCTAATGCAATGGCATCCTCATCAGACTCCATATCAAACTCTTCATCAAGTAATTCCTCCTCAGCATTGTAATCATCATTATCAGATTTATTATTGCTATTATCTTGCGGACTCTCGTGTTTACTTTTAGATTCTTTGGAACTCTTGTGGGATTTCTTATGGTCACTTTTATCCTTTGTTTTAGATTTGTGTTTAGAATTAGAACTATGCTTATCTGTGTCATGTTTTTTTGATGAACTATGTTTTGAATGTTTTGAACTATGATCTGAACTTTTAGAACTAGAATGCCTTTTCTTTTCAGATGAATGTTTCTCTTTCTTTTCCTTTTCTTTGTCTCTACTTGAACTTTTGTGTTTTGACTTCTGTTCAGAATTCTTTGCTTTATCATCATGTTTACTTTTATCTTTAGACTTCAGTTTGTCTTTCTTATCTGAACTGCTCTTGTGATGTGACTTACTGTTATGGTTTTTGTCTGAACTAACTTTTTCAACTAGTTTTTTATTGTCACTATTATTGCTTAAACTATTTTTACTATTCACCTTTTTTACGTCACTACCCAAACTATCTTTTTTAACTTTATCTTGATCAGACTTTTCCTCATCTAATATTTGATCTAAAATATCAAACTCTGGTCCTAGATCGTCTAATCCATTAAGATCAGAAGATAATTTTCGTTTTTTAGTATCAGGTTCTTCTTCATCACTGGAAAAGCAAGGTGCAAGTGACCTTGGTGTTGGTTGGTAGGTAACTGACGGTGTTTCACTTTTTGTGCTAACTTTGGCTGGTTTATATTCTAGTATCTTTTTCTTACTTGTATTCTTATCAGACGGCACATAGTTTCGTTTGCTAGAATGATTAGAGCCCTCATTGGGATTGTATTCTTGTAGTTCTGTCTCAGTGCCAGGCAAGTATTTTTCAGTAGATACAGTTGATCCTGTAGGTGTATATTTATCACATTGCACATTTTCTGTGCTACCTGGCGTATACTTCACTGGAGGGGGAATGTAAATAAAAGGTTTGGAGGATCCATTTGTATCAATGGGTCGTTGAATCGTTAGGCCTGCCGGTTTCCTCGGCGTGTATGGTACTGGAATATGTCTCTTTCTTTGTTCAACAACATCTTCATTATTTTCTTCAGTGTCTAGATTGTTGATCTTGTTCAACTCTGCTATAGGTGTGGGGTTGTATGTTGCTTTTGCTACACCTTGAACTAAATTTACTGTATTACTATCTAGTTGTGTTGTTGTCGCCGTTGCTCCAGACGCCTCTTTTTGTTGAAGAACCTTTTGCACTGCTGCCGACACTAGTTTCTGTAATATCGCTCCACTTTCAATCCCATCATTTGAAGTACTCTGAGATTCTTTTTTAACATGACGAAAATGACAATAAGGTCTTTCGCATAGACCATTATCATAGAAAGGACAGTTATATCCCTTAAAATACCCTGTCGACGGAAGCATTCTAATAAATAAATTTTTCAATTCACTAAATAGTGAAGAACGAACCAAAACCAACCTAAATCACTCCGGCACAGATTCATAATTCATTCCAAAAAAGAGCAAATTAATCTCTAGCGACACTGTGTTCTTGACATGAGTGGACGGGTTGCCAGAATGTTTTTCTATTTAATCCATAAATCTTTTTTTCTGCTTTACAAGAATTTATTGAGTTTTATAATTAATTTCTAACATTACATTATTAACTTACATATAAAAGTATATACAAAAACAAACTTGAATTTAATAGTTTTATTAGGATATATTTTGCGATAGAATAGTTTTTTTTTTTTATAAGTTTTACCCAAAGGCTAAAAGTTAGTATTGCTGAGCAAGTAACCACTACGGCTTGGAATTCTAGTGAAAAAATTAAATATTTGAAGTTATTATCACAATGTTGCTTAAACTTCATTGCACAATTTTGCTATTATTTTAACTATTCAAATAAAACTCAATCAAATCAATTCAGTTGCCAATATAGAAAAAACCTTAACCATTATTGAGTTTATCAAATAATAGTATTAATTTACAGCTCTTGTTTAAACAAGATTAATTTGATAATTACTCGAAGAAAATAATTCCACCTTCCGTCACGAATTGTACAAATAAGAGAAGTAAGCGTTTTCGATAGGGACAGGTAGCATTGGCTCAGATGCTATAAATATAACAGGCAAATCTGTTATAGTTTAGGTATAGCTAGTTTTTAATGTAATAAATTAAACATTTATTTTTACACATTATTTTCCAAGAAAAAGTTAGTCGTTTTTACCTTGCAACATTAAGGCGACAGTGGCGTCTCCACTCATTCCACGGACAAGTCAGTGAAACTGTCCTGTAAGATTAATTGGACCCTGTTAAGCAAAAAAGATCCAGCCAACATTTTATTACTTTTGAGTAAATGCAGTTTAAAGTTAGGCAGATAATAAAAAAATCGTATGACGTACCTATTTAAAATTTAGTAGTGTAATAGCACATGAGTAGATAAACGGAACAGAGACAAAGCTTCATACAACCGCGCAAATCGGTTGCACTACTACAAGCACGCGGGGCATGTGTGCGTGACCACTGGCCGCTTGTCACGTACGCGGCGAGACTGAAAAATACCGGTTTACGCTGGCACAGCCAGTTGACAATCTCAGGGTTAGTGCGACACACGTTGTTTGTTGCTAGTTGGAATATTTTAATGTAAAAACGTGGTATTTCATTATTGATAATGGTTTTTTATTTTACTGTGTGTTTGAATAATACTTGAAAAAATAAAAATATATCATACATTAACTATTACGGAGTAAAGCTGTGAGTTCCAAATAAAAAAAAAAAGTTGTTCTTATGGATTTTTTATTTAATTAATAAAAAGAAAACCGAATGCCTATTCCGTCAAAGCGAAGGCAGAGGAGTTCTGATATACAGCCACAAGTTTGTGATGACGGTATTTAGCGCCATTAAGGCCGTGGCCCCATGTCTACGGTGCGGCGCCGGCCGCCGTGTGACGGCGCCGCATACGGTGCCGCGTACGGCGACACGGCGCCGTGTAGGTTGCACGGTACACTGCTGGCTGGCGTGAATATGACATGTCTAAAATTGCAATATTTCAGGGCGGCCATTTTAAAGCTTTGACCTCTTCTGGTAAATCGGTAAATTATTTTAACGTATATTTTAGTTGTTTTAAAATATACAGGATGTTAACGAATTCGTATAATTCCTCAAAACCATATGATCTGCTACTGGTGTAGATTGTCCCGGCATGGAAATTAGGCAGATTTAAAAAAAAACCTTTTTTTTTATGCGGTACCTATGGCTAAGTGATCGAATCTAAACCACAGGATTCAGTAAAATACAAATGTAAATGACGTCAACGTCAAAATCCAAGATGGCGGCTGTGAAATTTTACAAAACATGCATCATTGGTGTCATTTCCGTGGTTTTCGGGGGTGCTGATGACGAAAATGAGGTCAACGTCAAAATCCAAGATGGCGGCTGTGAAATTTTACAAGATATGCATCATGGGTGTCGTGTCTATGGTTTTCGGGGGCGATGATGACAAAAATGAGGTCGAAATCAAAATCCAAGATGGCAGCTGTGAAATTTTACAAGATATGCATCATTGGTGTCGTTTCCGTGGTTTTCGGGGATGCTGATGACGAAAATGAGGTCGAAATCAAAATCCAAGATGGCGGCTGTGAAATTTTACAAGATATGCATCATGGGTGTCGTGTCCATGGTTTTCGGGGGCGATGATGACAAAAATGAGGTCGAAATCAAAATCCAAGATGGCAGCTGTGAAATTTTACAAGATATGCATCATTGGTGTCGTTTCCGTGGTTTTCGGGGGTGCTGATGACGAAAATGAGGTCGAAATCAAAATCCAAGATGGCGGCTGTGAAATTTTACAAGATATGCATCATGGGTGTCGTGTCCATGGTTTTCGGGGGCGATGATGACGAAAATGAGGTCAAAATCCAAGATTTTATCTTGTAAAATTTCACAGCCGCCATCTTGGATTTTGACGTTGACGTCATTTACATTTGTATTTTACTGAATCCTGTGGTTTAGATTCGATCACTTAGCCATAGGTACCGCATAAAGAAAACAGTTTTTTTTTTGTAAATCTGCCTAATTTCCATGCCGGGACAATTTACACCAGTAGCAGATCATATGGTTTTAAGGAATTATACGAATTCGTTAACATTCTGTATGTTTTAAAATAACTAAAATACATACGTTAAACTAATTTACCCATTTACCAGAAGAGGTTAAAACTTTAAAATGGTCGCCCTGAAAAATTGCAATTTTAGACATGTCACATTTACGACAGCCACGGAACTAACATGCGGTGCACCGTACACGGCACCGTGCGCGGCGCCGTTTCACGGCGGACGGCGCCGCACCGTAGACATGGGGCCACGGCCTTAATAAGGAAAATTGTCGTTGAACTATTCGTATTTGTATTAGTTAAACAAATTGGTTGCAATACTATTATTATTTATTAAACATGAAAATAATAGGCTATCGCATTACGTAGGTAAGCAGTCTGGAACTACAAAATCTGTCCGTTTTCTGTTCGAAATCCTGGGTTAGATTTAGGTAATGCTCAGGAATGTGGTGATATGAAGCTTTATTACAAAGATGACTAAGATAGACCGAAGTCGAGTAAGGCTAAATTCGCCGCCATAACTATTAACAGTAAGGAAAATAGAGAATAAGTAGGTATGACTGGTATGATCAGTTGGAAGAAATTCTCATACTAAATATATGGAGGGAGCGAAAGACAAAATTTTCAATATCTGGCTTTTTTTTTCCTGAAGTTATTTATATTATTTTACTCTCCATATAGCCTAATTTTGATAATAGCCTTAACTTTTTAAATATCTCTTAAATTGACGAAAAAATCGTCTGTTGGCACTTAACGATTCCGCCCTGTATATACTATCTGCCTGTCGAATGTTGATATCGCGATGCAGGATATTTCGTATGTGGGGTGATAGATGTCGCCACACTATCATACTGAATAATAAAACTATTTAACAAATGCTTAGTTTAATTTGTTTTGAACTATTGTGACAACCCTACCAAAATAGGTAACAGTTTTGCACGTTCTTAAGAAGCTTTGTCTCTGTTCCGTTTATCTACTCATGTGGTAATAGGCCATAACATATACATTATTTTGAAAGTAATATATAGTGTATTTTTATATGAAGAGTATTTATTATTCCTGAAAAACTATGCGTGGATCTTTTATGCAAAATACAATATTACAATATAAGTATCGGTTTAATGTGTGGTTCATTTTAGAAGGAGAAGGAAATTAATATATCTATATATATAAAAGAAAGTCGTGTTAGTTACTTCACTTATAACTCAAGAACGGCTGAACCGATTTAGCTGAAAATTGGCAGGGAGGTAGTTTAGAGCCAGGAGAAGGACATAGGATACTTTTTATCCCGTTCGACATTTTGATATTTAAAAAAAAAAAAATTATATCAGTATATCCATATTCTTAATCTGTTTAGGTAGTAGGTAGGTAGTAGGTAGGTAGTAGGTAGGTAGTAGGTAGGTAGTAGGTAGGTAGTAGGTAGGTAGTAGGTAGGTAGTAGGTAGGTAGTAGGTAGGTAGTAGGTAGGTAGTAGGTAGGTAGTAGGTAGGTAGTAGGTAGGTAGTAGGTAGGTAGTAGGTAGGTAGTAGGTAGGTAGTAGGTAGGTAGTAGGTAGGTAGTAGGTAGGTAGTAGGTAGGTAGTAGGTAGGTAGTAGGTAGGTAGTAGGTAGGTAGTAGGTAGGTAGTAGGTAGGTAGTAGGTAGGTAGTAGGTAGGTAGTAGGTAGGTAGTAGGTAGGTAGTAGGTAGGTAGTAGGTAGGTAGTAGGTAGGTAGTAGGTAGGTAGTAGGTAGGTAGTAGGTAGGTAGTAGGTAGGTAGTAGGTAGGTAGTAGGTAGGTAGTAGGTAGGTAGTAGGTAGGTAGTAGGTAGGTAGTAGGTAGGTAGTAGGTAGGTAGTAGGTAGGTAGTAGGTAGGTAGTAGGTAGGTAGTAGGTAGGTAGTAGGTAGGTAGTAGGTAGGTAGTAGGTAGGTAGTAGGTAGGTAGTAGGTAGGTAGTAGGTAGGTAGTAGGTAGGTAGTAGGTAGGTAGTAGGTAGGTAGTAGGTAGGTAGTAGGTAGGTAATAAGTAGGAAAAAGGGCATTGCAACGCATGCCGGGAACAGCTAGTGTACTAATATAAGAACAGTTTAATGACAAAAAATAATACAAATTGACCTTTGAGGTAAAAAAATATAATAAAACAATGAATCGGCAATCGCTGGTTGGTTTTCCAACTTATTTAAGTAGTATCGCTTTCCTCAGCTTCATACTCTATCTCAAAATCAGGTTCAGCACCAAATCCATCAATATCGTCTTCTACATTATTTTCACCTCTCAGATTTTTGTAGAATGTGTGAGCATCACGTGGAATCAAATGCATAAGGCTTTTGATATCGCTCAATTTCGCAGCTGCTATAGGTTTACCATTTGGCCAAAGCATATTCATCATATCTCTGGAATTTGATAGGTTTTTGACATCTTCCTACACAAGCAGAGCCGCCGACCCAGTTCATTTGGAACCATGTCCAACTCTAATCTCTAATCAAAAAATCAAGCCTAAGTTTCTACGCCTATTGGGTCACGGGGTTCTTCTACCGATTTCGGGATTTACGATGTATTTTTTCCAAATGGTTGTGAAAACTTCAGTGGCAATCGTAGTTTAGGAGGATAATACTGGCCAGTAACGTAATTCTTTAGCACTCTTTCGCACCCACGGGTAAAGAAAAAGAAGCCATTATTTTCATTTTCTATGACCGCGTTGCCCGTATTTAAATTACTTTTTTTTCCACCATTTCTGGATCTCAATCTACTAAAAAGTTTTTATTATTTTAAATAGCAACATTAACAAACAAGGCTCCCAACATGAGAAATTAAAAAAACTCTTTTTTTCTTACTCTTTTTTTACTTCCAGAAATACTGAATTATTTAGATATTAAAAAATATGTTATTTAATACGTAAAATATTATAAATACGTCCATAGAATTTTCAGTCCATAAGGAAGTATGTTTTGTTCATAGAAGTAATAAGTACTACGTACAACTGGAATGAGTACCGGTAAACCGAGGTTACTTTAAAATACAGGGGCGACATTGATAGTTACTAAAAAATATTGCATTTGGTCAAATACCTCTGTGAAAATGGAACTTATGCATTTTAATGTAATATTGTAGGGAACATTAACAGTTTTTCTATTTTACCATTCGGTATAGAGGTGTCTGCGATGTTAGATGGCGAAGATAAAAAATATTAAATTACACCCCTGATTATGTAAAAAAAAACGATTTTTAGATTTCTCGATTGGGGCTACTTTGAAACTCAATAATAGAACAGAGATCATCAAAGTAGAAGCTCCACGGTCCAAGTTTGATAATGAACATTTCTCCTTTTTTTCTCGAAAACAATGCTCTGTTATTTTTTTTATTTAGCCTATTTGGTTTTACATAAATCTGTTAATTCAGTTTATATAAAATGTTTTTGTATTAGCATCTAAAATCAAAAATAAATAAGATATAATACATGAAGCTCAAAAACTAATCAAAGTATCCTCGGATTACGATACTTGTCGATTTCTGCGAATCACGTGAGATAGATATAAGTGGACGCCTTGTCACTTTCTAACACAAGGGTAACCAGTGGCGTGCACTCCATACATGCAAATAAGCTCTGCATACCCTGTAGTTCCATACATACAAACATGCCCCTCTAAATGATAAATAACTATAATTCAAAAAAATCGTGGTAATTTAGCGTACGCGCCATCTATTACTTTATTTTGTTACGCGCCATCTATTACTTTATTTTGAAACTAACTCTATGGCGGCGAACATTAGCGCCCCCGCGCACCTCGTGAGCATAAGCTGTACTACGCCTTGCTTATTCTTCATACAACGCATCTCGTGTAGTACGCAGCAAAAAGTGTGACTGTGTGCGTGAAAATGTTTGCGCGTGTTGGAGTTTTAGAGGCATAGCTTACATTGTAAACCGTCCAAATTGAGAACACGTAAAAGCACCGCTGAATTGTTGATTGCAGAGGGTCGACTTATTTTAGTCGGATTAACCAAATGATTCATAAATTCATTCGTTCGTATGAATTAGTTCGTAACGTATTAAATTGCAAAGTTTTTTCGCCTTATTGTTTTTTTGGCGCAAGTGATTGACTGTCGATTAGTTATTTAGTAAGTTTATTGTGAAAATGGAAAATTATACCTGTGAGACCTGTGCTGGCGAAATGTGTGTAGGTATTAGATAAATTAAAATCCGCCGCGTTTCACGTTATCTTTTGAGGAAACAGTTAAATTGATTGCAAAGGGAAGGTGTGTAGGTACCGGGGTTGGATTTAACTCAAAGAAAAGGTAATAAATACTAGTTATTTTCATAAAATGTTTTATGCTGACTGTTACTGGCTAACTCGTTGTGTACACACAAATACATTGTATTGTTTCCCTTGCATTTTGTTTATAAATCAAGTTAAAAATAATGTTTGGACCTAGTGGATACTCAGATTTAAATAATTTCCACAAAGCGGCTGCTAAGCATGATTCTTCAGAAAAACGTCTAGAATCCTGCTTAAAAGTTCCAAACTTTTGGTAAAGGTAGAATAGAGACTAGTTTGAATAGCCAGTTATACCTAGTTAAATATTGAAAGGCACAACGTGAAAGATGACAGAAATAGAAACATCTTCAAACGGTTAATTGATGTAGTTTGTTTTCTAGGTAAACCTGAATTAGCATTCCGTGGTCATGACGAACCCAGCTTTTTTTTTCTGCATACCCTGTCTGAAATCTCTGTGCACGCCACTGAGGGTAACCATATGGCAGACTTATGGTGTAATAAGTCAGTCAAGTAAGGCAGGCCTAGTATTACTAAATATTGTATGTCCTTTATAGCATTACAATATCTTTATACCGCAAGTTAACTAAACCAATCGGAAAAAGATATAACCATAATTAGCAATGTCTTCTAACATTTACATGATTATTGTACATACTACTCCTTTTTTGTTTAGGTACATTTTGTAATTATATTCAGATGTTAGGCTGGGACTGTAGGTCGCCGCGCCGCCGCTCTTTTTTGGGTCAGGGAGCTTACTATGACCTCTTAAAGCAGGGCAGAAGTTGCCTGGAAGTTGAACTGCCCTGCGTTTTTGTACTATGACATCGTTAAAGCAGGCCAAAAAACAATAGCATATTGAGATTCAAAATATTTAAGTATCCTCAAAGTTCACTTTGAATCTATTATTTTAAATAACAATAAAAAATATTTTAAGCCGAATAAATCCAAACATCATGAATGTGTGAAACAAAGGCAAAGGTCACATTTGATATTATGCAAAATAGATCCAAAGCACTTGGCTTCTTAAGTTTTTGAAATAAAATGAGGTATCTATTATGCAAAAAGATCCAAACCGCATGGTATGAAAATTATACAACAATTATTGAGACTTTTAAAATTTTTAAAAAGATCCATGCAACATGAATCTTTTGAAAACTATGAATCTAATTAATGTCTGTGTCCACGCAACGTGATACTTTTCTACATTTTTCAAAGTTGGTGATTAGGAGATGGTACCTTTGACACAGTATAACTTTTGTTAGATTAATGTGGTCAAAATGCCTGGATCTTTTGTGCATATATGAAACTTGATGAGTACTTTATGAATATGTAGATAACTCGATTTTAGAAAAAGTGTTGGTTGGATCTTTTCTGCTTAACAGGGTCCAATTCAAGGAATTTATTTCTGCAAAGTTCTTCACAATGTTATCGATTAATTTTCCCACAAAGATATTTTGATAGGTAGATTGTAAAAGAAATATTTCAATAAACAGGGGGCTTACTATGACCTCTTAAAGCAGGGCAGAAGTTGCCTGGAAGTTGAACTGCCCTGCGTTTTTGTACTATGACATCCTTATAGCAGGCCAGTAGCAGGCCTGCTAAGTTGACGTTTACGAAATCCGTTCACCTTTTTTTTTGTATAGAGTTTTCATACCATGACGTGTTATTTGATAGCAGCTGAGCGTATATTGAGCGGCTGTAATGTCAAAATAAGCGATCTTGTAAAAGTTAATATTTACGAGCTTATTCAACATTGTTTTTGTTATTAGAGGTAAACTGTTGTGAAGACCCACTTAAAATTTGGTCGATAAGACTTTCTAAAGTCGATACTTTGTATAAAAATTACAAGTGTTTATTAGATCACACTTTTTTCTGTTTTTGTAAATGTGTGACGCGTACGAGATATTTGATTATTTAGAGAGTAAATATCGAATGGAGAAAAAGCGACGGCGTCGCATTAGGGAAATAAATAACCCATTCGAAATTGATGAAAGGAAATTTATGAACCGATATAGGTACCTATTTCAATATTATATGTATGCAATTTATTTAAGATTATTAAAAATTCCCACAGGTGAAGCAGTTGGGTCATACTAACACGACGGCGACGTCTTGTTTGTGTTTCATTAAAAATAAAAGCATCACATTTTATATGCGACATTTTAATTAAAAAATCTGAGACTATGTGCCTAGTTTTATTTCGATATTTTGATAAAGGTAAGTAAACAAACGTATGACATTGTTGAAAGAGGATTCACAATAAAGTATGAAATCACAACGAAATGCAATTTTACAATTTTATTGACAACTTCGATCGACTAACTTTGATACAGATATCAGAATGATGACAGAATATCACGCTGCGGAAACAAAACCTAAAAAAACACTTAAAACTGCATTAACCAAAGTATTTAATAACTACATCGATGTCAAGTGGGGTCAACAAAACAACTCAAGATGTTTTTTGAATTTACGCGCTAAAAAAGTTGACAAAACTAATCCACGTAGGTACGTTCATAACCACGTTGTTTCTTTTATTAATAGTCACAAAGGTCTTTTGAACGTGAAACTTTTGCTTTTTAGTGCTATTAAATAATGTATCATAGTCAGTCGATTAACATAATCTTAGATACAACGTGCACTTACCCAAAAAAAACATGTTTTTATCATTTTCAAAAAACCGGTAAATTGCTAATGAATTTTATTTAGATTTTTGAACGTTTTCTATTACAAAGACATAGACATCACAGCAGGCCAGAGACAAGCTTAGCCGTTCACCTTTGTTCAATAGTCGTTCACCTTTAGTAGTGTCATGGTACGATTTTTAGCGATTCAGAAGCAGGCCTGCTTTTGAACGGATATTGACTGGCTGGCATTTGAACGTTTTCGTAAGACGTCATGGTAAGCCCCCAGATGTCGTAAATAGTGGTCCAACGTTAAGGGGTCGATACGCGATATATTCAGCTAGAGTCTGCACCACGAAAAAAGTCTCTTGGGCGCTATGTTGACACCACTGATTTTTCATTGTAAAAGCGCCCGAACGAAACAGTGAAAAATCAGTGGTGCCAACATAGCGCCCAAGAGACTTCTTTCGTGGCGCGCACTCTATCACTTACCACAATTTGTTTTTTTTTACCATAGGTGTCAGGGGGCTTACCATGACCTCTTAAAGCAGGGCAGAGGTTGCCTGGAAGTTGAACTGCCCTGCTTTTTTATACTATGACCTCAGAATACAGAAAGACCTTCTGTATTCTGAGACTATGACATCGTTATAGCAGGCCTGTAGCAGGCCTGCTACGTTGACGTTTACGAAATCCGTTCACCTGTTTTTTTTGTATAGACTTTTCGTACCATAAACAAGCTTATCCGTTCATCTTGGTTGAATAGTCGTTCACCTTTTGTACTGTCATGGTACGATTTTTAGCGATTCAGAAGCAGGCCTGCTTTTGAACGGATATTGACTGGCTGGCATTTGAACGTTTTCTTAAGACGTCATGGTAAGCCCCCAGTTTGTCTTTAAAGTCATGAAATGGAACTAATTTTTAATCTTTCCCAGTGTTTTGTCAGTTAGTGTTATAACAAATGATAATCGTGTCTAAATACGCGCAAATTGATTTAAGATGAGTAAAACTATATCAAGTTTTGCAAGAGAAGTGATTTTTAAAGTTTAAAATTTTATAATGTATGACTAGTGGTGTCTTAGAGCATAGGTATATGCTCTAAGAGTGGTGTGGTGCCCCCAATTTTTCATGATATTATAGACAGACTGTAAACGCGCTTGCTACAACAACTTGCCCAATTTAACTTGCTAGTGGATTTAGTGCTTTTAAAATCCATTGGATATTTATTTTAGTCACTTAATTAAAAAAGATAATATGAAAAATCTTATTCAAAGGGCTTCTATTCTACTTAAAAAATTTGGCACAAAAGATTTTCCGAAAATCCAACCCAGACAAGATTTTCATAAAAACTGTATCACCGCTTTTGTCCTCCATCCACAGGCGTTTATTTTCGTAAAACCCTAACTTGTAATTTGTTAATTGCTAGTTAACTTCGTAACGCAGCGTTGCTCACTAAATGTAAAAAGCAACGATGTCGGTACACGGCAGGTTGGCCCATTGTCGTTGTGGGTGGTCTTGTATCCCTATCTAGTCTGTGGGGTGGTCTAATGCACCTAAGATCAAGTATGTAACGCACAGTCAGAAAACAGCTTTGACAGGCTGCTACTGATGGTAGAGTGCGCGCAAGATAACTCTGCACGCGACTGAGGGCGTGCTAAACGTTGCCGTGATCGCAAAAGTTCAAATTACCGCTTTTTAAGCTTAACTTTTTATCGCTAAACATAATTTTCCCGTTAAATATTCCTACAATCAGCTAGTTCTACTATCAAAATTGATAAAACGGCACACACTTTGGTGGACCATGATTAGTTCCGATTTCGGCCGCGCGCAGACTTATCTTGCGCGCACTCTAAAGCATAGTTTACATGTGTACGTAAGAAAATTAAGTTTTTTTTAAGGAGTAGAAGAAAACCATTCTTTCCCTCAAATTAATGAATACTGTAATCATTTTTTTTTGTATGTAGTCGACTACAATTCTAAACGTAACGCTCTTTTTTGAGATGCATTGGAGTTAGAATACTCAGAACCATGAAGTTATTTCTATAAATTCATGCTTAGAACAAGAATTATTTACTAAAGTCCCCGTCACGAGAAGCTATAAATTTTGTAAATAAAGAACTTCTACAAAGTTACGTAGCGACAATTCAATCAACAACAAATAATCCCAAATTCAATCAACTCAAAGTTACATACGTGTAATATGAAACTAACGAGCAATTTCACTTAGTCGGGTTATATTTTAGCGATATATAGCGCTATCGTCTAATGTTTTGTGGTACCGGAACGTGTCTGACTCATGGAACGTCAACATTTGGCCCGCCATTTTGAAGTAAGTTCACACTGACGCTGTCAATGCTGTCATTTGAGTTTTGAATGCGTTTCAGTTTGTTTGTGTTGTTTTCGTAGATTATTATTATATAAATAAAATAAAAAACCATTATATAAAAATAAAAATCATTACAAAACTGTTTTTTTTATTTGTTCCAGAGGTTGCGAACCCCTGAATGTGTGTTTACAAAATTTATAGCTTCTCGCGACGGGGACTTTAATAACTTGTAACGATGTCAGGGTTGATGTTGCAAATACAAAGTTGAGAGGTGGGAAATTCAAGGCAAAGTAGGTATTTACTCATTTCTAAACATCTCACTATCATGAAGATTTTATGAGTTGTGTTGTTACGAACAATATTAAGTTATCTGATTGTATAAAACATGGAGTTATTTTTAAAAGTTTTACGTTGGTGTCCGTCGTCGTTCAGAGGGTTATCAAAACTTGTGTCAGATTTCGTAGATAAGTTAGCAAGTGTCATCGAATATTTGTATCCAGATTTTGAAGGTAAAGCTTCATATTTGGAGTAATTGCAAGATGTTAAGCGAGCTGGTAAAAGATTACTCCGCTTATTTAAAGTTGGATGTATTAAATGGTTTTCAAACCGTCCAAGATGTTGTTGATAACATGTTAACACGACTTGAAGAACTAACTAGTGTTCTGCAGATGGTTAAATTGAAGAACAGTGATTGTAGCTCGGCTGTGTCAGAGGATATCAGCAAATACCGCAGTGAAATTACATTACTTTCTAAGAAAATAACAACACTATTAAATGTTATACAGAAGCTTCAAAACAATGTAGATCTACTAGAAAAACAAGTTGACAAGGCCGAAACAGATTTTGGTGTTAGCAATGATAACAAAATTAAAAGTTTCTTAAAACCATTCCTGAAGAGGAACAAAGAAATAGTTATAACAAGTAATCTGACAGTGCCTTACGAGAAGTTGGTTTTTGAAAGTGTTTTAGAGAATTTTGAAGACCAAAAACAATAGGTGTAAAAGGAATAAAATTAGGTTAATTATTCTGTATTTTTATATGTACTTTGCGGAATTTAAGTTTCCAAATATATAAATAATATACTTATTCTGTACTTATGTAAGATAGTTTTGATAAAGGTAATGCAATTTATATAGTAATCTCAGTAATAATTGTAAAGGTGCTTGTAAGCAGAAGAGAAATTTTATTATAATAAGCTGTACACAATTTTGAGTTTGATTTTGTTCTTGCAATAAAGAGCTTATTACACTTGGCTGAATTTAGTCGTCTTAATTCAGTCGATACTGAATTTAGTCAAGTATAATCGCAATTAGCAAGCTAATTTTGTTTCTGAATTTAGGATGCTAGCTTGCTAATTGCGATTATACTTGACTAAATTCAGCATCAACTGAATTATTAAGATGACTAAATTCAGGCAAGTGTAATAGGCGCTTAAGGAATATTTAAAAATCGTCCTTGGCAATTGGTATGACATAAAATAATAAAAATTGAAGCTTGTGGGCACATCATTATTTTTGTATTCACAAGAAATAGTGGGTGATAAATGAAGATAAGTTTTGCTACAGTTTAACATTCACAACTTTATTAGGAATTATATTATGGAGAACCTTACAAATTCAATGCAAACACCTTAAAATCACATTTAATCACTTAAATATCTATACCCTATTTTCTAACACAAGATAACATCTGTGAGAAGTTGTTGTTCTATTGTGTGCTACAAAAACTTAAAATTAATAACTAGATAACAAAAAGCAACCATATGCAAATATTTGAAGAACTTATAAAAACAAGGAGTTAAAAGTAATACTCAGGCAGCTCTTAAATTGTAAAACATTACAAGACATTGAAAAATTTGTAATACAGTTATTTTGTTTTTAAAGGTACAAGTCCGAGACGGGCTGCAAACTGCAAGTCGCCATCGGAATAACGCCTTTTAAGGTGTGCACTTTAAAGGTGCTATTCCGACAGCGACTGCAACCGCAGATCGCACCATATGCGATACTACTTTTGCAGTCTGCAGATCATCTCGGACTTGTACCTTTATTATCACATGTTGGTACAAAATGTATACATATTCGAATTGGTAGTTACTATTATTTTACTTTAAGTTATTAATAAACCTTATGTTAACATAAAACTAAATGCGTTCATTTTCCTGTTGATCCAAACCCTCCTTCTGCCCTTTTGGTTTCTGATAAATTGGTGACTTCTTTAAGAACTGGATAGTAGATTCTTTCACAAATCAGTTGGGCAATCCTGTCACCTTTCTTGACTTCAAAGTCTTTGTCGGAATGATTGAAGACAACAACACCTACATTGCCCCTATAATCTTCATCAATAACACCAGCTGGAACAAACATTTTAACTGATCATTAAATTTATACTTAACTAATTGATAATTTGTTACTTATAACCTAACTTGTCTACCTGTACTTATGGTTATTGCAAATTGTTTTACATAGCGGTCTCAACCATTATAAGTGTCAGTTTCATTGGACATTGAATATTGTATCAAGCCGCTCAAGGATTATATTGGAAAGATCATTTCATTATCATGAACCAACAACAAACACAGATTTTACTCAGTAACAGGGTATTAAGAAAAGCCATCTTCAGTGAATTACATTCAATTTTGTAGTTTGTTTTCTAAGGGGTTTGTTCTGCCTAGACTTTTCCCAATTATGTTTGTGTCAGGATTTTACACTGAGACAATCAGACCTGGCAACCCAGTTATTGAAAACTGGGTTGAGATAAGGAATTTGTAACATGCTAATGGTGAAGATTAAGTGATGCAGTTGCTTTAACCTTTATAAGCAAAAAAAAAAAAAATTTGTTCTCCCTATTGATGCCAAGAAGTTATTAGTGGGCTGTCCTGAAACTGAATTTGCTGTAGTTCTAATGGACTACATTTACATACATTACATTTTCATATATTTTGATGGACAGATGAAACTTAACTTTCTGAAAATAAGGTTGGTTTCATCTGTCATTTGACTGTCAGTCATCATTGTGAGTGGACTTGTTGCTTAGAACTATCATAGAAGTAATAAGTACTAAGAACTATGCACTCAAATAGATGCCTGAACAGTCAAAAAGATTTGAATTTACCTAACTTTATCACAATGGTACAATGTGTGTGTGTGTGCGGGCTGTCCAGATACAGTAATTTTACTTTTTATATGCTTTCTGCAAATCCGTTCTAAATATTTATTATGTTATGTACTGGGATATGTTCCACTTTACCTACTAGATTTTCTAAGCATTGTTGACATTGAAACTTGAATTTAATCATGTTTGCATTGATTAGATAAGATATTTATATGATATGTTAGGACGGGAAGTTCATATATGATAAAAGGTAATAATCACAAATTTCTTAAAACCTCTAGCACACCAGATTTAGTGACCTAAAGCTGGAAACAAAGAGCACACAACAAGGATCACTCCTAAGCTACGTAATACTACGAGTATTTGCTTAGTGGTCATGATAATGCATAGATAGCGAGCAATCTTTAGCACATGGCTTTAGAGGATCTCTATGTATAACCTATAACTCTTGAGAAAATTGCTTCAAATCCACTTTTAATATGTCAATGAGGTTGTTATGCTCACCTCCCACATCGATGAAGTTTTTAACCGCTAATCCTGAACGCGGTGCAACTCTACCGTAGCAGCCAGATGGTAATTCAATTTGCAGATCTGTCTTCACCAATTCTTTACCGCGAGCCGGCACCACGTAGTCATAGGCACTGGAATAATGAGAACATTAGAAAAAGGGAACAGATAAAAGATACCTGGCGTCTAAATAGTGATAGCCACCTCTTCAGATCAAATCCTGCGGCTTTTTCAGAACCCTTCATCGGAGCAAATGCATTATCAGTCAAGCGAGTGAATTTTAGTTCAGTTTCTACTGCTAACGACATATTTGTTATGATATCTATAAATCGTCGAAGATACCGAGAAATTTTGATAATAATACAAAGGAAAGGATGTAAAAACAATCGATTTGAGGCCGAGTTACGCGTAGACCGTTGCAAATTACCGCCAAATTTGACATTGACGTATTGACATGACCACATGACATTCGTTCATTTGGCGTTTTGCACAGAATTTATAGGTATTTTGGCGCCAAACGCAAACACACAGTGTCTGTCCTTTATTATACTCTGTTCACCCAAAGACGAGTCTTAACAGCTCATCAATAAATTGTAGCCGTAAGTAATGTGTTGGACATATCTGATAAATTTCATAATGCATTAAACATTATATTATAATTTTCTAACTGTTTGTGTAATTGTTATAATATAATTATATTATATTGTATTAAAGGAACACTATCAATAGAGCAGCAGAAACGTCAGGAATCAACCTTTTGTGAAAAGGCGACTATAGCGACTGATGAACCATTATCCATTAAGCTTCGGTTTCGGGAAACTTTGTCGCTATTGGTGGGAAAATATTAACACTTCATGACGTAGATGAGGACATCGCGGGAAGAGATCGCAGAACTAGAGTCTGGCCAACGAAAGAAGCCACTCGAATTATTTACAAACTTGTATATGGCAATGATTTTCCAACAAAAATATGTATTTCTAAAGTGTCAAATTACGTTATTTCATACAAATTGGGGTTGCCATGCAGAGTTTTTTTAAATTTGCCGCGCTTTTTCAGTGCCTTCTTTCGTTTGCCAGACTCTACACTTGGGAGCAAAGAAATCGAGCCACTCCTTTTTTCACGTGTCCAGAAAATTTACAAGTTTCACATTTACGCCAGTTGGCGCTTGTCAATTTTGTCTCAGAGATTTTGAAACGGACTATACATAAAAAATACATTTTGCAATTTTTTTCTATAATTGGCAACACAGTCATATTGTCTTGTCAATGGGGTTAGCAACTGTGAAACTTATGGCGCCACTTTCGATTGTACCAACGCAATCTTATTGGTTACAACGTGTTTCAGATTATTCATCAATCTGATGGTTATGATTATGAGCCCAAATACACGTCCGATACTTGCCTCCGATAGTCGGTTCGGATAGTCTGATCAGACTATCTGAAGACCTCCGCGCTATACATTTGTTTGAACATGAATTACACGAACGATCAGATTATCGGATCGGATGTCAGAATCGTAAGCATCGTCTGGGCGTCGTCTCGTCCAGAAAAAATCGGACACGATAATCGTACGTGTATTTCATGAATCCGATCAGTAGTCGGATCCGGCTCTCCCGGAAGCAAGTATCGGACGTGTATATTTTGACCCTAAAATACTTACGACAAACTAAATTTGTAAATCATATTCCACACGATACGATTCAATTGTCTATTTGCCCAAATTGCCAATCAAATTGGGTCATGTAGACAACAGTTAGAGATAAATACATTAATAAATAATATCTAAACTAGACGGTTGCTGTCGAAATGCAGACATACGGCACTGTTATAATACTGCGCACGTGCGGTCATGGTTTTAGAGTAGGAACCCTTCGGATTAGTTTCGCCATGTCCGTTTGTATGTCTGTATTCCTGTCTGTATGCCATTTTACTCGCAGATTATTAGTGCTATCAAGCTGAAATGTAGCATGGCTATACATATCTATAACGCCTGCAAAGTTATGCAACGAAATCGTATACAAGATTAGTCAGAAAGGGGGTACTATGTACAAAAATCTCAAAAAAAATTCTCTGAAATCTATCTATCCCCAGTTATGATCAGCTGTGTTTACATTTTAGGTCATATTTGGGGTCATGAATTAGAAGCACCATTTTCTGAATTTGTAACTAAAGCAGGGATAAAGAATTTTTAAAAAAACTAAAATAAAAACAAAAAAAAAAACGAATTTTGAAATTTTAACACTTGCTTTCAAACAGTCATCAGTGATACTATATGTGGGCTTCGGATTAGTACCCCCTTTCCGTCTAACCTTGTATAGCTGCTCTTAATTATCAAGCGGAAGTAATTTTTTTTATTCACTTTCTCCATCTTTCAAAAATAATGGAGAATATTTAAACAGTTTTTGACACAGCGATCTTTTTACGAAATAATAAGCTTTAAAATGGTCCTATCTGTACAAGCTAAACCGCTATTTATGAATATAAAAGTATCCACAATAGTATGTAGGTAGTATCCTTTAAAACAAAATGTAAGGAAAACTACAGCGACCGACGTTTAACCACCAAGAACTTTATTAAAGGATGGTACCTACTGTTTTGCTTATTTATCAGACCTCGTGCCGAAAAGGGTTGTATTGTTTTTAGTTTTGGTTATTTATCAGATTGCGAGATGCGAGTTTGTTAATCACAAGCGCAATACCATGATATTATAAAATTAACAAATTCCGTTGCTTTGAAATACACTTTTCGTCTAATGCCTTAAACTTCAATACCTACTTAAGATACAATTCCGTGCATCGTGCAACCGCACGCGATAGATCGCGCGCGGCTGCGATCGGCCGCGATGCACGGAATTGTACCTTTACCATCATTAAAACAAAAGTAAAACAACGGAAAAGTGCCAGTTGCACTCGCACCCTCAGGGTTCCGTTCCGTACCTTTAATAGGGTGTCAAAAAAATTTGCTTAAAATGATTTTCTGATTTATTCCTTAATATACCTAACACATCGCGTCGCGGTGCGTCGCTTTTCTTATCCGACTTGGCTCGACCCACTGCCGTGTGACTGATTGAAGTGTTTCGCGTGACAGGCAGAAAACAAATGAAACCAGATAAAATCGGACAGGAGAATCGTACCTACGTGTATTTCAGGAATCCGATCAGATAGTCGGATCCGGCTCCCGGAAGCAAGTATCGGACGTCTATTTTGACCCTTAGGCGAATGCTACACGCTCAATATTTATCGCAATATTTTGATCGCGCCTCTGGATCGTCATATTTAATGCGCGTGTAATCCATCAATACACTGATCCAAACGCTCAATAAATATCACGATCTAGGATCGCGATTCAAATATCGTAATAAATATTGAGCATGTAGCATTCGCCTTAAATTTTAATGTAGTTGGATCTGCAAAAAGTTCATAGAAACTTCTTGTCTTTTAACAACTGCTATTGTAAAATAAGATAGCAGTGATAACCTAGCGGTTGAACGGTTGCCTTCCACGCAGGAGGTTCCGAGTTCGAATATAGCCCGCACCTCTGACTTTTAGAATTCATAATGCGGATCAGAATTTGATTATCACTTGCGTTAACGGTGAAGGAAAACAACGTGAGGAAACCTGCATACCTGAGAGGGGTCCATAAAGTTCTCGATAGTGTGTGTAGTCCGCCAACACGCACCAGACCAGCGTGATGGACTAATGCCTAAACCCTTCTCATTCTGAGAAGAGACCCGTGCCCAGCAGTGGGGCAGTAGGAATGGGCTGCTTATGTATGTAAAATGTGTATTTATCTTTTAGCCTGAATAGCTATACATTACTCTTGAGTCAAGTCTATCTACAATACGGCCGACGTATCTTGGCGAGTCTGAAGTTAGCTGATTAGCTGCGCAGTAGACAATTTCGTTTCTAAAAGATTCATTGCGCAGCCAAACAACTAACTTCAGACTCGCCAAGATACGTCGGCCGTATTGCACTTCTTGCCTCGTGGCAGCAGTCTGATAACCGACTGGCATTAATGTCGAACTGCTCTCGCGACTTTGCGGTTCTGGGGGCTTACCATGACCTCTTACGAAAACGTTCAAATGCCAGCCAGTCAACTTCCGTTCAAAAGCAGGCCTGCTTCTGAATCGTTAAAAATCGTACCATGACAGTACTAAAGGTGAACGACTATTGAACCAAGTTGGACGGTAATGCTTGTTCATGGTACGAAAAGTCTATACAAAAAAAAAGTTGAATGGATTTCGTAAACGCCAACGTAGCAGGCCTGCTATAACGATGACATAGTACAAAAAAGCAGGGCAGTTCAACTTCCAGGCAACTTCTGCCCTGCTTTAAGAGGCCATAGTAAGCCCCCTGGTGCAGTGACACAGTTTTAGATAAATGTGTGAAAAATAAAAACCGGCCAAGTGCTTGTCTTATTTTGTTTGCTTGTTTTATTCATTATCCAGGAAGTCGTAGTGATTACGGAACCCCTACACTTTACGTGGTCCGACAAGCACTTGGCCGGTTTTTATTTTTAATACTAATTATCTAAAGCTGAGTCACTGCACCTCCGCTACTGAGTCGCGAGAACAGTTCTACATTAATGCCAGTCAGTTATCGGACTGCTGCCACGAGGCAAAAAGAAGATAGACAGATATAGATATATGTATACTTAATTATACACTAAAAGAAATAAAACAGAAGAAATACACGAAATTGTTTGAGAAAACATAACTGCCCGTACGCAGTACAGTTACTGTAGGGGAGACCGAGGGGAGTTGAAACAATTTTTACATTTTGCTTCATACACAAAATTCTATAAACACAATTCGTATGAGATTAGTGCCTATCGATAGTTCATTTCTTACACTTTCAGATGACTGACACAAACAATGTGTAAGTGTACCATAAAGGATAGCGGGTCTAATTGCTGTTTTGTACAGTTTGCCTTTAAGCTTAATTGGCATCTTCTTGTCGCACATTACGCCTATATGTTGTCTCCACTTCATCCATCCCGTGGTTGTTCTATGAGTTACGTCTCGCTCAATTTTGCCATCACTGCTGATGATTGACCCTAAATATTTAAAATAATCGACGGTCGGTATGGGTATGGTCGTCGATGAAAATTTTAATCTGACTTACGTCCGTATGGTTATCGCACGACATATGCTGTGTCTTTTTACGACTGATCTTCAGACCATTGTCTTCGAGCGATTTCATCCAACGGTTAAAATCGTTTTGTAGGTCTACTACTGAGTCAGCTATCAAAGCATCGTCATCTGCGTACAGTATATTCCACGGTACGGGCTTCTGGCAGCGTTTCGTAAGGTAGTCAATGGTTACATTAAACAACAGAGGGCTCAGTGCTGAACCTTGATGGACTCCCACCGTAACATTACATTTTTCGCATGTTCCTGCTGGACATACTACTTGTGTTGTAACACCATTGTACATATCTTGTATGAGTCCTATGTACTCTTCGGGGACATGTTGATCTCTGAGTGCGTCCCAAATGAGATCTCGAGGCACGTGGTCGAAAGCCTTTTCAAGATCAATAAAGATCATATATGTAGCTTGGTACTTAGTGAATCTTGATTTTTCAAGGAGTGTTCGGATAGTTTGAATGGTGTCTGAAGTACTTTTCTCGGCAACAAAACCACACTGATTTGGTGTTAGGTTTATAAGTTCAACAAGTCTATTGTTAATTATCCTTTCCCAGATTTTGAACGTGTGTGACATTAGTTTTGTGGCTCTGTAATTATTACAATCTCTAATATCCCCTTTCCCTTTGTAAAACGGCATTAAGAAGCTGTTCCGCCATGAATCAGGAACGTAATCGCCTTCAATCAGTTTGTTAAATAGATTGTACAACCAGACCATCCCTGCTTCTTCTAGTTGCTTCCAGACCTCTGCTGGAATTTCATCTGGTCCTGTCGCCTTGTGGTTTTTCATTTTCGCGAAGGTATTTTTCAGTTCCTGAGATGTTATGACAGGTATTGGTCCGTAGACGGGTTTGGGCTTCTCAAAGTTCGATATCCGGGGGTGGGACACGTTTAGTAGATATGTCTGTAGTACTGTACCCATTGCTCTATAATATCCGTATCAGATGTAAGTAGTTTATTATATCTTTTATATATTAAAATCTTTGGTGTTATTGTTTCTTCACCGTTAACTAAAGTGATAATCAAATTCTGACCCGCACGTGAATTCGAAAAGTCAGAGGTGCGGGCCGGGTTCGAACTGGGACCCTTCTGCATTGAAGTCAAACGTTCAACCTCTAGGCTGTCATAATAAGTGCTAATATGATAAGTGATTACAATACGGCCGACGTATCTTGGCGAGTCTGAAGTTAGCTGATTAGCTGCGCAGTAGACAATTTTGTTTCTAAAAGATTCATTGCGCAGCCAAACAACTGACTTCAGATTCCAGGGTGTAACTCCCATTAAAGACTAGTTTCAGTGCCTACAAACTAATTTCACATAGAGCGGCTCTCTTATAGGATATAGACCATATAAGTCGTGATAAAATAAAAATGATCAAATTGTATTCCCGAGGTTTTCACTCCCGACCGACGATATACACCTAAAACAGCAAGAGGATTGCTGATGCGTCGCCAACCCTGGAGACAAAGTTGAAAAGTCTCATGAGCATAATAATTTCACCGAATAAACTGTAATTTATTCACTGTTATTAAGATAGAAGCAGTCCGCTATTCACAACTTTGCCTGTTAAATGGTAATAGGCTCGTTACCTTTTAAGTCGTCCCTACGTGGTCCTTAATACGTACGGTCAGCAGCAAAAGTAGCTGAACATTTGAGTTTTTAAACTTTGCATTATTTAGATACCTAATTGATAGGAAGCAAAAAATTTAAGGCATACTTAGAGTTAGAGCTATATCTAGCAGCTCTAGGTATCTATTAAACTTTTTGTTTTAAAACAATTCGTTTTCTAATTAATGCCAAGTTTAAAAACTCAAATGTTCAGCTACTTTTGATGCTGCCGACCGTACCATCATCTGCGAACTACGGATGTAGAGCAGCTGCTGCCTACGTAGGTACCCCTTCTAGGATTATATTATAGTGTAGCTTTTTGTCATTTTCTGTACTAACTGATAATCAAAGATTTCAAGCAAACAAGCATTAACTTATCTGCATCCTATAAGTAACACAAAACGTGTTAGCATTAGTAGGATTTCATAAAATCAATAAGTTGTAGTTACTTATTTTTAGTACACGAGGTGACTGCAATTCAATGCACCTAGGTATATAGGTACCGTCGTAAGTCGTAGACAGGTACCTACAGCTTATTGACTTATCGATCCATCTGTTTAATATTTCATGTAATAGACGGCAACCGACCAAATATGCACCTAGGCATTAAAATCGTCTACAGGTTATGAAACACCACCCAGTCAAAGCTTTTCACCTTGGATAAGTAGGTTAGGAAGTTCGGTATGAATTAAATAAACTAGGTAGTTACCCATTTTTTAAACTTCATGCACAAAAAATAATCCGTCGATTAACATGTTAGGTAGGTATTCCACCCAGCATCCTTAGTAATTTAAAATGCCCTTTTAAAGTAATTTATCAAAACTAATCATACCCACATAATCTTAACTTAATCACGGATTTAATTTATCAACCACTGATCCGAACACACAGGTATAAAATCTTTGCGTAACTAAGCTAAGTTACTAAATACAATATCGGTTACCTTTATAACAATATCATAAACTTACTCATCGAAGTCATCATCGGCTGCATGCATACCTAACTTAAAACCATAACATGAGTCATTTTTACCTACTCTCAATTCCTTAGTATGCGACCCAAAGAATACAAAAAATACTACCTGCTACAAAAGAGGACCCAGATTTGGGCACAATACGGATAGCAGGCGGGTGATCTACAGCGATTATCTCCTTCCAAAGCTGGCCCTTTAAAAATGTCGACCAACGACGGAGGGAGTCGCGTCGATCAATATTTTGTTACAAGCTATACGGAAGTTTGCATTATAATTCGATACCGCTCAAATTTGAATCACCTCCGGAGCATTTCCGCACCTAATCGTGACATTCACAACCGCAATTATGAAAAACGGCCATTAAAAAAAGTGTTCGGTGAGCTTGTGAGATTAGTGATTTACTGTGATTCATTCGGTGAGCCCCCAAGAAGGGGAGTTTGTCCATTTTTATATTTACAGCGTGTCCCTCGCGACATGCGCGTCGTCTCCCCGCCAGTCTCGCTACTACAGTTTCACGCACATACACCAGCGCAATGAAACTGATGTAAATATTACTCCTACCATAATATTTACACGCGGATTGTTATTTTCAAAACATCAACAAATAGTGTAAGTGTAGTGAATATGAATTCTAGTAAAAAATAGTGAGTTTTAAGTGAAAATTACTGAGAATTGTGACTGTGAATTGTTTCGCTTCGATCCAAGTCCGAGGAAATGCCGCCCGATCTCAATGTGCCTATTTCAGGAAGCGTTTCAGCAAGGAACTTTTCGTTCTCATAACTTACGCTAGAGGTCAGTATATAAGTTAACCGCTACATGTAAAAGTTTTTTTGTCATATTTTATTTAAAATTCATAAGGTTATCTGTAGCTATAAGTATAGCAATCTATCTAGGGTTCAAACACCGACAAGCTTCCCTCTTTATCAGCCCTTCTCCGCCCTTTACGCATGATCGACCGGTAGTTTTGGGGTTCACGTTCGGTGTAGGGTAGGGTGCGGGTACTATACGCGCATACGTATACATTGTATAGTCACCAATAGTACTACGCTACGGTTGTACAATGCGCCATTCAACTATTGAAACCACGGAATATTAGATTGAAACTAATTACTGTAATCAGACGTTATTAGGACGTAGGTATACTTAATGTACTTACCTGTGTAATTTTAAATTATTATTGACTTTATTATTTCCTAATTCTTACATGTTACATTTTGTAAGATTATTTCTAATATTTAATACAATTAGTCATTTCCCTGCCTAATATTTTCTTAATAACGGGGAATGCGCAATATAATATAAAAAGCGCATTCCATCTCGCAATATCTTCTTCTAGCACTAATTGTCGCTATCTTGTAAGTTCTAAACCATTTTTTAATAAAATTGCCCAATCAAATGACCAATTTTTAGTGTTGTAATTCCAAATGCACGATTCTTTGATAGTAAAGGACTCTACATTTCATTAAAAGGGTTAAATGAGTGACGTCCACAGCAGCTATAAATTAATAAACTACCTTAACTACATATCAAAAGAAAACAGAGAGCGCCAGCTTCGGTACCTATCAATCAAATCTAATTTTTGATTAACAAGGTCGAAGGCAAATAAGCGAATGCTAGTTTAACTAATTCTCAAGTGAGAGGGGAATGTGTTATTTTAACTCGAACCGAGTATTTAAAGTCACAAGGATAAAGAAAATCTGTTTTATGTCAGACAACAAAAAACCTGTTCAACATGAATAACTCTATTCACAAAAAAAACTCCCTCGTGAAAAAAAGTTTTACACAAAGGATTGTTTTCGGTATTATTCTGCATTTATCTCTCCACTCACAGCATGCAAATCGTATACAACTAATAAAACCATTGTAGACTTTGTCTCCACGTAGTCAATTTTTTCTTTCTCTATCTATCTTTAGTCAATTCAAATACTGATTCATTAATCAGAACAGAAAAGAAACGAGCAAATTAAGCTCCTTGTACCTACTCTACCGAACGACGTTTTTTTTTGTGAAGATGAGGCTATAAATTAATTGCTTGTCTTGAAGTAATGACGCAAACCAAAATGCTCCAGAAGGCAGTGGCAGATGTTTACATTTATATAAGCGTTAAAATAAACTTAATAAAGCTACTAGCTTACGCTCATTATGATGTAAATCGTACTAACAAAACATTAATCGATGCGGTTTTGTAGCATCTCAACAAGTTTATAGTGTTATCTTGAACATAATTAAATTTAAATCGTTACATATTCAACAATTTAAGTAACGTATCGGCCAGGAAGTCAAGTTCGTTGCGTTCCGACTCGTTTGCGCAGTTTAATAGATCATAAGTCGTAAGCAGAACAACATTTTTATTGATGAAAAATGAGTGAAACGCCTCTATGTATAGATAGAGTAGCGAAGTGTACTGTAGCGAGCGACATGTTTGTTTTCATACCGGTCCGAATTAACGTCGCGATTGGTTCAAAATCCATAACTGGCCTCCGAGAGCCAGGTGTCGTTCACACCGCGGCCTCGCGCCTCGTCTCGTTAATCACTCGTGTACGCTATTGTTAAAGCGCGGCGAACAGCCATCTTTGTCAAATTAAGGCGATTCAATTTTAATAATTTAATTTGTTTGTGATAAAATAAATAATCAAATGGAACAAAACGCAGTGTTACCGACGCGTAGTGTTGTAGAATCGAGTGTATCGCTACATTCTCTTTTGTTTCACTAGTAGCTGACGCTTAGTTGAATGGAAGCGATACGACTACGGCGTTAACAACCAGTCGACCATTAAAAATGATGGATGATGTCGTCTTTTGCAAAAACAGTGCTAAGTGATGGTTTTAGTGAATAATGTGAAGGGTGATGCTAGTGTTTATGTTTGAGCGTACATGCGATGAGAACTGCGTCGTAATTTGTTATACACATTGCATAAATGAGTGAAATGGCGTTGCGGAGCGCGCGGGCCCGAGCATGCGCGCCAGTTTCCTCGCAATCGCTAGGAACGCACTGAGTGTTCTTCGTTTACGTGCACATCAAAATGGGAAGGTCGAGATTCCCAGGAAAACCACTCAAATTCCAAAACAGAAAACGTATTAGTGTCCTATCGGGAGCTGTTTACCATGAGACTGCTCCAGAGAATCACCCGCCAGCGCGCGGCTCTACGGCTAATGATTTTACTGGGGACCAAGAGGTAAAGCTTATTTGCTATGATTTCTTCAAGTTTTCGTATATTTTACTATAAAATATTAGTGTACACACGGAAATGTTGTGTTTACGTAATAACTAGTAGCATTCGAGGCGATAATCGCATAGGTAGAGCGTCAAGTATGTATCTACGTACTTTGACATTTGCGTGTTCCATTTCATGTCAACAAAATGTAAATTGTAGTTTAGAATTTGTTTCCTTTATATTTAATACTTGGTTTTATGGCACTTTCGTTAGTAAACTGCTGCAACAGATTCTATATATTTACAAACAAACTGTAAACATTATTTGGTCTACACATAACCTTCACTGCATTACTACACATTCTTTACAACCAGCTTGTAGCACTTATTTGTTAATTCTATGATATTTAACATTGAAAATTAATTACTTTCAACATGTGTAATGAATATGATCAATAAGGACCGCTCCCAAGATGACCCTCTGACCTAAACTTGTGTACAAACAATGCCCGTTTTGCCTTTGTGTTAGTATGAAATCAACCCTGATTTGGTTAATATTACATCAGAATCACTAGTACTCACATAAATAGCAGGCTGTAGTGTGTTTGTAGGATATAATTTACTTAATATCTATGATCTGACATAAAACATTAGAAAAAATATTCACATTCATAATTTTCAAGGTTACCTCCGCTCCTATTAAAATAGCATATTGCCATTTTATGATAATAAAATAGTGTCATCTACACTTTGTATGGACAATAATTAAAGTAATATTTACTAAAATACAATTCAGTGCATAATGCAGCATACCCACCTAGCCAAAGAAAGCCGGGAACATTTGTCATTCATTGAATTTGACCAAACTTGGTATAGAATGAATCTCGTTTGATTCCATTTTTTGCAGTAGTAATCCCTGTTTGTTGCTTTTCATTGGCTAGGTGCACTACATATAACAATTGTAATCAAATATGATTGATTTCCTCTATTACATGTTTCAGGAGGAAGAAAAGAAAGAAAACAATAATGAGAAGGAGACAGACGGAGCTAGCCAAAGTAGAGTGACTGATATAACAAAGAGTAAACCAGAAAACCAAGACAAAAACAACAGCGATTTGTCAAAATCTCCTGTAAGGACAAGGTCACAGAACAAAATGGAGCCAGTTAAAGGAGAAAAACCTAAACCAGTGAAGAAAACGGTCACATTTGGCACAGTGGAAAGTTGTGAAGATATATTTTTCCCACTCAAGAAGATCCCACTGAAACATCATGCTCCTCTTGTACCCATCATTAAGAAAAAGTCATCTCTGAAGCAAACAGAATACTCTACATTCAATAGTATTCTCAAACCAGCTAAGTTAACAGATTTAAGCTCCAAATCAAGTTCAGAACACCAAGAGGGTTATTTAAGGAAAAATTTGAACCCCTTATCAAAACCAATGAACAAATTTTCACAATTTAGTGAAAGTCGGTGTATGTCGCCTCCTCCAAGGAACGCTTCACCTGTAGAGAAAGAAAGTGGAAGCTCCTCAAAGTTTGTTCTGCCAGTTAGAAGTGCACATTCATCAAGAGTTATCAAGCCTAATAAAAGATTCATTGATGGCGAGGAGCAAACAACAACAAGCAGCACTATATCATCAAGTAAAGTGCTAAAGAAACCTAAATTGAAGAGATTAGTGTTTAACAACCTCCACAATGATGATGACACACCTGATGAGGAAGATGTTGACAAAACAAATCAAAATGAAAAAGTCAAAGATACACCGTTACAATCATTGAAGGCCTCAAATCTTTTCAAAGACAAAACATCAAATTCGTTTTCAAGCCTCAGCGTTGGCACTAGAAAGATTCATGATATATTCGCATATGAAAAAGAGCCATCGCAGGATGAAAACTCGAATTTAGAGAGTGTTGAAAAGTTAAAGTCTCCTGAACCTCCTAAAGAGGATAGAACAGGACATGCAATGAGAAAACTCATGGACATATCAGATGCAAGTAGCTCAAGTAGCACTAGCAGTGGTTCTGAGTCTGAAAACAGCTGGGACAGTGCTAGTCCTGCTGGCAGTGGGGATGAAGAAGAGAAACCAGCGCCGGCCAGTCCAGAGAAGGAGAAGTCATCTGCATCACAGCTGCTCAGAGGAAAAATCATTCTTAGAGAAGCAAGATTACAGTTGAATCCACCAACACAGTCCACTTCAGCTTTAGATGGACCATTCTCTACTGTAACATCATCATCATGTAAGTTTTTTATCATTGGTTCAAATTCACGTTTTTATGTTAGGTAAGCTTATTAATCTTTTTTTTGTGCTTTTAGCTCCTGTACCACCAACAACAGTGACTTGTGGAGTATGTGGTGCTGTAAGATTTTACAGGTTTGTTAAACAAGCACGGAAATTCGGAATATATTCATGCGAGTCATGTCGCAAATTTATATCCAAGATGTTAAAGAAGGAAAAACTGTCTCAGAAGACTGGTCAAGTTGTGATGCAGTGTTTGAAAGGCGAAGGTCAGTCTATTTTGCTGATATTTTTCTCAATAAGTGTAAATGAATAATGTGCAATGTCTAACAATTATTACTTTATTTGTAGGTAACTGCCATGTGCCACCGATAGTCCGTTCACAACAGTGGAAGCTACTACGGTGCACTAACAAGGCTCGATGTCCAGCATGCTGGCTCAAGATGTGCCTAAAGGCATTCCAGGTACCACCTAGCATTAGAGCTGGCCTCACGGCAATGTTGCCTCCTTTCATGAGGTCAGCTGTTAAAACGCCTGGTTGTTTGACACAGGCAAACCCACTGAGAATAGCAAGCAACACTACTACAAATCCACCAGTGTTTGCAATTACTAATACTGACAACGAGAATAATAAGATCTTTGGTACACTAAAGCCAAGTAAGAAGATTGAGGAAATTGAAAAAGTTGAGGTATGTGTCAAGTTTATGTATTTTTCACATTTTGTTCTAATTTGATGAAATAATAGCAAGTAAAAATAATTTTATGTGTCAGAATTTTATAGAAACACTTTGCATTACAGGAAAAGGCTCCAAAAGACCGTCCAGTTACTGGTGAATCTAATGAAGACATTAACGCCAATAGAAAGCGTCAATTGACAAGGGTGAAAGTTAGGAAAAAAGATAAAACTGATGCCAAACAAACAGAGGATCCTAAAAGACAAAAGGTGGAACTCAAGGGACCTAGAGTTAAACATGTATGTCGAAGTGCATCCATTGTCTTGGGACAACCAATTGCTACATTCCCCACTCAAGATGAGAAAGATAAACAGGAGAAGAACCTTCCCCTCGATGACGAGAATGGCCTATGTGTTATGGAGAAGGATAGAGAAACTCCTGATTTGTCTAGCTGTGAATCTGAGATTGATTCTGAGAATAAAGCTCCTCAGATTATTCTGGATTCTATGGTTTCGAAAGATAGTGATTTAGAGGCTCAGATAGATACCAAGAAGCGAAAGATAGAGCAAGCAGTTCCAATCAAATCACAAAGTAAGGCTGAATCTAGTGAAGATGAAACTGTTATGGATCTTGTACCTAAGAAGACATTTATGAAGCCTCTGTCCAACATTACTAATGTAAGTTTTACTGTTCACAAAATAATTATATTGTTTACCTTCTGATTCTTTTTGCAATCCTTCAAATATTATCTGTTATCTCTTCAGGTGCGTAACCGTTCACAAAAATGTGGTCAGAATAGGCCAGAGCTAATTTGTGTTGACTTCTGGGAGAGCTATGATCCTGATGAAGTTTGCAGCTTGGGCTTTGGTCTCATCGGCACGGGATCATTTACCATCGCCAGACTCTGCTTCTTATGTGGGAGTGCTGGCAAGGAAAAGGTAAACATCATCTACTTATTATAGTTTCTAAAATCTGTCTATTCAAACATATGAACTTACAATGAATCAATTTAGAATCTTATAATATTCAGTAATCATCAGTAATAAAATATAATCACGTTCTTTTATTGTTAATGTTGGCCCACGAGAGACTTAGTTTTATGTATTAAACTTCCCATAGGTTTTAAAAATTCCTGGCTACGCTTATTAACAATTTAATCAATATGTATTATTTCCAACTCTGTGGGTTTGATTTTTATTTGTTCTGCTTTTGGTATATTAGTATATTTAATAATGCTGTTGATGTTTCAACATTATAAATAACATTGTTTATGCTATGTATATAAAACAAATCATAGGATGAGTATACAAAGCATGGAAATTGTGAAAGTACTTGCTCAAATTAAAATAGATCTTGGTATATATGATATTAGGTAGTTTTCAATTTGTCTTCACAATAATTTATGAACTGAAAAGGTCTCTCTCGTTTTTTATGTAACTCACTCATTACATAGTACGTAATCTGAGATAAAAGCGAAAACCACCTGTAGTAGTCAAGACTACAAATTATAGACAAAGAACGGGGGAAGGCTATTTATCTATGAGTGGTCTACACGTTATCCATCAGTGTGAGCGGGATAACAAAGGAGCAGTCGTCATTAATACATTACATTAATTGTTAATAAGCGTCGACTTATAATAAGAATCGTATGTAGTAGGTAGGCACTTAGGCAGTTAGGTAGTTGGTAGTTAACGTAGTGCATTGGTGCAGATGTTGGTGTGTTCGTCGTGCTGCGAGTGGTACCACAGCTGGTGCGCGGAGGAGGCGGCGGGCGGCGGCGGCTGGACGTGCGCGCGCTGCGTGTCGTGCGCGATGTGCGCGCGGCCGGCCGCCCGCCTGCGCTGCCGGGCCTGCGCGCACCACTACCACGCCGCCTGTCTGCCCGCGCCGCCGCCCGACCACCGCAGCGACTGGCCACAGGTAACCACATTCTCTCTCGTCTCAACCTTTACCATGAACCATAACTTGCAAGTAAGCCTCTACACCAGGGTGGACCTGTACCTATTTGGGTCAGCAACATGATCATCCAATCACCTGACAACTGGTAGAGCCTCATAAATCCATATGTCTACACCATAACAATGTTCCTAAATTGATGTATTTATTTCCAGATATGTAGCGCGTGTCTGAAGTGCAAGAGTTGCGACAGCGGTCGTGTGAGCAAATTTGTGGGCAGCCTGCCGTTCTGCGGGCCTTGCTTCAAATTGCGGCAGAAAGGCAACTACTGCCCGCTCTGCCAGGCTTGCTACAGGGATAATGACTTTGACAGCAAAGTATGTTTCACGTAATTTTGTGTAATTATTTATTTATATAAACTTCATGTACATTGATGGTACACAAGGCGGACTTAATGCCATTGGCATTCTGTACCAGTCAACCTTTATTATCATCTACTCAGCCATACAATTATCATCATACATTTATTACAATTATCATCTACTCAGCCATATGGCGCCGATTGTAGGCTTCCCCAGTGAATTTTCTTTGTCATAATATGGATTATTATAAAAATACTGCCCCTGGTTTTACTTATGTTCATTATTTTGTTTCTTACAGATGATGGAGTGTGGGTGGTGCGGTAGATGGGTGCACGCTAGTTGCGAAGGCCTCACGGGCGAAGGGTATCAACTTCTGTCAGCATTGCCACCTTCAATTGAATACATTTGCTGCAAGTGCATGCCATTGGATCCCCCATGGAGGAAAATGCTCACAGAACACCTAAAAGGACGACTTCTCCATCTTTTGAAATTACTCGCCAAGAATAAGAAGGCTTGCGCGCTACTGAAATTGACGCCACATAAAAATACGCCGGTACCAAACAAACCGTACCGATTAATGTCACCTCAAGCTATTAGAAAATTACACTTCGACGTCGTAGATGTCTCCATGAAAACATCAGAGACTAAAGTGTACAGAAACACTGCAAGAGGGCGGCGAAACAATAATTTATCGCAGAACAAATTTGATGACTCAAACACTCCACATGTGTGGCAGTGTTCATCTTTGCTACAAGATGTTGATATGGAGAAAGAAGAAATGCCACACGCATCTCATAAAGTGGTTAACCTACAAGAACCATTGATGCAGAATAAGGAAATATGCTTTTCCACCGGCCTCTATGGCACTAAAACAGAATTTGAGGCTTCATGTGTTGAGGTGCATGAAAATTATACTCCACAACCTAAATCAGAAAAAGCAACTACAATGTTGCCAACCACTGTACATGATGATAAATACGAGGCGATATCTGATGATGATGAACCAATGAAAAGTTTCCCACAAGCTCGTAGTGAGCAAGATCTGAGTCCAGTCGTATTACGACAATCATCAGAAATGGACAATACTAGTGATGACTTAGACAGAGTTGTATCACCATCACTCCTGGACATCAAGAAAAGAGTGAACAGTGATGGATATGTCTCTCTAAAAGACTTCAATCACGATATGAAAGAGGTCATCCAAAGGACAACCAGTGATGACCTAACATCAATTTACAAGGACTTATTCACAGAGACATTCCCTTGGTTTGATTGTGAAAACAACTGCCTTCAACCCAACTTAGAAGTAGAAGGTGAACAGGAAGATAGTGAATCTATGAAAGATCTTGCTATAGCTGACAACAAGATCAAAGCAGCTGTGCAATCTATTGAACGCCCGATGGATCAGATAGTACCCAAGTTAGAAGTTGATGGAGACAAGTTGGAAGAAGATTTGTTAGAGTTCTATCCGGTAGTGGATTCAAGAGTGTGTGTGCTGTGTAAAGCTGTAGGTGATGGTTCACCTTCAATGGAGGGGCGTCTACTCTACTGTGGACAAAACGATTGGATTCACTCCAACTGTGCATTGTGGTCTGCTGAGGTCTTCGAAGAGATTGATGGATCTCTTCAAAATGTACATTCTGCAATATCAAGAGGGAAGATGATAAAGTGTGCCGCATGCGAAGTGAAAGGCGCCAGTGTTGGCTGTTGTGCTAAGAATTGCAGTGAAACCTACCACTATGCTTGTGCCAGGAGGGAGAGTTGTGCTTTCATGGACGATAAGAGAGTGTTCTGCCCAACGCACGGCAAAGATGTGCCTAAGAAGAGTTTGCAAAAGGATGCCGACTTCGAACTCACTAGGCCAGTCTATGTAGAACTTGACAAGAAAAAGAAAAGATACAGTGAAATTACCAAAGTTCAATTTATATTAGGCTCACTAACAGTTCACAGCCTTGGTAAAATAGTGCCATCAGTTTCCGATTATGAAGAGTTCCTAATGCCTGTAGACTTTTCATGTACTCGCCTCTTTTGGTCCTGCAAGAAACCTACCAAAATAGTTAGATACACCATCAAGACTAAACTTATACTTGCTGAACCATTACCCGGATTCGACTTTGGTGTGAACATAACAGTTGATCATAGTTTAGATGTTCACGTTGTCGAAAGAGTCATGGCTGAGATTGGCGCCTGGCATGAAAGCATCGAGACAGGCACCAGTAAGACTGTACTGATGCTGAAGAATGATAAGTCACCAATTAAGTTTGGAAATACTGTGACATTAGAAGATTTGGCTGTTAAACAGGTGGTGGAACATTTACTGGAGAATGTGTGCAAACAAGAACAGCAAGATGAAGAGGAACCCCAAAATACAGCAGATCTGTTGCCACCCGAAGTCAAGGACGCTATATTCGAAGACTTAAATCACGATCTTTTGGATGGCATATCCATGCAAGACATTTTCCAAGATCTCAAAAATGAATTCTATTGTGCAATGGGTCAATCAGATGATAAGAGCAATGACAAATCTGATTTCCGTTCTACAGATTTCATAGATGAACTCTTAAACTCAAGATTTGATACAGGGAGCAAGGAGCTGAAAAGAAGCAAATCTGAAATGCTTTTGCAGAGCCATAATCTAAAAACCTTGACGACAGGCCGTGGTCAACAAAGATCTAGCAGTTGGAACAATAAATTTGATACATGTTTACTGTCATCCACAATAAAAAGGTGCAAAATGGGGAAAACATCAACAGTCACTGGAAAACTGAGTCCTGTCCAAAGAGTACCACTAACAGAAAGTCCAATAGAGTCAATAAAAGATGCTGATAATAATGTAGATAAAAAAATAAAAGTGGAGACATGCACAAGTGGTGCCATATGCGACGAAGCAGCTCATTCCTCGGGCATCGCATATCGCACAACCTCGCCCAAACAAAAAGATGAAACTAATAACACCAAAACAGACAAGAATGAGGGCTATTACACTGATGTAATAGACTTTTACACTAAGATTCAATGCAGCCCTATCTCACAGTTAGACGGGACCGCTGACTGGTCTGGTTCCGAAAGTACGTGTAGTTCACGACCAGGGAGTCCACGAGACAATGACTTCACGCCAATACAACAACTAGATGGTGCTGAAGACAATCATCATGGAAATGATAACATGCAAAGAGGTCAAGCCAATCAGTTCATGTACCGAGCCAGTGGAACTGAAAGCTATACTGTGACGTTTGCTGGTAACTCATTAAGTGGCCAGCCAGAACTTATAATGAGGCCCTTAGATGATGGTTCAGGCAACTCAAATCATATGGAACAACCAGTTAGGTGTGATAGATGCCAATGTACTTATAGAAATAAAGAATCGTACGACAGACACGTGCCTTCGTGCGATATGATGTCCACGAGCGAAAGTGAGAGCGAGAATCCAAAGTCACCAGAAAATAGAACATTGACAACATTGCAGAATGCCTTCCAAGGCGCATTCGCTCAACCGATGATAATACACGCCGGCGTTGTCAGTGGCACTGAAAACACTGTCAAAGCCGAGGGTATCGCGGCTAGGAGAACGTCCATCAATACCAGACAAATCACAATAAACGGGACAATAGTCGAAACGCCATCACCAGGCCCTTCAAATGAAATGACTATGACTATTACAGAACAGATGAAATCTGGAACAGTGATTTTCGATCAAAGTAAAACAACCAATGTACAAGTGTCTGCTAACCAACAAATGATGTCTTCACCACAAATAGTTGTGACGCCACAGATGCTTCTTCCACCTAAAACAAGTTCTGCAGGTGGCCAAAAGATAATGACTCCGCAAATTATAACACAACCTAACATTTTGCCTTATAACATCTGCGTGAAACCAGGCAATGGAAACACAAATATACAACAAATTCAAGGCAATGATATGACACAATTACTGTCAGGACCAGGCGGCATCCAGGTTATATCATCAAATTCCAACCAGGTTCTGACTATACCTCAAAATCAACAAGGTAACATTAGTCAAATGATCCAAGGCAAAAATCACGTTACCAATTTCCCTAATATGGCAAGCGCGTCGTCAATCGCATTACCTGTGAACTCAATACAGGGAATGCCCAATACTTCTATTATTCAAAATATTCAACCTATGATTCGACCTCAGATTCAGGGGAACCCTACTATTGTTGTCCCTGCAATGACAGCGCAAAGATTATCTTCGCCTAATCAACAGAACAAACAACAATTGATATTACCTGGAAATTCACAAAAGTCTCCTAAGAAGCAACCTACACAGGTTCAACCTAAGCCTATATTCCAGGCTACCAATCGAGGCAGAGGTCGTCCACTTCCTAAACCTACCACAATAAAACGACAAACTAAGATGGAGAAGACATTTACTACCATCAACCAGTCACCACTAGGACCTGGTAATACTGTGATACAACTGCAAACTAATAATCAAACAGGCCAGCCATCGATTATAGTCCAGCCAGTTGCAAACCAAAATATAATGTCTGCTTATGTAGAGGCATTATCGCAACAACAAAATCAAAACATGCAGTACATCGCGACTATTGCACCGCAAGGTGACTTCAAGACTGGTCCTACTCAGTTTATCTCCCAGAGCGGTCTCGTACCTCAGACATTCCAGATCCAACAGACAGAATCGGGAGGACTTGTAGCCGTACCTAGTGGCGGAATTCCTGTATTGTTACCGCAAGGAAATGTGGGAATATTGCCTCAAGCTCTCCAACAAGGGGCTACGATTTTACCTCAAGGTGCAATCCAAACCCAAGGAATTATTTCACAGGGTCCAAATGGGCACACGATTCTACCTCACCAAATACATACACAAAATGGTACTACTATAATACCACAAGGAACAATACAAGGACTGACGAATGGAAACATAACATCACAAGCCACACTGCTGCCTAACAATACATTGCAGACAGGGGGAGCAACAGTTGTACCGCAAAGTGGAATTGGCAATGGCCAAACAACTATAATACCAAATACACTACAAACGCAAGGCAATACAATAATCTCTTCTGGTCCTGGTGCCACCATTCTACCACAAGGGACTCTATTGCCTCAATTCTGTAATGATCAAGTGCTTCTTGGTTCAACACCTACTTTAGAAATGGTCACGGATCCATCTGGCTGCATGTACTTAACAACAACACAGCCTGTTTATTATGGCTTGGAGACAATCGTCCAAAACACTGTGATGTCTTCGCAACAGTTTGTATCTACAGCAATGCAAGGAGTGCTTGCACAAAACAGTAGTTTCTCGGCGACGACCACCCAGGTGTTCCAAGCAAGCAAGATAGAGCCTATAGTAGAGGTGCCAACAGGATATGTGGTGGTCAATAATGTGGGTGAGAGCGTCGCTGTATCGTCGACACCTAACGTGGTCACCGCGCAAACTGTACAGTCATCTCCGCAATCTATGAAGAACGTTAAGACGAGTGTCCCCAACCTGACGCTACAGCCACTGCCTGATAAATCGAATAACAGCAATCGGCAGACACCCAAAGTCATTCAAATGAGTCCGTCACAACTAGCCGTTGTGTCACAATCGGGCGGTGGTACTATTATTTCAGGAAGACAGAGCATTAATCCTATCACTTCTCAAATACATGGCATGACTATTTCCAGCGCACCGCAGAACATGCATAGAGGAAATATGTCTAAACCCACTATTGTGTCAATGTCTCCCAATGTAACACTTGTATCGTCGATCGGACAACCCGTAATGGCGATCTCTCAATCTATACCAAATTCAGCCACATCATTCGCCATGCAGTCAATACCACTTTCGCAGCCGATAGTTTCGAGCTCCATTGCGCCGTCTGCCAAGAATAACTACAAGATTGAAAACTCCCATGTTATTGAAATTAGTGGAAACTTGCATGATAATTCAAACTCTGCAAATATGCCTACAATAAGTGTCACTCAGAGCATAAAATCTCCTACGCCATGGAGGCAAATCAGTCAGCCCATCAATAATATGGAAAATAAATTGGAACTGCAGAATATGACCGTGAAACCAAGTACCGTAAATACGAATTCAATGAATATTCAAAACAATGTTATGGCGGGAAGATCCCATCTAAATAACGACCATGACAAAGTTAACCAGAACTGTTTGATACAAATGCCTAATAACTCTATGTCTGGAGTGAACATGCATTCTCACCAATTCGAGCAAAGCCTCAACGTGAGCCACCATTCAACCTCACATTCTACATCAAACAATGTCATTCAAATTACTGCTGGAAATATATATCCACCTTCTTCGGTCATGAACAGCAACTTTGATGCAGATACTTCCTTGAAATTAAGCAAAATTAATGCTCTTTCAAAAGCGGAAGGTGGTCACTTGAATTTCTCGCAAGAAATAATGGCTTCACATTCACAACAACACGCCAATAATGACAAAAGCTTCCAGAACATGGGAACAGCAGACAACAAACATAATACAGATAGTTTGTCCAATCAGATGAATACTCATAAACTGAGTAACTGCCAGATGAGCGGCAACATCAGCAATTCGCCAGCGATCAGCATCATACCTCATAACGTAATGCGACCACAGTTACAAAACAATCAGAATACTATTTCTGTGCCAAATAACCAAAATCAAATGTGTAATATTCCTAACAGCAATTCCCATGGACAAGTTCAAATATTAAGTTCTGGAAACAATTCACTTCAAAATATGAACATGTCCTGTCAAGAAAGTGCAAATAATAGGATGAACATCTCGGTTTCTAGTGACAACAGCATGCAGTCCAGCCAACAGCATGACATGTCTACTTCTATGAATGTGTCAAATATGTCTCACGGCAGCAACATACAGATGATGTCGCACGATAACAATCAAATTTCAACACCTAACCAGATTCACATTATGAACGGACAAATTCAACACAATCGCCAAGTGGAAAACAATCAGTTACAGCAGTTAAATCAACAGGCGTCCAGCAGAACTTTCCATGAAAATCTAATGAATGCACAGCAGAATCATAATCAAGGAAATATGTTGTCTAACAGAAGTACTCCCGACACTACCAATATTATGAATCAATCCATGAATATGCACAATTTGGGGGCTAATAACCACAATATAAATCGATCAGATTTGGGCGAACTAAACCACATGCACATGCAGCAACCAATGACAAACATGAACATGCAAAATAACAGGATGATGATAGACAATATGCAACCTCATGGCATGGGAAATATGAGCCACACCATGCACTCCAATAGATCTATAGATAATATGCATAACACTCAATTGCATAACATGCAACAGATGAATCATCACGTGAGTAACAATACTCGAGGACAGATGGAGAATAACATGCATGTGAACCAGCAAATGTCAATACAACAGAACAGACAAATGGAGAATGTTGGTCTCCATCACCAACATCAAATGTCAAATGTAATGCAAATTCAAAATAATCGGCCACACGTCGATAATAATATAATGGGTATGCACCAGCACGTACCCAATCAAATGCATAACAGACAGCAGATGGATAACAGTATACACATGCATCATATGTCAGGAAGCGCCCCGAATATTAATTTAGGCAACCAGATGGACAACTCTGGCGCTATGCCAAATATTCACGGGAATAGATACGACAGTAACTCAATTACTTTGCAAAATATAAATGCCATGAATCAAATCCAGAACAACAGGAGCTCCATGGAACATTCTTCAATGATGCAACATCAGATGAATTCCATGAATAATATGAACATGCACACTAATCTCAATAGTACGATGCAAATTGTCAATACCAATCATCAGTCCATGAATAGTTCAATGATGCATAATATGCCCAATATCCCAGACATAAAGAACGATATTCAAAGTTCATGCAGTGGTAGCTGTTCAAATAATACCACACAGTTTTCCAACAATCAGAACTCAATGGAAATATGCTCGAACATGAATATGAACACAAATGCAAATAACATGAATATGGGCACAGGAAACATACTACACGGCATGAACGTAAATAACTCTAGTATGTCTAACAATATGATGATGAACAATGTTAATAACAGCAACATGTACGGAACCGGCACTCAAAGCAATATGACGGGACACGAAATTTTAATGAGTTGCTCCAACTCCACAGACCACAATGTAAACAATCTCATGTCAGGAACATCTAATCATATGATGTTAAATAATTCACAAACACACGCTGCAAGCAATCAAAATCAAATGATCAGTAGTCAGGTGTCCAATAACGCGCAAATGAATATAAACAGTTGCAGCATGAGCAGTAATAATTCATCACAAAGTCAAAGTATTACAAACATGGACAATCAAATGAACAGAAATACTATACCAGTGCCAGACCCGCCTAAGTTTACACAAGATACTTTACGAGGTAAAAATATAATGGGTCCTCCACCTAACAACAACTTACCCATGCCAAATATACCAAATAATAAAGACTGTTCTAAAGTTAACATGGTTGGCAATGAAAAACAAAACCATAATATATCAGTCAACAATCAAATTGGATACATGCAATTGAACTCTCAGAATAATAACAGAGTTATCAATTTACCTGAAAGAAGCAGAATGAATAATGCAAATATAGATACCAACATCAATCAACATGTACCACAGCAACATAATATACGCGTGGTCACAAACAATACCAACAACAACGTAGCCGGTATTACGACTGACCCTCTAGCTTTCCAACCAAATAACGACAACAGCGGTACCATGATCAACGTACCCTTCCAGGCTATACCAAACAGTGCTCCCATGAACATTAACGTAAACTCAAGTAATAACACTGTAAATATTACGGTTCAGAACAATCTGGTTGATCCTAAAATCGCTTCGAAAGCTGCGGCTGATATAAACTTCCCACTTCAGTCAAACGCCAATTTACTTCAAAACCAAAACAACGCTAACAACCTGATGTGCATACCTGTGCCGAATAATACGATAAATTTACCGACGCAGAACAGTTCCAGCATAACATTACCTAAAGCGCCTCCTACACAACAATCTGGCATTCCTACTAACGTTGTTAATCCAATGTCTATGAGACCTATGAACAGAGTGCTACCATTACATAGAGATGGCCAAAGCAAGTCCACAAAGAACACTAAAACGGTTGCAGTGCCGAAACAGAGGCCTGTAAGTCATGATATGCCCGACTTGAATATAAAAGATGAGAGCATTGACAGCGATCTAGAAAAGGCAATTGAAGAGTCAAAGCGTATGATGGAACTGGAGAAAGCTAAAAAAGAAAAAGAAGAACGGGAAGCAGCTCAAGCCATGCAGCTATCGGCTGAAATGCATCAAGCTAACACCAGCACGGCAGTGTCGAACATGGAGACGGCTAGAATCAGTGAGCCTGTTGAAACCACTTCCAAGATGTCATTACCAAGCTTGGATGCAGAGATGATTGAAGTCGAACCGCCAAAAATACTAACTGAAAAAGATACCAACAGAACTCCAGTTGCAACGAAAATACCAAATGCTTCTACGAAAGTCATGAAGAGGCCTTTAGGAGATAAGAAAACGGAAATTGAACCAGTTATGACAAAGAAGCAGAATAAAATATCAAAGGAGAACAAACCTACTGTACCTAAGCCTGCTCCCGAACCAGCGAAGGATGACGGACCCAAGCTAATATACGAAGTAACATCAGAAGACGGTTTCAACTATACGTCTTCGTCGCTGACCGACTTGTGGGCGAAAGTTGTGGAGGCCGTACAAAATGCCAGAAAACAATCAGGATTACCGCCGATTCAGTACAATCTGCCGGCTAGCTTATCTGGAGCACATATCCTAGGACTAAACAACAACGCATTGAGATACCTCGTTGAACAGTTACCTGGGGTAAGTGATCATGGTTATGCATGAATTGTATATCACGTATTTTATTGTACTGCAATGCAGTTTTACTAATGATTATATTATTTCAGGCAAGTCGCTGCACCAAATACAAGACGCGTCAAGGTCGTCAGTTGAGCAGCTGGGACAACGACTTGGACTTGAGCGAAGGTTTCAAAGAGAGTCCGTGGGGCAGCGCTCGCACGGGGCCAGTGTCGAGGAAGCAAAACCACGACATGTTCAGCTGGATGGCCTCGCCTTTCAGAGAAGAGCCACCACCGTTCGGAGGACAGGAAGGAGAGAGCTCGATCTCTAGGTAAATATCCTCAAATTGCCAATGAATAAGTAAACTCTACGACAAAAATATTGTTTAGTATACACAGGGATATTAGTAAAGAAATGGAGTGTTTACACACACATTTCTACCAAGAAATAAGGTCACCCTCTTGGTAAGGGGAGGAAAGCAACCCTGTCATTAGATATCGCCACTGTCGCGCCATAGTTCTGATTGGCATTGTTTAAGCGCACAAATATCAATACATTTTGTATTTACTCGGTGATCTGCCGTTATACGTTACAAAGAGTTACATACCTAAAGAATATTGGCATACCTGTATTTACCTACATATTTTTTTGGTTTTCAGACGCTTGGCAACTTTACCGCCGGCTATGAGATTCAGACAGTTGAAAGAGACATCTAAGGCGTCTGTAGGCGTATACAGATCACACATACACGGACGCGGACTTTTCTGCAAACGAGATATTGAAGAAGGTAAGTTCGTTTACCAATCAGACATTAGAAAAGGCGTAGAGGATTTGACGAATAGGAAAAATCTACCGTCACAGATAACAAAAAATTAACTTAGCTGACGGTTTTATGTTCTTTTCGAGGTTGGGAAGGACCTTAATAATGTAAATATCGGTTACTCATCTTATTGACAACAACAGGCAAATGAAGTGCAAAAATTACAGGCTTGTTCCCTAAAATCAGCTTTGCCTTAGTGAGAAGGCTACGTCCTTTATTAGACGGTTAGACTTACGTTGGTCCGATACTGGCAAGCCAACGTAAAATGGATTTATTTCAAAATCATAAATTTTTATTTCACATAAACCAATATAGGCGCTTATGAAAAGTCGAATTTAGGTGCACGGTTCCAATTAGTCGTTTCCTATGGAGAAGAACCGGCAAGAAACTCCATGGTTACTCTTTTAAAAAAAAGGATATCTTTAACAACTTCAGTAAATACAGTACTATGATTTATGATAGTTAAGAGAGAACAATGTAGTCTTGACCACAGCCCTGTGAGTAATGTAATACCAAGTCTTGAGTACAAAAATTAACAAAAAAGAAAAAAATAACACAATTATGAATAATAGTAATTTACACAATTATATGTATACAGGGTGTTAACGAATTCGTGTAATTCCTTAAAACCACATGATCTACTACTGATGTAGACAGGCCCCGCACGGGATATAGCTTGATTAAAAATTAAAAAATTAAATTATTATTTTTTCATGCGGCTTTGTTACCGATCGTATCTAAACCGCCTAATAAGGATTCAGTAAAAAAAAAGAATTTATTTTTTTGAAAAAAAAATGTTTTATTTTTGTGAACATTTCGATGCCACGCATAAATTAATGAAAGCACGGCGACACGACTGGCAGGCACGACTATCGCGATATCGCTCTTTGCAGTCAGATAACTCAAGGTTCTAAAATGACTCAGAAATAGAAAATTAAGATTTTTTTTTTAAATTTTTTTTAGTTGATTTTCAAAAAATCCCATTTAGGGTTAATCTGTGTCACCAGCAGATCACGTGGTATGAAGGAATTACACGAATTCGTTAACACCCTGTATACGTGTCCACGAAGTTCTCACATTTACAAAAGATAAAATGAAGCTAAACTACATAATATATAAAACAATTAACATGATTAAATGTCATCAAAACTTAGAGAAAAAATCATTGCAAGATAAAATAAAAGATATCTTGAGAGTAACGACAGCAATAAAAAAAAACATAATTGAGGATAGTTAATAGACATACACATACGTCGTTAATGAGGTACCAGGGAAGCCACATGTGCAGGAACTAGAGCCAAACATCCCATGCGCGTTCCCATTGAGGGACCACACCCGAATCCCGAGCCCCTGAATGCATCAGCCCCCAGTAAAAGTGCTCAAACAATTGTAAACTCAGCCTCCAGTCCGTAAAAGCAACCACTCAAAAGCTACAACCGGCTAAAGGTGGTCCCTCAGTCGCGACTGACAGGCATCCACATCTCACAAGATAGCCAATACTCACAACTGCTACAAATGACCACTCTTAGTAAAAGATTTGTAAAACCAATCCACCAAACATCAACCCTTCCTGTGCACCGAATAAAAAGAACTAGCATGCAGAAGGTGGTCCCTCAATCGACCACCACAAGTTCTTGTTTGCTCTATTTTAATGTTGAGCGCTCATTCGCTCGCATTTGCTTGCTAACCCGCGGCGACGGTATTGCTTAAACCTAGTAATTTAGATTTTATACAATAAACTCGTTCTCTCTTGGCACGAGCTAAGAGAATAAGTTCATGCTGTGGTAAAAAGATAAGTCAATCAGCAAGGTTGGCAGCGGGGCTGTCCAGGGTTCGCCCAAACTTACTTAAGTATCGTCATTCGTGGAAGTTAACGTTAATATGTGATTGCGTTGTTCCAGGTGACATGGTGATAGAGTACGCGGGCGAAGTGATCCGCGCTGTGCTGGCAGATCAGCGTGAAAAGCGATACGAAGCGATGAGCGGCCGGCGCGGCGTTGGCGGCTGCTACATGTTCCGTATCGATGACAACCTCGTGGTAGATGCCACGCTCAAAGGCAACGCAGCGAGATTCATCAACCATTCCTGTGATGTGAGTTACATTATTATAACACAATACCAAAATTATTTGGTGCAAAAAAACTGTTCAACTAACGCAAACATTTACCTTACCTTAAATTTTAATAAAAAACTAAACTAGCTGTTCCGGGGTCAAGAAGTAGTTAACAAATTGAATACTGACACGCATCAAATAACTCTGTTAAAACGATCATATTCCGATACCCGTAAACTGGAGGTCTAGTCAATAACACAGAACTTATAACTAATTTTGTTTTTTCAGCCCAATTGCTACTCTCGCGTTGTGGACATCCATGGTCACAAACACATCCTCATCTTCGCCCTGAGACGTATAACCGTCGGGGAAGAACTAACATATGACTACAAGTTCCCTTTTGAAGAGGTCAAGATACCCTGCACTTGTGGCGCCAAGAAGTGCCGCAAGTACCTCAACTGAACAACCGTATGGAGTGAGTGATTTGATTGTGTCAATTATGCTTGTGTTGATCTCATAGATCAAAGAGGTTTAAAATGCTGTAAATCCGAACAAAAATACTGCAAAAAAAGGAATATAACATTATGAATTTGTAATAGTCCTGTAGTATTTTTGATCAGTAAATTTTCCAGCCTCACAGGCTTTACTTAACGAATAGCATAATTCTAGAAGTACATAACTGAATTAGACGTAAAAACTTACTTTAGTCATAAGGTGAGTTGTGAGTGACATGTAAAATTTGGACGGACATATTTAGCGGTTCGCCGCCAAAATATCAATCGATGGATCTCGTGAGAGTTCTAAGTATGCCTATTTAGAATGTAGCTTGCGGAAATGAATGCTAGATGATGGAATACTGGGTCGAGCACAATTATTACGTGTACATAATTATGTATGTAAGACAATAAGTCAAATTCACATATCGCGTTACTCCCACCTCGTATCTTGACACTTAGAGTTACTGGAGCCTACCTAATCGGACACATAAAAACAATTTACATGAATCTTGATATGATCTCTTTCTTGAATCTACCCAGTGTTAGAGTTGTTGGATTTTATAATAATTTTGAATTAGTTTTACTTGAAAATCTTATTTTGAGATAGGTTTATACATTTTGTAAATATATTTTAGTTATGTTGCGTTTTTTTAAGGTGGATAGATGACTCGCGAACGGCTTAAGTGTGTGCACTTAAATTAGATGTGATATGTTTAGCCCCGGATCGTTCGGGTAAGAGAATGGTTAGTGCGTAGCTAGTGTATATTTGTTCCTCATTATGTTCTTATTTCTCTTCACTTGTGATCAGTTAAGTCTCGACTAACATAGCGCGTATGTGTACATATATCGAAGGGTTTTTAGGCATAAATAATAATGAAATTAGTACATTCGAAAGAAGGGTAGCAAAGTTACAAGTACAATGTTACTTTTTAGTAATTTTATCGTGTATTGTATAGTAAAATTGTAAATAAGAGGAATTATCTGTCATAATAATGAGTTAAACGACAAATCGTTTTATTGTAGTCATAGTGTAGGTTGTACTTTATAGAGTATATTTTACGGTGTATATAATAAGTTATTTAGTGTGCGGAGCGGAGTGGGGAGGGGAGGTGCGGCTGCGGCCTCACATCACGCATAATTATCGAGACGTGTATAGTTGAACGACTCCCAGTTACGAAGCACGGTTTAACATAAAAATGCACATTTTTTAGCTTTAATACTACTTCAGCAAAGCTTAATTGGTTTTAATTTAGAAGATATATATTTTTTTATGTTTTAATCAATTGCCTGTGTGTTGTTATAATTGGCAAATATAATTTTTATAGCATTTTTTTCCTAAGCATTTATAGACTGAATTTTAATGCATCACACAATAACAGTCATCACACAAATCAGTCAAATTGCTAATAAATCTACTTCAGATATTCACAATTTTATTGTTTTAGTAATAGATTTAGATGCAGAAACAAGGTAAATAATAAAGTTTTGGATACCATGCCATACAATAACTGTTACATAAATGTATATTTGTTACTGCATCTAACAATAGCAGTATTAAAATAACTTGTATGTGTGAAGTATTTTATAGATAAATTCAATAGGACAGATTAGTAGGCCCGAGCTAAGAGGTAACTATTAGTACTTTTTGAAATTTATACGTTAGAACAAGATGGCACATATTGATAAATGTTCCGTTTTTCTGAGAACGGGTCAGATACTTTCAGTGTATAAGTGTCATGAACCTAAATATACAATAGCTAAGGTAAAATTTTGGTGTTGTAATAAGCTGCGAATACAATTGAATTTTAAATATATATGCTAATTTGTTATACAGGTATCTTGTTTTAGCGGTAAATCGATTGATAATATATTTTTCATTCAGAGCCTGTGTTTCGTTTTGTTAGAGGCAGTTTGTCTACCACGCGTAGAATATAATTTGAAAGTGTTTTTGTAAACTGTGTTATTTATTAGATCGTCATTAATTCACATTATATGTGATCTCTTGTACAGCCATCAAATATAAGTTTGACTTGGTAACAGTCACAATGATCATTCAGTATGTAAATCGGATCTTAATACTTAAATGTTATTTAGTTGTTATTAGAAAAACAAATTCCAGAGCGGGTTTTATCTTTTTGATCGACATATCTAGTAGTTTTTATTGCATAATAATTGAGCCACTCTAGTAGACAAACAGCCTGAACTTCAGAAGTAATTTAAAGTAAATTTGATAAGATAACATTCTGTTGTATGTAAACTGTGATGACTGTGTTCCTGTCAATGTTTTAAATTGATATTAGCCAGCTAGTCTGGAAATATCTGTAGACTAGTCCTATCGGTTTTAGAACTGAAATGATGCGAACGTAGCCATTACAGTTATAAGCCATTCTTTTTTATAAAAAAGGTTGTTATATTTTGTTTACATTTGATACGAGAGTTAGTCGAAGTTATAGCCTACATCGAGTTACGATAATAAAAGTACAGGTAATTTTAATCACTTTCGATTATTAAGATTAACACAATATTTTTAAAGGTTTAGTTTTATTTTGAAATAAGATTAACACGCGTTTCCTTTTCCTATTTCCTCAAAGTTTCTTGTGTAATGTTATTTTACAGACATAATTTAATGGTTATGTCGATTTAACAATCTTGTGGTCGATATCAATTGTAAATGGTTTATAATGAAGTTGATTTGTTTGGTAGACTCACGAATGCTTTAAAATTATGTACATGTGCATTTTGTTAGTCTAGTATACAGTGGCGGCGCGAGCCGTAGGAGGTTTGGGGAAAGCTGCATCATCTCGCACGAACAAGCTTCGCGCGTTTTACAATTTAATATTAAATAAAAATAAGCCATACAGCTATCTCTAAAAGACCATACTCCTACGTTTCCACTGGCAGTCGCGCCGCCACTCTCTAGATAAAATAAATTAATTAGAAATCAAAAGACCAAATCACCAAGTGATGAATCATTTTGCGTTAATTATTAAGTGTATTGCATCTGCCCTTGATATTATTTGTGTTAAAAATAATGCTTTTATTTTTAATGTACACAATGCCTTGCCTAATGTTATTATAAATTATAATGAAATTGCTTTAAAAGCACCAATTTTTACAATGCATAGTTCTATGACCTGTCTATACATTTTATTACTTTATTTATTTCTATCATTATTTTGTATTGTGGTAAATTTTACCAAAAATAAAAATACTAAAATGTGCTTTATACTTTGTTTTATTTAGTATCCAATTGAGTGATAAAAAGCCGACGAAGGTTCGTAGAATAAAATATAAGACCTCAAGAGTGCATATTTTATGCAGGACGAAATCCTGATCCTACGACCGAGACATCAAATTGCAAAGCGAACTCAAAAATATGTTGAATGATGCCGCGCAGCCCATGGTTCAAAAAGGTCTGTATAAAAAATATTCAAGGGTCTCGTTTTTGCCACTTCAGGAAGTCTAAAACCAGAATAAAAAACACCTGCCTGTCTGCTTGACACATGGATGTGTGCAGATGCGCCACGTTCTAAAAAAATACTTCGCTATTTCCCAAATTTTAAGGAAATTGGTATTTCAAACTGTAGGCTAATTCACATGACTAATGAAGTTAAGTTGCAGTTAAGTTTCGATCAAAACAACCCTTTTCGTATTCTCATAATCGGCGATCGCTGTTAGATACGCCTAGTGTTACTGCAACTATCGGCGCGTCATGAAATTAATTTGACGACACGTTTGGTGCAGTGGCTAAGCGATTGGCTTCTGCGCTACGGGTCGTGGCTTTGATTCCCACACGGAACAAAAATTTGTATGGCCTACAGATGGTTGTTTCGGGTCTGGGCGTTTGTTTGTGAGATTTGTGTCTGTAAACGCACCCACGATACAAGAGAAATTTTAGTGTGGGGCAACGTTTTTTTAAAGAAAAAAAAAAAAGAAAGTGAAATCGCCTACTGATATTTTTTTTTCACTGTAGAATTGATTTCATCACCTGGGTAAGACTTTCCGAGACGAAATCGATGTTTAGTAAATAATACTACATTAATACATTTTACTTCGATCTGCGTAGACCTCTACCTAAAAGTAACTTCAGGGCTAAGAAAGAATTCACATAATTGTTAACAATGCTACGCTCTCTTATCTATAGCAAAAAGTCAAAGTATCGCCACGCAAATTGAGTAAGTTCGACGAAACGCGGCTACATCTTGGTTTAGTCGGTTTGCCCACGGTGAAGCACGTCGGATCGACACGCGTAACGACGCTCACGTCACGGCTGACGCATTGCCGCACGTCACTGTAGTACGCACACGGTTTGTATCGCTCCGTCATGTGTCACCGTGGGCGAACCACCTTAGCCAGCTTAAGCACAGACGGGTTAAGGTCAAAAGTACTCTGCGGTTTAGTTTGCTGAAGCTCAGATAAACCTACCTACCTACCTTGGTTTAGCCAGTCGACATGTGACACCTACCTTTGTTTAATTGTGGCTTAGTTACCAAACTCTTTCTTGTATGTACGTATTTTCTTGAGAGTGAAGAGTTTACTCATAGCGAGTTTCATTCGTTGTTAGTTTACTTGATAAGCTTTTATTCAGAACCAATGTATTGTGTATTATTGCTGGCTGGCGAGCGGTGGTATTCAAGAAGCGCTAACATCCCGTCCATTGTCGCGGGGTGCAATGCAAACACGTAAGGCACTTGTCCCACCGCGAACGATGAGCGAGCAGCGAGTAGAGCTGAAGCTAGAAACGAGTTGGCGAGAAGCGAGAGTGTAGTTCCGATAGTTTTGTCGCTGGGCTATAAGCCAGTGTGCGAGTGCGACGGGCGATTACTCGCACCACTCGCAAATGACCATGGTTGGTCTCTCGATGAGTTCTGACCGCCAAGCGAACATCGCTGAAGCAAGTATCGCTGAGCGAGTATTATCTTTGATAGCTCTTGTCGCTCAGCGATAAACTACTGGAGCGAGTCCTCGCCGGCAGTGTGAACAGTCAGCGATCAGCTATTAATATATGCATCTCTTTTGTTTACACGGAATGTATATCTATTATACGTTTGTTGAGCGAGAAAATAGCCGATAGTTAGTCGCTTCCTCGTCGGTGTTGGGACAACTGCCTAAACCGGGCTATAGCCAGTATGATAACGGTAAGGGTTACCTAAGTACTTGGTCTAAACATCTAGTAAAAAAACATAAATCGTAAAAGGTTTTTATTTAAATCTGAAGAGCGAGTCCCCAAATATTGACTATGCAATACATGTACTTATTCTCCCAGCGGACGGTGCAAGTGCCGTCAGTAGCAGTGTCCCAGTAATACGCTGCGGCTGTATGCAAGCCTGCTCCATTCTTCTGGGTTATTGTGATTCTCACTGTGGGCAGAAGACAAATAATTATTAAACGTAATATTCTTAAGATAATGGTTGGCCCCCTAGCAAATGTGAATGTATTCTTATGTTCGCTAGCGGGCCAATCATGTAAATAAATTCGTAGAATTCTACCATGACGTTGTCATAATAGGTTAAAGGGCTGAGTTTTAAGTATAATCCTTGGTTTAAAGTACGCTCTACAGTCCACAGCTTCCAAAGAGATATTATCTCATATGATTATCTACTTCAAAAAAAAAAACCTATCGTTCGTATGTAACGCAATCGTCCTTTGATACATAATTAAGACGACTGCGATACTTGATCGGATAGGACCGGAAGGAACCGTGTTTACGGGCCGCATACACGTTACGATTTCTTTGCGTAAGCTATGGCCATGGTCGGTTACAAACGCCGTAGGCCGCGTTCGGCGTCACGCTGTACGCGGCCGACGAATGCTTATTATGGAAATGCATTATGGTGGTTAGGTCTCGTTCAGGGAAACGCGGGGCGTTGCGCGGCGCTTCTGGCGTCGCGTACTCCGTGTACGCGTGTGTTAGTTTGTTTTTGGCATCGAAGGCGAGCGAGCTTGTTGTATGTTGCAATTACCTTCAATATTTTTTTGATTACTTGACTTTGTCACGTTTGACCGTCGTCGCACCTGATGGTAAGCGCAGACATGAGAGACAGAGCCTAAGATGGAGCACACGAATCCAAGTAACAGATATTTAGAGGGATTCCCCTATATCCCTCTGGCTCTCACATACACACGACGGAACACAGTAAACGGCTTGGCGTCAGACTTTAATGTGAGGGTGGTAGCTAGCCAGGCGTACCGTATAGATCCTACCACCAAGCAAATCTTCAAGTAATATGTCGATAAAATCATATTCCATTGTAACGATAACGACACGTCTGCGTTGCGAGACGTCCAAAGAAGACTGCCAAAAGCAGAAGCTGCGGTGTCTGCTGCAGCGGCCGCGGCGGACATCGTCATTCGCCACGCCCCCCGTCAGCCCCGTTAGACGCCCCGCGTCTTCATAAACGGAACTACACAGTGTCATATTATGTTTGTATTTCTGTGTGCAACGCTGCGGCTGGCACCGCGGGCCCCGCCTGTCGCTCCACGTGCCGCTTCTTCGTGAACAGGGAAAAAGCGCGCGCGACGTGACGTCAGATGCGCCACGCAACGCCCTGCGTCTCACTGAACGAGGCCTTAGACGTCCGACATCTGACACCGCGGTAGGCGTGTGATAGAGATCACTGTAGTGCATTGCCATGATAAGCATTCGTCGGCCGCGTAGATACAGCGTCACGACAGACGCGCCTACGGCGTTTGTAATAGACCATGGCCTTAGACATGCACAAGCTTGCGTATCGCCGCACCGTTGTGCTGAGGCGGAATTCCCATAAGGCCGACTAGGCCCGGGCCTAGGGCGGCCAAATGAGTGGGGGCGGCCAATCGCGGAAACAAAATCTTAGCTCTGTAATTGAGTTGAGAAAGGGGCGGCTGGTACTTCACGGCCTAGAGCAGATAGTACTACACAAACGGCCTAGGGCAGCCAAGACTGCTAGTCCGCCTCTGCCGTTGTGCCTTGATACCTGCGTAAATTCTTCGTTCACAAGTAACTGCATACTTGTATAAGCCTAAACTTGTGCAAAGAAATAGTTAAGTGTGTGGGGGCCCACACGGGCCAAACTGAAAGTGATAAATATTATGTATTACCTAGTTATATAAATGAATGAGACTTTATCAAATCCATCGATTAGTTACGCAACGGCAATAGTTATTCTACACTTACTGATATATTTGAAGGGCTTGTTTAGTTTATTTAATCTTGCAAGAGTTTTGTCTGTAATTATACTGATCCATTGCGGAGATCGTGAATGACTGTACGTGTTACCTCCAAGGCACAACTCTATGTTGTCTCTAACGATCTTTTGTACGTCCTCGACGTTAAATACGACGTCCTGGAATAAATTAAAAGTATTAGGGGGAAAACACGAGAAACTCTTCGAAATAGATACTAGTGTCTTAGGCCCACTATTTGGATATTTATGCCCACTATGCTTTAAAATGTAAGCTGTAAGGAGGAAGCGAAAAATATAGCTTCACCAGAAGTTAGGTAAATCCACATGCATGCAAGGCATCTTGTCGGTTTAGAGTATAGTTATGTAAATGCTAAAGCTTGCCTGTTATTAACGAGGAATAGTCGGTAGACTATCTACACTCTATAATTGCGTAAGAAATACCGGAAGAAACAACGCGGCGAGGACAATACTTAAATTTTTGTCAGCTGTAGTTGCATCTCGGTGGTAAGAAGTGACCGGGATGCGGAGGGCAGCGTAGCCAGCGGGCCACATTAAGTGGGCATTTCCGCTTTGGTTAACACTACTCGAAGCCTGCGCTCCTTTCCCCCCATCTTCTTGCAAAAAGTATAAAACTAATGCGTGCTCTGTTGATAATAGGGTCTAAAAGTATTTAGTATAATATGGTATGATGAGGTGAGATACCTATTTTTCATAAAAAATATGTGTGCAGGCATTCAATTTATAAAATTAGGTACATAAGTACCTCATCGTCTTCTTCTTGCTGCGCTGGTGGTGCTGCCATGATTAGTTACATGTATAATAAGGTGTAATTGTTTCTCGATTAAAATAATCAATATTCCTTTGTGCAATGCAGTCAAATTGTCAGTAATAAACTACACTGTGACTCAAATAAATGTCAGAATAATGAAATTGCCAGTATCTACATATCTACTCTTTAATACAATAAAAAAGATCGTTCGATCGTCAATGCGAATAGATACGAATTTAACAAATTACGCAGTCCTTAGTGTTTACGAAATATCACATGAAAGATGTTCTGTGAAAAATTCTACCAAGGAAATAGAAATCTTGTTTCGTGCCGTCTTTGAATTTACCGCCCTGTGGGCGTACCACAAGTATCACGAACTATGTGGAAGAAACAGGCATGCAATAACATTGTACTTATCGTTTGAATTATAATCTTGTGAATATTGATTTTGTGTTAAGTAGAGCCCGAGAGTATTTTAAAAACTAAACTTTTTGCTGAGTGAATTATATAATTTACAGAGATAAAAAAAGTCAACCAGTCATAAACCAAATTCTTTAGTCTTTGGTTCATTCACAGCAAATGAAATCCATGGAAGCTGTCAAGCTTATGTCAACGACGTGTTTCTAAACGAAAATTTCTCATAACCCACTTGGAGCTTTATTTTCTTTATTGTGTTTTTGGTATGTTTGTGTTGCGTTTTAACTCATATTGTGTGAGAAAAAAGTCTCGCGCAGGCTGAATAACCGATAAAATGACGTCTTAGGTGAATATGTCGTTTATAAGTTGATTGTGAACAGTTTGAAATTAATGGAGCTGAAGGTCTGGGTCGAGGGGATACAAAGGATTGTTTGTGGGGTTACAGAGACCACAACCTGCCAGGTCAGTATACTAGAATTTCTATTCTCATGATTATGCTACTGACACGGTTAGAATGCTGCATATGTGAATTCAATTTCACCTTTTCTAGTAACTTTCGATGTTTGATATCATGATATTTTTTACACAGGATGTAGTTTTCGCATTAGCTCATGCCACTGGAAAAGTGGGCAGATTCACACTAATAGAGCGGTGGCGAAATAATGAGCGGCTACTGGCGCCCCAAGAATATCCTCTCAAGGTATCTTGTTCTATTAATAAGTGAATGAATTGCACAAATACTGATGTCACTGAGGTTTATTTTTCTGTAAGATTTCCCAGTGCTTATATTGATGGCTGTAACACTGTAACTGAATGATGAATAGACAAACTAAACTTATTCAAGTAGTACCTCTTTATTTTGAATGTGACTGGTTATTTAATGTTAATGTAATTTGAGATTAAGTACTTTGGTCTGATAGTTATCATTTCATAAATAAAATTATCAACCATGATTTCCTCTTCAGTAATAATTATAGTTTCATTTTGTTGCAATACATCAAAGACAAACTATTTCTATTTTGTAGCATCTCCTGTATTTTCAGATCCTAATGAAATGGGGAGAATATTCCAATGACATACAGTTTATATTGAGACGGTCAGACTCTGGTAACAACCAGAAACCTCAGGCAACCAACAGTTCTAGATCACCAATAGGAAATGGGTAAGTTGTAAAAAGTACATTATTATATATCTTAAATACAATTTCTACTATTCTAGAATTCTAAAACATATTAGGACTACAGAATGTAGGGTCAAAGTATTTTAAAACTTAGTGTCATATATTTTCACCCCTAATCACTAATTAGACCCTATCTAACAATATTTTATCCTCTTAGGGGTCACAATACTTCAAATCCCAACATACTGGACTCGCAGAACTCTCCAAATAGAATGACCACAACCCCAACTTATAGCAATAACAATGTGAATAACACATCGCCTGGCAACCCTGTTGGAGTGGTCAAGGGTGTGCAGCAGGCCAAAACACCTGAGTCTGACAGTCCTGTACTAAAAGATGTCCCACCTTACAGGTAAACACATCTTCTATACTTAAACTTGCATGAAAGTTTCTGACATGAACATACACGGGCGGTGCTAGGTAACATCTAGTCTTTTATACATTTTTGCTTAATTTATGAAAGAAGATATAAGCTGCTGCTTATTATTCTTTCAACCTGTATTAGTTGACTTTGAAAAATGAATTTGTCTTATCACAACAGAGGCCTCTGTTACTCCACAATTTAGGTATGACAATATGCCAATGTGCTGCTGCAACTCTGATCTCTGTAGAGAAATACAAAAAAAAAACCTAATTAAATTTTATCCTGTGACAGTGACCAAAACGAAATGTTATAAAAGGGTTAATGCACAGTAGAATGAGAATTCTCTTGCCTAACACTAAAGCTCAACTTCTCTTAGGCTGAGCATGTTATTCTAGGTATTTATGCATTTGTTTGGGAGTGAGCTTTCTGTATGTATTATTCTGTGCACAATAGCTCATATACACCACTGCTAAACATAAAATAAAAAATAAAATAAATAAAAATTCTAGATATTGTTCTCATGGGTATGACTCATAACATAGTGACATTTAACTGATCCTTGACCTAAATGTCCTGTTGATTCATAAAAACTATCAAGTATGACTATTAGATAGAATATTCAGGTAGCCAAAATGCCAAATTATTGAAAAGGTCATAAGATTTTTTATTCATTGTAGGATTGTATTTTATTAAACCTGCCAACATGCACCAGCAGCCTTATAATAGTATGACTTGTCTTGTCTCTGTACGAGATGATGCAACGGTAAAATTATGTCGCTCTGTACATGTTAGGCCTGCAGGCCAGCATGGTGGACTAAAGCCTAATAAACCCTTCTAATTCTGAAATATTATGCCCAGCAGTGGAAAAGTAATGGGCAGATTATCATATTTATCATTGGTGTGCTTTCCAAAACCAATGATAAATATGATAATCTGCCCATGTGGATTTTATCAAATTTTCAAGAAGTGGACTGTTTTATCTGATAACTAATAAGTTTAAGAAACATCTAAAAATTCAAAATGCTAGATAAACATCTGGTTTTATACTGAGTTAAAATTTTTGTTTTACTCCATAAGCTTAAAATATACTTTTATTTTGTATTTTTCGTGCATATATATCAGATTTTTGGCCATGCATATATGGGTTTTGGAAAGTGCACAGATTTTAAAAAACTGCAGTAAAGTTAACTCTATAGACAGATAGCCTAATTTATACTATACACATGTCCCAATTTTTAATAGCCTCGGTGGCCTGTACACTTTGTAGCTCACCATTACTATATCATATTACTATTATTAAGAGTAATGACTCACCATGAACCATACTGTATATTTAATCATTTTATTTTAAAATTTCCCCTTTAACTGAGAGATTATCTTTCGCATTTAGAGAAAATAGTAAACTACGAATTACTCTTCTCTACATTCTTTCAAATATAGCCATCCAAAGGTTTATTTATACCTTGTCCATTGTAACTCTCTTTTTAGAATAATGCATTTTGCTTTGTTTTGTGTATAATAAAGAGTTGATTGTAATAAAAAAAGGATGTAATTATAGTCCGACAAGTTCGTAGGTACGCGACCGTTCTACGGGTCGACAGACGTTGGGGGGAAACCGTAGCACCTAGTATAGTAACTATTATTTTTAATAATTGTGTGGCGCAGGGTGCGCCGGTGCGCGCTTCCATTCCCGCTAGATCATCCGCCCCCTCTTAACTTCTAGAGTACCGTGTCCCCCCAAAACGTTCGTCGCCTCGTAGGTCGGTCGCGCACGAGCTTGTCAGACTACAGTGATTGCAGTCCCGCAATGTGAAAACCTTATTTTTTCTAAGATACCACATTATCTATTATAGGGCTACACGTCAAAGCAAGTAATTAAACTCCGCTCCTATCCGAAATTATTCAAAACATTTATATCAGATACCTATGTACGGTTATGGATATTTTTTTATTTCGGATATCTGATAGTTTCGCTTGCGGTTACGGAGCTCCATTTCATCTCTGGATTGTACACGTAATACTAGCAGAAGTTAACCCGTCAATTTCCACTCCATTTAAATAGAGAATCTATTTAAACGGAGTTAAAACTTACGTGATCGACGTTACCTAATGTAGGTAGTATATTTACTCCATTCTATTCGATGGTAGGTTATCCATAAAAATAGGTCGTTGTAAACGATTTTACGCTAAAAACCACTAACCGCTAATGTGAAATAGCTTCTATTTGCACCACAAAATTACTGTTTTCAAAAACTAAATCTTTTCTCTCTTTTCACAACTCTTTTTATAATGAAACTGATGAACTTGACGTTACTAGTAATAAAAAATAAGTGCATACGAGAACCTTATACATAGATTAACTGTATAAGATTCCATGATCTCTGCGGGATTTCGCGAGATCGCGCGGGTCCCGCAGGATTGAGTCCAGTCCCGTAAGAATCTCGCGGGATTGAAAACACCGCGGGTTTGCAAACCCTAGATGTATTATTGTATTGTAAAAAGCAGACTGTGTTCTTTTTTATCTGGTCAATTCAAATAGAAGCTATTTCTCCTGAAGGTATTTTAGCAAAAGAAAACAGCAAGTGTAATTAAAGTTTACTATATTTCCTTCATGTTGATCTTAAAACTGTATCACAGAGAGCCTCCACCGCCATATCGTTCTCCGCCGCCACCCTCCCAAGCCGTCAGAAAGTCTCCCAATCGCATGCGTCAAAATCGGCCCCAACACATGTCGCCAGTCAATCTGCCTGAAGAGAACCAGGACAACAGGAGTCCTGAGGCAGTTAGCTACAACAGCCAGTACAGAGAACTGGTCTCCCTTGTCAACTATCAGAGGGAGAAGCTGTCCAGTCAGCAAGTGGACCTTATAAAGGTAAGGAGACATTTGTGTTATTTCATAAAGCAAATGAATTCTGTCAGTAGCCAGAAACATTTTAACGGAATTTAGTCTGATTCTTACATACAGAAGTTTATACCGGGTGACCCAAATGAAGTGGTCATGGAAGGGAAGTACTTTAAATATTATAATTAAGCATTATTTTATTTTAAAACGAAGAAATGCTGCTTTCCCAGATGTCTGATCTGGGAATCGAACCAACACGAAAAAATACCAATCGATATAAGGTCAATAATAAGTATCCAATCTCTCCAGTTAAAATTGTGTCGTAAATTGAGAGAAGACCATAAAATCTTACATTATCATACGTATTTTTAATTTTTAAATAACACTTCTCCACACTCGGATTTCTCCTGTATCATCTCACATACACAAACGCCCAGACCCGAAACAACTATCTGTAGGCCATACAAATTTTTGTTCCGTGTGGGAATCGAACCCACGAACCGTAGCGCAGAAGCCTATCGCTCAGCCACTGCACCAAATGTGTCGATAAGAATTGAACGGTACTGATGCCAACAATGACATTTCGTCGGGGATAGTGCAAATCCGCGGAACTAGCATTGAATAATTCCGCGTATCTGCCAAATTTAGCCAATCTTTAATTTCGCGGGCAATGCTAGTTCCGCGGATTTGCACTATCCCCGACGATTTGTAGATTTTTTGTCAATTTGTATGTTTGAGCATCACGCCAGTGCTACTGGACAGATGCAGTTGAAACTTGGCAGTCACATCCGTTAAAGAGCGGGTCAGGTTCAAATGATCACGCTAATGAAAGTGGGTGATGAACAGTAGCCTTGTTGCCGTGAGCAAATTGGCGGGTACAGCTAGTCGAATATTATTATGTACTCATAAAATAGCTTTTGAACTCTTACAGTATGATGCTGAAATCGGTTTCTGGGAAAATAAAGGTCGGGAGCAGGAGCGGCAAGTAGAACTATTACAACAACAAATAAGTTCAGCAGATAATCAGCTGCGGATCAGTACTGAACAGGTAATTGGAACTTTCTCACAAGAATATGTCCCAACGAATGATTGTTTTACACGACTTGCGTGAATTCCGAGTCGCACGGTTTCTTTATTTCTTTCCCGCCTTCACTACACATTTTCCTCTAGTTCGTAAGAATGTACTTATTAAATTTTAATTGAATATTGAATTTAGTCTAGATAAATGCTATTCCAGCAACTTAAAAAAAAGTATTCTGCTCGAAGATGCATAATGCATCAATAGGGAATATGCATATAATTCAAAACTCGTTCATTATTTAAATATACATTGTACAGGAGTCAAGAAACAAATTGCATTATTTTTTTCATTTTTTAACTCATTACTTATTTTACAATTCATTGTTTTATGTTACGTTTTTTTCGTGGAACGGAACGCAATCTCGAAACGCGTCGTCTTCGAAAAGGCCGGAAGTGACATCAAAATCCATATGAATAAATCTTTAAATTATATTTTCTTAGCAAACTGATTGATTTCTCACTGCGGTTAAGTTAGTAAGTGCGATTTCTGCTTGAATAAAGCACAAGAAATAATTTAATTTATATGATTTGTGGCTAAAAAAGAGATGTAAACAAAGCAGTATCTTGGATTATGACGTCACATTATGACCGCGACAATAAAGGACGTTTGAACTGTAGAAGAAAATTGTTGAAGTTTAATAATTGTTTTGAGCAAGAAATAATAGTAACATTTGACTTTTAGTACTTTTCTTGGGTTTATATTAATGTGCTTTATTGATTAAGAGAAAAAAAAAGTTACATGCATATTCCCTATTGTTTCTCTTCATTCCAAGTTTGAGGTATGACAATCTCTTTTTTTAATATTCTACAGGCACAAGCATTGACATACGTGGAGGAGGAAAGTGAAATAGTCAAACAAAATGAGAAGACGATAAAGTCGGAGATTGTACTGGTGCGATCGAAACTAGCCAACTGTGAAACTGAATTGTTACAATGTAAGAACAAGATTCGGAAGTTGATGGAGGAAATTCACAATGAGCAAAGACTTATTAACAGTCGCCAGCAGGAAAATAGGTAAGGTTTTTTACAGCTTCCAGAAAATCGTAAAAATAATACTAGTTTTCGTATTACGTAAACATATTTCGCGTTTGTACGAATCATAACTTGATTAACACTTTTGGAGAGCTCGAGATCTTATTCTTTCGTTTCGACACAAAGCTGTAATAGCTCATGCCGTGTTGAAAAGATTAGCCAGTCAGGAAGGTGGATAGCGAGGCTGACTGCCCAGGGTGCGCCTGACATACTTAACACTAGAGCGCACGCGCGGGCTACATATGTAACCCAGCGTGTAATATTGTCGTATATTTTCTTAACTTGGCGCACTACAGTGCAATCGTCTAGTGTATTCCTTAAGTACTAGCACCCGCTCCCGCCAGTAGCGTGCCGACTCCTACGGCACACGGGCTTCTTCACAAATCTTCCTTGAAGTTGGTGGGCTACACCTGTACCCCGCGCGAGCGTTGGAGGAACAAAATTTTTTACCGTACAGTTGGTGAAATTCAGGTAAATATGATGTATTGGCTGTAGTATTACTAGAAAACATACTGTAAATTACTTTTTAAGTATTTTTTGTTTGTATTTATGGATTTTTGATGTAGCTTCTTTATGTTTTGGTAACTTTTTAGACGTCGGATAACTTGAACGATTTGTGTAAACAAAAACAAAGATGGCAGTTGGAAGATGACGAAAACGAAGACATTTTGAGTGAAAATGAGGAAGAAGGTGGATTCGGGGAACAAAGTGGCCTGCTTAGATCTCCTCACCATTTTCATAAGAAACAAGATAGCGAGTGGGACGAGGACGAAAATGAAGACGTTCCTTTGTCGACTTTCGCTTCCTACCAGTCCATTGTACCATTATGAAATGGTACAAAATGGAGTAATTTTCCACCGCCCCCTTCAAGAACCAGATCTCATAACATTTTAGTCCGTCTAGTTGGCCCAATAGGTGAAGCAAAAACGCAAATAGAAGAAGTGGGATTTGACCTTGCAAGAACTTCTATTGAGCGTCGTATATCCCATCAAAATATATCCAGAGATATAAAACTCAAATCAGACTACTTCTAGGACTAGCAGAATAAACCCCAGAACATAATATGCCTATTCGGGGAGGAGTTGGTTGGTGTTATTTTTGCAGCAGGGCTAGTGACCGCAGTAAACGATGGCGCAAATGTACCGAACATCAGGCAGTCGTGTGACCTGAATAGACCTGAACAGAGTGATTTATTACCAATTGTTTTGATAATTGGTTCAAATAGATACTTAGAAACCAATGCTATGACAAAAATAACGTTCCTAAATGAAAATAAGCCTAAGAGATCGCAAACCTTCCAAATATAGTAAATTTTTAAGAAGTTTTTGTTTATGTTTCAAATTATAATTAAAAAGCTAAATTTTGCTGATTATATGAGCCGTTGTGATAAAAATAAAGATGTTTAGTAATAATAAACTGTGTTTTATTCATTTTCTGTCTTATTTGAAGAATTAATTGACCAGTAAGTGGGCTACGCCTGTAGCCCGCGCGTGCACTCAAGGAGTATTTACGGGCGCGTGCACTCTAGTGTTAAGCATCGTCACTCGTAAAGGCTCAAGAATAAGAATGTTTGGCGCAAAATGCAATTTCCGGAGCCCATAGAGGAGAAAGTTTAGCTAGCCATTTCTTAGACTAAAAATATTTCACAATAAGGTGTTATATTATAAAGTATTGAGTCACTGAGTATGCTAAAACGGAGTTACATAATCGTTCGTAAAAATGTAATTTGCTAGAATAAATTTCTCTTTTTGTATGTGGCTGTGAAATAGCATTGTGTATTTTTCTTTTAGACTGAAATGAAATTACAATTACGTTGCATATTCATTTTTATGTAGCCTATTATTTACGTTTATTTTGTAGCAATCCAAATAATATGCGTGAAAAGCGATTTTCTTATCTCATATTTGATCACGACTTGTAATTCAGAGTCCGTCTTGAATGTGTGTAATTATAGCAACAATTATAAGAACAATAATACGTACCTGTGTGAGAATGTAAATTAGATTGTTGTTTTGTTTGTCAGCATCGTCGGAATGAGAATCAAGGGACCTTGGATCTTTGTTTGCTTAGCTTCAACCTATACTTTTTATTATCTAAATTGATGGCCTGTTCCTTCATTAATTTTAACCACTAATAACATAGTATGTTTCTTATGAGTATGTTTTTTTACAGACAAGCGTTGGAGCGATCGATGCTCGCTGAAATGGAGAGTTTACAAAGTCAAATACAGCAAGCGAAACACGCGACAGAAATTAATAATCTCACCGCTGAGAATTTGAAGAGAGAGGTATGTCATTTCATAAGTTTAATTTCTGAATTCTTGCTTAGTAAGCAATGCTATGTTTATAAATGTAATCCTGTTTATTTTACTCGTATAAAATCGGTAAAGAAAACCTTTCTCCAGGTTGGAGTGCTAGAAAATGCCATAATGGAGAAGAAGCGTCAGGTGGAGCGACTGGTCCAAGAGATGAAGGAAGCTAATTTACAAAGCCTGTCTGGTAGTGTGGATGAGTTGCGGCATCCTTTGGATGGTAAATGTTTCTTCTCTAAAGGCCGTAAACGGATTCGTGTAAAGCCACATGATCTATATACTGGTATAGATTAACCCCAAATGGGATAAAGATTGATAAATATAAAAATTCTTTTTTTATTCTTGCGGTAGGGTTAAATGGTCTTGTCTAAACCACCTAAACAGGTATCAAAAAAGAAAAACACATTTTGATGCCTCGCATAAATGAATGAAAGCACTCTGGCGGGCACGACTAGCGCGATAACGCTCTGTGCAGTCAGTTACCTCAGGGCGCTAAAATGGCTTCAAAATAGAACACCATGTTTTCATCTTGAACATTTTTTTTGTTGAATCGGTATAAATCCCATGGAGGGTCAATCTGTGTCACTAGGAGATCACGTGGTTTGAAGGAATTACTAGAAATCGAAATTTGTATGTTTGTATCTTATCGTTAGAAAGTGTTTGTTTTTTACATTGTGTGTTTTTTCCTTGTTTACAGGGTTGTGCAAAGCAGGTAGTGCACGTAGGATCATCGGATCTCCAAGACAACTAGAAAATGCAGCGCCCACCAATAAGAATCCTCACGGAGTATGGGTATAATGTCCAATGAAACGTAACTGTAAGATCGGCCATTTCAAGTTCCCCCTAATTAATATGCGACGGCCTAATTTAAGTAGCGAAGAAAAAGTTTAGATCAAAGTAGATATAATTTTTTGTTAGGTTTCTAAATCAAGCCTTGGCAGGATTCATTTTCGCATTTTCTTTATTATAAGTCTCTGTATTCTTTTTATTATCATTTAATTAGTTGTAAGTACCTCTCCAATAATAGTGTGACATGAAAATATATTTCTTCATAGCTCTTCTGAATCTCTGTCTACTTCATAGCCAATGTTTGATTCAGAAACCTAATGTTAGTGCTGCTATATAATGTGCACGATATTATTTTGTGGTACTTCTATAGCTTATGGTAGCGGTTAATTTATTAGTGTTTGTGTTCAAATTAGTGTCATATTTATAATTATTATTTTGTCACAAATTAATTTGATTTATAAGTGTGTATTGGAATTTTATTTTAAATGAAAAGTGTACCTAAAAGTATCGGCTCGATATTTTTACCTTACACTAAAAGTATTATTATGTCTTGCCGTATAGTTAACGTTTTTTTGATATTGATTGATATTGAATTAGATGGAACAAGCGCATCTAAATTGTTAACAATATTATTAAGTGTATTTCTGTGTGTTGTGTTTTGTGTGATGACTTTTATGAAATGCGATATGTAATCGTAGAGTTAACAACAAAGTAGACATATTGTTATTATCTGCATTCAGTTATCCAATTGATTATCTAGGCTCGTACATTTATCCCATCTATTATTGTGTTCCGTTTATGAATTTGTCGAAGGGAAGCTTCATTTCTGGGTAATAGAGTAAGCGTGCTGGACCGTGTAAGTTCTTAAGTATTATTGGCGCCATCTGTATGAGTTTAGTAAACATATCGTTTTAATTTACCATTACAAGCTTATTTTAAATTATTTATAAGTATGGTACTTCAATATCTTAGAATCTCTTCGACCTATATACTGTTAAATATCCTGTTTTTAAGTATGTACACTACGATTAATTTGCAATATAGAGATACTTAATTATAATAATAAATCTAGTCGAAAGTTTAAGCCATTGCAATATTTTATAAACCATATTAACCTTGATTTTAGAAGCATTTAAAATAATAATGGCATTTATGACAAATCAAATTATAATATGATAGCGTAATAGACGTAGTATTTACGGACTACATACCTATTTAGAAGTTGTATGAGACTTATTTGAAAAATATAGTATGTTTTATTTCTTGCATGGTTACTAATTGTAATTAGACGATTTGTGTATAATTCATACCTATATGAAATAAAGGACATATTGTATACTGATTTGTTGTGTATTATTTTTCTTGAAACATACAAGAAATTATTTGGTAGTCTGAAAATCTATCCAACACCGATCACCGTCAGAAAAGTTCCATAATTATGAAGTTTTATAATCAGCTCTTTGGTCTAGTGGCCTGACCCTGGTATTGCAAATTACGAAACCGTACAATACTTTTTGTGAGCACAAATACCGTGGCACAAATCAAATTGCAGTTAGGTTGCAGCTTTGTTGGGTTTATGGCCTATGCAACAGAATAGCCGATAAACAGTTAGATCTCTGTCACTACACTAGCGAGCTGTTAGTATTTTATAGCATATTTAAATCCTATGAAAAATGAGTGAATGGTGATTAACAAAAGGAATTATAAGGCGGCTTTCAGTGGAAACTCCAGTAGAGGACGCCCCAGGACATACATCGATGTTATTGGTGATGTTCTTAAAAAAAGACAGGTGCGTAGTACTTTCAACCGGCGTGCGTGTATGACAAGATATATGACCGTGGACGAAGCGAAAAGAGGATCGTAGCATTTGGCGTTCTACAGTTTCTGCCTACCTCCATGGGAAAAAGGCGCGAGTTTATGTATGTATGTATTTAAATCCTATCTACCTCTTCGAAGAACTGATCATGTTTGAAGATAATTAACTTATCATTATGTGACAACTTATTCCGCGAAAACTTTTAGTATTATCCAAAACAATCACGTCTTCGTGTGGTTTTTGTTCACAATTATTTATATCAGTTTCTATTCCGTGTCCGATAGCCGATAGAAGCCATGTACTGAGGCCTGACCACAGTAGCTTCAAGGTTCTCCAGTAATATGCTATGTTCAACAAATGTTTTGATTATAATACAGGTATTTCATCAAAGTACACAGGATACCTCATTAGCAAGTCGAAGGTGACTAAATTGAGTAAACCTGGAGGGCAAATAACACCGCGTTTGGTGAAACACATTTCGTTTCATATTCGTAACTGGAAGTAGGCTGCACGTCCAGTCGGCAATTGTCACGCAGTTGCGCTGATTACATCCTAATTGCCTTCAAGCTGCATTTAGCAGTTGTATAGTTTACAGTTGCGACACTGGATGTGCTTGTACTTGCAGTTATAATTACGAATATGAAACGAATGTTTCACCAATGCAGAATCTTGATGACGTCTTTCAGTGCAGGGGAGATAACAGCTTCGAAAGATGTATTTTGAGACATTACGTTCTTTATAACTTTCAATCAATTGGAATAAAACAATCATACATTATTTATTAATCCTTATATTCAATATAACTTATTTAATGTAAGAAATTAAATCTGTTCGCAACAACCTATCATAAAGAATACTCTTCATAGATGCCGTAGCGCGTAACTAAAGTTATGCCGTACTGTACTTCGGGTTCCGTGTTTGACCATAACATAACTAATAAATATTTACAACATTTTGTCAAATCGCGGAGTCAATTTAACAACATTATAGATTCGTTGACTTCTATCTCTATCCTGTGCTTTTGTGGAGATTCTAATAATCATACTTCAAACAATAATTTCGTAACTTTCTGTTACAACCACACGTCACAGTAGAAAGAACTGAATATTCATAAAATTTAAATCACATTTCAATACTTGAAAGTGTTCAAGGCAAATTGTGTGCCTTTATATGGACTAGAAACGAGTGAATACTTTTTGATATTGTAAACAACTGAAAATTCTGGTTTATTTTATGAGTTAGAGCGGTTACGCACTGCATCCGATCCGAATCCGCGAAAATACGTTCCGAAGTAGTCATAGAACTATTTTAATGGTAGTTTATGCACTAAATCCGACATCAGTCATCCGATTTCTCTCAGTCATCCGTGAGTCACCAATTCGGAAGAAATATTGACGGACCGAAGTAGCCGTAGTATGTACTGTTTGTATGAACGCTTTTGCATTATCTCGGATTCAAATCGGACATATGCCAAAGATGGCCCCTGAATTGCTTGGATTTGGATCCGAGATCGGATTAGTGCGTAAGCGATATCCGATTTCGGTCCGAGTGTATTAGATTCTAGATTCGTATTTTCACGAATTCGGATCGGATACAGTGCGAAAAGAAATATCTGATTTCGGTTCGAGTTTTTTGTATCCGTATTTTCACGGATTCGCATCGGATGCAGTGCGTAACCGCTCTTAGGATGTAATAACATTTAGCTAATATTGTTTGTATTCTGTTTGAGTTTGTAAGTAGCATACATTCCCATAGTTAAAATACTTTATCACATTTTGCTATCTATCATAAGCACCATCATATATTGCAGATGTATTCACTAATTTCAAATCCACATGAACCTTAAACCTACTATCCCAGTAAAGACTATGCTTTTTCCTCTTTCTCCCTGTTATACCGTTCTAGTTCTTTTAGGAATTGTCCTTTAGGTTTCATGACGTTGGGCCGGTCGCCGCGGCACTTGGGACAGAACCATTTCCCTTTAGGCTTTGTGGTGAGTGAGACGCATGAGAAGTGGAACCACTCTATTGGACAGAGATCGTTGTCGCAGAGGATCATCTCGCCGAATGATATTTGGTCACAGAGGCAGTAACGCGGCTCGTCGGGATCGATGGCGTCTGTCTCTTCGGGTGGCGTTTCTGAGCGTTGTGCTGCTTGACGTGCTTTGCGTTTTTTCTTTTTGCCTATACCTGAGAAATAAAGAAGAACTGTTAGCAATTTGTTTGAGATGTTAAAGATTTAGTAACATGATTGTGTGGAGTCCCATAGTTGAGCTTATTATAGACTGATTTTGATTGATACTTTATTGTAAACTAAAAGAAATAAAACAAGGAATGCACATTGTTAAGAACAGTACAAATGGCAGTCTTATCGCTTAAAGCAATTTATTCCAGACAACCACTGGATGAAAAGAATTGTACATCTGCAGTATACTAATAGAGTTCTTATAATATGTTGAATATAGATGTTACGGACGAAGGTGTTAAATCTCGTAACCAAATTCACGGACTGGCGGGACTTACAGTAATGCCAAATAAAAAGCTTCCAAATTCTCCAATGTTCTTTATTCTTCGGTATACACTGCTTGATTCCAAATTACAACTCACTGTTACAATTCACTATTCACAACTTACTTGTTCTGTATCCAGATAACAACTTACTATTCTGTTCCAATGTCAATTTACAACTGACGATCCGGAACTAAATAACAACTGATTTGTTCAATATCCAAAATAGTACTGACTTGTCGGAACTAACCGGCCGTATTTATATCATACAGTCGACCAATCAGAGGCCGATACATTTTCTAGAATGTTCTTAACATATTCTGGAACTTTCTAGTACATGTTCTGGAATGTTCTAGCAAGTACATAATTGATCGATATCCTATTCTAGAATATTCCAGAACATACGACAAACTTCTAGAATGTTCTATTAAATTGTTCTAGAAAGTTCTCGATTTTACTAACTTAATACTATTATTAAATGTTTACTTATTATTATCAAATATCATGCGGCGTCGCTAACAGTCTCCCCCCCAGTGCGCGATCTGTCGGGCACTCCATCCATCGGTCGCGACGACGCTGCCGGTACCAAGGTGATGACGTGAAGTGGGTCGTCTCAGCACGCCTGCTGTTCGTACGTCGGCGATTCTTGTTCTGCCATCAGGTCCAACGTAAACTTCTCCTCGTGGCCAGGAGCTTAGCTTCTTTACACAGATTCCGAGGTCCCTTTGACATGACGTTTCTGCTTTCTGCAGATGCTGCTTTTCTGTCGGCAGCCATTTTCTCGCTTCTATCATGTTTTTCCGGTAGGAGACTGTTTTCGTTTCTTTCTTCTTATACGGCTTCCAATTATCTTCCATTTTACGGGAAGCGTGTACGGTAGCCTTGTTTCTGCTACGCAGATCCACAAACATAAAAACTTTTGTTTTTGCATGAAGTAAGCGCGTCGGATCTGGTAATTCCCAATTTCGTTCGGCTCTGGTTGTTGCTACTGTTTCCTTCCTTTTTATCTTTTCACCACCGGTGAGTTCTTTTTCGAAACTCTTGACCGGGCATTCTAACTCAGGCCGATATAAAAATCCAGGACCGATGAACTGTCTGGATTTACTGTCTTTTGGCGCATCTCGCTTTGTGTCTGCGAAGTGTGGCAAGCAGAAGGTTTGCTCCAGAGTGGTGCTGGATGGAACTTTCTCATCCTCGGCGTGCCCATTGTTCAGCGGATACTCCTTCCGTCTTCCATATTCTTTCTTGAGCGTTGCGTTCTTGTCAAGCTTTCGCTCAAAACCAAGCAGTCCATTGTGTGCCTGGGCGTAATCGTTCGACAACGCGTCACTGTCGGTCTTCGACAGTAGTCTGAACTCGTACGACCTTTCATCGGGCTGTTGCTTCGTCTTTTCGTCCAACAGCGCTTGATCCTTCTCATCGGCACCGTTGCTGGGGTGTCGCTGCTGTACCCTAATCAAATCGACTTTGCATGCAGTTTGGCAGTGATTGACAAAATTCACTGGTGCATCATTCCTGGAGCAACATCCATGCAGCGCCCAGCCAAGGCTGGTCAGCGATGCGACAGGCTCATTCGGTTTACCCTTCAGTACCTTTCTTGTAACGATCAGGTTCCAGTTATCTTGGCCGATGAGCAGAGCTGGTCTTTCTTCTTCATATAGGAGTTCATTTTTCATCTCCTTCAAATGCTTGCAATTCTCGATGATCGCCTTGTCCACATATTGTGGCGACAGCTTCAAATCTACCACTGTGCGTACGTCTTTTAATGTCCGCTTATCACTACGATGTGCGCCCTTAATCTTCAGGTTCATGCGCTGTGAGTCCTTCTTTTCGATAATCTTTCCACCGACGGTTTCCAGGATGAGCGATTCTTTCTTTCCGGTGGCTCCAATACGCGCAGCAACCTTAGCATCTAACAATGATACTATAGATCCTTCATCAAGTAGAGCAAGGATGCGGGCAGAACCATTCGGGCCGTAGATGTCCACTGGTATTATTTTTAAGTAGACTTTGGTCCCATCTGCTGCTGCGTATGCGGACTTCACGACGCTGTTCGCATTTTCATCGTCTGTGGTCTGGCCACTCAATGAAGGCGAGGGTTTCTCTTGCTGCACTGGTGGTGCCGATCTTCGTGTTGGCTCCGAATGCAGCATTGTATGATGCGGGCGTTGGCATTTCTTGCAGGCTTGTCCTCTGCAATTCGTCCTCGTGTGACGTCGGCGTAAGCATCTAAAGCAAAGGCGGTTCTGCTTTGCTATCTCCCATCTTTCGTTTATGCTCGCTTCTCTAAATTTAGTGCAGTCGGTGGTCCAATGTTCCCCTTCACAGTAAGCGCAGGACTTCTTGTAAGCTTCCGTAGCTGTCGTGACGGTGCTTTCTTCATCGTCATGTGTCCCTTGGACCGGATGACGTGAATTTCCGAATTTCTTAGAAGTCGTTTCCGGCGGCGCGAATGCCCCACATAAATCTGCTTCTGCGTTCAGGAATTTCTTGATCTTAATCAGTTCAGGTTCTTCACCGCTGCGTGCGCTGTAATCGAACCATCTGTACCGCAGTATCGAAGGAAGCTTTTCGATAATGCATCTGCTCATTTCCGGCGAGTACAAGTACTGCGGCTTGTTCAGCACACTTATCGTGGTTACTGCGTTGTTGACGCAGCTTGCGAAAACACATATGTCTCGCGGCATATCACTAATACGTGGTAGCTCTTTGATTTTTTCCATCTCCGCGAGCACTAGCTGTTCCGGTCTCCCGAATCTTCGTTCTAAAGCGGCTATCACTTCCTCGGGGTCAGAGGCAACAAACAACAAACTTCTTACAGCTTCTTTTGCTGTACCCTTGATAGCCCTTCTCAAGCGAGCCATGTTCTGCACATCGTTGCATAGGTTCGCACTATCCATATATGCCCTCTTGAAGGGCAGCCACTCTTCATGTGCTCCATTGAAGTCTGGTAGTACCCAAGTATACTTCGGCGGTGCGAGTGACAAGGCTGGTTGAGTTGTTTTCGCAGCGTTGATAATAGCATCAGCTAGTTCCTTTATCTCGCTCTTCTGGATTGGTTCATCCTGCTTCGGTTCTTCCAAACACATAGCAGTCTGTTCTACCCATTGTTCGACGTGCGTCGATTTTTCCATTTCGAACTCGACTTCCAATTCTTCGTCTGATTGGCACTGGGCGAGTTCTAGCTCGGTCTGAGCTAGAGCTGCTGCGGCCTTCGCCATTTCCAACTGCTTCTTTTGTAGTTCTCTACGTGCTTCCAACTCCATCCTCTTCGAGGACTTTGTTGATCTTGTTGCAGTTGGAGGAGCTAATGTTTCCGAAGAAGCGAACGGTGGAACTTCAATTTTTCCTCCAATGTTCTTCGGCTTCGTAGTTGTTGACGTTTTCGTCAGCGCTCGCGATGGCACCGCATCAGACGGCAGGATGGAGCGCGGTTGTGCCTTCATCAGCTGTGCAGAGCGTGCCTGATACGACGTCATAGATGCATCAGTCGCGAGGCGCGCAGTCTGCGTAACTGCGGCGGCGGCTGCGGCAGTGGCAGCCCTTGTCTTCCGCATGGACGTTGGGGCGGCGGCACTCGACTCTGTCAGCGTGTTCATTGACCAATTGGTAGTCGACTTGTCTTCGGATTCTTCGCAATGTTCTGATTTAGAACGGCACGGTGAACTGGAGCGGCTGATCGGCATCACGACGTGATCTTCCCTATCCGGCTCGAAGGACCAAAAATTGTTACGGACGAAGGTGTTAAATCTCGTAACCAAATTCACGGACTGGCGGGACTTACAGTAATGCCAAATAAAAAGCTTCCAAATTCTCCAATGTTCTTTATTCTTCGGTATACACTGCTTGATTCCAAATTACAACTCACTGTTACAATTCACTATTCACAACTTACTTGTTCTGTATCCAGATAACAACTTACTATTCTGTTCCAATGTCAATTTACAACTGACGATCCGGAACTAAATAACAACTGATTTGTTCAATATCCAAAATAGTACTGACTTGTCGGAACTAACCGGCCGTATTTATATCATACAGTCGACCAATCAGAGGCCGATACATTTTCTAGAATGTTCTTAACATATTCTGGAACTTTCTAGTACATGTTCTGGAATGTTCTAGCAAGTACATAATTGATCGATATCCTATTCTAGAATATTCCAGAACATACGACAAACTTCTAGAATGTTCTATTAAATTGTTCTAGAAAGTTCTCGATTTTACTAACTTAATACTATTATTAAATGTTTACTTATTATTATCAAATATCATGCGGCGTCGCTAACAATAGATCTGATATTGAAACAAATTTGGTCTGTCATACCTTTCTTATGAGTGGTGTTGTGGGCATGTCTCTCACTGTCTCGTTCGCTTGAGTCCGCTCCGTCGGTGGCAGCACCTGCTGTGGTTCGTGATCGTCTCGCGCGTTTGGACCATCTCTCACCTATGATAGAAATAAAGTTTTTTTTTAATATACGAACAGTTGTCAAATTCTGTCTAGCCAATAACTTTTTTAAATCTTCTAGACAGAGAAAGTGGATGTATAACAACAGGCTTCAGGAATGAGTTTACAATAGAGAGAAGTAAAAAGTGGTGCAACAAACAACTGTTTTTTTTCCTATTGGATTGTCCTGCATCTACAAAGATGGTCCTTGTAGACTGTTACTACTTAACCAGGCAGTAACAACAACAGTATAGCTCTTAAATTGGAGAAGGACACTTCAACATATCTTTACATTCTTTATGTAGAACTTTATGCGAAAGATTTAAGACTGTCATTTTGACACTGCTTGGGGAATACTTTTTCTATTGTAATAAAATGTATGATGGGGTTTACGGGAAATTGTCCGTGGTCCACCTGGTTCTGTCCACTTAGGTGGACCAAGGGATATTTTTTGCGCCGTGTTCCTCTTAGGTGGACAAAACAGGTGGATCACGGGCAATATATACAGTATAATATTTACCGGGTTTACATTTCTTTATTAGATCGTAAACCCAAATATTAATAAAGATTATAAAATAGCTGTTGTTCTGTAGCACACAAAAGCAGGATGTCATGTTAAATATCATAGACAACTTGCCTCCAGATTTATCTCTGTCCACTTTTTCTTTCTCCTTCTCATTGTTCCGTTCAGGCGGTGGAGGTGGTGGTGCGTGTTGTAGTGTTGGCACTGGCGCAGGCACCTCCTTCTCTGTGTTACGGAGCGTCTCTTGGACAGGTGTGGGCTCTTCCTTAATTGCGCCATTTGTGTTTACTTCAAGGCAAGATACTGTAAAGAAATATAGCTTTAGTTAACTTACATTTACATTGCTTTGCTAATTAATATTTTTGGCATTGTGCCTAAATATACGTGGCTTGATAGAGAAAATGATTAAATAACATACTTTGATACTGTTGTGTTTATTTTATTTCATAAAAATTGTACTTTGGTATGCACTGCTTTTTATAACGAGTTTTTTGGTTCATTGTTAATTCTATTATACCTCTCATGTGAATTACTACACCTTACATGTTCTCTTGAGTTTTTTTTGCAACATTTTATGATAAATATTTTTTTTATGTTATTTTGTCTTCTATCAATTTTTTTGCCTATTACTTGAAGACAGCGTAAGTGAGCATGAAATATGGACAATATTCAGGTAAAATTTCTAAATAGGTTATAATACTCACTTAATTTTTTGTGATCTGCATCAAGTGACCGTTGCTTGTTGTCAATGAGGTCTTGCAGTATCTGTACAACCTGTAGTTTTTCGTCTCCTATCTCTTGGGCAGCAACCAGAACTGTCTGGAGCCGCAAAGCTGCCCTGCTGCGGCGACGCTCTTCTGTGTTAGATCCTATACATACTGCTAGATGCTTCTCAGCTTCACGGAGACATTCTGTTAACAATTAATACACTGCTTAGTACATAGTAACAAAACTAGCTAGGTTACCTAGAAAACTACACTACCTCTACATCATTGAAATGAGATAGGAATAACTTTTTCTATGTAGTTAAAATGAAATCTTTTTATATCCATCTTTCAAAGTAACAACAGAATAGTGGTTTTGGTGTTATTTTGGTCCACTTGCACTCGCGAGTTGTAATCTATACATAGGTATGCATACGTAATGAGGTTGAAAGGCGAACGTCAACAATATAATTACAAGCTGTTGTATCAATTAATAATAACATATACAACTGTTAATACTTATATAGAGCAATTATGGTATAAAGGGCATGCAGAAATCGGAAAATTACCTCTATAAGTTACGTCAAGCTCTCGCATACGCGATAAATGTCTTTGCAGGTCATTCGGCAGGTTTTCAACACAATCTAAGTAATTTTCGACGTATGTCGCTGATAGCAACGCTTCAGTAGATGTTTGATTCAACATGGTTAAAGAATGAACACAGTTTTCATAGTGATAAAACAAGAGAAACGAATAAATCACTTTGAAAGCGAATAACAAGTCCGCTGCATTCAACAGTCGTCCCGTCAAGCATCATTGTACGTTCAGAAACTCGCTAACACAACACAACTAACAAAATTCTCATGATTGTTTTAGTTGATTTGTTATTTTTACACAAAAATATTTAATTATTTAAAAATCTTTTATTTTAATATCCCACGCATTAATTATCAATTAATAAAATTAGTTTTAATTGAAAATTATGTTATTTTCAATGTTTCGTTGAAAATCCGACGACACGTGGGGTTTCATGAATATGTTTTTTTAGCGGTGTTTGGTATTTTTTCGACATCATTTTATCAACTTGTTGGTAGAATTCGTTTAATAAGATTACTAAAGCCAATGACGTAGTAGTTTATATTATCATTGACTAAAGCGATATTTCTCGATTTTATTTTAATATTAAAAGCAAACTAAATAATTTAAAAATGCGGGGCCGTGTAATAGTATAATGTTAATCTTTACTTAAATTATATTGTTTTAACTCTAGTGTAGTGACTAGTATTTTCATTAAAAGATACAACAACGTAATATACGAATTAAGTAGGCATTTATATCTTGTACACGGATACGTGCATTCACAAAATAGCTACGCTATTAGAAATTGCACTGATATTGTCTCTGGACTGGACACTAACTTTATAAATTAGGATATAATCTAATTTAATCTAAGTCAATGATCTAAATAAGTATTTCGGCTGCGTGTTTAAGACAACATCTATATCATCATTAAATTGGGTTGAGACTGGTATTTACAGTACAGTCTGTCTACAAGGTTAGTTTTAGTATATGCGAAACCTGAAACTAGTTTGTTCAGAATCACTAGGAGAATCGATTGACATATTTTTTACACCACATTTTTTTTTTTCATAATTTTCAATTTTGTTTCAGTAGGTTTCTACCCATAACAATTGACGGGAATAGACACCTTGAGGCTTGAAATGGTCCGCTCGGTCAGTTTCCGTGTATTAGACAACTCCTGCATAGCACATCTCAGGCATTTCACACTTTTTTAGCGAACTTAACGCGACATAAACTAAGGTGTAACTTGGAGATTTACTAAAAAAAAACACATATTCAGGCAGTTCTGATGAAAATCTTGTTGGGGTGTCTCGGTTTTCGCATAAAGTAAAAATAACGTTGTATAAAGTATTAAGAAATTAAGGGCGCCACTAGTCATACGTTATATTCTTAGAATAATAACTTAATAACTTATTATTCTAAGGTTATAACATTTAAACTTTAAAAATCACTTCTCTTGCAGAACTTAAAGTTTTACTCATCTCATCAATTTGCGCGTATTTAGACACGAGTAACACTTGATAAAACATTAACTGACAAAATACTGGGAAAGATTAAAAATTAGTTCCATTTCGTGACTTTATAGACAGACTGTACTTAATTCATTATTTTATAGTTCTTGTACTCGAGAATCTTTTTTATGCATCCATTACATGTTAGTAATTCGTGCTATAAATAACAGGTGGCGCTATAAACTGGGTTGCTCTGTAAAAATCAAGAATACTATAATAACACTAGTCATATTTACGTTTTTTGAGGTGTTATTTAAAGCCCAACATGGCTCTAAATGAACGTGGATGGCGGCGCTGCTTGCGAAGGAAGATGTCAAAAACCTGTCAAATCCAGTACATTTCATGTTAGTTCTCTATTTCTCCACGTTCATTTTGATCCATGTCAGACTGTATAAGGGTTTTATACCTAATGTGTAGAGGCTGACCACAGGCGGGTCAGGAAGTTGCTCCAGACAGTTTTTAGCTGCAGCTACCGTTTGGTATATGCAGCCACCATCTTGATCGCTCGAGCGATCGCTTTTCCCTATGGGATCGGAAACATCAGTCGCTGTGGACAGACACAGTTTAGTGTTTCGAGCGAGATACAAAACGGTGTATCTAGACTTGTGATAGGTAACTCGTCTATTTTAAACGACTATGACGGAGGACCTTATTTTACCTCTTGGGGTTACTCACGAGGCACCCCTCATTCAAGGAGAAGATAACTCGAAGGAACGTAGGTACACTTCTCATCAAATATTTGCAGCCCCATCATTATACATTCTCACTCGCTCATGACATCAGATATACATCATCATCATCATATCAGCCTATTGCCGTCCACTGCTGAACGTAGGCCTCCCCCAAAGATCGCCAACCATCCCGGTCTTGGGCAGCCCGCATCCATCCGCTGCCAGCCACCTTTTTCAAATCGTCGGTCCATCGTGCCGCAGGGCGTCCCACACTACGTTTGCCCAAACGCGGTCTCCACTCTAACACGTGTCTGCTCCATCTACCATCTGTTCGTCTGCAGACATGGCCGGCCCACTTCCACTTCAGCGTGCTAATTCTACGCGCAATGTCGGTGACTTTAGTTCTCTGGCGAATGACTTCATTGCGAATTCTATCCACCAGAGAAACCCCGAGCATCGCTCTCTCCATAGCACGCTGAGCAACCTTAAATTTGTGGACCAGGCCCACGGTGAGCGTCCACGTTTCGGCTCCGTAAGTCATTACGGGTAGGACGCACTGGTTAAAGACCCTGGTCTTAAGGGATTGTGGGATCGACGATTTAAAGATATCACGTAGCTTCCCGAATGCCGCCCAGCCCAAGCGTATTCTTCTGCTCGCCTCCTTCTCGAAGTTGTGCCGCCCCAGTTGTATAGTTTGGCCAAGGTATATGTGCACAACCTCGAGAATAGCGCCATTTACGACTACGGATTTCAGATATACACTCGCGCTTAAACAAATAGTAAATTGAGGAATTAGATGAGGTGGTTCAAAGTTGAAATACGAGTAGGTAACTCCCTCATTTTGCATTTTGAGGAACTCAAACAACCTCACGAGTGAAGGGGCACATCACTACTCCAGACTAAGAATTTAAATGAGAGCAAGAAACTATTCCATTAGAAGGCTAAAGTTCCAAAGGTCCAGCAGGTAACTATACCAGTTATAGATTGACCTCGGTAGAGATAATATCTCTACCAAGGTCAGTTATAAACTTAAGGGATTAAAACAACGTAACCTAAGTAATAATTTCGCATTTCACTCATAGAAAATGGTCATTTTGCGTGAAAATGCAAACGTAGGTACGTTTTCACCTTTTCGCATCGATTCAGCTTTCGCCTGCTTTAGTATGCATACGCGTGCTTACGCATTCTATAGGATGCTTTCACAGCTGAAAGATCACGTAACAGGTGATGCGGATAAGCAGGGGCGGATTTCCCTATAGGTCAGGTAGGCCCGGGCCTAGGGCGGCAAAGTTTAGGGGGCGGCAAAACATTGTGTTTTTTTTTATTCCTCGCTCCTTTTTGTGGTCTAGGGAGTTTTATCGCGATCAAATATAAATTACGGTAAAAGACAATTTGTGAATAACGATTCATTGTTAGATGCTTACAAATAGAAATGGTAAGCATCAGTATTTGAAACACTGATTGAGATAATTTTATCATTTACTGGCTTTCGTTGTTTTTTATTTTAATTTAATTCCTATAGTTCATTTAAATTTTCGTGATTTACAGCGAGTAGGGGGCGGCAATATTTCATAGGCCTAGGGCATCCAACGTATCAAATCCGCCCCTGTGGATAAGTGTGCTAACGGCTATTTTCAATAACCTGTCTATCGGCAGTTTGTGACTAGAGATAAGACATTTGACATTACTTCTGTGGCGCTTATGTCAAGTGGTTATGTTATTTCTAGTAGGGCAATCCGCCGATAGATAGGTTATTGAAAATAGCCGTAAGCCAGCTAGTAATTTTGCGAGTCGATGCTGATTAATGTGACTAGTCCCTAAATACCCTAATTGTGCTTTACCGACTGGAAACTTAAGACTACGAAAAAAATAGAATTCTTTTTGAAATTCTCAAGCTCACTAATTGATGGTTATACAGCCGACAACACAAGTAACACGGCTGTGTTGGGCTAGGGGTGCTTACTTGTGCTTCTTGGGTTTTCGAATTCGAGGTAGGCAATACTTCTCTCGTGTCAGCTCGTGTCAGACGAGCTATACGAAAATAGCTCATGCTGTGCTGAAAAGATTAGCCAGTCAGCAAGGTTGGTAACGGGGCTGATTGCCCAGGGTGCGCCGGACCCTGGAGCAATACTTAAGTAGTGTTTTAGTACAAAGTTTTCAAAAAAATCCGTCATTTTTTTGACAACTTCGTACTCAAATATTACTGAAGTAGTTACGGTACTGCTTATCCTAGAATTCTCAATTCAGAAACCGGAGGTAAGCCTGCTTCTATTTGTTCAAGTTCTATGGTAACATCTAGAAATGGGGTTATTATTATTTATTATATTCTTTACTCATTCAAAACCTTACTATTTAAATTTTAAACATACAAATATATAAAAAAAAACATTCATTTAGAAATATAAAAAAATAGGGGTCTACCCTAGGGAGCAGGGTCCAAGCTACCGCTGGTTTGGGCTCCAGAGACCTTATTATTAGATTAATACGGTATCCCAAATGTCTATCCCTTGCCGTCTGGCCTATCGAAATCCGCCGAATTCTTTCAGGCCTTCTGAGTTGTGTAATAGTAAACATATAAAATACTTAAGAGTTAACTACGCACATTAAAATAAGTCCGACCTGAGACCATTTGTCTATTAAAGGATATAGTTATGATACTTTAATATCATACACGAGTCGAGGTCGACTTCCACCTACAATCTTCACCCACGTTTGCTTTTCGATGATAAAACCTAAATGCAAAACGACAGTATACCGTACAAACTCGCCAGCACTGGCATCTTAATTTAAAGTATTATTTTGTCATATTTTACTGTCATTTTATATTTGACACACGTCACTGCACATTAATATGATTTATTGATTCGCATTTTTATTGTAATCTTTCCGTGTTATTCAAACAAAATTTTAAGTAATAAAATTGGCTAAGTGTTTTGTGAAGTGTCCCAATGTCATCTTCTCTGATTTTCATTGGTCTGCCGGAAGATTCGAAGAGCTCTATCACAAAGTAAGTAAGTACCATTTTTCTTTAACTGAGGGCCAAGCTGACTGGTTGAAGGTTGACTATGTTGGGTTGCTCCTTGCAACAGGCTAATATATATTTATGTTTTATGACCACAAAAGTGAAATGTTCCACTGTTTTTAGGATAAAAATAAGTTTAGATGAAATATTTGCAACAAAAAAAAATTAATGGAAATATCTACTTATATATCTGTGGGAACAACAATAAGTTAATGCCTTATATAAGATCGGACAGCGCCCTTCGCGTCCAGTACGAATAACGCATTCAGGGTGCTGATGGGGCTGCCCCGCTACTGCAGCGCATCGGGGATGTTCGCAGAAGCTCGCGTGGACTGCTTTTACGCGGTCATGCGAAAGCAGTGCGCTCCTTGATCCGTAGGGTGCGAGCCAGTGCCAACAGCACCCTGATTATGATAGCAAGCAGACTAGACTGCTTGTGTGTGAACCACTGCTGCAAGGTTTCAGTAGGACCTGTGACCTTGCGGCAGTGAGGTCACAAACAAAATGTATATATATAGTACTTTAATAACATAGCTTGTACTAACACTATGAGTCTTGTGACTTGAAATAAATGATTAATTATAAGCTAGGGGTTAATGACGACACAACAACAAATATTATAACTGCAAGTGGGCTGCACATTCAGACAGCAGTTGTCACGCAGTTGCACTGAATGTATCCTAAATGAATTCAAGCTGCATTTCGCAGTTGCATAGTTTGCAGTTGTGACTAGATGTGCAGTCCACTAAACTTGTAGTTAGGAATAGCTACGCCCCTTAGCTTTGAATATTTATAATTTACTTTCATATTTTTACCAGGCTAATTTATCAAACCATTCGAAGAGTTTCTTATACTTGGCCGCGTTAGCTATTATGACAACTGTCTTAGACCGAGAGAATAACTACATTCATCTGATTCACAGCAATTATTCTACATAGTACCTACTTTATGAGTCTCGACTACCGGGAGCATCATCTCATAAACTCAAAACATAATGCTATTCAACTACGCAAAGCGCCTGAACGTTGTTTTTATGTGATTTCGCTTTTATGCGTTATGAACGAGCGCCTCACTGGTCCGTCGTAAAATCCGTTTTAGAAACCCTTTTAGTATTTCCACGTACAATGGATTACCCGTTTTAGATACATTCTGAGTCGTTAATGATATATTAAGATCTAAGATTTGCTTACAAGGAATACGTATAACGCTTATAATGATGCAATTGTTGAAAATATTCATCGAATGGATGGAAAAGGTCGCTTTAGTGCGGTCTGATTTGAAAGCCAACTTGTGAGTAAATAGGAATGTTCAGAGAAATCGTATGGGACTTAAATCGGATAAATACATAGAGGTATGTTTTTGGTGAAGCTTAGATGTAGGTAATTAAATTTAAGATAATTTGTGACTTTGGCTTTTTTTCCTGTCAAAGACTATTCTTTTTTTATTAAATCCCTGGCTTTTTTTTGTGCACTTCACTTCTCTATCTTTTTTTATTAGAGAAACGAAATTGCTTTACATGAAATCTATGAAATTAATAGTTTACTAGAAACGGGAACTAAAGAAACGTAGGAAATCAGACCTAATTTTAAAATAATAATTATCCGTATTATACACAGATGCTTCTGTAGGTTATAGGTATACACACTCATGTATCGCCTCGCTCTAATTGAAGGTGTAGGCAGTTCCATTCCAGATATATTCTAAACCGTGGGCGGCGCAAGCGCAGCTTTGCCTTGAGATTCCCAATTAGGGTGAACGACTGGCTTGTTTACGTTTTAATGCGTTATTTGTCTAAATTAGGTGTTATTGCAAAATATTATTGTTGACTGCAACCTAGAAAGACGCAGTTCGCGCTTTCAGGACCTTGTAATTTTACTGTTTAGTGCGACCGTAGTAGCGGAGTTCGTATTCTTAAGTAGTGTTATTTTGGAGTGGGTAGGTATGTCACAATCTACAATCTGATGCTACAATTGGAAATTCGACCGATTCCTTTCACACCTGACCTTGAAAATTATTAAACTGAAGCTTATTTTTGGGATTACTTGACAAAAATGTGTTTGGCGAACAAAGGACATCGCTAAACTACTGCCCTAAGCAAATGAAATGAATAAATGAGTTGTAATGAAATAAAAAGTTCCTGAAACTTTTTCATATGAAATACTAATACCTATTCAGCATTACATATTACTAGGTACAATGTTTATGCATTGCTAGGGCAGTCGCCCATACATCCATTTAGCCATGTCCTTTCGGGAACAGAATCATCTTTATGATTAGTTACGATTTACTCACGTACATTTTTCGGGATTGCCCGACTAGTTTCGGACCCAAACGGAGCCCTTAATCAGGAGCTGACCGCGCAGCGAAGTCGCGAGTCGAATCTTATAATACAAAAATATAGTCATCGTTTGATAGTTCAAAATGCAACGAAATGTAGTCAAGTTTCGCACCGGTTTAAATAAAAAATCAGTACCTAAATACTCGTAGCACAGTAGGCAGCACTTTGGTTGTAGACCTTTCCGGAGCGCGTTTAGTTATACCTATTGTTGTATTATCTGTTTGTATGGATCTCAGCGCTGTGGTTGATCAGAGACTGTTGTGGTCCAGAAAAAGCAGCTGTGCACGATCGGGAGATGGAAGCCCTGCTTGGAGATGAAGGCACTGAGGTCGCAACCGCCTCTATAGCTCGTCAGCTGGTCGGTAGACCTGGGGGGTTACCATGATCTGTTATAGCAACCCCCCAGGTCACTGTCTGTCAATTATTGTGACTGGCTTTTGGGGTCGCGGTCATGGCCTGGTGTGTGCACCGCAGGGATGTCGGAAACGTCCTCCCCCAGAGTTGATACCGAGCCTAGGTATATGAGATTTCCTTCAGGAATGAGATAACACGCAAGTATAAGAGACAGAGTCCAGAGTAAAGTAAATTTTACACCCGTAGCAGTTTTATGTACAAAGTAAAAAAAAAACATTTCAATACTGTTATTAACTTGAAAATATACCATGCTTAAGTGCCGAACCCTGCGGTTACGGATCATATTTATTGCGAATAAGCTTTAGTATAACCCTTTCAAGCAATAGGTCGAATTTCCGATCATCCTGTGTACCTAATAAAGTAATCGTTAAGACACTCAAGCCAACAGGAGAGATGGCCAAATAAAGAGCTGTAGGTACTATTTTTCAATTAGATTTACGGCCTACGCTGGTGTAAACGTTCAAAGTTGCAAACAAAGAAAATAAATATGGCTTCGCAAACAAGTCAACAACCCTTTATAACACGGAACCAAGTAACTGCTATTCGTTTCTATCAATATTATAACATTTAGAAACCTTTTGCTATCGTCAACTCAGCCGATCGCAGACCACTGTTGGGTAATATAAGTCTCACTCAAGTTGCGCTATTCTTCAATAAAAAAAACTTTTTTTTTTGTAATCTGTACTTTAGTACTTACTAGAGGATTTTTCGGGAGCACCTTGTCATTGACGAGCGTGTCCTTCATTAAGGGTCAAAATACACGTCCGATACATGCTTCCGGGAGCCGGATCCGCCTTTCTGATCGGATTCATGAAATACACGTACGATTTTCGTGTCCATTTTTTTCTGGACGATGACGACGCCCGGACGATGCTTACGATTCTGACATCCGATCCGATAGTCTGATCGTACGTGTAATTCATGTTCAAACAAATGTATGACGCGGAGGCCTTCAGATAGTCTGATCAGACTATCGGAACCGACTATCGGAGGCAAGTATCGGATGTGTATTTTAGCTCTAAGGGAATCTGTCAACAAAATTGTTACCAAACGCAAAGGAACTACAACCGTCAATCGGTTTTTGTTTACGAAAACTGTCAAAATGATTGGTTTTTGTTTTTGTGTCAAACAATTTGACAGCTTTTGAAATTGAGAACTGTCTGAATGAACGGTTCGGCCTTGGTTTAGTTGCGATATATCACGATTTCTTTTAGGAGATTTGCTCTTATAAAATATCGCCGGTTATGGCGTTAAGATGTCCTTTCTTTTGAGGTGTTTCTCATAGCTTCTGGTTGTCAGGAAATATGATAAAACTAGCTTTTGCCCGCGGCTTCGCTCGCGTTAATTTTTAATAATAAAAAAAACTCTTAACACACTACTAAAGTTTCTTTAATAATATAATTCAATCATGACTCGAAAGACACATGGCGCCATCTATTTTCGTTATTGTTGTTTTTCTCGGGAACAATACTTTTTTTCGGGATGAAAGGTACCCTATGTCCGTTTCTGTACGACTGACAACGTATACGAAAAATTTCAGCATGATCGGTTCTGTGGTTTAGGCGTGAAAAGGTAACAAACAATCAAACTTACTTTCGCATTTATGATATTAAATAAATATTATAGTTAGGAAGTTAGGATATGACGTTTAAATCACGTAGGTTCGGGGGCTCTTAGACTACAGTGATATTAAATTGTGCGCTCGCACCATGCCGTGTGCATTGTTCGCTGGAGGCCTTATAAAGGCACTATCTAGGTGTCTCCAGCGTGTCATTAGAGTTGCCACACAACTCGCGACAATGGTTCTGTTGTCTTTGATAATTCGCCTCGCTTATTCGTGATTGCTAGAAGGAATAACCCGTTAAAACAATAGAATTGTGTCCTGTGATTTTAGTACGGCGTTAATTTTCGCGGCCCATTCTAATTCGTGTGGCGGCTATCTTAGGTCAGGTTTCCTATGTAGAAATCGGTGATAACTTCCTTAAGTTGAAGCATCGCTGATGGAGAATATACGGAACTACATGAGAGAATCAAGAATTAACACTGATAATAATGAAATTTGAAATAAGGAGTGTCTCTACAGGGCTCTCGGACGTTTGCCTCCTCGAGACGGAGGAGATTAAAGAGGAGGAGAAATCGAAAAAAAAATTGTCCTGGTAGGACCTTCAACTTTTATGGTGGCTTGGGATCAAGCTCCCAAGAGGCACTGCCATAGAGTAGAATTTCATACATTTGACAACTTTTATTTCATTTTGCTTCTCAAGTCTGAGAGATCTCATATGAAAGTCGTTTATTTATCTGGTCTGATTAAGTATTGTGCGGAGGCTAAGCCCTGCAGTGGACTGTGATAAGTTGTGTTTGATTGATCTGGGGGACGGCAGTGCCCCGCCAAGTCTCGAGCAAAGCGGGCACGGCCGTACCATACTTTTCTCGAAGCCATTCGCGGCCCTTTCACCCCCCCCTATATCTTCGCTGTGGACAAAGCTAGCACTTTGAACTTTCGGTAACCAAAAGTAATCATTATAACTAGCTAAACTTCCAAATTACATCATATTTGAACTTATAGTTTACGAGTTATCATCGATCAAAGTTACATTATTTTGGCACTCACTGACTCACTGACTGACTGATCATCAAAAATCTAAGATACTGCTGTCCTATGTTTATTTGATAAGAACGTCACAATTATTATCTATAGGTACCTATGTTTAATGGTCAAATCAAAAGAACTTAACTAATCCTGTGATATTAAACTTTACATGTGCGTTATGCGTTACTTTCGCCTCCTCCAAATATATTTGTTTCTTCTTGTGCTCATTGCCAAGTCACAATAATTATAATAGAAATAAAACTATTAATACAGTCACTAGATAGATAACTTACTACAAAATAAATTGAATAGGACTTGGCTTCTATGAGATCTTAAAACTTTTTACGGTGGAAAGATTGCATATAGAGACTTGGCATTTTTTACATTTAATGTTTTTTGTGGGATTGATATGACTACATTGACATTATACCGAAAAAGACAGGTAAAACAGACTTCTATTTCATATTCTATCATCATCGCAATATAGTCAGTATTCCAGCCTCATCATCGGAATAAAGTGTCAATATTCCACGCTATTACCCCGATCAATTATAACAGGATTATTGCCGTGCGCCGGGAGTGTGGTAACAGGATAGCGCGGGTTGCGAAGCCCTGCAGGCCCCACCTACGTGCATACGACATGACGACACGACGTGCCCTCTGTTATTAGTGCATATTGTATTTCAGCTAAATATGATTCTGTTTATACCTGCTGTTGGTTGAGGGTCTTCCGGCTGTCGGTTTTGAAGGTACCTATTGTCGAAATTAAGTGAAAATTTGGTTGGGACACTAGCTATACATATTTGCATATTAGCCATAAGAATGATTCTTAATATGCTGAAGCTGTGAAACGTACGAGGTAAGCTTATAAAGCTTTTTCTTTTTGATGATTTACTTTTCCCCTTCAGCATGATTTCTCCTGTATCGTGGGTGCGTTTACAGACACAAAATCTTGACATGCACAAACCCCCAGACCCGGAACAACTATACAGGGTGTTAACGAATTCGTTTAATTCCTTCAAACCGCGTGATCTACTGGTGACACTGATTGACCCTGCATACGTGTTTTTCAGAATCACCAAAAAAAAGTTTTCAAAAAATGGACCTTGGTATTCTGTATCTGAGTAATTTTAGCGTCCCAAGTTAACTGACTGCGTGGAGCGATATCGCGCTGGTCGTGCCTGTCAGTTGTGTCGCCGTGCTTTCATTCATAGGTATATGCATGGCATTGAAATTTTCTATCACGTAAAATTTTAATTTGGGTTTTTTTTTAAATTAATCTATGTCCCGTTCTAGGTTAATCTATATGGTTAATAGATCATGTGGTTTGAAGGAATTACACGAATTCGTTCACACCCTGTATGTAGGCCATACAAATATTTGTTCCGTGCGGGAATCGAACCAACGACCCATAGCGCAGAAGCTAATCGCTCAACCACTACACCAAACGTGTCGTCATTGCCGTTGTCGTTGCATAGTTAACATAAAAATCCAATAAGAATTATCAGCTTTGCAAGGAGCACTGTTATTAACTTGCGTGCCGACTATCTTTGTATTTTGTCTTCTCAAAAGTTACTCGATCTTAGCTATAATATTTGTTACCAAGATCGGAACAGTAGATTTTATAGACAAACTAGAAATTACTAGATTTCAAACTTGCTATTTGTTGCCTCGGTTGGCACGGATGACGTTTGCTAACAAACACTGCATCATTGGAAGCTTCTGGTTTCTGGCGGGGGCGGTAGTCACGCACGAGTCGCCTCGGAACAATGGCGGCACACCCTCGCGGAAGCCGGCGCCATTACATGCTCGGCTACTCGTCTGTCCGTCTGTCTGCGCCTGCGGTCGCCAGCAATCTTCGCTGATAACTAACCGATTATTGCATTCTTTTGGAATCGATTGTTGCTTTAGCTATGTTTTGTGCCAGGTGTGTATTTGATTGAGTTGTTATCTATACGCGCACAAACGCCATTTGTATACAGATTAATACCTAAGTCTTGTATGATTCTTATAAGATTATCAGCTCTGTTAGCTTATTTTGTAACCTATGTGGCCTATGAATCGTTTATTGAATTCTATCGGAAGCGATCAATTTGTCTTGTTGATCTTGACTCCTTGAGCAATACTTTGTGGTGTAATTGACTTGCTCCTGTCATACTCGTAATATGGGATCTTGTATCGTATAGACACGGTGTGGCGTTTATTCGTCTTCAGGGATCCGTAAGGTCCATGACCATTTGATGTTTTATGGTGCCGAGTACCGCTTTGCTAGAGTGTATGGCACCATGACTTTTAACGCACATGAAAACTGTCTGCAGTATATGGCATGATCATCATTCTGAACAATTTTTACTATGGGACAAACATTAAATTCGTGAAATAAAATTTGTTTCATACAAAATAAACAATGTTGTTTCATCATCATCTGCCTAGCCTTTTCCCAACTATGTTGGGGTCGGCTTCCAGTCGAATCGGATGCAGCTGAATATCAGTATTTTACATGGAGCGACTGCCTATCAGACCTCCACAACCCAGTAACTGGGTAATACGATACTCTTGGTAAGACTGGTTGTCAGACTTTCTGGCTTCTGACCAACAGTAACGACTGTCAAAGATCTACAAATGACAGCCGGGACCGACGGCTTTACGTGCTTTCCGAGGCACGGAGGAAACTCGCTATGGTAAATGGTCACCCATCCACAGACCAACCTCGGCAAGCGTGGCTTAACCCTCTAAATCGGAAGATCGGTCTATGCGGCTGTAATTATTTAGCCACGAGCTACTCAATTCTAGAGCTGTTCCATATATTTTGTTAAACAATGTTGTTTAACAAAATATATGGAACAGCTGATTTTTTACACGAATTCAGACTTTGTCTCTTAGTAATAGTTGTTTAGAATGATGCGCAGAGTTGAAGATGTTGAGAGATGGAAAGCGGCTAGTCAGTCATGCTGTATAAAATAAAGCTACGATGAAGCGTTATGGAGAGGACAACAAAGTCTAATAGGCTTATAACAGAGTCTACAGCGTACATGTACATGTTTGATGTGATGCTATTGACCGATTATGACACCTCACCTGCAAGTTTCTTTTACAAGTTTTTTTTTAAATTTTGTCCTATTTCTATCATCATGAGTCTCTTTCAAGAGCCTTGACCTCTAAGTTTGTTTTGGCTTTTCTTCTCAGAGCTAGTCAGATAGGAAATGCCGGCGCCATCTAATCTTAAAAAAAACATTACATTGACTTGTAAAAGTGTCTGTAACAGATTTATTTACAGAAATAAATATAATTTATTATTAACCTTATTCTGTTTTGGTAGGATCGTCTCGTCTAGTCAGATTTTATGAGATAATAGTCCGATCATATTTAATTTTAAGTTATATGATTATGCAGACGCTTGCTCGCAGTAAGTAACCGTAAAACAAACAATACTGCTCTATTTTAAGTGTAAAACACTGAGATAGGCCGTCAAAACGTCTGGTCATAAACTATAGAGTAATTACTCCACACAAATCCGGTTGCTTCGGCGATTTACTAGATAATGTCGGAGTAAATAAGGATGAGGGGATCGATCGCACTCACATAAATTAGAAAATAATGTTTTAGTAACTGCCCAGGTGGTCGACTGACACGCTGACTAATATGGCGTCGCCCGGCCTGTCTTGCGCCCGCGCAAACGGTTTGACAGTTCGCGGTCAATATTGTGATAGTTGTGCGTAATTTCTGGGACATCTTTACGTGTTTTCCCGCGGTGATATTGACATGTTAGGCGATGAAAAGCTAGGAGGAAGTGTTATATCATGTATTATTAATACAGTGTCGGTACTGTTGAATAAAACAAATATTTTGGATTTATCACTGTTATGGGAAATAAATTGTAAAACTGTTCGACGCAGTGAACAATTGTAATGTTCCATATTATATTGTATTTATTTGGCAGAGAGTATCATGCTATCTGAGAGTCGGATTTTAATCATAGATCATTTATTAATTTATCTACTCATATGTATATGCAAGTTATTCGGCATTCACCGTCCATCATCATCATCATCATCATTCAGCCGACAGACGTCCACTGCTGGACCTAAGTCTCCCCCAAAAGGGAGGGGGTTTGCCGTAATCGCCACGCTTGGCAAACGGGTTGGCGATCGCAGTGTGGTTGTTAAAGTACTCAGAAAACGCTGCTGCCCCTCCTCTAGAGCAGGCATGGGCAACCTTTGGCAAGTTGCGTGCCAAAATTTACTAAGGTAATGCAGTCGCGGGCCAAAGCAGGAAATAAAAAACCTTAAATTATTTATTTATTAGGTTACTAATGAAGTAAATTTATGTGTTAACAGTTAATGTGATATTTGTCAGTTAATGTGAACTTTAGCTCTATAGTTACAGCGTGTACCCTTTTTTCACGCGAAATTTCAAAATGTCGCGAGCTGGTTCAAAAACCGAGGCGGGTCTGTCCGGCCCGCGGACCGTACGTTTCCCATAAGTGCTCTAGAGAATCCCTAAGTCGCCTTTTACGATAGCCATGGGAAGAGATGGGGTAGTGCTATTCTTTAAGTAGGGCACTACACAAGACCGTCCATCTATTCCTTAGAAATGGCATTAAAAGGTTGTCTGGAAGAGATCGCCTTGCGCGATAAGACCGCCCATTGTGCATTTTTGTATTTAAATTGTTTTTCCTTGTTGTGTTAACCTGGTGTAATGTACAATAAAGAGTATATAAATAAATAAATAAAAGAGCCTCCAAGAGTGACGATGCTTCAGTACGTCTGACGCACCCTGGGCAGTCAGCTAACAACCTTGCTGACTGGCAAATCTTTTCATCACGGCATGACCTATTCTCGTACAGGTCATGTCGACAGGATAGAAGAAGAACGATAAAAAATTATCCATTTCCTCATCCACCCAGACTAATACAGATCAATAAACGTAAAAGCCGTGCCCTTCCGGGGCATGTTCTTTAGATTGTTGATTGTACAATATCTGTTAATTGAAGGGGTCGATACAATGGGTATAAAAACAGAGATAGTGTCAATTAGTGGGCCGTCCCTTTGTGTCTATTTCGGTCCACGCCGGGGAACAAATTGATGCAGCCATCAAATTAAGGAAAACTTTATGGTTTACAAATTGTTTCCAAATTTATTTACGACCGCATTGATGGGGAAAGAATGCACTTTTGGGAAGTGGAGTCTTGCGTCAAGCTTTTGAGCTTAGCATATAAATTAACAAAGATGTAGCGTTTCAGTTTTTCTATCAAAAAGGTGGAGTTGGATTTTTTATAATGGACTTCAAATACCGTAGAAAGACTTATGTGTTCTATGTTCGTTCACTTTTAAGTCGTTAAAAGGAATTACACACATTTTTGTTTGGAAATTAGGGTTAAAGTTAGAATCCCTTTTATTATGTGGCTATTAGAATTTTATGGGGCTATTTCGTAGATTCCAACCATCTTTTCTGGTGAAATTAATTTTGGAAAGTTTAGTTTATTTGTTGTCAAGGCACAAAAAGGTTGATTAAAGAACATTGATTAATTATTTAGAAGATTGTAAAGTGACTATAATAGCCGTGTACACGATGGTATTTCCCATACTTCAAAAATTACGATACCTCCATACAAACTTTCATCCTCTATTTAACTCTCAGGATATATGTAGTTTCAAACATCTTTTCTTCTTAGTACTTCTTTCTTAAGTTGTCCGTTGTCTGTCAGTCAGTAGAGTTTTATTTAGTAGATAATTCTTTTTTACGAAGATTTTATTTTTCCATTTGAAGCAGCTCTGAAAACCTTCTATATTATGTACGTTCATTTACCAAGTTAGGAGTCCTAACTGTCCCGTTTAATTATACAAACTATACAATCGTTATCCATTAGCTGTTAATTGGTCGATTGTGGGATGTTACCATTGAACAAGTCTTGATTAGTAAAACATTTCGATCGCTATTCATTATTACTTATCGAGATAATACTATTAGAAAGGTTCCATGGCGATGCAGGTTCTTCTGTGCAAGAGAAATTTTCTTTTGCCTCTTGTAGTCTGGAATTGTAAAAAAAAAAACATTGAAGTTTTCAGAATCTCGTCTATAAATACTTTTTTGGGTATATCTGTAATTTTATGGTAATATTAATTAAGATATTGATTGCTATTTCTGTCTATTTTGGTTCGTCAACTTTCTCACTGGAGAGCGAGAGTTTCTGAATGTATCCTTTTCTGAAAATAGTTTTTTTATCGTGGTAAAATCATGGATGCCCTCTGCCCGGGGAAGACGAAGGGTTATATCGGTCTCTTACTGGCTAAAAACCTACGTTGTCCTTTCTCCTGACTTATGAATACGGTCACAGGGTTCGCAGCTGCGTCCATAGGCCACACACTAGCGTACTGGAGGTTGTTGTGCGCCCTCCGGCACCCGCTGCCTCTGGCGCAGGAAGCCTCCCTCTCCCTCTTCGCTGTTTCCGTGGTCACCATCACCTCCTCACAAAAGGAGACGACGGCTTCCCATGCTCCTAAAAATAGCCTGCCTAATGAATTATTATGTTCTTTACAAAAAATAAACTGCTGCAATATCTGGAATAACGTTATTTACTCGAATAAGTCGGTATCTCTACATATTATAGACACTATCTTCTAGTTCTAATACTAATGAACAATACTATTACACAGTTATTTTAAGGAAACTATTGCAATGATAGTTGACCATAAAAATAACTGTAGCTTTCTTAAGTGATAAAATGGCTATTCTAAAGGTGAGTATACACTAGAGCATTTTCTCGAGCATTTCCATGTTATGCAACGTTCTTACGAATGGTCCAATACAAACAAAAGTTCAATTTAAAAAGCATTTAAATGTAATGATCCTGCAAATGCTTGACACGGTGTTTGAAGTAATGCTCACGACGACCTGTAACATTCCTATCAATTTTGCGTTTGCCAGCGTTCATGTCTTTGCTCGAACGAAATGTTACACAAATTCGCTCGTTTGCAAAAATAAGTTGTAACAAAGCGGCGAGCGTCATGCTCATTGTTCGATTCGTGAAAGGGTGACACATTAGAGCGGCTCGATGTTTTGTTACAAGTAAATGCTCTAGTCTATTCTCACCTTTACAAGTGAGTATCGCGGTATTATGTACACCGGGACACATTGTAAGTTAATGTGATTGGATGTGGTATACGACTTTATTTTATTGTTTTCTTAAGAACAATCCATTATCTGAAAGTTTTATAGCGAAGTATAATATTAAATACAATATCTTAGTCTGCACAGTTACTTAAGTTTTTAAGTAGTCAAGATACTTAGTAAGTTACTTACCTACGGTTTCCGAGTTAAGAAATAATTTTAGGACAAGCAATACATATCGCACGCTTAAACCAATACTGTCACTATCCAAAAAAGTTAACTTTTCAGGACAGCCAAAAAACGTTTTTTGTTGTATGAATATGAGTGATACGTAAGAATCCATGCACAATTTAGTTATTCTTTGATATAGAAATTATAGCTAAATGTTGTATCTCAAATTTGAGAACAAAAAAATTATTAATTTAGGTATATGTATTAACATTTTATCGTTATTTATATTAAAGTGTCACTTTTACTTTCAATATTTTATTTTATTTCCTCTTAGTGGCACTGTGGACTTACTTTTCAATGAAAAATAATAATAATGAAAACTTTAAAACTATTGTTTAATTGCCAAAAACTGTTTTATTTAATGTAACAGTGATAAAAAATGTATACTTACTACTACAAAATAAATATCATAATTACTTAAGAGTTATTCTCACACGGCACAAATAAGAAACGTTTTGTTCAGATAGAAATTTATTAAAATAAATCTATAGAATCCGTATATCAAAAATCAGAATTAAATTCTTTTAGTTTGCATTAACTAACGCAAACAAGAAGTATTCAAAAAACAACATCTCCATAATCTAATAATACTGTAAAATAATTTGAACATCTTAAACGACATCATTCTGTACAAGGAGGACCTTTCGGAAATAAGTCTATTAGTTTTGGATAATGAAACGTATTGTTTTCCTGAATTACGTTCTTTACCACACCTTTACGCTTTTTTTGTGGGGGAAACCATAGAGACTGTAACGTTATCAGCTGGCTCACTGCTAGAGCTTTCCCTGTGTGTGGCTTGGTTATGTGGCGGGACATAATCAGCGTCAGCATCATCCGTGGAAAAATCACCTGCTATTGACAATGCTATAGAAGATCTAGATGAACAAGAACTCAATGATCTTGCTCTAGGTAATTGAAGAGGAACAGATTCTTGAATCATACTACTTTGCAAATTAGATATGCTCGTTAGATTCTCGCCCGGTTTCGTCAAATAGTGTGTACCAATAATGAACTCCTTAGACTTGATTGAACCTGATATACTGAGAACAAAGATGAGCTGCTCGAAGAAGAAGAGCTGCATGAAGAAGATGAACTACTGCTGCCTTAACTACGTGGCTTTTTATTGTTTTCAACCGACATCTGTAGTGGATCTACTTGAGTAAGAGTATGAAATACTGGTTGATATGAGTTTATCTTTTACCCGACTGCAAAGACAGGGTTATGTGTTTCACGCGTATCTATGTATCTTTGTATCTATGTATGTGGAATTATTTATACCCTCGAAGCATCCAAACGGCTGGATGAATTTTAAGGAATGGGGTATCTATCGATTTGTCTGTCATTATAGTCATTTTCTTTATTTTCAAATGTAAGCTTCAGTATCTTATTACGCTGCTGCATTGTTTTGCACACCTTAAAATATGAAAGCCATAAATCAATGTTTGTGTAGTGCACACTTTAAAACAAAGAGATTAATACCTATAGTTTAAATATTAGAATCGTCCGAAACAATACTTTGAAACCTTACTCTAGTACAGTAATCTCTAACGTAATTGAACAGTTTTAAATGTCAACCGTCGTCGCAACAGAAGTGTCATGGTATGACCTTGTAAGAAACGATAAAAAGACACTTTGCGTTAATTATTGCCATAATGCTGACAACAAAATGACACTTTATAAAATAAAGTATTTTATCAATGTTTTTAACACAGTTTTTTAAGAAAATAATGACAGCAAAAATGACATTATAAGCAATGTGACGATTATGCTATAACGAAAAAATTATAAATAACTTATGATTTTAAAGTCAAACTGACACTAAGCTAAAAGTGTCATTATGACGTCAAATGATTGAACTAATAATGCAGTAACTTTAAAGCAAACGTGACACTAAGCAAAAAATGTCAGTCTGGCGTTAAACCAATGATCTAATTATGAAAAAAACTTAGTGCAAATGTGAACCTAAACGCAAAATGTCACTATTTCAATTAAAATAATGCATAACTTACCAAAAACATGACTAGTAAACCGGTTTAATCACTAAAATGACACTTTTGCGCTCGAAAATCGTCAATTTTGTTCTTGACGACACGTACTTTTTTGTTTAATGATAGTGTTGCGCTGAGGGGAGGGGAATATTTTGTTTAGTGACGAAGCGGACCACTGCCATCTAGCGATTATTTCTGTTAGTTTTAGACTACTGTAAGCGCGATTACGCGTAGTTCCACGTTTCCCAACAGATGGCATTAAAAAGTCGATTTGGCGAAATTTTGGATAGTGACAGTATTGGATTAAGCGTGCGATATGTAATATTTGAGTACTTACGGAGTTGTCAAAAAATGCTTTATAACTCCGGTTTCTGAATTGAGAATTGTAGGATAAGCAGTAACATTTGAGTAGAGAGTTGTCAAAAAAATGACGGATTTTAAAGCATTCTTTTAACAATTTCGTATTCAAATACGACTTAAGTATTGTTTATCCCCAATTCTCAATTCAGAAACCGGAGGCAATCCATCATTTTTTTAACAACTCCGTACTCAAATGTTACTTAAGTACTGCATAACCAAGAATTCTCAATTCAGAAACCGGAGGTTAGTTTAGACCCTCTGTCACGTTTGTTTTTTGTTAAAGAACCCGTAATCTAGATATGTTTTGCGTTTTAATCTACTAATGTGCGACTCTCTAAGGAGTCATTTCCTTTACAGCATTTCCCTGCTGATAGTTAATTAGTAAAACGTTTTATGGTATAATTTTAGCTTCTTACCTTTATTATGTCATGTGCGTTGAAAGGTTGCTATTTTCACATACGAATCTAAGCGATATTTATTTGTTGCAACTCGTTTAGATCTAAGGCTGAATTTCATCAACCATAATTCCTTGGTTGAACAACTTTTAGACTAGAATTCTTGTCCATTTTTAGAGTTAAAGGTTGTTTAACCAGAGAATTAATGTAAGTAAATACCAGCTTAAGGTCTACGAGGGAACAAATTAAAATACGGTATGTACTACCCTAGTGTATTATAATATCTGTGCTACTAGATACTGAAATAATTATCTATCATTTCATAATATTAATATCAGTCCGTCAAATTCCACACCGGCCTCCTTACAGATAGGAAATATAGCCATACAAAACCCTGAAAGATAAGTGGCATTCTAACCATCCTCAGTGCTGACTAGAAAATGCATTCTTAGAAAACAATTCGCGTAGCTTTCAATATGTGGTCATTTTAAAATAGTCCCGTGTTTGGTCGGTGGTTATGCGAAATGACTAAGTTTCCCTGGCTAATGAGCTGTAATGCAGTTCCCCGGTATCTTGCTACCGTGGACGGCGCCCGGGGCTGCACGCGGCCGTCCGTGCACCGCGCCGGTACGTCCGTCAGAGTGATTTGACGGTGATTGGCAGCTATTCAATTTAATATGCTCGGATTGCTATGTATTGTTGGCAAGGAATGCTTGATATAAACTGATTTATGATCGTTTATGAAGGATTGAAAGTATACGCCTTAGGCGGTTCCTCCATAGTGACGCAAGTCGGAACGACAACAACCGCGTGCGCTACAGAGACATGCGTCTACGCGATAGCCGTGCGACAGCTGCGTGCGATTCCGTACGACTCGGTACGATACTAAAATCGTTCTGACTCGTGTCGCTTTGATTTGCGTCACCGTAGGGGATACGCTTTATACGATCATTCTAGAGTATCAGGTTTGAGTTACCTACTCTTATTATAACGTTACGCTTGTAGTATAAACCTGCAGATGGAATGGTAATTAGTTGTCTCTTACACTGGAGACTGGGAACATTCAAGTATCTATACCCAAATGAACAGGGTACCCTAATGGTGTTAGAGAAAAAGATAATGATGTGACACAAGAAAGTCAGTTCGCTCAAATAGTGGCGGTATAACCAAACGGCATGCAAGAGTTTAATGTACGTAATAAAAGAAGAGGCTGTTTAAAAAAAAAAAAGGTAATATGGCTTACACTATTTTTCATCACTAGAAGTGTCGTTGTTGTTGCGCCGTTTCTTCTTCACAGCATAAACACTAGGAAGCGGTGAAGGGTGGGCGCTTTGGGGGCTGTCTTATGTAAACATGACGTTCAAAAAGAACTAAGTAAATCTAGTCTATTTTTAATAAACGAGTTTTTGAATTTGAGTTGAGATTGTCACAATCACAATCTTTGTTAAAAAAAAACAGTAGCCTCTCGCGTTGCCACTATTTTAGCAAACAAACCTTACTGAAGTGTCAAACGAATTTCGGATTCCTAATAGGTAAAGTTATACCTACAAATAATCGGGTGAATGGGGAAAAAAACAGCGAGTAAAGAAATCAAAAAGTCTGGCGAATAATTCGTGCGAATAAAGTCTTTAAGATACTTTACAAAAATGTCATATATTTTCCGCAGTTTTAGTTTTGAAAACAAAGAAGGTCATGTAACTAATACCGTCTATAAACTCATCGTAAACATTAGTTTCTCTTAATTTTATAGCTGATCGTTTGAAGGAATCATGAAGACGTTAATGTGTATATTACTTATTGCCTGTGTTTATAATAAACATTCAGTGATAGTTAGAGGCACTACATTTATAGTAACTTAATACCAGTGTACACATTCTCACGTTATTTTGTCGTAAACTATGGTTTGAAAATATCTATTATTAATTAAAATGCGAAATGGCCTAGTGTAGTCATTTAACTCCTTAGAGCGATTACGCACTGCATCCGATCCGAATCCGTGAAAATACGTTCCGAAGTAGCCATAGAACTATTTGTATGGTAGTTTACGCACTACATCCGGCATCCGTCATCGGATTTCTATCCGTCATCCGTGAGTCTCTAATTCGGAAGAAATATTGACGGACCGAAGTAGGCGTAGTAATGTTTGTATGAACGCTTTCGCACTACCTCGGATTCAAATCGGACGCTAAATGGATATGCCAAAGATGGCCCCTGAATTCTTTGAATTTGGATCAGAGATCGGAATAGTCCGTAAGCAACATCCGAATTCGGTCCGAGATTTTTACTCTAGATCGGTATTTTCACGGATTCGGATCGGATGCAGTGCGTAATCGCTCTTAGGCCTAACGAAACGAAACGTCTTGAGGCCTAATTTACGTAACAAAAGAAGTTCAGTTGCAGTTAAGTTGCGATCAAAACAACGCTTTTCGTATTCTCTTAACACATTCGAGTCCACCTCAACTTTCATAGAGCTCATACGCCATGCCATCATACCTATTGCTAGTGGACCTTCCATGAGGGTCCTCAGCATTACGATTGCGTTAAGAGTGAACCCTCGAGGAAGGTTCTTGGCATTAGGTTAAAAACCGTGAAAAATACGCTACTACGTCGAAAAATAGGTATTTGTTTGTTTCATGACGGTGTATTTTCCAAGAAAATCCAACATTAAAATGAGCTCTTCAGGAGGGCACCCGGCATGGCGAATGCGACTACAGGGTGCCACCCAACCCGGCACTGAACGTGTTAATCGGCGATCGGTGTCAGGGGGTCCACTCCCTAAGCACGAAGTCCGTGGTTTCGGCCTTAGTTACGAGCGTTTCCTACTCCCTATCACCTACGGACATACGATTATTTCGGGGCCCGAACTAAGAATGAATGACAACACGATTTGACAGGACCCTACTACCGATGTGTTTTTGGCCGTCCGAAAAGTTGAACTTGACACTTGTTTTGTTCACTCCTACGTTTCGGACTACTTTTGGACGGGCGACTAACTTCGTTGACGGACTTAGGGAGTAGACCCCCAGATACATTTGCGTGAACTTAACAGCAGCGTTACTGCAACTTGATCGGTGCGTTATGAAATTACGTGAATAGCCTGCTGGCCCTATTTTTTGATAGGGTGTGACATGCCGGGAAATATTACCACAGAACATTAAAGGGACCACAGAACATTAAATAATTCCAAAGGTTCTCCCATTGTAGAATTAAAACCTGTATTTCTTCCTTGTCCTTCGCTCCTCAACTAATCACCCTTGTCTTCCTTTTCCCTGACTATCCTCTTATTCTAGGGACCTGTCGGTCTCCAGATCTAGAAGTTTAATGGACGTCGACTCGGCGGTCATTGCGAGCCTGGATTACAACGAGCACAGGTAAGATTAGGTAATTTTATCCTATGAGTTTTTTTTTAGTAACTACGTATATTTTGAACCGACGAACGATATATTCCGCCCGCATACAATCTAGATACTCCAGTGCATACACAATTTCAAATGCTGTTTTGGGCATTATTTATTTGTCTATACCGTTGTACTTGTTATGCTTGTTTCCCACGGTGCGTGATATCGCGCACCGCGACGCACGAGCTCGCACCGACGCACCATGGGAAGAGACCCGTGCGTGGTAACGCGGACGAGTGCGGAGCGGTGCGCCGTATCCACATCACGCACCGTCATAATGTGGCTTCCCACGGTGCGTGATTTTACGAATGATACCACGCACAGCCGGTGCGCGCTACCACGCACCGTGGAAACCAGGTTAAGAGTGCTATTAATGCCCGTTCACTTGACTAAAGAAGACATCAACAAGCAAAACGCTATTGTAATATCAATAGTACTTCATTGAAAGGAGAAGAAGATTATGTGAGCAATTTAATGTGTCTGTTGAGGTCTGTTCTATTTGGATCGTTGGCACTTCAACGAACCTATTGATTAATTCTATTAATTTATTGTTAAAGGTACAAGTCCGAGACGGGCTGCAAACTGCAGACTGCAACCGCAGACCGAGTCGCCATCGGAATAGCGCCTTTAAGGTGTGCACTTTAAAGGTGCTATTCCGACAGCGACTGCAAAACTGCAACAGCAGACTGCAGCCGCAGATCGCACCACAAGCGATACTACTTTTGCAGTTTGCGGTCTGCAGCCCGTCTCGGACTAGAAAACATACAGTTTTATACAAAAGAAATTAAAAAAACAGAAAAATAAGTTACATAAACCAAAAACGTTTTTACTTTTCAAAATAGATGTGTCACGTTTTTATTAACAATTATTTTCTGGGTATTTACTACTTACATAATGAATGCAGCAATTAATACGGTTTTATTTAAGCTAAAAAATGAAAGAGTCGGTAAATTAAATCTTTTTCCAACGTTTCGAGCATTCTTTAGGCGTTCATTTATGAAGCGGTTGAAAAATAAACCGCGGAATCGTAAAACTGCTTTCATTTAGATCAGAGGTTCTCAAACTTATTTCGTCTACCGCCCACTTTGAGAATGAATTATTTTCCAGTGCCTCCTTATTTTTTTTAACTTTACCACATCTTAAAAATCACAATCGCAATTATTACTTTTACCGCCCTGTACCGCCCCCCTGTTGTCCTCTAGCGCCCACAAGGGGGCGTTATCGCTCACTTTGAAAAAGACTGATTTAGATAAACTTGATTTTAATTTTAGTTCTCCGTTCTCATCATTATGTTCTTTATTGGAGATCATGCATCTTTAAGTCTGTATTTTCATGTAAAGACGCAGTTGTTGAAGCTATCTTGTGGAATTGAATGCATTGGATTTTCGCACATTTCTCTTAAATTTTTCAGGATGTACATCAATGTCGGAAATAACTTATTGAAGCCAAGAATAATTAAATTGATGTTATAACTAGAGATCGGATATTCGGATGCATATTCACCTAAACTTGAGATATTGGCCAATATGGAACGCGCTTTTGTATCGAAAAATCCCACGGTTCCGGGACAATTATTTTAATTTATGTTTTTTTTTGGTTTATTATGTAACACACACCATTCTTTTTCTTACACTCTACATATACACATATTTGCATCGGAGGTTAAACATTAATTTTAAATAATTATGCAAATCAAGAATCCCGGAGTTTTTTTTTTAATAAATCTTTTTAAGATGTCGTTTCCATATTATACACCCGACTAATTATGCATTCCCGGTGCTCCTGGCATCCCGGGTTTTTTCTTACCAAAAAAATATTTTAAGAAGCCGCTTCCATATTTTCGTAGTTAAAAATTAACTTTAGGTAAATATACATCCGAATATCCGATCCCTAGTTATAACACTGTTTCAATTTAATTATTAATAACTAGAGGTAGCTCACGGCTTCGCCCGCGTGGTAGTCGTTCATCGCGTATCCTGTGTTTTCGGGATAAAAGTATCTTATGTCCTTCTCCAGCTTCCAGACTATCTCTGTATCAAATTTCATCAAAATCGGTTCAGCGGTTTAGGCGTGAAAGCGTAACAGACAGACACACAGAGTTACTTTTGCATTTATAATATTAAATAGCGATTATTGACTGCATGCACATTTCAAAAAGTTTTTTAAAATTATTGTTTATGCCTAAAACAAATTAACTAACAAATAAAAAAAGAACAATTACCTATAACCGTAAGTAACGAATGCATATTTTAGTACATTAATCATCTTGTTACGTTCCATTTCCTATATGGGAAGCACTGCAATTATCAACCCGAATGATGCCGAACGGTGCCGAAGCTGCCCGAAGTCACGCATAGCCATAACATGGCGTAGGCATAGCGAACATAACTATTGACAGGTCCGTTGCGCATGTACGTCATGGTAACCCATTTTCCGCTGCTCATTCGTAAATAGGTCGGAATATTAATTCTGCAGTAACCCGCTGTGTAACTGATGTCAGCCATCATGATTCCTTGCAGGATTGGGCAACTTATGCTTCCACTGGGTTTCGCAAACGGTGACTGAGACCGAAAAAAATAATGAGTAATCGAACACTTCATCTTCCTCTCTCGTGTCGCGACAAGCTTTACGAGAAACAGTCATGCCGTGGTAAAAAGATTAGCCAGTCAGCAAGGTTGGTAGTGGGGCTGACTGCACAGGGTGCGCCGGACGTACTTAAATAGCGTCTCTAGAGGCTCATTGAATGCATCCCAACATACAATTTTCCCCTATTGCGGATGTGGGTTTCTCTTATTCCGTCCGTTACGGAAAATGGAATTCTTCTGGAATATCGATGAAAGAACTAGTGATGCGCAAGGCCATACATGCTAATTCAGCTTTTTTTAAATGGGAAAATGCAAAATGAGTCAAATCTTAGGTATTGCAGAATTTATTTTTTATTACTCATAAGAAAAGTAATGAATTAATAAACTTACGATTTCCATTCGAATCTTATTTAACGAAAGTAATTGTTTTTAAGTACACAATTAAATTTCTGTGGTTCCGTGAACTTATGTGAAATACTTACATGATCGTTAGTAGTTTTTACTTTAGTAATCAATTCGCAATTTTATAAGACCAATAAAACGTTATATATTAGATAAAGTGAAGTCGGATTCCAGTAGTTTTACAGTATTTTTATTGTTTTAGTTGTAAAACAGAGAACTTTAATGGGTTTTTGTTTTACTGCAAGATGCAGATGTGTATAATTTAGCTTGATCATAACAATATAATATGTCAAAGTTTTTAGTACCCAGTAGTTACCTACTACGGAAAGGCGGCAGAATTTCTTTTTGGAGAGCAATCTTAATTTATAACTTTCAACAGGAGCCCAATTCTACTAACAGAAACTTTTATGAATTGCAACTGAATCGTTCATTCAGACAGTTTTCGTTTACAAAAACTATCAAATTGTTTGACAACAAAACCAAACCAAACATTTTGACTGTTTTTGTAAACAAAAACTGTCTGAATGAACGATTCAGTTGCAATTGATAAAAGTTTCTGTTAGTAGAATTGGCCCCCTGGTTGGAATTATTAAACGTTTTTATACATAGAAAGCTTTGTTGATGTGTCAGCTACAAGTTAATATGGAAATCAAAGGCATTTAATAAGATACTTTAAAGATAAGATATTTAATAACGAATTCTGGTATTTTTCAAAAAACTATAAAACATTAAATTTCTCTTAATCTACTGACTTTCCTAGTCTACATATCTAGGGTACATAGGGTGCTAATTTGTTGCATACCTAATATGACACACTATCACGACTTACAAGGAATACGTTGAATACGAGTTCAACCTGTATGTTTATAGGGTGTAAAAAGACCCTTAACGATAACGAAAACCACGTATTCTACCCATCATTGGGATAATTTTTTTCGAACACACCATACCTGGGAAATCATTGGTTTTGGAGATATTGAAGGTCAAAGTACACATTTTTTTTTTAGTTTTTTCGAAAAACGATTTCCAAGTCATAATACTAAACTTTCTTCCATACAAACATTATCAAAAATATCAATTTTTCCTAACAAATTACGCATTTGTAGTTACAAAAACGCAATGAATATCAAACGCACACGATCGGCTTAGTAGGCGTTTCGGCCGCTGAGTTTCGTCCGATCCGGCCGAAACACCCATTTATTTATTATTAATATTTTTGAGTGGCGTTTCGGACGATACTTTTTTTGAAGCAAATTTTGTACGGTCAGAATGAAAAATCTTAGGCAGGGTTATATTATTGAAGTAAAAGTCAGGGAATTGTTGGACAAAGATAAAGTTTAATATACAATTACAACAATCAACAGTAAACATGATAAATCACAATAATCAGTCTTTAAATATCAAATAAAAAGCGTACAATAAGAATTATAAATGTAAACAACAATAATCAGTCTTATATATCAATTAAAAAGCGTACATTATGAATTATAAATGTAAACAACAATAATCAGTCTTATATATCAATTAAAAAGCGTACATTATGAATTATAAATGTAAACAACAATAATCGGTCTTATATATCAATTAAAAAGCGTACATTATGAATTATAAATGTAAACAACAATAATCAGTTTTATATATCAATTAATAAAAAATAAACTTTAAAAAAAGTAAAAACCGACTTCAAAGAAATACTAAAAGGAGTAAAATAATTACCATAATATAAAATTAACAGTTTCAGAAGTCGGTGGCTTCTATTTGCTTCAGTGTAGAGTTGCACCGACTTCTGAAACTGTTAATTTTATATTATGGTAATTATTTTACTCCTTTTAGTATTTCTTTGAAGTCGGTTTTTACTTTTTTTTAAAGTTTATTTTTTATTAAATACGTTTTAGTGTCATAATTTTAACCCCCTCCTTCATAACCCTTCTTTTTGGCTTTGACGTAGTCGGGCATAAAAAGTCCTTTCCAATGATACCTTACACGATATAATGAAAACATTCCAAAGGGGGGGGAGGGGAGGACACGCACCCCCTCCTCTTTTCAAGTAGTCAGTTCCCAACAGCAAATATAAACAAAGCAATATTAGTAATTTGAGAATTTTGCTTTGATCCGATGAGGAGTTCCGTTCCATATCTCTGAAGTTCATGGTCTGATCATAACAAAATTTAAATGGGACCAATCGGGAAGTATACCCTTTCGAACAAAAAAAGAATTTTTCAAATCGGTTCATAAATGACGGAGATATGAGGTAACACACATAAAAAATAAAAAAATAAAAAAAAAAAAAAAAATACAACCGAATTGAGAACCTCCTCCTTTTTGAAGTCGGTTAAAAATAAGAATTATAAATGTAAACGACAATAATCAGTCTTATACAGGGTGTTAACGAATTCGTGTAATTCCTTAAAACTGCATGATCTGGTATAGATAGATTTACACCTCAGGGGAACTAGTGCCAAAAAAAAAATTTTTTTTTCTTTCCGTTTGCCTTAGAGATCGAATCTTAACCACCTAATAAGGATTCAGTAAAAAAATAAGACTTTTTTTATTTGATTGTACATTTCGATTTATCCATGGCCACAAAGTAAAATAGGTATTATTTGATTATGTTTCTGACGTTACTTTGCCTTTGAAAAAGAATTCGTCCGAAACACCACTCAAAAATATTAATAATAATGAAATGGCTGTTTCGGCCGGATCGGACGAAACTCAGCGGCCGAAACGCCTACTAAGCCCACGATCGGCTTAGTAGGCGTTTCGGCCGCTGAGTTTCGTCCGATCCGGCCGAAACACCCATTTATTTATTATTAATATTTTTGAGTGGCGTTTCGGACGATACTTTTTTTGAAGCAAATTTTGTACGGTCAGAATGAAAAATCTTAGGCAGGGTTATATTATTGAAGTAAAAGTCAGGGAATTGTTGGACAAAGATAAAGTTTAATATACAATTACAACAATCAACAGTAAACATGATAAATCACAATAATCAGTCTTTAAATATCAAATAAAAAGCGTACAATAAGAATTATAAATGTAAACAACAATAATCAGTCTTATATATCAATTAAAAAGCGTACATTATGAATTATAAATGTAAACAACAATAATCAGTCTTATATATCAATTAAAAAGCGTACATTATGAATTATAAATGTAAACAACAATAATCGGTCTTATATATCAATTAAAAAGCGTACATTATGAATTATAAATGTAAACAACAATAATCAGTTTTATATATCAATTAATAAAAAATAAACTTTAAAAAAAGTAAAAACCGACTTCAAAGAAATACTAAAAGGAGTAAAATAATTACCATAATATAAAATTAACAGTTTCAGAAGTCGGTGGCTTCTATTTGCTTCAGTGTAGAGTTGCACCGACTTCTGAAACTGTTAATTTTATATTATGGTAATTATTTTACTCCTTTTAGTATTTCTTTGAAGTCGGTTTTTACTTTTTTTTAAAGTTTATTTTTTATTAAATACGTTTTAGTGTCATAATTTTAACCCCCTCCTTCATAACCCTTCTTTTTGGCTTTGACGTAGTCGGGCATAAAAAGTCCTTTCCAATGATACCTTACACGATATAATGAAAACATTCCAAAGGGGGGGGAGGGGAGGACACGCACCCCCTCCTCTTTTCAAGTAGTCAGTTCCCAACAGCAAATATAAACAAAGCAATATTAGTAATTTGAGAATTTTGCTTTGATCCGATGAGGAGTTCCGTTCCATATCTCTGAAGTTCATGGTCTGATCATAACAAAATTTAAATGGGACCAATCGGGAAGTATACCCTTTCGAACAAAAAAAGAATTTTTCAAATCGGTTCATAAATGACGGAGATATGAGGTAACACACATAAAAAATAAAAAAATAAAAAAAAAAAAAAAAATACAACCGAATTGAGAACCTCCTCCTTTTTGAAGTCGGTTAAAAATAAGAATTATAAATGTAAACGACAATAATCAGTCTTATACAGGGTGTTAACGAATTCGTGTAATTCCTTAAAACTGCATGATCTGGTATAGATAGATTTACACCTCAGGGGAACTAGTGCCAAAAAAAAAATTTTTTTTTCTTTCCGTTTGCCTTAGAGATCGAATCTTAACCACCTAATAAGGATTCAGTAAAAAAATAAGACTTTTTTTATTTGATTGTACATTTCGATTTATCCATGGCCACAAAGTAAAATAGGTATTATTTGATTATGTTTCTGACGTTACTTTGCCTTTGAAAAAGAATTCGTCCGAAACACCACTCAAAAATATTAATAATAATGAAATGGCTGTTTCGGCCGGATCGGACGAAACTCAGCGGCCGAAACGCCTACTAAGCCACACGATCGACTTGGCTCGGCTGTGTGGCCGCTGCACGCATGCAAACGCGCGGCGTCGTCGCCACAACCATAATTTGCGCGTTACAAAAAAAAGCGTTTTTTTTCATGCCAAAAAATAAAAGTCGTTTCCCAGCAATTATTTTTGGTCAATGTAATTTAGTTTGATGTACAGAGTGCGTAGATTTCGGCTATGTGATGGGTCTTTTTACAACCTGTATGTTAATATTCAGAAGTCTCTAAAGAGACAATATCGATTGCTAAAGCACTGAAGTTAGTAATTATTCCTGTAAAAGCATATTACCTACTTACTCTTTGATTAGTTTTCTGAGAATCCGATAATCGCATATGTAGATGGTCTATGATTGTGATTCTCTGGGCCACTTATGTTCCATTTATTCTCACGACATAAATAATGTTATTTTCAGGTGCCCGTGTTTTTGCCGAAGTATTTTATATCGAATTTCATTACGCCGACAATGATTCGTCGACGTAATCTTTGCTGAAGCAATTTTTACCCTAATTTGATTTCGTCGAATCATTGTTAGCGACCATAATTAATTGGCCAAAAAATAATTCAGAAATTTTGTTTTAGTCGAATACTTATTTGGCAATTTTTTTATTTGCCAAATAAGTATTCGCACAACATTATTTTCACACGGCGGAATGTAATGTTAATCCGACTCAGCGCACCCCGACTACACGTGGTCAGACTCAGTCTTACCCCTAGAGTGTTATTTAAAACCGTGGAGCCGGAAGCTCGCTAAGGAGGTCCAGAGTGGAAAGAGTGCACGAGGCCGCTGGTCGAGTGTGCGAGCAAAGCGAAGGGGCGACAAAGCGAGTCTTCTGGCGGAGCAAACCGAGAAACACTTGCATGCTTGCTTGTTTTCTTGCTTGGATGATGGAAAATGAGCCATCTAACAAGTGTAAAGTGGCCAATAATGCAATTGACTAATGTAATAGTGGCCAGTAGACTAGTCGGTGTAACAAAAAGTTACAAAACATACTTTAATCATTCGGCGTTTTAATTATTCGACGAAATGAAAAGTGGCGAAAGGTTGTCGTCTAGATAAGAATCGGCTAACAATATTTCGATATTCCAACAGAGAACCGTTATTTTCAGTTCTGCCTATACAGTATTGTTTAATATTGTTGTCGAAACATGGCTTGACGATAAAAATGCTCTATAAGTAACATATCCTGTGCCTGTAGACAAATGGCAATCGATGATCGCTAGAGAATAGAAAGATGTACTGGATTGACATAAGCTTTCGACCCGTCAAGCGATCTGTTATGTCATTTCCTTATATTTAATTGGCGTTTCTATTCTCTAGCGATCATCCTTTGCCATTTGTCTACAGGCACTGTGACTGGACTACTAAGTTTGTGGAATATAAAATTTCCTCACGACGTTTGTCTTCATAAATTCGAAAAGTCAGAGGTGCGGGCCGGGATCGAACTCAGAAAACTCATTCTATAAAGCGCAAGTGGCAAGCGTTCAACCGCTAGGCTATCAATGCATATGTTATGTTCACTTTATATCCCCACAATTGTTATTTAATTCTTTAAAAACTTTTATTAACCTTATCATCGCATGTGAGCCCATCCGTCTCAAAGCGGGGCATAAAAATTATGTACCTATCTAGTTTATAAGGTTAAACAAGTTGCGTATACGTTGTGACATTGTTCGGGTCCGAGCGCGGGATGACACGCAGTCCCAGCCGCGGCTGGCACCGCAGCACCGCACCACCGCACTATTGCCGAACTGATCCAATCCGATCGATACAACAAATATTGTTCGCGTGATTGATGATCCTCGCTGAATGTTCTTCTATTGTTGTTAACACAATTGTGGAAGAATGTTCGGGTTGTTGGGCCCTTTGCGCTGATTTAGAGCCCTACTTTAAATTTAGGGCAGTTATGTAAGATTGACCTCGATGTTAGGAAGCGTTTAGCGCTTTTTTACGTGTAAGTGGGACAACTGAGACATCACAATGAATTCGTTTAGGCCTTTTACTTTACATAACTGGGTCATAGGCTAGACTTTTTAGTATTAGTAGGTAATAAAGGTGGTTTTCAAGGTATCTTGAATAATTTTGTACACTCATAGATAAGTCAGTTAAAGGTAAAATATTGCCTACGGTCGTGTGCATACCGTTGACTGGATAGGTCATCCGATTTCTACCAGCGGCTGTCTAAAGGGGTGCCGTACTGATTGCTAATAATTTATACGGAATGTAACCATTGTCGTAGGTAGAGAAACTGTGAGAAAAGTACCTGTTACCTATCTAGGTAGGACGATCGTTCATGTTAACTGGTCAGCGTCTCATGTTACATAGATGTCATCTGAGCAATACTCTGCTGGCTCAATCGTTTGGTGCAACCATTCCAATGAATAAATACATGTTTTAACGCCTGTGTTGGGATAACAGCCTCCCGATTTAGAACCTTACTTTAAGTCAGTTGTCGATCGAAGTGGGTAGTTATTTCGTTTTTCATACACAAAATGGCAAACCGAATCAATCGACATCAGACTTATCGTGTGGCCCGTCTGGTGCCGGACGTAAAGAATAGCACCACTCCATCTCTTCCCATGGGTATAGTAAAAGGCGATTAAGGGATTCACTAGAGGATGGGCAGCAGCGTTCTCAGAGTACCTACTTTAACAACCATACTGCGATCGCCAACCCGCCTGCCAAGTGTGGCGATTATGGCAGACCCCCCTTCTTGGGGGAGGCCTATGTCCAGCAGTGGGTCTCTTTTGGCTGAATGATGATAATGATGATGAGACTTATCGTGAGGTTCAGAATCGGGGGCAGGTACACAGTTACGATAAGGATCGAAGTTGACTTTCTTATTGGTCTTCTACAGGTTGTAGTCGCGCAGTTGCTGATAGCTGCAGATAGCTTAATTTCTGCATCGGAAAATGTGTTAGGAGTACTTTTCTGGGATGTTTTTAGGGTTCCGTACCCAATGGGTAAAACGGGACCTTATTACTAAGACTCAACTGTCCGTCTGTCACCAGACTGTATCTCATGAACCGTGACAGTTAGACAGTTTAAATTTTCACAGATGATGTATTTCTATTGCCGCTATAACAACACAGAATAAAATAAATATTTAAGGGGGCTCCTATACAACAAACGTGATTTTTTTGCCTTTTTATAGATAATGTTACGGAACCTTTCGTGCGCGAGTCCGACTCTCACTTAGCCGGTTTTTTTATAGGTATGGTCTTAAAAAATTGTGCCCGGAAATGGAACTTAATAAAGTGGAGGAGTGCAGGACACTTTGGTAGAAGAGAGAATGGATGATGGTCGAAAGCGATAGCGAGACTCACTGGAAAATCTTGCATACTGAGGTCACACACCATAGTTCAGTTTGCGTCATTGTTATAAAGAGATTAGTCAGACTAGGGTACGTTACTGGATCTAGAATCTAGCTGCAACCAGGGCGCGCCGCGGAGGGGCTCTCCTTCTGCACTCCACACGCGCACACAGGATAGTTTAGATTGGCGTGATGAGAAGATACCTTTACTGCAGTAGGTAGATACGGGCTGAAGGAGAATAAGGTTGACCTTCATAGCTTTTCCGATGCTTCACAAAGTGCGTATGCAGCTGTACCTAATACGAGTATATGCTAGAATTATAGATTGTAAAACAAACAAAGTTAAAACCTCACTTATCATAGCCAAAACTAGTGTATGATCATTAGAGATCGTATATTCGGATGCATATTCACCTAAACGTGAGATGTTGGCTAATATGGAACGCGCTTTTGTATCGAAAAATCCCGCGGTTCCGGGACAATTATTTTATGTTTTTTTTTGGTTTATCTAACACACACCATTCTTCTTCTTACACTCTACACACACACATATTTGCATCGGGGGTTAAACATTAATTTTAAATAATTATGCCATCCAAGAATCCCGGAGTTTTTTTTTAATAAATCATTTTAAGTTGTCGCTTCCATATTATACACCCGACTAGTTATGCATTCCCGGGTTTTTTCTTACAAAAATATATTTTAAGAAGCCGCTTCCATACTTTCGTAGCTAAAAATTTACTTTAGGTAAACATGCATCCGGATATCCGATCCCTAATGATCATAATAAAGTCATCGGCGCAAATACAGGTGCATGAAAAGCAGATTTCCAGGACTTGGGCTGTCGCCTAGTGCAACAATGTTTCCTGTGGTCGTCATTACAACTTGGGCGGGATCACAGCTGATACATTTTATGTGTATTAATATCTCAGATCAAAGTGCGTGATAAAATACATTATATTTTGATGTACCCGCTACATTATCTTTAATTAAACTTTAATAGTATTAACATTCTCGAACATTAGCAACGGAAGCAATAAAAGGTAGTGTTACTAATGCGACTGGACTTATACTCACAGTACGATATAAGTGCTACTTACACATAATTGAATAATTCCTTCCTGTGCGATTAAAAAGTCGCTGTTAATTGTGGAGAGTAAAAGTCAATTAGATATAAGGAGATATTGATTATTGAGACTCGTAGAAACGGATGAATGATTCTAGCTTTTTATCGTTCCTTGAAGTGAGTTTGATGCTGGATATTTTATTAATTAGACTCGTTTTCTTTATGTAATGATTCAATAACTGTTACAGTAATATGTATGTATATTGGCACTATCGATGGTCTAGAATAAAAACGTACTAATCAGGATAGATAATTTTTCAGTTGAGCAGTTTAAAGTATTATTTATCTATGTAATAATTAGGTAATTTTAAAGAAATAAAGGATGTTATAACTCTAAGAATGTTGCGGAGTTACTCGATATCGGAAATTGAACAACTTTTCGAAATTCGTGTATTTTTTACTACTTTCCAAATAAATCAGAAAACAATTTTATTTGGTTTGTATAGACGTACGACATGCTCATTTAATACATTTGGCATTAAAATGTCCAAACTCAATTATTTTGCACTTTGCACTTTTGTCTTCCAGATAATCGATATTTAATTTGTTAATAACACCCCGTTCGTGGTTCTGGCTTCGGGAAGCTCATGGATCTTAGGGCAAACAAGATTCTAGTTGGGCTTTTGTCTAAGAATTAACCGCACCACAGTCTTACCAGAATTGGAAATATACCTACCCGTACCTGTTAAAATGTTTAGAATTCTCCCTAACATACTTGAATCCAACACCTGTGATGGTGTATGAGTACGATTAAAATCCTCTGTGCCTATCACTTTAGAAATCATAGGCTTAGTAGCTCACATGATGTACAGTATCTAGGCGTATTTATCTATCTATATAAATACAAATTAAATGCTGTTCGTTGGTAAGCCATCACTTGAGAACGGCTGAACCGATTTAGCTTTTTTTAGTGTTCTTTATATTCCGAATTAGGTTTTTATGGAAAGAAGAATAGTAAAATTTGCCCGGAAAATTGGCAAATTCGGAAAAAACTGAAAGTTCTTTTTTCCATGGAATTTTTGTATGAACTGAAAATTTATATAGTGGAAAGCTTTTACGGGGGCACAGCTAGTGACAAATAAATAAGTCCTATTGCTACCTTACACACAAATCAAATGACACGAGGAACTTTGCATATAAAATTCCATCGTATCCATAAATACCCCTTAACGCTCGGCGCTATCTTAATAGCCCAAAGTAATTTGTGTGGTAGCGCATGTTTAGCGCTACCTCGATCCACAGGTGGCGAGATTGCCACTAAGATATAGCCGCCAGTAAAACTTTTGTGGTGCACATTTATTCTTATTTTGGTCGCCGATCGTGACTGGTCCTTGCACGTGCCGGTCAAAACAAACCGTAGCCTCTAGTCTAAGAAAACGACCTTTGAAATTGACAACTATATCGCTTTGTATCCCATACATTACGCGTTACATACTAGGATATCCTTCAACTGTTTATACTGGGACGGTAATGTATGCTCATTATAATATGCTAGTGATTTCTCAGTGTATATTGCTTGCCTCGAAGGGATGATTTACAAACTGTTTAGTGTTGTCCAGCGCACTTGTTTCACGCTATGAACGTGACGTCACGATTGCTTCGAGACGAATAGCTCATTCGGTTAAGGCATATACCTTATTTAACGATGGTTTGCCTTAATACAGAGTAATATTAGGATAGCTTTGATTAGGTAAGGGATTAAGAGAAATATAGTATGTAGCTATGCAACACGGCTTTTCATAGTATCGTCTAATTATTGGCAAATATTTATTTGTTTAGTTATTTATCAAGTGGAAAGCAGCAGAAGCTTCTCCTAGGCCTGAATTTGACACGAACAGTCAAACTCCTAAACTCAAAACAAATATTATGTTTGCGTTTTCAAAGCCTATTTATTATTTCACCTGCCATGTATCATGTATGTGCCTGCCTGTATCTATTACTTTTTCTAACAGTAGAACCGATACTGAAACCAGAGAGGACCGGAAAACCATTAGGATATAGAAAAAACAGTAGACCACTCTTTTTTTAAATAGTATATCGTCACAAAATGTTGGTTTGACCGTTGTACCGCTTAAATTTCTGTTCAGCTAGTACCATATACCATCGTATTGAAGGGAACAAAAGGACGTTTTGAAAAAAAGCTTTAAATAGTATTTCTCGTAAATTATTCCTCCACTTAAAATCTCCCTGTAATCCCTGAGATAGCCCTCGCAAAAGACAGACGACTAATGAAGGATAGCTTTATGTCGCAGGTGGGAATATAATCTTAGTTACATCCTTATTTCAACGGGGATTCATAGAGACGGGCAAACTGGTTCCCTTTGACGTGGTATATAGCTGATGACATTGTATTAATAGGTTAAGAGTCACTTCAAATGTGCGATTATTTTTTAATTTTCCACGAAGCAGATGGAATTAACGTAATTATAGGATTTACGTTCTTGTCTATCGATTAACGGTATTTCAGCTAAATCTGCCTGTCGTAGCCTAATACTCTGCCAGGGTTGCGGAATTTGTTCGAAAGAGTTGCAAAGGGCATTAGGAGGAACACGGATGGGTTTTAGTCAGTAAGAGTCTGACACTCCCTTCCGCTCCGCCCAGAGCGGAAGGAGTTTAAAAAATAAGAGCCTAATACTAGACTCTTCCCAGCTAGTCCTATTACTAAAGTAATACGATTCTAATCATCACATTTGGTAGGCAGGTCTATGACACAGGTAGGTGCTATAAAGCTGCGTAATCACTTTTTGTAGAAGAACTAAAGTTGCCGACGTAGCTGAAAGGATTAGTAAGCTGAAGTGGCAGTGGGTGGGGCACATAACTCGTAGAACCGATGGCCGTTGAGGCAGGAAGGTTCTCGAGTGGAGACCACGCATCAGAAAACGGCGTAGGACGGCCTTCAGCTAGATGGATAGACGACCTGGTGAAGGTCGCTGGTGGTTGTTGGATGCAAGTGGCATGTAACCGGCTGTTGTGAAAATATATAGGGGAGGCCTTTGTTCAGCTGTGGACGTCCTACGGTTGATGTGATGATGGTGATGATGATTTATTTGTGATAGGATTGTTTTTGTATTGTAACTTTCGTGAGACACATTCATATTTACTCACGTGTGGAACTCACGACTTGCACCCCGCCGCGTGTTCAGCTCATGATTAAGGGCTCCGTCTGGGTCCGAAACTAGTCGGGCAATCCCGAAAAATGCACGTGAGTAAACCGTAACTAATCATAAATATGATAGGATTATTAGTATAATATTTAGTATTTCCCTAAAGCCATCTCCTTAACCCATTCAGAAATTTGTCATAAGATTAACATTAATGCCAATACATTTGTCATCATTTGTCATTCTCACGACTTCCACTTCATGCTATATTTTGGTTCTCTGACGTTCAAGGCCTTCGGCTAGTCAATTCAGCAGTGTTCGAAGTCATATTAGTGTAATATTACTGTAATTCATATACTTTATTGCTGAATAAGATATAATATCCGGTGTTGGAATGTCACCAGTTTAATGCTGAAGGCTTCAACGCAATTCTTCGTATTGTGACAATATGTAGAATCTCTCAACAAAAATCGAGAGTCATCACCAATTTATCTCTTCGTGGAAAACATGATTACATTGGCGGTAATTTAGACATTGACATGAATGAATATGAACGCGGTAAACGACGCGTTTGTGGCAGTTCGTTACCGCGTTTTTGATCGTGGGTAATGATTTCTTACTTGCTTAGATAAAAGAAATATTGACTAGGTATTGCGGTTCTTAATGGGCGACGGCCTTATGTTAATGCCTTGAGTGTGTATCTATATATTAAAAAAGCCCACAATTTGGAAAACCCGATATTATCTCAACATTAACAAAATTGATTTAACATGTTTTTTTCGATACATAAGAATTGCCTGTTATTGTTTTATGTCTAAGGGCTGATTTTTCAATCGTCAGATAACTTTTATCAGGGGAATAAGTTTGACGTTTTGACAGCTTTTGTACAGAAAATATTTCAAACCGTCATATTTATTACTTGAATAAAATTTATCTGACGATTGAAAAATCGGCCCTAAATTAACAAAACTACAATACTAATAAAAAATAACAAAAATGAGACCGTTTTGCATATTATAAAATGCGTTAAGGCATTTTGCGACGTGCTGATTTTGAGAAGTGCCCATTATGAGTTGTGCCCTTTACGAAAAGTGCAACTATTGCGAAACAAACATTTTAAGAAGTGCACATCTGCCAATCGATTTATGAGATTTCACTATCTTTTAATGTGCGTGTTACGAATTCGCGCTAACGCAGATTTTAATTAACGACTAAATAATTCGACGATTAATCGTATGTGTGCGCTGGGTCATAACGGGAGAGCGTAATTAAGACCAAAGTAAGTACTTGTGTACAAAGGACAGATATACAGCCGTTTCTAATTGCAAATGTTATTACTTGCGATAAGGTTGTGATGGTAGATTCACAGGTTTATAATCGCGTGATTTTAACCGTTAATTGCCACTGTTTAACTAGTACGTTATTCATCATGATTTTTAATTGGTAGCTTAGTGTTTGTCACTTGTTTCTGTGCGGTGATATTTTTCTAGCTTCTTGTAAATGATGCTATAATAAATAGCTGCTATGGTAATTTTAATTTTACACCTGCTAGCGGAACCTGGTGGGAATTAAGAGCGTGTACGCCATTCGGCATTTCATACAAATTTTCAAGTCCTTATTTTTCGATATGACGGAACCGATTTTAATGAAACTTCGTACCCATCAGCAGGATACATAGGACTAAATAGTCAGTAGAAAACATTTTCGAAAAATAGTGTTACAGTTAAATTAGACCGATTTTAAATTTTCCATACAAACAGAAATTTCCAATTATCTTTTTTTAAGTAAGTCATTTCGAAAATGTTTTCTACTAACTTTTTAGACCTAAGTATCCTGCTTATGTGTGTGTAGTTTCATCAAAATCGGTTCAGTCATTACGAAAAACAAAGACTTGAAAATTTGTATGTAATGCCGTACGGCGTACACGCTCTTAATTGATCAAAGAGTGGATTATCAGGAAGATCTGAATATGAGAATTGGATATACAAGGTGTAACATAAATAACGCACAACCTCTGGGGTCACTGTACTCATCATTATGAACAACTTTTACTATGGGACTAAACATGAAATAGCGAAAAAAAATTCAGCTGTTCCCTACATTTATGTTCGCATACCTTACTCGCTGTTTTTTTTTCGCGATTTCATATTTGGTCCCATAGTAAAAGTTGTTAATGATGAGTATAGTGACCCCTCCTCTTGTGCGTTATTTATGTTACACCTTGTATATGGTTTTTGTGTGAAGCAAAGTTTCAAGTTTTATTTCAGTAAGAAATCTATGATATGAGGGGCTCGTGGCTAATTAACAACCGCGAGGATCATATGATTTGCAAAGTTAAACTACGTTTACCGCGGTCAGTCCATGCATGGGTGACCATTCGTTACAGATCGAGACCCCTCCGTGCCTTGGAGAGCACGTTACAGCTTAGGTCCTGGGTGTCATACCTATGACAGTCGTTATGAGCACGTTAAAGCTTAGGTCTTGGGTGTCATACCTATGACAGTCGTTATGGGTAGTCAGAAGCCCGAAACTCTGACAACTGGTCTAACCTTAGGATATCAGCATTGTCGAGTAACTGGGTTGCACCAAAAATGTGAAACAAATTTTTTGTCACGCTATTCGCCGCTAGAGGTGCTGCCTTATTTTTCATACATTTTTGGCGTGACGCAACTACAGTAGTAACGTAAAAAAACTCACACTTGGGGTACTGATGGCAGTCGCTCCGTGTAAAATACAGGTATTCAGCCGCATCTGGTTAAATTGGAAGCTGATCCCAACATAGTTGGGAAAAGGCTAGGCAGAACTAAGAAATCTATGATCGAATTTCATTTTTGTGTTCTACATCAGTCGATGGGTTTACATTATGATTATATTTTATATTTGACAGCCTCGTTGGTCTAGTGGTCGCAACCGCGACTGCTGAGCGTGAGGTCCTGGGTTCGATCCCCCGGTCGAGCAAAGTGTTATTAGGTTTTTTCGTGTGGAATTTCTCAATAGCAGCCCGGAGTCTCTATTTGTGCCCGGTTGATGACAATAGGTTCGTCTCCTATTACATGGCACTTAAACATAACGGCGAAATGAGGGTGTACTAAACACCTCTGCTCAACCCTTCGGGGATATAGGCGTGATGTTATGATATTTATTTCTGTAAATAAATTTGTTACAGACATTTCCTATCTGACTTATATTATATTCCATATACATATACATCGTGGGCCCGAAGTACTCGAAAGATTTTAACCACGCCTTTCTGATGGTATTATGAGTAAAATGTTAAATCAACGAAAGTCCATTAAAGTTTTTTTTTCTTTTCTTAATATATCAATTTACTATAATACTTCCCTGTAAACAATACCTTAGGTTGAACTGGCAACATTTATAAATTATCGTGTGAGTGGATAAGAAACTTCTCACTTCACAGCCCTCCCCGACAAATAAGACATACGGCGAGTGGAGTATGGTATGACAAAAGTCGTAACGCCGCGTTCATAGGACTTGTTGCCATAGGTATTTTGCGATTTGTGAATTTCCGTAAATAATGAATATTTCGAAAATTAACCGTTATTCAACAAACTATATGCTAGCTTTTCTTCTTCAATTAGGCATCTGAATCGAAGGTTAAAATCTTTCGGGTACACCGGGCCCACGGTGTATATTCCCATACAGGCGTGTTTATATTTTATAAAGATAATTTCGACCATCTTCTCAATGTAATTATTTTCAAAGTAAGTAACAAAGTAAGAAGCGGGCAGTTAAACTGTCTAATGACATTGCCGTTACATGTAGATATCAATTCATAATTTATTACTTGCGTTTGCGCGCTATCTACCGCGGATGGCTTGTAAGTTTATGATGAATGAAACTAATTGCACTTAAGATAATAAATTTGTCACTAGGGTTAGACAAATTATTATATAAGTAGCTTTACTTTTGATGAATATCGTAAATACTTGAGTATATAAATATTTTGAAGGATAACGAAAAATTAAAACGCCTTTAGTAATGGTCTAGTCAGTACTTAATTCTAATTCTTATAAATGATTTTTGTCCCTATATTTTAAGCTATTTCCTAAGTTTCCGGTTGCGTCCCGCGTGTCGTCCGAGGACGACACCGCTATTGTTTATCTATTGTGTCTATAATCACGGTGATTGAGAGGTTAATTTGAGGGAATTTTATTAAATAAATAGGAAAAGGCAAAATAGTTAAGTACCATTTTCTCTTCTATTTCTGACCCGTTTTTTTTGTTTAGTTGCTTGACAATATTTAAGGAAACCAAAAATAAAAATTAAAAAAAAAACATGCGGACGGAGCCGCGAGGCTTACAGCAGGTTGTATTTAACATACGAAAAGCGTTTTTTTCAAATTAATTGGGCATTTGTTTACTATCAGTAATGTTGCTAAATTCCTGTCACTTTGATATCTTCTTTTTACCTTGGCAGTTGTTTGCAACTTATTAGAGACGACGTATAATCCCTTCTTATATTATAAATGCGAAAGTAATTCTGTCTGTCTGTGACGCTTTCGCACCTAAACAGCTAAAACGATTTTGATGAAACTTGGTACAGAGATAGTCTGGAACCTGGAGAAGGATGTAGGCTACTTTTATCCCGAAAAATACGGAATACGTGAAAAACGACATCCATGCGGGCGACGCCGCGAGCGACTTCTAGTATCATATTATTAATACAAACGAACCGACGAAGTAAAGAATTAATTAAATATTCTAGTGAATTAATCAATTAATTACCATAGATTAGGTCAGCCCTGTTGTCTACGTAGGAGCACTAAGTTATGGGGGAGCGTGTGACGCTGATGTATTTACGATGAGCGCGCGCTTTTCCCGTGAGATACGAAGCGCAGGCGCACCCCCCATCGATTTAACTCCTAATTTTACGAGCACATAGGAAGATGAGAATTTAGAAAATTATCTGTTAGCTCTTAAACCTAGCATTGCGTGAGCGAGCTTAATTAATTTTAGATAAAATATATATTTATTAGGTTACGGGTAAAGTTCGCAGAGAGTGCAGAATCAGAATTGCATGAGCATTGTCAATTCTTTTAGGAGCATCTTTTTTGAGTGATTTAAATATAAATGATGACGTGCACCACGTGTGACGTGTTTTACTTTGAGTTCATATTTCCATATTTGTAAGTCTCATAGTCGGATTCAAAAGTGGGATCGATAAACCGTCATTAACTTCTTACAATTTAATTTTGAGACACCTTCAGATTTTCGGATTCTACAATCACTGATCTAATTCTTGACCCCATATCCTTACTTCCTTAACCTTACTAATATTATAAATGCGAAAGTATGTTTGTTTCTTACCTTTTCACGCCTAAACCACTGAACCGACCATCCTGAAGTTTTGCATATACGTTGTCAGGTGTACAGAAACGGACAAAGAGTACCTTTCATCACGAAAAAAACTACTTTTCCCGAGGAAAACAACAATAACGTTCATAGATGGCGCCACGTGTCTTTCGATCATATTATTATAGAAACTTTAGTAGAGTGTTAAGAGTTTTTTGAGCTTAATTAACGCGAGCGAAGCCGCGGGCAAAAGCTAGTATGTTATAAGTTTAAAAGTATAAACAAATCTCATCCAAGTACAATAATTGCATATCAGTTCAGTCATACCGTAAATTTTATCCATCTTAAAAATCATCTCAGATTTTCTCTTCGACAGTTAGGACGTCCCTTCGATATTTCCTCCCCATGTAGGTCAGTGAAGGTACTTTTATCAAATCGTCCATAAATAATTCGACCCAATGCCCCACCATGAATGTCAATGCCAGTTGACGCAATGGAATTAACGGGGATGTGCAGTTATGTGATAAGTACGCCGCTTACCGCGAACTGTATTGGGAACATCGAAATATAAGCAAAGGAATACTAAATTATACGCCGCATGAATTTATACCTTTTAGTTTTACATATGAATTCGTATGTATGTATGAATTACGAGTATTTACGCTTTGTGGTCCCCGGATGACTAGACCACCTATGTCGTTGTAAGACGTGACAAATGGGTTAGGCCCAAAACACACTTAGCGTATCTTGCGCCGCGTGATGCGCAAAATACGCTTAAGTGTGGCTATAGCCGTTGAAAATACGCCGAATATAGTTAACTTTAGGCTGCAGACACATTGAGTGTATCTTACGCGGCTCATGTTTCGTCACGTTACCCGCGTATGCATCGTGCTACATACAAATTCTCCTGCGCGGTCTCACCTCGCGTATTAGAAGTATAGCGCGCGAAGAAGTGCGACGTAAGATACGCTGTGTGTTTTGGCACTAAGATCGATCTAAACCAAGATGCACGCGAAAGTTCTAGGCCCTATTAAGCTCAGCGTAACGACCTAGAACAGCATAGGTAAACCGCGCAGGAGAATTTGTATGTAGCGCACACGTGTGTAACGCGATAAAACATGAGCCGCGCTTGAAACGCCTAGTGAGCCTGCAGTCTTAAAAGCCAAATCAACTAGCAAGTTTTGGTGCGCAAGTTGACTTGTGCAACCGACTTTCAAGTCAACTTCTTCTCGCCTTTTTGGCGCAGCCGTGAGGCACACTTTCCTACTCATTTTTTATTGTTTTCTTTTTCTGCTTTATGTTTTGTGTGCCTTTTAGTCTGTGCTAAATAAATGTATTTTCTTTCTTTCTTTCTGCAAGTTTTACGAACTAAGCGAGCATACATACATAAACTGGCGCCTTTTTCTCACGGGGGTAGGCAGAAACTGTAGAACGACAAAAGCTAATGGTCCTCACATACTCCTTTCGCTTCCTCCACTTTCATACATCTTGTCATACACGCATGTCGGTTGAGGGTATTATGCGCTCTATCCTTTTTGAAGAACATCACAAATAACATCAATGTATGTCCTTCTTCCACTAAGCGAGCAATGCAGTGCAATAACTTGCACAACAAAACTTGCTAATGGATTTGGTGCTTTAGATTCAATGTGGGTAATTTGGCAGTGCTACGCCCGGATACTCGTTATAAAAGATACTGTAAAAACGTGGGCTGTCTTAAAGGGTGTCGCATAAAAATTAACCGACATCGGGATCAATTGAACGTTTCTTATCGCCCGGTATACTTTCATTGCTGAACATCCTCCTAATAACCGCTACAATTAACGGCCGGAGGAAATATTGCAATCACTTGTTATTGACAGAAAGGGGAAAGCTCCTTCCGACAGATATTCTTGAAATAATCCGTAAGTGGTTTTTTTATGACACTGACGGATGCCTATCCCTTACCATAAACTCCGGAGAAAATAATAGGCCATCACCGTGGACTTAAATGTTCTGCCTAGCCTTTACTCAACGATGTTGTGTCAGCTTTCAGTCTACCTAGATACGAGTATTTTACACGGAGCGACTGCCATCAGACCTCGGATATCGGACCAGGATATCGGCATTGCCCAGTAACTGGGTTGCGGACAACCCAGTTACTGGGCAATGCCGATATCCTGAGAGTGGCAGCTGCCTCTCTCTCTTCCCTCTTAAGCCTCTTAGGGCGCGCGACTATCCCCGGCCACCGTAGTGTGTGGCCTGCGGGCAGCAGATTAGGGGACCCTTCGCCCGACCAGTAACAGGCCCGAGAAGGCAGCGCGCAATGTTCGGTGCGCGCCTCTCAGGAGGACTTGGGGCAAGGCCCTACAGAAGGAGAGGTCCGCCAGGGGCTGGTGGACCGAGGCCTGCCGGGGTCGCGGTGCATGCAGCTACGAATCCCGTGACCCCGGCTAAGGGTCAGGAGAAGGAACACCGTGGGTTTTTAGCCAGTAAGAGTCCGGCATACCCCTTCGCCTTCTCCGGGCGAAGGGCATTCATGAGGAAGGCATCTCATTACCCGTAACGACTGTCATAGGTATTCGAATGATACCCGGAACCGACGGGTTAACGTGCTCTCTGAGGCACGGAGGAGTCTAGATGTGTAACGAACGGTCACCCATCCATGGACTGACCGCGGCAAGCGCTGCTTAACCTTGCAAATCATATGATCTGCGCAGTTGTAAATTAAACACGAACCCTTCCACCTTGGACTTAGGAAAGTTTCCACATATTGATTTCCTACAAGAAAATTGCCAATCATCACATGTTCTTCATCAAATTATATAATTTGAGAGCTTGTGATCAGTAATTGTACGACCGACAATGGTCTCTTGACCTGAGTTGCGGTCAATTCAATTTGCGACAGTGGCCAGTTGGCCACCGGCCGGCAATCAATTGCAATAAATTACTTTCTTTGTTGTCTTATCTTAATCTTGATTCGTTATAATTTGGTCATTCGTGATAGCGTGTTCAAATTTGCACGTGTATAAGAGGATAATTCCATTTACAAAATTGTTTCAAATTGCAATGTAACTGTAGCTGAACCACGGCCGTTTCACTTTCTTTCTTATAGAGATAACGGGCGTGGTTGAGCTGCGGTTCGATTGCGATGTTAGCTGAATAATTGGCCTCTTACCGGGCCAACGTGCTCAACGCGAATTAATTCGACATCGTATTATCTCGTGTCGGGACGAGATAAGCCATACATTATTTCGTTTCGGCACGATATAATGCTACGACAAAATTATGTCGCGTTGCGCATGTTGGCTTACTGGGCATGCGCGCAAATCTTGCATTCAATTTGCATCGACCTACTATGGACGCGTAGTAACGCGGCAGTTTAATTAAACATGCACAGCGCGAGATAATGTTGTCGTCGCATTATCTCATGCTGAAGCGAGATAAGCCATACATTATTTAGTCTTGGCACGAGATAATGCAACAGCAAAATTATGTCGCGTTGAGGATGTTAGGCTAGATGGGCACGGACGCGTCCCTTTCCGGAAGTTTATTTATCGACACATTTGAAGTTATTTGCTTTGCGCCTCCTAATACTGTAATAACTTTCTTCATAATCAAAACTGTTCCTTAAACGATTAACAGGTGGCAAACATAAATATGTATCACATTCCGATTAACACTCATTAGAATTCCATTCAAACTAAATAGGTGTAATGCATATAGCGGCCAGTATTCATGTCACAAATAAAATCAAACAGTGTGCCCGCGGCCCTTCGGCATGCAGGGAATAATGAATGGTTGTCATTCCATAATCACGCGTGTACAAATTGCAGGGCTATTCACGAAAGTAAAACAGGAAATGTTAGAAGGGAAACAAAAATGCGTGCGTGCGTGTGTAATTGGCCTAAGTTACGAAATAGTGTTTCATGTAGGTGACTACACGGCTTTTTACTCCATTTACTTTAATGTATAAGCTTTATGATTTTCTTGGGAGAGTTGACGAAATATTGCTGTTTTTATGGTGCTGTGTTTAGTGTGCGTGGTTTAGTTTTACTATTTGTTTAATTTTAAACTGGCTTCTTTAAAAAGGTGGAAGTTCTCAATTTGTTGTTCCCTATCTCCTACATAAATGCACCGATTTGGATGATTCTATTTTTTGTTTAAAAGAGTTTCCTCCCGAGATGGTTTCATTTAAATTTGATGAAGATCTGATAAAGACCTTCAGATATAAGCAGTGGAACTCCTCAATGACGAACAGTAACATAATGTGATTGAGTTACGAGCTGCATCTGTAGTAGGTCAGTTTATTTTATTTAGTCAGGTTATTGAGTATTGAGTATATAGGTCTAACCATGTTTTAATTAAGGCACCGACTTCTGAAACTGTTAACTTATATGGTAGGTACCTAATTATATTATATTCGTTTTTTTGAACTCCATTTTTTTTTGTTATAATAAACCAGTCTTTCATCTTGCTTGCTTTTTAATGTCTACAAATTCGTTTTTCAGTAATTTTCTCGTTGTAGTTTGAGATAAATTGTATTAGTCGCGTGTCAACTCAACCAAGACGTGAGAGTTGTCTAAGTGAAACTTAAACAACTTATGAATAGTCTTCTATAATTAACTTAACTAACTGTCACTGCACACAAGTAATCATATGTTATTATAGCATGCTGGACATCAAGCGGTATTCACTCGTGTTAGAACTGCTTTGAGTTCTGCTGATATCCCAAGGCAAGATGTAATGACTTATAATATATACGTAAGCTGCGCTTTTCCCGGTCACTAATCACGCCCCTTTTTATCATGCTATTATGGAGATTGAAAGATGGTTTTCAGCATCCTTTTGAGAGCAAGTTACGCAACAGAACCAATAATACAGAATAAATTAATAGAGAGAATTGGGGTGCATTAAATGAGCTTCCATGACTGTCGATACCTAAGTACGTCCGGCGCACCCTGGGCAGTTAGTCTCGCTATCAACTTTGCTGATTGGCTAATCCTTTCACCACGGCATGAGCTATTTTCGTATAGCTCGTGCGGGCACAAGAGAAGAAGAATAGCGAAGTAGTTACTTAGTTAGTGCTGTTTGCCGTCTTTTGTCGTCATCGTCAGCCGCCGCGTAGCGTTGCTTTAAAACTTAGTCACATTGAGCCATTTGAGGCTCAACCTAACATTTTACAGAATGACCGATCAGGAGCCCAAGTCTGCTAATTTACGAGCGCTTCGATTGTCGATAATTTGTCCATAGACATTTGGTATTCTGCTGGCTATGTTAGACCAGTGGCTTTCCACTGACTTTCCATTGAACTGTTATTCAACTACCATCCAACTATTTATTTTTTTAGAAAACATTGAAGTTTTAGCAGAATATAAAATTTTTCACAATCGTATTGGAAATCTCCAAGGGTGTGTCGGTGGGATGACAGTTGTATGTTATTTTATTTAAATTTGCAGATTTGACCTCCAAGTCAAGTCTGAAATGGAGAATACGATTAATTTATCCAATGGGACCAATGGATCTTTCCACCATAATTATGGTCTTAGCTTATCATGGTTCTATACCGTTATAGAAAAACCACGAGCATCCTATACACAGAGGCTAGGGCTTTTACAATGTAATATGGAATAGTTCGTTATTTCTACAGGAAAATTTTGTAATAGAGCTAGAGGTCTATTACACGGACCTTCTCAGTGAAGGCTTACAAAACGCTTACACGGATCATGTAGTGTTCAGGCGCAGCACTTTGTGTAATCTTTGCTGTAAGACAGCTGCACGGACTAGTTTTGTTTGTGCCGCGAATAGCCGACTTCGACACAAGTGGAACGAGCACCGGGTATTAGTGGATTAGGTGAATTTACAAAATGAAAAACTAAATACTCAATTCTTTATTGTATTTCATAATGTCATTTTAAAACAGGTGGTATGTAGGCTTAACTATTTTTATTACATTATGGGATCAATTACAGACCCTGTCGGGCACAGCATAGTTAGTAGGAGAGAGGAAGAGCGCTTACCATATAACTACTTGATTACAATTTAATTAGTAATTTATTAATTACTAGCTTTTGCCTGCGGCTTCGCTCGCGTTAATTTAGAATTTGACAATCAACTCTTAACACACTAAGTTTCTATAATAACATAATTCAATCATGATTTGAGAGACACGTGGCGCCATCTATTAACGTTATTGTTGTTTTCCTCGGGAACAGTACTTTTTTTCGGGATGAAAGGTACCCTATGTCCGTTTCTGTACACCTGACAACTGACTGACAACGTATACGCAAAATTTCAGGATGATCGGTTCAGTGGTTTAGGCGTGAAAAGGTAACAAACAAACTTACTTTCGCATTTATAATATTAGTTAGGAGTGTTGGTTGATATTTTATTAATTTTAACTGGAAAGGTATTTTATGATTTTTTGCGTTTTTTGTAATTTTTATGAAAGATTAAATATGGCACAAATAGGTATGGCATTCTTACACGCGTTACATAATAAAAAAATGGCATACATTTCCTATGCAACTCTTAAGAAATATAGGTTTTCTTTGTTTATGTTGCTTATTTATGTCGAAACGTATGATCAGACTCTTAACTCAGCACGGAAACCCGTAGTTTAATATATTAAGTAAACAATTATCGCAGTTTCTTTTAAATTAAATCCGTAATTTATTGTTAATCCCTCGTATATTATGTTCAGACATAAAGATTTACAGCTCTTAACCTAAAAACTATAGAAATAACGATCTCATCCAGTCAGTGGTAACTTCCACGCTAGCTTCCGTGTGCGTGGTGGTCGAGGCAGCGGATGCATTCGCGGAACAATGCGCCCGCGCAACCCGATCAATGACCCCTCGGACATCCCTACTCACCACGGAGTCGATAACAAATGGAATGCTATACACAGATATAAGAATTAAAATCAGTGATTTTGTGAGGATAGAGGGACGTGTCTGTTGTTTTATTGATAATTGATAACACTTCATACGCCGCCCGTACTGCTGCTGATACATACATTCTGATTTTCGGTATTGCAACAACAAATTTATGCTGTACTAGCTTTTGCCCGCGGCTTCGCTCGCGTTAATTAAGTTCAAAAAACTCTTAACACACTACTAAATCAATCATGACTCGAAAGACACGTGGTGCCATCTATGAAAGTTATAGTTGTTTTCCTCGGGAAAAGTACTTTTTTTAGGGATGAAAGGTACCCTATGTCCGTTTCTGTACACCTGACAACGTATATGCAAAATTTCAGGATGATCGGTTCAGTGGTTTAGGCGTGAAAAGGTAACAAAGAAACAAACTTACTTTCGCATTTATCATATTAGTTAGGATTTTAGCAGATTTCGTCCACGCCGCATAAGCCCGGGCGCACATCATCATCATTATTTCTGACTCGCGACTCTGCTCATACATTTTGTACTAGACCCGGCACATTGTCAGAATTTGCCGGATCCGGCAGCCTGTTGGCTCTAGTGCGCAGAGGATATTCGCGCACGCGTCAGGAATTTTCTGAGAGAAATGTCTGATAATGTGTCCCTCTCTTTTTTCTTGCAAATCATGTCCATCCAAAGGTTGTTTGGGGGGGGGGGGGGGGGGTCAAAAATCATGAAATTCGTGTGACGTAATTAATGGATGGCCCCTAAGAACGCCCATTGTACTACATCTCTGTTTTTATAGCAATGTTTCTTGTTTGTTTTCAGTACAATAAAGAGTATTGTATTGTATGCGTCCGGGTTAATTCGCTCGCACATAAGATCTCCATTGCTTTGGCTTCTTCCCCCTTCCTGCAACACAATCGGACTGTTGTCATCACTCAAACAATGCATTTAAACTGTTAAAGAAAGTGAAAACGTAAAGAGCATTTCTAAATTTACGTGTATTGAAGCTTCTGAACAAGGAAAGTTAAAGAAAATCATTATAGAAGTCCTTGTTTAACTTGTCAGTGAGTTCTTTGATAGGAAAAGTTTAGCTGCCTTTTAATACATCATGTTGTGTGGTCTTTAACTACCTACGAGCGGTATGTACTACTCGTAGTACTGCTAGTTAGAGATGTTATTCCGCGATAAGGCATCTAATGGACTTTCATGATGTTTTATGCGATTTAATTTCCTCCTGCCGGCACCATGGAGATTGTAAACTGTTTGATACACTTGTTTAACTACTGTATGTTTTTCTAAAGATAAATGGACATTTGGTTTCTTCTTTAGATTATATACCTCGAAGCATGCCAAAAGAAATGGGCAATGTTCAGATGATAACGGCATTTAGAACTACACGTATTTTATTTAAAGCGTCCACATGCTATGCCGTGTTAATTCGTGTAGATGTAAACGCGCGCTTAATGCGTGTCATTTGAACATACCCTATTTATATTTTTTTGCCTTACGCCATTTTTTTCCTAGATTTAACAAAAAAAACTCAATCGTCTTTATAATATTTTCATAGAGGTTCGAGGTTTTTTTTTATTCTTTTCGTCTACTTGTCCTTGAGGACCGTTTTTACGTAACCGGCCAGTTATTGGCGAGACCTGAAGGGTCTCCAGCCAAAGGATTGAATTGACGCAGGAAAAGTGTACATGGAAGAACTTGGGGAAGCCTTTATCCAAAAGTGGGACAGTATTGGTTGACATAAAAATATTTTCACTCTCGCCATTACATTTTGGTGTACAATAAAGTATATTCTATTCTACATTATCATCATTACTAATCATCATCATAGCAGCCAGCAAACATCTTCTGCTATATAAACTATTACAATCAAAGGCCTTGAGGAATTCCCATGGCATTAATTACCGCGGTTGACGAATTAGTTCTTGATGGCACTTCGTTGTTGTTTCAAGCTGCTGTCTACCTTCTTGACATAATTCCTTATTAGCCTTTTACGGAAGCTACGAGAAAATTAAAATTCGTGACAAATGACGTCATATGAATGTATGTGTTAAAATTGCCCTTTTACTATGGCGTAATAACAGTGTTATGTTTTAAATAATACTCGCTTTCCATAGAATACAAACACACATGTCATATAAAAGTTACGTAAACATTATTTTATAGTTGTTTACTATAGCCACTTCGCGTGTTTGAAGCTCTTTAAGTTTTTACTACAAAGTAGCAGTTCGCTAATCAATCAAAGAGGTTTCGACACACGAACGGAATGTTAAGTCTATCGAAACCATGAGTTATCGCCTTAATAACGCCGAAGAATAGGCTCTGATACGCTCCACTTGCTTGCGGTGATCTGTTGTAAAGGTGCTTACATATTTGATTCGATTTTATCGATCGTTTTTTTGAGCGACAATATCAATAGTGAAAGAGAGTGACTACTGAGATGACGGCTAATAGAGATGTATGGAAGAAAACTTAAGTACGTAAATGCATCATGGACTAGCAAGAAAAAATATAGCTTCATTCTAAACACCCCATTTAACGTACTTACTTAGTTTTTCGAGCGAATACGTTGACATTTTTTCATCTTTCTGATTTGTCGAGTGTCTTTGATATAGCGATCGACGAAAGCATACAAATCTGTAGGCACCTTAATAAGTTAATACACATAAATGCTGACAACAAATCAGAAAGATACGCTTAATTGATGCTCTTTAAATAATTTAGATCGACGTAAAGAAGAAAGCATAAATCGGTTCAGCCGACATTTATCTCAGATTTCAATAGACAACTATAAATACAGATCGCTTTCACATTTATAATAATTTTCCGCTAGAAATATATTAATGTGCGGAAAATTATATTTTAATTAAATGATCGACTTTTAGACAAAGGAATTGTACTGTAATATCGTTTTTTTATTGTTAATCTTAGTTACGGTAGTCAGTTGTCACACTTTTTGGTTTTAAATAAGTTTGACTTATCGCGACGGTTAATAGGTATTGGCCCCGATTTTGTTGAGCTCCGACTATAGTTTACTTAGGGGTAATTTTCACCGCTGTTTCCTCGTGGTCATACTAGGTTGTCCTACTAATATGACTACGAGGATACACATGTCCTTGTGGTCACACTATGATGTTTGCACCCCCACTAAAAGCATTATAAGAAAACCAAAATATAGAACTAGGAATAAACACCTACATTGTCGTAATTTTTCTAGAAAAAAACCAATATGGAACGAACTAACACACAGTGAAATTAGTATTGGTTTTTTTTCTAGAAAAATTACGATTTTCTAGAAAAATTACGATTTTCTAGAAAAATTACGATTTTCTAGAAAAATTACGACAATTCTGGTGTTTATTCCTAGTTCTATATTTTCGTTTTCTTATAATGTTTTTAGTGGGGTGCAAAAATCATAGTGTGACCACAAGGACATGTGTATCCTCGTAGTCATACTAGTAGGACAACCTAGGGGTGCAAAAATCATAGTATGACCACGAGGACATGTGTATCCTCGTAGTCATACTAGTAGGATAACCTAGTATGACCACGAGGAAACAGCGATTTTCACCTACATATCAATAAGTAAAGTAGCCCGTTACTATTGACCAGAGAAGCTAAATGTTACCTAGAAATATGACATTTACATGTTCAATAATCTTGTCATTATCATTATATAAATGTGGTGAAATGTAAATGTTGGATTTTGAAAAGTTTAGAGACCGAATTAGCTAAGCGAACAGTTCATTGTTGAATTAAAATTTCCATTCGTCTCAGGATAGCTTATACACGATAAGCTTCAAAGTGTTTTTAGGCAACTAGTTGGTCAGCTCTAAACTTGATTTGACTTTTACTCAGTGCTTCAACAGAATTGGCGTCACTGTAACATCCACATTTGATGTTATGCTTAAAGGGCAACTGTTAAGAATTAAAAACATAAATAAAAACCGTTTCAGATAATTTAATTGTTGATTTATTAAGGGGGAATTTCACCAGCCTTTCAATAATCTAGTCCGTAACTATTCACCTGATAAGCTAAATGTGTGACAAGAATCTTGTCATTATCACTATTACCGACCGAATTACCTTAATGAACAGTTAATTATAGGTTGGTGAAATACCTCGTAAAGATTATTTATTTGGATATTGATGCTTATAAAAATAAATTGCTTTACAGTTTATCAGGTATTGTAGGTTTCATCATTTTAATGTGATACATTATTTATAACATTAGAACTACACCATCGTGTCCGATGCAATACTGTAAAGTAGAGGATGGCCGGTAAGCGTATTAAATGCGAACAGCTACCGGTCACAAATCATAATAATCTATGTATGTTCAGGCCGCTCGGGGGGTAGCCACAGGCTAATGTCCTTGCGTAACGAACCTAACAGATTTATTACACCACGGACTCTCACTCTCTCTATCGTATTTAGAATGAGTAAAAGAGATAGCGCGACGTATTAAAGCATGTATCGCAAATCATACCGTGATTTAACTCATAGTATTCAGAATTATTTTCAAGCTGTAAATTATTGTAAGGGTCTTATGAGAACGAATTGGGTTTTGGCTAAGCGCTACGTAGAATATGCTGGTGAAATAGAGAATCGAGGATGTATATTTTGCTTGATAATAGTTTGTTTTAATGAACCTATTTCAATATCAATTATAATGCCAGCCGGCCTAACATGTGCAGAGTGAGATACTTTTCGTGTCGAGACGAGAATAGGAGATAACCCATTCATTATCTTGTCTCGGAACGACATAATTCGATGACAACATTATCTCGCGTTGCGCATGTTAGGTAACGCTTTTAATAGCTTGCTTCGAAATTCGTGTACTGTTTTTTTTTAATACTTTGTTGTGTCTGAAAAATATCGCAGTTCGGTGTGATATGCATTATGACATACATGGAGATGCAAATCTGAACAGGCCAGCAGGACTACATCATCAAGGCCTGCAAGGATCCGTGGACATACTCGATAGAATCGCTTTACTTCTTTATTATTTTCCCGTAGTATTTTAAATAATACAATATACAGGGTGTTTGGCAGAACGTTGAACATACGAAAATGGTGGATAGGTGGGGTCATCTGCTACTTACTCAGCCCTAATTTATTTGGCCCTGGCCCCCTGGTCTTTTTTTTTTAATGCAAGTTGAAATTAAGATTTAAGTATTTTTTACATCTTTCTGTAAGTTTGAGGACTCATAACTTTTTTTCTAGCTAACATCTGAATAAAGCAATAATTTTATAAGATTCTGCCAACATTAAAGATTAAAAAGTTAAGAAAGTGGTGAAACTAGAAGAAAGCAAAAATTTTTTTTTTTAAATATCAAGGTGTCCAGGGCCACATAAATTAGGGCTGAGTAAGTAGCAGATGACCCCACCTATCCACCATTTTAGTATGTTCAACGTTCTGCCAAACACCCTGTATAGATCCAATTGAAACGTTTTAGTTGCTTCAACCACCGGATAATTTATCCCTTGGGGTAAATGTACCGTAAATGGTAAGGTTTTTCGTGCGATTAGGCGCACCTGAAGGGTATGCCATATGTCACGCAAAGTCCACCATATAACTGTAATAATAGCCTTTAGACTCTACCTGAAACAAAATAAGTATAAGATAGTCTATCTGCCTAGCCTTTTCCCAAATATGTTAGGTTCAGCTTTCAGTCGGGCTGCATGAAAAGAGCCTTCACGAGTGACGATAATTCAGTACGTTTGGCGCACCCTGGGCAGTCAACCCCGCTACCAACCTTGCTGATTGGCTAATCTTTTCACCACAGCATGAGCTATTTTCGTATAGCTCGTGCTGATACGAGAGAAGAAGCTTTCAGTCAAACTATAAGCGGCTAAATACCAGTATTTTACACGGAGCGAATGCCATCAGACTTCCGCAACCCAGTTAGGTACTGGGCAATGCCGATATCCTAAGGTAAGGGCAGAGTTTCGGGCTTCTGTTTACATGCCATAGGTATACGTATAACATCCAGTACCGATGGCTTAAGGACTTGTCACACTGGATGCGTTCTGCGTCCTCCGGTCCGGTCAAATCGAACGCAGCCCGCATCCTATGTTAACATCATTTGCGTTTTATAATATTTTATGTAATTACGATCCGACTATGCGAGCACAACACAACAAGCAAAGAACGTAGGGAACGCACCGGTCAGGCGGTTGGGGTGGGAAGATAGCGGACGGGCTGCCCGGTTGCGGGCAGGTGGGCTGCGGGCGGCGAGCGACACGTAATTAAATATAAAATGGCCGCTGTTTGCCCTGCCCGTCAGATCGGTGACCGTACCCGGATCGCTGACCGGATGCCCTGATCGAATGCCGTGCCCGGATCGCTGACCGGTTGCCCTGACCATGAAGTTAACATAGGATGCGGGCTGCGTTCGATTTGACCGGACCGGAGGACGCAGAACGCATCCAGTGTGACAAGTCCTTTAACGTGCTCTCTGAGGTACGGAGAGGTCTGGATGTACAACGAACGGTCACCCATCCACGGACTGACCGCGACAAGCGTAGCTTAACTTAAGTTGTTAGTTAGCCACGAGCTCCTCCTACTTTATTAGATCACATTTGACACTTCATCAAAATTTAACAACGTAACCTTGTAACAGCGGGCATAAAATATTATTTATTTTTTCGAAGTTAGAACTGTTCAACAATTACGATTACATATTTATTGTATTAATGACAAAAGAAGGTAATTTTACGATTTACTTTCACTAATAAACCATTCTAAACATAATAAACAATTTCTGTTCTAAAGAGAACTGAACGTCGTTACAATGTTGCGTCAGTGAACCCTTTTTCTTCTTAAACACTAGGGAGGTTACCCAAAAGAAATCAAAGTTGATAAGTAGATTCGAATGCAATGATTATGTATTGAATTCGATTTACATAAGTATGTTTGAAGTTCGTATCGATTCATTCACTCTAATCGATGTTTTTAAGCAGGTCATCTCACTCTGAAGCTAAAACTGACAGATGTCAAATGTGATCTAGATTAAATTGGCCCTACGTTAAAATAAGTAATAAATAGTAGTAGCAAATATTCTAAACATTATTTTTCACTTCCGAATAGAACTTCTGGCTGTGACCGTCCCAACTTTACCCGCAGGAGTAGTGAAATGTGACAAGGAACATCAGTAAGATGAACAGCAGCATGGAACAGTGACCTAATAATGTCGGTTGGATGTCAATATTGTAGTACAGAATCCAAATAAGAGTGATACGATCACCATTCGTCAATCAATTCATCAGATCATATCAATATCCCCTCAGCACTGTTCATTGTACGAGGCCCAAGTTTAACAATAGGTATTTATTGACTGTAATAGACTATATTTACTAGCACTAGTGAAACATTTCAGTCATGACAACTTAAATTGTTGTAAAATACGATGCTTTATCTTATTGGGTCATCGTGTCTGTATTTGAAGAAAAATGAACTGGGTAACTTTTTAAACGAATGTTTTTTTTCTAGTTTTTGGTGTAGGATGAAAATGTTTGGCGTGAATACCTTAAAAGATTTGAGCTCTTTTACTAGTATAGATATTATCTAATTGATCGAATATCAAAGAAGAAAAAAATCTTGATCCATTTCGTGAGCCCCTACTTATTTTTTGTTTTAGAAAACAAACTTCGTTTAATAAATAATTTATTTATGTGTATTCGTTTAACGATTAACACGCTCTATCTACAATTTTCTTTCTCTTCATAGAAAATGCAAAATACCGTATGAAATAAAAATAAATTTCAACATTTGCATAGACCAATCGAATAAACTAATTCATGCAATATGCAAGAAGTATGGTCCAATTAGCAATGTAAATTTTACTTTTAATGTTTTTATGGCGGACAAGATGAAACGATCGGTGCATCTTGATTCTAATGATTTTCTTTTGAACGTACAACTCGGTCAAGTGAACTCCTATCTATGCGGTTTCACGGAGCGATGATTAATCGGAATCGTATGCACGTATCGGAACAAATGTGCATTGAAATGTTGCGTGTACGCATGTTATGGTAACCACACTTTATTGGTTCGTTTGATACAGTTTTATGGCTGTGGTTGCCCGTGATTAGAGGTTGGAACATAAATTCGGGAAGTCGTTAGTCTAAACAAGGGTATGTGCTGACAAATACAGTATGTAATGGTTAAAGTATTGCTGTCGGTGGTATGCTGTTACGTGGGACAAGAATTATTACCATGAAATCATTATTAATTTAATAAGCCATATAAAACGCAACGTTCCGTTATCTGTGCACCACTAAGCATGACCAAACTGTTAGTCGATTAGATTAGCCAATCTTTATATCTGTGCCCCTAGTGAAAAAGGGTACTATGAGTCCTTATATCCTTTTGCCCCTAATGAAATGCTCTTTATACGGTTTACGGTTTAAAATCACTTATAAGGACTTATACCCTTTTTTACTAGGGACACAGATATATAAAAGGAGAAACTGACTGACGTATCAACGCACAGCCTAAATCGCTGGGGTTAGAAACTTATAATTTGGACAATAGGTACCCCTAATAACGTAAGCATCCACAAAGGAAGTGTTTTTGGAAATTCCACCCCTAAATGGGTGAAAAAGTTGTTAACGTTTGTATGAAAATCCTTGGCACAAACACTCTTCAAAGTAAATAATTAAAGATGGACTTTTGGATTTTAAAACTACACCTAAACGGCTTGACGAGGGTTTAAAATTTCACGCAAGCGCAGTTGCTGGCAAAAGCTAGTTAACCTATAAATGTTGGGACATTATGTATATGTTAACGTAGTTTTGACAAACCGTGGCGTTATTTATATCTACGCTACATTTTTCTGGACGTTTCCCGGTACGTCTCATTTTTAGCGTGGGATTTATGGTAACCCTACACCTGCTTATAGAAGTTTTAATAAATCATCGTACATTTACGAGTGTGCTTTTTTAAAACAAGTATCTACTTATAGACCATAACAGATGTGATGTTGCAGTGTGGTAGTACTACTGAATAAATTATGCCATTTCGATTGCTGATTGCGAAAGTATATTTACGGTTAATGCATGAAATTAATAAATTTTTCGTTATGAAATAATTGAATTTATGAGCTTTTATATTAAGTACAATTCGATTAATGGTTTTGTTACTCCCGAGCGATTGCTGAAATGTAATGATTGCATCAAACATGTTTTTTTATCTGACCCATTTTTGCTGCACTTCAGGTTAAATCAATTTGATGTACAGATGAATCACTACACATTTTTATCTTTATTTACGCAATTAAAGATAAATTAATGTTAGATAGACGAAGAGACAAAAATATTGCTACTCATTAAGATTTAATTCTGAACTAACCAATGGTCGTTAATGAGATAGCGCTCAAAGGGTTACAACATTTCGCGCTCACATATGCGCGTGCGACGATCGCAAATCCATGCGTTGGACGTTTAATTTTAGGGCGTCTCGTTCCCGGAGAGCCACTAGGAAGTGCACGAGCCTATTTCAGTCCGGCCCTTTGTTGCTCCGTTTATTTCTGTTTACGTCGCGTTTCGTAACTTTACGACCGACTCTCGGATGCGCTCGCGCACGCTCTGTTGCAACAGTTATTAACGGCTGCCCGGAGCGAACCCAATAAGAAATGCTATTCTGTATTGTAGCGATGTAATCGCTTTCTCGTCAACACATGTCTATTCGATGTTAAATCGGATCGATTAATCGTTTTATAACGACACTTATAAATTAAGTATTGTGAATAATGTTATCGATTAATTGAAATTTATTGTCCCCGTGTTAGCGACTTCATTTCTTTGGACATGGTGCATTTGTCTTTATTATCGTTAGGGTTGCCAGGTGCTTCTGTATATAGAGATGCCGTTTTATTTTCAATGATAGAGATTTCAAAACTTTTTTTTTCAATTATATTTTCCTTTTCACAATTTGTTCAATTCAATAAGTAACTCAATTAACAATAATAATTGCGTCAATCACATGATCAATTTTCAAATTCGTCAAAACATAAAATATCTTACTTAATTAAACTTTGTTTGGATGTGTTTCATTGATTCATATTTTGATTGATATACGGAGAGTATTCTGATCAGGATTTCTATCATCTTACTTAGTTAAGTGATTCTCTTTCTGCTTTAATTTATTGATGGTTACATCATTTTAGTATTGCGCGATCGGCTTTTGTTTCATTTCGCTTTGTTTTGGTAATTTCGTGATTTAATAATGATGACCTAATTTTCTTAGAGAAATAGGTATGTAATAATAAAATGTAACACGGTATTATGCTTTATACAATGAGATATCGAGTATTAAAATATTTATTAAATAAACATTTCATCATCATCATCAGCTCATTACTGACCCACTGTTGGGCATGGGCTTCTTCTCAGAATGTGAAGGATTTAGGCTTTAGTCCACTACGCTGGCCTGGTGCGGGTTGGCGAACTACACACATCATCGAGAACTGTTTGGAGCCCTTTCACATGTGCAGGTTTCCTCACGATGTTTTCCTTCACAGAAAACTCAGAGGTGCGGGCCGGGATCGAACCTTTCTTTCTGCATAGAAGGCAAGACTTCAAACGCTAGGCTATCACTCCTTAAAAAAAACTATTTTGTGCTAACTTCGACTTGCATCGACGTGACATCCCTACAACCCGCTAATGTGTGTACATCAATAAGATATAACATATTCTCCGTACACGGGTGCGAATAATTGACCTTTAGCCGATTCCCACATTGACGGTGTACGGTGTACAGGCTGCCGAGGCGTTAGAAAGCGCTTATCGGCAGGCAACTGCTCACCTCTAAATGAAGTGTCGTGATTTTTACCGATAAAGTCTACCGGTTGATTAATTGATGCCGCCGCGTGCCCCCGCGCAGCTGACAATGTATTAGGATTTAGATAGAGGTAGCTGGGAGAAACAATAGAAATTAAATGGTTTTTGTTTGGAATGCTGTACCAGTTTTTTTGTAACTTCATTCACCTGTCTGGTTTTCACAGAAGCGGCAAGAAGGAAAAAGTGCATAGGATGACATTAATGGTGATTCTGTGAACTTATTTTTTTTCGAAACTGTAACTACATAATAATTTGGAAAAAAAAACATAAATAGGTACATGATAGAGCTAGTAGGTAAGATTGAAAAAGTACTAACTACTCGCTAGATTCTTATGCAAAATATTGTACTACCTCCCAGACAACACAAAGTAATGTATCAAGTATTTCCACGTGGTTGGTCCCCTTTGATGTCTACGGAAGAACCGATCCGCGTTGGCACATGCCAGATGTAGTCAGATGCACATATCTAGTATGCAGATGCATTGCATTCCTATTTGAAAATGATCTTCCACACTTGGGACACTTGAGTACGTAACTTCAGTTTAAACGGGTACTGAGAACGGCATTAATATTTTGGAGTTTTGAAATTAAGTATCTTATCTTATCTAAAGAGATAGATCAGAGGGGCTCGCTGCTAACTAATAATGACGCGGGTCATTGAAAGGCAATGTTAAGCTGCGTTTGCCTCGGTCAGTCCGTGGATGGATGAACATTCGTTGCATATCTATACCCCTCCGCCTTAGTTGCATGAAGCTGACCCTAATATAGTTGGGAAAAAGGCTAGGCAGAACGAACAAATATCAAGAAATATTTATAGATCACTAGCTTTTGCCCGCGGCTTCGCTCGCTTTAATTAAGCTCAAAAAAGTCTTAAATTTTCTATATAATATAAAGTATAATATAATTCAAATAAAGTATATAATATAAAGTATAATTAATGCTTTAATTAAGCTCAAAAAAGTCTTAAAGTTTCTATGTAATTATATAATATAATTCAATCATGATTCAAAAGACACGTGGCGCCATCTATGAACGTTATTGTTGTTTTCCTCGGGAACAGTACTTTTTTTCGGGATGAAATGTACATATGTCCGTTTCTGTACACCTGACAACGTATATGCATTTCAGGATGATCGGTTCAGTGGTTTAGGCGTGAAAAGGTAACAAACAAACTTACTTTCGCATTTATAATATTAGTTAGGAGTTAGGATAATACCAGGACATCGTGGCGGACTAAGGACTAAACCATTCTCAGTCTGAGAAGAGGCCCGTGATGCCCAGCAGTGGGATCATAAAGGTCTGATTATTCTTATGCTTTAACATAATACAATTCTTTTAAGAATTCTATACTCTATCTTTATTTTATCTTTCTTTTCTTATGTTAAAAATAATACTTGCCTACTTGGCATTCATAAATCACTTTCGAAACTTTGTACAATTATCACTTACTATTAATGCTAACTGTACACACTACTTGAGTTTTGACAAAAAGTTGTTTGGCACACCCAGTATTACTTCCACTCATAGTAAAGTGTTGAAATTAGAGCCTTATTCTTTGAATTAAGCTCTCAAAACCTCTTCTAATATAATAGGCTCTTACTATCCATTTACGCAGTTCCATGTAGCCGTCATCGTGGATTTGATTACCTTTCCATTCTCATGCAATCGGTATGAAATGAAAGGCACTCGGTACTGGCAGCGGTTTGAAAGGCAATTCTCTGGTAATATGATGAGACTTGCGCCGGTCAAGTTTAATCGCTCTAATTCATGATAAAGTTTAAGATCTAGATTATGGAGATTGTACTAGCTGAAACTGACATAGGCAAGATTTAAAAAAAAAAAATACTTTATAGGTACTTACGTCTTTTGAAATTCACAAGATACCAAAGATGCATTCAATTTAAAAAAAACCGGCCAAGTGCGAGTCGGACTCGCGCACGAAGGGTTCCGTACCATTATCTATAAAAACGGCAAAAAAATCACGTTTGTTGTATGGGAGCCCCCTTAAATATTTACTCTATTCTGTTTTTAGTTTGTATTTGTTGTTATAGCGGCAACAGAAATACATCATCTGTGAAAATTTCAACTGTCTAACTATCACGGTTCATGAGATACAGCCTGGTGACAGACGGACGGACGGACAGCGGAGTCTTAGTAATAGGGTCCCGTTTTACCCTTTGGGTACGGAACCCTAAAAAATACTTGATTGTGAAATAGATATAAGTGACACGTAAAGTGATATTTATTCCTGTAATTTAGGAAATGTGTTACGAATTTGGATACAAATAAAAGCTTAGTCGGAAAGGGGGTACTAAAAAGGGTGTTAAAGAACAATTATAATAACTAACTTTTGTTCTGCAATTTTCCCCAAAAGTCAATAGTTTAAGTGAAATAGCTGTTCAAAGATTTCATCAAAATACTTAGGTCTACCTATCATCAGCTATGATCAGCTGTGTTTACATTTTAAGTCATATTTGGGGTCACGAAGAAAGAAAGCTCCATTTTTTGAATTCATTACTAAAGCAGTGAAGATTTTTTGAAAAAACTAAATTAATAATAATTTTGGATGGATATAAAAATTGTTGAATTTTGAAATTTAAACACTTGTTTTAAAATAGTCATCAGTTATACTTTAAGTGGTTGACGGATAAGTATCTCTTTTCCGACTAACCTTGTCTAAGATAGATAATAAGGTATCTCTTCTGACTTTCTTGTTCATAATATTAACCTATGCATGCCTACATATGCTCAAATATTGTCATGTAGCCATTTCAGTTTAATGGGTAGAACACCACTAAAGCACGTTGTAGGTATTAGTCATGCTTCGATCTTATTACCCTAGCAATAGTATGTAGTACCCGTAACATTTCTAACTAAAACAATTTTACAAGGAACCCTCTTGCACGTTGACCGGCGCTAACGGCGGCATCAGTAGGTGAGCTCAGTTAGATCTACAGTTAAGCGAAAATAGCAATCTTCGCCAGCGCTGGATACAGAAATCCATTTGGTTTTAGTGTGCGGTCATTGTGTTGTGGCGGTAGCGGGCATTCATGTTATCTGACCGTTTGACGGACATGTCTGTTGTAGAACCACTAGCTTAATAGGTTCTGAATTATCACTAAAGCGCAGTTCAGCCTACGCTATAATATAGCATATAACAAATATTGTATGGCACAACGATATCGCTCAGCAAACATTTTATATGGACACTTTCACACAACGCTATGTTATAAAGTATTGGCTTGCTGTACGCGATGCACTTGAGCGATTCTCAAAGCTATATCGTACGATTCTCCGGTCTGCGCCTCGCCTCGCTTCTACCCCGTCCGTCGCCCGACGCGGCGACGGATCGCCGTTAAATAACTTGCTGTACATAGTAGACCGGCTTGCGATATAGCGTATAGTGTGAACGTCAAGCTATAAAGTTATAGCTTATGACGCAATATGCTTTACTATATAGCGAAATAGTACAGCCTAGTCTGAACTACGCTTCATGTTAACTGAACATACGTGACGGGCATGTCTTTTAGTACCACGTAGCTTAATACGTTCTGATTTATCTCTAGCTAGCGACCAGCCCCGGCATCGCTCGGGTACGTTTTATAGCTTTAAATTTTCCGAAAGAAATTACCTAAATGAAGATGAAAACCGCATCAAAATCCATTGAGTAGTTTAGAAGAAGTAAGCGGACAAGAATACAGACGCGAAAAGCGACTTCAATTTGTACTATTTAGATACTGTAGACTAGAGAAGATGTATGTAGGTACCTCAGACCAAATAAAAAACCAAGATAGAGCGCTGTCAACAGTGACGTGAGGCCGGTTTCGTAAACATGTGTGCACTTAGTGAGGTGTAGTTTGATTGTAGGTTGATTGAAAAATGTTGTAACTGTGTGCGTGTATGCACAGAGCGGAGGTGTAGTTTTGGCATGCTTCACTGTATTGTTCGCAGCGCAGCGTCACAGTAGACATATAAGCTACAGCAGTACTTCAACTACCTACAATCGTCCGATTTGACACATTCACACAGACACGCACTGCAACAAGACAAATAAGGTATTTCCGGGATACAGTTCCATACAAAAACAAAAAACTACTCAGTATACAGGGCGTGTCTGTGTGAGTGTTTCAATTCATGAGATTATAGTAAGTTGAGGTAGGTACTGCTTTAGCTTATACGAGTATGTCTACTGTGGCAGCGTTCTGTCTTGGTTTTTTATTTGGTCTGAGGTAAGTACCTATTATTGTATAATATAGTAGTAGGTACACTACGGACTACCCCTACTTTTATGTCTTTCCTGCCCAGTCCAAGGTTGTCTGGAAGGCATCGCTTTTAGCGATAAGATCGCCGTTCGACCATTTATTACTTACTTCCATAACTTTTATTTATTTTTATCATTTGACTTGGTCGCGTTTGACCCTAGGCGCACTTGATGGTAAGCGAGACAGGGTCTAAGATGGAGCACACGAATCCAAGAGATATAGAGGGATTCCCCTTTACCCCTCGCTCTCTCTTATAAATAATATTGTAACTTTACTCCTATGAACAATATCTTATCAATAAATTATCTATCTTTCTATCAATCTATAGTTACTGTGCAGTGCAGATAATCTAAATTAAAACTGTTTGTATTAAATTAAAACTACTGTTCTTTATTTAACCTTTAAAAACCTTTTAGAACAGCATATTGAAGTCAAAACTATTGTATTGATCAAATAAATCTTGATTATAAATAACGTAATCAATATCATATGAAATCATATTTTATAACACAGTTACGTGAGCAACGCAACATTGTATTATTGGTGCTGTACAACCTTTTTAATCGTACTTCCATAGCAAATCGAGACAAAAACCATTTAAGTTGTAATTTTTATATGTAAATGTTATAGCTTGTTGTCCGCTCCACTTACATGGTCACCGCCTTACAAGCGAACTTCTTGCAACTGAATAACTGAAGGCGGTTGATTGATGTGCTACAATGGCATTCCGATGACGTAACTGTTGCAGCGTCCCCCTTCCGTTAGTTTGTAGTTCATCTCGTGGTATAGGGAAAAAGGTTGCGAAATACATATAAATGTCGAAATTATGAAATAGTAGGTAGATGATATTTTTACTAGAAAAATTGAAGATACAGAAATGTGGATTGAATCCGGATGTTATAATTATTTGAATAAGCTCTAACGATTTAAAAAAATACTACGTTCAAAATAACTGTACTGTATTCGAAAACGTTTAGTTTTCTTTAAAATAAATTATTTGATTTGAATCTTCATGAATATACCTTGAAAGATTAACACACTTAAATAAATCATAGCGGGTATAATGCACTGTATCCTCAAATAAACAAAAAGGAATGTGGGTCAAGATTTACCCAAAAGATTTAGTTAAATCACTCATTAAATTATTGTAGAGTCTGATATTCTCATACTTTGAATTTCCCAATGAATTTGGAATGCAATCAAACAATACTCCAAAACATCACCAATTATTGTGAGTCAGGAACACGACCCTCCGTAAAGACGTGAGAAAGAGAAGAAAGAAACGCAATTCAGAAAGGACATCGGCAGTGTTGCGCCCGAACCATTACAGAAATGGAAATTGAAAGAGATGTATTTTAATTTGTTGATTGCTTGATTTTCTTCGAGATTGACAACGGAAATGAAAAAATAAAAAATACTAGTCATTTGGTTCCAACGCCTCTCTTCCAAAAAAACGAGGATTTCTCCATAACCCCGTTAACGCGAATAAAATAAAACTAATTCTAATCGAACGCCCACGAAATGCTTTTTGTCATCATACTACTTTGATATCTGTAACAAGTGTTAGGCCTAGCTTTTGCCCAGCGTTATTAGGGCGGCTGTCAACCTCTTTTTCTAAGTGCTAATCTTCTTTAATCTTTGGCACTAACTTCTAAGTCTAACCTAAGTGTGCGTAGTTTGTCTTGTCAAGCAGCTCGTAAAAAACACTGAGAATAAGGGTCATTCTTACTTGCTAGCAAATAGTGTAACGTTATCTATTTGATTGTAATCGGCGAATTTATTCCGAGATCAGATTCCTTTTAAATTATTATCTAAACAGAGAAAAGGGCTGTTCAGACTAGTGTTTATGTAATTCTTCGCCGTTATAAGGAAGTATTCTGGTAAAAACATTTTTTTATCTATATTTCATGAATCGAATCATACTTCATTATGGATATTTCTTTAGTGAATAAGTATAGAGCTATGTTACAATTTTGGTGTACAATAAAGTATATTCTATTCTATTCTATAATGTAACAATGCATTTCCGAAAGTTTTCACTTTTGTAACAAATTACAAAAACGTATTACTTAACTGCTGTGTCTAAGTTGTAAAAAAATAGTTCTAGATAGCAAGACCATTTTAGGGAGATCAACAAAATCCATTCTCAAAAAGAAAAATAGTATTGCTTTGAGAGACACGTTTCACGCGCCACAATTCTGCGCAAGCGTCGAATCTAAGTAAGTGGCCACAAAGAAGGTTTTTTATGTGGCCACGCGACTGTAGTCGTGCTTCAGGCGCGTGATAGATGCTGATGGCCACCATTACCTAGTGATAGTGAGACGTATGGTCACCTCTAAACGATCTACGCTGCAGGAAGGGCCAGAGTGCTGGCTTTTAATGGCTAGCTGTACTTTGACTGTTTTACGAGGGGACTTGATGGTGAAGCATCGAGCTATCGGAGTGATTGCGCTATGATAGGCCGGCGACTAATTGTGGTAGGTTTAAGTCGTTGACTTTACTGAGAATTTACTTTTACTTATCGCTTGGAGGAACTGTACTACAAATGAGTTTTATAACATTGAGTGTACGATTGGTTATTTTATGAGAAAATATCTGTGCCCGTAGTGAAAAAGGGTACAAGTCCATAAAAAGGGTATAACGATAAAAAATAGAAAACTACAGAAAAAGGGTATGGGACATTATCCTTTTATACTAGGGGCCTTTTAAAAAATATATTTTTTAAGGACCTACACCCTTTTTCACTAGGGGCACAGATACTCGTATATCTAATTCTAGAAAATAAACCCTGTTGGGTAAGTTTTCATCTTTTTGTTAGCTTAAAGTTTATTCATATATTCAGAGTCTGAAGCTGTTCGAACATTGCTTGCACACGTTCGTATTGTACACAAATAAATTCCGATCAATTTTTCATCGATTGTTCAATCGATTACAATCAATCGACGGTGGGCAATCGCAACTTATCGATGTTATCTAATCGCGTAAACATTTGGACGTCCCGCGTGTCGGTGCCTGGCGCTCGCTCACGAACTCCCATTGTGTCGCGTTTCACGCCTGCGCCTGCGCCGCCATTCGAAAGTAGGGCCCTTGCCGAGAATGCGATTAAAAAAAGTATTTGGTACACTGATTGCGTTTAAGAAATATTTGTTCGATTGCATCGCTTTCAATAAGATGGGAATTTAAATTCATGTTGATTGTCTTGTAATATTTTGGAAGTTTATTCTATCACCTAATTCGTGTCGGATACTTGTTTTTTACGATTTAATACGCCCGTTATAAGTTTGCGGTGTGAAACAACATAATAGATTTGTCGAATTTAGAATACTATCTATCTCTTTTTCTTTTACTAGACAAGACCTCTTGAACTTAGCTACAGACACGTACCTAGATTACGATTATGGTAGCATGACATAGTCGTTTATTTTGCTCTTAAACTTTGTCACATTATTACGTATTACCCCAATTTTCATTTCCGGCTTAGAGCAGAAAGTCTTTAAAACATTTCATGTACAAAAGTTGTCAAAATTTTAAATTTATTCCTCGGTCGTTGAAAAATGGCTTTTACATACTTACGTGACGTTTCCTGCGTATGTAACAAATTAAGTAGGTACATTCTATGGGAGTCTTCTTAGACTTGGCTAAAGCCTTCGACACAATTTCCACTGACCTTCTCCTGAGAAAGCTAGAAGCGGTAGGTGTAAGAGGCATTCCCCTTGAATGGTTCAGAAGTTACCTGTCCAACCGGAGGCAGTTTGTAAAAATAGGCGATTTTACAAGTAACCCACTCCCCATCAATTTTGGAGTCCCGCAGGGCAGTACACTTGGCCCGACTCTATTCACAATCTATATGAATGAAATATTAAATCTCTCTCTTCCTAAAGCAGAAATAATAGCTTACGCAGACGATACTGCAATTATTTTCCATGCTAAAACTTGGGAACAGGTGTACAGCCTTGCATAGGATGGACTTTTGACAGTTGCTAAATCTCTTGACAGGAACCTGCTGACCCTTAACATTAAAAAAACAAAGATCATCACCTTTTTCAAAACCATAGCATCAAGTCCCCCTCAATGCTTGACACTCAGATTCCACACGTGCTCCAGTGACCATAATCCTCCACTCGAAGGCTGTACTTGCACTACAATAGACCGTGCACACTCGCTCAAGTACTTGGGCATTACCTTAGATGAAAACTTGTCCTTCAAATCTCACATACATTCACTTTCTGGGCGAGTAAGGAAGCTCATTCATGTTATGAAAAAACTACGCGATTGCACACCCGCTCCGGCTCTCCGCACTGTTTATCTAGACCTCTGCCAGTCTGTTCTTCAATACGGAATCTCTGTATGGGGTGGTGCTGGCAAAACCACATTTATCGAAGTCGAAAGAGCACAAAGAGCCGTTATCAAAGTAATGCTTAAGAAGCCATTCCTGTACCCTACTGACCTACTCTACAACGTCTTCCCGGTCCTTCGCGTACGTCAACTTCTTATCTTCACCGCTACCCTGATCACACACAAGAACATAAAACACAGACCAGATTATCAGTCCTTAAATTCAAAAAGAACCTTTAGAATTCCCCTTCCCCCAGCAAATTCTCTTCTAGCAAGACGCTGTCCTGACTACTTACATAAACACATATACAATAAAGTTATCAGGTATTGTGATATAAAAGAGCTTAAACAACATTCATGCACAAAGGTCATAAAAAAGTGGCTCATATCACTCTCGTATGATGAGACTGAGGAACTCATAACGTAAGCGCACGTACACGCACACACACCCATGCACTCATTCAAATACACACAGACATACCTACACACATACCCACACACTCACATCAACATGCACACAAACGCACACACATTCACACACACACACACACACAAACCCTCACCTAATTCTTCTTGATTTTTGTTCATCTTTTATTCTTTTTTATTAAAATTCTTTTATTAAAATTGTTATACCTAACCCTAGTTATTACAGTAATTATCTAAGGTCACTGTCCAGGCTTAGACGCTACTAATCTGTTCTCATTAAATGTCGCAACTCTGGCCCCTAAGATACAGGTTGTACCTAGTTTAGGGGTCAACGCCAAAATATTTGTAAAAAATGATTAGTTACAGTTAAGCACTATGTTTTGTTAATCTTAAGAATGAATGTAACAAAGAACTGAATAAATTTATTATTATTTATTACTTATTAAACCAGTTTCTTTGAATCTGACACTACCTGCTTAATTGTATTTCCAATAAAAGGCTCATAGTTTTACTAAAAACCTTAATATAATTTCCGGAGGAACCATTTTTACTTTCATCCACCTTTCACCCGCTGAAGCATCAGCTTGTATGTACCTACTCATGTTACCTCACGCCACTGACTGATTAATGTATCGGTGCACCGCGGACCGACTTATTGACAGGCGGTCCTACTGCATGCATTGTTAGAAATTCTCACATGCTCTCAATGTGTGTGGACCTTTGGTGCGACTGTAAGCGGGTAGCGAGAGCGATTGATGTAACAAAAGTTAAGATCGCTGTTTGCTTGACGTTTGTGGAGGAAATAACAAGGAAGGCTGACTCTTTCAACATGTAGAGTAAACATAACACACGAATAAAAATGATAAAAAAACTACAAACTATTAACCAAAGGGGCCAGCAACTCGGCATAGTGTTCGGAGGTAGTTTACTGACCACCTATTGCTGGATTTATTATGCAGCCCAAGAATATAACCATCTTCTTCTCCTCTCGTGTCGGTACGAGCATAACTCATGACGTGTTGAAAAGATTAACCAGTCAGTACGGTTGGTCGCAAAGCCTAGGGTGCGCCGGACGTACTTAAATATCGTCACTCGTGGATTCCAGGGCCGGATTATTCATAAGGCGGGTTAGGGAACTGCCTAGGGGCCCTGTGCCGTACCAAGAAAAAAAAAACGTTTCATGGAACGATTTTTTTTTAAAGTATTCTTCCTCAACATTTTTCCTTTTTTTTCGACACATGTTGTCAGTTGATGAAATACTTCATACATAGTAGAACTACTCGTAAAATAGCTGCATTCGACGATATAGGTAAGGTAAGCGTTAATTCTGGATTCTCTTACCATGTGAGAACATAGACAAAGACAAAATACTGTACGTATAAAGACGATTATGTGATTGTAATTTTTTTAGTCTATATTTAGAAAGTATGGTTTGATTGGCATTCGATTTTCTAATTAAGTTTAAAATCGTCTGGTGAGATATGGAGAGAACAATTCATCTATTTATTAGTTGCAATACCGCAGAATATAATTAAGTTGTCGACGTTATTGCTAAAACGTGAATGTAAAAAAGACTAAAACACATCTCTCGAAATATAAACGGAAATATCCTTATCAAAATCTATTGTTGTGTAAGTATAAATATACTATAATGAGTAGGTAATGAGTGGTTGTATCTCCCGCTGTTTTCTAGCGGTCTAGACGATCCGCCGTGCAATCTAAAGTGTTCTCAGTTCCTAATCTGTCAATCGTGATCCCAGCAAATGATCTGCCAGTGGTGAACTCATTTGCTTCTGCGCACATTTGTCATTCCCCTTACTAGTTTTCTCCTTATATCTAAGAAACATCGAATTTTTAACTATCAATTATAATATGAAAGTTATGTATTTCGTTATCTTTTTCGGTCATCTAGATTTTATTAACGACTCCTCTTCGTAAAAATATGGTTGTAATAAGTAGTTGTTTTTTTTACAATGTGGATCGCCTAGGGCTGTTCGTATTATGGTCGTTATGTGCAATAGATAGTATAGTGTGGCCTAAAGTAACATGAATTAATTTCGGTTTCGCTTGATCTATGTAGTGATATTTTTATTTTTAGCACGGGGAGGTGTTAATGTTCCACTTTTACAGCAATCTGATGATGGATGGAGAATATTGTTTAAAGCTACATTGCACTTACTGATGGAGTTATTTACTCTCAAACCGGGTGGTCGTGAGATTTTTATCTATTTAATGAAGAGCTTTTTCGTCTGAGATTTCGGTTGTTCTAGGACGTACTGTTATTCGGTTATTCTAGTAATTGTTTTTCATTGGGCATGACACAGGTACAGCTTTGAGACCCCCGTCCAGATGTGGGCCTATTTATACGGCTGTATTTACTTATAGAGAAAAGCAAATACAGCCGAATTGACTACAATTGTATACATGGTGGAAACGAATTCGTGTAACTCCTTCAAACCGCGTGATCTACTTGTGGCACAAATTAACACTAAATGGGAGATTATCAAAAAAAAAATACTTTGTGTTCTCTTTCTGGGTCATTTTAGAGCCCCTAGTTAACTTATTGTAAAGAGCGATATCGTCCTAGTTGTGCCGCCAGTTGTGTCGTCACATATATTTTTCACAGCAATTTTTTCTTTTACACCGAACAAAAAAAATAAATGAAAACGTCTGTAATTCTGTATTGAATTTGAAACACTTATTAAACCGGGTCGTTTACCCAAATTCGGATGCCTGTGATATTGCTCGTATTGAGGCAAACAACCAAGTGTAATCGTCATCACGTAAACTTTATGTCCGTCTTGTTAGTCATATTTCATTACTGTAGGTAAGGAATTCTACTCTAAATCGAAATTATTATGAAGCTGACAGGGAAATTAACCAAAAGGATGTGGTGTTCCAAGTTCCGGTCAGATTTCATATTAATTATCAGCTAATTACAGGAAGCGGGGAAATTGCTCTGAGAGTCTAATGTAGTACTCACTACTTACATCTGAACATGAAGTTATACTTGCATTTACTTATTCACTTCCACTTCACATTATAACACAAGTATTAAAAACTAAGTAATATCCGACTTTCCATATTAAAGAAATAGATTAAAGTTTTTTTTCGATACATAGAAAATCTGTATGAATCGGCCGCTTATACTCGTATGTGATTCGGCTAAGTCATCAAACTCCAATCATCATCTGCCTAGCCTTTTCCCAACTATGTTGGGGTCGGCTTCCAGTCGAACCGGATGCAGCTGAATATCAGTATTTTACATAGAGCGACTGCCTATCAGACCTCCACAACCCAGTAACTGGGTAATACGATACTCTTGGTAAGACTGGTTGTCAGACTTTCTGGCTTCTGACCAACAGTAACGACTGTCAAAGATCTACAAATGACAGCCGGGACCAACGGCTTTACGTGCTTTCCGAGGCACGGAGGAAACTCGCTATGGTAAATGGTCACCCATCCACAGACCAACCTCGGCAAGCGTGGCTTAACACGGAAGATCGGTCTATGCGGCTGTAATTATTTAGCCACGAGCTCCTCCACGAAGTCATCAAACTCCAATAAGAAAATATAATATTACTTTAAAGGTAACACTAAATTGTGGATAGAGGCAATGGAATAGTAGTTATAAGTATGTACATAGTGCTGTACCCAGAAACTTGAACAAAGTGAAACTTGTGCAGAAACCAGAAACAAATGCCGTAATGTATAGGTAATACAGTTTAGTTCTGAAGTCAGAACTTTCAACTGAATTGTTAACGCGTCAACTGAACCGAATAGAAGGCTGCTATTAAAGTGTGTCCTCGATGTGGAATTAAATTTTACATCAGATTTATCAAATGAGATATTATGAGTCATTACGCACTGTCGACTGGTCGCCGGAGACTTGGTCGAAGGCGACTGTGACGTTCCATAGGTTAAATAAGTGTTTACGCACTCGGTCGTCGGTCGGCCGGGCGACTATGCTTAAGTTTTGGTAGCACAGAGACCAAGTGTCCGGCGACCAGTCGATAGTGCGTAATGGCTCTTATAGCTTCTTCTACTTTCGTGTCAGCACGAGCTATACGAAGAATAGCGCATGCCGTAGTAAACATACGAGCCCGTCAGCAAGAATGGCAGCGGGGCTGACTGTCTCGGGTGCGTCGGAAGTACTAAAGTATCGTCACTCGTGGAGGCTCTTTTTACCCGACTACGGCGAAGCCAAAAGGAAGGGTAATGATTTTGGCAGTCTATGTATGTATGTATGTATGTAGGTAAGTATGTTTGTATGTATGTTTGTATGTTCCACCGTAGCGCCTAAACTACTGAACCGATTTTAATGAATGAGGTGTCAATAGATTTGTAATAATGGTCCGGGTAACATAGGCTATGTAAATTTTATCAAAATTTTATATGACGGAAATTAAACCTAAGATTCTAACCTCGAAAAAAATTAAATTGAGATAATCATCACGTGTTTGGTATCAAAAGAAAGGTGTTGGCGAGCACATTACAAATATGTATCTATATCATATTGTTTAATTCAAAATATATGTTTAAAATGCGGTAGTACAGTTCGCGCGGCAGTCCTATTTGTACCTATTGGTGCCGCGGTCTATACCCTTTCTTAGAATGCGACGATGTAGATATTACACGGCTAGTGTATGTGCCCGATCGGGAAACGGAAAAGTATTAAATAAAAAATAAAGTTAAAAAACTGTAACCCGACTACGTAAATAAAAAGGGGTCTAAAAAGGACGAAACAAGAAAATAATTCAAATAGAAATCCAGAAATTCATCGGTACAAAAATGGTCAAGGTAGAGCCGTGGTCGCACTTACTGTGTGTTTAATGGAGGTGTTCCTGGCACCTAGTAGGTATACAGTAAGTGCGACCACGGCTCTACCTTGACCATTTTTGTACCGATGAATTTCTGGATTTCTATTTGAATTATTTTCTTGTTTCGTCCTTTTTAGACCCCTTTTTATTTACGTAGTCGGGTTACAGTTTTTTAACTTTATTTTTTATGCACCTCACGGGGCTCACATAGGTCCTTAGATTGCTTTCTGGATTTATGCATATTGGTTTCCTCAGTGCCGTGATTTCCCAAGTACTTACCTATTTTCGCAGCTAGTTTCGAGTCTTATTATAATGTGCGGCTTCATTTCAGTCAGTATTGAGACATTATTGGGTATTGTCAGGAATTCAGTTCTTTTGAAAATGTCCAATTTCTAGGTTTGAACTGGATGAACCACGTGACTCCTGGCAATTAATTAGTCATCCCCTGCACCCATAGGTGTTGTCTGCTAAATGCTTAATGATTATGACAAACTGTTTATGAGACCGACGCTGACCGTTCAGCATTGATCGTTTACGGACTGTTATAAGATAATATGGTATTAGCAATTAGTGTTAAATAAATAAAATTTCCTAACAGCTAATACGTACACACGGCTACACATCAAGCTATACAAAACCAGTTTATCTTGGCGTCGCTTTGTATAATCTTTTCGCACAAGTAACGGTCAGCTTATACTGGTTTTGCATAGCTTGAAGTGTAGCCGTGTGTACAGTGTGTACCTGGATAATGTGTACAAACGAAAATGGGTGAAAGTAGACCACAACAAAACGATAAAATAAGAGAGAAAAAATCGTCTTATTAATATCGCTGTTTTAGCTTATTATTATAAAACAATTGTAACTTTTTATTAATTGGTATTCCGTCTAAATAAAACCAATAATGATTAAGAATTTATGTTGCATAGCAAATAAAAAGCAACCCTTAAAAAACGCGTTTTTTCGAAGTTTTTTTTTGTGGTTTTTTATGATTAATATTTAGATTTTTCTATATTTTTTTTCGATAAATTGTGGTTTAGTTTCACCCATTTTCGTTGGTGCACATTATCCAGGGACACACTGTATTTTCATTAGCAATAGTTTCATATAGGTAAAGTTTTAGATTCGCATAAAATTGTAGTGAACTAGTGAACAGTAGTCGACCTGTACAGCTTGTTGGTCTCGTTAGTCCTCTCTCAGTTTATCATGTGGGACGTTGAGTATCTTGCTAACATTGTTACGTTATTAAGTGCTCTCGCGCTATTTACTACCATAACGCTTGCTTATAAGATAGACATAGTCTTATTGGTGTCTAAACTGATTCGTTATCAATACTATAGATATGAATTATAATAAAATAATATTAAATCTTTATTTCACCATAATTGAGTGTAGTACACTGTTCCAGAGTACATGGCTTAGGAAGTTGTTTAGATTAAAAAACCCCGACTTCTAAACTAGGTGTATCTTAGAAGCCAGAATTTCTTGAATACTGATTAAAATTTGTTATCTGAATTTAATGATAATTTTTGTTGTGGTTGGAGTTGGTTAATGTTTAACTGGTAACATACATGAACGTAATGAACTCTAGTACAGAAATACACGAATTTAAAGTATTAAACGGCATGCAATTTAACACATACTAAGTACAGCGACAGGTCATCTTAATATCACGGTCTACGTTAAATTTAATAAAGTTAAGTCCTGGGGTTTTCCACAAAACGTTACCATACAAAGAATATCAAACAGTTAAAAAAAACACAACGTGGATAATATAGCTATTTTACGGTTTTTGACGATGTCGTTTACGTTTTTTCGATGGCGGTCGCTTTACGGCTACAATTTGCGGAATATCAGGACTCATCGTTGGACCGAGTATTAGGCCTGTAGCTTTTAATGATGTTCTTATAATTTTGTTCACATATTTTTCTGACATGCTCGTCAGGAGGAGCTCGGGGCTAAATAATTACAGCCGCATAGACCGATCTTCCGGGTTAAGCCACGCTTGCCGAGGTTGGTCTGTGGATGGGTGACCATTTACCATAGCGAGTTTCCTCCGTGCCTCGGAAAGCACGTAAAGCCGTTGGTCCCGGCTGTCATTTGTAGATCTTTGACAGTCGTTACTGTTGGTCAGAAGCCAGAAAGTCTGACAACCAGTCTTACCAAGAGTAACGTATTACCCAGTTACTGGGTTGTGGAGGTCTGATAGGCAGTCGCTCCATGTAAAATACTGATATTCAGCTGCATCCGGTTCGACTGGAAGCCGACCCCAACATAGTTGGGAAAAGGCTAGGCAGATGATGATGATTTTTCTGACATGCGCATCATTTTCATGTACACACGGCTACACATCAAGCTATACATTTCCAGTTCACACTGACCTCTCATTGTAAGGAAATCCTATACAATGCGAGATCAGCTTATACTGGAAATATATAGCTTGATCTGTAGCCGTGTGTGCAGATAACTCTCTCCTCCCGGGTGCATCTTTTTAAAGAACGGGACGTTATCAATAATATAATCACTTCCACCTTCTACAGTGACCTCTTCTAGCACCTTCACTCACGTAAATCATTATTGTGTACAATAATAAAATAATAAGACTGAGTTTCTATTGTGTTTACGACAATAGCGGCTATAATTTTAAGCACTATCATTCACAGACAGTATGGTAGAATATGGCAAAGGTGCGGGTTATATTATGCGGATTCACAAGCCTTGACAGGCATCTTTAGTTGCGTAGTCATCTGTACTGGGATTATGTAAAGGAGGAACGGAGTTCGACGGATAAATTGTAGAGGATTTAGAAGGGATAATAAGTTTTCTAGCCGATTGTTTGATGGTTTTATGAATCTTAGAATCTGGTAATGTTTACAGAAAATTGAGACTGTTGATTGGACTAACATTTGCCTTATTTGTTGTCCTTTGTTCAGTCAAATTAAATCAACCAGCGTGTTTTTACCTTATACAATTCATGTCTATAAAAACTGACTTTTACGCATTTTTAAATTCAGCAGGCGACAATTGTCATAAGACTTGTATTACAGATTCTGTCGAATTTGTTACACAAACTGTATCAAAGTTCGTGAGCCGCGACGATGTCGTGTGTGCTATATTATTCTTATATTCTAGGTCTGCAGTACTGCAGTTTTAAAGCTACCGAATCCACATTACTTTACCGAACGCTAAACTACTGACTAACGGACTGCTAAGCGTCTAGATTTCATGCAATTAAACCGCGGAGCACCACAATTATAATTAAATTAACACCATAAATCCCGTTCCCTTGACCGGATCTTTTATAAAAACTTAGAAACCTTGTCAAATTGAGTGTGGTCGTGCCTAATTGTACAAGATGGATGCCTTAAACACTGGCTATTTTTATTCCTTCTAGTACTTTCGAAGTAAAAGTCTAACTTTCACTGGTGATAAAACACTGTAAATATTTTAGAAGACACTTAGGTAAAGATAAATTTGTTTGGTGTGCTTAATTTTTCGTTTGTTTACTGCACTAATGGTGTGGAAGTAATTAATCATAGGAGTTTTGTTGATTGTTGTTTTGTGTAATCATAGTTTTTAATCGAAGTTGGTTTATTGGTAATTTTTAACGTAAATGTGCCGATGTAGAGTTTTTGATGTTTTTGCGGGCTAAAACAACAGTTTCTGTCGAATGAGATTGTCGTGTGTTGGAAGGTTTTGGTCAATGTGAGATTTAAACAAAAGTAGGTATATTAAAATGTCTGCAAAGGTGAAAATATTACAAAAGTAAATCGGTTCTAAAGACAATGTTATGTTAGTAAACGTGTGAAATGTTCGTGTTGTGTTTAATGATGTTTGATGCGTTTTTAATTATGTTTTTAATGATGCGGTGATAGCGTAGCGGTTGAACGATTGCCTTCCATGCAGGAGGGTCCGAGTACGAATACAGCCAATACTTCTGACTTTTCGAATTCATGTACGCATCAGAATTTGAAAGAAAACATTGTGAGGAAACCTGCACACTTGAAAGGGCTCCATAAAGTTCTCGATGGTGTGTGTAGTCGGTAGTGTTGCCAGGTCCGATTTGTTGTAAATCGGTACATGAGGTCAAAAAAATCGGGATTTAGGGTTGCAGATCGGGACAGTAAACAAAAAAAAAACAAGAGGTTTTAAGTCTATTTAATCTTACATACCTAACAAGTAATCAGTCTTGCTAGACTAGTAGAAATTATAAAATAAAATCGTACTCCAAAGCCAATAGATGGCGTTCCGTGTTAAAAAAATTACGTAGCGTAAATATAATTTTTTTATGATTTTTTTTTCATTTTTGATTAATCGGGACATTTAGCGTCCCGATCAGGTACAAATCGGGACGCGTCCCCAGACCCCTGAAAATCGGGACGTCCCACGCAAATCGGGACATCTGGCAACACTAGTAGTCGCCCAACCCGCACCAGGCCAGCGTGGTGGACTTAGGCCTAACATTTTCTCATTCTGAAAAGAGGTCCGTGCCCAGCAGTGGGGTAGTAATGGGCTGATTATGTTATGTTAATAATGTTTGAATATTATGAATGCACCCGATCGCGATGACTAACTACTATGACCATGTACTAACTGATTTTAGGTACTACGCAACCAAAACAATTAGGCGCATGGCAAACATGGCGTCGTTGGAACTAGGGATGGGAATACCAAATACCTAGTACATGTATTAGTTATTTGTTGTATGTAACTAATATTTTAAATGTAAATGTGAGTGCTTAGGTTTGTTATTGTCGTAAATGAATTTTGGCGTGGAGATAGCGTGGTACGGGCGCCAAAACCGCATTCCTGTCAAGCGCCGAATTGTTTTGGTTGCGTAGTAACTCATCGCTTTATAGGCGCGCGCGTCAAGTATTCGGCAGTATTACACCGAACAGTTCCAAAATCAAAATATCACTGGCCTGGATGCTGGAGGTTCAAAATATATTTTTTGCACGTCACATCAGTCCGGAGAGGTTTACTGCTGATCATGAGCCTACTAAAGTAATGATTCAATGATAATATAGGTCGTGAAGGAAAATATCCTATCACCACGCTTCACCATTTATTTATTTAGAAAGGCAAATCACAAAAACATGGGCAATTCTATCATGCAAACAACAACATTGTAAAAATCAAGAAGAATGACTACGTAGATTTGAATCTTTAATATTATTGAGCGCATTCTCTTGAGCCATGTTTTCACTTAGTCCATTTAGATAAAAATCAATACAACAATCCACTTAATGGTTTTCGAAAACTCGATTAATATCCGCAACAATTCGCGGGTTTAAGTAAGAAACGATGTACCCACCACGCCAACAGTTTATTAGTATTTTATTGTCGTTAATTAAGCTTTTCCTTTGAGTCAGCTACGCTTCGTTTTGAAACACATTCTAGTTTGAGGTTTATATCCGTGCTAATTTTTGAACAGTCAGAACAAATGTAAAAGCTGCGTTTCTTCGTAATGTTGGCAGTTTGTTTGAGGAGGTTTGCAATGAAAAGGTTTGCTATCAATGCATGAAGTAATTAATTGTACTGTTATTGTATTTTTTTCATGGCTGTGGATAACTCGATAACTTTCATATTTTATTAAAAATACATACATACGCAATTTTTTATTTGAGCATGTTAAATTCCACATTTGTTCCATGTAAATGTTGCCATATACGTGAACGTACGCGACATAAAATGCATTTTATTCATCTTATTAGACGGACAATTAGAACGAGGCTTATGAAATTAATTTTCCGTATCATTATGCGGATACGGATGCAATTCATTCGGATACATTCACCATTAACATTAGCTATACAAATCAAACTCTTTCGGTACACAGCTTGACCTGCATCCGAACTGATATTTGAAATTCGAATGATGTTTTGAAAATTACCGACGATGTACCGATTACGTAATGAATAACTTTTAAATTTCGAATATAATGCAACAGAACAATGCCTCGTTTGCTAATGTAGGTTACATTATAAAGGGCAAAAGGGCCAGATGACAGCCGGGTTTGATACGAAATGAAAAGGAGCCTAATCTATCTAAAAGTACACATCAGAAAGTTGGTTCTAAAGGTTACACTTGGCTTGCGATATTCTGTTTACCTTATCTTTTCTAAGTAAGAAAGTGAAGTACATTGCTTGAGATAGCCATTTATAAAGTAATGTTATGTAAATTGTAGTTGTGTAATTATTTGATCGTTTTAATTACGAATCTGTGGTCGAATCGGTCTAATTAGTTTTCCGTATTCCGGTGTTCGATGTAGATCTCGATTCGTGTTGCTCTGATTTCCTTTACCGTTTAACGCTTTTCATAGTTTCCCTGTTGTATTTTAAACTTTAATTTTTTTTATTACTTATACTATTTACATATTTAATTATGTCTATAGAGTCTACTTACTTCTAATTTTCCTATGTTTCTGATTTCAGTACCCGTACCTAGAATAGAATTTTCTAGATTACTTACAATCCTATATTATACATATATTCTCCTGTACCTCTCGTTTTACTTCAATACGACTTTACCTTATGACTCATAAAACTTAACGTTTAGGCAATCAGACCTTTTGCTGCAAAACTATAGTCCATTATGTATAAATAAATCTTTTATTACGAGGCTCATAGGGGCCGTACCCTTGCTTTACATCATAAAGAAGCAGGCAGCGGCATAATACAGAAGCTAATATTTTACTGTCTGAATACAAAATATAGAAAAACTCAATTGTCAAATGGATTTTATGCAGTTTATATCGTCGAACGGTATATGGCTGTCTATTAAAACAATCATTAGTTCTCCCAAACGCTCAATCTTACACAATTAGCGACTTTATGTTCGCCCAATCGATACCGTGAGAGAAAATTCTCGCTGAACCCATAAACGTCTATTATTTATATTTTAATCAGATAATCCGTCGGATTGTTCGACATTTCGGAGTTCGCACGGCGCGGGCACAACCTCCATTATGGCTCGAGTTACGTAACTGGCCACTAAGATTTTTTCCTACGTCAGAGATGGTAAAAAAAAGTAATGCATAGGCATTAGCCATGCTTCCATGTAGCCGTTCACTTTGAATGGTATCTTATTGCTGATCGAACGAATAGAAAATTATATAAATTGCTTCTCGTAGTACGCGGCCCCTCGGTCCGTTATGGGCACTTCGTGAACAATTACTGGCGCTAAGATGAAAATATATGCTTTCTTATGATTGATGTTACGTTCATGCATATTGCACACACTTACACGCGGAATATTGTACACTCACGAAGTATTTGTTTGTTAAGTAATTGAATACAACCTTAATCTCAACCGCCCAAGTGTACCGAAAACGGTACGGCCGCCATTGTTTATCTATTGTGTCCATAATTACAGTAATAAAGTACCATAAAGTACAGGTTAATAGGAAAACGGTTCTTTTTGATGTGAAAACTTGAAACAATTTTGTAATTTCAACGTCTTAGATATATTGGAGATATTATCAATAATTTATCACCATAAATTTTTGGAACTTGTTCTCGAACCAAGTTTTCCTCTACGGTGTAATTGCAAAAGTTAACCGCTATTGCAAGCGGTGCTTTTTTCAACCAATAATCCAACAATACTTTGTTGACTGAGAAATGGAGGAATAACTATTAAGTGCTCAATGAATTTAAACGTAGAGTACTTGTGGAGGAACGAAGTATGCATTTTATGTAAATCAAAGTAAATTCACATGCCCTCAGTGGCTAAATGGAAAGAACTACTATAAAAACAACTGACATCTTATGTACTCCATTTTTTGTGAATAAATGTTATTTATCATTATGGTGTTCCTGCAACTAAAATGGAGGATCCTCCTTCTGAAATGGCAGGCCGCAGCCCAACGGTTGATGTTGGACGATGGTATAAAGCAGTCTTTCTCAAAGTGGGCGATTACGCCCTCTTGTGGGCGCTGGAGGCCTACAGGGGGGAAGTAAAGGGCAGTAAAAGTAATGATTGCGATAGTGAACTTTAAGATGTGGTAATGTTAAAAATGTTGGGAGGCGCTTGAAAATAATTGATTCTCAAAGTGGGCGGTAGACAAAATAAGTTTGAGAACCTCTGGTATAGGTAAAGCATTCTGCGAGTTTGATGCTTTCACCTTTTCGTATCGAATCGGCTTTCGCATGCTTCAGCATATTTCAGCCGCCCAAGACAAAATCCCTTTTCCCTAAATGTTACCGGCTGCGGATAGATCGAATAGTACGGAACTGACATTTGATCGAGCGTAAGCAAATGTCATTTCCATACATTTTAATCTTTCCGCAGACGTTAACGTTTAAGAAAAAGGGTTTTTTTAAATGCAATTTTAACAAACATTTTTTCTCGGCACACGCGGCTTTCACAGTTGTGCGTGTAAGTGTGTCTTAAAGCTTCTATCATTTTTGCAAATTAATCCTTATTAATATGACTAAGTGCTCATTCACACGGAGACGATTCGTTTTTTTTTTACGGTGGCTGTTCTTTTTAAATGTCCGTGTCACACACGTCACGCATCGTGAAAAATGTCAGGACACTTCTTAAATCACGTACCGTCTTTTAAAAAACACGTTCGTCAAAAAACACGAACTGTGTTTTTTTTTGTGACGGATCCATCGTGTTCGAGTTTTTTTTTTTTTTTTTTTCCTTTTTATCTCAGACTAAGAATCACGAAACGAATGTGAACATCAATTCGGATATTTTGCCGAATCGTGATAAAACACGATTCCGTATGCAATGTGAAGTGAACGTCCATCCGTCATAACGTATCGTGTTTTATGACGAATCGTCAATGACGGAATCCGTGTAAATGAGCCCTAAGGGAGTCATCCTCTCAAATGTTCCTTTTATGGACTACGGTAAGCCTTTTACTGGAATATGCCAATCCCTGTAAGTTCACTAAGTCAGTATCGTCGTTGTTACCTATTTGTAAACACAGTTGCAATTAATCATCTGTTTTCATTCCACATGTCAATTAGTTGCCTCAGGCGCTTCTATTTATATCTCCTTGTATGACACTGCCTGCTTAATAATAGATGAAATAACATTATTAGCATCAGAAACTTCCGCAAATTGCGTGTTCGTGTTAAATTCTCATTAGAACCTTTACGCCTTCGACGCGATTGGAATAAATCCTTCCACCTGTTGACTGGGTTGTTATTGCTGCATCTTGGTTTTAGAGTTCCGTACCAAAATGGTGAACAAGGAACCCTTATCTTGCTGACTTCGTCCGTCCGTTCATCCGTCTGTCACAGCTGCTTATTTCAGTAACTACTAATGCTATTGACTTGAAGTTTGGAAATATTTTAAATAATACTGATGTATGATGAAAAAATTCTGTTAAAATACCATTCCCCCTATCTCCGAACTTTGCATAGCACGAAATCTGAAATAAATCGAGATGCTCGAGGTTTATGTAAATATAAATCGAGATGCTCGAAGTTTATGTAAATATTACAGTAAAAGTAAAAAGATGTCTGTAACTAGCACAGTTTTTTTTTAGAAAACAACAAAAATCCTTTACCAAAAAAACTTAGTTGTGCGGTTACAAAATAAAAATATAACTTTTTATAAGTACATTACCTTCCAAGGTACGGAAGTCTCGGTGCGTGAGTCCGACTCGCACTTGGCCGATATTTTTGATAGTAGACCTTTGCATCATGATTTGGTCATAATTGTAAGTTATAAGACTGAAAGAAGGTATTTTCTTATCGATTATGGAGGTTTGAAATGTGATAGATACTCGTATGTGTTTTTAATGGCATACACTCTTTAAGTATGTTTCTAGGCTAGAAAAGGCGAGCCTGCAGCGTTTTCGACCACTTCTAATCCCCAAGTCTAATATTAGCCGATACAGCAACAGATGCGTAAAATTGAATGTCTCTAACGCGTTTAAGAATAGGGGTTCTAGCTGGAGGGCACCGGCGCACACGCACATTAATCAGCAGCTCAATGGGCATGTTACAGACAATTAATGTTCGATAAGTCATCGCTGGCCGTTGCGAGTGCACGATAATTTACCCCTTACTATTACCACTAGGTATTAGATTTCGCTACGTTTTCACATGTGCTTGTTGGAAAGCGTGATTTAATAAGACCTAATTTAAACGGGAGCGGAGATAGCGTTTTGTAAATGTTCTTAACTGGAGCTAACTGTTGTTTATGTAGGGAAGGTATAATTTTATAATTGTCATGTGTTAAGGTGTTGGTGGTGTTAACGAGTATTATGCTGAGCCATACTTACAAGAATTGGGCCAGTATTTGTGATATTGCAAAAGATTGAATCAAGCGCAGTTCGGACTGCGCTACAATATGTAGCTCATATTGTATAGCGCAACTATATCGCTCAGCATACATTTAATATGAACACGTTCACACAACGCTATACTATAAAGTATTGGCTTGCTGTATGCGATAAATTTGAGCGATTCTCAGAGCTATATCGTACGATTCACCGGTCCCCGCCCCGCCTCTCTTCTACCCCGTCCGTCGTCCCACAGATCGCCATCAACTATCTTACTATACATAGCAGACCGGCTTGAGATATAGCGTATAGAGTGAATCGTGCTATATAGTTATAGCTTATTGTATATAGCGATAGTTTTGCGTAGTCTGAATTGCGCTTTAAGTTGTTTGTGTTAACAAGAATTTACTAAAGCCACACTTATAACAATTGGAACACTATTTGTGGTATCGCGAAAGACTGAAATAATGTATACGATTTTTGATTAAATGTTAAAGACGCGAATATTCACCGAAGCATTGCAAGTCTCTAGGGTACAAATGAACGTCCGTTTTATTTTTGTTTACGTTAGAATGAAAGAGCGTGATTGTGTTCAGCCGCGCTTCCGAGAGGATAAAGAGATGAGAGCTCTTTTTTCTTATTCGGACGGTTGTCGGCGTGAAATTGAATTGTGGTAATACTGGGATTTAAAATGTTGGAGATAAAAGCAGATAAACAGTACCTACCTAAATAAATTTTCCATCACTCTTAATTATTAAAAGCGACAAAACCACTCATAGAGGAAGTTAGATGACAGTTGCTCTGTCTTTAAGAGCCATTACGCACTGTCGACTGGTCGCCGGAGACTTGGTCTGTCGGCGACCAAAACATAAGCACAGTCGCCCGGGCGACCGGCGACCAAGTGCGTAAACACCTATTTAAACTATAGAAAGTCACAGTCGCCGTCGACCAAGTCTCCGGCGACCAGTCGACAGTGCGTAATGGCTCTAAGCAGAATTCACCCATTACATACAAGGTTAGTCGGAAAGGGGGTATTAATCCGAAGGCCACTTGTAGTATCACTGATGACGATTTTAAAGTATGTGTTAATATTTTAAAATTCGATAATTTTTATTTCCATGCAAAATTAATTTTATTTTAGTTTTTTCAAAAATTCTTGATCCCTGCTCTACTTACGAATTCAGAAAATGGAGCTGCTAATCCGTGAACCTATATATGACCTAAAATGTAAGCACAGCTGATCATATCTGAGGATAGATACATTTTAGCGTATTTTTTATGAAATCTTTGAACATCTATTTCTCTTAAACTATTGACTTTTGGGGAAAGTTGTAGAACAAAAGTTGTTCATTAATATGGGTATTCTAAGACCATTTCGGATTAGTACCCCCTTTCCGACTAACCTTGTATTTTTACATGACGATACTTAGGTATGTCCGGCGCACCCTGGGCAGTCAGCCCCGCCACATGAGTAGATAAACGGAACAGAGACAAAGCTTCATACAACCGCGCAAATCGGTTGCACTACTACAAGCACGCGGGGCATGTGTGCGTGACCACTGGCCGCTTGTCACGTACGCGGCGAGACTGAAAAAAACCGGTTTACGCTGGCACAGCTAGTTGACAATCTCAGGGTTAGTGCGACACACGTTGTTTGTTGCTAGTTGGAATATTTTAATGTAAAAACGTGGTATTTCATTATTGATAATGGTTTTTTTTATTGTACTATGTGTATGAATAATACTTGAAAAAATAAAAATATATCATACATTAACTATTACGGAGTAAAGCTGTGAGTTCCAAATTAAAAAAAAAAGTTGTTCTTATGGATTTTTTATTTAATTAATAAAAAGAAGACCGAATGCCTATTCCGTCAAAGCGAAGGCAGAGGAGTTCTGATATACAGCCACAAGTTTGTGATGACGGTATTTAGCGCCATTAAGGCCGTGGCCCCATGTCTACGGTGCGGCGCCGGCCGCCGTGCGACGGCGCGGCGGCGACACGGCGCCGCATACGGTGCCGCGTACGGCGACACGGCGCCGTGTAGGTTGCACGGTACACTGCTGGCTGACGTGAATATGACATGTCTAAAATTGCAATATTTCAGGGCGGCCATTTTAAAGCTTTGATCTCTTCTGGTAAATCGGTAAATTATTTTAACGTATATTTTAGTTATTTTAAAATATACAGGATGTTAACGAATTCGTATAATTCCTTAAAACCATATGATCTGCTACTGGTGTAGATTGTCCCGGCATGGAAATTAGGCAGATTTAAAAAAAAACCTTTTTTTATGCGGTACCTATGGCTAAGTGATCGAATCTAAACCACAGGATTCAGTAAAATACAAATGTAAATGACGTCAACATCAAAATCCAAGATGGCGGCTGTGAAATTTTACAAAACATGCATCATTGGTGTCATTTCCGTGGTTTTCGGGGGTGCTGATGACGAAAATGAGGTCAACGTCAAAATCCAAGATGGCGGCTGTGAAATTTTACAAGATATGCATCATGGGTGTCGTGTCCATGGTTTTCGGGGGCGATGATGACGAAAATGAGGTCGAAATCAAAATCCAAGATGGCAGCTGTGAAATTTTACAAGATATGCATCATTGGTGTCGTTTCCGTGGTTTTCGGGGGTGCTGATGACGAAAATGAGGTCGAAATCAAAATCCAAGATGGCGGCTGTGAAATTTTACAAGATATGCATCATGGGTGTCGTGTCCATGGTTTTCGGGGGCGATGATGACAAAAATGAGGTCGAAATCAAAATCCAAGATGGCAGATGTGAAATTTTACAAGATATGCATCATTGGTGTCGTTTCCGTGGTTTTCGGGGGTGCTGATGACGAAAATGAGGTCGAAATCAAAATCCAAGATGGCGGCTGTGAAATTTTACAAGATATGCATCATGGGTGTCGTGTCCATGGTTTTCGGGGGCGATGATGACGAAAATGAGGTCGAAATCAAAATCCAAGATTTTATCTTGTAAAATTTCACAGCCGCCATCTTGGATTTTGACGTTGATGTCATTTACATTTGTATTTTACTGAATCCTGTGGTTTAGATTCGATCACTTAGCCATAGGTACCGCATAAATAAAAAAGTTTTTTTTTGTAAATCTGCCTAATTTCCATGCCGGGACAATTTACACCAGTAGCAGATCTTATGGTTTTAAGGAATTATACGAATTCGTTAACATCCTGTATATTTTAAAATAACTAAAATACATACGTCAAACTAATTTACCGATTTACCAGAAGAGGTTAAAACTTTAAAATGGTCGCCCTGAAAAATTGCAATTTTAGACATTTCACATTTACGCCAGCCACGGAACTAACATGCAGTGCACCGTACACGGCACCGTGCGCGGCGCCGTGCTGCGGCGCAGCAGTAGTAGTAGACATGGGGCCACGGCCTTAATAAGGAAAATTGTCGTTGAACTATTCGTATTTGTATTAGTTAAACAAATTGCTTGCAATACTATTATTATTTATTAAACATGAAAATAATAGGCTATCGCATTACGTAGATAAGCAGTCTGGAACTACAAAATCTGTCCGTTTTCTGTTCGAAATCCTGGGTTAGATTTAGGTAATGCTCAGGAATGTGGTGATATGAAGCTTTATTACAAAGATGACTAAGATAGACCGAAGTCGAGTAAGGCTAAATCCGCCGCCATATTAACAGTAAGGAAGAGAGAGAATAAGTAGGTATGACTGGTATGATCAGTTGGAAGAAATTCTCATACTAAATATATGGAGGGAGCGAAAGACAAAATTTTCAATATCTGGCTTTTCTTTTTCCTAAAGTTATTTATATTATTTTACTCTCCATATAGCCTTATTTTGATAATAGCCTTAACTTTTTAAATATCTCTTAAATTGACGAAAAAATCGTCTGTTGGCACTTAACGATTCCGCCCTGTATATACTATCTGCCTGTCGAATGTTGATATTGCGATGCAGGATAGTTCGCATGTGGGGTGATAGATGTCGCCACACTATCATACTGAATAATAAAACTATTTAACAAATGCTTAGTTTAATTTGTTTTGAACTATTGTGACAACCCTACCAAAATAGGTAACAGTTTTGCACGTTCTTAAGGCGCGGTGAGAAGCAAATTTTTAGGGAATTGAGGGGGTGAAGCAGGGGCACATAGCTCCGCCCACTGCGGGGCGCCCGCCGCCCGCGTTTATGATAGCACGCACGGCCCTATTCTAGCGCCATCCATATTCTGACGGTGAGTGCTAAGATGCCGCAGCAGCCTCTCGAGAGCCGATGAGCGCTAATATGTACATATTAAAGTTCAAAATAAAAAGATAATGTCGTAAATATCTGTTCCGATAAAAAATGCTGTTTTCCATTCAAGTACAGAGAAGCTGAGGGTTATCAGTGTAGTAACCCTAAGACCTTAGACTTCGGTTTTCCTGTAATATAAGTAAAAAAGTCGCTGAAAATACTCCTTTATTTTTATCAAAATTATGCCTCAGTAGGGGGGAGGGGAATGGTCATTTTTTTTACGTATTTAATCTCTAAGTAAAGTAGAAATTTTCTGTATTTTTTAAAACTATTTATTTCAAAATTATAAACGAATATTTATGGATATTTAAGATCTCAATCAATCAATCTAATGTTAACGCAAATTTGGCTGCGGTAACAGGAATCACTTCTGCTGGTATCGGCTATTCGCAGTTTCAAGAAATTACAGCATGCATGGATATACCATTTTTTTCAGACATAACTTATTGTAAAATTCAAGACATCGTTAACGAAAAACGGGAAGAAACAGCTCTAGAATCAATGGGAAAAGCTGCTATGCGTGAGCGTGATGCCGCTATAAGTGAAGAGAAATTTAGTAACGACGATATACCTGTAGTAGCCGGTAATAATAACTAATAAGGCATTGTCAGGTGCCGCAGCGATTGTAGGCCGCAAATTTGGTGAAGTCCTATATACAAGGTTAGTCGGAAAGGGGTTACTAGTCCGCAGGCCACGTAAAGTATCACTGATGGCCGTTTTAAAGCAAGTGTTAAAATTTTAAAATTCGATAGTTTTTGTTTCCGTAAAAGATGATTCTTATTTTAGTTTTTTCAAAAATACTTCGTTCCTACTTTAGTTACGAATTCAGAAAATAGTGCTTCCCATTAATGACCCCAAATATAACCTAAAATGTAATCACAGCTGATCATAGCTGAGTCTAGATAGATTTTAGCACATTTTTCATGTATTTTTTGAACAGCTATTTCTCTTGAATTATTGACTTTTGGGGAAAGTGGTAAAACAAAAGTTACTCATTATTATGGGCACTTTAATACCCTTTTAGATTGGTACCCCCTTTCTGACTAACCTTGTATAGGACTTCACCAAATTTGCGGCCAACAATCGCTGCGGCACCAGACAATGCCTTATAGTTATTACCGTACGAACGTGATGACCAAACGCCATCTGCATACACATCTAATATAGGTACGTTATCTTTACTAAATTTCCCTTCACTTATAGCGGCATCACGGTCACGCATAGCAGCTTTTTCCATTGATTCTAGGGCTGTTTCTTCCCATTTTTCATAAACGATGTCTTGAATTTTAGAATAAGTTATTTCTGAAAAAATTGGTATATCCATGCATGCTGTAATTTCTTGAAACTGCGAATAGCCGATACCAGCAGAAGTGATTCCTGTTACCGCAGCCAAATTTACGTTAACATTAGATATGTTTGCTGGATCCTCACTTGTAATTACAAAATTTTCTCTACACATATTACATTTAAATTTATATTTAGAGATCAAACCGTTTCTTCTTTCTCCTATCAATGACATGTCTTTTAAATTGCAATTGAACAAAGAACTATGGCTTGATATTTTTTGAAGCTGCTGGATAAAATACATCATAATTATGTATAATCCTTCGACCATGTATTGGTAGGTTCGCATCTTCTTGAGAAACGGTTTCTACAAGGAGCGAATCGTTAATGGTGAATTCTCTGAAAAAAAAAATGTGTTAGTGTTTTTAAGAAAAAAAACAATGTGATAGTATGTTGTTTGTCAATCATGCTGAAACGACTGAGCTGATTCGGATAAAAATAGACACGTTTTTCCATGTGAGATTTTCACTTAAAATGAGACTATTTATTGACCTCTCAAGTCGCGAATCAGATGATTAATTGTTTTATACCAATAAGGTTGCAATCAAGCATACGTCAGCCTGATTGTAAGCAGTTACGTGTGTGTGGGTGTTTAGGTCACAAAAATGTGTGGGTGTAGGTACCCAACTTAATCGGTCCAGAACATTCGAAGCAAATTGGCTGTGACAGACGTACAGATAGACAAACAGACACATGAGTGGTCCTATAAGGGTATAGTTTTTACTAAAGGAACCCTAGCAAACAACTTTCACTTTTAAATTACATTTTTAGTGTTATTAACATTAGTATACATAGGAAATTACCCATAATCTGCTCCTTGAACAGTACCTATATCTGTTGAGGTTGGAGTAAGTGCAGTCAGACGTGTGAGTGATGTTGGAGGATTATTACACTGATAACCCTTAGCTTCTCTGTAATTGAATAGAAAACAATCTTTTCATCGGAACAGATATTCATAACACTCTTTTTATTTTGAACATTTTATTATATGTATGTGCATATTAGCGCTCATCGGCTTTCGAGAGGTGGCTACGGCATCTTAGCGCTCACCGGCTACCGACGCGACGGTCGAGGCGGCAGAGCGAAAGTTGTGATTATTATAAATTATTTTGCGATCTATGCAAATATTGTGAACCTATTTCAGATATTGAAAAAAATTAAGAAACTTTGTGGGTGTAATACAATAATAAAGCGTGACACCTACAAAAGTAACAATAAGTACTTACTGAGATACTAGAGGATTTTTATTTTTATTACGTCGCTTTCTTGTACAAATCCGTCGTAGTACTTTGTTTCTTTTATTGCCCATTGTTGTTTTTCTAATCTTAAAAATGATTTTTTGTAATCAACACAGAGCAACACGAATAATGAAAAAATACCTACGGACGTATACAAATGCGTCAATAATCACAAAAAAATGGTATCTATTTGAAAACTGAAGCTAATATAAATCAATATTTATAAAATAACTTATTATTTATACCTAATAATAAACTAGTGTACGTAAAAGGTTAGAGCGAATTCGAAACGTGACCTCTCTCCACAACAGCTCGCAGCCGACTGACATGTCACAGACGAACGAACGACATTAGCACATCGCGGCAACAAATAAGGTTCAAATCAGCGATGCATTTGATGTTAGTTGAATCGAACGACCGCCAATATAAAAGTAATTTTGCAGTTTTAATTAAATTAAAAAATAAATACACGGCTCAGTGAAATAATTTTTAGGTAATTCTTTAGTTGATTATATTCCCTATATTATCATTACATAAAATATGCCAGTTTACGCTCAAAATTTTGAGAACTATGCGACGAAAAATATTTTTTGAGCTCTGTTTCATGATTTTTTTATCATGATCCTATTTTATTTTTATGAAATATTTTCACATAAGTCTTTTCTTTGAACATTTGACAATACACTCAATTTTTTTCTGGCTTGTAATAAGTACCAATACGCCTAACTGTGCGACAAAAAACTGAGCGTTTTACGGCGTCCTACGTTTGGGCAGCGCCTTAAGAAGCTTTGTCTCTGTTCCGTTTATCTACTCATGTGGCCCCGCTACCAACCTTGCTGACTGGCTAATCTTTTCACTTTCACTTCTCTTTTCTCGTATAGCTCGTACGAGAGAAGAAGACCCATTGTGTGTGTGGTCTGATATCTTAAATCCTCCACACTTCATACCAAACATTGATACAAAGGATATGCACAATGCAGAAGTTTAAACAATACGTACCTATGTTATTAAAATGTATTGGTACTACAAAACAAACACCGCCTCTCTGCACCCCATTAAATCTTACAATTGAACACTGCGCGGTTGTATTAGTTCGAAACGCAACCGATTATGAATCGAGATCAAATCGCATTAATTACATCGGGTGGAGTATCGATAGTTAATAAAGAGAGCCAGGATTATATTGCAAATAAACGAGTTGAGCAAACAGTTTGACAGTACAATTCGATTGATACGACAGGTGAAATGTACTGAATTAAACTCTTACATTCATCGGATGATATTGAATTATTTAATCAATGTTGAGTGTCGTTTATTTTTATGATGAGCATACAAGTATAATTTTGTTAAGTTTTTGTTGAAAGAGAAACATCTACACATAATTTATAGAGAGTTATCGTAAAGGAATTAATAATAAAAGGCTTTTTCTTGTAATATATTTATTTACTAGCGACCCGCCCGGCTTCGCTCGGGTGCAATGTATTATACATATGAACCTTCCTCTTGAATCACTCTATCTATTAAAAAAAACCGCATCAAAATCCGTTGCGTAGTTTTAAAGATCATAGCATACATAGGGACAGACAGAGGGAAGTGACTTTGTTTTATACTATGTAGTGATGATGTAAAGGAATATGCGAATGTATAGCCACGGAAAGTGATTGTTTAGCTAATTAATCGCCAACTTAATCATAATTGACATTGACGATCAGTCATATGGAATGGGCATAATGGAAAACTAACGTAGTGTCTTAATTTGCTAAACAGTTCGTTTCCCTGACCATACAAAGTCGAACTAGAAGCTGAAGTACAAGAAAAAAAGTTCTCAAACATTACTTAAATGTCGAATTGAACTACGCTGTAAATGGGTACTTTAACATAGTTTAGGCAGGCGTTTCTTTCTCTCAAGTAAAACTAAGTTTCTTTTCTGAAACAAAAAGATTCTGGACAGTTTTATCTGAAACTCGAAGTCTGAGTACCGCCGCAACGTTCTAAAATTTTCAAGATGGACACTATCTCACTGCTAATCCAAGAAACATTTTACCTCGATACCTACAAATTACAGCTAAATCCTTTATAAAATGCCGTTTCAGCATGACTGAGTAACGATAGACATCCGAACTTTCGCATTTTTAAACTCTATCATGTAAATCTTTACTTCACTACATAGTATAATATAATGTCGCTTACCGCTGTCTGTCTGTCCCTATATATGCTTAGATCTTTAAAACTACGCAACGGATTTTGATGCAGTTTTTTTTAATAGAGTGATTCACGAGGAAGGTTTTAAGATATAAAACGTCGGGTCGCTAGTAATATTATAAATGCGAAAGAAACTCTGTCTGTCTGTTACCTCTTCACGACTTAATTACTGAACCGATTTAAATGAAACTTGGTACAGAAATAGTCTGGAACCCGGAGAAGGATATAGGCTACTTTTACCACGAAAAACGAGGAATACGCGATAAACGACATCCACGCGAGCGAAGTCTCTAGCGACCCTTAGTAAGTTATAATTATAAGCTTTAATAGTAAGGTTAGCTGATCTGACTACTCTATGCTATTAATACACTTGCCAGCAAAGAAATCGAGCCACTCCTTTTTTCACGTGTCCTGGTTATTAGTTTTGGTTTCATGAATTATACAGGGTGGAAAAAATCAATGGGCCCTGAAGGGAAACCACCTTAAATCCTTAAGATAGATTATTTTTCTTAAAGGAAACATTCCTTTATTTTTAAAAAGAAACAAAACTGCATTCACAGATTTCTCGATACGCTTACCTTAACCGGGAATCGAACCAGCTAAAAATAGAAAAAATAAACCCTCGCTATTTTATTCTACTAATCGATAGGATTATTGTCTAACGGAACGTTCTATTTTTAAACTTTACGTCAGAACGCTCCGTCTAAGAAAGAAAATGTGCATAGAATTATTATTACCAATTAAATGATTTTCTTATCTAAGTCTTCAACGAGGTAGTACTTGTAATAAAAAAAATCAAATACACTTAGAGATAAATTAGCAATCTTGTACTTCATAGAATGTCTTTGGATGTTAGAGTTTAAAAAAAAATTATAACGTGTCTTTTACTTGTTAAAAGTGAACAGTTCTAGTCTAGGTAATGTTTATTAAAGCCCTTGTGTACTACCTAAATATTAGATTTCATGGATATCTTGTATTACAGACGAGTGTAAGACCTAATGTTTATTGGAGAAATGTTATCTCTAACATTGACTGTATCGACTAGTGAAATAAAATAGTGAGTGTTTATTTTTTTATTTTTTTAACTGGTGCGATTCCCGGTTTAGGTAAGCATGTCAAGAAATCTATGAATGCAGTTTTGTTTCTTTTTAAAATTAAAGGAATGTTTCCTTTAAGAAAAATAATCTATCTTAAGGATTTAAAGTGGTTTCCCTTCAGGGCCCATTGATCTTTTCCACCCTGTATAATTCTAAATACAAAAAAAACTACTCTCATTGAAAGGTTATCAAATAACCTTTTAAGCGATATATGTCTAGAATGGATCTGTTCCATAATACCAAAAATGATAACAATTATACCTCCGTGAAAAATAGAAGTGGCTCGATTTATTTGCTCCCAAGTAGTTTACTTAGGTTAAAACTTTTATATCTAAATATGTACGTGTAGGTACGGTCAGCAACAAAAGTAGCTGAACATTTGAGTTTTTAAACTTCGCATTAATTAGATAACTAATTGATAAGAAACAAAATTTTTAAGACATAACTAAAGCTGTATCTAGCAGCTCTAGGTATCTATTAAAGTTTTTGTTTTAAAACAATTAGTTTTCTAATTAATGCTAAGTTTAAAAGTTCAAATGTTCAGCTACTTTTGTTGCTGACCGTACTTACAAACATTATGCATTTTTTTTCCTGTTCTATATTTAAACTGTACGTCATAGTATGATTTAGCAGCTGACGAAACAAATCACAATATTTTTATCGTTCTAATCATAATGTAATACAATATTATTATCTTACCAACCTAATTAGTTTTTAAAAGCCACCCAACCGAAAAGACAACATACCTTAGTTGAGCCAAAAGTCAATAAACAAGATCAGTTTCTCAGTTCCGGTTTCCATTGACGTCACTCGTTTCCGATTCCATCGAGAGAATAATCGGATTACAAGTGGAACTATATAATAATGTACATAGTATTCAAAGGCTTTATTTAGATTAATTCAGTTTGATTAATGAAGAGTGCGGTGAAAGTCCGCCTCGCCTTCTCCTTTGTTTCATACCATGATTTTGGATTAGATTTACTTCCATTCAGTTTCACCTCTTTGCTCGATAATACTGGCTTACATAAGCGCGGTACTCGAATTTATTTATGCTTTTTTTTGTTGTTGTCTATGTTATGAGATTGGATAGCTGTCGAAATATTAGCTATAGATTAGGTGTTAATATAGTTGTTTTATGTAATGTAAATTTTAAATTAACTAAAATGTTATTTGAGCGTCCATTAAAAATTGTTACCTAATCTGATGGATAGATTTAACAATAATGTTTTTAATTCAAGTCATCAAATTGCGAAAATTGCAGTCAATTTCTCATCAATCTGGCAACATGACTTGAAAGATTTGAATGAGGTCGTCTAGACCGACTTTTTAAACAGACAAAGGCGTTTCGCACAGTCTAGTATTAGGATTAAAGGCTGTTTTGTCGTGGATGACACGAATTGTAAAAAAATGTGTAATTTATACTTACATTGGAAAGTAGCAGCGATTTGCAGTATGTGGGTCACTGTACCGCACTTTACTGCCGTTTATGAAAAGTATCATTTATAAAACCATTATGAGTGTGATTCCCATCACTTTTGTGGGTTCTGTATCAATAAATAGTTGATAAAGCATTATATATTTAGCCGTCATGTATTTATTGTTATTGTTCGACACAAGGGAAATTGTTGGAGTGATAATAACTCTCCTGACTTTTCCTGTTGTTAATATTGGAAATTATTTGTATTGTTTTACATAGGTACACAATGCTTTTAGCTATATACCAACTAGCAACTGTATTAAATTGTTCATCGTGCTAATTGAGAATCCTATAGCCGATATTTATTTTCTATATGTAAATCTTTTCTGTAAGCCGTTATTGGTCGGGGCTACGAAAATACTACGCTGTATCATTTTAGTGTTAAGATTTATTTATTTCACAAAAATAAGGGTGCAGACAGATAGATACAGACTATCAACAATTCGTTTCATATTTTTTGCGTTATGTGGCAAAAAATAAACTTTACATTATGTATGAATTGATAATAGATTATTAGTAAAATTACTTATATTATAACATAAACAAATAAAAATCGAGTAGGTATATGTCAAATTATACAATTAAATATTCGGCAAGATTTTCAGCCCATAGTACATAATATTATCCATTGAATTAATTAAAATAAAATAAACTACATAATTAACTTAACGAGTACCGTAATAATAGACACAATAGTCCCCCTCTGGGAAAGGCGTTACCTCAGGATGAGATTAACGTAAAACCGGAGGGAACATTAGACTAGCTTTCTACAACCCCATCATATAATAAAAAATGTATCATGAGGTCTACTGAAAAGCTTACAAACCGCAGGGCAGCTTGTGGCGAGCTGTTGGTGAGTGGCGACACTGCGTACCCTATTGCCTCAGAGAGTCGGTCAGGGCCTCGTCTCCAGTTTGCCTTTATTGGCTGGCTGGAGTGGAACCCCAAGAGTGCCCGCAGGACTCTCAACTCTGGCTTGCCTTTATCGGCCGTCCAGAGGGGGGCCGCCAGAGCTATATGCTCGGGGGTGGAAGTGTCTAAAGGCGTAATAGCGGGGAAACCCACTCCGGGTCTTTTAGACCCGCGACGGCGAAACCGGGGCCACACCTCTCTACACCCCTAGCCGCTCACACGTTTGTTGCCCCCTTCGCCTATGTACTGGGCCGCTTTCAGGGGGCCCAGCTAGTGAGCTGGCGAGTCACCGTCTGCCAACGCATTTCAAATTTAAACTTGAAAGGCAGACGCCGTTTTCTTCCGGCAATAGAGGTTAACCGATCCACTAAGCACCCCCTCCCATAGACCAGATATTTTTTTACCATACTTTACAATAGTTTTGCACCCACTTGGGACGGTCCATGACTGTACTTCAATGGTGCAGCCGTGGATGGTCCCCGGTTGGTGCCCCACCCCATTTTAGATTCAAGTTCTCAAAGGGGCCTCTGCGCGTTGGACCTGTGTCCCCGTGTATGCCTTCCAAAAGACCGGACATCTTCCGCACGGAAGATGAGCCGTGAATAGAGACACAATAGATAAACAATGGCACTGACGATCCGGATCGTCGGTCGGGCCGCTAGCGGTTAAATTTTCAGACCATTTTTCATTGATGTTATTACATTTTATGGTCACTTACATCCCGTGTTGAGCTAAAAGAAGTACTTAAAATATTAGCAAAAACAACAACTGCAATATAATTTTATGTATTGTATTAGAGTTAGAGAGACTAATAATCGCGCAGGAAGACACCAAACCCCTGAGCCATCCCTGTGCCTACGACTTGAGTAAGGGCCCAACTTCTAGCCATGGTAGTAGCAACATCCGGGAATGAGCTGAAAAGAGATTCGTCGGCAGTAAATTTCTGCATGAATGCAGCATTCGCGGTACTCCAAAATGTAATGCATTGTCGTATAAATGTACTACAATAGAGCACGTCGCACGTCGCCACGATCATTAGCCGCAGCGACGTCCGACGACGCCCAATTTCATCATTATGTTTTAAATCCAGCCGTTATCATTAACTGTCATTTTGGGTCATTTCACGAACCGTTAGATTTGACGTCTGCGGTGTGCGCGCCTAAAACGGTTGCACTATTGTTTGCAGATGACGGTGAGTGTCAGAATGGTTCATGTTTCCGAAGAGGTTGACGCTTTTTGAGATTAACAGAAAAATTACATTATAACAAAAAGAGTTTGAAATAGATATGAGGTGTGGCTGTTAGGAAAAATACGATTATATTTATGACAATAAACTGCGCGACCCCTGTATATCAATAAATAGAATAAAATCGTTTTTCTGAAGACATAGTAAGGGCGAGCTTATCGTCATTCATCGAGGTATGATTCTGTGCAGCACATACAATAGAGTATTTTTCCGATCGAACATCTTTATGATATTGCTTTTAACCCGGACCTTATGATCTTTGCTGAATGCTTCCATATAAAAGTACTTAAAACAACGCATCATAGTCGGTAAAACAGCCCGTAACCAGACGCTGTAAACGTCACTTTTCCCGCCAAATTTTCTGTCATTGTGATAGCGATATAATGGCGGACGCTCGCCCTCAATGCGATATTTTGATGAATCCCCGCAATTAGAGTAAAACGCTGCTAAACAGCAATTTGAACGAATTTCCCGTGTTTAACGTGCCATATAACTTTCTTTTTGCTGAATGACGGTCAAGAGTTAAATAGACTGTAAATACTGGAGCCAATTAGTTTTTTTTATTCCAGAGACAATGGGATTATTTTCCTTTTTATCTTATTTTTAAATACAATACAACAATAGAGGTTTCGTTGCAGTACATACCTATTTTAGCATTTAACGAGGGTTTTTCCGGGCACGAAATTGAGTTTCATCATTACATATCTATTCCAATTTTAAATCAACCGCATGTAAATCAGTTATAAAATTATGTGTTTGATATAAATTAGGTGTGTTTTCATAACACATAACTATCGCGATCTAAAATTGTTTTCCTTATTAATTTCTAGTTTTAGATTTTAAAATATTTAGGTACTCGCTTACGTATCACGAAATAATTGATTTTTGCAGATTTATTAAACCATTAATTAAGTCACAGAATCATAATAAATTATTTTCTGCAATATTTATAGTTGATCAGATTCAAATAAGTATTACTGAATGATCCAGGTCCAGGTGTATAGAATATTAAACACATTGAAGTGTCTATCACCGAGAAGGGTGTCTGCAACATTTACAACAGACGACAAACGTTTGAATTGAATGCATGAGTGAAGATTTTCGCCTCACTTTCCTAAACTAATAAGCAGAACTAAACGTTGAGTCATCATGCCATTATAACAGCTAGGTAAACTAACCAGCTAATTGGCAAGCCATTGTAGGCCTTATCGTTTTTGAATCAAGGGCGATAACTGTTTGTGCATGTTTGTTTTAATTGAACTAATTGTGTTCGCGTCCGTACCAGAGAGCATTGAAAGGCGTCAGATAGAATGCTAATACTATTATTGAAAGCGAATAGGCACATCGATTGGCTGTTCTGATTTTGTTAAAAGATGACAATGATGACTTGTGTTTATCTTTGTTATTCATTATGAGTGAAATGTAGTACGGTAATAAGGGAAAAGCTTATTTTAAGGCCGTCTTTACACGGTTCATATGACACGACAAAATGTGATTACGAACTCAAGTGCCTTAATGATTATACAGCATGACTGGTTAGGCGCTTTATATCCGAAAACTATGAATTCTGCTCATTGTTCTGTACAACTTTTACTAAGGGACAAACTCGGAATTCGTAAAAAGACAAACTCGGAATTCGTAAAGGGACAAACTCGGAATTCATAAAGGGACAAACTCGAAATTCGTAAAAAGAAAATGTGTTGTTCAAAAGGGTGTCCCAGGAAACCTGTACCAGCGAAGGTCTGTGATCAGGAGACCACAGGGGATAATATACCTATCGATTGAACCCCCATGTATGTTCCGCGATGTTTTGTAGTTTTCGAGAAATGTTATTTTTTTACTTTCAGCTTTTGCTAAATTGTAGTTGATTTTATTTTTTGATTGGTGGCTATGTATTGTTTACGTCTTCCTGCGTTTTGGTTCATTGCTATGGCATACTAAAAATACTTACCTTTTAATTTGTGTCCTTGTTCAAATAATTTAATATTTTTTCTGCTTACCGCGCCCGTGGTCCAAATATACATATCACGCAGATAATATCCTGTTTATGTCAAACCCGCACAGGGAAACTAACAAAAATACTAAGTACTTTCCTCTTACAAAATAAACCTAGGAATGAAATTAATAAGTAACTAATTATAATTATGTAATCGGAATTGTGAGTAAGTAGTCGAAATTGAGTCATGCTATAGCTTTTGATCGGCATTCTTTTATTCAGTGTATCAGAATATTAAACAAGATACTTTTATGCAATAATGTTTGTTTCTTTTGTAGTCACGGTGTGTAAAATTCAGATGACATCGCCGATAAAGTCGATGAATGTGCGAAATTTGGCTTGTATTACTGTTGCAGTTTGCTGCCAAAATATCAATAGGAACATTCTGTTGTTGGCTGTAGATACTTCTATCGGTGTTCCATTCATGAGCTACCTATTCTTTTCACTGAAGCCTATGTCCAGCAGTGGACTATGTCAGGTTGAGTAAAGTATTGAGAGGTTTTTATTATGATTAAGGCAATAAAATGTTTTGCTTTAAGGTGAAGTTAAATTAAAACACGTTTTTTTTGTTGTTATAAACAGTTAATGAAGCATTATTTATCAAAACTATAATTTTAGTTCATCAGTGGACTTCGCTCCGACCAAAATACACGTAAATTTTATTCACCACAACAACACCGTACATTCGCGTACACAATGCTAACGGCATCAATATGCTTGCATACATCTAGATATAATTCGCGTGTGCCCGGTCCATTCGTTGTGCCTGTATTCCCGAAGCGCTATCTCCTCAGTCGCTACATTCGAGTACAGTCCGGCGCAAAACTCAAGTGGCCACTTGGAAATCACAGTCATTTTTATTGATTTATTAAGATGTTCGTTGAGCAAATCAGCGGAGATAAATGAGAATGTTGTTCAGTTCAACAAAGAAAAGTCTTTTTGCACGTTTTGTACGAACAATCAAACATAACAAAAATACAGTCATTACGAAAAGCGTGAATCATAAACGATATTGCATGCAATTTAAAAACATAATCTTTGTTCCATATTATTTGACACACCGTGATACACCTGGTTTTAAGAAGCAATTTCCTGGTATCAGCAGAAGCATTACTTATCTCAACAGAGCAAAATACGTGCGCGTGCGATGTTTATATTACAAAGTATAAACATAAATAAGAAAAAGATTTCGTGTGCATATTGAAATGATCTTGGATGTTTAAAACACTCTACAGCCGCCATAATTGCCTGTTAAGAAAATTTTCTTCATGTAGTTTTTTTTAAGTCGCGTGCAGTATTTAATTTGGGGATACCTTCTTTTCGCATAATGTTCTTTGTCCTAATATACTTCGGCATAACGATTTTGGCACAATTTGTTTTGGCATAATAATACTTCGGCATAATTTTTTTAGGCATACATTTTATGTTGGCATAATCATCTTAAAGACTAATTTGTTTTGGCATAAATTTGATTCGCATAACGTTAGTAGGCCTAATGACTATTACCATAACGTTAGTTATGATAATCAGAAATGTTTTTACCATTGTCTAATAATCTAGTCGCAGGCGCATCCCGACACGGATAGGTTAGGTTCGAAGGGGATGATGGGGGCTAGAGTGAGCGAGCGAAGCGAGCGAACGAAGCCCCCGTCATCCCCTTCGTGTTAGGTTACTTTAAACCCTGCAGACAGAAATAGGAGCCCCGCGCAGCGGGGCTCCGTCGACTCTGCTTTGGAGCCTCAACCTTACAAACATCCCCTTAAGTTTTTATTGTGAAAATGAAAGTAGGTGACGAATAATCGTCTACCGTATAGGTACACACGGCTACACATCAAGCTATACAAATCCAGTTTATCTTGGCGTCGCTTTGTATAATATTTTCGCACAAGTATCGGTCAGCTTATACTGGTTTTGCATAGCTTGAAGTGTAGCCGTGTGTACCTATAAAAATATGTTTTAATATCATTATGCGTAAATAAATTTATGCTTTAGGATATTATGCTTAAAAAAGTTATGCTTTAGAACTTTATGCTTAATCATTATTATGGTTAGAGAAAGTATGCTTAAAAAAATTATGCGTAAGCTGTTATGCGTAATTATATTATGCGAAAATATACTTATGCCAAACAAAATTATGCTAAGTTATATTAGGTCTTAAAATTTTATGCAAATGGATAGGGAACCTTTAATTTGCTATGGGTAAGATTTAAAACTTCAAATAATACAATTCAATTCTTTTTTTTAATTGGACTATATTCATCAGCAGACGACGGCCTACAGCTGGACCGTCGCCTCTCCCTAAAAGAGATATAATATCCGATCGCCACTACCTGAGAGAGAGGAATGCAGAGTTAGCGGCGCTAATTCCTAATTTAATAGTTAGGTGAATGTTTGAAAAATCATAATATATTTTTAACAAGGGAGTCACTACCGTTCTCGACTGTTAACACTAAAGTTTTTATTCTTGTTTCATTGCTTTGGTAACAGTGACAGAGTTTGGATTTTCATAATCACAATTGAAGTTTGAAATTACTACATTCTTAACTTTTGGTAACGATACAGACTTTTTTATTTTTTGCTAATGTTCTGCCTAGCCTTTCTCCAATTATGTTGGGGTCAGCTTCCAGTCTAACCAGATGCGACTGAATATCATTATTTTACATGCCGATATCCTAAGATTAGACCTGAAGAATTGAATTGAATTGAGATAAGTTGTCAGACTTTCGGGCTTCTGACTACCCGTAACGTCTATCATAGGTATTCGTATGACGTTTAACGTGGTCCTCGGAGGAGTCTCGATGTATAAGGAATGGTCATCCATCCACGGACTGAACGCAGCAAGCGCAGCTTAAAGGTGTCTTTCAACCAGAGATGTGCCATGCAGCTATGCTGCGAAAATGTAAAAGCTAAGCTACGAAACTATGTGACCGTTTCCACTGATGCTAAGCTATGTAGCGGAGCGAGTAAGATGTGCTATGAAACGCTCGCCTACTGTAGGTACACTGTTCTGCACATAGTTACACCACTCGCGACCATCCATAGCACGCAACCATAGCTCGCGTCCATAGCACGCATCCACAGCACGCATCCTTCCATATAAAAAACGTAGCTTAGTTGAATCAGTTTCCACCAGTGCTATACTATGTGGACCAATGAATATGATTGGTGGATATCAAACACATCCATAGCAACGTTGCATAGCACATCTCTGGTGGAAAAGCACCCTAAACGTGCAAATCATATGATCCGTGCCCTTTTTAATTAGCCAAGAGCCCTCTTTTTTAAATTTTTTGGTAATGACCCAATTAATTCCTCAACAGTTTTGTGTTCGTGTATCCTCTGTGAACACTTTCGTTGTTATTGCGGTCCCTTGTTGGTTCGATTATTGTTGTTAATTTGTATCGCCTCTGTTTATCACAGTTTCGTATTTAGGACGGCCGCCGCTCGCCCCACCTGACCGTGTCTCTCTCTTATAGATAACTTTCGACATGGATTTTCAATGTTGTTGAGTTCCTTGTATGCGTAATTGTTTTGTATTTGTGTTGGTTATTTTGTTCCTTTGTATGAGAATGAAGGAAAATTATAATAAAGATTTTAGTTTGTGTGTAAGGATAACACATGTAGCTTGCTCAAACATCTCTCTTGCTTGCATTCTGCTGCTTACCGTTGAAATATCGCCTGTGACCTGCAATAAGTCATGTCATATCTCAATCTTTGGACACTCCTTTTTTATGTCAAATGCTCCTATCGAATATTCATTATTTATTTATTGTACTCTTTAATGTACACCAAAATAAAAGAACAAGTACAGTAACGGCCTTAAAAATAGGTAAAATGGACAGCCTTATCTCAACCGATTTCTTCCAGGTAACCTTAGGATGGAATAGAGTGAATTGGAAAAGATATAGGTAGGTTAATGGCGTACAAAGATAATAATTATCTTTGTACGCCATAATTATTATAAATATACACACATAAATATACTCTTGTATAACTTGAACTAAAGGTGGTGGTGATTCAGTGTCTATGTTTTTAAAAAGTTTAAAAACATAGACACTGAATCACAATCAGTTATTAAGTTATCACAACAAAGTTAATCATAAAAAGGGAAAATATCAAAAATATCGGACGTTCCTCAATGGCGGTTATTTTACTTAATAACCTAGAGCGCATGCGCGTGCCGCTCTTTTTAACCTGTGGTACACGTTTTTCCAATGTTGTCAACAATACATATACTACAATATTTAACTAAACTATAGGTCATAATATATAGTCAATATAACTTATAGGCTTATAAGAGCAACAGTGTTTTGGGTAAAGAGGCATTTTTTTAATTGTTATAAATTACAGTCCATATACGAATTTAAATAGGTAGGTACCTACATGTTTTTTAGTTGATACGTAAAAAGTGTTTTTGTACCCTGGAAAGTTGACATTTTAAATATAAAACCGACAGTTCTCAGACGATGACCATCTAATTTGCAAGTCGAAGTCCAAACCGCAGGCTGTGTGGAAGGCTCAGGATTGGCTCTGCGGTGACTTATTTGCTCGTTTAGCTTGTTGGCTACGAGTACGTAGTAGTATTTTTATTCTGTGCCACGAGCAAATTACTTGTCTTTTTGTAGAGTCATTAACCGATTGATTAGTTTCTACCCTTCAGCTTTGCTTCAAGTCTGCTTACTACCTAATAAGAACAAAGCAGCAATAGAAACCGTCATGTTGAGATATGTTTCAAATAACTTAAAGTTACGTCGATCTTACGGTACACCGTGCATATTGTTATATCACTTACAATACATAGATAAATTTACAAAAAGATTGTGTGACAAAACGCTAAATCAAAGTTGTAATGCTTAGTTGACTGACAGGCCGATCTGTGTTGCTAGGGAGTTTGTCGCGCCGTTTCTTCTTCATAGCTTACACTACAACGGAAGCAGTGAACTGCGTGCGTTTTTGAAAGTTGTCATTTCGTCACCCTCCCCGCTAGCTGTCGTAACTAGCAATTGATAATTTTTCAGAGAATTTCTCACAGAGTGACGTATCTGCTTCAAATGAATAGAAATAAATAAATAGATACTTTAGGGCTTTAAGGCAACTACTAACCAAGCCAAGGATAAGCCAAGAGCAATATAAAAAAGTTATTAATTCATTAACAAAGCCACAGCTAACGCAACTACTGAAAAATTATCAATTGCTAAATACGACAGTTAGCGCGGAGGGTGACGATTTGTAACATTGACTTTCAAAAATAACATAATAACATCTCGCCTGTATTCCCTGAAGGCTTGGCAGAGGTGTTTAGTATACCCTCATTTCGCCGTTATGTTTAAGTCCAAAGTAATAGGGAGTGAACCTATTGCCATCAACCGGGCACAAATCCAGATTCCGGGCTGCCACTGAGAATTTCCACACGGAAAACCCCCCCTTTATCGGACTTGGGGATCGAACCCAGGACTTCACGCTCAGCAGTCGCGCTTGCGACCGCTAGACTAACGAGGTAGTTCTCGTTCCAAAAGTCCACGTTCAAAACGAACTAAGTAACTCTAGTCCATTTTGAATAAATGAGTTTTGAAGTTGAAGTTGACTTCTGTAAATCGACTTTTAAGCTGTTAACACAACCGCAGTAAAGCGTCTTTCGGAAGTGCATTACTTGCGCAGTAAACCTTGTTAGTGGATTAGTGCTATAGTCAATTACCATAACAGCAACAATGTGGAAATGTGGATCATTTAATTAATTATAGTGGTATTAGTACCTACCTGTTTATATGTTACGTTCAATATTTTAAGATAATGCGCGGGTATGGATGTTTTACGTTCCATTAAAAAGCGGCTAATGGGTGAGAAAATAATAACGGCAATAAATTATTAAGATGATAATTATCTACACAATTACAAGGGCGTATCGCTAAAACGGCGGCGCGTGCGCACCTACCTCTACGCCTTTCTTCGGTGCAAGTCGGAGCCGAACTTAGATTTATGGTTCACTTTTTGTTATCCGCGGCTTTGGTTGCGGCCTATTTGTATTTACGAGCAATTTTTTTTATTAGTCTTTTATTTAGGCTAACTTTTGTCGGAAAATTAGAGTCATCACTTGTCTGAGTATTCGTGTATACCTACTTCCAATTTCTTAACATCAGATAAGAAGCTGAAAAATGGTGCAAAATATTTTCTTGTTATCCCGGTTGCACATTGTACGAAATTGTTTGTCAGAAAACTTCTGACATGCGCCGGTAGATACTCTTTGCATACATTTTGTATTAGACCCCGCACACTCTCACCGATAATTCAGCCCTTATCAAGCCATCTCCCCCCCAACCCCCCGCCAGCAACGCCCTAAGCCGAGGTCCGAGTTCCACTAGGAGTCGCCCTTAGTGCTGTTGTTGCTAGTAGTGATGTTAGTGTAGTTTATATTGGCTGAAAACCCTTTAGGTCTCGCCAATAACTGCCCGGTTACATAGAAACGGTCCGCGAGGACCCCGCACACTGTCAGATTTTGCTGAATCCGGCACTCTGCGGTGCTTAACTTCAAACTTCAAAACTCATTTATTCAAAATAGACTAGAATTACTTAGTTCTTTTTGAAAGTCAAAATTACTTACCTATAAGACATCCCACAAAAGCGCCCACCCTTCACCGCTTCCTAGTGTTTTTGCTGTGAAGAAGAAACGGCGCAACAAACTCCCCAGCTACTCATATGTCCGTCAAGTGAACAAATTAATTGAGTCTATACACAGCAAAAGGCAATATTAATTACAAAATGAAATTATGCAAAATGCGGATGATAAACAAGGTATAAGTATAAGTAAGATAACACAATTCTGGATGAATTGAAAACAAAATTACCTATAATTATCTAAATAGTATAGATAATTCAACACAATATAGGTACACATAACTGTATACACTCAATATATTTCATTCTAGTACAAAATATGTGCGCAGAGGGCCTTCGGGCACGCGTCAACAATTTTCTGTCAGAAATTTCTTTAACTTAATGTGTGGCCGGGCTTAATTTAAGAGAAATCTTATAAAATTATACATATTACAAGAAGCAGGTACTAATGTAGATAGTGTATCTTTACGCAAGATCGATGAGATAATATACGTTCTACACGTCATTATCATTACTTGTCTAGTTAGAAAACCAGTTGCTTACACATATTTATAGAATTAGATGGTATCGATCCAAATTGGTGGAATTATTGTATGTTTCGCGCTCGAACCGGCCGGCCCTGGTAATTACATGAGACTCGAACAGATGCAGGCCTGAAATTACTGACTTACGGTGCGTAAGGTTTCTAAACGGCTTTAAAGGCTTTACACGGATCTAGTCTTTGGTAGAGTATTTTAGTAGAGTGACTGTGTAAATTTTGTGGCACGAACGAAATTGTAGTGATTTGGTATAGCACAAGTATTAGGGTGCCTTTCCACCACAGATGTGCTGTGCAGCTACGCTGCGAAAATGTAAATGCTAAGCTATGAAACTATGTCACCATTTCCACTAATGCTAAGTTATGTAGCGGAGCGAGTTAGATGTGCTATGAAAATGTCTACTTTCGGTGACGAACGCGCGCCTACTGTAGGTACACTGCTCTGCACATAGGTACACCACTCGCGACCATCCATAGCACGCATCCACAGCACGCATCCCTCCATGTAAAAAACGTGGCTTAGTTGAATCAGTTTCCACTAGTGCTATGCTATGTGGACCAATAGATATGATTGGTGGATATCAAACGCATCCATAGCAACGTTGCATAGCACATCTCTGGCGGAAAAGCACCCATACTGCTGGGCACTGGCAACTTCTTAGAATGAGGAGGGCATAGGCCTTAGGCCAGCACGCTGGCCTAGTGATGGTTGACGGACTACACACACCATCGAAAACATTTGCAGCCCTCTCAAATGTGCAGGTTTCCTCACGATCCTTTCTTTCACCGATAACGATACCTACCTAATCAGATTCTAATCCACACGTGATTTTGAAAAGTCAGAGGTGTGAACCTCCTGCATGTTAGCGTTCAGCCACTAGGCTATTGTTGCTTGAATTGGTATAGTTATGTTGAAATTCTAGTGGCAGTTTAGTTAAAGACACAGTCCGGGAATAGTCGCGTTGTAATCGGTATGCAAGTCATCGCATCTTATATTCCGCGCACTGCACTTAGCTACGGCTTCATTAGCTGTCAATCTGTCATGTCACGTCTCGTACGTGTTGCTTTTGTCGTTGGCACTTGACTGATGCTTTGATGTTTCACAACTATGTAGATAATAAAGCACGCAGATTAAGCATAGACGTTCAGAAAAAATAAATAATTCCTAGAACACCAAACATGCTTTAACCACTGGAAACGTGTAAATCAGCCTTTATATTTCTACAAGTTAGTGCTAAGTTCTAGCTCATAAAACAGAGCTTTTAAAGCGAATGGGCAGTTAACTGTAAATGCTACAGACGATCTGATGGTCATTGATTTTATGATTTGATCCTAAGTTTAAGTATGTGGTAAGCATGAAATTGCATCTTCGTTGTGTGAAGAGTCAGACGACGCCAGTTGCAAGGGTCGTCAAAACAAAGCATTAACAATAGTCGAGGAGTTTCTGTTTAAGTGGCTATTTACGTCTTAAGCTATTTTTCAGAAACTACCAATAACTTTAAGTTGTGTTACTTTGTTTGTAGTTTTGAGCCTGTTTTACCAAAATTTAGAATTTTAGGGACATTTTTCATAGAGAAATAGCCCTTTTTTGGTGCAGTTTGAGATCGGAAATGGATATGATTTAAAAAAACAAATCTGAGAGAAAAAAAAAATGGAAATTGTTAATAGCGACCTCATTATTATTCTCTGTTCACCCAAAGATGAATCTAGATGTAGCGTCATTTCGTAAATTGTAGCCGTAAGGAGACTGCTATTGAAAAACGTAAACAACATCATCGAAAACCGTAAAAGAGCTATATTATCCATGTTTTTTTTTATTATTTGTATGGTAACGTTTTGTAGAGAAACGACAGGACTCAAAAGGTTATAAATAAATAAATAAATACTAGTCTGTAACTGTCCCCCTGCAGGGTAAGGCCTTTTCTCATACAGAGAAGGAACAAGCATTGACTACCATGCTTGTTCACTGCGGGTTGGCGATTTCAGACCATTAAGTTCTGGTTTCCGCGCTATGTTTTCCTTCACCGTATGTCAGTGGCGTCTTAGATTAACTAAGAAAGTACATAATGACATTGAAAAATTCACATTGGTACATGCCTGGGTTTGAACCCCCAAGCCGTTGCTTAACGAGCGGGTCTGTAACCTCCGGGCCACCACGACATTAAAAGGTTATAGTTCCAAAAAATAAAAACTAGCTTCGTAACTTAATTTTTATATTTAATGTATGTAATATAACTCACCAGTTTTAAAAGAAAAAGTGTCTCACAGTTTCGCGTTTGTTTTCAATTCCTTATCCCAATACAATTGACCAGCAAATAGTCGTATACTAAAGGACTTGTCACACTGGATGCGTTCTGCGTCCTCCGGTCCAGTCAAATCGAACGCAGCCCGCATCCTATGTGAACTTCATGGTCAGGGCAACCGGTCAGCGATCCGGGCACGGCATTCGGTCAGCGCATCCGGTCAGCGATGCGGGCACGGTCAGCAATCTGACGGGCAGGGCAAACAGCGGCCATTTTATGTTTGATTGCGTGTCGCCTGCCGCCCGCTGCCCGCCTGCCCGCAACCGGGCAGCCCGTCCGCTACCTTCCCACTCCGACCGCCTGACCGGTGCGTTCCCTACGCTCTTTGGCTTGTGCTCGCATAGTCAGATCGTAATTACAGAAAATACATATAAAACGCAAATGATGTTCACATAGGATGCGGGCTGCGTTTCTGACCGGACCGTAGGACGCAGAACGCATCCTGTGTGACAAGTCCTTAAAAGATTATGTTCCATAGATTGCATCGTTGACAGCCAACCAGTACTTCCATTTTACTTGTGTACCAAACATCTATTTTGCGTAACAATCGAAGCGTTATTCATAATTACAAGCCGAACTACGTAATTATTATCTAAGCCGCGCTTTTGTGCAACTTACAAACATTTACTTATGCAACTAATAACAGTGTTAAACCGTTGTTGTAATTTTCTAAGATTAGTCTCTGTTTTATGCTAATCCCGCAGGTGCTAAATAATTTGCATTTATCGATTGTGTTCGGCAAATAGAGCTTTCATTCTGTGAAATGAATTGTAAGAATATTTTTGTATTATCACATTTATAACTTTCGTGAGACACATTCATATTTATGATTAGTTACGGTTTACTCACGTGAATTTTTCGGGATTGCTCGAAATTTTTTGTTCGACTCGCGACCTCGATGTCTATTCCCTAAGCACTAAGTCCGTGGTTTCGGCCTTAGTTACGAGCGTTTCCTACTCCCTATCACCTTTTTTTATCGTTGCAAAATCCTCATGGATACCCTTCGCCTGGGGAAGGCGAAGGGTTATGCCGGACTCTCACCGGCTAAAAACCCACGGTGCTCCTTCTCCTGACCCTTGGCCGGGGTCACGGGATTCACAGCTGCATGCACCGCAACCCCGGCAGGCCTCGGTCCGCCAGCCCCTGGCGGACCTGTCCTTCTGTGGGGCCTTGCCCCACGTCCTCCTGAGAGGCGCGCACGGAACACATGCGCGCCGCCTTCTCGGGCCTGTTACTGGTCGGGCGACGGGTCCCCTAAGCCGTCGCCCGCAGGCCTACTCCCTATCACCTACGGACATACGATTATTTCTGGGCCCGAACTAAGAATGAATGACAACACGATTTGACAGTTATCCCTACTACAACCGATGTGTTTTTGCCCGTCCGAAAAGTTGACCTTGACACTTGTTTTGTTCACTCCTACGTTTTGGGCTACTTTCGGACGGGCGACTAACTTCGTTGACGGACCTAGGGAGTAGGTCCCCTGACCGCGTGTTCTGCTCGTGATTAAGGGCTCTGTTTGGGTCCGAAACTATTCGGGCAATCACAAAAAATGCACGTCAGTAAACCGTAACTAATCATAAATATGTAAGTATTTTGTGTAAGGTATTTGTTTTGAATTTTTGTGCTTTGGTTTGCAAGTTATGATGGGGCTATGAAGGAAATGAAAAGGTTTTCTACCAGTCTTTTCATACCATGTTGTTAAAAACAATGTCTGTTTACAAGATTAAATTTAAAAACGAGAATACAAGATACATTAATAACAATCAATTAAGTATCTCTGTTCACGGCTCATCTTCCGTGCGGAAGATGTCCGGTCTTTTGGAAGGCATACACGGGGACACAGGTCCAACGCGCAGAGGCCCTTTTGAGAACTTTAATCTAAAATGGGGTGGGGCACCAACCGAGGGCTATCCACGGTTGCACTATTGGAGTACAGTCATGGACCGTCCCAGGTGGGTGCAAAACTATTGTAAAATATGGTAAAAAAAATATGTGGTCTATGGAAAGGGGTGTTTAGTGGACCGGTTAACCTCTATTGCCAGAAGAAAACGGCGTCTGCCTTTCAAGCTTTAAATTTGAAATATATTGGCAGACGGTGACTCGCCACCTCACTAGCTGGGCTCCCTGAAAAGCCGCCAGTACATAGGCGAAGGGGGCAACAAACGTGTGAGCGGCTAGGGGTGTAGAGAGGTGTGGCCCTGGTTTCGCCGTCGCGGGTCTAAAAGACCCGGAGTGGGTTTCCCCGCTATTACGCCATTAGACACTTCCGCCCCCGAGCATATAGCTCTGGCGGCCCCCCTCTGGCCGGCCGATAATGGCAAGCCAGAGTTGAGAGTCCTGCGGGCACTCTTGGGGTTCCACTCAAGCCAGCCAATAAAGGCAAACTGGAGACGAGGCCCTGACCGACTCTCTGAGGCAATAAGGTACGCAGTGTCGCCACTCACCAACAGCTCGCCACAAGCTGCCCTGCTGCCCCTCAATTAATTATTATTATTATCAATTATTGTTCGAATTTTAGTTTACACATATTGTGTAAATCCAGACACTGGGCTTCTATTAAAAAAAACACACGGAAAACCCAATAAAACTGCCCGACCTGGAGGGGATCGAACCCAGGACCTCATGACCACTAGATCACCAAGGTAGTCAATAAACTAGCGACCCGCCCCGGCTTTGCACGTGTACGTTTTGTAGCTTAAAACCTTCCTCTTGAATCACTCTATCTATTAAAAAAAACCGCATCAAAATCCGTTGCGTAGTTTTAAAGATCTAAGCATAGAAGAAGCGACTTTGTTTTATACTATGTAGTGAACAAAGAAATAAATAACACATCTGTACGATTCCAAACAAAGATAAATTGGCTAAATATGGTTCCACATAATTATAAAAGAAAAACTGAGTAGTTACCTACAATGAAGCAATTCTCTGTTATTCCTCATAACAAATGAAACTGAATTTGCAATAAATTGCAAGATAAAGAAACCAACTTGCAACGTTTTTACAGATGTCTGATGTAAAACAACGAGATATTTACAAGGAGCAACCACCGTGAGTATTGCGGGTCGTTACCACCGGTTTTTACTTATACCCAACAATCGTTAGCGGTTTCGCGGTCCGCGGCTAAGGAAAATGGCAATTCGTAAGGAAAGATATGAATTTCACTAGAATAGAGAGGCAAATTGAATAGGAACTTTCGATGGCGGCGAAATGTGCGGGTAATACGTAGTTCAGATGGAAAGTTATTGTCTGAGATATGCTATCAAATGCTGATGAGATCTACGGTCAATTCTGATGGGTTTTGTGAAGATGATTGATGTTCGTACAATGGATTTGTATGTTTTGGTGTTTTTGTGTGGTTTTGTTGCTCGAAAGTTGTTGTTTTCTATGACGTCACGGTGGGAGTTTTTGATGAAAGTTCGTCTAATGGGGCTGATTTTTCAATCATCAATAACTTTTAACGGTGGAATAAATTTGAAATTTGACAACGTTTTCTATACAAAAGCTGTCAAAATGTCAAACTTATTCCTAAGAAAAACGTTTTATGACCACTTTTTTTTTTTGTAAAACTTTGCCCCTCACTAAGATTTCTCTTGTATCGTGGGTGCGTTTAAAGACACACATCTCACATACACAAACGCCCAGACCCGAAACAACCATCTGCAGGCCATACAAATTTGGTTCCGTGTGGGAATCGAACCCACGACCCGTAGCGCAGAAGCCAATCGCTTAGACACTGCAACAAACGTGTCGTCATTGAAAAATCAGTCCTATTTTTTTTTATAAATTGTATGTGTATTCCTCGTGCTGTATTTTTTAACAAAACTGTTATGTTTACCTCATACATGTTCCTTCTCTATATGAGAAGAGGGTTTTAGCCCAACAATGGGATGATTTCATAATCATCCCACTGTTGGATTAGTTAATTGTTTTTCGCCTAGTTTGGGAGACAGAAGACGATGATTACACTATGGCTTGCCCTAAAATGTCCAGTCTTCTTCTAGCGTGTCGGCACGAGCTATACGAGAATATGTCATGCCGTGGTGAAAAGATTAGTCAGTCAGCAAGGTTGGTAGCGGGGCTGACTACCCAGGGTGCACCGGACGTACTTAAGTATCGTCACTCGTGGAGGCTCTTTTCATGCACCTCAAATGTCCAATAATAACTAAACAGTGATCTATAATTTTATCTGATTTCGTTACTTTAGTATGTTTCTACTGCATTTTTTGATTTGATACAATTAACGTTTTTTTATTATTATTTAAATTACTGGTATTATTATTACACAGGGTGTTAACGAATTCGTGTAATTACTTCAAAACACATGATCTATTAATGGTATAGATTAATCCCGCACGGGATTTAAATTGGTTAAAAATAAAACTTTTTTCTTCCCATATAAAAAATGCATGTGATAGAAAATTTTGATGCCTTGCTTAAATTAATGAAGGCACGGCGACACAGCTGACGGGCACGACTAGCGCGATATCGCTCTACGCAGTCAGTTAACTTGGGACGCTAAAATTACTCAGTTATAGAATACCATGGCTCATTTTTTGAAAAGTTTTTTTTGGGTTCTTTCTGAAAAAAAAACCTATGCAGGGTCAATCAGCGTCACCAGTCGATCACGCGGTTTGAAGGAATTACACGAATTCGTTTACATCCTGTATACCTGTTAACATGGGTACTTCACGCTCTGCCTAGCTACATTCCATCTTGTTACTATGGTCCGCGTTCTTACCCAATTAGATTTCAATTCCTTATATTATTTTTATTTGTACGTGTGCTATATCAAATTCATGCATCCAATACCTACCTACATATTGTACACGTATTTAGCTGGTTCCATTGAGTGGTTTAGAAAATAATAATCATCCTATAACTACGTGTTTTACTTTCTATATAATTTATGATCTACATTTTACATAGCTTTTTGTTGTAATGTGGTATCGTTTACAATGTTCTATTTTAATACGGTTTCGATTCAACGATAATGACAGTCACATGTACCTAACCTACCTATCAAGAACTTACTTTAAAAGATTTTACCTACCTATTGCATGCGATTAATTTTAAGATCTTTGACTGACCTATATTGTTTTGTCTCTCTCCTAATTTATTAATATGTAATGTTAATTTATTAAAATAATAATTTATATTGTATGTCTAAAAGACGGGACATAGCCGATCTAATGTATTGCAGAACACCTGTACCTATGATACACAATAAACAGATTGATTGATTGATTGATTGATTGAAAATAGCACGGTTTTACTTTGTCATTTTTGAAAATTTGTTTTACATTTGAAAACTACGATATTGAATGCCTCGTTGGTCTAGTGGTCGCAAGCGCGACTGTTGAGCATAAGACCCTGGGTTCGATCCCCAGGTTGGGCAGTGTAGTATACACCTCTGTCCAACCGTTTGGGAAATACAGGTGCATGGCGTCCTAGTCAGTCCTCGGATCAAGTTCTATAAAAATATGTAGTACTGGTACGCTATTCTTCCTTTTAAAGGAGAGCGGGAAACAAATGTATGGGGTCTGGGCCCACCCTTCAATAGTAACATTTGATATACCGTTGGATAGGGCTTTTTAAGCGGAACATTAGTTACTAACAAAACTATGGTCAAATGTTAGTACTTTTGGAGATACGACGTTTTAAAGTTATGTGATGAGTTATGCAATGACTATAAACTAGACGTTTTTTTTTAACTTTGCCCCTTCCTTCTGATTTCTCCTGTATTGTGGGTGCGTTTACAAACATTTAAACTCACAAACACAAATAGCCAGACCCGGAACAACTACGACTTGTAGGTCACACAAATATTTGTTCCGTGCGGGAATCGAACCCGCGACACGCAGCGCAGCAGTCAATCGTGCGCCACCGCTGCGCCAACCGTGCTATCCGGTTTGAGTCTGGGTAATGTTTATCTTATAATGAAGTAAACTACGATCATTAATTACTTAGATTGGGATCACTTTTATGGCAGTATAACTCCGAAAGTACTAACTTTTGACCTTAGTTGTAATACTAGGTTTTATTCTGCATAAAAATACCTATTCACTCATGAGTATCTTATTTCTATTGAGAGGTGGGCCCACCATTACTCATTAGTCATTGTCCTTTGGAAGGAAGGATATTGCACAGATACTGACTGAAACCTCATACAATCTGTGAACATTTTTTGTCAGCTGTATAACATTAATAAAAAAGATGATAAAATTAAGCTATAAAGTAAAACAACACTGCTGTTCTGACTTCCTGGTCCTAAATACCGTCGGCTTTTCTATGACAGTGTAAATTCCGTCGCATTTCAGATCGCTCCGCATCGCTGCTCTCTTAAATGACAATAAAAACCCTTTTACGAGCAAATCAATTTAACTGTTATTGACCGTAAAACGCCACGTTAAACTTTAATAGGTTAACCCCACTGGGATGTTGGCAAAGACATTATGACATCAATGTTTTTCTTACTAGACCCTTTCGGGCGTAAGGTGAGTCCCTGCGTTTGTCTACAAAACTTAACTGTTCTTTTATGGTTGTAACCGTACAAAGAAAAACAAATATAAAAAAAAATGGATGAAATATCTATTCTACGGTTTTTGATGATGTTGTTTACGTTTTTTCGATAACAGTTTCCTTGAGGGCTATATTTTACGAAATTACCGCTATGTCAGGACTCATCGTTCGTTAAACAGAGTATAGCCAGAAAAAAAAATCTAGGTACCTACTACACCTACATTTTAATTTCGAACCATTCCTAAATTGTTCTTAAGTTTGACAGTTCATTCGAACCATGGTTTATTAATAATTCCGCCTGATATTCTCTTCCCACGATGTACGCATCTACGTCACAATTTGTGATATTTTCTCACCATCCACTATTGGTGCATCAGTACCTATGACGTAGTACTGATCGGTCACGTGATCTAGCTGTCACTGGAAGAGATTGCCTGTATTGTTATGGTATACCCATGATTGGAACAATAATTATTTTATTGTATCACACAGTATTTGATAAAGAAGGCCTGAGAAGAAGATTCCTTTAATAGCGCATTTGGTAGTTAAGATTAAGGACAACGATTTTTTTTCTAAAATTCTATAATAGGTACTCTTTTCACCGTAAGGTAATTCCTAACGTTTCCCTACAAAACGTTACGATACAAAGCATATTACCTGTAAATCTAAAAAAAAAACGAAACTTGCTTATTAAAGCTATTTTACTATAGCATGTTTTTTCGATAGCAGTCTTCTTACGTCTACAATTTATGAAATGACCGAGTTGTAAGGACTCATCTTTGGGTAAACAAAACATAATATCTATTATACATACGAAAATTTTAAAGTTTGTTATTGAACGTTGCGGGGCTTAATGGATTAGAATGTTTAAATAAGATGTATCCTAGATAAGCATTGGTTAGTTAAAATTCCGGAAAACACAAATCTCTTTAAACCGACGCCGGCTTAGTCATGGTCTATTATCTCACGGCTATTTGTATTATTTAATAACATTTTCACCTTTCGCCCGGTCACAGTTGAAATCGCTCCTATTTTTATTCGTAATGATTGTATTTTGTATTAGTTGCCAACAATCGATTGGTTATGATTGAATTCGATACTTCCGCTGTTTCGCTTGAAACAATTGCTGAGGAAAGTGTGTCGCTTATTTGTTTGTGAAATAGATAATCCCACCAAGAAATTTGATACTTATGAATACACGGAAACGGTTACGGATCGTTTTTTAATAGCCGTAAAGTGGAATTATAACGTGACAAACTTAATTTTGCGGTTTTTTCATGTACCTACACTGTATGAAGTAACGCCACTTTTAAGCTTGTCAAATAATTATTCCAGATAGAATTGGAAATTAATAATTTTCGGACTTTTCTGTTACTTTTGCTATGAGACCAATTTTCGAAAGGCCGTATCTTTTTATTGCTTTGAGATAGAAAATTTACTTTTAATAGGACTATGAGGCTGTAAAAACATTAATTTGAAGTCGATACCTTTAGTTGTTCATGAGAAAAAGGGTTTTGACGGACACGTCAAAACCCATTTGTTGTCCGTCCGTCTGTCGACAGACAGACGGACGGACAACAAATTGAGCCCATAAGAGCGGTTACGCACTGCATCCGACCCGGATCCGTGAAAATACGGATATAAAAAACTCGGGCCGAATTCGGATATTGCTTTTCGCACTGCATCCGATCCGAATTTGTGAAAATACGGATCTAGAGTCTAAAAATTCGGACCGAATTCGGATATTGCTTACGCACTAATCCGATCTCTGATCCAAATCCAAGCAAGTCAGGGGCCATCTTTGGCATATAGGTATGTCCGATTTCAATCCGAGGTATTGCGAAAGCGTTCATACAAACAGTACTACTGTTACTTGGTCTTCGGTCCGTCAATATTTCTTCCGAATTGAAGACTCACGGATGACGGAGAGAAATTGGATGACGGAAGTCGGATTTAGTGCGTAAACTACAATACAAACAGTTCTGTGACTACTTCGGAACGCATTTTCACGGATTCGGATCGGATACAGTGCGTAACCGCTCTAAGGGTTTTGTTTTTAAATTTTCATGTACTGAATCATAAAAATAATACATGTTCTAAGTTTTCTCAGGACAAATAATGTAGAACTGAGATCGAGAAAGGTACAAGTTTCTTTAGATTTTACGTCGAAAGTTTAATATGCTTGTTTAATATTTGTATTAAACGAACATATTAAACTTTCGAGGTTGTAAGGTTTACTTTGATTACTAAAATGAAAGTGGTATCAGGTTTCTTTTCTTATAATAAACTTGGCTCTTAACAATGAAGCATTTGTTTGAGAAATACATAATAAAGTTAAATTAAGGCCCGTATTAATAAACGTTACTCAGCCCAAGAACTCGCACTTGATGACAATGTTGAGGTCATGATCGTATTAATAAACATATAATCTACGTACTCAAGTTACGGCTTGGTTTTACGTCATCAGCTGAGTGATGGACTGATTAATAAACGAAACTCACCACTCAACTATACAATAGACGTGGGTAATCGAGATGCTTAAATCTGAGTGTAGGCAGTCCGTGACTTGAGGTCGTGATTAGTTGCGCGAAACATGGTGTTTGAAAATATTTTGGATGAAATTATTTGTATCTCTTTGGACATCACGGCTCATCTTCCATGCGGAAGACGTCCGGTCCTTTGGAAGGCATACACGGGGACACAGGTCCAACGCGCAGAGTTCCCTTTGAAATGGATGAAATTAATTATTACGGTTTTCGGGGGTGCTGATGCTGAAAATGAGATCAAAGTCAAAATCCAAGATGGCGACTGCGAGATTTTACAAAATATGCGTCATGGGTAATTTTACCAAGGTTTTAGGGGGCGCTGATATCGAAAATGAGATCAAAGTCAAAATCCAAGATGGCGACTGCGAGATTTTACGAAATTTGCGTCATGGGTGTCTTTTCCATGGTTTTCGGGGGTGCTGATTTCGAAAATAAGGTCAAAGTGAAAATCCAAGATGGCGGCTGCGAAATATTACAAAATATGCGACATGGGTATCGTGTCCATGGTTTTTGGGGGTGCTGATGCCGAAAATGAGATCAAAGTCAAGATCCAAGATGGCGACTGCGAGATTTTACAAAATATGCGTCATGGGTATCTTTTCCATGGTTTTCGGGGGTGCCTACTGATGCCAAAAATGAGGTCATAGCCAAAACCCAAGATGGCGGCTGTGACATTTTACTAAATATGCGTCATTGGTGTCGTTTTCATGGTTGTAAAATTACACCGTTGACACCCATGACGAATATTTTGTCAAATTTTGCCGCCGCCTTCTTGGATTTTGACTTCGACCTCATTTTCGGCATCAGTACCCCCGAAAACCATGGACACGATACCCATGACGCATATTTTGTAATATTTCGCAGCCGCCATCTTGGATTTTCACTTTGACCTTATTTTCGAAATCAGCACCCCCGAAAACCATGGAAAAGATACCCATGACGCATATTTTGTAAAATCTCGCAGTCGCCATCTTGGATTTTGACTTTGATCTCATTTTCGACATCAGCGCCCCCTAAAACCACGGACATGACACCCATGATGCATATTTTGTAAAATTTCGCAGCCGCCATCTTGGATTTTGACTTTGATCTCATTTTCGACATCAGCGCCTCCTAAAACCACGGACATGACACGTATGATGCATATTTTGTAAAATTTCGCAGCCGCCATCTTGGATTTTGACTTTGACCTAATTTTCGTCATCAGTACCCCCGAAAACCACGGAAACGACACCCATGACGCATATTTTGTAGAATTTTGCAGTCGCCATCTTGGATTTTGATTTTGACCGCGCCCCCGCCCTCTGTAGGGGAAACGTGAGAGATAATATAATATAACTTTAAAGTTTTAACAAAATACAAGTATTTCAATAAGTCTTACGACATAGGAATAACGAAATGTGATGAATGTTTACTAAACTTCGGTCAATCCAAGCCATCAAGTACAGCGCCTTGAGGTGTGTTTATTAATTAGCAATGATCTTGAGATGCTGACATCGTAATAATGACGTATCAAATGATGACGTACTTGAGTATGTAGTTGAGGAACGTTTATTAATACGGGCCTAAGTTTATTTTAATAACCTTTTGTAGGGATCTCTTTTTAAGTATCATAAATACCTGTGCTAGGAGTAATATATACATACATAACATCACGCCTATATTCCCCAAAGGGTAGGGCAGAGGTGTATAGAACACCCTCATTTCGCCGTTATGTTTAAGTCCCAAGTAATAGAGGGCGAGCCAATTGCCATCAAACGGGCACACATCCAGACTTCAAGCTGCTACTGAGAAATTCCACACGGAAAACCCAATAACCCAATGGGGATCGTCCGCTCAGCAGTTGTGCTTGCGACCACAACACCAACGAGGCAGTCCGTCAATTGTATGTTAAATACACTCGGGAGCAAAGAAAACGGGTCACAAATATAATTCTTAGTATCTCGGAAACTAATAACGCTAGCTTATTCAAATAAAAAGTATTTTATAGACTACTAGCGACCCGCCCCGGTTTCGCACGTGTACGTTTTATAGCTTAAAATCTTCCTCTTAAATCACTCTATCTACTAAAAAAAACCGCATCAAAATCCGTGGCGCAGTTTTAAAGATACATGCATACATAGGGAGTTAGGGACAGACAGAAAGCGGCAAGCGGATTTGTTTTATACTATGTTAGTAGTGATTTAAGAAGTTTCATTAATTTTATTTGAGTAGTATTAAATAGTCTATAAAATACTTTTATTTGAATAAGGTTAATTCTTAGTTTCCGAGATATAAAGGTTTATGCTGGTGACCCGGATTCATTGTTCCCGAGTACTTACCTATAGATAATTCTAAATGTTTTTAGGGATGGCAAATATTTATTGTTTTTATCTTTTCACTTAAGTTTTCAAGTTGGTGTTAGTGGAAATGTGTTGTCTAATGCATGGTAATTGCGTTTGTAGATGGACGACTGACCTGTCAAAATGAGTTTGAAGTTAAAACGGTGCCGCGTTCAGACACGTCTATTACGAAGTTAACTTTAAGTTGTATTGACAGCCATCTTAGTGGTTTTTTTCTCACTTTCACATCCATTTTCACTTCTGATAATTAAAAAAAAGTAGATTTTTTTCTTATTTTGTTGGTAAATATTTCAATCTTATCAGATGCGGTTAAAATATATTAGCGAAGAATAAATCAGTTCTTACAGTTCTAAAATGTTCCGTTTAGAATATTTCATATAATTAACCAATTTCTGGTCCAAAGTATCGTAGTAACGACAAACGTCAGTTATTTTTATATTACCTAGTATGCCCTAGTATGCTCGTGAATATCCAAGATAGACATGGTATAGGTCTCGTAGGTCCAAAGTAGGGGTAGGGTATCCGTATTTTTTTTTATTTGTCTATTAGGAAGAGGTGTGTCCACATCATTCCTGCGATTCTATGGGAAAAGAAAAGGCTTTCAAAAAATTGCTCATGTGTGCACCTTAGATTATGACATGTAAATCAATGAACTCGCCCTGTTCTAATCTAAGCTGACCATAATTTTATTTTCTTCGAGTTCTTTCGGCAAATTTATTTTTAATTTATAAGGCTCTGTATTCACTCATACGGCGTGAGTGAATCTTTTCACGAACCAATTTTCTTTAAAATTTTACAATACAATTACTCCTTAATGTACACAAAACAAACAACAAACATTACTACAAAAATAGACATGGACAATGGGCTGTATTACCGCACTAGACGATTTCTGCCCCACAGCCTTTGAATGGACATGATTTGCAAGAAAATAGAGAATAGAGAACTTTATTCATTGAAAAACACTAACAAACTATCATGGGAACCACGATCCTTTCCTAACACTTTTCTTTGTACGTTCATAACTAACTTCATTATGAGAAAGTCTGTTGTAATAATCAAAGTAGGCCTCGTAGAAAGAGTGCCGTCAATGAGACAGGCAGGACACTTGAATGGGCCCGCTGTACTTTTTAATAGCTTCAACTATTTAAACTGTCTTCGTCATCTACTGAAGGACAGGTCTGCTGAGGTTCTCACCTTCTCACCGCTACAGCGTTTGTAGTAGGGCCATTAAATATTTGGTTTATTCGGGACAAAATATTTTTTAATACAGTTTAAGGTTTAAGACATTTATTCTCACAAAGAACTTACAGAGTTCACTTAAACATGAGAAACTTAAAAATTGCAATACAAAATGATGGTTAGTAGATGATCTTAAGAGGTACCTAATTGAGTGCTAGTTTAGTCTATATAGTATTATAAATACTCCTTTGTATAATAAAAAGAGAAGCAATCAAAACAAAAATCAGCCGATTAATGACCACCAGACATCGCACAGCATACAAGAAAATAAAATAAATCTACCGGTTGATAGTCAGTTGGGTATTCTTACCTAGAAGATACTCTTTTATTTTTTTCTTAAATAAATGTATTAATCGATATCTACAATATTTCTAGGTAGTTTATTAAATATTTGTGCCCCTTCATACATTATATTTCTTTTACCATAATTTGTTCTTGGAATTGGTAGATTTAGTTTACCCAGTTTAGGTTCGTCATCATCACCAGTGTTGCCAGACGTCCCACTTTTCGCGGGACATCTTATTTTTCAGACCTGTCAGGACGCACCCCGCCAGCACCCTGAGCGGGACGCCTAAAATCCAACTATTTCACCTAAATAGCGTAGTATTAATTGGTGCCGTATTTTAAAAATAATGATTAAATTAACTTATCAGTGATTTTGTTTACGGAGTCTTATTCCCGCTTTTTTATTTATGTGTTCGGTATTTGGAAAAACGGATCTAGCAGCACCAATTCACATCCTGGTATCTCCTCACTACTGGGTGTAGACAGTCCTCTTTTTGGTTTATCGGAACTGTATCTGTCTGTGTGTTCTATGGTATCCACGCGCTTTTTCTCTCGTGTCAGCACGAGCTATGCGAGAATAGCTCATGCTGTGGCGAAAAGATTAGCCAGTCTGCAAGGTTTGTAGCGGGGCTGACTGCCCAGGGTGCGCCGGTCGTACTTAAGTATCGTCACTCGTGGCGGCTCTTTTCATGCACCCCCAATCCACACAATCCCAATCCAAACGCTATAATACTGATATGTCATACCTACATCGTATAATATTTACCTACATGATTGACGCCACCCTTTAGTGTGATCTTCTCGATCTTATAAGATGTTTTGTGAATTTTACAGTAGGTATTTTATGAATCGGTTATTTAGCCAGTTTGCAGGTGGTTTTCGTCTATCGATCTGTAACAATCGCTGATGAATTGCTTCTTCAATAATTAATTTAATTTAATTCAAATGATATTTAATTATAATCTGATCACTTGAATTTATTTTTAGTTTGAAGCTTTTCGCGTAAGATAAAGAGCATGAATATACAGGTTTATCCATCGTAAAGCCTGGTTAACCTAACCCAGTATATTTTACAAAGCGGAGGCACAGTATTGTTGATTGAATCAGAGTGAGAGTCCTATTCAAATATCGCCATTGTTTCTTTCGTGTTTAAAAATGGAACGTCCTTTCAAGTCAGCTTGACGTTGTCATGGGAAAGAAACGCCACCTGTCAACTTGATAGAATATATTTCGTCATAAAATAATAAAAAAAAGTTGCTTACTTTCTCGTAAATGAAAATGTTTGTTGTGCGCTAAATCAACGTCGGTGGTAAAAGTAATAAACTATGAAGTTGGTTAAATAAAAATGCCATGAGCATGTTTTTTTTACTGTTGAAGAGGCATTTGTCTTTGTGATGAGTATTATGAATTGTGTACGTCTCGAATGGCTAAACATTAACACAAATTAGAATTTAACGTTAAAGTTAATGAAGCAACACTTTTTTCATTGTATGTGTGTACTCTCTTGGTTAAACAGTAATCTGTTTTTGTTAGCTAACGTTTTGAAAAGAAATAATTAATATGAGTCGAGTTATGTCTATGTATTTATATTTTATTTAACTAATAGTGAACTTTGACATGGGCTTAATTATACTCACCAACTTGTGTGTGAATTTTAAATTTAGCTTATGAAATGTTTTTGGGACCAACCATCCTCATTGCTTCTCCCAAGTTCGCAAAAACATCATTTTGAAGCCACAAAGTGTAATAGTCTTAATAAAATACATATTAAGACTTCATTTACATTACCCAGTTGGCATTTAGTCTAACGACCGCAAGTATATCATTCTGTCCTCTCTATTAACGTACAATCTTCTACTTTATTAGTCCATATCCGCCCACTGGCTGTAATAGACCTTCATATTTGGACCACAGCTAGCCATAAAACACAGAGCTGACTAGACGGCGTGGTTTCCTTTTACGTTACTTTAAGGTACGAATACACATGCTTAGAAGTACCTACCTACTCGGTTTATGTATTGAAAATTATATGCTTTTCCAAACTATAAACTTGTGTATATGGAATTTGTGGGATGGCTTTATACGAAAGCTAGGCAATTGTGGTTTCGGCTGGGTAATTGTTTTATGTATTATGTACTAGCTGTACCCGGCATGCGTTGCAATGCACTTTTTCCTACTTACTACCTACCTACTACTTACCTACTAGGTACCTACCTTCAGAAATAAAATCAAAATAAGTAGTAACACAAAGTTAAAGCCATATTCATGCACGCGGTAAACAAATTAAGAATATGGACATACTGAGATAATTTCGTTTTTTTTTTAATATCAAAATTATCGTTCTTATGAACTTATCCTGACAATAACCAACACGACAAAAAAAAAATTGCGAAATCGGTCCAGCCGCTCACGCGTGATGCCGCGACGAAGGTAAATTGGGATTCATTTTTATATATAGGAAGAAGATTAGGCAGCATGTGTATTTACCTTAACATTTTACATTGTCGAGTATATCGTATGGAGCTTTTATTTTATTAATGGTTCATACGGCTATATTCAAGCTAAACTTCCAGTATAAGCTGATCTCGCATTGTATAGGCTTTCTGTATAATGAGAGGTCAGCTTATATTGGAAAGCATAGGTAGGTTTAGTCTGTAGCCGTGTCTAGTTTCTCATAATTTCTGAACTGACGAAGATAAAACTGGAAGCTCTTGATTCAGAGTTCTTTCACGTTTCTCACAATTTTCATGTATCCGGGAAAAAAATAAGTCTCAATTAAACCACAGATTAACGCACAGCAATAGTCTAATGGACACCTGTCATCGGTAATATGTCGGCTTTCCTTGGCGGGTCGTGCGCACGCGTTCGCGATAAGGCTGCGCACGCGGCGCGCGCCAGGTGCGTGCGACCGCGTGGGAAACGCATTATGCCTTCTAATGGCACTTTGAGTGCGCGTAAAGATTGAATCATTTTAACCATGTAGCACTAGGAAAAGTATAACGACGGGTCGGATAGTAGATGGAAATGAAGTGGTGATTTAAATATTAAAATTGTATTTGTAGCATAACTACAGTTAACGGTGCTTTTGATTTAAATATAACATCATCATGCCTGTTTTCCCCGAAGGGTTGGGCAGAGGTGTATAGTACTCCCTTATTTCGCCGTTATGTTTAAGTCCCATGGGTGTGAGCCTATTGCCATCAACCGGGCACAAATTCCACACGGAAAATCCCAATAACACTGCCTGAGCTGGGGATCGAATCTAGGACATCACGTTCAGCAGTCGCGCTTGCGACCACGAGATCAACGACGCAGCTGTTTTAAATATTGTCAAATTTATCAGGATACTTGGATTATTGTCAAAATTCATCTATTTATTGATGGTTATAATCCCGTCTTATGAATAGTATAACTGACAGAATTAAAATAGTAGGTACCTAACGGAGGAAATAGTCGTCAAGAAAGTTAGTAAAAGAAAATATGTGTATAGGGCTTAATTTTACTTAAAAAGAAAAGAAAGATATAACTAGCTTGTATTAACATGTTGGAAAGCTATAAATAAAAAAAAACAGTAACGACACCTTACCAGGAATTTAATGAACTTTTTTACCTTACCAATGTGTGCTACTATCTACGAGTAGCTTTGTTTATACACGGCGTAAGATTTTTTACTAAATATAGACATGTTGGATGCGCGTGCGCTCATGTTATCTACACAAACCCAGGAAGCACAGGGTAAACAGTAAGTTCTGTGAAAGCTGCGCAAGCGCACGATGAAAGGGCAAACGTTTTCACGTGTTTGTAAACGATGCTGCAACTGAAGAGCCGTCACTGAGGCCGACTTCCGAACTTTGAAACGAAACATTTTCTCTAATTAGTCTGCTTTGAGGGTATCCAGATGTTTCCGCGTTGCGTCACAATTTTTTAGGTACTTTGGGAGAATCTGGTAACAACTGCAGCGAACTTGCGTAACATTTGAGTGCACTATACAAATTAGAATGAAAAAAAAAGTTTATTTGGGACAAAAGCCTAGCGTAAAGTGATAGCTTTTAGATTCGATTTTTTTTTTATGGATGGGAAATCATCATATGACTCCTTCCGCTCTGGGCAGAGCGGAAGGGAGTGTCAGACTCTTACTGACTAAAACCCATCCGTGTTCCTTCTAATGCCCTTTGCGTTCCAGGGCCGCGGTAACTCTTTCGAATAAATTCCGCAACCCTGGCAGCCTGATAGCCTAGCGGTTGAACGGGGTTGCCTACCACGCTGGAGGGTCCCAGCTCGAACTCGGTCTGCACCTCTGACTTTTCGTATTCATGTGCAATTAGATTATCACTTGCGATAACGGTGAAGGAAAACACCGTGAGGAAATGTGCACTCCTGAAAGGGCTCTATCAAGTTATCAATGGTGTGTGTTGTGTAGTCCACCAACCCACACCAGGCTAGCGTGGTGGACTAAGGTCTAAACCCTTCTCATTCTGAGAAGAGGTCCTTGCCCAGCAGTGGGACAGTAATGAGCTGATTCTGCTTACGGCAAAAAACGCTGAATCAGACAAAATTATAAAGAAAATAAAAACGAATGTTAAAGATTACAAAAAATGTAATGCTGTGTACCTATTAGCGGCTGCGCCAAGCAGGTACAGTTCAGCATATGTCAGAAACAAAGTCCCTGACGCTGGTTTTCAACTGAACCTATTGTGTGTCGGAAGTGCGTATACACGCAGAAAACGGGTTGCCGGCGCCGAACGGCCAGCGCTTGTCGGTGCTGGTCCGCGCAGTTAGTCGGCGCAGGTAGTCTCTATACTATGTGGCGTACCAGCGCCGACAAGCTCCGAACTTCGCCGACAAGTTCCAACCTGCTCCAATCAGCGCTGATAAGCCGTCATTTGTTGCTGTATTTGCGCGAAATTGCATTTGGAACAAGGCGTATTTTTGTTAAAAAATGCCAGCCCCTGCTTCTACCCGCTTCCTTTACGTAGCGGTTACATGCACGGATCAGTACCAATAAGCGCTGATAGGTCGGCGCTGGTTACCTGCTTCCTTTATGTATACGCCCTAACGGATATGGACCATAAATATTTTTCTTTCTTTGACTATACAAAGGAGAATGGGCAGATTTGCCCAAGTATTGTAGCACTTTGAGTAATATATCATTAGAAAGATATAATTTAGACAAACAATTTGTTGTAAGACAGCGATGCTGAAATCTACATCAGTAAAAAGTTACAGGAGCTTAAAGTTCCTTTACATCACATTAAAGTGTTTAGGTCTATTTAACGTATTTGTCAGCAATTCTAAAAGAACTTGACATATCATACCGAGACACTAAACAAGTAGGTTATTTGCTAAAGATGCAATGTTTTAAATAGGTAATTAAAAAAATATATATATATTACATTGACGTCGCTGAGAGTAAAAAAAAATACATTTATGTGATGAGGGCAACTAGTACAACGTATAACCATATACCCCATATTGCTACAATGGTTGGGCAAACCTTCATACAAATATGCCCATTCTCCTTTATATATTTACGATATACGGATATACATAACATTAAACCAATTGATGTAAATAAATAATACATTACGCTGTTCTCTGATGAGGCTATAACTAAAGCAACAGAAAATCACTTACTTTCACACTTTAACACTTCTACATTCCCTTTGCATACTCGTGAGTTGCGAGTACTACGCACCTTTTTGATGCACAATCGTAAATAGTTAGTCAGAATATATCACGTCACCAAAATTTTAATTAATTTATTTATTAAAGGAAAATCTACAGCTAAACATACAGTTGTGGCGATAGTAAGGAAGCAGAAAGCCAATTACAGATTTTCACACATAGGTAATTCAATACATAACTGTTGGTGTTTACACTAGTCTCAACAAGTTAACTACTTATATACTGCTCTATTATAATAAATGCGCACTATTTTACCAACTAATTAGGTACAAGTCGAAAAGAGTTTTGATACTCACTTGTAAAAACAATTATAAATTTAAGTGGTATAGTTCTTACAAAAAAAAACAAGGGTTAAGCACCGCTTTGCTGATGTGATACTGGTTGTAAATGGATCTAGATCATAATTTATTATTTTAGTTATTTTCCATGTTGATGTAACCACCTATGGATGAAAGTCTGAAATAAATGATTATTATTATTAAAATTTTTGCATATTTTGTTAAAGTTTCTACTCGCTCGCACTAGGAAGGAATTTTGGCGGTAGTTCGTTGATAGTTTAGGGGTATTAATAGGATACTTTAGGGATCATAATATTATTATGATTGACATAAGGGGGCCAATTACACTAACCGAAACGTTGAGCAGTCGCAACCGAACTGCAGCCGAATCGTTCATTCAGATAGTTTTCGTTTACAAAACCTGTCAAATTGTCTGACAACAAAATCAAAACCAAACATTTTGACAGTTTTTGTAAACGAAAACTGACTGACATTTCAGGTTCGATTGCTTAGCAAAAATTTTGAAAGTAGAATTGGCATAAAGGACATACCCGCCCGTCATCCCCAAGGTGGATCCAAAAGGATGTTATAACCACGTTAAAAGAGGATATTACTACGTTTAGGAACAGAATTCTCAATTTCTATCTTCGTGAAGCATCCTTAATATCCTTCCATCGGATGGAAGGATTTGTTTGTCTATCGTCTCGCCTGATAGATAGCAAGCAACGACGTAACTTGAGATAGAGCACGTTTGTCTAGAATGTTCCTTTTTTTCGTTTGCCTTAAGGACTTCAGGGTGCTTGGAAAACACAGTCGCAGCAAATCTATTCTATTTAGATTGAAAATAAATTTTGATGGTTTGTAAATGTCTGTCTACGGCTAACTCACCTGAAAGTTCAGATTCAAGACATTGTACAAATATTTATTCATTGTGCTCATAATTATTATTATATTTTTTTTTTCAATAAGACATCTTTGGTCCACAATATTTGTTAGTAAAGCTTAGGATGTATGTTAGTACTTAACTCAATTAAATTACGCATTACCTACATTAGTAACATTAATATCATAATATTTGGCGTTGACTTTATTCATATTTAAATTAATAAATAAGGGAGAACATCTCACACGATCATGTACGAAGTAGAAATTAAATGAGACAATCTCACTTCTTGCTTATGTTCCTTAATTACAGTATAGAATCTTCTAACATTAGTTTCTCTAGGCTGATTAAGGTATTGTTTTTGAAGCAGGAAACGTGCGTATAATTTGCACTTTTCTTTAATCGTACAATTTTCAATTACGAAAACTGTCAAAACGTTTGGTTTTATTTTTGTTGTCAAACAATTTGACAGTTTTTGTAAACCATCATCTGCCTAGCCTTTTCCCAACTATGTTGGGGTCGGCTTCCAGTCGAACCGGATGCAGCTGAATATCAGTATTTTACATGGAGCGACTGCCTATCAGACCTCCACAACCCAGTAACTGGGTAATATGATACTCTTGGTAAGACTGGTTGTCAGACTTTCTGGCTTCTGACCAACAGTAACGACTGTCAAAGATCTACAAATGACAGCCGGGACCAACGGCTTTACGTGCTTTCCGAGGCACGGAGGAAACTCGCTATGGTAAATGGTCACCCATCCACAGACCAACCTCGGCAAGCGTGGCTTAACCCGGAAGATCGGTCTATGCGGCTGTAATTATTTAGCCACGAGCTCCTCCTTGTAAACCAAAACTGCTATTAAAGAAACCTCAATGCTTCTTGCACTTTCCTGCTTCAAAAATACCTTGATTAATTTACAATACGTGATAAAGTTCTGTACTTCTGTTATATAAACTTTCGTTTGTTATTATATCAATGGCCAGCAAAACATGGTGAATGGAGGCAGGGACCTCATGTGGTGCATGGAATTGAGTGTTAAATTATTATTTTAAATTTAATGGGTCCATTTTACTTGTGGCCACAAAAATGTTGATATTGGATTACATAATGTTTAAAGAGTATTTTCGGATATATATTAAATTTTATCTACAATGTGACATGGTATGTATGTGTCGCAAGGAATTTATAATATCAGGGAAACCACGCAATCACGGAGGATGTCGAATATTCCAAATTCCGTTTACTTCATTTTAGTGTTTTTTTTTGTGATTTGTTAAAATGCTAAACTATTTTCAGTAATATGTTGGTTACCTAAATTCACTTTAGTGTTGACTAGCGACCCGCCCCGGCTTTGCACGTGTACGTTTTATAGCTTAAAACCTTCCTCTTGAATCACTCTAATCTATTAAAAAAAACAGCATCAAAAACGTTGCGTAGTTTTAAAGATCTAAGCATACATAGGGACAAACAGCGGGAAGCGACTTTGTTTTATACTATGTAGCGATGACCAATATGATTGGTATAGAGATCGAATGAAAAAAAAAACGAGTCAAAAAATAGCAAAAATGGTTTTGACAATAAACGATTTCTAAATATGATGAATGAATGATTTATGAATGATTTCAGGTTTGGAAGTTTTGGGTAATGGTCCACTATACTTTTGTGACAGAAACCTAAATTTTGAGTGATGAATCGAAAACCAAGAGTGGTCTGGGACATGTCGTAATGGATTGGTGTTGAAACAGTAAACAAATAAAAAATACTTCGTCGACAGACGCGCGAAATAAATTGGTTATTAAAATTATTATACTACTTATATTTATAACAACTTGCTTAGATGCTTTTAGTTAAGGAAAAGAAAGAGGATGTACCACAAGAAATTGTTATAATTGCTAATAGAAGAGGTCAAATGTTAATTTATCGATTGTATAGCTATCTATTTTGATTTCTTATTACACGCTTCAATGCTTCTCTTACATATTTATATGTAGGTACGTAAAAAATCTTCACCTACATTGTAGTATACTTGATTGATTTGGGCGTAGATAATATTTAGATTTAGGTTTTTAATAATGAATAATAAATACAATATTCCAGTATGAGCTGATCTCGCATTCATTAGGCTCTCCGTACAATGAGCAGTTAGTTTATACTGGAAATTATAGCTTGATAGTATTGTGTGATTGTGTGTAGTATACAGGGTTATTGGTAAAACACACACACATCATTGAGTGAGTATATGCAGCTATCCGTAGTATAATTGTACGACGCGTAGCGTAGCGCGTAGCACTTTAATTTAGTCTGGTGATGTCGTTGTTATGTTTGATATTCCATATAATGTTGCCATTATAATTATTATTTGAGTTAGTCACTAAACTTTCTCTTGTTTGTGTACTTAATAGAGGTGTAACGATGCCTTGTCTCTGACTCATCATCGTCTGGCTAGAAGTATTGAATCTAGGCGAACGGGACTTAATGTGTTTTATCAAAATTATTCTATAAAGTCTAGCAAATACGAGTTTCTGATGTTTTTATGTCTAAGGCGTATGCTACACGTTAAATATCAATAATTATAGTTGGATCGAGGTCCTGTATATATATGTATTGAACGTTTAAATAATTGACGACAAGTTGGTGCAGTGGCTGGGCAATTGGCTTCTGCGCTACGGGTCGTCGGTTCGATTCCCATAACGGAACAAATATTTGTATGGCCTACAGATAGTTGTTCTGGGTCTGAGTATTTGCGTATGTGAAGAATTGTGTCTATAAACGCATCTACGATACAAGAGAAATCAAAGACAGGGGCAAATTAATAAAAAAACAGTGATTTAAACGCTTAAGAAACATCACGATCCAGGATCGCGATCCAATTATCGTAATAAATATTTGATTACTAGCATGCGCTTAAATACATCGATACAGATATGCACCTAGGTGGAAAAATATTACAATTTTATAGAGTCAAACGAGGAACATAATGAAACATAATGAATATGTTATTTTGACTTTCAGGTTATAGGACGTAGTCGATTGGCAGTTAGATTATATAAGGGAGAGGCCTAGAGTTGCGGTTTTAGGCATAGAATTAGGTTCCTTTTTTTAATTTACTTTTGACACGCAGAAGGGTAACAAAACGTACATACAGATCGTGCGTCACCCGCAGTTAGTCTGTGACGTCAAATGCTAATCTGTAATTGTTTCGTTTCCACAGGTTTTACATGAAAATGTAGGGTTAAAGTATTTTTCAGCTCGACTTCTGTAAAGATGATGTAGTGACAAAAAATGAAACGAGTGTGTTTAGGAACGTTTGTGAACGACGATTAATAAAAGGAAACCATATGACGGATGTCAGTGGAAACGCTAGTAGAGGACGCCCTGGAAGGCAATACATCGATGTTATTGGTGATGTTCTTCAAAAAGGACAGGTGCGTAGTAGGTACTCTCAACCGGCGGCGTGCGTGTATGACAAGATGTATGAACGTGGACGAAATTGAAACGAGTATGTAAGGATCGTAGCGTTCTGCAATTTCTGCCTACCCTCACAGGAATTGGCGTGAGTTTATGTATGTATTACGTCTGAAAACTATAGTGACAGTTCTGCGTAGGCAGTGCCCTGTCACGTAGCCTTTGCTACGAAAGACCACCCTTTATTTTTTGTAGGCGTCGCGTCGTAAAATCTTTATTTAATTAAAGTCAACGAATCTGTCTGGTTAGCTCGATATTCCTTCAGGATCGTTTGACGTAAACGTCTACGGGGGAGGTCCGTGTACCGCAGTGGGTATTTGTGGGTCAATAATAATACAATACACAGATTATTGTACAGGTTGCTAGTCGATAAGGTTCTTGACGTGGTGTAGACTTCGAAATCTCTATCACTGATTCATTGTATTTTTTATTGTCCTAAATCAATGAAGTGGATTCGATTTCGACGATGTGGCTGTTTTTTTCGCAGTCGTTCGTAATGCTATAGGCTCTTTTGAGTCAGCTATCAGATTACTGTCCGTCATCATGTCTCTTGTCAACAATGACAATGACGATGTCTTTTGCACAACTTTCTAACTGAACTGTTTAGTATCATTCATCATCTACATTTGCCATATCATCAAACCTGTTCCGAACATCTGTCTTCTGTTGACACTGATCATCTGGCTGCACCGCCATATGTCACGGGGATCTGGAGGAAAAAAAAACAAAAACAAGGTGCGGAAGTGGCGGCTCGCGCATGCGCGGCTGCGCGGTTCATTTTCACGGCGCGGGCGGAGGGTGGCAGCATCGACTTAAGCAAGGGTACCGGCCCGCGCGCGCCAGTCAGCTGACGAACCTCGTCGCGTACGCACGTCCAACTCCACGCTCATATCGCGCCGGTTACAGTGACTGCACTCTCGTGTGATAAAAACCCCTCGTGTTTTAAACAACAATGGCAACCTACGCTCAGTTCAAACATGTCGAGCTCTACAAAATCGGGCACGGAAAAAACAGGTAAGAATTTTCTTTCAGTACTCGCACGGATGCTGCAGCTGAATTTTCAGTTTCATCTTTGTTCGAAAGGTCAAGGGTTAAATTGTGGGGATGTAATGTTTCGTTTATGCGTTATAATATTATTTTAACTTCATTAAATTTTATTTAATCCTGTAATTCAATATTTATACGTCTTTGCAATAATTTTCGCATCCATTTCCTTCCCTAATCGCAGTTACTTGAATGAAAAATAATTATTGTTTTGAGCATATTAAAAATAATAAAGAATAAACACTGAAATACAGTATATAAAATATAAGTCCAGCACCATAAAAAAATATTACCTAACATAAAAATCAACCCTCAAACTGCGCTTTGTTCATAACTTATTTACATTTCTTTATCATTACCGTGAACATTGACAAATTAATGCAACTACTATCCTTGAAACTAATTTTATTCAGCCGTTAATGTATTAAATTAAAACAGTTTTATCTTTGCCCGACATCGGAAAATGTGATTTTCACGTAGGTGCGTTGAACCCAGTCCGCTGTAATGCGGAGGTCGCCACTACTCCGATGACATTACGCTTTACTACATTATTTCTATTCGAATTAGAGGTTCTTGATCCATACCCTGGAAACTTCTAGACTTTTCCAAAAGTACTGAAGCATTTTCTTTTAAGTATTTTGTCGCAGCATTGGATAATTCTAGAGATTTGCCTGTGATTAAGTAGTTGAAGCACATTTTAAATGATTTTAAGACGCGTCAGAGAAATATTAATATTATGTATATTCCGCAAAATCTGATGAGTTATGATGTCGATAGCAAGAAATATGAATAGAAATCATGTAATAAAATTATTTATGACTAGAAAGATATGATCGGATATGATTTATAAACTACTCATATTTATTCAAATTTGATTTTGACAGCAGAAAAGCAAAATAATGACATATTACTTACATGCATATGCATGATTGGATCTGTTTGCTGATGAATGGAAGTCGATTAAGTTAGAATTTTTGCGGTTCTGTGATAGGAATTAATGCTGAATTAATTAAGATTGAATATTAGGAATCAATTTAGTGTTAATATACTAAATTAAGTAACACAAAATTTATTCTTAAGCCATTAGGTTTATTGCTGTACTAAATTAATAAAACATAAATAAAAAAAAAAAACTATTATTTTTGTATGGTTTGCCGTAGTACACTGGTAAAATTTTATCAGTCCCAGGTTGTCCCGCGCCTCTTGTCTATGATTCAATAACAGTAGTTATATTACCGTTCCGTCTTCAACTACTCCAATGGCGGATATTTTTATACAAAATAATTCCCACATTTGCCCAACGTTTTATGTTTTATGACGAAATCATAACAGTTACGGTGATATTAAAATTGTGTAGATTTGAACATGCGAAGCGGCCGTAGGAAGCAAACACGCAACTTTTACAATGCGTGCCTAATCTTTTCACCTAGATTTTTGTAAATGGCAACCGTCTGGTCAGGCAGAAATCCAAGGCTTTACAAATGGGTCATTCGGGAATTAAGCTCGCATGTAAAGGGTTGAAATGGACGAACTTATTTCTTAATTGGAACTGAACTAATATGTTTGGATAATATTTAGTTTCCTTTCTATACATAATTTTTCTCCCTACACGGGTATCATGACCACCAATGGAAAATTGTCCTTGTGTATGTCATTTTGTCTATTTTTCTGTCAAAAAAACCCTTGTCTACAGTAGTCATGCCACGTAGACAATTCGAGATAGACATGCCAGAAGATAGACTGAAAATTATAAACTATTTCGTTCCGAAGGTTTTAAACTCCATGAAATTCTTACAATAGCAAAACTTTTGACTTTCCTCTTCCTTACAATAAAATTCGACTTGTTGGATCAAAATGATAATAAAAATATTGAAAAGTCCCTGTCTATATTGCTTTCACGGTAAGTTGATTAATTTGGCAGATGTCAGTTCATGACATGAAAATAAATTGTAATGGCGCTTGTGTATGACAATTTAATTCAAAAAGTATTAAATCAATTTAAAATATTAATAAAGCCTTACCCAAAAGTTTGTTTTAAAATCAGAAACATAGAAACAATATAGTTATATGTGTTTAACGCCATAATTATATATTACATAAATGATTTTGAAAAAACCCCGACGCGTTTTCAAACTTGCGTCAGATGGTACCAGTTGCCAGAGACGTGCGTATCGATAAAATAATTTCGATAAATTTATATTAACAGAATGAATATTTTGACTGTCGTAATAATTATAGACGATAGGCTCAGTTGATTGAATAATTAAAATAAGGCTCATTATAGCCCAGTTGCCTTGCAAAAGGTCGGTCAGTCCTAAATTTTGGATACGTGATACGGATATGTGTTCTTATAAAAATTACAAATTTTGTACCTTGAGTGACTTGAACTTGACTTGACTTGACTTTGAAGCCCATGTCTGTCTTTCTGTTTGGCTGTCTATTTCTCTCTCTGTCTGTGTGTCTGTTTGTGGGCTTTTCATAAAAAAACACCTAACATAACACATCCAAAATTCAGGACCGACGAACCTTTCGCAAGATAAACCTCTTTTTCGCGACCCGGCTACTGGGCTTATTATTGGGGATAAATAAACATTTATGTTCACTCATCCCATACCGGCTGGATTCATTATCACATCAGCACGTAATCGTCTATTGTTGAAGATATGCATGCTAATTGACTTAATCCTAATTACTTAAATCACAAGTATTTGAAATGTACATAAAATCACATTACAATAATTTGTCAAATTTTCGCTGAAATTTTACAAATTTTATCGATAGTTGAATCGACTACAGTCACATGTCTAGCAACTCCTATTGACATGTGTCATTTTAATCTTCTTATCGTGAAAACAATATAGTGCCTCAAATCTTATTTCTAACGATATACCCATCTGGTTTCAGTTTCTAGTTTATATGTAGGGTGTAGTCTGAATTGAATTAAGTAAGTGCGAGTAAGAATAACTTGTGATCAAAGATATAAAGAAAAGGAAAGCTATTTACATTACAAAAAATGTAATTTTCACTTTTTATTTACGTTATCAGAAGAGTAAGCACGTTTTGATCGTACTTCATTTCCTTATTCGTACGGTGCTCTAGATTAATACAAAATTACAACAATCCTTAAACTCGAGGAAGTTTCACGAGAATGCTTTCGAAAATTGTAATAATCAAAATCATTTGCATGCATTTAACAGTAATTCTTGTTAATTATAATTAATTGACGAGTTTCATAAGTTGCTCCGCTGTTTCTTTTATTTAATTTTTTATTCTTTTTTTGGTCGCGTTTTACCTCCGGTATCTGATTTGAGAATTCGGGATAAGCAAATATTTAAGTAATGCCTATTTGACTACAAAGTTGTAAAAAAAATGCTTTAAAATCCGATTTTTTTTTGACAACTCCATACTCAAATGTTACTTAAGTATTTGCTTATCCCGAATTCTCAAATCAGAAACCAGAGGTTAGCCTTGTCGCAACTGATCACCGTAGACAGGGTCTAAGATGGAGTACACTCATCCAAGTAGCAAATATATAAAGAGATTCCCCTATAGGTACTCTAGGGAAGATATAGAGGGACTCTCACATACACGCGACGGAACACAGTAAACTGCTCGACGACGGACTTTAATGTGAGGGTAGTAGCTGGCCATTTAGACTGTAAAGATCCTACCATCAAGCGTGCTGGGTTTTGATGAATCTTAAAACACGCGTGCAGTGAGAAGATTTTATATTCTAGGCCGGGAAAAAGTAATGTATGTAATCGTAATCCGTGTAATCTAATAGTGTAGAATAGGTCAACTCCTTGCTGCGAGTGGGTGGCGTCAAAAGGCGACTAAGGGAAAAAGTGAAGAGGATGAATAGCAGTGTCCTATTTATTGCGTTTGCGATCACCAATCCTTTCGTCAAGTGTGGTGTTTATGACAATTTTCCCTTTTATCGTTTGTTTTAGCATTCTTTGGGAGGCCCAGACGCCCATATGTTCGTCAATGGACGTTTAAAGCTCAACACAATGAGAACTATTAGGCGTAGGCTAAATTAGGCTTCTAAATTGGGCTAGTAATGGTCTTCAGTACTGTACCGCCAGTATTAGACTAGTTACTCTAGCGAATGTAAACGCGCCCTTAGACCCGGCTCTTAGCATCCCTGTGCATTCAGCTGTTCCATCGGAATTATCAGTAAAACCGTTAGTGCTTATTGATTATTTTATCGAGTCGTTCTTAATTTAAACGCGGCTCTCATGCGCTCGAGATCGATCCTCAGCCCTTGAACATGATTTATGATCTAGATAGATTTAATAAACAAGTATAAAATTTTCTTGGCTGTATTTGGTCTGTATTCGATTTTTAAATTGCAGAACTGACTAGAGCTAAATGTTCTATCCGCAGATAGCGGGCCAAAAGTTGTCTATGTCTTAGAACAATAAGAAACTTTTCGTCTTGAAAAATGTTTCAGTTCATCGTTATTTTGGTAATGACGATGTTAACAGGCTCAAGTGTTGCGTTATTTACACTAGCTTTAAGGGATTTTGTTACACGTAGTTCTTTCATGAAGACAGTGGACGATCAGGCAAACACGTTACAATGAATTTACTATTCAAACGAAGTCTCTATTATACTGACGGAAATATGACGTAAAGGATAGCGACAATCCGAATTTTCAGTGCAAAGTTCTAAGACATTCCAAAGCTTCTACATCAATAAAATTCTATTACATAAAAGGCAGCTGTAACGCCAAAATTAAACCTGACAGAGGTTTCCAAATACAGTAATATAGTGTAATGTAGGCGAAGGCTACAGGGTGGCCGGCGGCGTCGCGTGCCAACGGCCACCATTACCATATCCATAGGAAGTGTGTGATTACTCGCGACGGACAGACAAACGCACAACGCCGACTTACAATGTAGTGAGAAGGTGCAGAAGAACTACGCCTAGGTTGATGTTAAATACGTAAAATGGAATAGTACGCCTAGCATGAATGTTTTGACGTACGTTAACGTAACGTTAATGTGAGTGAATTTTGTCTCGAAAATACAACTATCCTATAACATTTTGCACAATTTGTATCATGGATCTGAATGAAAGTTTTCAATTTAATTAAATATTATGTACGAAAAAAATATATATTCGAAAGTTCACTGACATTAACATTACATTTACATTAAAGTAATGACACAGCGTTCGTGCTTCGCCTATAGGATGGGCTCTCGAACTACTGCAGACGCAAACTAATGGATTAGCGATTTTAAAATGAACAAAATCTGAAAGTAGCATACGGAACTCCTCGAATTATGGGCGGCGGAAAAGGTGATGTAGAGCTTATACCATTTTTATATTACAACTGTCCTGAGACACATTCATACATATTTATGATGGTTGAAGCAAACGCATTGCAAGACATGAACATGACATCAAAACTTATTAAATAACCAGGACCAATCTTCACACTTGCAATCTCGAAAAATGCACATGTGTAAATTGTATTTAGTACTCGTAACATACAGCACCCACCAATCTAATTCCAAGTATGTCGTGTTTCCAAGTGTGATGGCAAATGTCCTTTACGCCCATTTAGCGTCTAGTAGGTGGCCCAAATTCAGTAGGGTTTTACGGGTTTCGGAAAAGGTAAAATGAAGCAGTCTCAAACCTCTCCTCGCTTTGTAGATAAATTATTGGGCCTTCTGTAATTCGTGGCTTTTCTGTCCGTTCCCCAGAATTCGCCATATAAAAGTCACGGGCTGCCGGGGGCTGGTCCGACCTTGGCTCACCCCATAAATATTATTATTAGGATTAACCTCATTTGAATTTACGTCTGATGAAGGTGGAGGAATTATACTCGTAGGTAGGGGTAAAGTTTTGTACAGATTTTTTATGGAGTCTAAAAATAGTTTTTTTAGCTTCGTCCTTTACATGCTTACCTCATCAGAGGACATAGGTTTGATAATTATGTATTAATAAATGTTAGTGTTTAGATATCCAAGCTTAAAATAGACTTCGTTATAAATCCATAACATTGTGAATTTAATATTGTGACTCCACCAATAAAATTTACATTTTACATTATTACAACAAGGAAGGATAAAGTTACAAAATAACTGTTCACCATAGCGGTTTTAATGTTTGTCTATGGGTTACCATTATCCTCAAAGAGTTACGGACTTCACGGTTACTCCGTAAAAAGTGTCGTGGTACTAGGCATTCATAAATTACAAGAGTATTTGTGGTGCTAGGTAGAATGTCGGTGAACCTGGCTAATGGCCGAGGTGACACTTATTTATCGAGCCGACTATCGGTATGTGTCGTTAATCAAACCACGGAGGTGGAATGCACATGTGGATGTAGTAAGCGTTTCTACGTTCTTAGGATTAAAAGGAGCTGAGACTCGTGGAACCGTTTTGTCTTTCCATTGCGATAAAATGCTTCTGTTCGCATTTGAATCAGTACCTATTGTATCTCACTTATATTTATACTTTTACCTAATGTCTGCGCTACGAATAGACTTTGCCATCAGTTCTCGTAGATAAGTACTGGGGTGACTTCTAAGTGATTATGGTAATATATCCCCTGGATTGTTCGTAGCGGTCTGGCCATGCAATTTTGCTTAGCAGTCGACATTTAGATCTATTTTATTAGCGAGAACTAAGTAGCAAAGATGCACAACAATTACCAAGGACTACTATAATACGGAGTTCTAGTAATTACAGTGCATTTTCTAGCAAACCGTATTTCAACTCCTACGTAGTCATTTAAACATTATCCTATAAACATAGATGCGTTCTGTCGATAACCGCGCTACATTTTTTTTATCGAACGATGGCTGCGTTTAAACAGCGATATAATCACGGCAAAAACTCGATTGAGATGTGCGACCGCATTAAAACGATAATCGATGTATCGATAAAAAGTTGTAACATCGATTCTTCGACACTGTATGGGGAGCGCTCGACACATGTCAAGTCGCTACGATCCGTGTTGGTGAACTAATGATATTTTAATAAGGGCATGCCTTACTTGCTTGCTTAGATGTTACAATGTAAACATTTTGTAATCGATTTTTACAAGCGATTCCTTGTGAAAGGGTTTGACTGGCCTAGGCTAAGTTGACTGTAGAAATCTTCAGACATTTGCTGTTCTATAATTTTTAATAATATTTTTCTTCGCGTGTCAGTCCTGGGTGTCATAAGAATACCTATGCTAGGCGTTATGGGAAATTAGAAGCTCGAAAGTCTGACAACCTTAGGATATCGGCAATGCCCAGTAGGTACCTAACTGGGTTGCGGAGGTCTGATGGCAGTCGCTCCGAGTAAAATACTGATATTCAGCCGCATCTGGGGGCCTACTCCCTAAGTCCCTCAACGAAGTTAGTCGTCTGTCCGAAAGTAGCCCGAGACGTAGGAGTGAACAAAACAAGTGTCAAGTTCAACTTTTCGGACGGGCAAAAACACATCGGTAGTAGGGACAAGTGTCAAATCGTCTTGTCATTCATTCTTAGTTCGGGCCCCAAAATAATTGTATGTCCGTAGATGATAGGGGGGAGTAGTAAACGCTTGTAACTAAGGCCGAAACCACGGACTTCGTGGTTAGGGAGTAGACGCCCTGGTTAGTCTGGAATCTGACCCGAACTTAGTTGGGAAAAGGCTAGGAGAAAGAACACTCAATAATATTTTTCATGAGCAAGTTGTGTCAAAAACCTAAAATAGACTAAAATAAATGTTGTTGCTGTTATACAATTTTGGGTGGCGGTGGTACTGTTGCGTGCATCCACAATATTTATTTGATAGCTCATGTACATTTCGCTTTAGCTTTCGGAGACTGTCGTAATATCACGACACGATATTATTATATAATACACGGTTTTGCAGAATAATGGAAATGTCATAGAATGATGGACGACCTTGCGAATGAATGACAAATATATGATGAGGTCTTGCGAACGAATTATAGGAAATTGGAAACCGTTGGAAAAATTGGAACGGTAGAGATTAGTTTAGTAATAAAATACGTAAACAATATTTCTAAGAGATATCAATGAACATTTTGAAAACCTAGGTTTGTCTAGCAAATAACACACCTAAATCCCGTTTCTAGGTCGCTTAGACAATCAAACGCTTTGAACCCGTCATGCGGTTTAATACACACATCAAAAGTGTCTAGGGATCAAGCATTTTTATGCGGATTTCTTGAGATTGAGATGTGGCTTTGTAATAAATTTATGATTTTATAAATTTATATGGATCCTTTTTGGTGCATTTCATAATTTGAATCAGGAACTGTGAATCAAATTCGAGTAAAAGATGAAAATCAGCTGTCAATATTTTCCCTATAAAAACATACAACGCATTGAAGACATTATTAGTGCTACTGTTTCCCTACTACTGATTAAAACCAACGTTATTATGGAGCGGCGACGTCATTTAAGCAGGGAAGAAATGCTCAGAGCCGTGGGAATGATAGAAGCTGGTTCCCGGCAACGTACTGTGGCTTTAGCTCTGAATACAAGTCAGAGTGTTATCAGTCGACTTTGGACACGTTACCGAAGCACTGGTACCGTGGCTGAGCGCCATGGAGGACGGTATCGCTGCACCACACGGAGACAAGACCGATACATTCAAATCTTAACTCGAAGAGCTCCAACAATAACCGCCATGATGTTAGCCGTGAGGCTTCATCACTCTTCAGGGAACTTAATTAGCGACCAAACAGTCAGAAACCGCTTGCATGAAGTGAACCTTCATTCCCGAAGATCGCTACGGGTACCACCTATAGCAATGCACAATCGTAGGATTCGATATCAATGGGCTCTTGGACACAGAAATTGGGCAGAAGAACAATGGCGTTTCGTGTGCTTTTCTGATGAGTCTCGTTTTGGTATGAGACCGGATACAAGACGTATACGACACTGGAGAACCCCTGGACGCCAACAGCGATTAAAATCCTGCCAGGAAGTCCATCCTTATAGTGGTGGAACCATCATGGTATGGGCGGGTATTTGGATCGGCGGAAGAACTGAGTTGATTTGGATCAGAGGCAACCTCAACGCTCAAATTTATGCTGAGACGATTGTATCAGACGTCATCGTTCCTCTACAAGCGCAAATCGGTCCCTTATTTCAGTTAATGCATGATAATGCACGACCGCACACCGCAAGAGTTGTAAGACAGACTCTCGCCGCAGCTAACATCAATGTCCTGCCCTGGCCTGCTCAGTCGCCAGACTTGAACCCGATTGAGCATGCATGGGATATGCTACAGAGAAGAGCTCTGCCGAATATGGAGGGTATCCAGTCGCAAGAAGACCTTTTTTTGTTGTTGCAACGAACATGGGCGGCCATTCCACAGCGTGATTTGGATGAACTCATTTTGAGTATGCCAAACCGATGTTCTTGTGTTGTTAGTGTTCGCGGTAGAAACACGGATTATTAATTGTTTAAGTTACCCAATAAAATTTTAAAGAAAACTGTTATTTCAGTCTTTTTTTCGAACTTTTGTGTTAGTGGTTCAAATGTCAAAAATCCCTTTATTAGGAAAATGGCAAATTTATTTATTAATGCAAAGGTGACTTGGTTTATCGTTACTGTGACAAACGAAAACACTTTATTTGATGAATCCTTAAAGAAAATTTTAATTAATATCAATCAGGAGAAAAGTTATTGCAAAAATATATGTTGATCCCTAGACACTTTTGATGTGTGTATGTTCCGGATTGTCTGTTTGAACTGCGCAAGCCGCAATGCGCCTAATTTATACTACTTTTGTCATACATCACATCATCTGTATACTTGGATTTTATAAATTACCTGCTTTTTAAACGACAACTAAACATGGGCATTCTTGTACAGTCAGCATTATAAGTTTATGCATGTTTTGGAATTGGAAAATAATTACCATCATCATCTCGCACAATAGGTGTGGTCGGCACAACATGTATTGCTTTTCCATTCTCCTCTATCAGCCGTGTCGTCTCAGTACTCACTTCTTTCTTACCCATATCATCCTTCACACAATCCATTTTTCTCTGGCCTATTTCTACTTGTATATCCATCTACATTCATATTGAACACTTTTCTAGTAACAGAAAATAATTACCATGTAATGGAATTATTTTAGCTGTCATAATTTCTTCGAAAAAAATTAAAGTTTCAATGAATGTCATTTATAAGACAAAACCCTAAAGATCAGTATTAAAAGATGCTGTACCTACATCGTACCTCTGTTTAATACTTCTTATATTTATAATTATTTTATACTCTTCATTACCTGTATATTCATTCTTAGAAGGATATATATTTTAAGTAGTATCGCAGTAATTACTAAAGACAGTACAAAGTAAACACTGGTATTATTTTATTACCTGGTTTGTAATACTATTTTCTTTTACGATCAGATTAAAGTATTTAGAAACGATTTAAAATGCAGCTGCGTTTTCATTGTAATTATTGATATAACGCAATATAAATATAATAAATCATCAGATTTGTGTATATTATATTCGGCAGCTTGGTTTAATACAAACACGACATTGTTTTATGATATCAACTTTGCCGTTTTACATTACGGTACTATTTCGACACCTCAGAACCGTGTGACCGCTGTAAGGTCGTAAATGACATTAAAACTACCATTTGGACGTTAGAAATTGCCATCAATCACCAGCATGGGCTACAATGGCTTTTAACTTTTCTTCATAAAGTGTAAGCTTGCACTAAGCTGTTCGACCATTACGTTTAAGGGAATTATTTACGCTGGCAGCTCTTCTAACACCGCTTAGTGTCATGACCGCAGTTTTGGAATTTATATTCGGAGTTTGTTATCCTTCCTTGTACTAACTCAAATAAGAGGTAAGATGAGTGAATTTGAGTTTATATTGACGATAAATAAAAATTAAGCGTATCACTTGAGAATAGCTGGAACGATTTGGCTATTTTTATTTAAATGTTTGTAATATTCCGAATTAGGTTTTTATGAAAAGAAAAATCGGAAAAGTTGCCCGGAAAATTGGAAAAATCGGGAAAAACTTAAAGTTCTTTTTTCTATGGGTTTTTAGTATGACAGAACAAAGTCTGTCGGGTCAGCTAGTTGGCAATAAATTTTTTGTATTGGTTTTAAATAAGTATGTAAACACTTTACAGCACTAGTGGTGTGCTAAAAGATTCCATTTCGTTTTACTTTTCATTTTATTATCTTATCCGGTAAGAGTTGCGAGGAAGGAAACATTTGAATGAAGTACCTACTATTATTGCCTTGCAATACCCTTACAGGGTCTGTATACGTTTGGGATAACTATTCTATAAGTTCTCTGTAAACCACATTGTGCAATATAAGTATATTTTAATAATAGTTACAAGATTATAATATTAAGATTAGTTAACAGGGCGTGGTTCTTTACACAGTACGATACGAGGAGTCCAGGGTCTTCAGGTGTAGGTAGACAGTAGTACTTAACTAGACGGCTGCTGAGGCGCGAGAGAGCACGGAGTGCAGCGTGCCGGCCCTTTTATAGGCGCACCCCGCTAGTCGCCACCGCTGCACCGTCACAAAATATGAAGGTAATTTTTTTGCACGACCATGTGAAGGAACATACACTTATAATAATTGTCGAAGTTATCAAAAACATAAGTCTTCTAAACGAAGAGTTGTCGCCATTAAGTTAATAGTCTTAATCCATAACTTTTATCAGTTTTATCATTGAGGAATTCAACGCGAAGGCCTGACCTATTAATAAGCAACTCTTAACATGGCGGCCTGGGAAAAAGCTCCTAAGAGGCGCTGCCATACCTAGATTAGAGTTTTATACATTTGACAACTTTTTTTTATCTGCTTTACAAATAATATCGAAACAACACGGAGTTTGCACTCTAAAGAAACTCGTTAATAATACTGGCCCAAGTTTGCATAAGGGTCAAAATACACGTCCGATAGTTGCTTCCGGGAGCCGGATCCGTCTATCTGATCGGATTCATGAAATACACGTACGATTCTCGTGTCCGATTTTTTCTGGACGACGACGACGCCCGGATGATGCTTACGATTCTGACATCCGATCCGATAGTCTGATCGTACGTGTAATTCATGTTCAAACAAATGTATGACGCGGACGGCTTCAGATAGTCTGATCAGACTATCGGAGGCAAGTATCGGACCTGTATTTGGGCTCTAAAAGGTTCACATCATAACAGTACAACTCTTTAGCGGTCTCATTCAAGTCTCAAATTATACTTTTACGACTATCATTACTAACTAATAAAGCGCTAATCATTGAGTAGCTATGTTACAAACATTATCGCTCTTCCTCAATTTGTCTCGCTAGATTAACCTGAGTAAGGATCAATATTTTATAGATATTGATTAGATAAAATGTTCTGATAATCTCAACAGGGAGAAATTGAAGGAGACTATTTTCTCATTAGCAATTAGGAGAAAACGCGTATGTTTCTTAAATATTAACATAAACATAGCGACTGTATTCCCCGAAGGGTTAGGCAGAGTTGTATAGTATATCGTCACTTGGGGGTAAAAACCTCGGGAATGCATTTGGTCATTGCACGATTCCCGTGGGCTTTCACGCGGATGAACTCGCGGGTAAAAGCTAGTCAATTATATTTATTACGAATGTTATATACCCAATAAAGGCTAGTTTCAGTTCCTACAAACTAATTTCACGTAGAGCGGCTCTCTTATAAGATATAGTACCTATACGTCGTGATAAAATAATAATGACCAAATTGCATTTCCGAGGTTTTCACTCCTGGGCGTTCTCTGTTGTGTTTAAGTCCCATGTAATAGGGGGCGAGTTTATTGCCATCAACCGGGCACAAATGCAGACTCCGGGCTGCTATTGAGAAATTCCACACGGAAAAACCCAATAACACTTTGCCCGGCCTGGGGATCCAACCCAGGACCTCACGCTCGACAGTCGCGTTTGCGACCACTACACCAACGAGGCAGTCTTCTTAAATTAATTTTCTTTTTTAGTCTCTCACAGTTCGCTTATGAAGCAATTACTAATGATTTAAATGCATACTTATAATAATTAATTTGTACTTAATGAGTGTTTAATTACTTATTCATACGTAATAAACTGCCGTAGTGAGCGTTAAATTAGTGTGCATTAGAATTTTAAATTATGTGTCGGAGTTTCATAGTACGATACGAGTGATTGATGGGCTCCCGTATATTACGTTGATATTATAATTATAACAATAACCGAACTTGGGCGTAATTTCTGTAACAAGTTTTGGAAAAACTTTTTATACAAGGTTATTCGGAAACGGGGTACTGACCCGCGGGCCACTAAAATATCACTGATGATTAAAGCAAGAGTTAAAATTTTCAAAAATTCTTCATCCCTGTTTCAGTTATGAATTCATAAAATAGAGCATCTTATCCGTGACTCTAAATATGACCTAAAATGTAAACACAGCTGAGGATAGATACATAGTTTTTAGCTTTTTTTTGGAGATCTTTGAACTGCTATTTCTCCTGAATTATTGACTGTTGGGGAAAGTTGTAAAACAAAAGTTATCCATTATTACGGGTACTTTAACACCCTTTCGGATTGGTATCCCCTTTCCGACTATATAACATAATTGTAATTTCGGTTTTTGGTGTCGTAAATCAGGCGTATTATTTATTTATATAAACTTTTGTTGCTAAAAACTGACTCGATTTCATTTCACGCAAAAACATGGGCGAAATCACAAAAACATTTTGGCACGTTCGCACCCAAAAAACTTGCGATGTTGTAGTTTGATTATGTGACTGTTCTTCGTAACTTAAAGCTGATAGTGTTCGTTTTTCCAATAGTTAAGGAAAGGCAGTGTTTATTTCGGCTTCCCCCGAAGAGCACCAATTCCACACGGCCCTGTAGAGCTTGGCCCAATCTAGTCACTAATATCCTATCACTTCACCTCGCTAAAACCATATTCCCATGCTTTTGCGCAATAGATTTATTGTCCTTTTTGTACAATTCCTCAATTGTTGCGAAGGGTCGCTCTTATGTCCTCAAAAGGGTAACAGATCTGGCACTTGTATTGTGCGTTACACTTAGAGATTTCATATTTCACCCATTTCTTAGATTGTGTTACAATATTGTAGGTATCTTATTAACTGACGACGTGCACTTGTCCATAGTTTGTTTCCCATAAACTAGAGATTTAGTGAGTTCCTAAGAGGCCCGATATAGTAAAACAGTATTAAAATAAATAGATTATTTTGTTCTTAAATAGGACAGGCCGTCACAATTACAAGCAATGACAAAATAAAAGACGCGCGGTGAAGCTCATGCCGCGCGGGCGCAGCGATCGCGATGACGGGCCAAGCGCATCGCGCGATCCGTTATGCGCTCGCTTTGCTTTTTTTATCGCGTTGCGATTATCGCCGGCCCGTTAGACCGCCGCACGCGCACAATTTGTGCACTCACTTGCTGGAAACCGCTGGAATCCATCCAAGATTAATTACTGCCTTCCATTGTGATTATGAACTTGTAATTACACGGACGACGCTATCTTTCCACACTGTGTTTACCGAGTCGTATGCAAATGTGTTATTAATTATTTTTAATGGCGGTTTCATTAATAGAATATGCATTACGAGGAGACGTGTTTTTATTTGGATTCTTTACTCGATCGGTGTTGCATTTGTACTACGTTGATGAGTTGAACAGTTAGCATAACATGCATTCATTTCCTTTTTACAGTCTTTAAGCGCTACTTTTGATGGATTTCTTTCAGTATGTAGATACTTGTACTTCATATCGTCAAGTATATTTATTATTTATGTACACACAATATCACTGAAACAGACACAATATTTATAGTATTAAGTACAAAGGTACTGCTTATTTCAAAAGAAATTTCTGCCAGAATATAAAGCAATATAACAGTTTATAGAGTTTTCATACAAACTGAAAATCTGAAATTCTATACTGGCTGCTAGCTTTAGTTTTGTAGAAAACCAACGCTAATACTGCAAAATATCTCAACTCTATTCATGAAAAAACAGAAAAACAGGAAACGCAGGTAGCCTTAGCTACCTTTAAAACTTACAATAATGAATGATCATTTCACATAATATGCTTCATAACAATTGAAACCTTTCATTAAGTCAGCATATAAAAACTGTTAGTACCTTTATAAGCTCTATTCAACCGCATCTCAAAATTATCTTCAACAATCTCGAAATTGCCAACATATACCCGTGAACATCGAAGACAGAAACTAATAGATACTTATTTCACTTATTTGTTATCTAAGTAGCAAGTGTGGTCCCCGACAGACAACGGCGTCTTTGATTAGATAATGTTATTCAGACGGCGTACCTTCATGCATTTCAAATCATTTTTATCTCTTTCCCACATTAAATAAATTGCAATTTAGTGAAATGCCCATGGATTCCTACTTTCTAATAGCAAAAAGATGATCACGGAACTGGTCGGGTTTGAACCGGCATCTTGTAATGAGGAATTTTTGATTGATATTACGTAGGTTTGCGAACTGTTAGGGGGTGCTAGTTATTAGGTACCTTTCAGAGGAATGGATGGGCGTCATATGTTTATATGTCATTGTTAATCAATAACTTTGTTGTGAGGTGTGAAATTGAGTGTCTTTTCCTTTCATGTTATAAGGATTTGTCAATGTTGTGTTAGATGAGTATTTTAATCATGGTTTATGTAGAAGATGGCAGTGGTAATTTTATCCTTATTCGGGGTAGGATTTATATTTTTAAGTGTACACACTTTCACGTACATATTTCTTAAAGTATTTTTAAGGGAATAAGGTACTTTTTTCTAAACCAACTTCCTTGAATCAATTTGTGATGTTCAGTTATAGTAAGTTTTCACTGGAATGCTACAGAATAGGAAGCTAAGCTAGCTCCCAAGTTAGCAATTATAAAGCTAACAGTCCCTCCATTCGTTGCCTCTTTGTTCAAAACATTTCAACTATCTGCCTCAATTTTAACGTCAATTAACAATAGTTCCACAGATACACAATAACTTCGGATTAGATCGCGAGATAGTTACACTGAGACTCCTACATTCTTGAAAAGTTTGAAACATTGTAAGGCAGTAAATAAGGCGAAAGTTACAGAACCAGTTCGTGTTGAATGTAGCGTTTTCAGTCTAATGAGCCATTGTGAGCTAAATGTTACAAATCGCTGGACATGAGACGGAATGTCGATCTTTCTTGAGATTATTGAGTATTTCTCGCGTTTGTTGAGCCTGATAGTGATGCCAATTACTATTGTTATTTTATTTCGTTTTAGTTACTGTCTCATCTCACACACTTCACGGAATAGCCTAGCAGAACTAACACTTGCATTCCATCATTTCGTGAGTCTTCTTTTTCTTTTCAAATCGATGGTATGTAGGTACTTGTAACTTATAAGACTTGGGCCCAGTAGGTGGTCACTCCAATCACGGCATCGATGGCATTCCTTATGTCCTCAATTGTGCAGGTGTACGGACACTTTGACCACTCCAGTAAAAGGGACATGGTCTGGTCGGGGCAACGCACTCACACTGAGTGTCGGAAGGGTTTCTAATGCCCCATTTTGCCAAATTGTGTTTGTAGCGGCCTGTTTAGCTGCGCAGTCGATTGAGTGCTTTTCATATAGGCCACTGCAGGTCACAACCGACTGGCTGGTGTTCTTGGGATTCGACGTAGTCGGTGATGGGTGTTGCTCTAGCCAAAACTTGCTTCTCACCTTAAGTGTTTGTAGTTGGTGGAAGTTGCGTCAGTTACACTATTCATAAAAATACATAGCTCGGAGTCGTCACCACATTTTGTCTTGTTGGGTCGTGAGCCGTAGAATGACAATCTCCACATCAACCATTTCCATGAAATCCTTGGTTAGGAATATAAAGGCCATAGTATATCTTCCTCTAAGTGTCGTAAAGGGCGGCTAACTGTCTGTTTATACCAGTTTGTAATTTACAAACACGTCTTGAAGTCATCTACTTTATAAAGATGTGTTACAAGTTTTATTATACATATCATAGGCTGGTCCTTGCGAGATTTGTATCTAAGCCTTTGGCTCTAGGTAATCTAAGAGGTAGCTTGTAATTATGCTAAGTTTATTGCTGGGTACCTACCTAATCAGTAGTATAATGATGTTTTGAAAGCGTTGATTTGACATTAGCTTTCATCCTGTTTTCGTTTATTCATCATCTATACATACAATTTACATTTTGAAATAATATGTACAAAAAATAAATAAATATAAAAACAGTACCTAGTCCACCGGCATCGGGAACAGGGTCCAAGCTGCGGAGGTCAGGGCTTCAGAGAGAGGAACTTCCTGACAATACGCGCCATGTCCAGGAGTACCGCTTTCTGTATCGAGCCCTTGATCCATCCTGTTTATTATTCTAGGCTGAAAACGTCAACATTGGCCTCACAATGGTGGTACAATTAGGCCGTGACTAGACGACGGACTTTTTATCCGGTGGACTGCCACGGCGGAGAAGAATGAGCGTGGTTGGTAATAGTTGCCCGTCGCGAAATTCGACAAGGACTCAATGCATACGACGGTCATTTTGTTCATAGTTGTTGTTAGAACTCTAGTGCCCTCACGGGCAACAACTGCTAACCACTCTAGTTTTTGTCCGCGGCAGTCTGCCTGACGTCCGTCGTCTGCTTAGGGCCTGAAAGGTCTGAGGAGATAAACCCGTAATCACCACGTCTGGAGGACGTATTTTTTGATCGCAGTTTGATGTTATTAGTAGAAACGAGCACGGTACTGATTATAATTCTATTTACATTTATGACGCTTGGGGAGGGGAAGGGGCGCTCTTTTATTTTACGGGAACTATACATACAGGGTGTTCTGAAACTCAACGTCAAGCCGGGATCAAATTATAGGTATTGATGACAGTATAGAAACAAAAAAAAGTTTAATCGTTTTCTAGTTTCAAAATTACCATGAATAAAATTTTACCTCATACCTATATCTAATTATTTAAATGAGTTTAAAAAAAAGTTTTTTCTTTTCAATCTTAAACTGTTCTATCATTTGGCTTGACGTTGAGTTTCTGAACTCACAGTATACACGGTACGTACTGCCAAATTAATAACTCCATTGTTTTCTGTATTTACATTTTAGTTAGTTAGATAACCAACATAACGGAAAAGGAATAATGTGTTGGTAATTACTCAGTATATTCCGCATTCCTAACTATGGGACAATAGAAAAAAAAGTGTTTTATAATAACAGTGCAAGTAAATGCCCCCTGGTGATGATTGCGAATTGTAAAAGCGTGAAATTGCCGCCATTTTACTTTACACAAAGCATTTCAATTTGTTGCATATTTACTTTCAATTTATAATAGTTGCGAGCAATTATCGTGTATGATTAAGATGTTATCTTATACTCATTGTTGTTACTGTGTCCTGTCGTAGTCGTAATAGTCAATCTAGTCATTATGTAAAGTATAATTTGTGAAACATTTGTATTTGTTCGTGCGGAAATAAATCGTGGATCGTTCGCTCAACATTTGTTTTTGTTGTAGTCCATCTTATAGAGAAAATAGACAAATTTACAGGGTGTTAACGAATTTGTGTTATTCCTTCAAACGGCGTGAAATACGGGTGAAAATTACAAAAACTAAAAAGACATGGTTTTCTTTTTCTGAGTTATTTTAGCGCCCCAAGTTAACTAACTGAACGGAGCGATATCGCGCTAGTCGTGCCAAGCCACCACCTGTTTTGCAGAGCGTCACAAAAAAACACTTTTTTTTTGTTTATTTTAACGTCCAGAGACAGGAACAATGACAGGCGCAAAAAAAACTTTTTTTTAATTAGTCTACATCCCAAGCTTTGTTAATCTATACCAGTAATAGATCATGTGATTTTACGGAACACGAATTTGTTTACACATTATATATCACACGTATACATATTCTTTATGATTAACGATATGTTTATGGTAATATCGTTTGCATATCCAAATCCTAAATCATATAACTTGTCTTCAATATGAATTACGAGATCACACGAGTACACACATAATTTAAACATCACATAAATAATAATTATATAAACGAACTTCAAATTATAGAAAGTGCGGTATTTACATTAATCATAAATGTTTCATGACACCAAGACGAATGACAGCTAATACATTTTTATCGAACGCCCAATCAGAACTCTTCTAAGATTTATGTGGCCTACAATAAAGATGTTAAGATATAAAATATCAAAGGGCTCAGTAACAGTGCAGTGGGCCGATGTCGATGATTTATACCGACCATCGATATAAAGCACACTTCACACTGCCACGGATTATCGCAGCTTAGGTTTATGGTGCACGAATCGGATATCGTTTTACAGGCCGTTGCGTTTGTAAGTTGCCTAATGTAGGTATAGGAGAAATGCAGCTGGGTGTGAAAAGAATCTTTGTAAGAATGTATGCAGGAATGTTTTATCCTCGGATAGGATAGGATGGTTCGAAGTGTTAGTAATCCTCTGAGATGTATCTCGACTACATAACATCACGCCTGTATTCCCCAAAAGGTTGGGTAGATGTGTATAGTACACCCTCATTTCGCCGTTATGTTTAAGTCCAATGCAGTAGCCCTTTACACCAGAAGCAAAACGAGAGGGTTTCACTTTAAAAAAAATCTGGCTCCAAACCGTTTACTTTCTGCGAACGCAACCGTCATCGATTGATCGTGAGGATGTCTCGCCAGCCTCAAGATCGTTCCATGCCGGTTGCATTGCAGAATATAAACGGTTTGGAGCTAGATTTTTTTTAAAGTGAAACTCACTCTCCTTTCATGTCGGGTGTAAAGGGGTAGGGAACGAGCCTCTTTTTTTATTTATTTGCTTTCCATAATGTGTATAATAGATGGTAAAATATAATATTTAGTTGAGTGACAATAATTATTTATAAGGGTCCATAATTATTATGGACCCTGTATAAAGGGCACAAAAAAAAACTTAATTCTATTTTTATTATAATGATATTAATTAATTAACTATTGCCACCAACCGGGCAAAAATTCAGACTACGTGCTGCTACTGAGAAATTCCAAAATAACATTTTGCCCTACCTGTTGATAGAACCCAGGGGCCCAATTCTCCTAAAATAAATTGTTGCCAAACGCAATCGAACCACAACCGTCAGTCAGTTTTTGTTTTCGAAAACTTTCAAAATGATTGATTTTGTTTTTTGTGTCAAACAATTTGATAGCTTTTGAAATTGAGAACTGTTTGAATGAACGGTTCGGCCTTGGTTCGGTTGTGATTTATCAAGATTTATTTTAGGAGAATTAGGCCCCATGATCTCTAGCTCAGCAGTCGCGAGTTATTAGACCAACGAGGTAGTAACTCGACTAATATGTATTTAACTATGAAGAAAGTTAGGTAAAAATTATAGTTTCTGAATAAGTCTCGGTAATCTTTTTATCTAACTTCACTATATGCGGAGACTGAATGCTGATACTTAATAAATATTATTACGATCCTTTAGTCACTGGTTAATGCGTTGATTCCTCATCAAATAATAAATCTATACGGTACCTACTAAAAATTTCTAAATCAAATAATAAATCTATAAGTACGGTACCTATTAAAAATTTCTAAAATTCGTAAATAAAGATTCAAGAGTCTTATTAGCTTAGTAACCATTTGAGATTTCCCCGAATAAAAATTATACGAGAAAGAATAAACATAATGTGTAGACCTCATTTTAGGGAAAAGACTAATATTATGTTTGAATAACAAATTCCGGCGATCAGTCAACCGCTCATTTGTTTGTGAATAGTTGAATAGTAAAGATAACAAACATTCTACCAGTTGAAGTTGTCGACAAACTTGTCCACGCGCCAGACCGGTGCGAAAGTGTCAACATCAACACATTAGAATATTTCCCAAAAAAACATGAATTAGGGAAAGTGTTCTGTACCGTGTACATGGGACTTAACGGGATGGTGGTCGTGAGTGAAGCGTGCGCATGCAACGTCTAAATTTACAGGTGCGCGCGCGCACGAAAACGATGATCTACATCCAGATAGGGTTTTATTACTACAGAGAGTTATGTACGCATCTGTCACGTACATCACCAACAGTTACAAGTAGATTGATGCGCTTGCGCTCGCAAAAGGTACGTAAACACGACCAAATGAGACGTTATAATTTTTTTGTAAGAGTCGCGGTAATGCAGTGTGAAATGAAAGTAAGATAAAACACCGGTTGATGTGAAACTTAGATTGACTAGATAGGTACTAGAGGTTAGGTAGCTACTGAAGTACGATGTCACAAATTGTTACGGCTTTAAACGATAGTTTGTTTCCTTATTCAAACTTGTTGTGGGAACAAGTTTGATGTAAACAATTTGAAAATTATAAGCGGTTCTTGAACTTTGGTGTTAGTTGAAGTTAAAAGCTATCTTTATATACAAGGTTAGTCGGAAAGGGGGTACTAATCCGCAGACCACTTAAAGGATCACTATTTAAAAGCAAGTGTTAAAATTTCAAAAAAAAAAAAAAACCACGTAAAATAATTTTAATTTTTTCAAAAATTCTTCGTCCTTTCTTCAGTTACGAATTCAGAAAATGGAGCTTCTAATTCGTGACCCCAAATATGACCTAAATGTAATTACAACTGGTCATAGCTGAGGATAGATATTAGCGTATTTTTTTGTAATTTTTGAACAGCTGTTTCTCTTAAACTATTGACTTTTGGGGAAAGTTGTAGAACAAAAGTTACTCATTATTATGGGTACTTTAACACTCTTTCGGATTAGTACCCCTTTCTAACTAACCTTGTATAAAAATTCAGCTTCCGTATGTTTGTGTCCGCAAAACTCGAAAAGTAGTTGATGAATTGACTTGAAATTTTGTACCATTGTTGTTGGCATTTGCACGAAAGTTTCTGATATAGCACAGCTAGTTTATATTATAATTTTTGTTAATCAGTAGTCCTCTAAACCGTTTAACTGACACCGGAAAGTCCACTAAGAATGATAATAAATCTTAAGCAACAAACAATGCTACTCGTAATGCAACATTAGAAGATAATTTAAAAGATAAATATTTAGAACTAAAAGCTCTTTTGAACGATGAAAAATGAGATCTTAACGATTCAGATCTTAGAGATGAAAGCTGTACCGGCTGCCTACTTACTTTCATAATATTTTGAAAGAGCGGACACTTAGAGGTCATTATCTTAATCTTACAGTTACTTGTGACACAGATGCAAGTACCTTTTTTTCTAAACAAAGCCTTCATTTTTTTAGTAGTTAGTCACTGAACTACTCACGGTTCTACGAAAAGACAGAGTCATAAAGGAAGTCTAACAATTGTTAAATTGCGACCGATTAAACAATTTACTTTTGAACTCACTGTTTTGGTACAAAATGTTACGGAGTTATTTTGATTACTGTAATTATTTGATCGTTTTAATGAGTCAGGATTTATGGGATTATTTGACAATTATAGAACTGTTGTTATGTTGTTACACTGTATTTCCTTGTTTTGATGACGATTTATTTTCGACCAAGGCTTGCAATTATTAAAAGCGAAAATCCACAAGCGTAGTTGCCTGTGTTAACTTCTGCAATCTTGTCTAAGTAACAGAGATATAGAGGGATTTCCCTATACCCTTCTGGCTCTCACATACATACGACGGAACACAGTAAACTGCTTGCCTGACTTTGGGGTGAGGCCAAACGAGCGTAATTTTTTGAGCTGTGAGTCGCGTAAAATAAGTCAGCGTAATTTTTTGGAAGGATTTTAGAGACTTACTTTGCGTTGTCGTGTGAACGAAACAGGAGTTTTGTATGAAACCGAATGTAGCAGAAATTACGCGACCGAAATTCTGCAACTCATAACTCAAAAAATTACGCTCGTCTGGCTTCACCCTTAATGTGAGGGTGATAGCTAGCCAGGCGGATCATAGATACTACCACCAAACGTCTAGGTATTTGTTGATTCTAACAACAATTCTCAGCATGCAGTGAGGCAGCTTTATATTCTAGTCCCCCACACGGGATAAAACTTTTAACTGTAGACAAACCTGCTGCTACTCGACTTCTGGATTTTTTACAAACTAAGCAAGCATTTGCTGCAATAACTTGGGCAATATAATTTGCTAGTGGATTTGGCGCTTTAGCTGCAATGTTCTTGCGTAGAATCTAATTAAATCCGCATATACAATTATTATATACTGCTTTCTCTTCTTCTTAGAACATCTTTCACGCACCTATAATTTCTCAGTTCTAAATTATCAGTCTCGCTAATATTGAGCGATTAGTTATTAATTTATGAGATTACTTCAATAATAGCGACACGAACACACATGGTCAGTAATCTATACTTGTATTACATTCAATAGCGTCTTAGTTACGGTCCACAGCTCCCGTAGGCCGTAACGGATATGACAACGTGCATGCCAACAATTCGAAGCATACATCGAATTTCTCCATTGCATTATAGCCTTTATTATACTTAGAAATAGATACGAACGTTGCGTGACTACTTTTTGTGACTGAAATAGCTTGTGATTGGTTTGTTTGGTTCATTCATCTATACATTGTCCCCGACCTTCAATTGTTTTAGGATGTAACCCGCCTTTTTACAGGCATTGTTCGTGCAAATATCTCGGAAACAATTTAAAAAGTTATCATCATCGATTTTACGGACCATCGGATAGTCAATGGCCGTTGAAAATACAATGCATTTGGATTTCAATCGATGTACCTAACATAAATTTTGTGAGTGATTGTATTTTTATTACTAGGTACTATTATTTTAATTACAGGATATCAGTCTTGGGTTAAGGAGATGAGGATAGAGGCAAATTCCATTATTTTAAAGTTATGTTCGGAACTTCACATAAAACTCTTCTTTTAGATTACCACGCATGCAGCCCTTCCGAGTTGGAATCCATAAAATATATTTTTGGATTTCCATCCAAAAATAGTTGGTATTTTTTATTAAACTCCGCGTTTCGTCCTGTGATATACGACAGTTTTAAAATATCGTAAGGAATTGTTTATTAATGTTATAGAATCGAATGAAAATTATCTAAAAGACTTCTTAATCGCACGTTTTGGCACAGAAGTCACAAACTGACATTGAATTACGGGTGTTTGAAAGACTGTTTCTACTCGTAAATCGTCACATCCACGGAAAACTTATGAATCTGCAAAAGTTGATTATACAGGGGAGTGTTTGGAAGAAAAAAATGTACTTGGGGTATCGGTATTGTGGTACATTTGATTTTTAAACGTAATATCTATCTATGTAAATAAAAAGAAAAGTCCTGACTGACTTACTCATCAACGCCCAGCCCAAACCCTTGGACCTAGAAAGCTGAAATTTTGCACAGGAGTTCCTTTTATAATGTAGACAAGTAATAAGGACGGATTTTTCGAAATTCAACCCACAAGGGAGTTAAATAGGGGATGAAAGTTTGTATGGAAAATCGTCACTTAATCGGGTTCAATATTTCATGCAAGCGAAGCTGCGGGCAAAAGCTAGTTTTTCAGATAAAATCAACAGAAGTTCAATATTTTACAAGGATTACAAATAAAAGCAACATTAGTAACTTTACCTCATCATAAGATTCGTAACTTTGCCGTGGATGTGAACATATCTTCCACCAGTCCCTATTGTTGGTTGTTTCTCGTCGCCATCGCTCACTCAAAGCTTTATTGCATAAAAGTTAGGTAAACTTTATAACAACAGGTAATGGAAAAGTAGTCAACTAACAAGGCGGCGCCACTCAAAAGTAAGTTAACTGATAATTTAGATAATTTGCTAACAGAACGGTGCCGATAATTGTATAGTGTGTGAACTAATTTGTAGTCATTTGTAGCTTGTAGCCCACCTCGCATCGCGTGCATTCATACTAAACGGACGATAAAAACTTAGGCAAATACTGGTTGTTATTAGAAAATGGTTCGATTTTTATGGTTAATGGTCCATGTAGTTAACCTATTAGGTAACACGGCGTATAACCATATTTTCCTATAACCAAAGGGCGTCTGAGGGTGAATATTAGAATTACCTTATATTTTTTAGAAATGTTTTTTCTCCTGGGTTATTAACATTATAGTAATTTCAGATTTTTATTCTTGTCTTATTATTGCTTGACGGCAGTAGTATAGTTTGAGTTTCCATTATCATAATTGGTGTTTTAAATAAATATCTGAATTCTTAACTTTCGGATGATGATAATGACGTTCTTAATTTTTGTTAATTTTTTCGAATACTCCTCCTCTCATGTAGTCTTCAAAAAATAATTTCACCTTTTAAATTAAATTTCTTCTCAACCTCTTTCATCGTCCTTTTTCGATTATTAACTATTAAATGTAATCATTAAAATTGAAGATGATTATTTATTATATTAAGTGAAAGTTACTAATAGCAGTATTTAGAGATTTGAGTTCAAATATTGTCGTCATATTAACATACATGTACCGTAAAATAATATTTGCTAAGGTAATCCTTAACATCGACGCGAACCGAATATTAAATACCCAATACTTATTTCAATTGACATAGCAAGTCGCCATATATTGACAATATGACGACTAAGCGAAGTTCAGACTACGCTATAAGTACTACATATTTCGCTATATAGTAAAGCATATTGCGTCATAAGCTATAACTATATAGCATGACGTTCACACTATACGCTATGTCGCAAGCCGGTCTACTATGTATAGGAAGTTATTTGAAGGCGATCCGTCGGGCGACAGATGGGGAATAAGTAAGGCGGGACAGGGACCGGAAAATCGTACGATAGCTCTAAGAATCGCTCAAGCATTCAGCAAGCCAATACTTTATAGCATAGCGTTGTGTGAACGTGTCCATATAAAATGTATGCTGTGCGATATCGTTGTGCTATACCATATTTGCTATATGCTATATATTATGGCCTGGTCTGAACTGATCTTATATTCGTCCATATAAATATGACGTACCGTTACAATACATGGGCATATTTTGCGGTAAAACTACCGTTCATGCCAAACAATAGAGTTTCACTCTCATTGATACACGATAGCAATCCCGCAACGAAACTTGATATCATATGTAATTGACACTCGTCGGTCGAGTAATTTCGCTAAACCAGTAGCAGTAAGCTTGTAAGTTTGAACGATTGGAATAATGATGGATGGCTGTTCGAATTACATGGACATTCATAGCGATTGGTCTTGTGCATAGAAATTAGTTTGTTCATTTATCTAATTTGTTATGCGGTTGATGGCTTGAAGATAGAATTTGTTTTGTGTTGAATGGAGTTGAATAGTAATTTGTAGTAAATTGTAGTATTTTATGTCGTAGTAACTTATAATAATATCCAGCGACGGACTGAGTCTAATGAGCCTGGATGGTGTTATAACTTTAAGGGCCCGCCGCCCTCTTACCCCTCGTTTACATACAAAAAAATTATTGCCATTACGTGCGTACTTTAAGTGGCAAACATGTATGTAGATCTTTAAAACACTTGTTTTAAATATTTCATACATATTCATTACGTGTTAAAAAGAAGTAACTACTTCTTAAAATACCTTTAAACAGTTTGTTTACAACTTGTATCACAACTTGTTTCTAGGTGTAAACGAGAGGTTAGGATTACAAGAAAGACACATTTTTATGTAAAAAGCTCAAATTAGTTCTTTTCTTTTTAGAAAAGAAGTTTCAGCTAGCCTGCGCGGGCCCTACCAGCTAAGCCTGGAGGGCCCCCGCGAGGTAGGGCCCAGGTGGCAAACGCCACCCTGACTCTATGCTCAGTCCGGTACGGTTTTAGAGCATTATCTAAAACCGCGATGTTTTTCTTCTTGGGGATTACTATCCCCTGTTCTGTTTTTTTGATAACAGTAAATATATTGTTCTGTTAGTACATAGTTTAAAGTTTGCAAATATACATACGTGTTGACAGTTACCGTTTAAACCTTGCACTCGCAACTTTTTCATTCATTACCGTCATGTGAATTTCACTGTTTATAGCTAAAGATTTTTTGCACTATGTGAACCGGATTCAAACCACATCTTGAACTCCCACGACCATACGTTCCCGTACTCACTAGAGGTCAAGAATAACTGGAAATATTAGTCTAGATATAAAATTATGTGTACAACGTTCGATGTGAGACTTTCTTGACGCTCTATTTGCTCTGTAGATATGCGAATCATTTAGGTACATCACTAGTTTCTAGCCACATGTACTCGTTTTCTATTGCATGCTAGAATAGTGTTGGAATCTATGAAAATATGTCCAAGAAACCGGAACGGGACTAGCTCGGAAAACATTAAAATATGCGCAATGTACTCGTTAAATACGTATGTTTTAAGGTTAATATATTCGTGATATTACCGAGAAAGGTACAAGCTAGTTCTTAATGGCAATAAAATGATATTAATGTTATCATTTCGAGCTAAATGTGGAGTGGGTAATTTATTTGTACGGGGTAGAAGTGGAGAAAATTGTTGATACTATCTTTAATGATTGCTCTAATAGTAAGTTCTCAAAGAATTTTACAGCTCTAGTTAGGAATTTAAAGAAAAACATGATTTGACGTAGGAACACATGGTCTAGTACAAAATTCACGAAAAAAAGTGTCTTGAGTTTACATACACCACGAGAGTGCGCGCCAATGCACACCGCCATATTAACTTAAAAATACCAACAAACTAATTCAAATCCTATGTCGTCAGCACAATGCCTAATTTAGCTTCTCACCATACGAAGATTCGACTGCACGTTGACGTAAATTGGTCTTCTTTTCGCGTTTTTTTCTACATTCGGTTTGGACATTTAAGAGCGCTGACCCGATGTCCATGATTTTCTATGTCAATGTTTGATTATTAAAAGAATCGACGTAGTAAGCAGTAGCTTTATGACAAGCTTTTAGGCGAGCGAAAAAGTGACATTTAAAACAGAAAATCATGATGACGTATTCAAATGTTGTTAACTTGGTATCTTAATGCGCTAATACCTTGTATAAAAAATACAAAAAGGTCAAGAAGGAAAGCAAATTAAGGCTTTTATCAAACACGCGTTTATGGTAAAAAAGAATAGCAAACAAGACTACAATAAAAATGCTATGTCACTATGCAAAGAAATATAAACTTTCTCTTAAATTGAAGTGTTTAAAAGTTATTACACGTATCGTACAATATTATAAATAGCAGAGTGACAGACGAATCTGCCTCGTCATTGATTGGCATTGGAATGCTGAAGTTTCATCCAACTTTCTCGAATATCGTAAGAATTGAGATCGGCATCTAATAAAGTTGTTTTTTTTTTGTTTATCCGTGTATTAACAGCTAAACTCTTATGTCGTCGCCTTAGAGTGAAATCTCGGGAATGCAATTTAGTCATTTTTATTTTATCACGACGTTTAGGTACTGTCATTATAAGAGAGCCGCGATATGCGAAATTATTTTGTAGACACTGGAATTAAGGCTTTATTGGGTATATAAAATTCGTATTAACTATAATTAACTAGCTTTTGCCCGCGACTTCGTCCACGTGAAAGTCCACAGGAATCGTGCATTCCTAAAGTTTGCGACGATATGAGGAACAATGGTTGTTTAATTAGAATTATAAAGCAATACATTTATTAGACTTATTACTTAACCTTATTCTGAGGGTATTTATCAGTAACTGATAGTGTATGGTAAAATTATTTCCTTCCATGCAAGAGGTTTTGAACTCGATCCCGAGGTGCGGACCTCTGACTTTTCTAATTCTTGCATTAACGATGAAGGAAAAACATACGAGGAAACCTGCACATCTGAGAGGGCTCCATAAAGTTCTAGATGGTTTCTGTAGTCCACCAACCTGCAACAGAACATTCTGAGAAGAGGCCTGGCCCAGCCGTGGACTGAAATTAGTTGATTATGTATGAATGCGAGTACAGTCATATAAGGAAAATTCATCGTAAAAGCGACTAAATTCACAAACAATCTTTGATCAAAATCTGATCTGTTCCGCAATTCCGTGCTTTGTTTACTGACTGTTGGATCAGTGCCAAAAACGATGTGCAGCTAAGATACAGCCACACTTACTTATTTATACATAATTGATTATTCTTCAGTATCTATAACTTACACGGTATGTACAATACAGCCGATGTATCTTAGCGAGTCTGAAGTTAGCTGATTAGTTGCGCAGTAGACAATTTCGTTTCTAAAAGACTCATTGCGCAGCCAAACAACTAACTTCAGACTCGCCAAGATACGTCGGCCGTATTGTATTACTAACTAAACGCACACAAATGAATGTATCATTTACTTATTTGGGTCAATAAAAGTAGGTAGGTAGGTAATAATCCTATCCAAGTTTTAGGATACTAGAAAAAAAATTGAAATTAGTTGAATTATGTAGTTGTAAAAAAATCATTTTATTTATAAAAAAATGCGGAACAACTTTTTATTTAGTCGAGTCTTAAAATTGATTGATTAATTAAAACTGTTCCGAATACAAATTGCTGTGCATTACAAATAAATAAATAGCATTTGCAACCCGTTAAAATTTAAAACAAATAAACATTTTATAGCATTTAATTGTAGCCGGTCAATTTGTTTTTCAAATTGGTTTCGTCATTACTAGCCATTAGGTATAGATAGATATTGATAATATCTCTCACATACGATCGTTAAATATTACTTTCTTTGACAAGCAATTAATACTACAGGTGTTTGGATTTAATAATGGCTATATAAAGAACTATAATAAAAGTTTAATCTACGTAAGGAATTATTTACATTTGAATCATTCAATTGCACAAATCATTCCTTTTGTTGAATAAAGAAACAAAAATGTACTTTGTGAATAAGATTTTATTGACCGGAAATTAGTAGAATCAAGCTTCTTAATAGTCTATTCAACCATGCTATATTTAAAACACTAATTATACCTGCTGCTAATTCAAGCGTTTAATTTAGCTTTCGAGTACTTAATTAATATGCAATTTGGTCTAATTGAACTATAAAAATATTTTAACGCACAAATAGATTTATGAAATCGATTAAATTCTTTATTGAATTTAATACCTCTTTTGAATAATCGACTATTCGGGCTATTCGAAGTTGCATAGCGGCACATCACTCATAAGATTTAGTAATTGGTATCGAGTAAGAATGCGATTATAAATAGTCGAGTAAACGAACCGTGTCGGTGTGAGCGTCCATAATTGGAGGGTATCTCACGTGCATGAATGTGATACTCGGGTAAACTCGCCTAAACACTGGGCCATCAACGTTTATCGATTGGAGATAATTTATAATTGTAATTTGATTAACACCCACGTATTTCAATCGCTACGAAATTTTAAAAAGAACGAATTTATTTGTATATTTTTAATTAAGAATTTGAGATGTCTTCATCTATCGATTATTCGACTACGAATACATATAAGATGTCAAACAACGGTATTAACTACGTAGTTTTTCTCCTTACTTAATTGTTTAATCGTTCTCATATCTATCTCTAAGTTCTTTGTTCCACTAGAGCCAAATGTAATTATCTTCTTCTATACTAATAAATATGTAGACCATTTTTGGATCTTTTGTTTGTTTGTCAGTTTGTCTGTGCCCGCATCACGTATAAAGTACTGGCTCAACGCGGTTGACTTTTATAGACAAATATTGTGCGTACCTCGGAGTAACATTTAGTTGTTTCATCGTAAACGGTTTGTTCAATCAAAAGATATTATTAGAATTTAAACCTTTCAAGAAGAAAGTTTCGTTATTGCGACACGATATTCTATTCTCACTTCCACGCGGACGGTCGCGGGCACAGCTAATCACAAAATTAAAAGAGATAGAGAGACTAGTTTGATCAAATTATGTTCTATATTTCTAATGTATTTTCTGGCTTAATTTTCTTTGCCACAGTACAAACGTAGCAATTCTAATTTCCTCTAGCAAATTTGAGAAATATTACGTTAGTACCGTTTATAGCTTACAATTTCCTTTATATCATAAATGTACAGCTAAGTAATCATGTCGTAATGGCTACGATTTGATGACACCTTGATGCGATGACACAAAATTATTACTGTAAAGTCTGTACAGGTATAAAATGTGAACGACGGATATCAAGACATGTTTGTAATGATCTTTATAGCGGTTAAAAGTATTGTTCAGTATTAGGTATGTTCATTGATAACATTAAACTGCCTCTAACTATACTCCTTTTACCGTAAGTTGATTCCTGGAATTACTATATAAAACGTTACCATGCAATACAAAGAAACCTAACTAATATTATAAATGCGAAAGTATGTTTGTTTGTTACCTTTTCACGCCTAAACCACTGAACCGATCATCCTGAAATTTTGCATATACGTTGTCAGGTGTACTGAAACGGACATCGGGTACCTTTTATCCCGAAAAAATTGCGAGATTTAGACTCTAGGTCCTCTAAACAAAGTAGTCTGTAACAACACCTCCTGAGGATGCCCCGTCGATGGGCGAAACACGTGTCGTATTGGTTTGGGTTGCATGTTGCATTTTAATCACATCTTCTGCATGTTGCATATATGTATTTGTGGTGGAGTTGCATACTGCATCCAAGCTATATTGCTTTCACGGTAAGTTGATTAATTTGGCAGATGTCAATTCATGACATGAAAATAAATTGTAATGGCGCTTGTGTATGACAATTTAATTCAACAAGTATTAAATCAATTTAAAATATTAATAAAGCGTTACCCAAAAGGTTGTTTTAAAATCAAAAACATAGAAACAATATAGTTATATGTGTTTAACGCCATAATTATATATTTCATAAATGATTTTGAAAAAACCCCGACGCGTTTTCAAACTTGCGTCAGATGGTACCAGTTGCCAGAGACGTGCGTATCGATAAAATAATTTCGATAAATTTATATTAATAGAATGAATATTTTGACTATCGTAATAATTATAGACGATAGGCTCAGTTGATTGAATAATTAAAATAAGGCTCATTATAGCCCAGTTGCCTTGCAAAAGGTCGGTCAGTCCTAAATTTTGGATACGTGTTATGGATATGTGTTCTTATAAAAATTACAAATTTTGTACCTTGAGTGACCTCGGCGCGCTCTGCCATCTTGGGTTAAAGAACCCAAAAATGAGTTTTTATTAAATAACTCCATCACATCAATTTTGTAGAAAATTAAATTCTTATTTTTCATTCCCGACTCAAAATCAGAGGTATTTTATAGGTTTGAAGCCCATGTCTGTCTTTCTGTTTGGCTGTCTATTTCTCTCTCTGTCTGTGTGTCTGTTTGTGGGCTTTTCATAAAAACACCTAACATAACACATCCAAAATTCAGGACCGACGAACCTTTCGCAAGATGAACCTCTTTTTCGCGACCCCGGCTACTGAGCTTATTATTGGTGATAAATAAACATTTATGTTCACTCATCCCATACCTGCTGGATTCATTATCACATCAGCACGTAATCGTTTATTGTTGAAGATATGCATGCTAATTGACTTAATCCTAATTACTTAAATCACAAGTATTTGAAATGTACATAAAATCACATTACAATAATTTGTCAAATTCTCGCTGAAATTTTACAAATTTTATCGATAGTTGAATCGACTACAGTCACATGTCTAGCAACTCCTATTGACATGTGTCATTTTAATCTTCTTATCGTGAAAACAATATAGCGAATTAGATTGGCGGAATTAAAACTAGATATTGTAATTGCATATTAGTAAAGCAGCCTTTTTCACGTAATACATTGTCCCTCACTAGGATTTCTCCTGTATCGTGGGTGCGTTTACAGACACAAATCTTTACATGCACAAACGCCCAGACCGGGAACAACTATCTGTAGACTATACAAATATTTGTTCCGTGTGGGAATCGAACCCACGACCCATTGCGCAGAAGCCAATTGCACAGCCACTGCACCAAACGTGTCGTCAACTTTGGTGATAAGATAAAACGCAAAAATGACTAAGAAACAACACCAATCATAAGCGATATAAATAAAGTCTATCAAATCAAAACCATCGTAGATCAAAGCCATACACGACGAAGACGCAAGCATGCACATAAAAGCCAGTTGGTAATTGTGATAATTTCGATACGCCAACGTTCAGTGAGGAAGAATGTACTGCAGATGTGGGCTGCGGCCGTACGGGTTAACCCGAAGACAGGCCACGTTTATTGGCTGTAATTTAGCGGACTTGCGGTCCAGCTACGATCGTAGTTTGGCGTTTATTGAAAGCAATAGAAACAGTTTCTCTTGACATTGGAAATAGATTTAGTTTTGCTTTATACAGCATGACTGGTCGCTTTACATTCGAAAACCATGAATGCTACTCATCATTCTTTACAACTTTTACTAAAGGAAAAACTACGAATCAGTGAAAAAACAATGATGTTCCAAACATTTTGTTTAGCAACATTGATTACTTTATGTGGAACAGCTGTTTTTAGTACAGCGAATTTAGAATAGTCTATACATATAAAAGGAGAAGCTGACTGACTGATCTATCAACGCACAGCCTAAACCGCTGGGGTTAGAAAGTTGAAATTTTGACAGTAGGTTCCTTTTGTAACGTAGGCATCCACTAAGAAGGGATTTTTCGAAATTCAACCCCTAAGGGAGTTAAATAGGGGATGAAAGTTTGTATGGAAAATCGTCACTTAACGGGTTCAAAATTTCACGAAAGCGAAGCTGCGGGCGAAAGCTAGTATGTATATAAAACTGTTTTAAACTTCACATACTAATTTCAACCAATTACCACCTTTCACTCACATAAACAAAACTTCCCATGGAAAATACGTGACATAAATCTTTTCTCATCAACCCTTTGATGGATGAAACAACAAAACAAGCAAATGTAGGCAGTCGACAGACGTCAACACGTTCTCTTTACACGCAACGCCGCTGTTCTGAATACGCATGCAACAATACCTTGTGTGCGCCAGCCCTGCAATTTGCGTTTATGGCCCTATTCAGACTTGGCCATGAATGGCGACGCCCACCCCGTCGCGCGACTCCCCGGCCCGCTCCAGTGCACACTCGCCCTACACACAATAGGGTTGAACGATGAATTTAATATAATTTTCCGCCCACCATGCAATTTTCTCATACCGTAATGGTGCTCAATGCGTCTTAATGTGCATAATGGCAATGGAAACGCTAACCTTCATATAAACTCAATACAATATTATTACTAAGATGTAAGGGACATCTATTTATGTTTAGTAAAGTAAGACTTTATTTATTTGTATGGAAAAGGTACTGCTTGCCTATAATGAAGTGTATGAATAAACATCACACAATCACAATGCATGCGAGAACTGGCAAGTCTATTAATGAGGTCGAAATGAGTTTTTAATTAAAAAAAAAGAAGTTAATAAAAAAAATGCAGTATTTGCAACGTCACCAAGATTCAATTAAAATAGAAAATGCGCACCGACGCGGCGCCTCCCATTATTAAATTTTATTCAGCATATTCAAGAAAATTAATCACCCAACAACAGTAATGTTGATCGAATAGTTTCATAAATTTTGCTTGAATTTACTCACAAAATTCTTGCGTTTAGTCAAGAAATGATTGACGATAATTTTACTGCGAGTTAGATAAACGGCCGGACGAATCGTGCGAATACGACTTAAGTTGCCAGGTAAACGGGTATCATAAGACTCTAAAGCACATAAAACTGTGACTATAGTTTGAAACGTATCTACATCATCTTGATCATTATCACTGTCTTTGGCTACATCTTCTTAAATGTTATTTGCAGAAACAAGGGTCCAAACATTATCGAAAATAAGTTCGTAAACAGAATTGATATTAATATTTTGAGTGTCCAAATCCAAGCTATATGTGTACATTACAAAACATCTGTTTATCATAAGATAAAGTGATGTTAAAGTGGAAAACCTCAAATCAAAGCTAATCAGTTCCGTATATAATCTTCATAGCTATTTCTGATTCGGGTCAAAGATCCATCATTTCCTGTGTTAAGCAACACGATATCTTTCCTTACTGTAATAACCAATTTGTGTTTACAAGCCGTTATATATCCCAAACACACGGTCCGCTGCATTCATAGGCGTGAAAAGCCTAAATTACATCCATCACAGCTTTGTTGGGCAGTCCGTCAAACGATCCCTGATATACATCAGCGGAAGAAACTTATTATCCCTTTGTTTTCGCATTTTTAAGGCTCTTGTTTGAGTCGCCGTCAAAACTTGTGTGATGTGGCAGGAAGTTAGTGGTGATTTTAATTCTTTTTGCTGAATCATCAAGATGGTAAAGAATTGTGTTATAAAACTTTGTTGTATGGTCAATGGTCATGTTATTTAATTTAATGTCAGCAGTTAATGTGGGCGGTGACGAAAATGTTTCAATCTTAGGTTTCTACGACTTTTTCTTTTATTTCAAAGCAAACGACTCTGATTCATGAAGCTCAAGCACGGTAATTATAGACACAATAGATAGGACAATTAAGTGTCGTCCTGGGACGACGGGCGGTAAATCATAATGTATTTATGTATGTCATTTAAAATATTTGTTATAAAGATGTCTTCTATAAAATTTCGATGGAAACCTAATTTATCATCCAAATTAGTAAAAGGATCTATTTGATTTTCGATATTATGAATGACCAACATAACAATAGTTTTTGTTGCGTCATTGCATATCAATGGTCTGTTTACACAATAAGTCACAGTGTTTCTGGACCATAACCCACAGCAAATATGTTTAAATCATATTCAGATGTTACATGATCAATGAATGTAATCTTCCGTCCATTGTTTCAAGTTATTGCGATCGTCATTGTATCCTCAATAAATATTACTGAAATCGATTTTATATGTTGTAAGTTTTGTGAAAATTCGTCGTGTAATCTTTATCTTCTGGTTGGTTATTTGCATTATAAGTATGTTTAATCTCGAAATGTTTTGTATACTTTTTAATCAGGGGCATATTTATTTCATCGTTCATGTAAAGTAGTGTTAGTGGTGGAGGGTCTATATTGATTTCATTCACTATATTTACAATGCTCGCAGTCTTGACAGTCCAATATTACCTGTAACTGTTAAATTATAGATCGACTCCTTTATCGATTCTGTTGCTGTCTTTTACATTCGTCCAAGTTATTTTTATACGTTAACATTTTGTCCGTCAAAGTTTATTATGATTTAATCATTGTTCTCTTACGTAAGCGTTAAATGTTCGATCATGTATTTATAAAACTATTATTACTTACAGTTATTTTATTATCTACAGTGAAATTTAACATATCTTAAACTAGTATTGTCAGTAGTTCGACAACTTTTCCTGCTAGATGCGCCTCTTTAACACTTATTTGCATAATAAGCCTTATTTATTATCGACATGTATTGCGCATTTCGTATTCAATGTTTTTAATATCCACCTGTTACAACCTCTCTACGGTGATATAAATTTGTATAGATGCTAAGTACCCACGTTTATGTATATTTTCATATGTATTTAATGTTGTTTTCTCTTTGCAGGTAAGCTACCCACCGAGCTGTTTTGTATCGGCGCGTATCTCCGATATATCGTAAGAGAAAATAGATCCGTCTAATATTCAATATGTAGTCAGCTACTGTAACGACAGATTCAATGTTGTACGTGTCCTGTTAGGATAGCGCTTTAGAAACGAAACTAGTTTCACGAATGATTGTGCGGCTTGTGTTAGATTTTACGTGAGTAATTTTCAATGTTTATCTAAATTTTGTCAGGTTTGATGTCGTGAACTCCTTTTTATTTAAATTAGCCCTCATTATACCAGATTCTTGTACTTATAACGCAACGTGCTTTTGATCGTTAATCGAATACCTCTACCTAGGTCATCAATCGATATTAAATTCAAACACGATTGAAACAACAACATCTGTATAATGCATTAGACGTTTTATTTACATTGTCCTATGCATATCAATGCAGAAGAGAGCGCTCTACACACGTAGATGCATTAATATTATCAATAGAATCTCCTTTCACTGCGCCTGCGTGGGTGTTACTTAATTCATGGTGTATTAATCCTTTAATAAACGTAAAGACATTTTGCATATAGAAAACGGAATTAATTCTACATTTACAAATGACTATTAGTTTCTCAGTTACCGTTATAAAATAATTCTTACTGCTATGAATGGAACTATGTTCGGTTTGGAGTACAGACGTTCAGAATATAGTTTATCGATGCTATTTCTAATTATGACATTAATAGAGCAACTGGTTGTGTTGGATCGTAACTTCTGTAGCTGAGAATGAATGTATACACATTCTTTAAGTTATATTAATAGCAATGGTTTGTAGTACTCGCTTAGTGACATTATAAATTAAGATTAAATATTTCATGTAACTTGATATCGGTTTAGCATCACAGTTTATAGTTTGATTTATTAGAACAATCGATTTTGATAAAAGTTTAATAGTTTTATTTATCGAATCGTAATGCACGGCTTTAAATTGGGTTTTCTTACGTTCCACCTTCATCGTCATCATCATCATCATCATCTACATCTACCTACCCTGTTCCCACGTTACTTGGGGTCGGCGGTTTCCATCTTCCTTGTCTTATATTCCAAAGATAAGTGATACTCTTTGCATAATATTTCCGTGAAGTACTTTGTGCAATTGTACGGACCCAATGAAACTGTAACGAGAAGAAAGCAGGGTCACAATAATTTTCGAGTACGGATATCGATCACACACCGAGATATCGAGAACTCGTATCGAAATAATATGCATAAATAATGTGTAATACGACATCACCGTAATCCTCTCGATTGACGCGCGATCAGATATGCTGAGATACGTGATGTATCGATTTACTATACCATATTATTGTTATGTATGTCTGTTCGTTACGGGTTTGGTTCAACTGTAGGTTCTATTGTCCGTGAATGATGTGGTGAAAATATTGTGATTTGGCCGTACCAAATTGACATCGTTGTCGTTAAGATCTATGAGTAGTTTTTAAGAGTTATTTATAATACCTACGTGTATTTAGGTGCAGCTATTTCCAGCACCTCATACCCTTTCTTTATACACCATTAACCATAAGGTACTTAGAATACATAATAATGCTGGGCTGTTTTGTATACATTTTCAATATATATTTGTACAGTAATTCACTCAAATGCTTGTCTTAAGATGACACTACAGCTAAACACCTGCCTAATATGAAGTGTTTGAATTTTAATTTCATCATAAATTCTCTTAAACATGAATGAAGTGTTTTCTTATTTTCATAATAATATTTACTTTGTGATAAATAGCTAACACTCAGAGGCGTTAATGTAAACATCCCAGTATTTGCATCTTCTAGCGGCGTTTAAGGGGGACGAGTATTGAAATAAATCGTGGGCGTCGCCGCGGGACGAACCAGTACATAAATATGCATGCACATTAGAAGTTTCCTGTCGATTCTGCATGTAATTACTCGATATATTATATCGACTTTTACCACTCGATTATTCGTCCGTAGTCGATATTGAACGAATAACATTCCTGATTTGTATTGTGCTTTTTAAAGTAACGAGTTAATTACTACTCGTGTTGTATGTGTTGTACAAACATAATTAAAATGTTGGTTATATTACTCGTTTATGCATTAACGTTAACTAATTTCCGATGTTTATTAATTTTTACTTGACATTTTAGTGTTGTATATTTTAATTTATGAATGCGGCCATAAATTTGTAATGGCGCGGTTGCACTTTTTATGACTGGGTTTCATGTAATGTTGAACGAGTAATTTACGTGTTTTCTATGGCATAAAAGCTTAAGGCTATTAAATGATCTGTTAATGGTCGATTCCTATAATTAACCGAGCGTTATTGGTTAACATTAAGACTCATTTATACCAATAATGAAGGATAGACCTAATAGCTTTGCTTATAAGCCCTCCCATACTACGTTAATAGCTATTACAGGTAAAATCAGCTCACGAGTCTATTTACATAACCATTTAATGAAAATGCTACCATTGGTAAGAAAAACGATTTGTTTTTGGTTAAAGGAATCGGGCATTGCACACTGATTTCTCGCAATATCCCTTTTTTGCTGAAAATTTCCACCTTATTGGTACCAACTCCAACTAACCATGGGTACCAATTTCGGGCAGCAAAAGCCATACATTAGCTAATATCTTCATCCAGCAAACTCAAGTCTGCAACACATTGTAATACTTATTTATTCACAAAGTATGATTACGTATCCATGGGGTATTCCTAAAACACCATGATTATTCGCGTGTTTACGCAGACCACCGTTATAATCCCGGCCACCCATGCTGTTTAAGAGAAAACCCCCATTTACGGGAAAGCGTTAGTTACAAATTAAAGACTTGCAGTAGATATCAATTAGTTCATACAAAGTATGTCTTTATGGTTCATTAAAAGAGCGAGCACTTTCACAAGGAAAATATATTAATGTCATTTAAGTGAAAATCGAAAATTTATTTTCATGGACTGACATTTATTTTTATTTTAATGACGGGTGTAAGGTTGAGCATCCACCAGACCTGTGCTAAGCTGAGTAGCGAGGAATGTGTTTTGTAAGCACCAATAGAATCACTTCATTTACCTAGCTTCATTCTGCGTAGCTCTAGTGGATATGGGCTTAGCGGTGCGAGGTTTTTGTTCATATAAAACAAGCAAGAAATGCGAGCGAGGGATGTATTGCGAGGAATGTGTTGCGAAAAATGTGTTGCGAGGAATGTGTTACGAGGAATGTGTATTATTCTCTCTCATATTCGAAAAGATTCCGCTACCTATCCTCGCACCGCTCATTTGTACACATTAACACATTACACATTAATAACACATTAACTAACGTGTTAACACATTACACATTCCTCGCACAGCTCTGGTGGATAGGGTCACACCGTTTCACATCCTCGCTACACATTTTCGCACTGCACATTTTCCTCGCACAGCTCTGGTAGATGCTCAGCCTTATGGTCGGGAATGTTTTGTTTTTTATGCGATAAGAACTACCTTTGTGTTACTTCATACAGTCTACGATCTACCTATTATAAAATATCAAACCAATTTCGTGTAAGTAGTTGTTGCGGCGACATTTAGGCTCGTATTTATGAACCAGTCTCAACTTGGCACCCTGGGACCAGCCTCCCAAGAGAAGCTGTCAAAACGAAAATGTTATTAGAATTTCATACATTTCACAACAATATTTTATTTTATTTATCAAATCAGCATCGCAAGTTTTATCAAAATGCCAGGGTTGCGGAATTTGTTCGAAAGAGTTACCGCGGCCCTGTAACACAAAGGGCATTAGGAGGTGCACGGATGGGTTTTAGTCAGTAAGAATCTGACACTCTCTTCCGCTCCGCCCAGAGCGGAAGAAGTCATTAGATGATTTCCCTACCTTAAAAAAAAGTGGTATGAAAATAAGACTGAAGGCGCAATTACAGTTGGTTGTTTAACGAATTCAGATGCCTATGATATTGCCCGAATTCGGGTAAAGTCTAAGTAATTTGGATACCCAAATTGGTGCAAACGACCAAGTGTAATTGCGCCATTAGGTCCAGTATCCACCGAAGCCGAGAAGAGAGATGTCTCGTTACTTTCACATCTCTCCGTTTAGGTTTAACTCAAAACGAAATTATTATTACGTACGTACGTCAGGTTGTTCACTAGACATCTCATCTCTCGGTTTTGGTGGATACCGGGCCTTAAGAGGGTTCAAATGATATTTATTAATGCAGGCCTTAATCTGAACTTTCGCATTCTTCTTCTTCTCTCGCGTCGGCATGAGCTATATGAGATAGCCCATGCCGTGGTGATCAGATTAGCCAGTCAGCAAGGTTGGTAGCGGAGCTGACTGTCTAGGGTGCGCCGGGCGTACCGTCCGCGACGCCTAAGCTGAGCTTTGCGTTTGTGTGAGATTGAATGCAGACGCGTCCTTTGCTTGGTTTAAACCGGATTACACTGCTTTTTGGCAATCGATTCTATGTACACTCACACAAATGCAAAGCTCAGCTTACGCCTCGCCAGTTGTACTTATGTATGACTCGTGGAAGTTCTTATCCATCGCTATGCACATTTATAAAATTTGTAAAATAGTCGAGATTATCTTGTCAGTCGTTTAGTGTTTCTTATGCACCACAAACACTAACTTTCTATGCATTGTGCAATAGAATAGGTTTCGAAATATTTGCATCCGCACTAAACGATTGCACTTTCGAACGGTTAAATAACACACCTATAGGGAATTATAAACCCAGTGCATACAATAGACCGTTGTTTTCAATATGAATAGTTAAAATGAACTCATATACATTTCGGTCACGTCTCAATTGCATCCTTTACACGAACTAACGGGATGTTTTATAGGTTATTTTATATGTGTCCGAGTTTGGCTGGATATATTTTGGTCACCCTTTCAATTATGCAGGTCATGTTTATTGGTTCAGTGGGTCTCGAAAAATTTGGGGTCGATGTGGTCACTCTTTCACGTTTGGTTTTTCGAGATCGTTAATTAGCCTGTATAGGTTGGGGCAAATCCGAATATGGGGTAAGTTCGATCAAATGGATTTACCCTACAATGCGATGATATTTTTTGACAAGAATACAGTGCGACGACACATTCTGCGGCAAATTCATTTACTCCATATCCGGAATTGCCTTAACAAACCATATACACAAATCACACAATCTCGTTGCACTAATTTAATTGATCATAAGGCATAATCTAAGTATAGTACAATTATAGAATGTTATAAAATAATAATTAAGACTCTTCAAGTGAACAATTTACGTTATAAATCAGTGACATTCAGATTCGTTGCTCATCTGAAGTGTTGACATTTTGAACCGTTTATGTTTTAAGCTAATGTTATTCTGATTCATTGAAAAATTAAACTGTTGATTATATGGTGTTGATATTTTGATTGTTGATGTTTTTGTTTTTGAAGTTGAGTATCCCACCCTCTTAAAATCCTTGAATAGTCAACTGTTAAACATAATGCTTCTTCTTGGGAACAGAATATAGAATCAAACGTCTTTATTACCATGAGCGCAAACTAGATTCTATGCACACCATAAAAAGTGAATTTAGATTGCCGCCAACTATAAATAGAAGGTGTAAAACAAGGTTGTAATACTATTTAATGTTGTGCGTTTCCGTTACAGGACGAGCGTAATGTGACTGTTAAACATAGCTCAACTAAGATGAAACCGCGAGTTTGTCCGCATCAAAAATTGTTGCTACAGAATAAATACAAATTTTACCCGCATATTGCCCAAGCACTTCAATAATAGTCTTTTACAAAGTTTGACAAAATCTGTGACATATGTCTTTCCACTGTAGTACACGATAGGGTTTTTTTTTGTCGATGTCCTCTTGGATCCCCCCCCCGTGGAAGGCGAGGGTTATGCCGAACTCTTACCGGATAAAAACCCACGGTGTTCCTTCTCCTGACCCTTGCCTAGAGTCGCAGGATTCGCAGCTGCATGCACCGCGACCAGTACATGCTAGGTCTGTTGGTTTGTCAGAAACAGCGGTTACAGATCTGACTGTACTAGGTATTCGACAGTCGTCGTACGAATACTTATGACAGTCATTACGGGTAATCAGAAGCCCGAAAGTCTGACAACCAGTCTAACCTTAGGATATCGGCATTGCCCAGTAACTGGGTTGCGGAGGTCTGATGGCAGTCGCTCCGTGTATAATACTGGTATTCAGCCGCATCTGGTTAGACTGGAAGCTGACTCCAACATAGTTGGGAAAAGGTTAGGCAGAACAGAACAGTAATTAGTCAGTCATCATCATCATCATCATCATCTCCTTGCCCTTATTGCTTTGCTCTAGGTGGAATATTCCGGTCTGTCCCCCTGATCTGTCACCTTCGGGGGTGACAGATCAGGGGACAATCAGGAATAAAAAAATCGATCTGATCCCCTGTCACCAAGACGAACGGACAGATCGAACGAATTGTTTCTGGTTTGTCCTCTGCTGTTCTGTAGGGGGACAAATAGAAATAAATAGTTTCGATCTGTCCCTCTGTTACCGACGAGGGGACAGATCAGGGGACAGATCAGGGGACAGATCGGAATATTACCTCTAGGTGGGGTCGGCACAACATGTATTCCTCTTCCATTTTCCTCTATCAGCAGTCATCTCAGTCCTCACTTCTTTCTTACCCATATTATCATCTTTCACACAATAATTAGTGAGTAACAGATTAGTATTGACAGTGACATTATATCAAAGCTTGATGAGTGGGTTCCAAGTAACAAAGCATTGAGTAAGAGTGCATTCACCCGCGTGTTTGTTTGTCATCAATGCTCTGCTTTTGTGCGCGACCCTCGTTCGATTTAGTTCATTGAATCGTTAGAAATGTTCGAATTTCGAAATACGACCGAATGACGAAAGGAAGCAACAATAATTTAGACGTGCCATTGACTTTGGGGCTTTGTTATTAAAAACGAAAATGAAATGAACTTTTTCATATTTTGAAGGATAGTTTGGGGATTCATTCGCAATTTAAATCGTTTTAGCTGTGACGGTTGGACAATAACTCTAACTAAAAAAGCTAGATCGATGAGTACAGTTCACGGTGAAAGCACGGCGTTTTTTTTTGCAGTTTCATGTCTCCATAGACAATGTAGGCTGTGTACGGATCTGTTTCGTTAGCTTCAGTATACTGTTATTCTTGTTAGTTAGGAATAATATACATGCGAATCTAATCAATGCTTTTATGGGATTCTTATAATCATAAATCTTAAAGGATAAGGATCTAACACAGAACGTCATTAGGCTACCATCAACAATCTAACCACCTGTCATAGAATATTATTAATATTATAAAGCAGTAGGGGACATAAACTTTAAATATTTCGATGCCTCCCACGTAAGTTGTTGTAAGCCACAAATTGCATTTTCGTGTTTTTCATGTAAATGTGTTTAATTTTGTGTACGTATATATTATCTGTTCCAAATATAAAAATAGCGAAAAACGATACATATTTTTGCTATTTTTAAATTTGGAACAGATAATATACACAAAATTAAACACTTTTACATGAAAAACACAGAAATGCAATTTGTGGCTTAAAACAACTTACGTGGGAGGCATCGATTTATACGATTACGTTACATAGCTGTTTTCATAGTTTTCTGTAAAATCGTATTGTAATCGTACGCAATTCACATTAGCTCAGTAAAACGCCAAGGGTGGAGAATTCCCCGATATCATCATCGCATATCAACCCAATTGACTATTCCGTATCTTTATCTTTGCCAACCCCTATAAATGTACTTTTATCTGCGGTTACAACCAATTCGTATTCCGTCGGTCCGGTCGGTATAGGTACAGAAATCGGCATTATTTCAAACACGACTCACACGACCATGAATTTTTCTTTGAAATAAATATTGTATTTTACATATTAGGTATGGTTGACGTGACTAGAAGCTAATGTCCTTTTATCGGGCATTTTGTAGTGATGTTTCATGCGTTTGTGGGAAAACCGCAGGATTCAGGTTTATTTTAATACCTTTCAGTTACCTTGTAATTGTTGTTAACCTGTCTATATTGTAATTAATTTTACCTTAATTGTATTATGATGGTTAATTTATTTTCAGGCCTATATTGTTACGTTAACCATGTAGTTTTGTGCGATAAGATCAAACTAGGTTTCTGTTAAAGTGGTATTTATCTGTCATTAACAGCCGATTTTCCAACAAATTATCGTCCAATTAAAAACGTTAACATAATATCGAATCATCAAACCCTACTTCATGTAATGTTACCAATTTCCTTCCATATTCTGTCGCCCTAATACAAGGTTACATAGATTGCGTACTCGCTAGGTAACATGTAATTTTAACATTATCGCGTAAACGGGTAATGTCCATTCTGTATTCAATGCGGGCAATGCGCGGAGTGGCCGCTCGGCGCCGCCTGACATCGATACATAAATTGAATCTCACGATTCGATTCGATCACTGTAATTACACCACAAGATCGTCGTGCACTTAATTCATCGACTTCCGACGATTACCGATACACCGCGGCTTGTTATTATGGGAATTGATTTTATTGAGACATAGTACGCAATCGGGGAGGCATAGTTTTCTAATAATCCACCGCACAATTATACTATCAATCGAAAGCCCGCAATAAAAGTCAGTCATTACGACAGTTGATGTTCCCTCTTTATTTAAATGATGCCCGGTTTCCTCTACGCAATGCTAGAGGCAACGTCTTAAGTATAAACTAAACGGTAACCATAAAATAATATGACTGTATTCGTTTTTACTACGACAATAGAAAGTAAATACAAAATCGATAAAAATCGGCCAATATCTACACGGAAATAGACACTAACTTGACGTACCGATACGTATATCTCATTTAATCAAATTGACGCTTTTGTTTTGCAACAATCCGTTTCGAACAGATGTTGATCTGTCCCAAAATCGTTGGTCTCAAAATAAACCGTAAAGGCGGCGATGGGGTAATCGCACATGTCAATCGTAGCACCCCGACAGCCAATTAGGTCGGCGGAAGACACGCCACAGACGCGCAATCAGACGCAACCGTCTGCCAGCGCCACTCCGAGGCTCATCCCATTACTCCGACCATTCGCCGCGATTGCACGCTTCACCACCACGATAAATAAACCACGAGTCATCATGATCCTCGTCCTTAACAAACTGCAATCCGCTGACAACGAACGTGACGGTCTCAGTCAGATAGAGCAATGAAAGCAGCCCGCTACGTCTTACCAGCTATCGTGATCAACCGATGGACCGCTACGCTTATTGGCAATCACGCTCCACCATTAGTCGAGCTTCTAATAAAGATATAAATTACGAAAAGTTAATTAAAACGCTTATCGCCGTCCCGGTGGCAACGCGCCCGCCATCTACGCGGTCGGTCGCTTAGAAAATTGAACGATTTATAGGAGAAACGGCGAGCAAACATCTGTTAGTAGCTGATTGATTTAGTGCCGGTGACAGCCTGTACAAATATTTTGGTACTTTGTTACTTTCACGTCAACGTCGCGATACAAATTGAAACTATATCAGTGTTCTGAGTTGCTTTGCATAGTGATTGTAACAAGTTTCCCAGCAACATAAATTTCATCACACAAATCTCTGATATCGTCCATAGATTCTGTACTTAGAGTGGCCACGGCACGATAAAGACAATCTGCCTTAACGGTGAACATTCCCTGATATCAAGACGGATAACAGAAAAGACAGCAATCAGAGGCGGAATCGAAAAGTAGCTACTTTCCAATTCAATTTCTGCCTTTTCCCAATATGATTACCATTGCGAGAGACACGGAAATGCATTAGCACAATAACTGTCAGTTTGTCCGTTAGCGCACACAATATGACGTGGACACGGTCTGCGGACGTGACGCGCGCGCGCCGCAAATGGGTGCGATTCTCACGGGGACCGCGCGCGCATCGCAACCGAACGCCTTGGTGGAAGCCACAGGGGAAGCAATGCGCTGTGTGTGAAAAATATAATTAAGAATGAATGAATGGAATTGTAATTTAAAATGTATAGAAATGGCAAACGAGGATGATTAGAAGCAAGATAATAGATGTAATTAAGAGATGAAATTGCCTTATAAGGAAAACTATTAAAATCTTCTTTGTAGTTGTAGACTTTTATGGAATACGAAGTCGATTTAACAATACTTTATGGCTTTCAAATATTTCCAAATACAGTTGCATTGATTAGTCCATTTGCTGACCAAAATATTCAATAACAATCAATCACTAAACTGAATTAATAAATAATATCTGTTCCAAATGAATCCTATCCATATAAGGTTGCACATATAGCCATAACTAATTGCAAAATAAAATTGATTTCAACTGCTACCGTCTCCATAGAAAGCTGAGTTATTGTCACAGTAACGAATTGCATCGTGCGGCAATCTTGCCGTGTTTGAGCGAGTGTCCATTAATTGTCAAGTAAGCATCATGCATCACTGATTCGCGCATGCGCACTGATGCAACTGAGGTGAAAGGACTAGGTCCTTGCACAACGGAGAAGTAATGGTTAACTAATTATGTTTCGTAGGTCTCATTGTCTGGGTGTTTTGAAATAAGGTTTCCTATTGTTTAGAGAAATTGAAGTGTAGTGTTTGGGTAAATCTAAAGGGTTGTCACACACGACTACATACCTATGAAGCTATACATTTCTAGTATGAGCTGTCTCGTGGACTTAAAGAATAGCACTACCCCATCTCTTCCCGTAGGTGTAGTAAAAGGCGACTAAGGGATTCTCTAAAGGATGGGCAGCAGCGTTCTCTGAGTACTTTAACAACCATACTGCGATCGCCAACCCGCCTGCCAAGCGTGGCGATTACGGCAAACCCCCCCTTTTGGGGGAGGCCTTATGTCCAGCAGTGGACGTCTTTCGGCTGAATGATGATGATGAGCTGATCTCGCATTGTTGGCTGTCCGTGAAATGAGAGGTTGGCTTATACTGAAGATATATTTTCAGTATAATATATATGTTACGGCTAATAGCCGAAGTGCGGCTACACCTAGTTTTAGCCGGGTACAACTAGGTGCAGCCGGCCACATGCGGTTAAACTTAAATCTATCCTACTTATCTTCGCTTAGAACTAGGTTTAGCCTTCATTATAGCGGCTAGAACTAGGTGCAGCCGCACACCGATGGTTAAGGGTAACCCCGACACGGATAGGTTAGGTTCGAAGGGGATGACGGGGGCTAGAGTGAGCGAGCGAAGCGAGCGAACGAAGCCCCCGTCATCCCCTTCGTGTTAGGTTACTTTAAACCCTGCAGACAGAAATAGGAGCCCCGCGCAGCGGGGCTCCGTCGACTTAAGCTACACCTAGTTCTTACCAACTGCTACTGGTTGCACCTAGTTGTACCCGGCTAAAACTAGGTGTAGCCGCACTTCGGCTATTAGCCGTAACATATATAATAATAAATATATCGTTTGATATCTAGCCGTGTGTACAGTGTGACTATTATTGGACCATTATACAATTTTGGTAGTTCGTGGCAGCGCTGCATTCAAAGGCTGATGGTGTCGCCATGTGTCATGTTCAGTATCATCAAATTCAATTCACCCTGTTATCAAGTCGTATTCATTCTCGACTGTTGTGCTGATAGGAATTCTTTGAGTGGTTGACTTTGACAAAGGTGTTCAAAGATTCTATTCGTTTCGATTTTTTGCTGTGTAACCTCCGGTTTCTGAATTGAGAATTCGGTATAAGCAATACTTAAGTAGTATTTGAGTACGGAGTTGTCGAAAAAATGCTTTGAAATCAGTCATTTTTTTGACAACTCCGTACTCAAATGTTACTTAAGTACCTACTGTTTATCCTAGAATTCTCAATTTAGAAACCGGAAGTAAATCAAGTGGTCCTAGAAATAAAAGATGGCGGCTATCAATAAAGAAACAAAAAACTTTTTAGTGTCAAAAAAATACAAAAGTTAGTTTATTCCCTACGCGTTATGGCGACGAAAACAATAAAAAAATCTAAGTGGACGTCATGTCAACATCCAAAAATAAGCCGAAAAATAAAAAAGCAAAGTAGGACAAACATGTGATGTGTCTTAACAAGCCGTTGACGTTTCTGACATTTTTTTGTAAATAAATCTGTCTACCGATGCGTTTCGCCCCGGGCCACTTAGCCGAGAGACACTCTTGTATGCTTGAATTGCTTGGTTATGCCAGGTAGGCTGTTTTAATTTGTCTGTGCCTGAGCGAAAAAAAGTTTTGATGTGACATGTTTGAAGATGTTCTGTTTTTGAATTATTGAACACACGTGCCTTAAAATTGTGTCACTTGTGGGAAACGATAGTTACGTCGCGTATTCACTAGGAGACAAATTAATGTCGGGGAAGTGTGTTGTTTTCGAACCAAAGCTACGGTTTAGTCCCATCTCTTCCCCTTCCCATCTCTTCCCCTGTGCGTTTATAACTACAAAAATTCCCATCTCTAAGAAACGTATTAAGGAAAGAGATGGGAAGGGGAAGAGATGGGACTAAACCAAAGCTACTAAGTAGGTACTAGTTTTCAAAAACAAGAAATTGAAAAAAAAAGTAATTACCTGTCAACTTCAGTCAATCAACAATTACCATCTTGTATTCTATTTTGTGTATGTAGATGACATCTAAATACTCGGAACGGTATGTTTATTCAAGATTTCAAGAAAACTACGAAATATATTTTTAACAAACGGTCATAAAAAAAACATCCAAAACCGTTTAGAAACGTTGAAAAAAAAACGAATGTATGAACAAGAATGTTCTCCTGTTTTGAAGTTGGCTAAAAACAAAGGTTGCCTGTTACGAACTGTCTGTAGCGACAATTTACCAGCATATTGCCTATCTAGGAGTGCTACTTTAACCCCTTTCCTCCGTCGTGTTTACGACATGCGCATGATAAGCAACTGATGTATTCAATGTTTTTGTTTTACTTCTACTTTAGCTCCGAAGAATGCATAATGTTTTGGATTTGGTTGCATGTTATACTAAATAAAGATAACGATGATCTAATGAAATGTAAAAAGAATAGCGTTAAAGAAACACATTGACATATTTACATTATGAGAATTGAATAGAAGAATTAATTTTGATCAAGTGTGTTCTAAACTTAAGCATAGAATTGTATTACGTCACACCATTGCTCTTTTTAAACCTAAAATAGGATAACTTTACCCTTTTCAACGTAAGGGGAGCCCTGGGTGCCAATTCTACTAACAGAAACTTTCAAAATGTTTGGCTTTGTTTTTGTTGTCTAACAATTTGATAGTTTTTGTAAACTAAAACTGTCTGAATAAACGATTCAGTTGCAATTGATTAAAGTTTCTGTTAGTAGAATTGGCCCCCTGGGGTTTTTCTACAAAACGGATATCAAATATTTTTTTCAAAAACTAAACAAATGTGTATAATATATCTATTTTACGTCATTTACGTTTTTTTATGTCGTTTACGTTTTTTCGATAGCAGTCTCCTTACGGCTACAACTTACAAAATGACCGCTATGTCAGGACTCATCTTTCGTTGAATAGAGTATAGCGTAAATTACAAGGTTTTTTTAAATATCTACTTATTTCGGAGTTGTTTCTAAAAAGTTTTTTATTGTGGTAACGTAAACGTTATATTACGTTAGTCTAAGATTGTATTTATATTCTTTGAGCAATATATTCAAACTTTTGTTCATCTATTCACTTCTTAAAGAAAGAAATATGAGACGGACATGAACTTTCACTGTTTATGTTAAAATATAGAATATAAAATATCACGATTTGCGCATTTGTGTTCCGGTGCACAATGATCGTGTCTAGAAAGTCGTTAATGCAGTCAAAGTCACGAGTAAAAACTAGTACAATACTGTAATATGCAATTAATTCTACAAAAAAATGTCTAATTGCCTTCCTCAGAATCTTTATAAACTTTCACATGTTTTTGTGTCGGTTGAAAATTTTTGTTTTCAAGCGAATGTTACTCGCATCGTCCACGATAATTTATAAGAAGTGACGGTGTGATAAGATGACGGCATGTTTTAAACTGAATGAATTGCACAAAACAAAATGATTGAGACGTGAATTCGTAAAATTTAGACATAAAGCCTATAACATTACGAAGGAAAATTATACCAGCAGAAGGCTCTACTGTGGGCTATTGTATCTTATTGAGTTGTGAAAGTTTGGCAAGGGGTCGGCCCGGGTTAACTGTTAGATGTTTTTGGATTTTTTCGAAGCTATTCACTCATGGTTCTTGTCAGTTTCATGTATCGACAGTTTTGTAGGAATTCGTGTAGAAAGCGTCAGTCTAACACGTTTAGTGGCATCTTTACGTCTCGGTTTTTATATTATTTTGACATTGCATCAAACATTACAATACGATTGTTTGACTAATTAATAACCTGCAATCACTTTTATTTAAATTTTAACATGCCAGCTCCTGGCGAAACATGTAATGCCACATAATCGCTATGTAACACCATTTTATACCATGATTTATACAAATAAAATTTCATTTCATTTCGATGAGAATATCAAGAGTTCAATTTTGAATTTCTAACAACAAGATTTCTTTATTTGTTTATATACTAAACTTTTTTAAATTTTATAGCGGAACTGATCACTTTTTATTCTCCTATAAGCCAGAAAATTCCATTAGTTATTCACGATCATATTATTGAACAAGCATGTTTGCCTCATTACAGCCAACTTGAATTGTTCCTTCATCTTTGTAAATTCGACACCTACACACATTACCGCCGTAAATGGTAATCCCGATGGTGTTAGCGGAAAAGCAAATGTCCATATGCGCTTGCGCAGGGGTCGTCAACACGACCAGAAATAGACGGGAACTAGACGTACTGATGGGAGCCACTAATTATAGTGCCGACACCGGGAATCACCGAGAGGGGATGTTACCATAAGACGGGTATAACTAGTATAACACAAATATTATGCTTAGTTTTAATCTCTTCACGCGTCTAAATGTAAAAGCGTCTGCGTCTATGACGTATATTGATAAACACAGTGTTTATTTGCTTTTTATTGTTGATTAGGTATATTTTAAGTGCAGTAAAGGTCTTTTACGACTTACTCATGACCTTTAAAAGACACTGGCCTGTAGCCTCACCACGTAATTGCCTTTTTCTTATATATAGGCTGACTCGAAAGACAACGTCAAGCCGGGAACAAATGATAGGGCAATAAATGAAAGTTCGAATAAAAAAAAAGTTTTCGTTTTCCAAAGTTACCATGAACAAAAAATCACTAGTAACAAATAAATTGATGCCTCCCACGTAGGTTGTTGTAAGCCACAAATTGCATTACTGTGTTTTTCGCGTAAAAGTGTCTAATTTGATGTATATTATCTGTTCCAAATATAAAAATACCGATAAACTACCTATATAAATTTTTGCTATTTTATATTTGGAACAGATACATAAAATTACGCACTTTTACGTAAAAAACACAAAAAAACAATTTGTGGCTTACAACAACTTACGCGGGAGGCGTCAAAATATGTTTTTTTTAAAACCTCGAATACGGTAATTATAGACACAATAGATAAGACACTTAAGTGTTGTCCTGAGACGACGGGCGGTACGCAACCGGTTAAAAGTATACGTTTTTTTCTGATCTATCTCATCATTTGTTCCCGGCTTGACATTGAGTTTTGAGACAGCCTGTTTAAGTCGATACTTTATATCGTTGTCATGGGTTAACTCAGTTTGCGTTACCATTCGTGACTGGAAACGCTCCAAAAAACCTCTATGGCTTTGTAAAATAAAATTTAAACAACATTCGTGACATAAAAGTGAAATTGCTTCTATTTCGAAGGCGTGTTCTATCAGAATATGTTTCGTGTTATTTGCTTACAATTTGCCTACATGTCAAATCATGGTACGGGGTGTACATAGCAGTTGAAAGGTTAATCTTGAAAATGATGCATAAAATTCAGCATTTTTATGAAACGTAACGAAACGAAACCTTCACGAGTACGAGAAAGCGGTGCCATTTGTAAAAAAGTATGTGTGCTTCACTAAGTTGATTCTAGAACGTCCATTTCCACGCAATGGTTTTTTTTAAATGATCTGGTCACACTTCGATTCCCTACGTATGGAAAGTTGGTGCCATATTTGGTTTTGAATGGTGTGAATAATATACCATCAAGTTTAGTTAATGATGTGTCAACAGATCAACTCATTAACAATATGGTTCCTGTAGTCCTTTATGGTTAGTGTAGAGCTGGACTCAACATTGTTTAGATTTACAACTATAGGAATAATAAATAGATGTTCAGTTGCTTCCGAGCAATTATTTCGTTACTTTGACGACACGTGGCTAAACGATCGACTGCTGCGCTGCGTGTCGCGGGTTCGATTCCCGATAAAGTATTTAATTTAATGTCTCTTTAGTTATTGTTACACCGAGAACTACCCTTCACTTTTTTTTCTTGCAAATTATGTCCATCTAAAGGTTGTCTGGAAGAAATTGCCTAGTGCGATAAGACCGCCCATTGTACATTTCTATTTTATAATAATGTTTCTTGTTTATTTTGTGTACAATAAAGAGTATTGTAAAGTGACTAACCAGTCATAGGTCCTACCAAAATACCTGCCAAATGTTGTATTGAAATATTGTGTTGTCCTCTCAGTGTCTTCTCTCACTTATATCCCGCTTGAAAGTCTCATTAGCGAGATTAGATCAGATTTCTTTATTTGCCTGATTATGGTAGTTACAGATCTTGTATGACAAACTCTATATTGTTCTTCAATTCCAATCTTTATTGAAGTAATAAAGATTTATATTTAAATATTGCAAACGGGTGCCGATCATAAAATGTGTCTCAGTTCAAACTACTGACAGTAACTAATCATAGTTTAATTTGGCATTACCATTGTCAGGAACTAGCAGTACAGAACATGTGCTAGCCAGATGTGGATCATTCTCCATATAACTTTGCTTGTTATACGTTATATTTATAGTTATACTTTGTTTAATCCGCATTTTGCGTTTAATTATTATTAATTAATATTACATTTTTGCTGTATATAGACTTTCATTTATTCACTTGACAGACAGATATGTGTTGCTGGGGAGTTTGTTGCGCCGTTTCTTCTTCACGGCAAAAAAACTAGGAAGCGGTGAAGGGAGGGCGCTTTTGGGGGCTGTCTTATACAGGGTTACTTGAAAAACAATTGTACTCATCATTACGAACAGCTTTTACTATGGGACAAATCTGAAATCGCGGAAAAAAAAAACATCTATTGCCTACATTTTGACGAGTTACGCAAACATAAAATGTTCAAAAAGAACTAAGCAATTCTTGTCTATTTTGAATAATAATGAGTTTTGAAGTTTGTTATAGATGGCCAATATTATAATAGAAGACTTGAAATTTGTTAATTAATGTAAACAGTGTCTGGTAACGAACTACGGTATGAAATTAATTGAGAGGACGAAAGTAAACTTAGGTAGCCGAGATTGTTCGAAATTTAAATTTTCTCGTCTATGTGCGCTTCTACGCTACTATAGTTTAATTAGTTACTTTTGCTTTTTTAACGGATCTTTTTCTAGACTGTAAAAATTAAAAAGTTTTGAAGAATATAATGTATTTATTTTCACATAAAGTTATAAATGAACTATCAAGATGAAATTCATACAAGTCAAAGTCTTTTATTACAAATAGACCAATTTCAGGTACTTACGTCAAAACTAGATGCACGGTTCCAAAAAGTGCTGGCAAAAAACTTCATGAATACTCTTTTTTAAATAGTTCATAACAATTCCATTACAGTAGTGAGAGAAATACTCGTAGTAATAGAGAAATCAAAGGTGGCAATCTCACTTTCTGGCACATAAAAGACGCAAAAAAATTAAAAAAAAAACTTTTTTGCTAAACCAACACAAACTCTCGATTGAGTATCAAAGACGACAATTTCCATTTGGGGAGAATTGCATAATTTTTCATTTGCTCAAAAGGTGTTAAAAGTGAGATTGCCACCTCAGAAGGCCAATTCTCGTAATTAAAAATGTTCAAAACATAATTTCGATCTAGTCTCAGTCTAGTCTCAATTCCAGAAATATGACAAATGGTATTCTTAACAACATCAAACAACGTCAAACGTGAGATTATATTGAAATGAGATTGAAAGTTGACTGAAGTCAAAAGGGTATTCTGGTTACATTAAGTAGGTACTGATTCATTTTGACAAGTTGGAATTCTCATTTATTTCTAGAATTTTAGTCTATTATTCTTGATATCGGTATGCTATCGGTAATAGATTTTAAGTTGACTGAATTGATATTTTAACGAGATAGACTGAGATGATACTGAAACCGGACCGGACTTTAAGTGTACTAGAATACCATTTTTTATTAAATTCATATTTTAATCTCAGTTCGGTCAACCTTCAGTCTTACTTCAAATTAATTACGAGAATTGGGCTTCTGATATTACACGACTTAAATAAGTAAATCGCTTTAGTTAAAATTTAATATCATATCGTGAACACTATTATAATAGCTTTTTACAGAATCATTTCACTGTTCAATCAGTTTCAATACAAAATCTTTATTTGCTATTTATTATTCATGATTAGTTTTTTCCGGGCATCCATTGAGTGTCGACAATTGATTTCGTGATCGAGCTAAGTTGACTTGATTGTCGTGATGTAACAGTTTTCGTTTTATTACTTTGTCTGAATCATTGGACATAGTGCTTTCTACCACAATAATAACGGCTTGCATAACGCGCAAAAACTGTAAAATAACTACTGATTGGAAAAGCGAGAGTTGTTAGGAAAAGTATTTATTTCTGGCTTCTGGCTTTGTTATGTGCTGACTTTACGAGTTTTACATCTATATAAATAAAAAGAAAAGTTCTGATTGACTCTTTAACGCCCAGCCCAAACCCTTGGACCTAGAAAGCTGAAATTTTGCACAGAGTTTCCCTTTATAATGTAGACAATGAATAAGGAATGATTTTTCGAAATTTAACCCCTAAGAGAGTTAAATAGGGGATGAAAGTTTGTATGGAAAATCGTCACTTAACGGGTTAAAAATTTCACGCAAGCGGAGCTGCGGGCAAAACCTAGTAATAATATAAAGATAACATCACGCCTGTGTTCCCCGAAGGACTGGTCAGTGGTGTATAGTACACCATCATTTCGCCGTTATGTTTAAAACCCATGTAATAAGGGGTGAGCATATTGTCATCAATCGGGCACAAATCCAGACTCCGTGCATGCTACTGAGAAACTTCACACGGAAAAACAAAATAACACTTTGCCCGATTTGAAGATCGAACTCAGGACTCACGCTCAGCAGTCGCGCTTCGCTTAGATTAACGAGGCAGCCTTACATTATCTGTGGCTTAAAGACCTATGTCAACGGTCAATGTTTGGTTTTCATTATTGTTTAACTAGATCGGGGAAGGTCTCTGGGTTGGTAAGGCTTTTAGAGGATTTAGGTTGGGTCATGTTTGTTTATGGGCTCGCTATGCGTAGTTTACGAAAGAGGACGTGTCATGTTGCCTGTAATTAGATACGGGATTTTATTATTTTCCTAGCCTTGCAAAGGTCAACAGTTCCTAAATACTAGGTACCTATTAAAAATAATAAGCATTAAATTTTAGCAAGTAATTTGAACACGCAATGTTATGCTTATTAATATAATTGACATTGCAAAAAAAAGGACACCGTTTGCACGAAACAAAAAAACCCGAGCCTACTTAAAAGAAAAAAAAGTTGACACAAAAACGCCATGTTGAACATTCCATTTTTGAATTAACAATTAAATCTAGGCTAGTGCAGCCAACTGTTTGACATTATCGAGTCACAAAAAGCTGAATCGATATGTTCTGACATTTCGAATGCGTTGTTAGCATGAAGGGTAATTGATATCGCCCTTATCGACAAAACGCGTGTCGCCAAGCCACCGTGCCTGGCCCGGTGATCACGGCACGAGAAATGTAAAAAATCACGAAACCCTTTGCATGAGCATGGAGTCACGAGATCACTAGTGAAATGTCTTGTATAACTGAATTTATTTGTAAAGCTAACGTGAACGTGACAACCTTGAAGTTTTATAGGCTGAAACCTGGCTTTTATTAGGAAGTTTCGCGATTTAGATATGTTTTCAAGATAAGATGACAACAGACTGTTAATGGTCTAAATAAATAAAAGATAACTTCTGCTGCTTATGAATGCATGTCTCAAACTGATGGAGTTTCTTGCCGGCTCTTTTCCTTAGGAAATGACAATTTGGATCCGTGCACTTAAATTCGACTTTTCATAAGCGCCTGTAATGGTTGATGTGAAACTTTTTTTTTGGATTTTAGTTGATATATAATTAGTGTAGATATTAGCTCAAGATTTCTGTTAGATATTTAAAGTTTATTTTTTTGAATAAGCTTATTTACCGTGAATTAGCAAGAAGCTCTTTAACAATTTTGAATGGTTCTAACCATGTTCTAAGTGGCTCAAAACATGTTTTTAGCTTCTGCTAGTAATACCCAAACAATTTTGTTATGTTCCGGTCAATTTCGGTTAATTACCAAGGTTAGGATGTTTCGTAAACCTGCCACCTGTACAAATGCAGACTTAATTAAGTTGAAAAATATTCACGACAGAATATAAATAAGTATCACGGAATAACCAAAGTAATATAATATTGTGGAAATGTTTCATTTTTACAGCTGTATGTCGCTTTATTGCCTATAGTTCTACTATTTACTTCGTTAACAATAATTTTGTATTGAAAGTAAGCGGTGCGTGCATTTTGCGTAACAATACTCATACACACACACACGTCATGTTTGTTTGTTCAAATTGATGGAATTAAAAATATGTACATTACTTTGATTGACGTATGTTTCCTAACATAAGATAATGTTATATTGCTTAAACATAGGTAAATAATTGTTCTGTAAACAGTTGGTGCTCTTATTTGGCTAGACAAATCAAATAAATGTGACATTTATACGTAGATACGTATATTTAAAGTTCATTCAAATTCGGTTTATGTAATAAAAATAAAACACTTTTAGACACAACTACTACCCTATTAAATCAGAGCGAAGAAGATTCAATAGTCATCAATAGGTCGCACACGTGCTCTTGGAATGCACAGGGGTCACCCGAATACGAGAAACAACCCTTGGCGCACCGAAATCAATCTCGCAAATGTTCTGAGCGGACTAAGAGCCCTAATCTGCTTCTGAAAGGAGGTGGGCTGGTTGGAATGATGGCCGCCATGACCCACGTACAATGGTCCACTTAAAGGACTAAGTGCGGAAACCACATCTCCTATCATAGAACATAGAATAGTCATCAATATTCCTTAATACACATTAAATATGCCGTCGCTAAATTAATTCTAGAACTTCAAAGTACTAGTACCAACATAACACTCCCTCAATGTGAGCAAAACACCATTGACAGCGACGTGTGGTCTTAAACATGTTGCTAGTTTATATTCCCGTACCTGCCAAGCGATCCGTCAAGTCGGCCTCTCCAGTAAATACTTGAGATTAGCGATCGGTGTCAGGGCACAGACATAGTGCAGATTGTCACCCTTGCAAAACAAACGTCACACATGTACCAGTTACGTTCGTTTAGCTAGAGATTAACCAGAGGCAAAACGTATCACAAACTGGGACATAGAGGGATTATGTCGCGTTACTAAGAGGATTTAGTTTTTGCCCTTTTGCCGCCGCGCTTCTCTGTGCATTCGCGATAAAATGAAACGTAAATTGGCCCTCGAAACTGCGCATTTCATACTGCGTTAATGGACAGGAAGACAGTTAAAACGAGCGGTCGACCGTCTTTCTTCGCGTGGCGATTACATTGTTACTTTACAAACGGACAAGCACAAGTATAACACGGCCCCCTGAGATCTTCCTGCGCGGAATAAGGGCGTAATTGGACACATCCGAGCACGCGCGACCGCGCGACACATTTATGCGGAGTCGCGACACGGAACCCTTTGCTGTTGCCGCCGCGTGCGATGCGTTGCTATGTCGCGTGTCGCGCGAATGACTTCTGCATATATTTTTTCCTCTTGCTCAACTCTGCAGCTGCGTCACTAATGATTCATTCCGATATGAACGGTTTAAAATGCAAATAAAAAATATAATTTTACTCAATTGATTTTCTTGCGATTTCATACTTTCCTCTAACTACTTGTAAGTGGGGCCGTGTTTAATCTACAGCCGTGCTAAACTAACGAGTCGGTCACGCTCATCGTCCTCACTAATTATTTCACACTTTCCCGTTAAAAAATAAGAGCGTCATAATAATCGGTGAGTTGTCTCGATGGCTTCCGTTCCGGCCGATCTGTTGTGCATTCGTTCTTTGCCAGTCGGATGCACTCCGGTTTTTGCCGATTCTGAAATGCAAAGCGATTCAATACGGCATCTCGTTTCCAAACAATGGGGCTTTGTATCGCACTCAAAGATTTCGTTTGTATTTCACAATACACGATAGAGAGATCTGTGATTTTCTTATCGCAGTCAGATCTTGACTGTATAAACGCCGATCAAAAGCAAACTCCCTATATCGTATACTTAAGTGTGTATTTTTCGTGTTGTTTGTTTGCAAATTTTATTTTGAAAATTATTGCATGTTTCTGCGTGTTTTACCGAAACAGGCTGCCAAAGAATACCTTTTATGGCGAATGTAAGTGTAAATCGCTTTCGCGGGATTTACTCTTGTGTGAATGTTTATGTTCCGAATGCAGAAATTGGCCTAATTCTCCAACTGATCAAACAGTGCTTTTCAACACTCTCGAGACAAGATTTAAGACAACGATATTTCCATTATACGCTTCTTACTTACGCACTTAACAGACTGAAGCCTCTTAATTCTTACTTTCGTTGCTAAAGTAACAATCTAAATATTAGTAAGTAGGTACCCCAAGTTTTACCATTCTGCAATGATCCAATTCCGTTTGAAACTGAATTTCTTTGTTTATTTCGATTCAAATCTTATTAATCTCCGGTCATCGGCTTAATGCGTTTTTTTTCCGTTGTTTGACAATCAGAGCGCGACCTGGTACCGTACTGTTTCTTATGTTCAGTGGCTACTCACTCCTCGATTAACTGACTCCGACCAGCTGGAACGAAGTATAATGAGTTTATTGTAATTATCCACGCGCTGCAGTTCTGCGATGACTATCTGAACGGTTTGCGAATCTGGTAGGCTGCCAATGGGTGCATTGACGTAGCCAGCCCCCAGTCAACAATATGAGGGCTGCATCGGTATTTGCAAATCGTAATGCAAATCGGAGAAAGCCACATTGTTTGTTCGCGTAAAAATATTTGCAGAGCTGATAACTGAATGTGGCGTTCCAACTGTTTATTGTCCTGATTATATACTTCTTTATTGAAATTTTATTGATAAAGACATTTATCACTATTAAAGAGGTTGACAATTAAGTGATAAATCACTTTAGACATCATAAAGAGGCGTTCAAATCTTAATTCTTTGTTCTGACTGTCTGTCTGACCATAAATTATTTGTGATAATTATTATACTGAAATTGCTGAGGAACTTTTTAATTCTTTAATTGCTACTTTTGTCACGTTTTAATAATTATAATTTTAAACACTATTTCAGCGATTTCACCGACAAAATATAGCCTTAATTTTTTATTAACGTTGACAGCTTTATTCATTTGTTTTTTTTTATGTTTCAGGTACGTACATTCTATCCACAACCTAATATGCATTGGAAATCAATTCGGTACGTAGAAAGCGACACATCTGGAGTGGTATCATTATATCAGCATCGACTTGCCGTGGGAGTGGACATGTGTATCCTATGGACTATTCTCGAGTAGCCCGCGGCGATTACTCTATCGTAAATTAGTTTCTGGCGTTCAATTTGCGATAACACAGTAGTAGGTCCGTTGTAGGTCGTAAATAGTAGTAAATAGTGCCAGGTCTAAGGTCCGACTCATCCAGTCACGAACAGGTTAACTTATTGGTCGTGGATGACTATAAATTATGTTCATTAATCAATTGATGTGACTAATTGGCGTTTAACGCTTTCTTGCTGTGTTTTTTATTTACTTGTGAGATTAATTTGTGTGGTGGATATATGGAAATTGATAGTTTTTGAATAAAAGATGAATTTTAAGTGGTAGGTATTAATCTTAGTTGTAAATATTTTTCTGAGATCAGTTTTAAAAGGTGCATAGGTTATACTGATGCAGTTTCAAATTACACTTCAATTTTTTCATCACTATTATTATTTTAACAGAATTTGAAATTTTTAGTAATTGTTTTCCATTACTATCCCATTTACGGTTACCAGATCAAATAAAGAGATTTCCTGACAATGTCACTGACTTTTCAGTAATTTTTCTGACATTTTGTCTGAACGTTGTATTTGCTATGTAAAGGCAGCGAGATTTTCAAAATAGGCTAAAAAAGATATGTAAAATAAACACATTTGTATCTTTCGATTTAAAAAATCCTGACGAACTGATTTTCCCTGTTTCCCTGACAAAGGGTCAAAATTCCGGACATGTCAGGAAAATTCCTGTTATCTGGTAACCCTAATCCCATTGGGCACGGAGCACTTCTTAGAATGAGAAGGGTTTAAGCCTTAGTTCACCACGCTGGCCTGATGCGGGTTTGTGGACTTACACACACCATCTAGAACTTTTTGCAGCCCTTTTAGGAGTGCAAGTTTCCTCAAAATGTTTTCCTTTACCATTAACGCGAGCGATAGTCATATTCTGATCCGCGCATGAATTCGAAAAGTCAGAGGTGCGGGCCGGGATTGACCTCAGACTCTCTTGCATGAAAGGCAAGTGTTCCACCGCTAAGCTATCACTGCAAGCGTACCAAGATTACCCTAGACAAGGGTTTTATCGACTGAAATATAGACAAAATGACATATTGCCATTCGACAGTGAAGTTTTAACAGTGCGGAAGTCAAAAATGGCTACTTTACAAGAGAGTGAAAAAACTATTTAAAACGAGGAGCGTAACTACGCTGAACGCAATATTGTTTTTAATTATCATTACAAATGAACTCTTTGATGATTTAAAACTTTGAAAATCCTAATCATATTTTTCATTTCAAGTAAAATTGTGGCTCTCCCAGTTACGTCTGTTTTTGTCATGAAATGACTTACGCACTGTTAGAACTTCACTGACGCATTGTGTTTGTCATTTTGTCTATTCTGTGGTCAAGCTACGCCTGCTGGTAAATATTTCATACTCAAAACTAAAAATCTAAAAGTACAATGCTTGCTAATTTCAACAACAAGAAACAACAAACACGGTTTAGCGACACAATTGAAATTCTTTTTCAATGAAATTCAATTAGCATTTTGCTTCACATGTTTAAAATTGCAAACAACATAAAGCTGAATTAACCACCATGGTATGCTCATGTCATTTGGCACTGGCACTCGTGAAACCGTCAATCATGGCGTTTTGTTCGTGAAATATGACAGTGTGTCATGCGAGAGTGAGGCAACATGCAAATTCCTGTGAAATTTCGCGTGTTTGTTATACTTTTTGTGGGTTTCTGCTGTTGTATGTGTGATCAAAGGAAATTAGGTTGTGACTATAAAACAGTTATATTACTACTGTTCGGATTAGTTGCGTGGGTCAGATTTCATAGCTCCGCTTCAAAGGGTTGAATGGGGTTTTTTCAAAATTCATTTCTCAGCATGTAGGTAGCTAGCTGTAAGTTGTTCCTTGTCGCAAACTTGGTGAGGGCAACACTCCGGAAAAGTAAAATTTCACACATTCGATTTTTAAAAGTACAATTACAAGAGAATTTTCAAATGATGCTGTATATGAATTAAATACGGGCCTATGAATTTAGATCACGATCTTCAACATTCAGGGACGAATTTAGAATAAAAATAAAAGCAAATAAGCAGTATATTTTAAAACACATTTAATCACCATAAATTGCACTATTTCGCAACATTTTATAATCACGTTACTCAAACTTTCTACCGGCTGCGTGTCGGTCATCCAGTCATAGGTCAGCACGTTGCTGCGCAGGCGCATACGTTTTCATTGCTAGTACGTCCGCAGTTAGCGTACAATTTGCAAGTAATCCCGGCTAGCCGCGTTCCCACGTTGGGTATTACGAAGCACCTGTATTCACCGAGATTGCGGTTCGTCTAATATTGCTTATACTAGCTTGGGACGATTCGATATAGTTGGAAGTAGGATGCGAATTTCTGTGGTATGATTTTTTTATTTTAATGCTGGTGTTTTTGGTAATATTGCTTGCGTCTTTTCTGTATAATTGCGACCGCAAGAGCAGTCGAATTTTTTTACACCGATAAGCCAGCCCTCATCAAGCTGTCTCCCCCCCACCAAGCCCCCCGCCAGCCACGCCCTAAGCCGAGGTCCGAATCCCACTAGGGGTCGTCCTTAGTCACAGATCACCGTGTTGTTGTTACAGGTAGTCATGATGTTAGTGTAGTACAAGTAGTTAGCTTAAGTTAAGTATTTTACTTCCCCCCCATTGGCTGGAGACCCTTCAGGTCTCGCCAATAACTGCCCGGTTACGTAGAAGGGGTCCCCAAGGACCATCTACAGCAGTCCAATAGAAAAAAAGTCGAATTTTAATAGTATTTTCAATATTTTTGAAAATAGGCTTTTTAATAAGTATACAAATTGCTAAGGAATTTACGGAAGTACTCTTCTTTAGTTTTAAAGTACAATAAAGATTGAGAGAGCATTAAGTAAGGTTTATAAAGCAAATGTGGATAGGGTTGGGATAAAATTATAAAATCGTAAATAAATTAGCATAAATCTAACTACCGACTGCCTCGTTGGTCTAGTGGTCGCAAGCGCGACTGCTGAGCGTGAGGTCCTGGGTTCAATCCCTATGAAAGGCAAAGTGTTATTGGATTTTCCAGTGTGGAATCTCTCAGTAGCAGCCCGGTGTCATGCCCACTATTACATGTGTTGGAGCTTGTGTTCAACATAGCCATAGACACATAGACATACACTATAACACAGTATAGCAGCAAATCGAACGCACTTATTAGTTTGACACCTGTCATGTGTCACAACGTTAGAATACGCACTTGCTAATAATAATTGTTCCCGCCAAACTAATACCGCATTAAAAATTAATTGTTCTTGCACTGAGTGCTCCTGCAGTTATTATTCCACCAAATTCCTTATAATTTCCGTATCCGGCTCGAAGGACCAACATGAGACTTGAAAATAACGGTGAAATGAGGACTATGTATACTGGAGACCTCTGCTGTGATGTTATGTTAATCTTACTATCAACTTCAAGTTTTCCACTATTGAACATAAACCCCATAGCCTTCCATAACGTATTACACGCACATTTGAAAACAGAATACCACAAACATTGCCTCAAGCCGCAGTCAAATAATTCCATGCAACATCTGCATCGTTAGTACAATTACGACTATTTCGTAGGCATAAAGTTTCATACGGTAATTTCGCGTTGCGCCCGATTCAACCGCAACATGTTAATCATGATCCGGGCAAAGGTGCCCGACAGACGTGCCGACTGTCCGACAACAACACACCTTGGATATCGTTATTTATTAGACTGTGGTTTTTACTAGGCTTCGTTCGGCCGGGAAATTGTTCGTAGCGTTTTCGTAGGCTGTATGGAGAATTAGTAAAATTTAACCCATGTTTAATATACCTACTTGGGAGCAAATAAATCGAGCCATTTTTCACGTAGGTATAATTGTTATTTTTTTTAGTATTATGGAACAGATCAATTCTAAACATATATAACATCGCCTAAAAGTTTATTTGATAACCTTTACAATGAGGGTAGTTTTTTGTATTTTGAATTATAAAATTCATGAAACCAAAACTAATAACTAGGACACGTGAAAAAAGGAGTGGCTCGATTTCTTTGCTCCCAAGTGTATATAATAACCCATTCTTGTGGTATTCTGTTGAGATACAAGTCTCAATAAAAGCTATAGGTTAACTTAGTTTTGTTGTCAGTTGCTAAGACGGGTTTGATTCAGAAAGAGGTAATTTTAGACACGGCGCGTATTGTTAGGAAGTTCCTCTCTCTGGAGCCCCGACCGCGTGCCGGTAGCTTGGACCCTGTTCCCGATGCCGGAGGTCTTATATTTTTATGTATATTCGATGAATGAAGATACTAAGGTCATCCCGTTTCTATGGGTGTCATAGGTGGTGACTATAAGGGTCTAACAAGGGTTCTCGAAAGTCTTATGAGTTTTGACACAAGGTCTTTTCGAGGAGTCTCGAGATGCCCCATGGCAGAAATAGGAAAGTTAGACAACTATCTGCACATTTTATTGCCGTTTTGACCGTCCTTTACGATATGTAAGCAGATTGATCCCACAAGAAAATGTTCGTTTTGCTGAATCTTAAGTTTTTTTTTACAGATTTAAAACGCCGTTTCTGATTTTGACACATTTAAAAAAATGCTAAGATTTTAATCTAGTGTACAATGCTTTTAGCTGGCTCTCTCCACGTACTCGTAGCAAGTGATCTCGTTATGATAAGTTAGGGTAACATCCGACGACCTAGTTTCGGATTCAATTTATTTAAATAAAATGCAGACGTGTATTTGTTTTGCGATATACGTCTTTATTTAGCTGTTTTTCTCTTTTGGTAACCTTTATTAAGGTAAGTAAATGAAATAATAAAAACTAAAAAAGTTTATTTCCAATCATTTAATTTATGTGAAACATGATTCTGATTATTACTATCAAAATTATGTATATTTTGAACGAGCTACGGCAATAAAAAAGGTGCCATTCTGTACACCCTATTATTTTTCACTTAACGATTCTGTAACGTTTTACAATATAGTATCAAGTATAATAATAATATCCTGGAGCTGTAACAATAATATATGGACACATTCACAATTAATTATATTCACAAAATAATGATAATTGAAATTATAACTACCGAGAAAGTTTATAATAAAAATTATTTTAAAAAAACTTTTGAAGTATACGTAACACAGATTATAAATATACTTAATAAAATTGAAAGGCGAATCCGTTTCCTGTTCATTTTGTCGCATTAAATTTAAGATTTATTAATTAGCATACATTATCGTAATGAGATCAGCATGCGACATTCTTTATGTTAAAACAAAAAAACAGGGTTAATTAATTACTTAATTTTAATTTTATTGCAACAAGGTCCGTCATTAGTTGACAAACCTTTCTATAAATTAGAAGTGAAATCAGTAATTATAGAAACTGGAACATTTTCAGTGTTAATCATTCCCGTTCTTGATTATACAACGTTATAATTTCATTTGACTATACAAATAAATGTCACTACTTATTTAGATACCTCACCATAAGATAAGATCTCGCTGTAAACTTCTTGATCACGATTTAATCGAGTAAAACTACATCGCTTATTTAAACCACGATTTATAATCGAATGTTTGTTTTCAGCTATTAGAGTTAATTACTTCGAAATGTCTCGAGTTTCACGCTGTATCATAATTTTTTATTGCTGACACTTAATTTTAATGTCATATTTTACACCAATATTTTAAATCATAACTGTTATGGTAACAGTTGGTGAAATAATATTGCATTTCCGTTAATTTGTCGCGCCGTGAATATTACATTCTTTTTTTATTAGTACTGAAGACATGCCAATTAAAAACGATTTAATAATGTTGCAGTGGCTTTTAAGAATGGTCATCGATATATCCAAGATGACGCTGATGATCAGCTTTCACCTCCATCACTAATCGAATTGCGTAATAGTATGAAACGTGATCGTTCAACGTACATGTACCCATATTCAGGTTAATTAGTTAAGTTAATAAAGCCGTTCAATCATTCTTTGTTACTTTCGAACAAAGTGGTACTTGGCCGCTCTCCACATCATAAATCTCGACCTATCTCGATCGGTATATTTCTCTAGCACCTAGAAACTAGTCGCGGATTGTCAGCGGAAGCGGTTTGATAAAATATCGTCTAATTAAACAAGACATGTTCGAACAACGCAGCCTTTCTATTAAAATATCGTTTTGACACCACGCGATCGCTTGTCACTTTTTACGATCATCGGATGTCCGACCACGAGAGGCCGCTTTGAATTAATTAAGCCCGTTTAATGAAACAACCATATCAATTAGTGTCACAATCGAGTGCGCAATCGATTAAAATCGATTGACTGATGGGCGAGCGTCGTGATTATTCGACGTCCTACGCGATCGTTAAATTCGATTCGTAAGACATAAGACAATAAATGTAATTATACGTATTTACATTGCGTTCTGTTTCATTTAGGGCAGTTTACGTTGTTGTCGGCGGATCAATTGAGTTGTCTTGCCTTTTTCGGTCATTCTGTGCGATTGCTGCCTCAGATGTTTGCCACAGTATACGGTGCGGCGAACACGACAGATAGATTGAATAAATGAGATCTTTTCACGTAATCGGTTGTTTATCGTTGTGGGCTGAAGCCACGCACTTGATGCCTTCCTATTTAACTTGACGGAGCTTCGTATTTTTTGGCACCGACGGAAATCTTAATAAGAAATTAATAATATTAAATGTTTTGTTTTAATTTTATTTTTAAATTAGGGTTGTCCCAATCATCTATTGTTTATTTATTTCTATTGCTATATTCGGTCTAACTTTACGATATCGGCATTGCCCAGTAACTGGGTTGCAGAGGTCTGATGGCAGTCGCACCGTGTAAAATACTGGTATTTAGCTGACTCCAACTTAGTTCGGAAAATGTTAGGCAGATGAATTTCTCTTGTCATATCATCACATCTCAATACTCCATTTTCATATTACGAGAACTGCAAAGCCTATCTATAAGAATGTTGTTACTCCGCTAAAAGCCTGATAAAGTTGGCAGAGAGCCAATAAAGCTCCAGTGCGCAATATTGATTGATGGCAGCCTGACAGGGCGGAACTACGACAACAATCTGTCTATATTCAGTCAACCACTTCTTTAAACATGACAAAACAATCTTCTGAATAAAAAAGGGTGTTTCGCGACAGTCATCTGTAGAACTGTGTTCAGTAAACGACTTCTTTTATAATTTACTAGCGACTCGCCCCGGCTTTGCACGTGTACATTTTATAGCTTAAAACCTTCCTCTTGAATTACTCTATCTATTAAAAAAACCGCATCAAAATCCGTTGCGTAGTTTTAAAGATTTAAGCATACATAGGGACAGACAGCGGGAAGCGACTTTGTTTTATACTATGTAGTGATGTAGTGATAAGAATGATATTTAAAGGTATCTTCCCTAATCTATTAAGAAGAATTCAATCTTGGTTCTATACTCTGTTTAACAAAAGATTTGTGCTAATATAGCCGTCGGAGACTGTTATCGAAAAAACCTAAACATCATCAAAAACTGTAAAATGGCTTTATGTTTCAAGTAGCGTTTTAAAAAAAAAAAAACTTTGCATGGTAACGTATTGTCGACAAACCCCAGGACTCACCTTATGTTGAAAAGGGTAGGTATAGTAAATTTTTATGAAAAAAAAAACACTTTGGTATACTTATAAATATGGTTTTCATTAAAGACGTGAGCACCACAGGTCATGAAGCAATAGATTCTTTTGAAATTCAAGTCGTATTGTTCAGAATTTATTCTTTTGCACGAAGCAAAATAGTTAAAATAGTTGTGAAAACACCGTCACCATTTCACAACTCTTCCAAGACGTTTTATAGTTTAGAAGATTTGAATTTAATCTTAATTTTAAAACACAGATAATAAAGCCACGTTGTAGCAGTAAAAAGTAATCAAAACTCTTTTATTTGATCCGTAAAATTGTTTCACTTTGGTATCGTGGGTGTCTAAATTATGATTAGCAATTAAAGTTTTATGTCCAGCTGTAAAAGTTATGAAATATTGTTACTTTCTTCTATTTATATTTTGGTTTATCTTCAACAAAATGTGGTATACTTGTACCTATGTAAAAGTATCTAAGTACATTGTATTGCCTTTAATAACTTGTCAAATGTTTTTTTTAAAAACGTTGCTCCACACTAGGATTTCTTCTGTATCGTGGATGCGTTTGCAAACACAAATCTCACATACACAAATGCCCAGACCCGAAACAACTATCTGTAGGCCATACTAATTTTTGTTCCGTGTGGGAATCGAACCCACGACCCGTAGCGCAGAGGCCAATCGCTCAGCCACTGCACCAAACATGTCGTCATTGACAACAATTGTCGTCAACTGAAATTTAACAGAACCTGACTGATTAATTGAATGCGACAAGCCACTATACCTATTGTCTGAATTACTTGTAAAATCTCCGGGAACACATTACCTAACCGCTTCAACCTGCATACACAGGCCTATAAAAAGTTTTGAAAAGAGGCGACAAAACGTTCAAGATATTAGAGAATAAATAAGTAACTGTTTCTATCGACCGCCACAAATCAGCCTACACATCAGACACACATTGATACAAAAACTACGGGAAATGCCTCTCAGAATGACAATGGAAAAACCATAGGTTCCAACCACATGATTCATCTCCCGTTAGGTTCCCACAAATCTATATTTTGCTCTATAGTATTTTGATTAAAAATACATTTTCGTTGGAAAGTGTATAATCACGTAGGTAGTGCGTTCAATTCACGAAGACTCGCTCCACTCATTTTTATAAGTAGCTGCGTGGTGCGCATACACATTTAACTATTGTGTGGCGATAAAACTAAAACAATTGCAATTTATAATGCACTCTTTGGCATTGTAGCAATTTAGACAAAGAGTAGGGCGCGTCTCCATGGATTGAATTATCTGTAAAGTTGATTTAGAATAATATAAAATACATGATGCACAAACTACTTGAGTGAGGCATTTTATCATCACCACGAAACATTAAAAGAGGCTCTACAAGTGACGATACTCAAGTACGTCCGACACACCCTGGGCAGTCAGCCTCGCTGCGAATCTTGCTGATTGGCTAATCTTTTCACCACGGCATGAGCTGTTCTGTTACCTCGTGTCGAAACGAGAATTAAGAAGTCATTAAAGAGATACGCTTCATACAATCCCAGCTGCCCGCGATACCATCAAAAAGTAAAAGGGTCATTGGTGTCACACAATTATCACTTAATAATCAGTTATTAATATCACTGTTACACTAATGAATATCCTCGCCTGATGGGGTCACGCTATTAACCTTCCAACTTGTATCCGTAGTATAACCATCTATCTGCACTCTATTGGGCGTAAAATTAAGTGCTTCAGTTATTAAGTTCTCTACTTTCTCAGTAACGTGTTCGATTTCCGGATTAAAAGCTTTTGTTGATAGTTATGGTATTATAACTAAAGGTCACATGCAAGATAGGTAATTAACCAAAAAAGAAAAAAGAAATTGCTTGTAACTGTCCCACTGCCAGGGCAAGTGCCTCTTCTGATACCTACAGAGAAAAAACGAGCATTGATCACCACGCTTGCTCGATGCGGGTTGCCTATTTCAGACCATTAAGTCCAGGTTTCCTCACGATGTTTTCCGTCACCGCTTGTCAGTGGCTTATTAGATTAACTAAGAAAGTACATTTAAGACATTGAAAAAGTCACACTGGTACAGACCTGAGTTTGAACCCGCAACCCGGTGCTTAACAAGCGGGTTTGTAACCTTCAGGCTAACACGACACGATAATTATTTATCATGCTGTGAAAATTCAAGGCGATCATTCTGTATCAAAGTGAAAATCATTAACCAACTTTTCTTTAGATGGCTGTAATCAAAAGATAATGTTCTTCCAAATAAAAACAAATATAATTATCTTCCTTGTTCCTTATTCAGTTCGATGTAAGACTCCATATTCAATATAATAGCTACTATTTCCAATTATTATGCGTTTCTTGGCCGCCACATAGAAACGGATGTCAACGCAATGTTGGAAAGGAAGTTTAATCCTTAAGGCCTCTGCCTCGAATTTTGCGGGCAGCGGGGCGGCGGCGGCGGCGGCGCGGGAGCGGCAGGATCTTTTGCGTAAAATCAAATGGACCGGTTCTCGAAAACAGCGGCGCGGCAGCGGCGCGGGGGCGGGTAACGAGCGGTGCACTCCAGTCAAGCGGTGACTGCCCGCGTTGCGCGTCTGCATTGTAGTATAGTGTTGTACATTTTTTTTGTGACGTATCAAAATGTCCTCGGACGTGCAAGAGCAAATTATTTCGGCAATCTTTGAGAGGACACCCATATGGAACAGCAAAGATGCGAACCATAAAAATAGAAGAATAATTAACCAATTATGGGAAGAAATAAAAAACGAACTGAATATTGAAGGTAAATAAAAAATGATTTATTAAGTCAAATACAATATTTATTATGTTTTACAAATTAATTAGTAACTAATGCGATTATTTACAAAACATTCTTTGAATTTTTCACGTATATATTGTGCTTGATAAGACGTCCGGGCGCCTATAGTAGGGATCCACTTCTTCTTTTGCCCACAATAAATCGAGCGTTAGGAATAAATTTGAATCAAAAAGATGTTGTCGCCGTTTTTCAGACATTTCATTCGCGAATAAAAACAAATATCTCGACAACACAACCACGAACACAACACTACACCGCTATAGTGCCGCGCGATCTGCCCGCTGGTTTGGAGAACAGGTATGCGTTGCCCGCCCCGCTGCCGCGCCGCCGCCGCCGCCGCCCCGCTGCCCGCTAAATTCGAGGCCGAGGCCTTAGAGGATATTGGCTGCTTTTTGTTGCATCTGGATTTCATTGAGAATTCATTATACATACATTTAAATACCATTATTTGCGCTACTGTGCTATTCGATCAATGCTTAAATTTAAAATTATCTACTTTAGAAAAGAAAAGAAAACCGACTTCAAAAAAATACTGATAGGAGTAAAATAGTTACCATATTATAAAATTAAGAGTTTCAGAAGTTGGTGCTAATCAAATTGAAGGTACCGCTTCTGAAACTGTTAATTTTATAATATGGTAATCGTTTTAATTTTTTAGCTCATTTTAAAGTCGGTTTTTCTTTTTCATTTTTAAAGTATGTTTATTTTACGAGTACTATTTTAAGTGGATTAAACAATACATAAAAATGCGATTTCAGCTATCGCGTCGCGAGTGATTTGCTGTTATCCACTGAAGAGTTCCAGTCTATCTCCGAAGGTCTTCTTCATCAGATCTTCACCAAATGGGACCACCTCAGGAGAATACTCTTTTTAACAATAAAATAATCATTAAAATCGGTTCACAATTGGCGACGAAATCGCTGAACAAACATACAAAAAAAATACACGTTAATTATAGAACCTACTTGTTTAGAAATCGGTCAATAATTCGCTTCAATAAAGTGTTTAATCTCGTGAACAAAAAAGGTGGATTATTTCGCTTGATTGACTGACATAAGAATATTGACTATGATTTATTAGGGCACCTTACTGGTTTTAACTGTACACTAACCGAGTCACGGCACTAACCGGCACTAGCAAATCAGTGCCAATCCTAATTCAATAACAGATTAACTCCAATCATAGGGAAAAAACGCAGTAACTTTCGATACAATGGGGCGACCCAGTTTTTATTGAGACAGTGATTGATTTGTTTTTCGTTTGTCTTTATATTATTGGGAACGAATTGAGATTTAAAAATTGCAGTGATGATTTCTGGGAACTGCCATGCTCCACTTTTATGTGATGAAACTAACATTCTGTTGCGACTTTGTGTGCTTGGTAGTTTTATCTCTTTTTCACACAATAGGGTATTTGACTGAAAAAAACTAATTTGTCCGTCAGTTAGATTATCAAAAAATATTTGACCTGTATTTTTTCTTTTGTTACGTAAACCAAAATTGACAAAAATACGACACTTTTAAAATTGGCAAAACGTCACAAGCAAGTACAATTTTTACTTACTTCTGACGTCACAATTCACAATCACAAGCCCCCACTCTCGAGTTATGATGCGTTTTATCTTTCCAAATATTCATAGATTTAACAAAAAAAAATACGTGTCCATTATTTTTCAAAACTCTAACTGGCGGACTAATTAGATTTGCAATTTATTGATGTTGTCAACATGCCTATTAGATTTAAAAAAAACTTTTCCTATCTGTAGGTTACGGTACTAACATTAATCCAATCTGCATTAATTAGCAAAAAGCTAAAACTTATCTGCATGACTTGTGAAATCGTGCGAAAGCATTCAACAACATGCGTAAGCGCGCGCAAGCGTGTTTGACGCATATTCATAATCGTTATTCTAATATTTGTTTAATAAAAAAACCATCTATCAATGTTTCAGTCTATCATAAAACTAAATCTATTCAGTTCTTCATTCAATTCTGTATTTACCATTTCTCTAATTAAATAATAATTCGCATAAAACTAATTTAATTAATTTCTTAATAAAATAATATTAAGCACGTGCTTAAACGAGTCGTATAATTACTAATTCAATAAAAAAATAAAAAGTTACAATGTTCGAGTGAGAATGGCAGTCGTATTCAAAGTTATTAATTAACCCATATTTAAAATAGCCGCGAGTGATTATAACGCCACTCTTAATATACCTGAGATGTTATCGCATGCATCGCGCCGATAAATTATTGTACATACTGCACAACAAACATTCAATGTTACCCATTAACACTGCCCACGGCTCCCCGACAAATAACAGAACATATCGCACCGACAAACATACATTACCTCCTTTGTTTCAAGCCTACGCTGATTTTATTGTACTTAAGCGTCAATGGTTAAAATACATTGTGTGGCTGTCAAATATTGTATGTTTTAAGTGAAGGTGGGGTTGTAGACGCCCAGCAGACGGCGGCGTTCGGTTCAATGACCTCTTTTCGTGCCTGAACTATATCTACATCTAGATGTTTCGATTGAATTTAACGTAGAGCTGACAAGAGGATCGTGGATCTACAAAAGACTAATATAAATCGTGATGTTTGGTAGCTATAATTCTGTTTAATTGAGTTCGACCTAGATAAAGTTTGGTTTAGGGAATCGGTTCGCCAATTTAGTCGATTATTCCTTTTGATTCGATTAATCGAAAAACTTTTAGCGTTTACTTATATGAAACGCCTTGAGCACCACTTAAAGCCTACGGTCTTAAAAGTTACATTCGTTTTAAGTATTAGACCATTAAAAAGTCATCAATTCTTTTATTAATCTGCTTTCTTTATTTTAATTGATAAATTAGTCGATTAAAAAGTAATAAAATCGACTAACATCTCAATCATTAATTGATTATTAATTCGTCAATTTATTCGAACTATTCTTGGCATGGCGTTCAAAGTCGTTACTATTAATAAATGATTTTAACGTAGACCATATGTAAATACTTAAATAGCCTTCCTCCGTGTGAGGACGGTCTAGAATATAAAACTTCCTCACTGCAAGCTGGGAATAGACGTGTATTGTAAGATTCAACAAAACCCAGCACTATTGGTGGTAGGATCTATATCAGGGGTGGGCAAACTTTTTTCACTAGGGGCCAGAAAAACTAAGGTAATTTTGCAGGGGGCCAGAATTCCAAAAAAAATACGCATTTCTTTCTGGCAAAACAAACATTTTTGGTTCAAAAAATTACGGCTATTTGTTATGGCCATACATTCTTACTTTAAAAGGGAGTGTTGGCGGGCCGGATTAAAACCCTTCGCGGGCCGGAGTTGGCCCGCGGGCCGTAGTTTCCCACCGCTGATCTATGTGGTCCACCTGGCTAGTTACCACTCTCACATTAAAGTCCAGCGCCAAGCAGTTTACTGTGTTCCGTCGGGTGTATGTGAGAGCCAGAGGGGTATAGAGGAATCCCTCTATATCTCTGTTACTTGGATTCGTGTTCTCCATCTTAGGCCGGGCGCTCATTGTGACTTTTTGCTATTGTCACCGTAATGTCACGTCACCATAGTGAGCGCACTCCCATAAATCTTCATAGCATTCGACTTGGGTAACAAAAAGTCACCGTGACAAACAAATCACAATCAGCGGCGGGCCTTAGAGCCTGTCTGCGCTTTACCATCAAGTGAGGCTAGGTTCAAACGCGACCAAGTCTAATAATAAAAAAGCCGATACTATTGTAGCCAATAAGCCTGATATAGTGGTGATAGATCGATCAGAGCGCCGCGCAATGATTGTTGATATCACTGTCCCGCATGACGAGAATCTCGTTAAAGCCGAAAACGATAAAAAAAAACAAATATCTTGATTTGGCACACGAGGTTGTCGACATGTGGGATGTTGACTCAGCAGTCATTGTGCCGATAGTCGTTGCAGCCAATGGCTTAATAGCCAAGAGCCTCAACCAACATCTGATGAGGCTCTCGTTAGGCAGCTGGATCAAGGGTTTGATTCAGAAAGCGGTACTTCTGGACACGGCGCGTATCGTTAGGAAGTTCCTCTCTCTGGAGCCCTGACCGCCGCGCGCCGGTAGCTTGGACCCTGTTCCCGATGCCGGTGGGCTACTATTTTTTATATTTTTAAATGTTTTTTTTATTGTTTTATAATGAAATATTTAAAAATGTAAATTTTATGTATGTAATGATGAATAAAGGAAAAAGCCGATTAAACAAAGTCTTGGAATATAAAATCAATGTTAATGACCTCAAAAATTCGTCATACTATAATAATTAGATCTACGCCTACGCAAAGGAAGGGGTGGGAATTAGTGAAGGGTGGTTGAACTTTGTAACTATAGTGGCCAAACATAAGCTTATCGATGTAATGTGTGTTTGCCCTTACTTTTTAATGTATTTAGACTATTTAGTAAGGCTTTCCTAATGTCATGTTTTGTTTATAGTTTTAATAATCTCGATAAAAGACGTTGATTTATTGTTTCTTTGTGCTTTTTACTTTATAATAAACTAGCGACCCGCCCCGGCTTTGCACGTGTACGTTTTATAGCTTAAAACTTTCCTATTGAATCGCTCTATCTATTAAAAAAAACCGCATCAAAATCCGTTGCGTAGTTTTAAAGATCTAAGCATACATAGGGACAGACAGCGGGAAGCGACTTTGTTTTATACTCTGCCGTCATAACGAAGAGTGCAGGAAGTGCAATTTTTGAACGTAGAATATTTAATTATTATATTATAAGGAGACAGTAAAGAAAAATAGGATTGCGACTATATAAGGCGGCTCAGAACTGTCAACGGGTTCACTTCGTTGTCATCCGTCGGAGAGTTCACACCTATCAGCTGTGTTATAATAATTAAGTTTACTGATTTCAGTATTTCAGATTAAATTGTTAAATCATTTTGTTATAATTAAAATTTGTGTTTGATAGTTATTTTTTTTAATGAATATCACTTCTGGTTCCTAAAATCAGAAGTGGGATAGGATCCACAGCCTGACCGTTTGAACCATCCATCTTCAAACTATTTTAATAAGAGCTGCATAATTAGATTAGTAATTTTTACTATTTAGTGCGAATAAAAATTTCTTTTTATTAATTAAAAAAATAAAAATAAATGTCGGGTACATCGCAACGTCGTCGTTCGCGCAGCCGTTCTAGAGATCACCGCGATTATGATGAACATTTTAGTGAACGTGCTAGGAGTCGTTCGCGTATTAGATCACGTTCCCGTGATGCGCGTAGATCCCGTGATAGAACTAGTGCGCGTAGTAAGCGTCGTAAGTCAGAGCAAAAGATGCAACGTTCGATGGACATTATTTTAGCGAGATTAAATGAGCTTGAACAAAGAAGTGGTCATGCCTCTAATGTTGTCACGGATTCAGTTAGTGTTCGACCCTCAGTTTTTGAAAGTGAATTAACTAGTGCTCAATCAGAAAATGTTACCCCAAATTGTTTTGAAAATCAAAATACAGAGCCTACTGTACCAATAGCCACATCTGTGTGTATACCAAGTGTTTGTGAAGCAAATAAAAGTGATGTATCGCAAACCATGAGTAACAGTCATACCAATTGTACTCTAGTGCTAGCGGAGGCATTAAAATCTTTAAACCCGTCTCGATCACAGTACTACGTATCTAATTTTGATCCCAGTATTCACGATATAAATTCATGGTGTGAAGAGGTAGACCGCGCTCGGGATTTGAATCGTTGGGATGACCGGGAATGTTTGTCACGGGTAGCATCATTTCTTAAGGGCGACGCCAAAATATGGTTGAGCGAGTGGGTGACCAATGATCGATCTTGGACAAATTTTAAACGCGAGTTTAAGCCTCTTTGCCCGAATAAGCTCGATTTCGCTAACATATTGTTTGATGTCATGAATCGTACATCCGATAAGTTCAGTACATATGCGGAATACGCCCGTCGTTCTTTACTACGTCTACGTATAGTCAAAGGTTTGAGCGAAGAGTTAATGACTCAAATAGTTATTAGGGGTATAACAGACGCACAAGTGCGAGCGGCAGCATCCAATGCTAACTTAACTGCGGATAGTTTAGTTTCGTTTTTAGCAATATATGCCAAGCCTAACCGCTGTAAACAAGATAGTCAAGTGCCTGTTTTTAAAAGACGTGATAATTCAAATCAATTTAATAAATCTAAATGTTTTCACTGCGGGCAGACTGGGCATAGAAGTTTTCGTTGTCAAAAGAGGCCGCGTTACAACAAACCGGAGGACAATTCCTCTTCCAATAAGACATCGGTTCAGTGTACCTTCTGTAAAAAACTAGGTCATGTAGAAAGTGACTGTTTTATTAAAGAACGGTCTGAAATGCGTAACAAACGTAATATAAATCTTTGTAAAGCTGTTGATCAACCTTTAATGAGCTCTCATCAAAGATGTGATATCACGACAGCTGTAGTGCAGGGAATTCCGATCGATGTACTTATTGATAGCGGTGCTATGAATATTTCTCTAATTTCTGAAGACGTCTTAAAGTATCTTTCTAGTCAACGACAGTCTAGACATTGTGTCCTTAAGGGAATTAGTGAAAATGAAATAATAGCGAGCTCATACGTAACATTAACTGTAGAATTTCCTGAAATATCTATTGAGGCTGATTTTGTGGTTGTTCCTTCCTCTTGCATGAACACGCCTATTATAATAGGGACCGATATTCTTAATCGTGACGGTGTCACTTATGTACGTTCTAAAGATAGGCAATTCATAACTCGGTCTGATGTAATATCGAATCTGTCGTGTCATGTTAATGTTGTTATTAGGGATGTAGATGTTAATACTCCACTTCAAGGCATATCTAAGAAGTCTCTAATGTCTCTCATTAACGAGTTTTCGAAATATTTAATTTCTGGTACTGCGAGTACTACTGTAACAACTGGTGAAATGCATATAAATCTAACCAGCCAGACACCAGTTGTTTATCGTCCTTACAAACTGTCCTATCAAGAAAAATTAAAGGTGCGAGATATAATTAAAGATCTTCTTGATAAGGGGATTATTAGGGAGTCTCAGTCTGAGTATTCTAGTCCCATAATATTGGTTAAAAAGAAAGACGGTACAGATAGGATGTGCATCGACTTCCGCGCGTTAAATCAGATCACAATTAAAGATCGCTATCCGATGCCACTGATCGATGATCACATTGATCGATTGGGGAATTTTAAATATTTTAGTTCGCTAGATATGGCCACTGGCTTTCACCAGATACGCATTCATGAGGCTTCAGTACATAAAACGGGATTTGTTACTCCAGAGGGTCACTACGAGTTTGTCAAAATGCCGTATGGTTTGACGAACTCTCCGATTGTATACCAACGCATCATCAACAAAACCTTGCAGAGCTTCATAGAAGCTGGTAATGTACTTATCTACGTAGATGACGTATTACTGATGAGTCACTCTGTAGAAGAAGGCCTTGAGCTCTTGAGAAAAGTATTTCATAAACTCACCACCTCAGGTTTTTCTATTAACTTACGAAAATGCTCATTTGTAACGACAGAGGTAGAGTATCTAGGCAGAGTGGTAAGTCAAGGTCAGGTGAAGCCGAGCCCCCGCAAAGTGGAAGCTTTGGTCAACAGCCGTCCACCAGGAAACGTCAAACAAGTCCGGCAGTTTCTGGGACTAGCTGGATACTTCAGGCGGTATATAGAAGGATTCGCAATCAAGACTGCTTGCATAGCGAAGCTCACCAAAAAGGACGCCAGGTTCGTATGGGAACCAGAACAAGAACGAGCCAGACAAGAGATCATCGATCGCCTGACAAGTCAACCTATACTGGTAATATTTGATCCTAATCTAGCCACTGAAGTACACACCGATGCGAGCAGTGCGGGCTATGGCGCAGTGCTCATGCAATCTTCCAAAGACGGTAAGAAACGAGTCGTTGAGTATTTTAGCAAGGTGACACTGGCTGCAGAGCGTAAATATCACTCTTACGAGTTGGAGACGCTGGCGGTAGTCAAGGCGCTGCAGCACTTTCGACATTACTTAGTGGGATTGCAGTTCAAAATATTTACGGATTGCAATGCTCTCAAGGCAACGCAGCGCAAGAAAGATCTACTACCCCGTGTGGCACGCTGGTGGGTATATCTACAGGACTTCAACTTCTCTATTGAGTACAGGAAAGGTGTAAATATGTCGCACGCTGACTATTTAAGCCGCAACCCAGTTCCAGTGCAGATATACAACGTCACTAAACCTCGTAACTGGGCACAGATAGCTCAGACTGCTGATGGTGAGACTCGTGAATTAATTCAACAACTAGAAAAGGGAGACTTGGACTCTAACCGGTATGTACTCAAAAACGATCTATTGTATTATCGCTATACTCCAGTCGGCGAGATACCACGCCTTTTATGCTACATACCAAAGGGGCATAGGTTGAGCTTATTAAGAGTGTTTCACGACGAACATAAGCACATTGGCGCAGAGAAAACACTGGACCTTATATTGAAACACTTTTGGTTCCCTGGATTACGCAAATTTATCAGTAAGTACATTTCTCATTGTCTTATATGCATTTCTAAGAAAAGAGTGCCTCGTGCTCCACATCAAAATATTACTTCATGGGAGAAAGCTGAGCTACCGTTTGACACACTGCATGTGGATGCTTTAGGACCACTGCCAGAATCAAGAGGGTACAAGTTCATTCTTATCCTAGTGGATAGCTTCACCAAGTATACCCTTCTTTACCCCATCTATCGTCAGGATACAAACGAGCTTAAGCGAGCTATGACGAACGCAATTTCCCTATTTGGTGTGCCAAAACTATTGGTGACGGACCGTGGACGCATGTTTGAGTCCGGCGAATTTGTCAACTGGATCAAAGAGTTAGGCTCAGACCTGCACCACATCACGGCGGAGATGCACCAGTCTAACGGGCAAGTGGAGCGATATATGAGGACTGTTCTTAATATGGTGAGGATTGAAGCTAGTCACAAGAGCGCTGCATGGTCAGAAGCAGTGTGGAAGCTACAACTTGTGCTCAATATCACAAAGCAAAAGACCACACAGTTCTCACCTTTAAATCTTTTAATTGGTACGGATGCAACAACACCTGTGATTCGAGCACTAGTTCGTGACATAGCGGACGAGGAATCTCCACCAAACCGTGAGGCCTGGCGTGAGATCTGCAGAAGTCGAGCAAGTGAGCTGTTAAAACAAAACCAGGTCCAGCAAGACGAGCGTGTAAATCGGAACAGACGCCCTCCTCGTGTTTTTAAGGTCGATGATCTTGTTTTTGTTATTAAATACTCTCAGTCAACAGGAAAGCTGGACTCGGGTATGCGTGGGCCTTACCGAGTTATCAAAGTTCTGCCGAGTGGACGCTACGAACTGAGGTTGTTAAGTGGCGCCTATGGAAAAACCACTCAGGCGGCAGCTGAGTATATGATACCCTGGCGAGGAGAGTGGTGTCCTGAGTCATGTGCTGCATTCTTTGAAAGTAAGTGTTCTTTCAGACATTACTTGCGATCCGTGTTGTAAAATGAGGCAGTTTATCAGCACACGATTACATTATGAGTTTCTTGTTAGTTTACAGACAGTCAGTTGTAGATGTTACTTGGCTGTCAAGAAAACGATCCGATGTAGATGCTACTGGATCATAAAATTTAAAACTAGCACACTGATGCAGTCAGATGTAGATGTTACTTGACTGTTAACAAAACGATCCGATGTAGATGCTACTGGATCATAACAATTAAAACCAGCACACTGGTGCAGTCAGATGTAGATGTTACTTGACTGTTAACAAAACGATCCGATGTAGATGTTACTGGATTAGTATAAAACCAATACACTGAGGCAAGTTAATTCTGTAAGTCCTGTGGCAGTGTATAGAGGACAGTGGGACGCCTCTGTCCTCACAGGGTCTTTTAGACCTTACCTATCGTTGGCTACGATGTGGTTTATTTAATGAATTCCTGAAACGCGCGCAGCGGTTAGACGACTGGCAGTGGCAGTCGGATACATCTATTGGACATTCAATGGTTACTAGAGATGAGATATATCTCAATAGTTGGTGTTTAATTATAATTTTCATCGAATGAAATATGACGTATGAATTAGCTGAATGTGAGACGAATGTTTGAGTTGCCTATGATTTTAACGTTCAAAGTTTTAAACTAATTCATAACTTTCAGATGACTCTGATGACGACTTGAACACCAACAGTGGAGATGTTCCCCTGGCAGTACCGGGTCCCAGCAGATCAAGTGCGGTCGAGGACGACGCAGTGTCAGGAGAAGCCGTATAAGGAGACAGTAAAGAAAAATAGGATTGCGACTATATAAGGCGGCTCAGAACTGTCAACGGGTTCACTTCGTTGTCATCCGTCGGAGAGTTCACACCTATCAGCTGTGTTATAATAATTAAGTTTACTGATTTCAGTATTTCAGATTAAATTGTTAAATCATTTTGTTATAATTAAAATTTGTGTTTGATAGTTATTTTTTTTAATGAATATCACTTCTGGTTCCTAAAAATATATAATTTTTGTTCAAAATTCTATGTTCAAAAATTGCACTTACTGCACTCTTCGTTATGACGGCAGTACTATGTAGTGATCTCATACAACTCAAAATCGATTGTAGTCTATAGGACTTCTTAAAACGTTCTTATACTATTTGTATTGTGTCTCCTTCTAAACCTCAGTCATAACTAGAGCCTGTTTAATTTTTTCAAGACGTCTTGTACGCTAGCTAACATTTTCCACACAAAAACACGTATAGATCATAACGTAATAAATTCCATCTCATAACCTAACATGATATGGAACCAAAAACATTACCACTAGGAAAATATAACGTCATATCATAAGAAAATGTTCAAAGCGTATAACGCTGCAGCGAAACCGTGAGTAGTCTTATTAGCAAAAGCTTTTTCAAAAGCTCTCGTATTTTTGCCTCAAAAATGAAGCGCATTTGCGTCATATTTCTCGAGCATCTCGCTCGCAAATAAGGAAAAGGCAGGTTCCCGTTGGTGTAGGTTGTTGCTTTGAAAATGGTTCAGGATTGAGCTGCATCTAGTGTTAAGCTATACATTAAAGCGCAATTCATACTACGCTGTAGGTAACATATACATTTAGCAAACAATATCGCTCAGCATACATTTTATATGGACACGTTCACACAATGCTATACTATAAAATATTGGCTTGCTGTATGTGATAAACTTGAGCGATGCTCAGAGCTATATCGTACGATTCTCCAGTCCACACCCCGCCTCAATTCTAGTCTGAACTGCCCTTAATTGTACCTAATACATTACATTTTATATGTCGGTATATTTTGTCGTGTAACCTTCACGGAATGCGAACTTGCGTGTGCGATCTTCGTTACCGTGCTGCTAACACTATATTTCAAACAAAGAATTTGAGGAGACAAGGATCCATTACTCATATTAAAACCCGGAAATATTCCAGAATTCAACGCATTTTTTTAACAAAGAGTCCAAATTACAACTTCTTGAATATACAGGTGTCCCCCAATCATTACCCTTCCTTTTGGCTTCGCCGTAGTTGGGTAAAAAGTAGTATCAATCGGAAGTCCAGTGGTAGAGCATCCTTAGAGGTATCCGAATTACCTCCACGTATGTTCCGCATTTTTTTGTAGTTTTCGAGTTATTATGATTTATTTTCATGTTTAAACCAAAATTTTTAATTTGATTTACCACTTTTGCCACTTGGCAAATGGCGAAATGTTACAGAAAATAGCAATTGACAGTTGTATTAGTGCCCATATTTTGTTGAAATTACTTGAAATTTCCAGCATCCTTTGAATGCATCCACGTCAGTTCTTGAGTTTAATCTAATCTCCGCGTATCTTCTAATTGCATCCTGTTGCTGATATCCTGGTTATTTGTTTAACACGTTAACCTAGTTGCATTGTTAATCAGTTTATTGGGCGGTTTCTTTATTTCCTGAATGTATTACGTTTGTTTTTTTATGCGTAGTTGGACGGCCATTTTGACGCTGAGCTTAGAAAATTTTATGAAAATGTTTTTACTTGCCGTGTTCTGATCTCGCTTTTTTGGTGAGTTCTATTTTTATTAGAACAGAACAGAACGATGCTTTGTCTCTTTCTAACTACGTACTCTTCTGTTTTTAGGATTGTTTTAAGGAGCGAATAATCAGGATTTAACTAGCTGTTAAAGTACCGTCCGCGAGGCCTAAGCTGAGCTTTGCATTTGTGTGAGAATGAATGCAGACGCGTCCTTTGCTTGGTTTAAACCGATTTCTACTGCTTTTTGGCAATCGATTCTATGTGCACTCACACAAATGCAAAGCTCAGCTTACGCCTCGCCAGTTGTAGCAGCTTCCAACTGTACAACTAATAGAGTATTTTAGTGGACTTGTATTCTGGAGATTAATTCTTCTGACACCATAAGATAACATCACGCCTGTATTCCCTGAAAGGTTGAGCAGAGGTGTATAGAACACCCTCATTTCGCCGTTATGTTTAAGGTTACATGTAATAGTAGCGAGCCTATTGCCATCAACCGGGCACAAATACAAACACCGGGCTGCTACTGAGAAATTTCACATGGAAAAACCCAGTAACACTTTGCCCGATCTGGGGATCGAACCCAGGATCTCACGCTCAGCAGTCGCTCTTCCGACAACTAGACAAAACTGTGTAAAATCGCAATCTAGCCGCACCTTAACCACGGCCGTTTGGCTTCTTTTTTTTGTAAAGGTAACACTTAAATTCTGTTTTCATCCAAGCTTGGCGGCCGATTTTGTGTAGATAATGTATGTCGTCATAGTATATCAACAAAGGTTGATCAAAAGATGAATATCTTTCCGGGAAGTCGCGGGCGTTTGCTTGTAAATATGTTAAGGCATTTCACTTTATCTAACTAAATTATCAATAACGTACATTTCATATTCTAATTCCTATTATATGTTAATGATGCTGTATAATGTACATTGTACAGTCAGTATTATATGGACATTAACATTTTGGATTTTCGAGATTAATTATCTCACGAGCTCTTTGTTGGTTTAAATGTAATTAATCATAACACCATTTTTAGGGTTCCGTACCCAAAGGGTAAAACGGGACCCTATTACTAAGACTCCGCTGTTCATCCGTCTGTCCGTCTGTCACCAGGCTGTATCTCATGAACCGTGATAGATAGACAGTTGAAATTTTCACAGATGATGTATTTTTCTTGCTGCTATAACAACAAATACTAAAAAATAGAATAAAATAAATATTTAAGGGGGCTCCCATACAACAAACGTGATTTTTTTAGGTACGGAACCCTTCGTGCGCGAGTCCGACTCGCACTTGGCCGGTTTTTATCCTTGGTTAAGTAATACCGCTTATAATTAACAAGTGCATGATATCCGAAACAATAGCGTTTGAACACGAAAAGAATGTGCTCACATGTACTGAAACCACGTTAATTTTCAAACTGAAGAATCAAGTTATCTTGAAGTTTAGGTCTTAATACTTTAAAAATAAGAGTCTCGTTTCTTTATGTAACGGTAAATGTAGGTTTTTTAAAGGCTGGCAGGTGCAAAATAAGAAATATGTGCAGGAACAAAGAGTTCGTCGGGCATAGTTAACACCTGGTTGGCTGCATCAAAGAGGTAGTCCTGAGTATGTGTGCAGTAATAATTAACGTGAGCTTCCTTTGTTTCCTTCTTGACCTTGGATAACGCTAATTTGGAAAGATATGGCACTTAATATTTAATTTTCCTTAGCTTTGTGTAAATTTTTATTGTGCATTGTTTTTGTTTTGTTATTTCTCGTGTACCTACACAGTATAGTCGGGTACCTATAAGGCTTTGCATTGTCCTTAGTTTGATGTGATAGGTACCGGGCCTTTCGGGCACAACTCCAACCCTGAGGTGGACTCCGTTTTCCTACGAGAAGACCAAAAGAAACTTACCTCGATCAGGACTAAATACGTCACATTTGGTGAAATACATTTCTGCAACTAATAACTGCAAGTAGCCCGCACATGCAGTCGCAACTGCAAACAATGCAACTGCCAAATGTGGATTGAAGGCAACAAGAATGTAGTCAGTGCAACTGGGTGACAACTGCAGGCTTGATGTGCAGCCCACTTGATGCTATGTTTCATCAAATGCTATGCGTGATTAGCCCGTGATCTGATTTAATTTGGTCATGACGCATAACGTGACAAGCAATCAAAGAGTTAGAAAAAAAATGACGTGGCCACAATTTCATTGCTTCGCTATTCCTTAATCCCTGCATTAGAGTCTAGACCAATGAAGCGGTTATTTTTGACAATCTCGTACAGTAGAAAGTGTGTACTTACAAAATGTAGAACAATAACATTCCAAGAAGAAAAACGTCATAATAATGATCCAACCGAAATTATAACTGACTGAGATATATTACTGTCACGGTAACTACCAGATAATGACCAATGATTACAAACTTACGAATACAGCTCGGAAAATATACTTAAGACGTCGCATCAAAGGGAAATAAATCTGTTTAGCAATAAATCTAAAGTTGTTATGTATAATAGACATATGAAATGAAATCGTAGGTGAAAGATGATAATAAGTAGGAGTAATTTGAGCCACGCTGCAGAGAATGTGTAATTTCATCCAATTTAGTTTTTTTTAGTCTCCAACGCCGAGGCGTTAAGTATCCCGCTCTAACAATCGAAAGGTGAGATAGATAGAAACTAGACAAGTACAAAATGACCACACTTATCATTACTGGGATACAGATTTCTTCGTTTCTGCGAATTATGTTTCTGAGTCTAAGGCTACTTATTCGGTGGAGAGCGGAAGCGTAAAGCGGGGTGGAATACGCAGCGCACGCTTGCCTTGCTTGCCACTCTTATTGCTTTATAATTTACTAGCGACCCGCCCCGGCGTCGCTCGGATAGTTTTATAGCTTAAAACCTTCTGGAAGAAATTGTCTAAATTAAGATGGAAACCGCATTCAAATCTATTGAGATGTTTAGAAGAAGTAAGCGGACAAACAGACAGACGTGAAAAGCAACTTCAATTTAGGTATATTATTTAGAGGTGATTCAGACGTTTCACTGTCTTGTAACTCTTTAATTGTCCATCGAAAATGCAGCCTAAAATAGACTACCTACAAGGCTGGAAAACGCTACGAAACTCAATATCAAAGTAAAGAACATTTTTTTTTATGATAATCTAAATATGCGACTTTCCTGTAAAATTACGTCATAAAACATTATCTCCCAGAAATATCGTTGAAATAAGATCCAAAAATGAAATCAAATCATTCATAAATATTAAATTGAATCATAAAAACGTAATCGTAATATAGAAATTATCACTAAAATGAAGTAATAAGGAAGTGAGAGTTCCGGCTGTAACATAATCCTAAGAATTGATAAATGTTCATTGAGATGTACTCTCATATAAATAAGTACTAAGAACGCTATAAAAGTTCGTCGTAAAGTTACCAGTGTTTTGTAAATTACCTGGAAGCTCCGCGTTTTTTTAAAGCCTACAAGTACCTATTAAACTTGGATATAAAATCTTGATCTTTATTAAAGTGGCAAGTAGCCAGAAAGAGAATAAAAAAAGGCAGTCTAGGTTACTTACTTTTTTTATGTATGTTCCGGCATAACTCCGACGTATAGGCACCGATTTGGATGTTTCTTAGTACGAAAGAGTTTATTCCCGAGATGGTCCCATTTAAATTTGGTGAAGATCTGATGAAGAACTTCGGAGATAAACAATGGAACTCCTCAATGACGGGCATAACTCTGATTATATGCACCGCTAAGGATGTTTTTTTTTGTTTGAAAGTGTTCTATCCCTTCTTTCCTCCCTCTCCATTAAAATTTTTAAGCTCAATTTGATGAGGTATCAGAATTTTTCAATTCTGCCGGCTGATGTAGTACCTATTGTCAATTTCCGTCACAAAAATGTAAAAATAGTTTAAAAAAATATTGAAATTAATTACTCTACGCCGCTTCGCATCGTTTGTGTGGTTGGTTGCGATCGTCTGTCCTTATTATAAGTAATACTGGTATTAACTGGAAATAATGTACAGGAAAAGAAAGTAACCCTCACACAATTTCTAAATTAAGCATTCGAAAACGAACTAATTAAAGAAAAAGGGAATGCACGATGCACGCTCATGACTGCAGCCAATCCAACGCGCGTGAAGAGATTAAAGCATGCCTCCGATTGAAGTGCGCACGACCATATGCACGCCTGACACTTTCAGGAATAAGGGTTAACATAATTCTAAGAAATACGTAATTAAAATTAAGTTGTGCTAAAGAGAAAGTAATGTTCTTTGCAGATTCACACAAAAAATAGTGCAGGATTCAATGAAATCAGTGTATTATCGTGTACAAGACGCGCTGTACAACGTAAACATGGTCCAGTGAACTGTCACAAATAATGCATGTTATTAAAATAAAAAAAATGTTCGAAATTCGAACACAAGTTTGGTAGAACCCATGGTATAATAATATAAATCCGCCTGTCCTCATCTTCGTCACAATTTTTGACATTTTCCCACCAATAACAACAAAGTTTAAAAATAGAAGTCGAAGTTTATTGGTGCATCAGTAGCTATGACTTAGTAAAATGACAGTTACATAATGTAGCTGTCACGGGAAGAGACTATCTGTATTGTTAATGGTGGAACCTACCAAAAGTATCAAAATAGAGTCGTCCATTGTTTCTAGTACGAAGAACGTTCGTGGGCTGGATTGATATGTAACCTTGACTATCAGATAGCTTGCCTTTATCCAGATTGCTATAGGACATAACAAGCTCTACACTGACACAGTCGTGGGAGGTAATAGGCACAAGTATTGTCACTGCCTACTACTTGGTCTCGATAATCGCCGACTACGAGTTGAGTATCGATTGGTGTTTCTATAAAAGTAAATTTAATTGCATAATTGCGAAATGCATTGTCCACAGCAGTATTATATTTTCAACTATTTTTTTCTTCAGTTCACCTTGACTTATTATTTATTTAAAAAGGTTAAATATTTTTCTACCTTTGCCTTCGTGTATGACTTCAAAATACTTTCTATAACATGTTCATTTCACTGGGCATGAAATGAAAATCATACTAATTAAATCATGTTTGACGACTCAGCAATGTACATTAATAGTATTTGACGTAGCATGCATCATTGGACATAAACTCGTAGCGACTCTGGACTTGACACGCGACCTATCTTGGTATCCGAGAAACGCACATGTTCCTACATCGCGAACCTACATGTACCCTTGTAAGGAACTGATAAAGAGTAGCCGTAAATCCGAGTTAACACTTGATACATTTCCACCACTATCTACATCTACCGTTGTCACAACCCAACATTCCCGTAAAACAGGCCCCAACACAGAAAATCAATATAAGATAACCTAAACTGGACATTTATCTGACCGCGTTTCGTTCCACAAATCACCGATGCAAATTACTTCATTTTTTATTCACGCGGTTACGGTTAACGCGGCACAAAGAGTGCCCGCGGCAAATAATTGATTTTTCTTTGAAAATAAAAAGTATTACAATACTGCATTCGTAGAGAATAAAAGGGGATCGTGGTTTACTAACAACTGCACGGATCATACGATTTGTAAGGTTAAGCTGCTCTTGCCGCGGCCAGTCTTTGGATGGGTGATCGTTCGTTACACATCGAGACTTCTCCGTGCTCCGGAGAGCACGTTAACACATTCGAGTCCACCACACTTTTCATAGTGCTTGAAGCTCGCCATGTCGTCATACATATTGCTAGTGGACCTTCCAGTTCCAGGAGGATCCTCGGCATTACGTTTGCGTTAAGAGTGAACCCTCGAGGAGAATTCTTGGCATTACGTTAAAAACCGTGATAAATACGCTACTACTTCATAAAATAGGTGTTTGCATGTTTCGTGACCAAGTACTTTCCAAAAAAACCTACATTTAAAATGAGCCCGCCACGAGGGGCACCCGGCATGGCGAATGCGACTACAGGGTGCCCTCCTGGAGGGCACCCGGCCCTGAACGTGTTAAGCCGTCGGTCCCGAGTGTCATACGACTACCTATGACAATCGTTACGGGTAGTTAGAAGCTCGAAAGTCTGACAACCGGTCTAACCTTAGGATACTGGCATTGCCCAGTAACTGGGTTGCAGAGATCTGATGGCAGTTGCTTCATGTAAAATACTGGTACCTATTCAGCCGCATCTGGTTAGACTGGAAACTGACCCCAACTAGGGAAAAGGCTAGGCAGAACATTCGTAGAGAATAAAAGTATATTAGGTATACTAGAGGTAGGAGGGAGTCTCGTGTAGTGCCGGACTTTAAGAATAGCACTATCTCTCCCCGTGAGTGTCGTAAAAGGCGACTAAGGGATACTCTAGAGGATGGGCAGCAGCGTTCTCTGAGTACTTTAACAACCATACTGCGATCGCCAACCCGCCTACCAAGCGTGGCGATTACGGCAACCACCCCCCTTTTGGGGGAGGCCTATGTCCAGCAGTGGACGTCTATCGGCTGAATGATGATGATGATACTAGAGGTCGCTCGTGACTTCGCCCGCGTGGATGTCGTTTATCGCGTATTCCGTATTTTTCGGTATAAAAGTAGCCTATGTCCTTCTCCAGGTTCCTCACACTGATAATTCAGCCCTCATCAAGCTGTCTCCCCCCCCCTATGTCCACGCCAGCAACGCCCTAAGCCGAGGTCCGAGTCCCACTAGGGGTCGCCCTTAGTGCTGTTGTTGCAGGTAGTCATGATGTTAGTGTAGTACAAGTAGTTAGCTTAGGTTAAGTATTTTACTTCCCCCCCGTTGGCTGGAGACCCTTCAGGTCACGCCAATAACTGCCCGGTTACGTAGAAACCGTCCCCTAGGACGACCTACAGCAGTCAAATAGAAAAAAAAAAACTCCAGTTTCCATACCATCTCTGTACCAAGTTTCATTAAAATCGGTTCAGCGGTTTAGGCGTGAAAGCGTCACAGACAGAGAGTCACTTTCGCATTAAAATATTAGTAGGGATTAGAGTTCAATATAGTCTTCTGGATCAATGGAGTTAATTACAAATGAAAATGGTGTAGATAACAGTTTGTCATTGACGCCCATTAAATTTAAATTGTCGAGAAAGTGCACAATCGTTGCTCTCTGCAACAACGTAATGTATTGCCTTTCATTTGAAAACGAAGAGGTTTCTCCTGTCGTTCCGCGTATGATAAAGTTACGCGGTCTCTCATTACCGCAGATATCATTAACTTGCTCTCATTACTCTGGCGTTTGTAGAGCAAAACCGCGATGCAGAGGCGTAAACCCATTAATTGGCCAACTACTTTTGATATCTTACACCCTGCCTTACCTCGGCGCACAACGCTCCGTTTAACTAGCGAGTGTAGCCACGTTATCACGCCATCTCACATCCATGTCAGTTATTACACGAGTACAGTAATAATTGCCAATATACTATAGAAATTACACGATCTTATTATGTTAGAATGTGCGTCGTGTTTAACGCACCTTAGCACGTTAGCCGATGCAATTCAAGATAAACTTAGTAAGTTACACTTGTTCAAAGGAAACGTCAGAAGCTTTTAACTTTAACAAAGGGAGCCTTCGTTGTCATAATAATTCCTTTTAGTTTACGGGATTTATTATTATCTTCCGGTGACTGTTTTCACCATCGGTTCCCCTTTGACAGTTGTTTATTTTAGTAACAGTACCCTGTCAGGCGCCATGTTTCTTTTCGTTGCGTGTGGCGCAAGCGCAGCCGAGCTCCACCATGTATATCACAATTAAACAATTTACTCTCACGCACTTTCTTGCCGTGGTTAATTATAGACGTGGTGAGATGCTAGGTTTGTTTAAATATTTGTAATTATAAACATGACTGTATTTACGTGTGTTGCTATGTGTACGACTGTTATTTAAGGTCGTGTACGGTGCGTGCGTGAATAGACGCAGGCGATGCAGATTGTATTCAATGAGAATCTGTTATCAGAATGTAGGGGCGTGGAGTAGATTGCTCGGGAAGCGATGACGAGTAATCTACGCAATTTAACTTGGCGCCTTCGGGCCGCACGCGCACGCCATACGTCGCCCCTCAGGCCAAACGCAGCCCTAACACACAAGATAATATAAAGGTGTTGCTACATAAAGATCGCATCGCAGTCATAGCGCGTATTTTATGCGTTATACAGAAGTAATAATACTCAATACGATCGTAGGCGTTGGCAGATCAAAGGGAGTCGCATGATCAACGAACAATACCGTTAAAATATGACTTCACTTGACTCATTTATAATATGAGAAAGATCGTAACAATATTCAGTGCCTGTTTCTAAATTCAAGATATTTTCTCTATTGTATGTCTTTAAGTTTAGCATTTAGGTACTTGTAGTGGACGCTTGGTAGAAACCTTATCGAATTCTACAATAGGTTAGGAATTCAACCATACTTTCGTATTTAACAAAGATATTTCTATAGCTTTAAGAACCTTTAGCGGACATGAATTAAGAAGGTATGGCACTGATTTTCTTTATACTCGTACGATGGCAGTAAGTACAGTAATTCAGTCCAGCGCTCGCTTGCTACTGGGCTCGTGTGGACACTAGTTTCAACCCAATCCAGTGTTGACTTCGCGCTTGTAAGTCAGTCCAGCCGACTAGCCCCCCGTTCTATTTTTTAGTTCCAGAACACCAAAAATCAATAACAGACTTACTGACAGATTCCGTCTGCATGTACTCAGTGACTGGCGCCGTAAATCCGAGACTCTGGGTCCAGTCTCTGCCATCGTGTAAACCAGCCACTACTCAAAAGCTTTGGCCACTTCTGATGGTTACATACAAGCCATACAACTGTAAGGGCTGCACAACTGCACCACTTTCTATTCTATCGACATGTGAACACTCACCTTAACAATTCCATGTATCTAGCATGTGCAACATTGTGTTCACCCTATGTTTAGGACAGAGTAGCGTCCGGCCACTGTTTCCACATTTTACGACTAACATGGTGCTCATGGCCCATTATGCTCCAACGTAACGTCTCATCGGCTGCTCGCCCTATAGTTATTATAATGGGAAAGCTATGTAGGGCGTGACCACAGTCTTGTTCTTTAACATTAGTGATAAAGAAAGCAGTGTTTTGTTTTAAGAGGTTTACCGTGATGTTGTCATTACAATAAGTAACGCCCAGTTTAATGGGTTGCTGACAAGTCTTTCGTTTGTTAACTAAATGGGGACATTATCTTTTCAAGATTTTACAGTGTCATAAAAAGGGTCAGCTTGAAACAAAGCCCATTTATTCAGTGTAGTACAGGACCAGATTACAAAACTCTTTATCACGAAAGGTGAGGTTGTTTTTCTACAAAACGATACCATACAAAGAATATTTAATATTAAAAAAAAACAAAGCATGGTTATTACTCGTTTAACTATTTTACTGTTTTTGATGATGTCGTTTACGTGTTTTCGACTAGTCTCCTTACTACGAGGCTTTATGGAATGCAATAAAGTATTGAGGCTAGGTTTCGCTACAATTTACGAAATTACCTCTATGTCAGGATTCATCTTTCGCTGAACAGTGGGCCTAGCACGTATTTTCACGTATACTCGTAGTAGGATCGTAAACGTTACGTTAATTTAAATGAATTTTGAATCGAAAATACAATTAATCATTTAGCATTTTGGTTTAAATTTATGCGACAAGCACAATTTGTATCATTCATGGATTTGAATAGTTTTCAATTTAATAAAATATTGTGTGCGAAACGAGTATTTCCAATTCAAAAGTCACTCACATTAACGTTACGTTTACGTTACTATACCTACGTCACAACATTCGTGCTAGGCCTACAGAGTGTAGTGAGTTATTCCAAAGCCACAGCCTTTTTAAAACACTGTCCAAAAATGAGATTCCGTAAAAGATGCAAAGGCATATGATGATAATTACGATCAACCACAAATCAAACCTGTACTTACGACAAGATTTCCAAATGTAGAAGTGACAAATGAAGTGTAAGAACACAACAAACAAACAGTAGTTTGTCTCCCCCATGGGAGAATAGCTTCTACTTAAATAATAGGTCAGTTGCACTAACTGTAGCGTAGCGGCACTATCTCTGCAGTCTGCATCTCAGCACACAGGTAGATAACACGTCATTGTTAACTCGAGGAAGTGTGACCGGACACTGCGCCGGCGCGCTATCGATACATTTATCTGTTCAGATTGTGCCATTTGTATAGTGTCAATAGTAGCGAGCTGTTTGGAGAGCTACCTAATGATTAAGGGAAATTAGTTTCTGTAAAGGTTTTAGTTGTTGATTGTTCGGGCTTCCGTGCTTCCGTTTCTCGTTTTAGCTTAAAGGCAAAACTAAAATGACTTAATGGCAATGTACGTTTCTTTTTAATCTGGGAGTTTATCTATACTTGGGAGCAAATAAATCGAGCCACTTCTATTTTTCACGTATAATTGTTATTATTTTTGGTACCTATTATGGAACAGATCAATTAGAAACATATATCGCCTAAAAGGTTATTTGATAACCTTTACAATGTGGGTAGTTTTTTGTCAACTTAGTATATAATCCATGAAACCAAAACTAATAACCAGCACACGTGAAAAAAGGAATGACTCGATTTATTTGCTCCCAAGTGTAGATATTAGTTTATTAAATTTTTCATGTAACACTAACTTGATGTCAGGAATTCAGCCAATAATATCATCTGGTGACAAAGAAAACTAACAACATTATCTATGAATCAAAAATAAAGTTTGCATTAACCAACAAACCACAGCGGTAGTCTACGTCACAACTCACAAAGCTACTTGAATCGTCTTTGGTGGCTTCCACTCGGTGCTCCCGCGATCGCAAGCTCCGATAACACATCCACCTCATAAACCCAAGTATTTGCTCTGCCAACCAGGGCGTTATCTAACCATCTTGTTGCATTAACTACGCCGATTTGCCAGCCAAGTTAAACTGTTATGACGGACCCGCTCTGAGTTTACGTGAATGCCATGTAATTGAATATTTTCTAGCCCTATTGCCGTTTGAGATGTAAGCTCTGATGAAGTTAAATTACGAGTTTGAAAAAGGTAGATGCTGCTTATTAATTCGCTTTACGGTCGATTGGTTTACATCTTCATTGAAGGATACGGTTTCTTTGGTCGTGACCTCTTTATTGTAATGAAAATTAGTTGTAAAATTTAAATCCTCGCAAAATGAATACTTGTTTTCCAAAAAATATTAACCCAGTTCTCGGAATGAGTATACCGTTAATGAATGAAGTCAGCTGTGTGTAACAAGCCACAATTAAAAAGCTGGGATTAATATTTTAATAAAAGGAAAGTAAAAGTCAAAATAAAACTGTATTACATTTCACTACCGAGTTTGTAACTTCAACGTGCGCTAGTAAATACTTTTTCTTTTCGTTGCGAAGTTTTACGGGGTAACTTTGATTCGTGGGGTAATTTATTCCCGTCTTTTAGGGTGTCCTTATTTTATATTTTTATTTTCTAGCGATGTACTTAAACAACTTTTAAAGAGTAACATTTTAAATTAAAGCTTAACCTAACCATAATCCGAATTGCGATTTCGTAACAACGGGAAAAAATCCAATCAAATAGATACGAATTGTTTTTTTCGACTCCTAATTAATCTAAGTTGAACTATCACTTTTGTTTTAGTAATGCAATCATAATGCTAATACCAAACCCGTACATAAAATTTCAATCTTTATGCTGGAGTTTGACGCGCCTTAGAATACTTAGCTACTAGTTTATTAAAAATTTGACGTGTCACTTTCCTTTTAAAATACCATCAAAGTAAACATAATATTTAAATTTATGGCAACCCCATCAGGCTATATTAGGTTTTGATCAGGAAATTAAACAGTTCCCCTCTGACCGGAAGCGGTTCCCCTCCGGGCAGGCAGCGATGTCCACCCGTGTCCAGTTGCATGTCATTACAAGTATTAAATGTTAATGCGTTCGTGTATCGAATGTCGATTTAGTTGGGGATTGGTTCTGTAAACCTGGGGTAGACAGTAGACACGCAGCGGGGTGAAACGTATGTAAATACGTGTTTTATTTGGGATAATGTATGTATAAAGGATTTTTACTTATGTATTATTTATCTACCGTTTGTCCTACGTTGTTACACTCGCATAATTTTATACCACAATGTCTGGACTTGAGACCTTGACCTCTGAGTTTGTTTCGGCTTTTCTTCTAAGAGTTAGTCAGACAGGAAAAGCCGGCGCGGCGCCAACTAGTCTTAAAAAAATATTACATTGTCTTGTAAAGTGTCTGTAACAGATTTATTTACAGAAATCAATATAATTTACTTTTACCATAAAAATAAGAACATAACTTTCAAAAGTTTATTAATTGGCAATCTAACCCCCAGTTGTGTCGCTTACCAGAAAAATTAACAAATGTTAGAAAGAAAATATTTCGAAAATCTCTTCTTCTTTTTTGACGATATATGACTTCAGTAGGTACCTAATTAATTTTAGTTTTTTCTCATTCAACGTGTTGGCACTTCCATATTATCGTTTGCTCCGTGTTGGATTTTTTTTTTAACCTCTTGTTTTTTTTGTCTGCAGGGTGCCGAATGCGCCCAAGAGCTGCATTGCCGAGATTTTCAACGCGGATCAGACGGACAGCAGCCCTATGAAGAATGGCGCGTCCAGACCCCGAATAGTGCGCGACACTCCCACTCGCCCTCGCGACACGCACTCCAGGCTCTTCGGACAGGTGCGTCAAAAACAAGTACGCACTGAAACAAGGTTTCCTTTTACATTATTAAACATGCAGGTAGTACAGAGCCGCGGACCCCGCGTCGTGCGCGATAGGACTCCCGAACAGACGCAATCCAGTCTAGACACTTCAAATGAGGTTTCATTTTGAATCTTTATCTTTGTACTCCGTGACGAGTGCACTGCAAAAATCGTCGTGCTGCACGAAACATCCCTCACACGTGAAGCTTCAAGGGTGTCAAACATCATTTTAACAAATTAGATGGCTTAATCTTATAACATCCTGCAGATTTTATGCTGTTAATATATACAAGAAGCCCTGTGAAGAATAGGGTTATGAAAACTGGAGTCCATGCGTTACACCTAAAGACCACCGCGACATGCAGCAGGCGTAGCATGACCACAGTAGACACGGGTTTTGTCGGCTGAAGAATAGACAAAATGACATATTGTCATTGCGTATATGTCATTTTGTCTATGTTTCCGTCGACAAAACCGTTGTCTACGATGCTCATACTACGCTTACAAGTCCCTGGTAAGGTAAACGTACCTACTACACTACAAAATCTTGTTAATCAAAGTATGATTACTTGTAACAGGTGGATGCAACTGCCCTATAAAATCTTAATCTTAAAACACCCACGGTGCATGACGGGGTGGTCTAATAACACGGCAATTACGTTAAACGGTAAAAGTAAATCGATTCCAGAGCCGTGTCACAGAGGTTTTACATCGCATGGCAGTAGCCTTATGAAGTGAAGAGTCACGCCCCTTTGGACAGGTGTGCCAATATTATAATATTTATGAACTCGTAACAGGTAATGTGTGTATGGTTTGTTTGTCTTCCTACATCCAATCGTAGGGATCGATGATATTATTGGTTTCATTTTTTTTTGTCGAACCTAGCGTTAGTTTCACGCATTAAAGTTTAGATAATTATTACCTTGATTTTAAGGTAACAGATCCAATTACAATTATATTCAAGGTAATAAATATCAATTATTTACGATGTCTTCATTTTAGTAGTTGATTTATGAACGAACTGATCCTTGATAATTCCAATGCAGGCAAGATTTAATGACAGATTTTTATCTGACGTGTTCCAGGCTGTAAACAACCCGGTCTCTCCCATGGTGACTGATACGATCCGCAGCCACATTCAGTTTGGTGACAACGAGATGAACGGCTCAAGCTCCACGCACTCGCCATCCAAGCCGGTGCCCAACGGAAGCGCGTCATCCACGCCCAGCCGAGGTGAGACGGACCTCGCTGGACACTGTGAGTCGATCCCGATGTAGGCACGAAACGAGCACGCTAGTAACGCTCACGGATGCGACACGGACACGAGCTGATTGCATGTTCGGTTGTGGAATGGAAAATTAAATTGGTCTTTTTCAAATCCGAGAAAACAAACAGAAAAAGTAGATACATTAATTGAATAAAAAAACCTATACAGCATTTATAAAGTAATAGTTTTAATTATTGTTTCTACATGTAAAATAATGAATTCTCTTTGAATGTTCTGTGTAATTTTACGGTCGTTAATTGACCGATGTTTGTCTATGCTCATCTATTAAAAATTAATTGCATAGCAATCAGTTTGAATCAGACTGGAAAGATGCTGCAAAGTACATATCATAAAAGAAAGTATTCGTGTTCGAGTTTTGAAATTTTAAACTTTGCTGTTAGCCAGTAAAACTCTCCTTTCCACGAACCAAATATGTAAGATCGTTAACAGAAATCGCAGTAATGTTATATTGGTTTTAATGGGTGTTGCGACTCTGCGTGCGATCGAGACGCTCTGAATCCGTGTTCAATTCCAAATATTTGGCACTCGTGCACGCTAGGAAGAAAACGCTTCATACTATACATATTTAATATTATACAGATAAGCTCTGACTTTCTTCTTTTACTTGTCTACTCACGTATAATGTTTAATAAAAGTTTAACTGATAACGACTCATTATAATAATTAATATGTCACAAAAAATAACAAAAACTCTAAAAACGACCCGTGCTTTGCTTAGAATGGAGCATGATTACACAATAATTATAAACTATAATATTAAATAAATAATCGTTTTGTAATTTTACATGCATAACAATTTTTAATTACAATAACAATTATTAACTGTGACAAGTGTGTGATTGCAAGCGAAACAATTATGTACACTTATTTTTAGACATTAGAACAAAAGGGATACAGTGTCTAGGTTTTGGTTTAATTTTAATCATCCAAATATTAGTCCTAAAGTTAGGGCCAACTAGTGTGGTAGCTCGAATGAAAACCGATTGTTCTGTGAATGGTCAGTATCGTACGCTCCACCGAAGAGGAATCCTGTGACAGGCGATGGAGTGATCGTGCCACCGCAGCGCCGCCGCCACCCCGCCGCCAGCCTGCGAGGTGCCGACCCCAGCCCCGATGGTCCCTACACCGACCTCCTAAACCCACAACCCACCCACAGATACTTCACCCGCGATTGGCCCCCGAAACCCGCTAACTACTACGTAGAATCCACCATGAAACCCAGTCTCACCACCAGATTAACTCCTTACACTCTCCTCGGCTTGGAAACCGATGACCCAGAAGTTTCACATCCAGTAATAGACCCAGATTCTTTGTCGCCTCAACTAGTTCTCAATCGGCATTGGCCCCCGTTCCCAGCTCAGCATTATTTAGAGCCACGAGAACATAAGATCCCGTATCATCCTCTACCTCCTTACGCGTTCGTTGGCATGCATTCGGCTCTGGGCGAGAGACCCTTACCAGATTACAAATATGATCCAATACCAGCATTGGGAGGACCAATCGATCCATTTCTGATAGCCAACGCCAATCCCCCACCGACCCTCTTCAGATACGAACGCGATGGGCCCATCCCCGATCTGACTCCTCTTGAGACTCCTTTAGTCCCCGGTCCGCACACCCTGACCGGTTTCCCGCCTATATTCCACAAACACGTCCCCGGATACCTTTTTGATCGCAATCGGCATGCAGAGGACCTCCGACCTAAGACGTACTATGTAGACTATGTCCGCCGAAGAGAAATGGGTGGGTGCTCAGTTTACACTGGAGGAATGTTGTTGTTCTCGCACCAATTGTTCTGATGAGATTTATCAACCACACAAGATCATTTCGTCGGAGAGAGCTTGTCACTTTTAATTTGCTGTATATACAAAAGGATTGGAAAGCGATACCTTCGTGTCTTTAAATTGAGCACCCATTACCGTCTTATTATTTGCTCATATTAGGGTTTAGTTTGACCGTTTCTTCTTAGTGAAGCAGAGGCTTCTATGATGTCGTATATCGCTTATTATTGTGTCCTGCTTGTAATGTTGTCGAGTAAACGTATTCGTTGTTGTATTGTGTATAATTGTGTACATACGTGCTCAACTATAACTTTCTTCTTTTCCGCACGTATTCTGTTTCTTCTTTCTATCGTACTTCTTTTTGTAGGTATAGTTGTATAAAATATTAGTAGGTACTCAGAGTACTGCTTTACTTGATATTATGTAGGCAGTCTTGGCAGAGTCATTGTAGGTTTAATTGTTTATATTATCTATAGCTTTTGTTACTTGTGATATCGCTGTACCTACTATCAACTAAAAATGTTATTTAAGTCAATTATCTTGTTTTGTAGGTCTTTATTATAAGTAGTTAGGATATTCCACTCACGTACTTTTGCATGGTGAAAATATTGTGAAATTACATTTCTCTGAAGTAGTTTGTAACAAGACTGATTTTTAATATTTCCATTTAGATAATTTTTCACAACATTAAAGTAACTTCGAGTCCACTGTTACTTTAGATGCAAATCAGCTAAATCGACTATAATACTAATGACCACAATAAAATGATTCCAGAAGGCAACCCGATCACCGGTGATGGCTACAAATCAATGAACGGCCAAATCAACATGGTGACGTCAATAAGCGGCAACAGCCAAATGATCAACCATAGCCGCGTGCCGCCCGGCGGCTTCTCCTCCGGCCTCTGGTAGACAACATCACTACTACTGACGACCCACCTACACCACATAACTTCTGCGGCGAAAGACCAGCCACAACAGTCGCCGCCTAGCTATCGGCATGCGCAGACCGATGTAACTCTAAAGCCCATGCTTCATACGAGGATGCCTCAAAAGTAAAAAAAAAAACACGAGCCGCTAAAATAACACTAGAGGCTTTTTTATTTTTTGAGCTTCAGTCGAGGCAGGCTGTTTCACAGTCTGCCTCGTCCTGAGACGCCTCGAATCAAGCAGCGGCTTTAAAGTACATTTAACGGTACATAATGAAAATGCATTTATTTCACTTTACTATAATTTCGTTAATCAACTAAATTCGGGTAGTATTGGCAAATTCTAGTAACGCCATTAAATTTATGCACACGTAAATTGCAACGTCCATTAAGAACTGAAAGGGTATATGTTGTTAATTACATCCTTAGCCTATCCCAGTAACAGTTTCATCATTTTGAATAATTTAGAATAGATTATAGATATTTTTGTAATAGTAATATTCGATAGTTATTGTAAAGTTAATAGATTCGCAATGTGGAACTTGGCAATCATAATCTGTAAACTGTAGAATGGCGCGATCGTAAATATCTTACACAGTTTCATTTATGATTTCAAAGTTGTACATTCATTTATCTTAAGAACTTGATAATTGTACTCTTTCACACTTGTACGAATATGTTAACCCATTGATATTGTGAATTTAGGAGTGAGGAAACGTATCAGCAATATACCAAAACGAATAGTGCCTTGGTCGATGATGAGAAAAATTCTGTAAGAATAATGTACATTTGTGTAGGCGTTAAAGTACCTAAGCATGGAGATTTAATGATTATATATCTATATTTCGCGGTATAGAAATAGTAATCATGTGGCACTCAGCTAATTTGATACAAGTAAATTAACCTTAACTTTAATATTCGACACTGCATAGGGGTCTTTAATCTCATTTGTTGAATTTCATTATATTAATATTTAAATAGAGGGATTTATAAAGATGCATTTATTTAAACTTTTTATACGAGTTTATTTTATTTTTTAGTTTATTTTCTACTCGTTTAGAAATTAAAGTAATGATGGATTTGAATTTCTGGTCGATTATCTGTTAACATAATCGGATGATCAAGTTTGTATAAATTGTGATGTTTCTATGCGTAGCGGTAACAATCTGGTAGACTTAGCGTAGGCATATCATCTTTGTAAAAACGTTTTAATATTATCTAACATGATATCGCATAATCACTGGCCTAATTGTAACAAATGTTAATAGATAATAACCATTATTTCAAAATAAAGTTTTTTTTATTAATTATTTTGTTGTTTGTCTTTTCTCCTACAAAACACCTAGTATGATAAAGTCTAATGTGTGAGAGATCGCGATATCAAATCCAGAGTCCGATAAATGACTCTAAAGGTACAATTCCGTGAATCGCGGCCGATCGCAGCCGCGCGCGATCGATCGCTTGCGGCTGACGCGCGCGGCTAATGCGTCAATAGTCGTGTCTATAATATACTGACTAATCTGTCGTTAGCCGCACGCGTCTGTCGCAGACTTCGGAACCGGTGCCATACATTTTCATACTCTGACTACTGACGCATAGGCCGCGCGCGTCAGCCGCACGCGACAGATCGCGCGCGTCTACGATCGGCCGCGATTCACGGAATTGTACCTTTAGAGTCATTTATCGTCGTTCACCTGTCATGTACATTTCATATTAGTTCTCTATTTCACCATGTTCATTTATATCCATGTCAGACAGTACATGAGACTGTTTTTTGTACAGTCAGCATCAAATATATCGGGACGAACAGACTGTTCATAATTATCTAGTTGGGATAAAATTCTTGTCAGAATGACAGTTGTCGTGTAATCTGTTCATTCTGAAACACCCCTAGTATCATTGAGAAATAGTTTAATTTTCTTAGTTGTTCAGATCATTTTGAACAGTGTGTTCGTCCCGATATATTTGATGCTGATTGTACCTTCTTATTTATACCTACTACGGTACACCGATAGATTCACCGTGACGGGTGAGCTGATACTATCCGCAATGATTTTATTAATGCCTTAAATTTAAGAATATAATGGAAAAATGGATTTCTACACAACGGCCATTTCTACAGCGAGGCCACAGTTGAGTCAGCTATAGCAAGCGTTCGTCCGGATCTGTGGCTGGGGCCTACTGTGGGCTACTGAAAATAAATGCCATGGCTCGAGACAGTTCGCGATTTAATCAGAATTAGCGAATTATTATGTAATAATATATATGAAATACTCTCCCTGAAATCAAATCTTGGCTTTGCTAGCACGACAATTATATCCAGTTATCCAACAATATTTCCAATTTTGCCTTCAACAAGACGACATAGGATAAAAAGAAATGACTTGTTCTGCGCGCGCCTCTCTAAAGCAAGTGGGGCAAGGCCCCACAGAAGGAGAGGTCCGCCTGGTGGACCGAGGTCTACCGGGTTTGCGGTGCATGCAGCTGCGAATCCCGTAACCCCGGTCGAAGGTCAGGAGAAGGAACACCGTGGGTTTTTAGCCGGTCTTGTCCGGCATAACCATAACCCTTCGCCTTCCCCGTGCGAAGGGTATGCACGAGGATTTCCCCACGATATCCCCACGATAAAAAAATAAATAAAAGAGTAAAAAAAAAGTTATCTTAATTCTGTAATAATTTACTATACATAAAATTAAATAACTATACCCTATCAACACTATCTTCAACTTGATTGTTACCTTCCTTCTCTTGTTTAACTCCATTGTTACTTCTCCTTTCTTTACTCGGTAGATTCGCAGGAGATTCTATCTCGAAAGTCACAGGACCGTCATTTTGTATGCTCACTTGCATATACGCAGCAAACTTGCCATCTGAAAAAGATAAGGTAGGTATAAGTAATGGCGTAGGTACACTTGGTCCTTTGTTCCAATTTGGGTATCTAAATTACTTTGACTTTACCCGAATTTGGATGACCAAGTGTAAGTAATTGCGTCTTATGGGTAGCCGAGTATAACTCGATTAAGTAAAGAATGGGATTGAAAATGGCAGCGCTTCTATTATTGTCCATAATTATGTAATTGCAAAAAGATAGGTACAACCCGATCACTTAAAGAATGGGATTGAAGATAGCGTATTGTTGTCGTTATTTGCATCTCGCTCACGCGCGTTCTCTGTGAGTAAAAGGCAAATAGGTAATTCGCCATTCTTAAAGTAATTATGCTATTCTTAAAGTAAGTATGACTATAAAGGTCACAGCTCATTAGAGCCACCCGGCACCCGACCCGCATCGACTCGTCGCTTGGCGTCCACTCGTTGTCAGCAGGTGGTTCACGGGTGGACGCCGCGTTATCACCGCAGTAAACGTAGCGTGGCAACCAAAGGAGTCGTCGGAGGAGTCCACTCGATGGCAGCGCGCGGTTCACTCGGGCCTTGTGCTTTAGCAATGCGCAACAACGCAAGGCAAGCATGCGAGCAGCGAGTTGTCACCGAGTGGTCAACTCGTCGTCCGCGCGTGGACGGCATACGCCCGAGGCGATCCGGTGACGCTACGGAGTTGATGTAGTGAGCGCACATCCATACAAGTTATAAAGAATACTAACCGCACGAGGCGAGGCGATGCGGGTCGGGTGGCTCTAATGAGGTGTGACCTTAATAGTTACAATAAGGGCTAGAAGGGTAGTTTTATTTCAGACACCTAGTGACAGGCAGCTGAACTAAAAACAACACAGTGATATAGATGGCGCTAGGATTGGATTGCTTGTTAACGAGAAATAATAAACTATAACATAACATCATGCCTGTAGTCCCCGAAAGTGGTGGCAAAGGAGTTGGTGTAGGTCATTTCGCCGTTATTTTGAAATCCCACGTAAAAGGGGGCAATTCAATTGCCATCAACCAGGCACACACGTATCCAGACTTTGGGCTGTTAATGAGATATTCCACACAGAAAACCCAATAACACTTGGCTCGACCTGGGGATCGAACCCAGGACCTCACGCTCAGCACTCGCTCTTGCAACTACTGGACCAATGAGGCAGTCAGAGAATAAACTGTCTAAAAACTGAATGTGTTCTATAATAATTATTTACAATAACTAAGAAAATGCTAATCTTAAGGGCATTTTAATTAAGATCATACGTACCGTCCGCAAGACCTAAGCCGAGCTTTGCATTTGTGTGAGAATAAATGCAGACGCGTCCTTTGCTTGGTTTAAACCGGTTTATACTGCTTTTTGGCAATCGATTCTATGTGCACTCACACAAATGCAAAGCTCAGCTTATGCCTCGCCAGTTGTACTAAATTGACAACATACAAAAACTACAAAATAAATTGTAAAAAGCAACCCTACCTTTAACTCTATCTGGTTTGTAGGCATCCTTCAACATTTGAAGAAAGTTTTCATAAAATTCTTTAGATTTGTCGCCAGGCATTGCATGATGGAAATCAGGTTTGGTGCCCTATAATAGAATAATAACTTTGAAATGAAGACATGGAGTTGCTTAGCAAGATTTATTCCTTACAACCTAAACTACAATTTACCATGACAAAAAGTTGTTTTCAAGGAGAAATGACCAGGCTCAATACTTGCACAGTGTGTGTTTTTTTTTTAATCTTGTAATACAGGTTTTTATTAGTTAGGTACTCTAAAATTGATGCCATTGTTCCTTAGAACCAATTTCTCTAGTAGTAGTCGTCGAGATTACTCCCCACTGACCCATTTTCACGAAACACCTTGTATTTATATGCACAGAAGATTATAGTTTCCTGACATTACTTTCTTAGTCACCTTTAACATCACTCAAGGGAAGAGAAGGGGTCCTAAGAGTTTTAAGTCCTAAGAGAAGGGTTCAGGGATGACAAAATTAATAACTGTGTGTATTGACTGTGTTACAAACAATGATATTGAGATTGTATTTAGTACTTTAATTTTAATTTTGTGTGTGTGACTTGGCTATTGCATTAGGTTACAGACCTGTAATGATAGTTAAAGGCATTTAAATAAATAATAAATTAATTAATAGGAAAATGTGATTAAAATTTGTAGTAATTTATAATTTTGCTATGAGTACCTACATAAGTAATACTTACTTTCCAAGTGTTGTACAATGTGAACTGACTGACACATAATATTTCTAATTCTCTATCAGCAACACTTTTCTTCCATTTCTTGTCAGACTCATCATCAAATAACTTGATACTTAATATTTTGCGTACACTGAAATCATATAATTGATGAAAAATTCATGCATCTGATCCAAACTAAAAATATTGATAGGAGCTAAGTATTATTCTTAAATCACATTGTTTAAATTTTGATACTGTGAAATATGGCACCGTTGGTAAAATTGTGGTCTTTATGGTATTCAGTCTATAAAAATATTCAGATATCTGTAATAAACAGGCCTGGCCCTGTAAGAAGCTTAAGCTAGTCAGATTGGAGTTGACGGGCTGGTGGCCCCCCAGACAATTGACACCAACTAAGTATTCAAAGGGAGATTATATACCAGAATAATTCAGCCTGTCTGCCCCTTGTGCCACAAGAGGATATTTTATCTGGTATCTGTCCTTGTCATGAAACATTGCAATGATTTTATATGAAATCCCCTGCAAATTGCAATTGTTATAATCCCATGAAAAACTGGCAATTCCCTTTCACACTGGAGTGAGTCCTGATGTTTGTCTACAAAACGTTAGCATACATTTGACGACACGTTTGGTGCAGTAGCTAAGCGACTGACTTCTGCGCTACGGGTTGTGGGTTCCATTCCCACACGGAAAAAAAAATTGTTTGGCCTACAGATGGTTGTTTCGGGTCTGGGCGTTTGTGTATGTGAGATTTGTGTCTGTAAACGCACCCACGATACAAGACAAATCTTAGTGTAGGGAAATGTATCCATAAATAAAAAGACTGACATATCCTCATAAACAAATTGGAAGCATCAGGTGTGAGAGGAATTCCACTCAAAATGTTTGTTGACTACCTCTCGAACAGGAAACAAAGAGTTAAGGTGGGAGAATACGTCAGTAATGATGCAAAAGTCACTTTCGGTGTGCCTCAGGGAAGTGTGCTGGGCCCTACGTTATTCCTACTTTACATCAACGACCTCTGTAACCTCAAAATCAATAATGCTAGAGTTTTTTCCTATGCCGACGATACTGCAGTAGTTTTTTCTGGGAATTCTTGGGACGATGTCGCCAGAAGTGCTGAAGCTGGTATGACTCAAATTGCTGAATGGCTCTCAAATAACTTACTCACACTTAACACGGGCAAAACTAATTACATATGCTTCAGCATATCACACAGAACACAACCCAACACCGATTTTAATATAAAAGTACATACGTGTGATGATCCAGATAACTGCCTATGTCCAATACTAATCAAAGTGTCTCAAACTAAATATCTTGGTGTTATTATTGACCAAAGACTATCTTGGTACTCTCATCTTGAACAGGTCACCAATAGAATTAGAAAGCTGAGCTGGATTTTCAAAACATTGAGGCATATTGTGCCAAAAAAAATCACAACCAACACGAATACTCCCAAAAATCTACTTAACGAAATATACATAGCTATAGTACAGTCTGTCTTAGTATATTGCATCCCCATTTGGGGTGGTGCGGCTAAGACTAAATTTATAGACCTTGAGCGGGGACAGAGGGCTCTAATAAAACTAATGTATTTCAAAAACCGAAGGTACCCTACACAGAGTCTTTATCAAATAAGTAATTTACTCTCGGTTCGTAAACTGTATATAGTTAAAACTGTTCTCAAGAAACATAAAACTCTTCATTTTGACCCCAGCTTAATATTGAAAAGAAGAAAGGATATAATAGTTGAAGTACCACAAACTAAAACCAAGCTCGCTCGTACTCAATACAAAAAACGCTCAGCTCAGCTTTACAATCGAGTAAACAAAGATATTTACATATATAATAAGAAATTAACTGACTGTAAAAAACTACTAACTAATTGGATAAAACCACTTACATATGATGACATTGAGACGCTGCTGGATTAAAATAAAACGCTACTCATCCTTACGTATACACTCTGATTCATTCATAGTCACACTCACACACTCTTTTGCTAACTCTCACAAACCCTCACACTAACATCAAAATTTCACTCACACTCTCGTTCACACTCACACATCTTCATATTCACATACTCACACACTCACATTTATTTTCACACAGCTTCTCATCCCCATTCACACACCCTCACTCTCACTTACACACTAGCATGCCTGCATGCATGCTGCTTGTTTTAGCGTTAATTTTCTATTTATAATGTCATTTCCTTTAGAAATAGGAACATACATTTGTTTAAAACAAGTAAATTATGGTTATTTAAGTTATGGAAGAGCGGAGTCTCCTAACACAGGCTTATTTGCTTAAAAGGAGGCTTCTATCACTAGTTGCTAAGGTTTACTTGTTAAAATTAATAAAACATTTTTCATTTTTTCATTTTTCACATATTTTTGAAAAACAAAACATGAATATTGGCGATTAGCTATCTTACGGTTTTTGATGATGTCGTTTGCGGTTTTTCGATAGCAGTCTCCTTACGGCTACAATTAACTAAATGACTGCTGTGTCAGGACTTATCTTTCATTGAACAAAGTAGTACTTACATGTATTCCATATCCTTTTTACTATCACTATTCGATATTCCAATAAATACACAAATGCCTTGTCCAATACTGCTTATTACTTCATCATTTACTGTAACCAAATAATACAAATGAACTTGGAGAATATAATTCTAATAAGCAGAATTAGTATGTAGTCAAAATAAATTTTATCTCTAAGTTAGTTATAGGATAAAGGCATTCTAGGATTAGGAAATCCTGTAATCCTAATGTAAAGTATGGTTTACAATACAATAATATTAAAAAAAAGGAATGTAGACACAAGTTTATTATAAATAAGTTGTTTAGAACTTAACCTAAAACTCAAGTAATTGCAATAAACTCACCGGTTACTTTAGCATTCATAACACGTTGTATTAATGCTTTCATTTTGTATTTTATTCTGTTATAATTTAATTAAAGAATATAGGTAATTACTGTTTTACGAGCACTATTTAAGTTTCAAAACATATGTTTTCTGTCATAAACAACTGTCATTAAGTGTCATTGTCAAATTCGTTCGTTCGTTCGACAACTTTGGTTATAGCTAAAAGATCTATTCTCTAATGGAGGTTAAAAATATCTAATATTTTTGTAGTGAATCTTAATTAAAAACAGGCTGATTAGCCTGTTTTTAAATTTAATGTTAAGGTAATTAGTAATTCCCTTAACATTTTTTTTTAAAGAGAATACACTGTATTTTCCCTTTTATGCCATAGTTCTGCTATTCGACACAAGATGGCACTGTTCACACATTATGATAATGTTATTAATAATTAACGAAAGATGGCGCTACTAGTTTTATTTGAACTATCAAAGTTCTTTACACCCACTTGAACTGAAATGATTAGTCATTCGACTATACAGTCATTTCATCGCGTAAGTTTATCTGCTGAAATAGCACATCGACTTTTTGATAGTGTCATTGGCCTAATGCCCGAGTTTGTTTTTTAATAAAGTTATCAGAATATTATCGGCGATCAATGCCCCGTGTCGGGCCGCCATCTGACTATGCATAATAAAAATATCATGATTATTTAAAGAAAAAAAACTGGTATTTAGAAATGAGCTGAGCTGAGAAATGCCTTTTAATTTTATTTTCTCACTTCAGGGTAAGACTGATGAGATTCTGAGCTTGTTTGGCCTTCTGACTCTTTTGTTTATTCTGCATTACCACGCTGGCATACGTAGAATATTATGTGAAGATGTTTCTTCGGTCGGTTCAGACTGCCTCGCTATTTTTGTGACATTGGTGCCGCAAAAATAGTGGTCGCAAAAGCAACTGTTGAATGAGATCCTGGGTACGATCCCCAGGTTGGGAAAAGGGTTATTGGGCTGTTCCGAGTGGAACATAAGAAAGAACGAAGTCTTAATTTAATCATGCTAATCGAGTTGTTTTTCTCTTGTTTGCAGCAGAAACTATGTCAACAACATTTACCCTCGTTTAATATTTATACAGTTCGCCACTTATTTCCTTACCTTACACTGGTAGGTAAAAGGTAATTGCGTCGTTTATTACAATTATTACCTTTTCAACAACAATAATAATTATTCAAGAATTTTTACAATAATCATTATATTTTTTTAATAAATTACAATGTGAATATTATAAATTACAAGTTTGGTCAAAATTCTTGTTTTTTTTTTATGTAATCAATTAAACACAAACCTTAATAAATAAATTCTTAGAATTCAGATTTCTGTGGGCATTAGCGTCACCGGGCTGACAGACTGCTGACGGTGGTCACGGTTGGCTCCATGGTCACAAAGGACATAGGTACCTAAGTAGTTTGCTATAGTGACGACGGGTTTCCCTGTAAAAAAAAACCTATGTATGTCCATCAGTGGACTGTAACAATTAGATAGCGTAATAGTATATCTCAATGTTTTGGAAAATTCTAAACAGCAATGCTAGGATGTTTAGACAAGGACAAGTGGCATTAATAAAAGCGACTTCTCTGGACGGTCTCGACCATCCCCTCGGGGGGTGTGAACCAGCGCGATGCTGTTTTTTCTTAGGACAATCCCACACTGTCTCCACGCAGACAGATCATTATATAAGAACAACAGTGACTTAGGCAGTTGACGTAGCGCCTGTGTGTGTGGATAGGTACGAAACGATTTATTTTAGTTGATTAGAGACCAACTTGACAGAGCCTGGAATGTAAATTCTCTATTTTTCCTTGAGACAGATGCATTGAAAAAAGAAATAAGGTTTTTTATTAGGTATCTCTCTTAAATTCACGACTCATCTTCCGTGCGGAAGATGGCCGGTCCTTTGGAAGGCATAGGTACGGGGGACACAGGTCCAACGCGCAGAGGCCCCTTTGAGAACTCATCTAAAATGGGATGGGGCACCAACCGGGGACTATCGGCTGCACTATTGGAGTACAGTCATAAACCGTCCCAGGTGGGTGCAGGTGGTTGTTATTAGGTATATTATTAGGGACATCGTTGGCTGTATTTTACTAAAGTTGAGTCTTGTGATAGCGGTAATTTCATAAATTGTAGCCGCAAGGAGACTGCTATCGAAAAACCGTAAACGACATCATCAAAAGCCGCAAAATAGATGTTTTTTTTTTTTTAAATTTTGTTTCTTTTTATGGCAACGTTTTGTAGAAAACTCACATTACTTTGAAAAGGGTATAGGTAATGGAGAAATCAGTAAATGGATGATACCATATCAACAATAACAACATTTGTCCTCAATATCTAAGTTGTATTCCATAATCGTAGAAGTAGACAAATAATCACCTATTTACACAGCCTGAACAAGTCATCTATCCACACTAACATTATTGACTATCTATAAATCGTCGCAATACAATATATTAAAAACATGTTTAACTTATGAACAATAATTACTGAAGACTGAAGGGCACAGGCGCACAACACCTGCAAGGCATGCGCCGCAAGGTCATTCCCCGGGGCGTTGCGCTTACGCAGCACATTTGAGTTGCAGAAGGTCTGCTTCATAAAATAGTTGATAAACCCACGAACATAAGGTTGAGCTACACGATGACTGATGCATGCGTACCTACCGCCAGTTTGGACAGGTCAACTCAAAGCTGCTATGACTCTTTCCTCAAATGGCCATTCCAGAGTTTCCAGACGTTGCCCTAAATTTTACACTCACATAGTTTTTATACTACAATGTCTGGACTTTATAAAAGAGACCTTGACCTCTGAGTTTGTTTCGGCTTTTCTGTAAATCGTAATCCCAAATGACTTGAAAAAACATATTTCGAGAGAACTCTAGTGCATTCAAAAATTACAATAGCGGCCTTGTGTCATCTGTTAGCCATTATGTGCAGTTTTTCGTGTTGAGTCTGGCCATGGTGCTCTGTACTGTGGGCCGATTCACATTTTCTTGATACCATTGTGATTGTTGCTGTACTTACGAGTGTTTTTAATTTTGGTTTGTTTGCTTATTTGCGTATTGCACGAAGTGCGCGTACAATTTATTATGTTGATACAAAAATGGGACCAGCTGAAAATCAGTGCTGAGCAGTATGCACAGCGAATACTGAGCTGGATTCCTTGCCACACACCGATTATATATTTTAAATGTGTTTCATTATTGTTTTATATTATATCTTGTGTGTGGCAAAATAAATGGTTTAAATGGTAACTAAACGTAAAGATTTTGGTTGAATTAGACATTGAGTTATCTTGTGATTGTGACGCAAAGTGCGGTTTACCAGACGGCTTTGAGCTGAGTTGTGTAGTTGTCTATGTGTGCGTCACCCTAGACCTTCTGTACCATTTTTTATAGCTGTTCAGGTCAAGTGCGTGTGCGCATGTCACGTGCGAATGCCGCGTGCGCGCCTGAAAGAGCTAGCGTACCGCCGAAAAGTGGGAGTAACAGCTCGTGGAAACAATTTAGTCGGTTGGGAGCACACATCCTGCTTCACGATTTTCGGATGAGGATTATTTGAGCATGTTAAAATGTAATTTTGTATGTTAATTTGTATACCTACATAGCTATTCAGACTAATTCTTCGTCCACAGCGGACACATGTCGCGATATACATACGAGTACATGTCCCGCACAGTGGCGTAGCTAAGTAGCTATGAAACCAAGGGCCCCGGGGCAAAAAAGAAATTGGGGCCCTATTAACTAAATACTTTGAAGGTGCAAAACTACTTCATCATCAGCTCCTTATCGCCCACTGCAGGACATAATAAAGCAAAGTTATTTACTAGGTAGTAAGCATTATGTATAACGCAGCAGATAATTATTTATTCGTAATTCCTAATAGTATTAAAAATGTGAAAGTTTGTTTGTTTGTCACGCTTTCACGTAATAGTCGTTGGTTAGGGGCCAAAAAGTTAAAGTCAAAAATTCTTTATTCAACTAGGATATTATATGACTTTTTCGAACGTCGTTCATGGAGGCCGAGGGGCCCCTCGAGCTTTGGGGCCCCTCAAGCTTTGGGGCCCCGGTGCACTGCCCCGCCTAGCCATACGGTAGCTACGCCACTGGTCCCGCAACTGGTATCTGGTGCATGTTCCTTCGACAATCTCTGCAACATGTGCCGAAACACGGTTGCGAACTCGTGTTCCGCGACAAACGTGTTCGGTGTGAACGAGGCATAACGCAATCCAACGCAACGTGACAGTTTGTTATTGCCATCATGTTGGATATAGGAATGAACCGGAACCACTTTGTTAATTAAATCTAAAGGTTTCAGTTAATCCAATAATTTATTTATACTTTTTATGACGATGCTCGTACACCTGCGCTTTTGTCTACACATAAAAATAACTTAGAACGCAAAAGCCACGCGAAATTCAATCTCCCGTATCATCATTATTCCTGCTACATAATAATCATAGAAAACATTTCTTACCATCATGACTGCAATTTCCTAAAGATTAGGAGTTGGGATGCAATTGTACACCAATACCCATCTTCGCTAAAGTTAGTATTATGTTCCACAAGATGATATAAGTCCTATTTAATAGTTAATTATAATTAGGTACGAGAACGGTAGCATTGCTATATCATTTTTTTAAACAGAAAAACTAAATTTCCTTTACCTAACAGGACGGACGTCCGTTGGCCACGCTTACGACCAATGAGGTAACAGACAAATAATTCTACCAAACCTTAGAACAAATCAAACTAACAAGGCCAGCAAGTTTGTTACAATAACATAATTTATAATACAATCCATTGTTTACAAAATTGTCACATGTCGAGCAATGCATGCCTACATAACACATTGTGTAACCCGACGGTCCACGTTTGTACACCAATTGTTACGTCATACGTTTATGGTAAGCGATTGTTTTGGCGTGGACCTCGGACTTAGATTGGTTGAATGAGTGTTTATATTTTCCAGCCAATTGTTAGGAACCCGCTATTGTTCTGAAACCTCGTTTGAACATAGAGAGGTCCTTGATTGAAAAAAAGTTACTAGAAGTTCTATACGAGTACAACAAACTGTAGGCTAATTCAGGTTTTAATTAAACGTAACATTATTTTGTAAACGAAAACTGCAGTATAAAAGACGACTGTGGCGACAGGTCACAGGAACAACTTGTCTGTCACCTACGGATGCCCCATAAGCTAAAGGGCAAAATATAAAAATCCCAGGGCCCCCCAAGTCTGCTCCTGTATGGATCTGAATGCTGGGCCGTGAAGAAGACGGATGAAAGAAGATTGCATGTAGCAGAGATGAGAATGTTGAGGTGGATGTGAGGAGTAACTAGAATGGATAAAAAGAAATAAGTATATTGGAGGAAGTTTTAATGTGGCGCCTGTGACAGAAAATTACTGACAAGGAGGAACGAAAAGCATGTGACTAAGAGAGTGATGAATATGAATGTTGATGGATTGAGGGGAAGAGGGACAAAAGATGGATGGGTTGTGTGAGAAATGATATGAATGTAAATGGAGTAAATGATAGCGGGACGGCTAATAGGGAAGAATGGAAGAAGATAACATTTTGCGCCGACTACAAGTAACTTGGGATAAGGGCAGGTAGATGAAGAAAAAAGAGAACATCATGTTAAAATCGCGGTAAATCCGATTGTCCGGAACTAGTTGCTCAGCTAGTGAGGCTTTTTGTTCCTGTTGTGCCCAAGAACCAACTCAGACTGCGACGACACCGGTTATTGGCCGTGCCAACAGCACGCACAGTGTCCCATGCTAATTCTCCTCTCGTTCGTGCTCTTACAATGCTAAATACTCTTCTGACATCAGCAGCAGAGTGTGATTTGTTTGCCTCGAGATGGATAGATGTGTGTCTTGAATGTTTGAGATTCTGTGAGAAGATGGAAGAAAGATGAGTAAAGTTAATTTCTTTACTAATAATAATGTTATTTTTTTTAAATTTCTGTATTCTGTTGTAATTATTATTTTTTTGTTTTTTCTTACATGTAATTTAACTGTACAATGCTTTGGTTGAGACTATAATACTGTGCTCTGTGCTATATACAAGGTTAGTCAGAAAGGGGGTACTAATCCGAAAGGTTGTTAAAGTACCCATAATAATGAGTAACTTTTGTTCTACCACTTTCCTCAAAAGAGTTTAAGAGAAATAGCTGTTCAAAAATTACAAAAAAAAATATGCTAAAATCTTTCTATCCTCAGCTATGATCAGCTGTGTTTACATTTTAGGTCATATTTGGGCTCACGAATTAGAAGCTCCATTTTCTCAATCCATAACTAAAGCAGGGACGAAGAATTTTTGAAAAAACTAAAATAATAATTATTTTACATGGAAATAAAAAATATCGAACATTGTAATTTTAACACGTGCTTTAAAACCGTCATCAGTGATACTATAAGTGACCTTCGGATTAGTACCCCCTTTCCGACTAACCTTGTATATATAAATATTTATAAATAAATATGTTATGTGCAATGTACTAAGTGAAAAAAAAAATGCTTTAAGAACTACCATTGCGCCTCAATTTATTACACGTCATGGGGTGCATTAAAAGACTATTTATGAGTAAGTGGCGATACTTAAGTACGTCGTATCTTAGGCAGTCAGCCCCGCTATCAACATTGCTGACTGGCTAATGTTTATGTAACGTAAATACAGTCAGGATCAAATACATGTCGCGACGAGTAGACTGTTCAAACAACAACTAGGAAAATTAAGATATAGGAAAATTAACTATATCTCAATATTTGTGATAAGTTACGGTTTACTCAGATGCGTTTTTCGATTCGCGACCGCGCCGCGAGTTCAGCTCATGATTAAGGGCTCCGTTTGGTTCCGAAACTAGTCGGTCAATCCCGAGAAATGCACGTGAGTAAACCATAACTAATCATAAATATGAATGTGTCTCACGAAAGTTATAGTACAAAAATATAACTCAATAAACAAAGGGTGTTTCAGAACACAGGACACAACAACTGTTATGCTGACAAGAATTTTATTCCATTGAGATAAAGTTTAATTTCTTTAGTTGTTATGATAATTACGAATAGTCTGTTCGTCCTGATTCCTGATATATTTGGTGGTGACTGTAAATGTAACAAGTAAACATACTTATTTCCCTATCTATCGAGGGGCATCTAATACCACAAAGTATCTTCAATCTCCAGTTGGTATTAAAATATTATCGCATACCAGAGTCAAGTACCTACGAGTATCTGTGCAAACTACTATCAATCATTTTAAGATAACAATTGAACTATGAAATATTACTACTTACTCATTTCATATTGATAACACTAATATATGCCTATGGTCTGATAAAATTGTATTGTTGCTATTCGTAAACTTCTCATCTCTTATTTTACAACTTTTCCCGGAATTATTTCCTACTAAGAAAAATGGTGGAGTGTAGGAATATTCCCATGGCATCTCCATATGCTACTATTAAAAATAAATACTTTAACACTTTTTCTATCTTACCGTAAAATAGTGAATATTTATCAGTGTAGAAATTTAAGTTAGTTACGGTTTTAATACCTACTCTCATTTTTATAGTAGGTAAGACCGATAATGTATCCATCCTGTCACGTTTGATATCTAATCTTAACTCTAATAGCAAAATCAATACATACAGACATTGCTACAGCCTTGCTCTAAAACTTGCCAGTCATCAGACATGTGCTCGAGCCTATCAACGCACATGTTTTGGTTTATACAATCGAAATCTCGTTGTATCGTCGACCTTATCAACGCAACGTGACGCCGACGATAGTAAAATTATTAACCGCCGCCGATCGAAGTATTCAACGTTTTCTGTATAATCAATGGGTACAACACGTTTTTATTTGACGTATTAAAATTCTTATGAATATCCCGGGGAAGACGGAGGGTTATGACCGACTCTTATTACGGCTGTCCCATTTTAATTAAAATCTAGTAAGGGACACTTTTTATAAAAATCGGTTTATTGCATGATCTTGCTAACCTATAAAGTCTCTACCAAATACAAAAACACCAGCGTTGAAAACTCAAATAATAAGCACATAATTGAACTAGTAAGTGCCATTCACTGCCTGTGATAATTTTAAAACCTAGTAAGTCACTTTAACCACATGGTTTTACATAACATAAATATTTTTCAAAGGCTGACCGATTTAACGTTTATGTTTATATCTCCTGTAAAATTTAGTTTTTAGCCCTTACTAGGTTTTGAAATTGGACAGCCGATTAGCTAAAAACCCACGGTGTTCCTGCTCCTGACCTTTGGGCGGGGTCGCGGGATTCGCAGCTGCATGCACCGCAACCCCGGCAGGCCCACAGAAGGAGAGGTTCACTAGACGCTGGCTTTGCCCCGTGTCCTCCTGAGAGGCGCGCGCGCAATACAGCACGCCCGCCTTCTCGGACCTGTTACTGGTCGGGCGATGGGTCCCCTAACCCGCCGCCCAATGTGTACAACTCTAAAACATGCGTGTTGGAGAGAAACTGTTACGATTAGGGTACTTGTCGACTAACCAGAATATATCTAACAAGAATCACAGGATATAATGAGAAGTGGACGACCTGGACTGGACTGTTCGACACTAAGGGCGTATAAATACAGGAAGCAGGTAACCAGCGCCGACCTACCAGCACTTATCGGTACTGGTCCGTGCAGGTGACCGCTACATAAAGGAAGCGGGTAGAAGAAGGGGCTGGTATTTTTTTGCAAAAATACGCCTTGTTCCCTTGCAAGTACAGCAACAAATGACGGCCTACCAGCGCTGATCGGAGCAGGTCGGAACTTGTCGGCGAAGTTTGGAGCTTGTCGGCGCTGGTTCGCCACACAGTATAGAAACTACCTGTGCCGACTAAATGCGCGGACCAGCACCGACAAGCGCTGGCAGATCGGCGCCGGCAACCCGCTTTCTACGTGTATCATACGCACTAATTAAGGTTCCTCGTTAGTTCTAAATTAAGACAAAAATAATAATCATTCCTAATTTATAATCCGCACTTACGTAGCCTCTCCGAATGACGTTAACTGGAAAATAATAATTAAAAATGCAAATATTTTTCCTGCTTACGTGCGCATTTGTTAGTTCATTTCGTGGCCCCGCGTGACATATTGTATGAGGCATTTCATTTAGCGCAACAATTTGAAGGGCACCAATTCGAGTAATACCGGCTTCCCACGGTGCGTTATACCGCGCACCACGACACACGAGCTCGCACCGACGCACCATGGGAATAGACTCGTCCGTGGTAACGCGGACGCGTGCGGAGCGATGCGCCGTATCCACATCACACACCCTCATAATATGGCTTCCCACGGTGCGTGATTTTACGGATGATATCACGCACCGTGGGAAGCCAGCTTTATAGGAATTGGAAAACTATAGGTGTAATTCGAATTGATGCTCTTCAAATTGGTGCCCTAAATGGAATGCCTCTATTTAACGACACGTAACCATTTATGACATAAATATATAATTTTCTTAGCTAAACTTAAAGTTCCTAATTAGGAGTTCGACATTAGATACGCAAATCTTCTTTTTTTTTGCAACGGCAAGCACGTTTTTTAAGTTAGGTTAAAACTTTCATAACTATACCTACTATCGATACTATTTAGGGTTTCTGCTCGAGAATTCTCGAGTCGAGAAATGTCGAGAAATCATGCCAACTTCGAGACAAGAAAAAATACCTCGAGAATTCGAGAACTCGAGAAATCGAAGATTTTCTTTTATTACTGTAAAATTGGCTTAAAAGATACGTAATCATTGCATTCTGGCTTCTGATCGTTCTCCTTACGAGGCACGAGTAAGCGAGGCAAGCGAAGAGACACATAACATACCTGCAACTCCAAGTACTCTTATTATAATGTGACATTAAAATGTCAAATAAAAATTAACTGTAAGATAAACTCCGTTCATCTATTGTTGGGTTTCTGAATACAAAATCGATGACTAGATAACTATCCAAACAATAAGTGAGTTTGTAAATTGATCACTAGATGGGGTATCTTTTTAAAGCCCATCTAAATATACTTTTCTCGCCTTAAACTTTACATCTTTTTGCAATTAGGCCCCAAGTTTAAATGAAAATCTCCTCTGGTACCTATGTGCAATGATTTTAAAACGAATGAAATACACACATGAAATATAAAATTTAAATCACAATATTTTCTCTTTGTTATTTTTAATCATAGCAACAGCACAATAAAACTATTAAAACAAAATAAGTAGGATTTTAAAGTTTTATTGTAATTTATAATATTCGGCGGTAAAGTTTATTTATATCTGAAAAAAAAACTAAGCTAACGTACCTATATGTGGTGTAAATGAATGGGTTCTAGGGCAGGACTGGTTATTTCACAAAGGTAAATATCAAAGTGCCCTAGTTAAAGATATCTCATGTTAAACTTTTCATCCGTGAACATTTCGGATGGATTTCTTTCGATGCCTTTTTATTGGTACTGATTTATTTGAAATAGCCTCCAGCACTTCCAAATCAAATTCCGATGAAATACTCGAGTCCATTTCGCTGGGAGTCCAAAACTCACTATCGATTAACGATTTACGCCCCAAATTGGTCAGTCAAGTTAACTGAAGTTTGAACTAAGTAAGATCATCTTCTGACTGGGGTGTCCAGAAACGCAATGTGTCATTTTATCGAACCAATAGCGGTGGAATAGATAAACTACGGTTAGGAGTACCTGAGAAACTGAAAAAATAAGTTATCTGAAGTTTGAAATAGGATTATCTTCTGACTGGGGTGTCCAGAAACGCAGTGAGTCAGCTTATCGAAATAATAGCGCTATCGAACAGATAAACTACGTTCAAGAGTACACCAGAAAACGGGAGTATGCTGATTATTTAAGGTTTTTAAAAATTTCTCGAATGACCCGAGAAACCCGAGAAATCGGGCTCGAGAATTCTCGAGACCCGAGAAAAAAAATATGTCGAGAAAACAGAAACCCTAATACTATTACTCTTCATCAATAGTAAGTACTACTATTGTATTGAAAGAGAACGTTATGGCTACTCATTTTACTATAAAATCTACATATTTTGTTATATTATACTGGTTCCTTTCCCCCCTCCTGTATTAATCAACCCCTCATATTTCGTGAAACTGAAATGCGCTACGGAAGCTATAATAGTGTAGCAAACTACCTCTCCCACACGCTTACTCATCTATTTGCATGCTAAGCTATACTTTCGCTTACTTATTTAGTAAATTCTCTAGTAAATAGGCTGTTCTTCCGAAGTGAGTCAATCTAATGTCGTTTTCCATAACTTAGTTGATTTAATTTTAGATCACACGCAACGTAATATTAATAGCAATTATCGAAATATTTTATAAATAAGTTCAAAGGTTTGTGCTTTGTTAGCTTCGTAATTAGCACGCGATGCGCATCGGTTTAATTAAAGTTGTGCAGTGATTTTGATAAGCTTTAATTCTTTTTTTGACTGTCTCGTTGGTCTAGTGGTCGCAATCGCGACTGCTGAGCGTGAGGTCTTGGGTTCAATCCCCTGGTCGGGCAAAGTGTTTTTGGGTTTTTCCGTGTAAAATTTCTCAGTAGCAGCCCGGAGCTTGTATTTGTGCCCGGTTGATGGCAATAGGCTCGCCCCTATTACATGGGACTTATACATAACGGTGAAATGTGGATGTACTACACACCTCTGCCCAACCCTTCGGGGAATACAGGCGTGATGCTATGTTATGTTGATTCGTTTTTTTTTCTTACAAAGTGAGGTGTAGGTAATGCCGGTCACTAACATTCGTACGAATACGCGAACCCACAAGTGTGGACCCACATTTGTAAATGATTATGCAAAGTTTTTCCATACTACTTAATTTGAAAACATTTGCACTATGTTCGAATGTTTGCGCGCATTTGAGTGACCGAGGTAAGACCTTACCTTAAGGCGCTGATAAACCTGAGCATTCACTTGTAATGAGCATTCTAGCGAATGTTACAAAAGACAAGAAATTAATGAATGTTCAGTTCGACAACATTTAAGAATGGCGAATGCTCGATGTTTTGTTACAACAGAATGCTCAGGTTTATCAGCACCTTAAGACACCGACGAATAACGAAAATGTTATCTTAATGAAATTAAATAAGCAATACTTAAAGCATTTTTTTTTTGTTTTAACAACTTAATTTGCCATGTGTGACAAAATGCTTCTATCCTCGACAATGGTTAGTTACTAATGAATTTTATGAAATTATACCTAATAGAAATACTAAAACATCATAAAACATTTTACTAACATTGATAACGCAAGTGTATCAAATAAATTGTAACTATATTAAACTTTACACTTATTATTCAGTCTTATCGGTTTACTATTATCGTATAGTCACGGAATAAGTATAGTTTATTACACAATTGCAAACGTCACGTGACACTTACAGTTGTGCGTGTCACACACATTTGCCTATAATTTCATAGTAGTAACAAGATAAATATACAACTAGATACTACATAGTACCGATAAGCCGTAAGTTTGCCAGCATAGAATGAGATACTGCTCAAAAGAATTACCTAGTATGAATTTTGCATACAAAAGTTACTCTGAAATTTTTCTTAGTTCAACGTATGTATGTAAATGGACGTAGGCCTCTTTCAATTACTAATCAGAAGCCGGCGAACGAAACGATCGAACTGGTTCTCGTAATTTTTTAAATCCTTGTTGCATCTTATTCTGTAATCGTTTTCAATCAAAACGGCCTAAAAGTGTGCTAAAATTAAGTCGGAAGTTCTTGATTTTGATTAGAGAGTTCAGTAGTTTTTTTTTTATTTTGATTTTGGGTAATAACACCGTTTTGTTCCCCGGCTCCTCAAAGATGTTTTACGAATATAATTCTCTTATTTTTGTGCAAACATTTATTTTGTTTATGCAATTCATTGACTCTATTTACAAAGCGTATTAAAAGTAAAAAAAAACAGCATTACTAATGCATACAACCATTGTAATACCGGCTATAATTTTAATTACGTGATTTACTGAAAAATGGTCAGAGCGAGTCACGTGCGTCAGAAATCAGTCGTCAGTCGTCAGTGCGGCGAAGTGACGCTGAATACACAATACCAATACATATGCATATATTGGCGACGGCACGTGTATACGATGGCCGAGACACGGCTACACGTGGAAGCGGCTGGTAACAGAAATACGATTTAAAAAGAATGCTTTCTTGGCATAATCCCAATTACTGACCCACTGCTAGGCACGTGTTTTTTTTCAGAATGAAAAAAGTTTATTTAGGCCTTACTCCACGACGCTGGTCTGGTGCGGGTTGGCGGATTACCTACACATACCATTGAGAATTATTTAGAGCCCTCTCAGGTGTGCAGGTTTCCTCACGATGATTTTCTTCACCGTTAACGCGAGCAATAATCAAATTCTGAGCCACACTTGCATTCGAAAAGACTGAAGTGCGGGCCGGACTAGAGATCAGGAGGGCTAATAAGGACGTTTGGTGAAACATATTCCGTTCCATTTTTGTAATCATAACTGCAAGTGGGCTGCATATCCAGTCGGCAATTGTCACGCAATTGCATTGACTACTTCCTAATTGCCTTCAAGCTGGCAGTTGTGTAGTTTAAAGTTGCGATTGGATGTGCAGTCTACTTGCAGCTGTGATTACGAGTCTTCTTCTTCTTCCTGCCCTTGTCCCATGTTACTTGGGGTCGGCGCAACAAGTTTTCTTCTTCCATTCCGTCCTGTCACCCGTCATGATATCACTGACTCCCTTCTCTTTCATATCATTCTTCACACAATCCATCCATCTTTTCTTTTGCCTCCCTCTTCCTCTCCATTCATTCACATTTATATTCATAACTCTTTAGGTCACATGCGTTTCATCCCTCCTCTTCGCATGCCCATACCAAGACAAACGATTCCCTTTCAACTTTTCTGTCACTGGCGCTACTTTCAAACTTCCTCTAATATACTCATTCCTGACCTTATCCATTCTGGTCACTCCACACTTCCATCTCAACATTCTCATCTCCGCTACATGCAATCTTTTTTCATCCGTCTTCTTCACGGTCCCAACATTCCGATCCATACAGTGCGACAGGCCTTATCACGGACTTGTAGATTTTCCCCTTTAACTTGAGAGGCATCCGTGGGTCGCAAGTTATTCCAGTGACCTGTCGCCATTTCATCCATCCTGAGTTGATCCGGTGCGTTACGTCTCGGTCTACTCCGCCATCCCCTTGGACAAGCGACCCACCCGAGGTACCGAAATTCGGAGCAGGTCGGTATGGGTGTTCCGGCGAGAGATATTGGCACAGGACTAGAGAGACCGCCAAAATCGCAAAACAAGTACTCTGTTTTAGTTCTACTCAATTTCAGGCCAATTGTGATGCAGTTGTGATTACGAGTATGAAACTAAATATGATTCACCAAATGTAACGTTATTAGCCCCCTTGTAATATCTGTATGACGTGACACAATAACATTCTGATTTCTTTAGAGCTCCTGCTTCTAATCTTAGATTAATTAAAGGGGGATATAAAACTTTCTTTAATGTGTGTGTTTGTGATAATTCTAGTGCTTGCTTTGTAAATAGCACGTGTGAACTATGGTCGAGGTGCAGTCACACGTGAACGTGACTGGTAACGAGTAAACGAAAATATTTAACTTATACAAGGTTAGTCGGAAATCAGTACTAATCCGCGAGCCACTTAAAGTATCACTGATGGCTGTTTTAAAGAGTGTTAAAATTCGATAAGTTTTATTTCGACGTAAAATTATTTCACGAATTCAGAACATGGAGCTTCTGATCCGTGGCCCCAAATATGACCTAAAATGTTAAACACAGCTGATCATAGCTGAGATATTTAAGCGTATTTTTTATGAAATCTTTGGACAGCTATTTCTCTTAAACTATTTAGTTATTCAATAATATGTACATTTTAACACCTTTTCGGATTAGTAAATCGGTGGGAAAACCCACCAACCTTGTACAGGAACATATTTTTTTAAAGATGAAGGAAATAAATTGTTGTTTCGGATTTCTTTCATGCTTATATGTTTATAAAATAAAAATAAAACATTCACTTTCTTATGCGAGTCATTACGTCATATTCAAAAGCATTACTTCGGCTACTAAGTAGTAGAAACAGCATGACTGACGAATTTATATTTGTCCCATAGTAAAAGTTGAACAGAATGGTGAGCAGGATTCATAGTCTTCGGATATACAGCATAACTGGTCAGTCGCTTTACTTGTTTTTATTTGATCAAACTAGTGTATGTTTAATGAATGGCACGTGTGCGCGATGGTCGAGGCACGGTTACACGTGGACGCAGTGACGCGGTGATGACGGATAACCCGAGATTTTAATTAAAACATTACCTTTTTCGGTGCCTCTGAAAGCACGTTAAACTGTCGGTCCCGGATGTCATACGAATATACGACAGCCGTTACGGGCAGGGCCGTTTTAGACCATACAGAGGCCCTTTAGAAAGCCAAAAAACTTGAATGAAAACATCAGAATGTACATTTTGTTCAGTGACTTTATTGGTTTATTAGATTGTCGCCAACTTGTAGGTCAAGTTGTACTCGTATTCATACTGCAGTGAAAAGTTAGAACGGAAGGAATTTGTCTCAAATTAAAGGACATTTCTGCTGAGCGAACCTGGTTATCTGGAAGCTTTGTTAATGATGCTTTGAACCAAGAAACCAATGTATTTTTTTTATTTTCTTTAAATTTCGAGGCCCCCATCAGCTCTTGGGCCCTGGGCCCGTGACTCATGTGCCTTTATGGTAAAGACGGAACTGGTTACGGGTAGACAGAAGCCCGAAAGTCTGGCTACCAGTCTATCCATAGGATATCGGCATTGCTCAGTAACTGGGTTGCGGAGGTCTGATGGCAGTCGCTTTGTGTAAAATACTGGTAGTCAGCCGGATCTGGTTAAACTGGAAGCTGGCGCGGGAGAAGGTTAGGCAGAACGTAAGAAATTCCAACTTGTTAGGAACCAATATGGAAAATTTGAGGATCCATGGTGCTTCTCATTCTGAGAAAAAGCCCATACCCAACAGTGAGACAGTAATGCAAATACGTTTTATTATTTAATGAAAAAAGTTTCGTCACCAAATTGTGATTTATGTGGAGTGGTTGATGATGTCCTTCATGTCTTGATGGAGTTTGTCCGGAATGAAAATACTAGGGTAAATATTTTTGGACCGTTAAAAATGAATGACATTGGCATTTGTAACATCATTCTTGCTTTTCCAGTGTCCGATAAAGCAAAACTTTTGTACAAACTAGTGATAAGTAGATCGTAAGCTAGTGATAAGTAACGTATTTATAAGTTATCAATTTTTTCCCCCCACTCGGCGATATGGTCGCTAAGCGACAAAACCATTTAAATAAATAAAAAAAAGAGACGGTAAAGTAATGGGCTAAGTAACATTAAGTTGTGTAACCAGAGAATTTATGTAGGTGTACACAAGTCTGATGATAAAAAGTAATGGTTTATCTGTTTCAATTACGCATTAGGTGCATTTATGTATTTTTAATAGATTTCTTCATTATTAAAACAAACATTGGACTAAAAACCTAATTTACACAAACATACAAGTATGTTTACTTCTTTGGTGTAGTAAATCAAGGAAATAATTAGTTTACTAGAAAAAGAATCACTATGCCCATTTACGCATAAAGGGAGAGTCGAAAACTGCATCATAATTGCGCAAAACACTCGTAATCGCTAGGGCTTCGATTTTGACAGGTCAACAATTTCCATAGCAACGTCATCATCATCATCGTTCAGCCGAACGACGTCCACTGCCGGACATAGGCCTCCCCCAAGCATCGCCATATCCATATCCACCGGTCCTGAGCTCCATGTTGGGCGGTTTGCCATAATCGCCACGCTTGGCAGGCGGGTTGGCGATCGCAGTATGGTTGTTAACATACTCAGAGAATGCTGCTGCCCATCCTCTGGTGAGTCACCCATAGGAAGGGATGGGGTATTGCTATTCTTTGCGTCTGGCCCCACACGGCACTAGCAACTATAGCAACGTATGTATTAACAATCCGACTTCTCCACCACTATGTACCACGCAATGAATATTGTTGTAGTGTCAAAATGAAAGCAATTTAAATTACGAATGTGATACGCCCTAAGACCAAGTATGAACGCCATTCGGATGCTGGTCTGACTGCCAATTCTGTCAGTTCAGTAAAAGGACTAAAATAAAAATGAATATGAGTTTTTAGAGTCTGTCGTGGTGGCCCGGAGGTTACAGACCCGCTTGTTAAGCACCGGGTTGCGGGTTCAAACCCAGGCATGTACCAATGTGACTTTTTGCAATTTCATATGTACTTTCTTAGTTAATCTAAGACGTCACTGACATACGGTGAAGGAAAACATCGTGAGGAAACCTGGACTTTAATGTTCTGAAATCGCCAACCCGCAATGAGCAAGCGTGGTGATCAATGCTCGTTCCTTCTCTGTACGAGAAGAGGCCTTTGCCCAGCAGTGGGACAGTTACAGGCTAATATTTATTTATTTATTATGAATTTTTAGAAACAATGAACGCGCAGAACTCGGACCCTGATTTCTGCAAACATTGATTAAATTTTATTAGCTATGTCTACACCAGTGCGCTTTCATGTTCATCTTGCGTCTGAAGCATGCGTGAAGCGCCATAGCGCATGCCTTAATACTAGTTCGAAAAAAGCGCGTGCCACTAGCGCATGCTAATCCGTCTATTGTATGTCGATTGACGAATGACCGAGGCGCACCGGTGTAGATGATTAGCTGTACGCGACTTATGGCAATCAATATTGCATGCGCTTGACGCAAGAGGAATTGAAAGTTGAAAGCGCAAGATGAACATCACACGGTTGTAGACATACCAATTCTTTTCCTTTCAATAGAAGACTAGTCATCGCAGAAATTTTTAGGTTCAAATGAACCGGTGGATGCAGTTTCAAATCCTAACCCAGTCCTTTGATCGCCGCCTTGTAGACGAATGTAATCACTCTACATAAAGCATAAAAATACCTACGATATTACGTAACAGTTACGCATAAATCGACAGATTACCGAATAGTTCCCTCCTCACGTTTACGTGTTGTGTGTTTGCAACGTGATCGAGTGGCAGCCCTGCCCAAACGTAGACGCGTGCGCACGTGATCAAGTTTGTAACCTAGTTCTCGCGGCGCACACATGCGTGGGTTTTCCTCGAGTATCATGAGGCCAATTGAACTAATGTTTTTTTTAAATCGCTTTTGCCCATCTTTTCAACCACCGAGCGTTTGATTTGACTATTATCTGTATAACAAAAACGTCGAATAGCCGTTTGAGCGTCACACCAATAATTCAGCCCTCATCAAGCTGTCTCCCTCTCAACCCCTCGGCAACAACGTCCTAAGCCGAGGTCCGAGTCCCACTAGGGTCGCCCTTACCCTTAATGCTGTTATTGCTAGTAGTCATGATGTTAGTGTAGTATAAGTAGTTAGCTTAGGTTAAGTATTTTACTTCCCCGCCATTGGCTGGAGACCCTTCAGGTCTCACCAATAATTGCCCGGTTACGTAGAAACGGTCCGCATAGACCATCTACAGCAGTCCAATAGAAAAGCACTTGAGCTACAGTTCGATTGCAATCTTTAACAATTTTGTTAGTAGTTCAGCCTCATTGGTCTAGTGGCCGCAAGCGCGAGTGCTGAGCGTGCAGCCTTGGGGGTCTACTCCCTAAGCACGAAGTCCGTGGTTTCGGCCTTAGTTACGAGCGTTTCCTACTCCCTATCACCTACGGACATACGAATATTTCGGGGCCCGAACTAAGAATGTATGATAACACGATTTGACAGTTGTCCCTATTACCGATGTGATTTTGCCCATCCGAAAATTTGAACTTGACACTTGTTTTGTTCACTTCTACGTTAGTCTGTGCTAAATAAATGTATTTTCTTTCTTTCTTTCTTTCTTACGTTTCGGGCTACTTTCGGACGGGCGACTAACTTCGTTGACGGAATTAGGGTGTAAGCCCCGTGGATTCGATTTCCATGTCAGTCAAAGTGTTACTGGGTTTTTCCGTGTGGGATTTCTTAGTAGAAGCCTGGAGTCTGGATTTGTGCCCAGTTGATGGCAATAGGCTCGCCCCATGGGACTTAAACATAACGGCGAAATGAGGGTGTACTGTACACCTCTGCACAATCCTTTTGGGAATATAGGCGTGATTTTATGTTATGTTTGTTAGTTCGTAGTAGTATTGACCTCTTAATCTGAACTACAGATAGAATATCAGAAATATGGCAGCGGGGCGATATGGTGATTGATTGCACATTAATCATTTTAAAGTAAAATTTCTTCTCTATTGACAAATTAATGGAAGTGCTCTCCATTTCTAGCGATAACTCGTTATCGTCGTCTTAGAGTGAAAACCTGGGGAATGCAAATTGGTCATTTTTATTTTATCACGACTTAAATGTACTGTAATTTTAATAGAGCCGCTCCACACGAAATTGATTTGTAGGAACTAAAACTAAGCCTTTATTAGGTATATAAAGTTAGTAATAAATAAAATTGAGTAGCTTTTGCCCGGAACTTCGTCCACGTGAAAACCTACAGGAACCGTGCAGTAACCAAACGAATTTCCGCGGTGTTCACTCTAAGGCTACATTATTTATTTATTTATACTTCTATGTACTATGGTGGTACATAAGGCGGACTTAATGCCATTATGCATTCTCTACCTTTGGGTTAAAAAGAAAAGACTCTAAACAGGTACAAAAAAACAAGATAATTTCTCAGAAGACTATAAAATCACGTTATAGTGTAGCGAGTTCAATAGTCGCAGCACTGCAAAACGTCACTAAAATTGAAAGTACGTAGTGTTAGCACCCACAGGTTGTAAGTGATGTAATGCAATCTATTTGTAGCTAATACCACACGTAATAATTGACAATACTGATGTATCTCACGTATGTTTATACTTTGCAACGTGATCAAGTGGCAGCCCTGTCGGATAGCAGACGCGCGCGCACGTGGCCACCTAGTTCTCTCAGTCAACTCGCAGCCATTAAACACCGATTTTTTCTACGAGTTAAAGTACAATACGGCCGACGTATCTTGGCGAGTCTGAAGTTAGTTGTTTGGCTGCGCAATGAATCTTTAAAAACGAAATTGTCTACTGATACGTCGGCCGTATTGTACTATTGTTATACTTACTATAACCTCGATTGTAGGTTAGTGATAAGGATCGTAAACTCAAAACTCGTTTATTCAAAATAGGCTAGAATTACTTAGTTTTTCTTGAACGACAATTTTACATAAGACAACCCCCAAAAGCGCCCACCCTACACCGCTTCCTAGTGTTTATGCTGTGCATAACATAGACGGCGCAACAAACTCCCCAGCAACACAGTTTGACGACACGTTTGGTGCAGTGGCTAAGCGATTGACTTCTGCGCTACGGGTCGTGGGTTCGATTCCCACACGGAACAAAAATTTGTATGGCCGACAAATGGTTGTTTCGGGTCTGGGCGTTTGTTTGTAAGATTTGTGTCTGTAAACGCACCCACGATACAAGAGAAATTATTAGTGTGGGGCAAAGTTTAAAAAAAAAAAGAATACAGTTCTGTGTGTCAAGTGACTTAATAAATGAGTTTATACACAAAAAAAGTTATTATTAATTACATTGATTAAATTATGTAAGTTGAGGATAATAAACAAAATCTTTACGTATGTTTCGGTGCGCTTTGGATTGATTACATATTTTATGATATTATTACTGACGAGCGGTTTTTCTACGACTCGTCCCATTCTTAGCGGCAACAGGACAACACTAGTCGCCGTCAACCGCCAGAGATGGATTAGGACTTGCCGTTGGCACTTCCCACTGAAATGTTTGCATAAGTATTTATTACTGTGTAAGCCGAGGTGTATTATATCTATTATAAGTTTAGTGAGTATTTTTTCCACCCTAACAGTACACAAGTAGATTCTTGTTGCTATTCTTTGACAACCCCTCTTGCGTCACCCAAGAGCCACCGCATCGTGATAAAATCTAATCTTAGCCAAAACCACGTCATGTACAGTATACGGAGGTTAAAATGATATACTATTAACTCTATTTTTAAAGCAAACTAGTGTGATGTCTTGCAACGTGACTAAATGGCAGCCCTGCCGGAACGCGCACAGACGCGTGCGCATGTGAGCAAGTTCGTAACGTAACCCAATTCTCACACAAACGCCCAACAATATTAGAAATTAAGAACTACTACAGTTCTTAAAATTTTTGTAACAATCTCTTTGGACATCACGGCTCATCTTCCGTGCGGAAGATGTCCGGTCCTTTGGAAGGCATACACGGGGACACAGGTCCAACGCGCAGAGGCCCCTTTGAGAGCTTTAATCTAAAATGGGGTGGGGCACCAACCCGGGACTATCCACGGCTGTACTATTGGAGTACAGTCATGGACCGTCCCAGGTGGGTGCAAGACTATTGTAAAATGTGGTGAAAAATATCTGGTCTATGGGAAGGGGTGTTAGGTGGACTGATAACTTCTATTGCCGGAAGAAAACGGCGTCTGCCTTTCAACATTTAAAATTGAAGTGTTGGCAGACGGTGACTCGCCAGCTCACTAGCTGGGCCCCCTGAAAAGCCGCCAGTACATAGACGAAGGGGGCAACAGACGTGTGAGCGGCTAGAGGTGTAGAGAGGTGTGGCCCCGGTTTCGCCGTCGCGGGTCTAAGAGACCCGGAGTGGGTTTCCCCGCTATTACGCCTTTAGACACTTCCACCCCCGAGCATATAGCTCTGGCGGCCCCCCTCTGGCCGGCCGATAAAGGCAAGACAGAGTTTAGAATCCTGCGGGCACTCTTGGGGTTCCACTCCAGCCAGCCAATAAAGGCAAACTGGAGACGAGGCCCTGACCGACTCTCTGAGGCAATAAGGTTGTTACAATTATTGTTATACTAGCTAAATGTTTTTTTTTTCTAATGGACTGCATGTAAATGGTCCTTTCGGAGTGTTTCTTCGTAACCGGGCAGTTATAGGCAAGACCTGAAGGGTCTCCAGCCAATGGTTGGAAAGTAAAATACTTAACCTAAGCTAACTACTTATACTACACTAACATCATGACTACTAGTAAGTAGCAACAGTACTAAGGGCGACCCCTAGTGGGACTCGGACCTCGGCTTAGGGCGTTGCTGGCGGGGGTTTGGGGGGCGTGACAGCTTGATGAGGGCTGAATTATCGGTGTGACTAAATCTGATATTTATTGAATGAGGCCAGGACAATGGGGCGGGTTGAACGTCGCATGTTTATAAATAGAGAAATGAACTTTGTTCTCTGGTGCCTGGATACAATTACGCAACCCTTAAGCTAGAGACAAACTGATCCCACGTGTGAAACGTATGCGATGTATTATGACATCTGGGCAACTGACAATGCAAACATTTTCTATGAAAGTACATGACTAAGAAACAGACTTGTTACATGTTGCATTGCATATGACAAAAGTGTTTCTAAATCATTTATTTTCATGGAAAATGTTTGTATTATCAGTAGTCCAGATGTCATAATGCATCGCATAAGTTGCATACGTGGGATTAGTTTGTCTCTACCTTTAATAGTCATTTTCTATGCTCATTACATAGAACAACGTCACTATAAAACAAATTCATGCATCACACTTTCACATGTAGGTAGGTATAGGTATTAGTAACAAACAACACGAATGTGTTTCCCTTGCAATGTCATGCAGAGACAACCCTGCCGTCACGCGCCAGACGCGCGCGCACGTGACCGCGAGGTCGACGCTTCCTAGCTGACGATAAATATTCACAATGAGGCCGACCAACCCGCTGGCCGCTACACTGCGTTACACAAATATACGCTAAGTCGTCACCTAACTGTGCATTGAACTAAAAAATGCACTGCCGTTCACACGTTTTTTCCCATGTAAAAACTTACAACTGACTGTATAATTAAAAGTTAATGTAAATTACATACATTTAAATTGCATTAATGTAGTCTACATTAATTCTTGTTCTAAATAACCTCCATTCACAGGTATGCTGGAAAAGATTTCTTTAAGAAATAAGCCGTACCTTTGTACACTATGGTCCTGATTAATTTATCTTTAATTAAGTGTTGTGTGTACATTATTAAGAGCGTTTACGCCATACGGCATTTCATACAAATTTTCAAGTCTTTGTTTTTCGTAATGACGGAACCGATTGTGATGAAACTTCACACACATAAGCAGGATACTTAGGTCTAAAAAGTTAGTAGAAAACATTTTCGAAATGTCTTACTTAAAAAAAGATAATTGGAAATTTCTGTTTGTATGGAAAATTTAAAATCGGTCTAATTTAACTGTAACACTATTTTTCGAAAATGTTTTCTACTAACTTTTTAGTCCTATGTATTCTGCTGATGGGTATGAAGTTTCATTAAAATCGGTTCAGTCACATCCAAAATTAAGGACTTGAAAATTTGTATGAAATGCCGAACAGCGTACACGCTCTTAAATAAAATGAGTAAATTGATAAGTGTTTTCTTTTGTGTACGAATCTTTTATAAATACAAAACAATATTATAATAATGTTTGATATCAACTACCTACTGTATTTATTATATGTAATACAAACGCCGAGAAATAGATGAAAAAAGAAAACTACGCAACATCATTTTCATACTATAAGTAAAACAATTACAATAACATTCCTAGTACTATTTAATGCCACGATTCGCCATGTTTACCTATTACATGCAATAAAGTGTTAGCCTAGAATTAGTCTTGTGACTATTTACTTATAATTTAATTTTCATTCAAGTTATTGTTTACCTATTCCACTAAGGAGGTCAAGTCGTCTTTCCATTAAATATTCATTGTTACCCTATTCACGTGATCGAGTGCAATCGATACGAATTACGAATATAGAATATTGGTTTTGAGTCGTATTTTGTTGGAATATACGACCAGAGGGGTCGTATATTCCAACAAAAACTTTTGCGTACAATTTACTTATAATTATACTAATACATGTATGTAGTAAGGTCATCTGCCTAGCCTTTTCCCAACTATGTTGGGGTCGGCTTCCAGTCGAACCGGATGCAGCTGAATATCAGTATTTTACATGGAGCGACTGCCTATCAGACCTCCACAACCCAGTAACTGGGTAATACGATACTCTTGGTAAGACTGGTTGTCTAACCAAGGTAATCAAATTTCACTCTCGCTTTTCTCAATATTTGTTGGGTAATTCATCAACTCGTCCTACATGCCTACGGCCCATTTAGGACGACTTGCAGAAAATCAAAATAAATAATATTTTCATCCTGCAACTCGTCCCACATTACTATCAAAATGAGAAAAGGTACAATCATTAGCAAAAGTGTTAGTATGTAAATAATAAAAAAAGTTAAATGGCTACAGGGAGATATGGCGGAGCAAGGAGCTTCACGGACGCTTCTACCGGGCCCTTCATGGTCCCAATGTAGACTTTCTGGCGTCCGTAAAAAGTATCTCCTGATAAGTCTGCTCGCCTGGTATCATGCTTCACAAAATGTTAATGTGATCTGTGTGATTCTTTTCTCATCACAGGCACTTCTAACGTTGAGTGTTAGGTAGAACGGCTGTAACGCGACTGATCCGAGAAAAAATGCACCTTCAAGAATAAGGGCTGTTATAAATATAAACGACGTTACGCGTAGCGGCCGTTGTGCGACTCCGTCAAATAATCTATAAACAAAACGAAAGTAGAACCTAAATATTCTTAAAAAATGTTGTTAAATCTTGTCTTACTAACTGTACCAAATGTCGATAAAGTTTAAAGTTCCGCACAAAAAGAAACGTGGGACGAGTTGCAGAATGAAAATATTATTTATTTTGATTTTCTGCAAGTCGTCCTAAATGGGCCGTAGGCATGTAGGACGAGTTGATGAATTACCCTATTTGTTAATTTTACTAACAGTATAGTAACCTGTTACACTGACATGAACTGCAAATGACAAACTTTCGCCCGGTGATAAAGCACCACTTTGAAACGCATTGTTATTTATTTGTTATGCCCTGATAAGTGTAGGGTTACTTACCGTATGATGATATCATTTATGCTTAGTATTCTGACATCTCTGACTTTTCAAATTCATGTGGGGATCAGAATCTCATTATCACTTCGTTTTAAAAGGGTAATTTCTCATTGCTTATTAGGGTTCCGTACCCAAAGGGTAAAACGGGACCCTATTACTAAGACTCCGCTGTCCGTCTGTCTGTCCGTCTGTCACCAGGCTGTATCTCATGAACCGTGATAGTTACAGCGGTTACGCACAGCATCCGATCCGAATCCGTGAAAATACGTTCTGAAGTAGCCATAGAACTATTTGTATGGTTGTTTACGTAGTGCGTAAACAACCATCCGGCATCCGTCATCCGATTTCTATCCGTTATCCGTGAGTTTCTAATTCGGAAGAACAATTGACGGACCGAAGTAGCCGTAGTACTGTTTGTATGAACGCTTTCGCATTACCTCGGATTCAAATCCGACGCCAAACGGATATGCCAAAGATGGCCCTTGAATTGTTTGAATTTGAATCAGAGATCGGAATAGTGCGTAAGCAACATCCGAATTCGGTCCGAGATTTTTACTCTAGATCGGTATTTTCACGGATTCGGATCGGATGCAGTGCGTAATCGCTCTTAGACAGTTGAAATTTTCACAGATGATGTATTTCTGTTGCCGCTATAACAATAAATACTAAAAAACAGGATAAAAATATTTATTTAAGAGGGCTCCCATACAACAAACGTGATTTTTTTGCTGTTTTATCGATAATGGTACGGAACCCTTCGTGCGCGAGTCCGACTCGCACTTGGCCGGTTTTTATGTTGTTTATCTCATGTACATTAATCTACATTGTTTTTACATAACTTCAGTGAACAAACCATTCTTTTTATAGAATTAAATGGGTGCTCCTTTTAATTTCTTGCTGGCTCTCCTCCATGGGACCTAGTATATGGAACCGTGCACTTAGTATTGATCTTTCAAAATCTATCTATCTCTAAAAATAAAAGTCCTGACTGACAGATTGACTGACTCATCAACGCCCAGCCCAAACCCTTGAACCTAGAAAGCTGAAAATTTGCACAGAGGTTTCCTTTATAACGTAGACAAGGAGTAAGGAAGGATTTTTCGAAATTCAACCCCTAAGGGAGTTAAATAGGGGATGAAATTTTGTATAGAAAATCGTCACTTAACGGGTTCAAAATTTCATGCAAGCGAAGCTGCGGGCAAAAGCTATAAACAGGGTAATTGAAAAAAAAACTTTTACTTTGACATAACGGTGAAGGAAAATATTGTGAGGAAAGCTGCTAATAGGTGGGCTCCAATAAAAGGTTTTCGATGAGGCGTGTGGTCTGCCAAACCGCACTAGCCAAGCGTGGTGGACTAAGGAATAAATTTTTGCAAATAGGTTAGAAGGGCCTACAATGGATAGGTTTATCAAGCTACATTGTTGGACATGGGGCTTGATAAGTCTTCCTGTGATTGTGAGGTGTTTGTTCTGTATAATTGTGTTTGTGTGTCTAATTTTGTTTCAACTAACATAGTTCCTATGAAATTGTAATACTAACACGCTATGGGCCTTTGATGTCCGAAAATAAAAAGTTTTTATTTTATTAATAAACCATTTTCATTCTCAAAAGAGGCCCTTGCCCAACAGTAGGTAGAACTGTAATGGATTGATTATTATCCTATTAAATCTAAATTTAATTTTCTGCTCCAATGAAACCATCTCTAATTTAATTTTCTACTTCTTGAATGTTATCAAATTAAATTGACAAAGAGTATGTCACGCTGTATAATAAAAAAAAAGTACAGACGTTCGCAAATCCGCAACATGAAACAAAAAATAAATTGAAGAATCAATAAAAAAAACTACTTCAAAAAAACACTAAAAGGAGTTAAATAATCACCTTATTACAAAACTAACAGTTTCAGAACAGTTTCCTTTTAGTGTTTTTAAGTTTTTTCATTGAATACTGTTTAGTACCAATTATAATAGTGTACAAATTCGTGGGCCAGTGTTGCAACTAGAACGTCGACTATTATGTATAAGGTAATTCATTTTCAAACTAAAAATAATATTGTCTAAAAAAACTACTCAACCAAACTTAATGAAATTCATATGGGACAAACTCGAGAGGATGCCGCACCAAAAAAAAGGAATTATTCAAATCAGTCTAAAAACCTCAGAGAAAAGAAAATATACGTAGGTATCTAGTCGCACTAAGTCGGTTAAAAACCAATACACAAGGTTTTATTCTCTCACATAAAATAACAGTTAAATATACCATTAACTACAGGCGCCAATAAACGTGACATGACGTGATCACCGAAACAATGTGACGCCTTAGAACATTGTTATCATAAGTTGAGCTAAACACGTGACCGGCGTCCGCGCACGTGTTCAAGTGGCTGACATAATAAACTCATTCACACTACTAGTGCGATGACGTCATCAATGCTCGTTTCGACGTGCGTCGGTCGTATCAATTAGCGAGCGGATTCATTAGTGATTTAAAAAAAGAATTTCGGGAATGAAAATACTGAACACAAACACAGATTGGTTCGAAATATTAAATTTCAGTTTTTTTTCACTGCAAACTGTTTTTTCTACCACTAATGCCTGTGCTTCCTACCTAAAAACTGGCAAATCAATATTTATTAGATGCGGAAAAATGAGAATCTAATACAATTACAGTCCTCAACACATATACAATGTGCGTCATCTAAGTATATAGGTATGGTAATCTCATATCTACTTAGAACAGAATGTAAAGGACATTATCGATTCGTTAACATGACACGTATTTCGCGTAAACAGGATAATGATTTTCCTAATGATTATTTCTTATTACCGTAAGTGGCAAATTTTATTAAGTATATTTTTACGCGACTTATACATGCTTCTTGCTATACTTCATACACATGCAGACTTAGATGTATTAGCTAGGTCAACGATAGGTCTCTTTTTTATCTTAGTAGTACCTGTTGTAAATAAAGTAAATTAAATAAAACCCTAAAAAATTCTAGGCGATAAAAAACAATGATTCTCGGCAAAAATAGCACATTAGGTCAGTTACCAATACACATGGAGCCTTAGACATTAAGGCAGGTGCACGTAGGTGGAAGCGGTGAATGCGCGAGCGAATTCCGCAATCCCCAGGGCAAAGCGGAGGGACACAGAAATTCAATAGAAGTAATGTCAAACCTACATCAATCCAGAGATTTTGGATTGAAATCGGTTACTGGTTTCAACCGTATATAAGCGGAAGGTATCTGGAATAGATGTTCCCAAATAAAAAAGGTAAGTATATTATTTATACAGGTGAGAATGAAGTGTAATAAAAAAAAACTGACTTCACGTCAAATGACGTATGCAAATACTTCCTCAAGACTCACGCAAACGGAAATATCGCTATTACTAGACAAGTAGTCTCCACGAGTGTGTCATACTGGAAACTAGATAATTATTAGTTCTTGGAATATGTGGAACGCATTTCGCATACCATAATGTTTCAAGGAAAATTAAACAATCGTTTAACAGTACTTATTACAAATGACAATAGGTTACTATTAATTAATACAATGTCTTGGTATATAGCCATGTCGTTCCTGGCTACAAATAGACTACCCTCCTCTCGTCCATAATCAGCCTATTACCACAGCTATTACACTCCCACTCACATCGCGCTGGCCAGGGGGACTCCGAATAAAGAAAGTCGAAGTTTCGGACCAAAATGAAACAAATTCGAACTTATAATCAAAGTATTGTCAAACAATGAACTACTTACTAGATGTCAATTAACATTTCGGCAGTGAAGTTCTAACAGTGTGGAAGTCAAAAATGACTACTATAAAAGAGAGTGAAAAAACTATTTAAGACGAGCGTAACCTACGCTGAACGCAATATTGTTTTTAATTATCATTACAGATAAACTCTTTGATGATTTAATAAACCTTTGAAAATCCTAATAATCATTTTAATTTTAAGTAATATTGTCACTTTCGCAGTGACGTCTGTTTTTGTCACAAAATGACATACGGGGTGTCCTGCGTAAGCGACAAAGACCGACGCGATACGACGCCAGGCGACACGACACCGCAGACTGCTACATAGGCCGCCAGCAGAGAATGCCATTGTTTTAATTGCGTTCTTCGCGTTCGCAGCATCACGTTTGTCGCTTACGCAGGACACCCCGTTCGCACTGTTAGAACTTCACCGACGATTCGGGAGTAGGGTGAACGAAAGACAAAATGTCAAATCGTGAAAATCGAATCGATTGTCTTATCCGAAACACTTTAGTGGTTGGAAAACGTGCAGTCCGTCAGCCAAAACTTCGTCGTTAGATTTTTGAGTAGGTCCCCTGGTGCGGGATGGTGTACTACACACACCCTCTTATTATAAGTTCTGTGACACACACCATTGTGAACTCTTTTGAGCCCTCTCTGGTGTACAGGTTTCCTCTGAATCTTTTTCTCTTAACCTTAGCGCAAGTGATAGTCAAATTCTGACTCGCAATTCCGAATCGAATTCGAAAAAAGAAGACCCCATGTAAAGCTATGTCTACACCAGTGCGCTTTCACGTTCATCTTGCGTCTTCGTCTGAAGCATGCAAGAAGCGCCATAGCGCATGCCTTAATAATAGTTCGACAAAAGCGCATGCCCCTAGTGCAAGCTAATCCATCTATTGTATGTCGACTGACGACTGACCGAGGCGCACCGGTGTAGACGATAAGCTGCATGCGTCTTATGGCAATCAATATTGCATGCGCTTGATGCAAGAGGAATTGAAAGTTGAAAGCGCAGGATGAACATGAAAGCGCACAGGTGTAGACATACCATAAGGAACGCAAGCGTTCAACCTTTGAGCTGTCACTGATTATCTCCTCGTTCTCCTCCGAATCCTATTCACGCGGGTTTCTTAAAAGGCGACTAAGGAATTGTCTCAAGGATAGTCAGCAGCGTCCTCCTTTCTGCTAAGAACACTGCGATCACCATTCCATCTGTTATAGCGCGGTTACATATTGGACTCAACTTTGAATCCAAGCTTGGTTCCAAGATTAAGGCCTGGTTTCCACCAAAGCGGAGAGGAGAGGAGACGAGAGGAGATGTGTTTTGAATAACTAATCAGATTTCGTTATTTTCACATCTCCTCTCCGTTTAGCTTCGGTGGAAATGGATCAAGCAGAGAGGAGAGGAGATGCTCATTTTTCTATAGAATTTTGCGCCGCGAGCGAGCAAGCGGCGAGGCAGAGCGGAGATGTGTGAAGTCGGGCGGCCGGGCGGCCGTCCGCGCTCTCGCGCTCCTTTCCCCGATGCCTTCTACCCGCGCCTCGCACACCCGAACTGACTGATTTCGAGCTCTCACAGCTCAAATCTCCGCTACGCACAGCTCACGTCTCCTCTCCGCTACGCATCTCCTCTCCGTTTTGGTGGTAATAACCTGCCAGCTTCGCAGCACATCTCGTTTCGTCTCCTCTCCGCTTTGGTGGATACCGGGCCTTAATTGGAAATTTTGAATCCAACTACTGTTCATATCACTGTCTAAGTATCTTCGGAGACTCATCCACACATTGTGTATTGGCTCCAAGACATTATATTGGTGCAAATATGGCCAATGTGAGGCCGCGGTATTAAGAGTGGTGATTATGGCATTAATCCCCTATACGATCGTTCATTGCTCCTGTTCTGTAATTCCAATAGGATAGATAAACTAAGAATAGCAGGACAAAAATAACATAAATGTTAATGAATAAATTGTAAACATGTGTTACAGAGAACTATTAATTAGAGCAGGTCAATGAACTTGCTGATCGCTGAAGAGATGTGGAAATGTTATGTACCTATTGTTAATTGGGTGACGTAGGTATATACTAGTAACTACCATGTATTTTTAATATTTTCCAGTAACGTAAACCGATTTCATCTGGTTATTAAAAGTTATGCAACATTGTTTTTTTGCTGGTGGATTTAAAGAACACATTTCATGAAACATTGCATGGATCAAATTTCGTACAGTAGGATACAGTTTGTAGAATTAAAATCTTATTATATGGGTGTATCTATAAGATTTTGAGAAAGCATTTGTTTACTCTGAAATAAAAACTACCAATTATGTACTTGGTAAACACCGACCTAAGTACAGCACCCATAATAATTTGGATAGCTTACACAAAGAACATTAAAGTTGGAAACTATGAAATCTGCGTTTTCTGTGCATTATACAATTCACTTGTTGGGCTGTGATGATTTCCTCAAACTGTTAGATAAAGATCTATCAAATGATACATCTAGTATATCGCGTTCATTGTTAATGACACCAACAAATGATACCCCCAGGGGTGTGGTTGCCAAAAAGGATTTGTTAAAGACACCACTAAATCCACTAATGAATAGTGTTGTTGCTCTTCAGGGCAACAACGAGTATGTGTAAACTAACTTTCATATTATATTATTACTAATTGTGGCATCCCAACATTACGGTGGTGTCATTAACAAATCCTTTTTGGCAACCACACCCCTGGGGGTATCATTTGGTGGTGTCATTAACAATGAACGGTATACAATGACATGAGTCCAAAATTCGCGTGGATTTATGAATTTGTTGCAGGAAAAAATAGCAAAACAGTCTTTTCAATTTGTTTTAGTGACTAATTTATTCATTATTGAATTGTCTATCCACTAGTGTAAATCGTAAATTTAAATGATGTCAACTTAGGTAGAAGACACATCATCAAATCAATAATTTCAGTCGTTCTTTGTAGATTTCACAAGTATTGTACCTACAGAAAATAAATCCGTCAATTTAGCCGCAAAAATTTGAATAAAGATAATGCGTTTTTATTGTATATCTGAACTTTTTCTCTCGTTGGGATTATATTAATATAATAACTATTAGGTTTTTAAAGGAGTAAAACATAAAAACAATAAAATGCTCTTGATAATCATAATGTATTAGAACTTACTACAATGATTCAGTATTCTGTATACCTACTGGTATCGACCAATACGGGACTTGTGTACAAAATGTGTACTGTACATTAATGTTTTTACCTTATTTTATAGGACTTTGACCGATAACAAAGCGTAGTCGGTGCAACGCAAGTGCAGTCGATATCAAAACTAAATGATGATTGCACAAAGTTTCAAGTGTTTTATGAATATGAATTTGTTTTTATTAATATTACTAGCGACTAGTGATGTGCCGACTAGTCGGCGAAGTCGACTATCCGCCCACTTTCGTAGTCGGTGATTATTCGGCAAAGAGCGCCGACTGTCCGGCTTCTTACTCGACTTCACGGGAATCATTGCCCAATTGTTCAAAAAAAAACGTACACGAGACTTTCTTTTTGACATGACTAATTTGTAATTGAGCTCTTTCACTTTAATGAACAATAACAGTATTGTCTATTTTTTTTTACAAAAACACCTCTCGGACCCGTGAAAAAGCAAAAATCGAGAAACAATGTGAACTAATCAAAACACGGTTGCGACTTTCGCGCGAATTTGCCGTAAACAAAGCGTCACGGAAATTACCCCGGAAACCGTGATCGGCTTGGCCGACTAGTCGGAGCATCTCTATTGGCGACCCGTTCCGCCATCGCTCGGGTAAGTTTTACCTATAGCTTAAAACCTTACGGAAGAAATTACCTAAATTAAGATAAAACCGCATCAAAAACCATTTTAGACGCGAAAAGCGACAAAAATTTATAGTATTTAGAGATTTTGTATACAAATTGTTGCATTTATAAAAAAAGCTTTTTTCTTTATGGATTGTATCACTATCCATAATATAACTAAATTTACTTCACTCGTAACGCTACTATAAACTTTGTAGTCTGTGATAATCTTTAAAACAAACGACGTACCAAATTATTTTCACTTTTCTTTATTTAATCAATATATCAAAATAGACAACACTAAATATTAGGACTCACACCGATAATACAGCCCTCATCAAGCTGTCTCCCCCCCCCCCCCCCTAAGTCCCAACGCTCTTAGCCGTGGTCCGAGTCCCACTAGGGGTCGCCCTTAGTGCTGTTGTTGCAGGTAGTCATGATGTTAGTGTAGTACAAGTAGTTAGCTTAGGTTAAGTATTTTACTCTCCCCCCTCCCCCCATTGGCTGGAGACCCTTCAGGTCTCGCCAATAACTGCCCGGTTATGTAGAAATGGTCCCCTAGGACCACATACAGAAGTCCAATAGAAAAAAAAAACTGATTATTAGTAGTTATAATCATTTGGTACCATCCACTGAGGATTGAATTCAAAGTTTTAATAAAGTTTTTCACTAATGCTGTTGACTGTATACCAACAATGATTATTCTTCTTTTCTATGTCGTCATGAGCAACCTACAACAGGTTGCTCATGACCATGACATAGAAGCCAAAAGGATTACTGATGCGTAGACTACCATAGAGACAAAGTTGGGAAGTCTCATTTACCTGTAATTTCAACCCATACCCTTCAAACCGGAACACAGTCATCCTGCTTAGCGGCAGATGGAATGGTTTTTTTTTTCAAATCTGCACGAGCTATACGAGAATAGCTCATGCTGTGGTGAAAAGATTAGCCAGTCAGCAAAGTTGGTAGCAGGGCTGACTGTCCAGTAAGTATCGTCACTCGTGGAGGCGCTTTTCATGCAACCCAAAAAAAAACCAATTATTTATTTATTTATTTTAAGTTCCCATACAGCAAATAAATTATAAACTAAGCCCCACAACACCGTAGTAATGGTTTGACTGTGGGATCTGGTGAGTCTTTATACACTTTTTCGGCTTCTTATTTAAGACTTATTAAAGGTAGCGCACTTTAACACATTTCTAAATAATATATTTTCAATTTATTTTTAAATCTGTTTTTATTTGTTTCCGTTATATAAAACCGTAAGTTAATTCCTGACTTTTCTTAACAAAACGTTACTCTACAAAGAATATGAAATGTTTTTAGAAAACAAAACATGGTGTAGCTATTTTATGGTTTTTGATGATGTCGTTTACGTTTTTTCGATAGCAGTCTTCTTATGGCGTATATATAACGGAAGCAGGTAACCAGCGCCGACCTACCAGCGCTTATCGATACTGGTCCGTGCAGGTAATCGATACATGAAGGAAGCGGGTAGAAGCAGGCATTTCATAACAAAAATACGTTTTGTTCCATTGCAATACAGCAACAATTGGCGGCTTACCAGCGCTGATCGGAGCAGGTCGGAACTTGTCGGCGAAGTTCGGAGCTTGTCGGACTACCTACGCCGACTAACTGCGCGGACCAGCACCGACAAGCGCTCGCTGATCGGCGCCGGCAACCCGCTTTCTACGTGTATACGCACTTACGGCTACAATTCACGAAATGACCGAGCTTTTAGGACTCGTCTTTGGGTGAAAAGAGTATGAGTAAGTATGTTTGAATTGACCGCTTTAGCGCCCAGCATCACGCTCCGCGCTAATTTCCACGTCTCTAAAAACGTGGCTAGGCCAACGAGAAGTTGAATGCGATCGTTACTATATTTGTTGCACCTGCACCTGAATGAATTGTATCATAATTACTTGATAGCACTATCTCCGTTGAATCGACTCTGCTTCAGAGAAACAATTACTATTTTGTTTCTGATAAAGACACTTGCTGCCAATGACCTAACCAAACCCACATTTATGCTGATAACATGTGTGACGATAACATTATTTGCAATATTGTGAGTAAGGGACTGAATGACAGGGTAGGACATATTGTAGTTAGGTATGTATACCTTATTGACTCAACGAAGGAAATCTAAGGTCACCCAGTTCTTTCTTTTGATTAAAAATAACTCTTGAATACATTTATACAAGGTTAGTTTTAGTATATACTAAACCTGAAGCTAGTTTGTTCAGAATCACTAGGAGAATCGATTGACATATTTTTTACACCACATTATTAGTTTTTTTTTCTTTTCAATTTTGTTTCAGTAGATTTCTACCCATAACAGTTGACGGGAATATACACCTTGAGGCTTGAAACGGTCCTCTCGGTCAGTTTCCGTGTATTAGACAACCCCTGCATAGCACATCTCAGGCATTTCACACTTTTTTAGGGAACTTAACGCGACATACCTAAACTAAGGTGTAACTTGGAGATTTACTAAAAAAAAACACATATTCAGGCAGCTCTGATGAAAATCTTCTTGGGGTGTCTCGGTTTTCGTATAAAGTAAAAATAAGGTTGTATTTGAAATCAATAGATGGTTGCAAGGTTAAGCTCCGCTTGCCGCGGTCAGTCCTTGGATGGGTGACCGTTTGGTACACATCGAGACCCCTCCGTGCCTCGGAGAACACGTTAACACGTTCAGTGCCGGGTGCCCTCCAGGAGGGCACCCTGTAGTCACATTCGCCATGCCGGGTGTCGTGGAGGGCTCATTTCAAATGCAGGTTTTTCTTGGAAAATTCATCGTCATGAAATAAGCAAACACCTATTTTACGACGTAGTAGCGTATTTTTAAAGGTTTTTAACCTAATGCCAAGAACCCTTCTCGAGGGTTCACTCTTAGCGCAAACGTAATGCCGAGGGCCCTCCTGAAAGGTCCACTAGCAATATGTATGGCGGGATGGCGTATGAGCTCTATGAAAAGTGTCGTGGACTCAAATGTGTTAAGCCGCCGGTCCCGGGTGTTATACCGAGAAACCCGAAAGTCTGACAACCGGCCTACCTTTAAGATATCGGCTTTGCCCAACAGTGACGATACGGAAAAAAATAATTGAAATTACTATCTTATATTTAAAGTTTTATGCCTATCAGTTATTCTAGAAGAAATAGATTATTTCTTTCGGAACTAACATAATAATATGTGTAACATCGCTGCATCGGGATAAATATGTCATTTACGAGTATGTTGACCTAGGCCTGACTAGTTGACCGAGGAGGCCCGCGGTGGCGGGCCGGCACTAGCCGGGGGTTACGGAAGTACCGTAAGTTCCCGCAACCCCCGGCGCAGGTGTGAGATGGAACACCGGGGTGGTTTTAGTCAGTAAGAGTCTGATAGACCCCTCCGCCCACCCCAGGGCGGAGGATATCGATGAGGAATTAAAGTAAGAAAAAAAAAACTGGTCTCGGCACGAGAAAATGCGTCGACATAATTTGGTTAAGTTTGCAGGTCATAAGCTACATAAGTTTGATCAATAATAATGTTAATAACTTCTGGACACGGCGCGTATCGTTAGGAAGTTCCTCTCTCTGGAGCCCTGACCGCCGGTAGCTTGGACCCTGTTCCCGATGCCGGTGGACTACTATTTATGTTTTTTTTAGTGTTTTATAATGAAATATTTAAAAATGTAAATTTTATGTATATAATGATGAATAAAGGATATTAATAATATATATCGTATGGAAATAAACAAATAGACACCACCAAAATTCTATTTGTTAGTACCTACTAGTTGATTACCTAATAACTTCAAATGAAAGCCTCGCATTCTGAATGAGCGACAATCCATCATTTATGCCAATCCATTCACCAAAGCTAATTGATTGGACTAATGACAGCGATGCCAGCTTTGCACATAGGCTGAATAGATTCCGTAGATAGGAGTCTGCAAGCTTACGCCAAATTAATCGGATTCGGTGAGATTATTCCAATACTAAAATTGCATTGAACAGGTGCTTGGGGGCCTAATCCGAATATCGAACTAAGGCTGGTTTTAGAGTCACGCTGATCGTCGGCGCTGACGGCCCAATATGTATGACTAGCTTTTGCCCGCAGCTCCGCTTGTGTGAAATTTTGAGCCCTCGGGGTAGTTATCTTTCATCTATTTCATCATCTATTTATTTCATCATCATCAAAATCTTTCATCCCCTATTTCATCTCTTAAGGGTAGAATTTACAAAAACCCTCAAACACGTTTATGTTTATTTCTCACCAAAAGCCTATATTTTTAAATCCATGCGTCTACCTTCAAAACTACCAGATTTCTCACACAAACTTTCAACACTTATTTCACCCCCTTAGGGGTTGAATTTCGAAAAATCCTTTCTTAGTGGATGCTTACGTTACAAAAGGAACCTACTGTCAAAATTTCAAGTTTCTAACCCCAGCGGTTTAGGCTATGCGTTGATAGATCAGTCAGTCAGTCAGTCAGCTTCTCCTTTTATAAATATAGATTGTCCTAGGAGCAGGTCAGCGCTGACAGCACTAATTCCATACATATTGATCGATCAGCGCCGACTCAGCGCTGACAATTAGCGTGACTCTAAAACCAGCCTATGGAATTAATGCGTACGCGTAATTCTAAAACGCTCCTAGGACAATCATACATATTGGGCCGTCAGCGCCGACGATCAGCGTGACTCTAAAACCAGCCTAAGTACCTACGAAGTTTCGGCTGACGGATGGCACGTTTTCCAACCGCGAAAGTATTTCGGATCCGACGATCGATTCGATTTTCGAGATTTTGTGTTTGTTATTTGACATCTAGCAGTACCTATCACGTTGTTGACAATATTTTGATCGTATATTTATGCCGTCGTGCCGTGTGGTGCCGGACGTAAGGAATAGCACTACCCCATCTCTTCCCATGGGTGTCGTAAAAGGCGACTAAGGGATTCACTAGAGGATGGGCAGCAGCGTTCTCGGAATACTTTAACAACCATACTGCGATCGCCAACCCGCCTGCCAAGCGTGGCGTTTATGGCAAACCCCCCAACAAGTGCTTGGGGGAGGCCTGTGTCCAGCAGTAGATCTCTTTCGGCTGAATGATAATGATGATGATGATATTTATAAGTTCTATTTTGGTCATTGTTTTGTTTCAATCCGGAACTTTGACGCTCGTTTTTCGGAGTAGGCCCCCTTACTAAACCTACGGACTTTGTGTGACAATGCTTTTATTTATTTATACATGCACAATATTACAGACTCAACCAAAGCGTTGTACTCAAATTGCATGTAAGAAAAACCAAAAAAAAGAGAAAATTGTTTGTGAGACAATGGTAAAATAACAAAATTTCAATTTAACATTTAATAATGCATTATTACTTATATTTGTTTATTTGACAAAAGCTATTTCTATTGCTAGATTTTAGCTTAATTTACGCCACACAAAATATTGTCATGTTGTCCTTTGAATTCAGATTTAACAACTAATCGAATCAGATAGTAAATTATATTATCACGCTTGTTTTTAACGCGTTATACGTTTCGGAATATACTGCGTATCAGATGTTTACAAACATTAAAAAACTTGAACTACTTGTAGCTTAATGATTACAGACAGTAACAGGAAATAACACGATTTAAATAATTAACATCGTCAAACTTAAAAAAAAAAACCGCTTAAAATTATAAATAGAATAAAGTTAGAAAAAGCATGCTTCACATAACTCATTTCAGTAGGTATAGATACAACTAAATTCTTACTAAGTACTAAAATCTTGCCTATTAAATCTTGTTTTTTTTTTTTTTACAAAAACGTTGCCCCACACTAAGATTTCTCTTGTATCGTGGGTGCGGTTACAGACACAAATCTTCACATGCACAAACACCCAGATCCGGAATAACTATCTGTAGGCCATACAAATATTTGTTCCGTGCGGGAATCGAACCTACGACCCGTAGCGCAGAAGCCAATCGCTCAGCTACTGCACCAAACGTATCGTCCTTGTTACCTGTGTCACCTTGATTACTATCTATTACAAATCAAATCAAATAATATTCAAATTTCGAAAAGTTGTTCTACGAATGTTGTTCAATTTTCGACACCGAGCATCCCAACAAATTCTCAGAGAATTTTTTGACACTCTATATTTTACTACGAGTAGGTATAAGCACAAAGCATTTACATTCCTCTTGTTGCGTTTGCAATAACAAATGCCACTTCAGCATCATAATTTGTTCCACGTGTTGTAAAATCATACTGAATGCTCATTTAGGCCAAGTACATATCTTGCTATTATTCAATTTGAGCACCACACGTGTCTATAAACGTGACTTGTTAATAGCGATGATATTCGGCGCAAAAAGGCTCGGGTACACTTACTACGGAAGAACTACGTTTATTTTTGAAATGCATATGAAGTATGTTTTATAACAGAAAAGACAAAAAGACATATCTTTCTGTAAGGCCCTGTTTCCACTAAAGCGGAGAGGAGAGGAGACGAGAGGTGATGTGTTTTGAATAACCAATCAGATTTCGTTATTTCCATATCTCCTCTCTGCTTAGCTTCGGTGGAAATGAATCAAGCGGAGAGGAGAGGAGATATCTCTCATTTTTCTATAGAATTTTGTGCCGCGAGCGAGCAAGCGGCGCGGCAGAGCGGAGAGTGTGTTTTCGGGCGGTCGAGCGGCGTCCGCGCTCGCGCGCCCCTTTCTTCGATGCCTTCTCCCCGCTCCTTGCACAACCGAACTGACTAATTTCGAGCTCTCTCAGCTCACATCTCCGCTACGCACAGCTCAAATCTCCTCTCCGGTTTGGTGGAAATAACCTGCCAGCTTCGCAGCACATCTCCTCTCGTCTCCTCTCCTCTTTGGTGGATACCGGGCCTAAGCGTGCAACTGACCGCGATCAGTGCTTCCTAAGCATGCTGCATAATCAGCCCATCTCTGTTCCATCCCATTGCTAGGCACATCTTCTGGGTTGGTGCGAGTTTTTTTTGGAGCCACCTTCTTTGTGCATGTTTCCTCATTTACCTTTAACCACGCAAGTGATTATTAAATTACGATCTGCGCCTGAATCCAAAAATGTCAGGGGTGCAGGTCAGAATCCAACTTAGACCTCTTGCATCAAAATCCTTGGGCCTTGAGACAAAATCCTTCCTTAAAACTTTCTACTTACTTTCCAAATCTTTCCTTAAACGGTAACGCCTGCGGAAAGATCAAATTGTAATGAGTCCATACAATTTGCCGGTGGACTTAATGGCAGGGGTTTAACGTATTTTTTTACTACGGCTATCTAAAATGCTTCCGTCAAAATAAAATAGCCTTGTGGACATGTAAAGCTAACAAACACATTGCTTTATTTTGGGAGCTGTTTGCACTCCACGTGCGCGTTATCTCGATCCACGTACTAAACGTACACGTGAACGTATTTTGTAAGACTTGAGCAAACACATAACGTTTTCCGATAACGTGACACTCAGCGTGAAAAAATATAATGAAAATCTATCTACAGCTTTTCAAATTATTTATATTTAAGTGACGTCAGTGATTATGAGAACTGAATACCGTAATTTTTAGAGTACCTATCTGTCCTTGAAATCTAGGTTTGAATGAAAGTGGCCTTATATGATGCTGCATTCAGTGCACTAATTAAGACTGTATGAGTGGAGAGCTCTCGCATACTACCCCAATAAAGGTCGATTTTTCCAACATTATTTACATTATTATTTTGTCAGATAGCATTTGTTTGCCATTTGACAGAATATTTATTGACTGCCTCGTTGGTCTAGCGATCGCAAGCACGACTGCTGAGCGTGAGGTTCTGGTTTCGACCCCCAGGTCGAACAAAGTGTTATTGGGTTTTTCCGTGTGGAATTTCTCAGTAGCAGCCCAGATTCTGAATTTGTGCCCGGTTGATGGCAATAGGCCCGCCCCCTATGACGATGTACTATACACCTCTGCCTTACCTTGCGGGGAATACAAGCGTGATGTAATATTATATAGAAATTCCGACAAAACGACTAACTTATTCCTCAGATGAAATTTATTCAAAGTTGGTGAAATTGGGCGTAACCTTTCAGCGGTTTTAGAGTCATGCGGATTTAGAGTAGTGAAATGGCACTTAAGGTGTATTTAGAGTCATGCGGATTTCGTCTCGCACGCGGGTTTGACCAGCATGCGTGGCGTTTGCAATTTACACATCCTTTTCAAGGGTGTACCAAGCGTCATGAGCAGAAATCGGAATAGGTAGAGTATATTTACCTAAACTTCGAGGAAGGAAGTAACATAGAGTGGATAATACCTCCTCTAAAGTTCCGAAATAAGTATACTGACGTTTTAATCCCGGGATTTAAAAAATGAATTATTTATTACACTTTATTTATCGTTACAAATTATTTATTTGAAGAATCATATAACATTTTTTAGGGTTCGGTACTATGTAAATTGTAAAACAATGTATGTAATATGTAAAACAAAGCTCTTTAATTTAATACTTTTAGTACTAAAAGTACTAAATATATCATTTTCCTTCAATTTGCATGGGTTATTTCCCGCCATGGATTTCCAGTGCTATAACTTCAATATAACTTCAATAAAAAAAGGATTTTCCAGTATGAAAACCCAAAGTTTCCTACATATATTTAAATATAAATAACCTTCAATTATATCTTCCAATCATGTCAACTGTAATTTTCATAATGGTGACCTAGAAACATACGTAATGATATCTTTCAATGAAGAATCAAATGTAATTTTATTGATTAGGTTTAATTCTTTAAGTAGTTAAGCACCTTATTATCCTCTATTTCAGCAAAAGGATAGATAGAGGTGTAGAGAATAGGCAAGTACTTACATACTTTAACCAATTACTGCATTTGATCGATCGCAGTAAAGCATTTATTTATTTCTTTATTTATTTATGGATTGCCAACGAATGATACATAACATACATTATTCTAACTATAGAAAAAAACTAACACAATATGCACATCTAATTATAGGCAACCACAGCTTACACAATTAAATCGAGCAAACATTAATCAAATGAAGACATAGTAAAAATCTAAATTAATTGATGTAAAATCGAATGGAATAATACAATCAAATTATTATTATTTATATAGGCAAAGACAAAATAGTTAATACCATTTTCCCATTTTCCCTTCTATTTGTGAACCAATTTTCTTTTTTTTAAATTTGTTTTAAGTCAGTTCAATAAAAAAATGGAAATAAACCAATGCCACGCCGCGCATCCCGCGTTTCCGCCAGGGCACAAGTAGTTAATATAAATTTATAAAATCAAAGTCAAATAAATTAATGAAATATTGAATAAAACATTCAAATAAAAAAATAGGTGCTTCAATTGATCAACTAACCCTAGACGAGACACAGACTCCTCTAAATTTTACAGTCTAAAATGTTGTGAAAGGTGTCGTGTATGTATTTTTTTGTATCCCAAGATTATTAATCTAATTCACCATTAATAAAACTGTCATGGCTGTCTTAAAAGTATCAATTATGGCATTTATGGCATTAACGCAGAATATACGTGGTCACGTGGTTTTTAGCATGCAATTAAAAAACATCTAGCTGTGTTATTAGTCACTGTCTAGTTTACAAGATGTAAACCCCGAGTAATCAATTGATAGACATTGTGTGAGTCAGAAATAATTAAAATTAATAGAGAAAAAAAGAGTTCAAATTCGTTTTTACAAATACCTACCTATATATTTTTTGTTCCGGCCTTTGTCCGGTATTTTTTGAGCCCATGATTACATTACAATTCTTTATTTCAAAATAAAAAAATAAAAATAGTGATGAGATAATATTTTTCGTTCTCCGCAATCACAAGTTACTACAATACGGGCCAAAGTACCTACCTGGAAGTCCTGGAACCTACTTTAGATGTCGTTGCTACAAACGCTGAAAGTGTCAATCATTCCTTATTCTCCAAAACCTATCATTATATCTGTTTTATACCTATTAATTGTACCATGTGTCTGTTATATGTTATGTTCTGTTTTATTATTTCTTTTAGTGTACAATAAAGTTTATCTATCTATAAGTATATTTTCTATCTACCCAAATCATTAAAAGTAAAAAGACAAATTAGAGATCTTTGATGCCTATTTCCTATACCTACTTATTATTTAATTTATTTATTCCACCTATAAAAAGATAAGCTTTTTGTTCTGCATTTATAATTTACATATTCCGACTTTGTTCCATAATAATATAATAATGTATCAACAACAGAATAAGTAGTTGACCTAAATAATCCTGATTATATAAACATTTCCACCACAAATCCAATCAAAAACGAAAACACACGCACCAACGTGCGCCGAACGCACCGGCTTCCTCTATCTGCGATAAGGTACAGAGTAGCAGCGAAGCACGTTGTGCGTCTCACGTGCCGTCGACTGCGGCGGTCGCGGTGCGGTGCGGCGTCTCACGAGACAGCCCTGACACAATTCGCGATCAATGACAGCACGAGGTACATCACTGGCTTTAGAAGCTGATGACGTGATACCTCGTGCACAGTTACGTTATAAAACCTCCATATAGAACACCGGCCCTAGTGTTGTACATTACGTAAATAGAGAGCGTCTGTTGGATGGTTCACATTCTCCATACAATTGTAAAAGAGATATTCAACAACAAACACGCTGTTACAAACAAAAGACACGTTGGATGTAAATTGCAATTAATATGCAGATTAACGCTAACGTGAAAAAAATATATATTATTGAGTGAGATGGACTGTTGACGAAGTCGATGGAGTCACGATGCGCGGTGCTTCTATTTCTGAGCGATGTGGTAACTAGAAAAAACACTTGAAGGGTATGATGGGAGCTAGTAAACGAGCAAAGTGAGCAAACTGAACACATTGTACTGCGTTAGCATAATCACTAAGCCAACTCAATCGAGCGTATCCCCACGAAGCCTTAGTGGAATAAATTCGTGTTTTTTTATTGATGAATTCTTTTGTATAGCTGACATGCCTACAGAATCTTACCTTACCTTAGAAGCAAAATAAACAACAACTTAATTGAAGACAAACATTTTGCGAAATGTGCAGATTAAACAATCTAAATGGTTAATTATCACGGTGTAGAGTGGTTGGAGGATCCTCCCTTTGGTTGGAGGAACACCACACCAAGTTTCTCCACAACGGTTTAAATCAATCTACACGGTTTTTGCGTTGGGTGCACGAAAAAAACCCCGACAAGTGACGATACTTAAGCACGTCCGATGCACCCTGGGCTGTCAGCCCCGCTAGCAACCTTGCCTTGCTGACCTGCAAATCTTTTCACCGCTATTTGAGCTATTCTCACAAGCTCGTGCCAACACTAGAAAGGACGAAAAATATTCTGTTACTCGAGGCCTACTCCCTAAGTCCGTCCACGAAGTTAGTTGCCCGTCCGAAAGTAGCCCGAAACGTAGGAGTGAAAAAAACAAGTGTCAAGTTCAACTTTTCGGACGGGTAAAAACACATCGATAGTAGGGACAACTATCAAATCGTGTTGTCTTTCATTCTTAGTTCGGGCCCCGAAATAATCGTATGTCCATAGGGATAGGGAGTAGGAAACGCTCGTAACTAAGGCCGAAACCACGGACTTCGTGCTTAGGGAGTAGACATCATAATAAAATTCTCAAAAACGAAGAGACGACAATTATTTTGTAAGACGACGATACCTATATTCTTTGTTTAAAAATAATTTCCACATTCATTTACATGTTAATGCCATGCGAGGCTTATGACGCTAAATGCGGTGGCAAGTAAGACACTGCAGTGGCGAACTATTTCGGTGTCATGGTCTGTCAAGCACGTGGGTATCCGTCGACGCCACGTGCATGCCGACCTACATTGGTGAATGGCGGGTCGCCGCCCGAGATAGTCGCGGCCTAGCAATGCCTCGAGATTCAAAAATAGAACTGCATTACTTGATAATACAGCATGTTAACTAACGAAAGGCGTTCCCGTTAACTTAAAATTTTTGTAATTTAACTAAAAATATTACAAAAAAAAAAATGATAGGTAAAAGCAACGTTTACTGTACACGCGCACTTGTCTATCAATGTGGAAAGTGCGGCAACATCGTATTTAACCTATCTCCGCTACCATTTTGGTTTTAAACATCCAAATTCATTTATTTTTTTCCATTATTTTTTGCTTATTTCTGTATTTTAATTTATAAATGATATTGATTAACGGGTTTACGGGAACGCCCTCTGTCCGTCCTCCTACTGATTGTATATCGAATGATGTTATATTAGTCACAATCTACAGTATGTCTATAAAGTCATGAAAAATTGGGGGCGCCACTAGTCGTCATACATTATCAAATTAAAATTTTTAAAATCACTTCTCTTGCAGAACTTAATTATAGTTTTACTCATACCGGTTGCGTACCGCCCGTCGTCCCAGGACGACATTTAATTGTCTTATCTATTGTGTCTATAATTACGGTGATTGAGAGTTTAAATCAATTTGCGCGTATTTAGACACTATTATCACTTGTTATAACACTAATAACTGACAAAACACTGGGTTAAGTAAAAAATTTGTTCTATTTCATGACTTTATAAACATACTGCACAATCACGTGTGACTCGGGTCAGCGCTCAAAAATTTTTGAACCAATACATTCGGTTCGGACATTTTTGACCCGTCTAAATTGCAAAACTGAAGACTAATTTACGTCAATAGTTGCAGTCAAATCTTCGTATGGTGAAAAGCTAAATTAGGCATTGTGATGACGACATAGAATTTAAATTAGTTTGCTGGTATTTCCAAGTTTATATGGTGGTGTGCCTTGGCGCGCGCTCTGGTGGTGTCTGTAAACTCAGGACACTTTTTTCATGATTTTTGTACTAGACCGTCCATGTGTTTCTACGTTAATGACTACAATCGTAATTTTATAACTAGTCATGCACAACACGAATTATCAAAGAATGGCATTGAAAATGGAGAATTTACAATCTGCTTTTCCCTTAAAAAGTTAAACCCGCGTAAGTGGAATGTCAATAACGACAACAACCCAAGCGCCGTCATTATCTATCCCATGTAATCGGGTTGCAAGTACAACTGTTTGACGTAAGTATGATACCATCAAAAACATTTAGGTATGTAAATAAGGCCAAGTCTCGCTACTCTCGCCGTAAAAAGTTTTCAGATCTAATGTAGAGCCAAGTGCATTTCATTTATATAGATATTTTTCAGACTTGGCAATCACGCAGCATTAGGATATATTAGATTACATGTTTGCAGTGCTACAGATTTGTTTAAAAATTAACAAAGTATCTTGCATCACAGCAGTACATCCTCATGCTGCATGATTGCCAATTCTGAAAAATATATTTATCAATGAAATGCCAGACTTGGCTCTACATTAGCTCTTAGAACTTTTTAAGTCAAGTGCTAGTAGACATCAATGCGCTGACACAACGTTGTAATATGGCGTACAAGAAGGAAAGGCCAACTTAAAGGCACAAGTCCGAGACGGGCTGCAAACTGCAGACTGCACGCAAGTCGCCATCGGAATAGCGCCTTTAAGATGTGCACTTTAAAGGTGCTATTCCGACAGCGACTGCATAACTGCAACCGCAGACCGCAGCCGCAGATCGCACCGCAAGCGATACTACTTTTGCAGTTTGCGGTCTGCAGCCCGTCTCGAACTTGTACCATAAGGCTCTCGTCCACATGTCCGCATCGAACGCATAGGATGGATTGCATTTAACGGATTTTAGTGTTGTTCTAGTCAGTCATGCAACTGCGTCCATTTATCGGCAACGGACGGAACGCACGCATCGGATCACCTGCATTGCCACGTGTGTGGATGACGTTATTCGGATTACAGCATGGCAATGTCAAAAATGCAATGGCTCATCTCGCGCAGACTCGAGTCGTGATCTGAATGCAGCGAACGCAGTGGACGCACTACACTTTAAGGATCAGCTTAATGGAAATAGGGTATTTGACTAAAAAAATCTCATTAGTCTGTCAGTTAGAATATCAAAAAATATTTGACCCGTATTTTTTCTTTTGTTACATAAACCAAAATTGACGAAGATACGACACTTTTAAAATTGGCAAAACGTCACAAGCAACTACAATTTGTACTTGCTTCTGACGTCACAAGCCCCCACTCTCGAGTTTTGATGCGTTTTATCTTTTCAAATAGTCATAGATTTAACAAAAGAAAAAATACGTGTCCATTATTTTTCAAAACTAACTGGTGGACTAATTATATTTGCAATTTATTGATGCTGTCAACATGCCTATTATCCAATACGTAAGGTGCGGACAGATCTTCAAAGTCCATCGTCAATACGCACTCGCTATGGAATAATATCATCCATCAGTTATAAATTATGAATTCTAAAAGCTATAAAAGTACCCTTAAAAATAGGCCTGCATTATAAATGGAGCAATTGTTTTTCTCGTATCGATGATGCCTATTAAGACCGAAATAAATTATTATTCTGAATATAGCGATGAAACGTGGACTGCGATTCTGCAAACTACCTAATTGTATTGAAAACGCGCGGGAGGCTTACAACGTGTTGTTTATTTCAAGAAAATGAAAGGATTTAAAGAAAAACATCGTTTCAAACAACGTGCAATATTATAGGAGCACCGGCACAATTTTGGCCACGTTTTGCAGTTTACACGCCTGTGTGGTGTTAGTATAAATAATGCATGTATTCGTTTTTATGGTTTTACATATTGTGTTTATTGTGCATGTATGGATATTAGGAGCAAGAAGAAAAAAAAACTATAAAAATCATAAAATATTATATTATACAGCTTTCGTTCATTACACCCTAAAAAATACCTATATGGTTTTATTTCCCTGACAAGTTGTAAAGTCGTGAGCTAAAAAAAAAACAGTGCAATTTATTGCTTGTTTTGCGCCTATCTCTCTTCAGTTTTACTAAATAGGTAAATTGGTATCCATTACCGAGGGCTACACACTATAGGGCTTTACACCTACGTATAAAACATGCATGCCACAAGTATTTGAAAACAACAACAAAGAAATACTTGCTAATACGTGCTTTAAGTGGCGAACATGTAGTTATATGTTATAGAATAAGATTTCAAAGAGCTGTGGATTTTGTGAACAATAAATAAATAAATAAATAAACATGTATGTAGATTTTTAAAGCATTTAAAAACAAGTAACTACTTTTAAACAGATCTTCAAACAATTTGTTAACAACTTGTTTTTAGGTGTTAGTCCTCTATTACAAAATACCTACTTGCGCTTCTTGAGCTTGGTTTAACTTAAACCTATACCCCCTTATTACAAAAGATGGTCTAAGAAAAACCTAGGTTTTAAAATAGCCCCGTCTCTTTTTGTTATATGACATAAGAAAGTGATGGGTATATTTTAAACTTGGGTTTACATTAGTCTTGGTTTAAACCATCTTTTGTAATAAGGTCCATAGTTACGCGGAAATCTACAGCGCTTGTTCTTACTCAACGTAAATCATACTTAAGAGCCATTACGCACTGTCGACTGGTCGCCGGAGACTTGGTCTCTCGGCGACCAAAACATAAGCATAGTCGCCTGGGCGACCGGCGATCATTTATCATTTAATACAAGTGCGCAAACACCTATTTAAACTATAGAAAGTCACAGTCACCGTCGACCAAGTCTCCGGCGACCAGTCGATAGTGCGTAATGGCTCTAAAACAGCAAAAAAGTTTGCTGGCAAAGCTAATTACGTATCGTACTTTCAAGACTGCCACGAATTCTGAATTCTATAATAAGGCCGAGACGCGTAGGTTAGCGATCTCGGCGTGGGTGTGTTTGTGGGTGTTTGAGCCGCACCCCCCTACAACCCTGGTATGCTATTAAGTATAAATAACCGGTCAACAGCCAGAGTAACTTGATCATTTCAAGACGAAAGCATTTAGCTGCTAAGATTATAGAAGACTGATGAACGTGAGGTCCTGGGATGCCTATGTCGGGCAAAGTGCTATTGGGTTTTCCGTGTGGAATTTCTCAGTAACAGCCTGGAGTCTGGTTGGTATTTTTCAATCGTCAGATAAATTTTATCCAAGGAATAAATATGATGGTTTGACATATTTTCTATACAAAGGCTGTCAAAACGTCAAACTTATTCCCCAGATAAAATTTTTCTGACGATTGAAAAATTAGCCCTTAAAAAAACTTTTTTAAATGTATGAAATTCAAATGACGTTTACTTTTTGACAGCTACTCTTAGGATGCTGTCTATCAAGCTGATGTTGAGAGGGGTTTATTAATATGGGCCTAACAGGCTAGCCCCCTACATACTCTTTGTCATATTAACCTTGCTGAATAAGGGCCTATCAAAGTGCTACAAAGAAGAGTACTTTTTTTTCTCGTTTCGAAACGTTCATACATATCCTCTGTGTGCGGAAGACGCGAGGGAATGTCGGCCGACTAAAACCTCCTTGTTGCTAACCTCAGCACAAAGGATCCCCCTCTTGTTCCACGCCCTTGACGCGTACTGGGATGAAGAATATAGTCCTATTGGAATTGGTTCCGATGCTGCCTTGCCACGGCTAACGGATTAGTGAAATCAGCATGCCAATGAGCACTGAGAATGCTGCTTCCAATTAACAAGTCTGGAGAGCTAAAAAAGTCAGATTAGGTGAATCATATTTCACATAAATTAATTTGTAGCGGCCCAGACAAACAGACTGCATCCCTACCAACGTTTACGGGCTAATATGAAACTATGATATAATTAATAGTCCAACGAATGTCACTTTTGTGATTATTCAATTACGTAGATGCTTTGTTTCCTTGACGTCAACGGAAGGCAACGCATGATCGAATCCACTAATAAATGTTTAATACTGTATTATGCGCGGTAACCCTGAAGGCAACACATGTTTATCCATTACCTACCGTCACAACACAACGTGTACCGAATTGCTATTTTTGCTTACCCTGCATACGCTCCTGTAGGGTTACTCCTAAAAATAATACCAACAAAAATAGAATTTCTATTTAAAACAGAAACAATGCGTATTTTGGTATAAAAATATACACAGTTTAAATTCTAATTGATTTGCATTCAATAACGCTCAATATGAAACCAATTTTGCAAAATAATTCCAATCTCGATAGATTGGATTTATTTTCAAGATTTCCTAAACCCCACAGATGTATTCCGTATTCCTACGTATTAATTAAGTAACACAAACTTTATTTCAGTAACAAGTGGTCAATTCACTGAAAAAACTGTGTTGTTATAAGTAACACAATATTACAACATTAGTTACAAAAAAAAAAAGTGACAACATAACTTTTGCTACTCGTAACCAAATCAATAAGCTACCAGTAAACACGTGGTTTGCTAATTATAATCAAACTTTGTTTGCTGGTAAGCACAATTTGGCTAAATATAAAATAAGGTATTTGACTATTTTTTTTATTACAATTCTCGTACGTCATCATCTGCCTAGCCTTTTTCCAACTATGTTGGGGTCGGCTTCCTGTCGAACCGGATGCAGCTGAATATCAGTATTTTACATGGAGCGACTGCCTTTCAGACCTCCACAACCCAGTAACTGCTGGGTAATACGATACTCTTGGTAAGACTGGTTGTCCGACTTTCTGGCTTCTGACCAATAGTAACGACTGTCAAAGATCTACAAATGACAGCCGGGACCAACGGCTTTACGTGCTTTCCGAGGCACGAAGGAAACTCGCTATGGTAAATGGTCACCCATCCACAGACCAACCTCGGCAAGCGTGGCTTAACCCGGAAGATCGGTCTATGCGGCTTGTAATTATTTAGCCACGAGATCCTCTCCTCAGCTCCTATTACAATTCTCGTACGTATTACAAAAATATTAAGCAACAGTGAAAAAACGAATGACATATTTAATAGAATGCCCAAGCTATAAATACTTTGAGATTGTTCACGAGACAGAGACGAAACTACTTAAAAATGACGTCATACCTTAAAAAGTTCATAGTGACTTGACATCGCTCTGTACAATATCCGTTTCGTGTGACAAGGACAGAAAATTCCGCCTCCACATCTTCGAAAGCATGTATCTCCTCTATTTTGATCAGCGTTTTTTTTTCTTTCTCCGTTTTCTTTCTTTAATTTCTTTAAAGTAATACCAAATTGTTGTACATTTTTAATAGTACTCAAATAGTTTTGCTGTCCATTTTTTTAGTGTTCTAGTCTAGACCAAAAACTACTGTTTGTCAAATAAGCAGTGCGAGCACGGTTCTTTATATCGAATTTAATCGAGACGTTAAGTTATCCACTCTAAACTTCAAATTTGACATAAGATATTGATAAAACGACAAAGGTAGCACGGATCGTAATTTACCATTGATTTAAGAAACATAAGAGGATAAGCCCTAAATTGATGTTTTTTTTTTTAATACTATGCCAATATGTACCGCGTTAAAAAATATAATCTGTCTCGTTCTTACACGTAATTTACAAATGTAAAAAGTGTGTACACCATATGTCATAGATTTTAATTTTCTATTATAATTTTTCAACGTCACCAAGCTCCGCCTTGAAGGATATTTTTGACATGACGCCATTTTAGAGATCTACCCTTTCGTCTGTCATTCAAGCTTTGTTCGAAGTTTATTTACAGTTGTACAGTGAACTTTGGGTGTTTAGGTATTTTTTGTTGTATTATAAAGGATAAGTGAATAAAACCTAACATGACAAAGTGTTGCATCAGAAGATGTAATTCATTGCTGAGGGCGGAGTCGACGCCATAAGAGGAAAACTTGACTTCAGATCATGTGACCACATCTGATATCCTCTTATTTTTCTTTCATCAATGTAATTTACCGACGCCTCGATATGAAGTCGACATACTCGATATGATTTAACCGTTATATCGACTTTTGACAGTTCTTATTGGTAAATTTCTCGAATTATCTCGAATTGTTGTCGTCTTTAAAAAGTTGGTCGATAAAGACTTTTTGAAGCAAAAAAATGGATTTTGGAGAAATCATCTTGATATTATTGAAAGCAGAGCGCGTCGGGACGTGGAAAGGATCCACAGCGGAGTATTTTTTTATTATTCTGTGGTTATTTTCTTAGTGTGCTTAGATTATTTAATAGTATTGTAAATATTTTAGTGATAGTATTTGTGTATCTGCATATTTCTGGTGTTGCTATTTGTAAAGTTGATAAGCTGTCGAGAAAACATAGCCGTCGACAAGGCTCTATAAAGTTCCCGAAGCAAGTTCCGTGCTACCGACCCTCGATAAGATTCGGTATGTTTAAATTTTTATCGACTCGAGATCTTATCGAGTCGATTCGAGAAATTTATCAATTCTAAACGTCAAATTTGACATAAGATATAGATATAACGACAAGAGCTGTCGTTTTATCCATATCTTATGTCAAGTTTGACGTTTATAATTGATAAATTTCTCGACTCGACTCGATAAGAAGAACCGTGCTCGCACTGCTGATTTGAAAAATTGAGGGCACCACTATAGTCCGTTTTTTAATCTCGGAGAATAAATTGACAGGCACAAATGTCAAAGGAGATGTTTCAGAAATGTATGGAGCCTGGGCCAGCACCATGTATACTATAAGGAAATATAGCTATACAATAAAGTAACCGTTTTTTAATGTTAATTTTCTATAATTTTACTTTGTTTAATTGTACATTCAAGTTAACTTCGTCAAGGAGAGCAACACAACACATAAAAATATGGTGGATCGAAATTATGTGAAATGTCATTTTGACAACTGTTGCATGTCATTGACCCCATAGTGTTCATTTCTTGTGTACTTACATAACCTATCTACGTTGTTTATAGACGAAAATACTTGGATTTCGTTATAATTATAATGAAATAGAACTACAGGTGTTGTACTCGATTGCGTCACACACACATCACGAAACCTAGGACTGTCAAAGTTGTCAAATTCATGTTAATGTCAAACACAACTGTCATGGCTACCAGAAAAAAAGGGTTAACATATTAAAAAACGTCCCCAAATAATAATTCCAGTACAATTGTACTCTTCTTCGAATTAATTTATTTGTATTTTTATGGTAATCCCCTATTTTTTTCCTATTTTTCTATATACTTACTGTACATAGTGGTGGCCCAAAATCAAACATCTCCTTTGTAAATTTTAGCAACATTCTTTTTTTAATTTGACATTTCGTGCTTGTCAATTCAGTCTCCGGGATTAAAAAACGAACTTTAGTATACATTATAAAATTTAAACTTTAAAAATCACTTCTCTGACAGAACTTTGGACAGTTTTACTCAACATTTGTCATTTGATAAATAAGATTAAAAATTTGTTCCATTTCAAGACTTTTCTGACAGACTGTGTACACAGCCCTAATAATATTCATATACCACGTCAGTCCCACATGTATCAAATCTGTAACTTTAAACCACGTGGACAGACACTCGACTATAAATAAATAACTATAAATGTAATATGTTTACATTACAAAAGACCTAGTTACTTTGTATCATATTTTATGCAACACAACAACTAGGGGTCCATAATTCTCAGTTTTTCATAGAGTTTCCTCGTCAGCTCCACGTGATGTGAGAACGGTAATGTAGTCATACCACGTGGAGATTAAAATAAGTTAGCCAGGTTTATTTATGACTATTTGATTTAGACGTTGTGTACTGTTTTTTTTATTAGGGTAGGGAAGTTTTTGTTTTCTTTTTTTTTTCTTGAGCTCTTTATTTGAATTTTAGAAACATGAAATCTTTGCGTTGCAGTTTTTATTTACAGGAAAAACGTACTCAGTGGCCTAACTTAATTGTTGTTTAAAAATATTTTAAACTAGCTTTTTCCCGCGGCTTCGCTCGTGTTAATTAAGGTCAAAAAAACTCTTAACACACTACTAAAGTTCCTATAGTAATATAATTCAATTGTGATTCGAAAGACACGTGGCGCCATCTAAACGTTATTGTTGTTTTCCTCGGGAACAGTTTTTTTTTCGGGATGAAAGGTACCGTATGTCCGTTTCTGTACACCTGACAACGTATATGCAAAATTTCAGGATGATCGGTTCAGTGGTTTAGGCGTGAAAAGGTAACAAACAAACTTACTTTCGCATTTATAATTTTAGTTAGGAAGTTATTATAGTGGAAATGCCAGAGACTGTGTTTCCCGATACCTGTAATCTTGAAGATTTTAAATCTTGAGTGAATGGGTTATTTTTAGGCAAGCGTGCACGATTGTCGACCACATCTTTATTTACCATCAGGTGAGATACAAGTGGTAAAACTAAAGCCAATACTTAATAAAAAACAAAATTATTGCCTATAAGTTTTTTGACCAAAACAAATACTAGCCCATTTCTGTAACTGTAAGTCAATTTCTCCTCCCGAAAAGTCGTGACTTTAACCTCCCGTTTCTGATTTGAGAATTCGAGATAAGCAAAGCAATACTTAAAGTAATATATTTGAGTACGGAGTTGTCAAAAAAATGCTTTAAAATCCGACATTTTTTTGACAACACCGTACTCAAATGTTACTTAAGTACTGCTCATCCTAGAATTCTCAATTCAGAAACAGGAGGTTAGCGTTGTGAAACTATTTTTGTAACAAATAAGTACTTGTCTCAAGCTGTTACTAGGGCCCATTCTGTCAACATGACTAGTAAATACACCATTAAAATAACAATAACTTATTTATTTATTCCCAGAAATTCCTTTGATCACGTTGTCAAGACACAAATCAAAACATACGACATAAACAAGATACATACAAATACTGAATAATTTTGAAACGTATACGTATACAATGTGTTATCGTTGCGTACATGTGTAGGTATGACACATTGACGAATGTTAGTAACAACGTGAGACGTGGTCGGCCATGTGCACTTCCGAATCGCCGTTACAACGTGACCTAGGGGCGCGCCGCGTCGCATCGCGTTCTTATTTTAAAATGTTATGTTTTTTATATTGAGTAACTTGTTAGCAGCGTGTTTGAGGATTTAAAATACTTTTTTTTTCTGTACTGGCACTGGCAGTAAATAGTGGGCGCATAAATACTTTTATGTCGACTTTATAAAAAGATATATAGTGCGTTGGGCCAAATACGGACATGGGGTAAATTGGGTCAAATAGATTTACCGTAAAATGTGATGATATTTTTAACTGTTGGCAAGAATTGAGTGTGACGCCATTTTTCTGCCTCACTTCAGTCCGCGTCGTAATATTTTGACGATACATTCTGCTGCTTTATTTGTACGAATTTACTCCTTATCCGAAATTGCTCCAATAAACCCGGTGTTTTTCAGGTCCTAAAATTTTGCGGGAATAATAACAAGTTTTTTTTATTTTGATTTATCAATCTTAGAAAAGCTTCAAATGCAGTGTTATTGATTTTTTCACTTTTATTTTATCACGAAGCTTAAATCGCAGAATGTTCATCGAAGTTCTTCAAAGTACTTGATATCATTAGGTTTTTGTATAGCTTTGTGTTAGCCTGTAGTTTGGTTGGTTATCCCTATATTTTGACTATTACAAATTTTTGATTATTCTCGTTGGCTACCCGTTATATTGCCACCACTGAGGGACTGACTGAGACAGAATAGTTTCTGTTTTCCATTTCGCCACCACTGGAGGCCAGTGAAACATAAAATGTGGGATCATTCCCGTTATACTTAAAGTATTTAATAGCTAACAGCATTAGACGACGCATACTTGGCTGGAGACCCTTCAGGTCTCGCCAATAACTGCCCGGTGACGTAGAAACGGTCCCCTAGGACAATCTACAGCATACCAATAGAAAAAAAAAGACGACGCATAATCAAAGAACATTGTAAGGGGGTTTAATAATGAAGTCTAAGTATATAATAACGGACTATAAAAGTTCATTATCTGTACCAGTAATTGCTGAAGTAGATTTAGCAATTATACATATTTAAAAACCTTTTCATTTCTACTTGAAGCTTTCAACTAATTTCCATTCTTATGATATCGTTTTACAGTGCTTTCAATCCACGGAAACGCGCCCCACTCCTTTTTGTGGTCGGTAACCGCGTGGAGCGTATGCGCACACATCTCTCATTATTATCTTAGTGATAACTTACTTATGTTCTATACCTACTTAATTTTCTCTCACGGCTCGGCTCATCTTCCATGCGGAAGATGTCCGGTCCTTTGGAAGGCATACGGGGGACACAGGTCCAACGAGCAGAGGCCCCTTTGAGAACTTTAATCTAAAATGGGGCGGGGCACCAACCGGGGACTATCCACGGCTGCACTATTGGAGTACAGTCATGGACCGTCCCAGGTGGGTGCAAAACTATTGTAAAATATGCTAAAAATAAACTTGGTTTATGGGAGGGGGTGTTAAATGGACTGATTAACTTCTATTGCCGGAAGAAAACGGCGTCTGCCTTTCAAGTTTAAATTAAAATTCATTGGCAGACGGTGACTTGCCAGCTCACTAGCTGGGCCCCCTGAAAAGCCGCCAGTACATAGGCGCAGGGGGCAACAAAGTGTGAGCGACTAGAGGTGTAGAGAGGTGTGGCCCCGGTTTCGCCGTCGCGGGTCTAAAACACATAGGATCTTTTTTATTACGAATATTATTATTTGCAATTATAAATGTAGGTATGTATTTTATACGCCTTTATAAATAACTTCATTTAATTACAGACACGTCTTTGGACCAGACTAATAATGACTGCTCTGCTAAACTTCTTAGTTATTAACTCCACTTAATTACTTGTGGACTTATTACACTAGCTTTTTTTTTTTTTTTTGTTTTGGCAGGCGTGGGAAATCCTCATGGACACCCAAGCCACCTCACGGATGAGATGGCTTGGGTAGTGTCGGACTCTTAGGGTCAGCTCACACCGAGACGCGACGCGACGCGACGCGACGCGACGATACTGGAAGAAGCCCGTGGTTACGCGCTGCGCCGCGCGCCGCCGCGATACGCATCGCAACGTCGCGAGGCGCATCGTAAAATCTTCGGCAACACGACGCCTCGCTGCGCAGCGAGACGCCGCGCGGCGCAGCCGAATGTGTTTACATTCGCCACGTGCTTCCGCCCGGCCCTCGTCCACCCTCAAATTCACCATGAATTCTTCTATTTCTCCATAAATTATGCACCCAAATACTCATGTGTGATGTCTTCCTTTTAATTTTATTTTTGTATTCTTCTTGCTCTGCCTCTTCTGCAAGAAGTCCGATTATTACAAGATCCCAGTCAATCATTATAATTTCACTCGAGCACTCGACCGAACTGCATCAACTCTACACGAAGTCTGGACGGAAATAGTACAAACAAGTTGCCACGGCGGCCTCGACTGCGCCTCGCGGCGCATCGCGGCGTCGCGCGGCATTGAGAGGCGCAGCGCCGCTCTTGCACGCCGCGCATACCGCTACGTCGCGATGCATCGCGCTACGCCGCGAGGCGTCACGAGGCGCAGCGCTGCGTGGTGCAACGTATTCTGAATTCTCACAATGAAGTGTGTATCTTTTCGTGTAGAAAATAAAGTTGTATTTTGAGTCGCTCTTTTAAAGTATGCGCGCAGCGTCGCGTCGCGTCGCGTCTCGGTGTGAGCTGACCCTTACCGACTAAAACCACACTCCTGCCCCGGCGTGAGCCCCTGCCGTACTGGTTACGCAGGGATTTTACATGGGCTGTGTATTTATTTTTCTCTCAATTTTTGTGCTATATTGGTATTTCTATAGTATTTAACCGAATTTTTAATTTTTACTACTGTTTATAAGTCTATTTTTACATCTGTTTATTTAAATTTACTATTTAGTTTAAGTCTTAAGTGGCTATTTGTTTTTAATATTTACTAATTTTACTATTCTAATCATATATTCTATCAATTTATTTCTGTTTTTCTTATTAGCAATGTGCACATTCAACTTCTCCTTCGTTATAGGGTCTCCAATGACCATTTCGAGGTTGTGCCTGTGGGAGCCATACACAGGGCACTCCGTCAGCAGGTGGAGGACTGTCTCCTGCGTGTCGGGGTCGCAGGCGCACGCTGGATTCTCCTTGCACTTGAAACGGGTCAAGTATTCGGAGAACCCACCGTGCCCTGTTAGGGCTTGGGTCAGTTCCTTGGTCATCTCCATCTTCCTCACCGTCCTGTACGCCGCGATCGCGCAAGGGAAAAACAGCTTAGTGGTGGCCGCCGTTTCTCCCGTACAATATCTCCGGTTCCATTCGCCTAGCGTCTCCAATCGGATCATTCGCTTTGCGAATGAAACCGGGCATCTGTCGTAGTCGGGTGCACGCTTCGACTTCAGGGCAGCCTCCTTCGCGAGAAAGTCGGCTCTCTCGTTACCCTCCAGCCCCGCATGAGCTTTGATCCAGAACAAGGAGACGCTCTTGTTCTGGATGTTGCTGCGGCGGATGGCGTCTCTTGTTACCACTGCAAGGGGGTGGAGGGCTTCGGGGTTCACGACTGTTTGGAGGGCTGCCATGGAGTCGCTGTAGATAGCGAACGCCGTCTCTGTTCTTCGGAGGACTTCCTTATTACACTAGGTTACACGTGGTCTACTAATAGTCCACCTCGTGTCTTAACATCAATATCTAAGGAGGCAATTATGAAATACTTCAGGAGCATGGGGAAATCTATCTGCGTGTCATGATGTATTTTTACAATCAATATGGGCCACTCAAAAGCTACTCTATTTTAAGATGCCGTTAATTTCGTGTTGACACTGTCATTTCGCCTTAAAGTGACAGTGACAGCACGAGACTTATCGGTAGCATAAAATTGGGTAGCATTTGAGTGAAAAAACTTTTCTTTTTTTTTGCCATTTCCTCATGGATATCCTCCGCCCGGGGAAGACGAAGGGTTATGCCGGACTCTTACCGGCTAAAAACCCACGGTGTTTCTTCTTCTGACCTATGGCCGGGGTCACGGGATTCGCAGCTGCATGCACCGCAACCCCGGTAGGCCTCGGTCCGCCAGCCCCTGGCGGACCCCTTCTTCTGTGGGGCTTCGACCCACGTCCTCCTGAGAGGCGCGGGTGGAACACGGCGCGCTGCCTTCTCGGGCCTGTCGCTGGTCGGGCGACGGGTCCCCTAACCCCCCGCCCGCAGGCCACACACTAGGGTGGCCGGAGGTCGTCTCGCGCCCTCCGGCGAAGCCCGGTGCGTCTGGCGCGGGAAGGGAGAGTGGCAGTCGCCTCTCTCTCCTTCTCCGCTTCTTCCATGGTCGCCATCACCTCCTCGCAAAAGGAGGCGACGGCTTCCCACGCATTCTCGCTCCCGACCAGTAGTGATAACCCTGACCAAAGAAGGTGAGACCTACTAAAATCAGGTACATACCTAAACATTTTTGCAAATGCTATGACATAGGGGAAGTGTCCTTTTCCCATTGAGCTATCACTGCGAGAGTTAGTGTGAAAGCATTCTCCATTAGGAGGACTTTTTTATGTATTAACTTGTCAAACAAGCCGGGCGGCCCAGTGGTTACCGCCGCCTAGCGCCTATACGACACCAAGAGGAATGCTGATGCGTTGCCAAACTTAGAGACAAAGTTGGAAAGTCTGTGTGTGTGTGGAAGTGCCTGTAATTTCACCGTCACCCATACCTACCCTTCAAACCGAAACACAGCAATGCTTTGCAGCAGAAATAGTATGGAGGTAGCATTTCTTCGGACGAACTTTATCACATAGAGCTCTACTCACTCACTGCTAATCATAAATATCAATAAATACTCGTTTTTACTTAATTGTGTTTATGAGTACTCTCTTACTCGGATAAATACTCCACCTCGAGTATTTATCCGAGTAAGAGCGGTTACGCACTGCATCCGATCCGAATCCGTGAAAATACGTTCCGAAGTTATCATAAAACTATCTGTATGGTAGTTTACGTACTAGATCCGAGTTCCGTCATCCGATTTCTCTCCGTGATCTGGGAGTCTCCAATTCGGAAGAAATATTGACGGACCGAAGTAGCCGCCGTAATACTGTTTGTTTCAACTCCAGAGGGCCCCTGAATTGCTTGAATTTGGATCAGAGATCGGATTAGTGCGTAAGCGATATCCGAATTCGGTCCGAGTGTTTTAAACACTAGATCCGTATTATCACGAATTCGGATCGGGTGCAGTGCGAAAAACAATATCCGAATTCGGTCCGAGTTTTTTATATCCGTATTTTCACGGATCCGGATCGGATGCAGTGCGTAACCGCTCTATAAGAACTCATCTGTAGTCATAATTTAAGAGCTGTCACGTTGTCGGCCGGTGTGTATGGACCGACAGCTCCATTTCGTTATCACAAATATTTTTAGCTTGGTAACGATTGCATCAGTACGTACGGGAAACTCGTAAATACTAACGACTGACCTAGTTTAACTTTCAATCATTTGAGCTATTTCTGTGAAACGTAATTTACATTTTTCCAGGACAGGTATAGGACAAATGGTATTCTTTTGGATTTAAATTTATCATTCCATTGTGCAATCATACTGAAACAATTAGGGTGGCTAATACTGTCACATTTGGTGAATCATATTTTGGCAGTTGCAGTTGCGGACGAGACGCAGTCCGTCTGTCTGGGCCCTAACAAATCTATTTCATACAGCCAAGACGTTGTTTTTTTTTTGTTAATTTTGTAGATTTATACTTTTCCCCCCGATATATTTTTTAGAGGACCTTGCCCTTACCTTACATTCCATTCATGGAAGTACTTAATGCAAGTCAGCACGTGAGATAAGCGGGGTAGTGTTTAACTTCGATTGAATTATAGTAACATAAATCATACTCGTAACAGCCTTATTTCAAACAAAAACAAAAAAAAACTGCTATTCCCTACATTTTGACGAGTGATGCGAATATAAATGTAGGGAACAGCTGTTTTTTTTTTCGCGATTTCAGTTTTTGTCCCTTAGTAAAAGTTGTTCATAATGATGAGTACAGAGACCCCAGAGGTTGTGCGTTATTTAAGTTACACCTTGTATACACCCACAACACCAAGGGGATTGCTGATGCGTTGCTCACCTTAGAGTCGAAAGTTGAACAGTCTCATGTGCCTGTAATTTGACCGGCACTTATAACATTCAAACCGGAACACAGCAATGCTTCTTGGCGGCAGAAATAGATATGATGGTAGTAGGTACTTCTCCGAACAAACTCTTTTACGAGTAGCTCTACTACTATTAAAACATCAATCCCCACATCCCTATTCTTGGTACTTCCGTACGTACATTTAAAACTAAACGTGAGAAATATATTATAATATTCACATGTGTTTGAGGATATCAGTATTCAATAAGTTCGCGAATATATAAGTCAAAGATTTAATCTACATTTTGCAGGTGTGTATGATATTATTTTAGATACCTTATATTTTCAATTTGACTGGTTGTGCAAGGCAAGATAGAGGGCAAGAGAGGCAAGACATGATGGTCGGACCTCATCAAGACCATCACACACTCCACCATGACCGAATGTTCTCGCAATGCCGTTAGCAGAGCCAAATGGAAACACATCACAACAGCCGCTACTTCAGAAGTGATACTCGACCACAGAACCGAAACCTGACATGATCACGACCACTCTGCCCAAATTGCACGTGCCAAGAGTGCATGACTAAGAAGAACCTTTTATTTAAAAGAAGAATGGAATGCTTTCAAATCTTGTTCTTCCTACAAGCCTTTTCCCATTTATATTAGGGTCAACTTCCAATCTAACCAGATGTGTTTGAATACCAGTATTTTACACAGAGCGGCTGCCATCAGATCTCCGCATCCCAGATACTGGGCAATGCCTATATCCTAAGGTTAGACCGGTTGTCAGTCTTTCGGGATTCTGACTATCAGTAACGACTGTCATAGGTATTCGTATAACACACGGGACTGACGGCTTAACGTGCTCTCTGAGGCACGGAGGGGTCTCGATGTGTAACGGATGGTCACCCATCCACATACAGACCGCGGCGAGTGCAGCTTAACCTTGCAAATCATACGATCCGCGCTGTTGTTAATTAGTCTCGTCCTCCCCTTTTAATGCGTTAAAATAATGAACTACAGGTATTAAGCTGCACATGTTTGGGGAGGTCAAACCAACAAAAAGCTAGGATTATTATGAGAAGGTAATGAAACTAGAAGAAGTGATTAATTATCTCGGTTTAACCCGCGACACGTAAAAAGAGCGCTGAACAACAGTGAATGGAATGTGTCTGCGCTTAGGTATAGTCGCGTGCGAAAGTACTGGCCCATTGTTTTATATTTCAAATGTGAAAGTTTTTTAAGATGCTTGAATAGATTTGTTACTCAACAATTCACAAACTGCTGAACGGATTTGGATGAAATTTGGCATACAGATAGATTATGTCCTGAGTTAACACATACGATACTTTTTATCTGGGTACATAAAGTAGTTCCCCAAGGATACGAGTGAAACCGCGGGCAGCAGGTAGTCTCTAATAAAGTAAGGAAGTACGTAGTATCAGTATGAAAACCTAAACAGTATCAGTATAAAAAGGTAAGCATATGTAATAAAATCGGAAAATTACATTTTAAGAATATCTAGAATGCAAGTAAATTACTAATTACTAGACAATCATTTGAATAAATCACATACGTTACCTACTCAATTTGCACAAATATAAATAAATGACAAAGGATCGAAGATAGATGGAAAAGATAAAGAGGTCGTTGTTCGCAAAATAGCACAATGTTAGGCAAGCGGGTATTCGAATTTCGAACCCACGCTAGCTTGAATCATTCTGTAAGCGCATGTTTTAACACACGTCGAAATCAAAAACGTAAAAAAGTATTAGCTATTAGTAGGCCGTATTACTTGCCGATGGAATGGTATGACAAAAATTTTGAATTATTTACTTCCTATATCTTTTTCCATGCGTTTTAATTTTGGAACAACATTTCGTGAAAAACAGGCAACATAAGAAAAATTAATTAATGTATTCATAACTCTTTATTTTTTTTATACCTATTTTGTCCATAATGCCTACAATGTTTCTATGCACTGCTATTTAATATTAAAGGTTATGTCGCTGTTGTTGGTATGTCGCATGCGCCTATAAATTATGATAGTAAATAAATTAAATAAATACACCAACGCAAAACACTGGCTCTTATTATTTTATTCGATATTTTCTTTCCACGCCCGACAATACAAGATCACTTTACAGACCAACCTACAGACAATTATTTGTACACGTCATGTAGGATTGAATGGATTTCTGAACGCATTATGATGATTGGCGAAAATGGGTGTGTGAAAATGTGACTTATTTCGGTCCAAATCTCAACATACTTGCAGTTAATGTTATGTAACTTTTTCACACCAACTCGATACATCTGTTTCTACTGACGAGTATATCCCGGTTGAATACCAAATCAACATTGACAATGACTTTGACGCCTTATTGCAATACAAAGGCAACATGTTTTAAAACGTGAACGCAGTGTCGGAATGCGTCTTTTCTGAGAGCTGCATTGTGCCACGTGGGCACTCTATTGTTAACCATCACCAGTTTAAAAGAGCTCTCTTCGTGGCTCTGATGCTGATTAAGCCAAGCCGCACGTAATAAGAAGTTTTTGTCAGAATATTTTTGTATTATAACTTTCGTGTGACACATTCGTATTTATGAATACTTACGTTTTACTCTCGTGCATTTTTCGGGATTGAACGACTAGTTTCGGACCCAAACGGAGTCCTAATGATGAGCTGATCACGTGGCGAGGTCGCGAGTCGAACTCGAGAATATTTTTGACGTATGGCGAAGGCCCATTGCAGATATTTTGTACTTGAGCTCGTAAGCTGCCGGATTCGGCAAATTCTGACAGAATCCGGGGACTAGTACAAAATGTATGAATAGCGAGGAGCGCGTCAGAAATTTTTTGGTAGTATTTTTCTTAATATGCGGCCAGGCTTAAAGTTTAGTGAGCTTTGTGTCTTACGTTTCTAAGGTAAATGGGCTACTGAAATATTTTTCCTATAAAGAAATAGGAATAAAGTATAATAACAATATCTATGTTACAGTCAAAACTCTTTCTTCGTTAAAACATTTTTTTACTGAATAGTCAAAAGTACTTTTAACTGAAAAATCTGATAAATATAATTTTTACAGAATAGTCAAAAGAAATTTTGACTGAAGAAATCACTCAAAAGTACTTTTGACTATTCAGTAAAAACTAGATTTTCCTGATTTTTCAGTTAAAAGCACTTTTAACCGTTTCCCTTAGTCAAAAGTAGTTGTGACCACGATTTTGCGGTCAAAATTGTTTTCATATTGATTTCTTCAGTTATTAAAATGTGGTATGGTTGAGAGAGAGTTGTGACTGTAATATCTATATGTATAAGTATGGAGTAGTTGGTACGGTCAGCATCAAAAGTAGCTGAACATTAGAGTTTTTAAACTTGGCATTAATTAGAAAACGAATTGTTTTAAAACAAAAAGTTTAATAGATACCTAGAGCTGCTAGATATAGCTCTAAGTATGCCTTACATTTTTTGCTTCCTATCAATTAGTTATCTAATTAATGCAAAGTTTAAAAACTCAAATGTTCAGCTACTTTTGATGCTGACCGTACCATATAGGTTATATATAGATATTCTATGTTATCAACAATGCCGTGATAGTGTAGTGATAATTACGTCATAAACTAGCCACTATATTCATAGTTAAGTTTCACAATTGTATAATTTATGGGTTGACTGCCTCATTGGTCTAGTGTCGTGGTTTTGATCCCAAGGTAGGGAAGTGTTTTTCCGTGTGGAATTTCTCAGTAGAAGCCCGGAATCTGGATTTGTGCCCGGTTGATAGCAATAGGCTCGCTCCCTATTACCACAGTCTACCTAGGTATATCTTATTCCTTACAGTCGGTCAACGTAGAACATTGTCGCAGAGCAATCGTGCGGGGGGTTGCGGGGTGAAGGAGCGGAGATTATGTCCCGAGTAGCCATACTGCATACTTGGGACATAACCTCCGCCCCTACATAATTTTGACATTTCATAGGACCTGTCAAATGTATGGGCGTTGACTGTATGTAGTAAGTACACTGCTATTACATTGGGGCTTAAACATAACGGCGAAATGAGCATTTGCTATACACCTCTGCCCAACCCTTCAGAGAATACAAGCGTGATGTATTAAAGTAAAAAAAGAACAACAAAAGCTATCTGGAGTTTATGTTAACTCATTTTTTTTTAATATATTTTTCAGCAGACCTAGAACTGTCAACGGTTTTTTTTGAGGCCTAAATCCAGACCATAAGTTAAGACAAAAGGATAAAAAAAGAAAAAGATAAAAGACAAGGCAACAACGTGGGAAGGAGGTCTACTTAAGCTGGCCGCTGTGTGTACTTAGTTGCAGAATATTCGCCTCGGACGGAGCACGTTGTAGACGCAACATGGTGGCCAACGTGACCGCGCGGTGTATGTATAGATTTCGCGACTCTTGAATTATACCAACCTTATGATAATAGCCGGTGCGATTTCGCATTCCATGAATTGAATATGGAAGACGGAATTGTTTTGGTTTTAAGAGTGTGTCTTGCACGTTTTATGTAAACACAGAATCCGTCAGGTTTATTTATTTATAGATTTACCAACTAAGTATTTATTATATGTAAAAAAACGATACGGTATGTTCAGAATCACTATACCCTAAATTCCTAACTCAGATAATTTATGTAAACAAAGGGGATAACAGATCAAAAAAATATTTTATTAATGGTAATTCACTGAAAATGCCGGAAAAAGGGTTAAATTCTCTTTTATGTACTGATTTTAGAAATAATAATTTAAAAAGTATCATAACGTAATTACTTTTATAAATTTTCAGTTTTCTACAAAGTTATTAAAAAAAGGAGATTTTCTGGTATAAAGTATTTTATGATACTGGTAACACTGTAGGAGTACAAAACATTTTCAAATTTCGTTTGACAAAATGTCAAAGTTGTTTATTGTTTGTCTTAGCGTCATAACAATACATTCGTTTTCTTTTCCCGTTTTCGCTGCGTGTTTGTTAATTTTGTTATTGTGCATCATCGTGTTAAGTTTTTCATCTTGTTGTTTTTTGTTATATTTCCTTGTTTTTGTTGAGTTTTTTGTTAAGTTTTATTTGTTATTTGACAAATGGAGCCTCAGCCGGGGCGGGGCCCTCGAAGGCAGTCACCCCCGACTTTTTGTCGCCTGTTAAAAAGCGGCCTTGAACATCTATGAGTGCCACAGAAAAACTTATGGTGATGAATGCGTATAAGGACTGATTAAAGTGATTATAAGGCGCGTCTCCGACACACTACACAAGACATTGTTTGGCTACGGTATTTTGTTTGCATTGTTCTTAAAATTAACTTGATTTTAAATGATTACTTAGTAAACATTTAATGATAAAATGTTTTGTACCACTAACCTGTCACTTTGACAATGACATTTCTTTGTTTACATAAATTATCTGAATTATGGAATTAGGGTATAGGAGAATCGATTGACATACACACATCAAAAGTGTCTAGGGATCAACATATATTTTTGCAATAACTTTTCTCCTGATTGATATTAATTAAAATTTTCTTTAAGGATTCATCAAATAAAGTGTTTTCGTTTGTCACAGTAACGATAAACCAAGTCACCTTTGCATTAATAAAGAAATTTGCCATTTTCCTAATACAGGGATTTTTGACATTTGAACCACTAACACAAAAGTTCGAAAAAAAGACTGAAATAACAGTTTTCTTTAAAATTTTATTGGGTAACTTAAACAATTAATAATCCGTGTTTCTACCGCGAACACTAACAACACAAGAACATCGGTTTGGCATACTCAAAATGAGTTCATCCAAATCACGCTGTGGAATGGCCGCCCATGTTCGTTGCAACAACAAAAAAAGGTCTTCTTGCGACTGGATACCCTCCATATTCGGCAGAGCTCTTCTCTGTAGCATATCCCATGCATGCTCAATCGGGTTCAAGTCTGGCGACTGAGCAGGCCAGGGCAGGACATTGATGTTAGCTGCGGCGAGAGTCTGTCTTACAACTCTTGCGGTGTGCGGTCGTGCATTATCATGCATTAACTGAAATAAGGGACCGATTTGCGCTTGTAGAGGAACGATGACGTCTGATACAATCGTCTCAGCATAAATTTGAGCGTTGAGGTTGCCTCTGATCCAAATCAACTCAGTTCTTCCGCCGATCCAAATACCCGCCCATACCATGATGGTTCCACCACTATAAGGATGGACTTCCTGGCAGGATTTTAATCGCTGTTGGCGTCCAGGGGTTCTCCAGTGTCGTATACGTCTTGTATCCGGTCTCATACCAAAACGAGACTCATCAGAAAAGCACACGAAACGCCATTGTTCTTCTGCCCAATTTCTGTGTCCAAGAGCCCATTGATATCGAATCCTACGATTGTGCATTGCTATAGGTGGTACCCGTAGCGGTCTTCGGGAATGAAGGTTCACTTCATGCAAGCGGTTTCTGACTGTTTGGTCGCTAATTAAGTTCCCTGAAGAGTGCATCATGGCGGTTATTGTTGGAGCTCTTCGAGTTAAGATTTGAATGTATCGGTCTTGTCTCCGTGTGGTGCAGCGATACCGTCCTCCATGGCGCTCAGCCACGGTACCAGTGCTTCGGTAACGTGTCCAAAGTCGACTGATAACACTCTGACTTGTATTCAGAGCTAAAGCCACAGTACGTTGCCGGGAACCAGCTTCTATCATTCCCACGGCTCTGAGCATTTCTTCCCTGCTTAAATGACGTCGCCGCTCCATAATAACGTTGGTTTTAATCAGTAGTAGGGAAACAGTAGCACTAATAATGTCTTCAATGCGTTGTATGTTTTTATAGGGAAAATATTGACAGCTGATTTTCATCTTTTACTCGAATTTGATTCACAGTTCCTGATTCAAATTATGAAATGCACCAAAAAGGATCCATATAAATTTATAAAATCATAAATTTATTACAAAGCCACATCTCAATCTCAAGAAATCCGCATAAAAATGCTTGATCCCTAGACACTTTTGATGTGTGTATTTTTTACACCACATTTTTTTATTTTTTCATAAATTTCAATTTTGTTTCAGTAGGTTTCTACCCATAACAGTTGACGGGAATAGACACCTTGAGGCTTGAGATGGTCCGCTCGGTCAGTTTTCGTATATTAGACAACCCCTGCATCACATCTCAGGTATTTCACACTTTTTTGGGGAACTTAACGCGACATAAACTATGGTGTAACTTGGAGATTTATTAAAAAAAAACACATATTCAGGCAGTTCTGATGAAAGTCTTGTTGGGGTGTCTCGGTTTTCGTATAAAGTAAAAATAAGGTTGTATATGTAATATGGAAATGCTTCTTGTTGGAATACTTGATCTTTTGATATTTCTCTTTCGATGAAAATTTGCACTCAATAGATTTCTAACAACCTCGTGGCCAATAAACAACCAAGCAGATCATAATTAGCTCCTCTTGCCGCGGTCAATCCGTGGATGGGTAACCATTCGTTATACATCAAGACCTCCGTGCGTCGGAGAGTACATTAAACCGTCGCTTCCGGGTGTCATATGAATACTTACCTATGACAGTCGTTACGGGTAGTCTGAAGCCCGAAAGTCAGACAACCGGTATAATTATATAGGATATCGGCATTGAGCTAGTAACTGGGTTGCAGAGGTCTGATGGCAGTCGCTCGTAAAATACTGGTATTCAGATGCATCTGGTTAGACTGGAAACTGACCCCTACACAGATGGGAAAAAAATCTAACAACCGTTATTGTTGAGGGTAAGTTCCATTAAATTTGTACCATTTGGTACTAAATAGTGATGCCGCCATTATGACGACCACTTTTTTTGGCCCTTATCTAGTACAAAATAATAGTACAAACTTGGTACCCACGAGACCCATGTTTAGTTCTGATAATTGTAAACAAGCGTCGAATAGTCTAAATTCTAAGTAAATAAGCTAATAATACACGTATTCTTGTTTTTTTATAGCGGACAAAATGTTTACGCGTAGTCTCTAACTTTTCTCGTTTTAGCACACGCATTGTAATAAAACGCTGCAACAATATTTATCAAATAAAACTAAAAATACCAAGTTCCACTTTCAAACAATTGAAAAATAAAACCAAAATAAAACACGGTCATTAAAGTCACACGCTCGGTACACGCCAGTCGTAGTATACACGTGCAAATTATGTTCAAGAAACCGATAGGGGGCGTCACGTTATGCGTAAGTTTGTAGCTGGAACAGGTGACTTGATGGGTGAATAGGTAAATAGGAACGATGGCTACGAGCTACGGGTATCAGCTACGGCTACAGGCTACGGGGTCCTGCTACGGTTATTGGGTACGGTTACCAGCTACGAGTGCATGCTACGTGTATCAGCTACATGTAGGGTACAGGCTACGGGTATCAGCTACAGATAAGGTACAGGCTACGGGTATCAGCTACGTGTAAGGTGAACGTACGTGGTACGGGTATCGGCTACTGGTTACATTCTACGAGTTTTACGTACTAAGTTAATATAAAAGTATTTTTTTGGGTTCTGAGTTCTGATTAAGCAAACATTGGTTAGTGCTTTCTACTGTTGAATGAGACCAAGTATACAAGGTTAGCCAGAAAGGGGGTATTAATCCGAAAGGGTGTTATAGTGCATATAATAATGAATAACTTTTGTTCTACAACTTTAGAAAGTTGTACAAAAATCTCAAAAAAAATCTATCTATCCCCAGTTATGATCAGCTGTGTTTACATTTTAGGTCATATTTGGGGTCACGAATTGGAAGCACCATTTTCTGAATTTGTAACTAAAGCAGGGATGAAGAATTTTTGAAAAAACTAAAATAAAAATCTTTTTATTTGGAAAAAAAATATCGAATTTTGAAATTTTAACACTTGCTTTCGAACAGTCATCAGTGATACTATAAGTGGGCTTCAGATTAGTACCCCCTTTCCGACTAACCTTGTATATCTTTAAATGGTAATGTTATTGGAACTGGAACCTGATAAACATCTTCTAGTCTATTGATATCTTTCGCTGTGGCAGGGATAAATCGAAACAAGGCACAACGTAGCTATAACTTTTGAATCGCGTTAATTACCACATGATAGCTTTAAAGGGGGCTTTACTATACGATCGCTTTACAGGAGGATAAAATTATGCAGTACGATAGGATAACTCATAAAACTATAGTAATAAACAAGACCAAGGCTAACCAGATAATAAAACAGTAGTTAATACAAACCTAGTTGTAGTAGTCCGCCAACTCACACCAGGCCAGATAGGTGGACTAAGACTTGCTCATGTTAATACCAACCTAGTTGTAGTAGTCCAACAACATGCACCAGGCCAATAAGGTGGACTAAGGCCTTTTTCATTCTGAGAAGAGGCCCGTCCCAAGCAGTGGGTCAGTAATGGGCTGCATTATGATTATGATGACCACCCTTTCACTGAATCTACAAAAACATTTTTTCTCATCTCTGTACAGTTCGGACAACGTAATAGGCTCGATTTGACGTTTGCTTCAAGGCACAAAATAAATGGGTACGAAAGTTGTTCGCCTTCGATCTTATAGAAAGTCGCTTTTTTAGGGTTCCGTACCCAAAGGGTAAAACGGGATCCTATTACTAAGACTCCACTGTCCGTCCGTCTGTCCGTCTGTCACCAGGCTGTATCTCATGAACCGTGATAGTTAGACAGTTGAAATTTTCACAGATGATGTATTTCTGTTGCCGCTTTAACAACAAATATTCAAAAACAGAATAAAATAAATATTGAATAGGGTTCCCATACAACAAACGTGATTTTTTGCCGTTTTTATACATAACTAGCTTTCGCCCGCAGCTTCGCTTGCGTGAAATTTTGAACCCGTTAAGTGACGATTTTTCATACAAACTTTCATCCCCTATTTAACTCCTTTAGGGGTTGAATTTCGAAAAATCCCTTCTTAGTGGATGCCTACGTTACAAAAGGAACCGACTGTCAAAATTTCAAATTTCTAACCCCAGTGGTTTAGGCTGTGCGTTGATAGATCAGTGAGTCAGTCAGTCAGCTTCTCCTTTTATATGTATAGATGGTACGGGACCCTTCGTGCGCGAGTCCGACTCGCACTTGGCCGGCTTTTTATTTATCTGCACATAGCGCACCCGTGATAAAATTAAACTAAACGCCACGCATTGGAGTAATTAATATTAGTGTTGACATAACTCCTAGTATTTTCACAGGTGTCAAATCGGACTTCTTAGATTGTCGCGAGTGTAGTTAGTACTTAATTTAAAGCAAGTATGCACGATTAACCACTCCGATATCGCATACCAATAGCATTAATAGGTAGGTGCCTTATCTATTACTACTACTACTTACGATTACTACAGCGTTTACTATTTACGAGGCGTTCGTCACGGCCAGCATGTTTGCGACACGTATTGACTGTTTTGAAACCAAGACGTATTATGCATGTTAATGAGCGAGGTGTCATTCAAATTGTCACGAAGCGTTTGGAGTTAGAGATAATATATTAACAGATAGATGGTGAGTCAGTCCGCCAACTCGCACAATTACCCTTTTCATCGTAAGGTGAGTCCTGTAGACTAATTCATGTAATTTCATGACGCGCCGGGGCGCCGACCAAGTTGCAGTGACGGTACAGTTAAAGGTACAAGTCCGAGACGGGCTGCAGACCGCAAACTGCAAAAGTAGTATCGCTTGCGGTGTTAAGTTCCCTACAATATGGTTGAGTTATGCGATGCTGATGCGCTCGTCATGCTCGTGAACGGGTGCTGTCTGTCGGGACTGGCCAGCTCTTACATGCTATGACAACATTAAGGCAATTTCTCATTGTTATTCTTGTACTACTGACATTGACCTACATTATGCTCACATTAACTGTAGTAATAATAATGTATTGGAATATATAGAGTCTATTTATATATTGAGTGTAGGTATATAATTGTATGTTTATATTATTTTGAATTATCTATATTTAGATACTTTTGTTTTCAATTCATCCAGAATAGTTCTTGGTAAATATTTTGTTTACCATCATCAACTTGCATAATTTAATCAATGTAATTAATATTTTACTTTTTTGTGTATAGACTCATTTAATTATTCACTTGACAGACTGAACTGTGTTGCTGGGGAGTTTGTTGCGCCGTTTCTTCTTCACAGCATAAACACTAGGAAGCGGTGAAGGGTGGGAGCTTTTGGGGGTGCAGTCAATTGTAACTACCTAAATTTGACGTTCAAAAAGAACTAAGTAATACTAGTCTACTTTGAATAAACGAGTTTTGAGTTTGAGTTTGATGCGATCTGCGGTGCGGTTTTGCAGTCGCTGTCGGAATAGCACCTTTAAAGTGCACACCTTAAAGGCGCTATTCCGCTGGCGACTTGGTTGCAGTCTGCAGTTTGCAGCCCGTCTCGGATTTGTACCTTAAAGGCCACACGCGCGCCCATCCGCTGGGTTTGTCGCTGACGACAAGTCCGCGAACAAATCTGCGTGTGAATGTTATGGTTCGCGGTTCGGCATGCGGCTCGCGGATAAGTCCGGCGCTCGCCGCGGCGCCGTCTGAAGACGCTAGCGCCGCGCGGGATAAATCCGTGCATGTGTGCGATGACGGATTTGTCCACTGATTTGTATGGCGCGAGGCTCGTGTAGTGAATGGTGGGCTTAAGTTTACGCGAGCGTGTTTGACTGCGATCGCCTATTAAGGGCCTATGTACACGGTGGCTTTTCTACGCGCCGTCGACGCGCGTTTCCATCAAACTCCATACACAAAAAATCACAATGACGTTTTATAAGTATGAAGTATGACAGAAACGCGCGTGTACGGCGCGTTAAAAAGACGTAGTGTGCATAGGCTCTAAGAGAATACGAAAAGCGTTATTTTGATCGAAACTTAACTGCAACTACACTTCAACTGAACTTTAGTTACGTGAATCCGTTCCCTGACGTTTGATTCCTTGAAATGTACGCTTCGTCAGGACTCATCTTTCGTTGAACTGAGTATGGCTCAGCGTGGAGGACTAAGAGTACCTTTCCATCAGAAATGTGCTATGCAACATTGCTATGGATGCGTTTGATATCCACCAAACATATTCATTGGTCCACATAGCACAGCATTGGTGGAAACTGATTCAACTAAGCTACGTTTTTTACATGGAAGGATGCGTGCTGTGGATGCGTGCTATGGATGCGAGCTATGGATGCGTGCTATGGATGGTCGCGAGTGGTGTAGCCATATGCAGAGCAGTGTACCTACAGTAGACGCGCGTTTGTCACCGAACACATCTTACTCGCTCCGCTACATAGTTTAGCATCAGTGGAAACGGTCACATAGTTTCGTAGCTTAGCTTTTACATTCACGCAGCATAGCACATCTCTGGTGGAAAGGCATCCTAAGGCCTAATTCCTTCTTGTTCTGAGAAGAGGCTCGTGCACAGCAGGGGATAGTAATTATTTATGCTGTTATGCAATCTATTTACGTCAAAAATAAAATTTTATCTTGAAAGTAATATGATCTTTTAATTGACATTCCATCATGGCACTGACAATGTGGCATACAGCCAAGAATTCTATGTTATTGTCATCCCATTCAACGTGCTCTCTCAGGTGTTGAGTCAGGTGTAGTCTCCGAAAATGGCACGAGTCCATGAAAATATGACGTAAGGAATATTGTGGGGTAGTCCTGACATTTTTGTCTTTGAATATAAAGTCTCTCTATCTAATCTGGACGGATTAAGATGAACTTTAGTTCTGAGGTAGAATGTTTCCTAGATTCGTAAAAAAAACTTGTTGTTGGGCTGAGGCGGTACACCCTCATTTCGTCGTTATGCTGAAGTCCCACGTAAGGGGGCTTGCCTGTTGCCATCAACCGGGCACAAATACAGGCTCCAGGTTGCTACTGAAAAATTCCACACGGAAAAACCAAATAACACTTTGCCTGACCTGGGAATCGAACCCAGGACCTCACGCTCAGCAATCGCGCTAGCCACCACTAGACCAATGAGGCAGTCTGAGTCTAGTTTTCAGAAAACCAAGTAACTTATTAACTTCACCCGAGAGCAATGACAAAATAAACATATTGCGGACCTCAAGCATATGAGCCTCATGGAGACATGGAGCTGTTTTTCTCAAGATTTAAATGGTGTGGATTTTTAAGAAGGCCTTAGGTCTCCGACAAGCGGTCACGTGTTCCGACATGTGCTTGCGCTTATCTGTTAATCCGTCATACACAGCATGTAACACACTTGTGTTAACGTACGTGTCTTCTCCTCGCAAGCTATTATAATGAACTTACGTAAATTAAATTGTTTATATTGGAATCCTCGGTTTGGAAAATATAGTAGAACCAGAAATATCGAAGTCAAAAGCCCGATAACGTGATCAACGTGGAAATTAACAATTGCACGTTTCTTTGGGTAAAAACGTGCAACTGTTAATTTGCTAGGGTAAATAGAATATGTCTGGCAAAGCGCTTTGTGTATACTAAATAGAGTGAAGGAAACAACAAAAGTAGATTATAACACTGCCGCATTGTATGAAGGTGTAATAGGTTGCCAGAAAAAAAAGATGATAAAATCGTTGCTTTTTTTCGATGTATTCAATAGTATCCGTGGATTTTATACGACTGCCATTTAGATCTCATAATAAACCCCTGGAACGTGATATGATTTTATAAGTATAATTTTTTTGCTGTGCTGCATATGGATCCCCTGATTAATACAGTTTTTTTCTCTCGTGTCAGCACTTATTATGCCCGAATGACAACTGACGAAAAGATTAGTCAGTCATCAGGTTGGTGGCGAGGCTGACTGCCCAGGGTGCGCCAGACGATCAATCGTAGGAGCCGAACCGTAGTAGGAGATGTCCCCTGGCGGACCTCTCCTACTACGTCCACGTCCTCCTGAGAGGCGCGCGCGGAACGCTGCGCGCCGCCTTCTCGGGCCTGTTACTGGTCGGGCGACGGGTCCCCAAATCCGTCACCCGCAGGCCACACACTCCGGCGCCCGGTGCGTAGAAGATCCTGCATAGAAGGCAAGACTAAGTGTTCAACCGTTAGGGCGCGGTCAGACGCACGCCACGCGCTGACGCACCCGCGTCTAACTCGCTTTGAAATTTGTTGCATACAATTAGAGTCTTATGACAGTTCAATAGATCTCACATTGCATTTGCCATCCTAGTCGGGAGGGTGGAGGCGGCGCGGACGCTGCGCGATTGCGACGCGTGTACTACGCGATAACTGTTCGGGCGCTGAGCGTGCGCGTGTACTTTACATCGATAAAAAATGTACGTTAAGACAAGGCACTAACTATTCAATTCCAAAGTTACTGAGGAGGGAGCGACTCGTACGCAAAAAGCGCGCGCTTTCGCGCCGAAAAAAATCGCGCAAATGTGAACGCAGGCTTAGAGCGGTTATGCACTGCATCCGATCCGAATCCGAGAAAATACGTTCCAAAATAGTCATAGAACTATTTGTATGGTAGTTTACGCACTTGATCCAACTTCTGTCATCCGATTTCTCTCCGTGATCCGTGAGTTTCCAATTCGGAAGAAATATTGACGGACCGAAGTAGCCGTAGTACTGTTTGTATGAACGCTTTCGCATTACCTCGGATTCAAATCGGACGCCAAATAGATATGCCAAAGATGGCCCCTGAATTGTTTGAATTTGGATCAGAGATCAGATAAGTGCGTAAGCGATATCTGAATTCGGTCCGAGTTTTTTAGACTCCAGATTCGTATTTTCACGTATTCGGATTGGATGCAGTGCGCAAAGCAATATCCGAATTCGGTCCGAGTTTTTCATATTCTTATTTTCATGGATCCGGATCGGATGCAGTGCGTAATCGCTGTTAGGCTATCACTGCTTCTGAGGGAACCACACTGAGCTATTATATGCATTTGCCACTATTTTAATGGTTTCGTTGGTTCGTTCATTATGTATGGTATTTCTAATGGAACTGTTTACTATTCATGAACGCTATCAACGTGGCAGTGGGCCAAGGAAAATGTTGCTTACGTTTGTTAATACGTACACAAATTAAATTGATGTTTTGTACTACGCACAAATATTCATTGAAAGCTGAAATAGGATTCACGTTGGGCTAGGACTTTAAGCGTTTAAATTGTGCACTGCGTCTAATATGCAGTCGAGAAAATACGATCCGAGGAAACTCGGCTGCAAATATATTATATTCAGATCGGATGTATTGTACAAATGCTTATACAAATAGTACTGCAGCTTGTTCGGATATTATTCTCTGAAATTAAAATCGCAGTACACAAGCATTCTAACGCGGCATTCTACGTGAGCGATCTAGGAGAGGCGCGCGGCAGGCGGTTCGCGAGCTCGCAGGACAAAGCCGCCGCTTCGCACCGCATCGCATTGAATTCGCGTGTCATCGCATCGGATCGCTTCGCAGTTCGCGTCGCTTTGAACCGCTTACGCAAGACGCGCCGCGGGGACTTAAAATAAATGACGATGTTCTCAATTCTATGTTAATATTTTTGGCGATGCTCACATATAGCGAAGGATTTTTTTTGAATAATAGAATGTTATTGCGTTGTTTTGAAGAAAAAAAAGGAAAAGTTTTCAAGGATATATTTCAGTTTAAAACATTAGAAGTACAAATTATATTTTCATATTTAAAACAAAACTGAAAAAAAATATTTCAGTAAAATGTCTCTCTCTCAATTAAACTCTTAATTACTCAGTTAAAGAATATTTTTATGATGAATTCAATACTTGACGGACAACTGACTAACTCTATTTGTTATTTTAATTTTAAATACTACATAGTGTTACTACTACTACTACTAGGTACTATTAGCACGCCTTGCGTGGTAAAGTATGGAATAAGGACAAATTGTATTTAACATCTTTGTGTAAGTACCCATATTTAGCAAATAAAGTTTTGATTAATTGATGGATTGATTAAAACTGTGCAGGAAATACCACGGAAATACTCATCTACATAGTACCGGAATAATATACTAAGAAAACTTCCTTCAAAGACAATGTAGAACAATAGCAACATTAACAATAAGTTTCCTTATCAAGTGTCGATTTCTAATCGCTTCACGTTGCACTGTGAACGGTCAATTGTTTCTAGTAGGTACTGTTATATCGTAGTACTGAGCTGCGCCTGCGTCGAATCAAACGTCGTCAGTGCAGCGTTGCTCGTGACGAGTGACTACGCGTACACGAAGCGATGTGCATTTGTGTTATTTGCATAGTACGAGCAGGGTTGATGGAAAAATTTAGGTTTATTTTTCAGAATTCCATTAGAATAACCGTATTTGTGATATTTCAGACTATCCTAGGATGGGATCCGATCCGAGAACGTATCTACTTTGAGGAATGCATTATAATTTCATTAAGCATATCAATAACATACTCTTCTCCTTTTTTTCTCAGGCTATAACGGCAAATTAATTTATTTTACTTAAATTAAAACGGTCTAGGACCAATTACAACAAATAAGGATAAAGTTAAATAAAACCGGCCAAGTGCGAGTCGGACTCGCGCAAGAAGGGTTCCGTACCATAATCTATAAAAACGCCAAAAAAATCACGATTGTTGTATGGGAGCCCCCTTAAATATTTATTTTATTCTGTTTTTTAGTATTCGTTGTTATAGCGGCAACAGAAATACATCATCTGTGAAAATTTCAACTAACTATCACGGTTCATGAGATACAGCCTGGTGACAGACGGACAGACGGACGGACAGCGGAGTCTTAGTAATAGGGTCCCGTTTTACCCTTTGGGCACGGAACCCTAAAAAGACTACCTATCGTTGGTCTAGTGGTCGCAAGCGCGACTGCTGAATGTGAGGTCCTGGATTCGATCCCCATGTCGCGCAAAGAGTCAATAGGTTTGTCCCTGTGGAATTTTACAGTAGCAGCAGGAATCTGGATCTGTGCCCGGTTGATGGTAATAGGTTCGCCCCCAATTACGGCGGAATGAGGGTGTACTGTTCACCTCTGTCTAACCCTTCGGGAAATACAGGCGAGTAGTTAAGTTAGTTTAAACAAAAAAAATAGCAGTCTTGAGCGTCCTGCTGCATCCTTAGCAAATCCAATACACCAATATAACTTTTCCGCAATAAAATTAATTACCTATCGTATGTGTCTAAAGCCGTAAATATACGCACATTGTTCTAGCACGTTATTCTTGAGCTACCGGCCCTACTCGTACAGCGCGTCGCGTACACATGTGTTCCAACAACGTGCCCCAACCGACGCGGGTCGACCTGCCTCAACCTCGTGTCTTATCATCATACACCTCATACACAGGCCGCACGATTTTTAATCACTTAACCTTTTTAATAGACCACGTGTACGTAATACGGCCGTTTTCCACGTGGAGCCGTGGAAACCGAATGAACAATTTTATACTTTGTAAACTTTCCGTGATCGCTCGTCATTTTGCTTTGTTAGGCATCTACAACGTGTGACATAAACATAACAAACACAAACACTGAATATATGTCGTAGAATCGGGTACTGAATCGATTTGAGTCATTTAGAATGTGTTTTTTTTTTAAAACGTGATTTTTCGCGACTTTCTTTCAATTGAGATGAAGAAAATTGAGCCTATAATGTCAAGGCCATAATACTGAATTTTAAATGCAGGTGACGATAAAAATTATACCATTTACTTAAATAAACAAATATTTACACACATAAAACTAAAGTTTCAGTGCATGTATTATGAATTTATGATTATATGAAATGAAATGATGAAATGAAATGATATTTATTTCTGTAAATAAATCTGTTACAGACACTTTTACAAGTCAATGTAATGTTTTTTTAAGACTAGATGACACCGGCATTTCCTATCTGACTAGCTCTGAGAAGAAAAGCCGAAACAAACTCAGAGGTCAAGGTCTCTTTTAAAGTCCAGACATAACATAGGTATATTCTAATTGGGGTGTGTTTGCGTTATTCCTCTTACATGTTTTATAATACTTGGTGGTATTCCTCGAACGGAAGTTTTATTTTCTACTAGCTGTTGTCCGCGGTTTTCTTGCATCCTAGGGGAACTACTCCATGTACCCAGATAAAAAGTATCTTATGTCATAATCCAGAATATGGTTTATCTGTCTGCCAAATTTTATTTAAATCTGATCAGCTGTTTTTACGTGATCGAGTTATGAAACATCCAAACATTCACATTTATAATATTACTAATTGTGCCCGCGGCTTCGCTCGCGTGGTTGATAATATACAAGGTGTAACATAAAATCAAAAAAATCAAAATCAAAATCAAAAGTTTTTATTTCACATAAACCATTACAGGCGCTTATGAAAAGTCGAATTTAGGTGCACGGTTCCAATTAGTCGTTTCCTATGGAGAAGAACCGGCAAGAAACTCCATGGTTACTCTTTTAAAATCCATATCTTTAACAATTTCAGTGGGTACAGTTATGACTTAGATATGAGAGAGCAAAGTAGACTTAAGAGCAGGAACCACACAAAAAAACAAAATGAAAAATATGGTTACAAATTAACTAGGTATCCAGGCATCTAGCAAGTCTACAAAGCTCTCACATTTACAAAAGGTAAAAGGACGCTAAACTATATAAAACAAGTGACATGGTTAATTGTCATCAGAACACATTACAAAGAAAATCACTGTATAAGATAAAGATATCTTGAGAGTAACGTTAGTAATAAAAAAAAAAAAAAAAAAGCTAATCGAATCAGGTTAGTTAATAGACATAGGTACACATACGACGTTAATGAGGTACCAGGGAAGCCACATGTGCAGAAGGAGTTATTTCCAAACACCTTTATCGTCAACGTAGTCCTTAGTCTTGTAATATGCTTTTTGAATAAGGACACGTTTAATATGGGCTTTAAACTTTCCCTCAGTAAGATCAGTTACAGATTTCGGTAGCTTATTATAAAAACGCACGCCATTTCCAAGAAATGACTTATTAGTTTTACTCAATCTAAATTTGGGAATCACAATTTTATGTTTATTACGTGTATTTTTATCATGAAAATCGCTTCTAACATTAAACATATGCAAATTTTTCCGAACATACATAATATTTTCAAAGATATAGTGTGACGGCAAGGTAAGTATATTAATATCTTTGAACACGTTTCTAAGGGACTCGCGGGAACCCATATTGTAGATTGCACGGATTGCTCTCTTTTGTAAAATAAAAACAGAATCTACGTCAGCTGCTGAGCCCCACAACAGAATGCCGTAGGACATAATGCTGTGGAAATATGCGAAGTATACTAACCTAGCTGTAGCTACATCAGTCAGCTGCCTAATTTTCCTAACTGCGTATGCAGCAGAACTTAACCTAGCCGACAGGGCAGTAATATGCGCACCCCACTGCAATTTTGAATCGAGAGTTATACCTAAAAATACGGTGTCCTTAATTGTATTAAGATTATTGCCTTCGAGCATTACATTTAAACCTACTTGGGGAACATTTGGTAGTGAAAACTTAAGGCATTTTGTTTTGTTTGCATTAAGTAACATATTATTGGCTGCAAACCATTTAGAAAGAACAGTAAGGCTCTCGTTAACATGTAAAACGTCCCTATCTTTTCTATCTATTTTAAAAATAAGGGAAGTGTCATCGGCAAATAAAATTATGTCTGATAAGTCGGTCATCATATAGGGTAGATCATTTATATAGGTCAGAAACAGAAAAGGTCCAAGAATTGAGCCTTGAGGCACGCCCATCTTAACCAGAGACCCCGAAGATATCGCACCGTTAGCACCAACTTTTTTTAAATAACGCACAGCCTCTTAAGGGGTCACTATACTCATCATTATGAACAATTTTTACTATGGGACCAAACCTGAAATCGCGAAAACAAAATCAGTTGTTCCCTACATTTTGACAAGTTAAGCGAACATAAAAGTAGGGAAAAGCAGTTTTTTTTTCGCAATTTTATTTTTGGTCCCATAGTAAAAGTTGTTCATAATGATGAGTACAGTGACCCCTTAAGAGGTTGTGCGTTATTTATTTTACACCTTGTAAATATACAAGGTGATATACATGATAATAATCATGAAGGTAATTCTAAACATTGGTGAAATCATTTTTGAAATGGAATGAGTAGTTTCGGAGATTACCTCCTACATCCAAACTCACAAACTTTAGTTCTTAATACTATTAGTGTAGATAAAATAGAGTCATACGACATCGACAAGAAACACACATTTTGACGTAATAATATAACAAAGTCAATCAATTCTGTCGGTGTACAGTGTATAAAAGGGTTACCTTGAAAACTATAGCAACTGGACATATTTTCGTACGGTTTTCAGCTCATTCGAGCTTAATTTTGTATCTACGCGTGCACAAACACTCGTCACTCTAGTTTATCATATTAATTACGCAATCCCAACCTTATCAGTGACAAAACAAGATTCAGATTTTTTATTACTACGAGTAGGTATTATTGATAGCTTAGGTAAACATGAGGTGAATAATATTTACAACACAAAATCATATCGAAAGATATATAAAACGAATTACATTCGTATGGATAGTATCAAGATTATCAAGAACAACGACATTTTAGTGAATAATAAACGCGAATGAACTAATGAGTTAACATTGTAGGAACTCAACATAATAAAGCGACTTTCCGTAATCTGCTGCCCGCAGCTTTTTCGGGCACATTATGCGGTTACCCAGGCATAGTCTGGAAAGTCCCATGATACTGGACCAAATAGGCCAGATACAAAGGGAAATGCGCTCGATTCTGCCGGGGTTGCGGTGCATGCAGCTGTAAATCCCACGACCCCGGCCATGGGTCAGGAGAAGGAACACCGTGGGTTTTAGCCGGTAAGAGTCCGGCATAACCCTTCGCCTTCCCTAGGCGATAGGTCTCCATGAGGGTTTTCACAGGATAAAAGAAAAAAAAACAGTGAGGCTTAAAACGCACTAGCGGCCAGCGGCAATGCGGCGTGCCGCGCCGCAGCCCCAAAACAACCAGAGTGGTTGACGGCTGGCCGCAAATCAGTGCGTCGATATCATGCGGTTTCATGTAAAAATCGATGCGCCGCGATGGGCCGCGATGATGATGATGATGGGCCTGCCGCATGCGGCCAGCCGCTAGTGCGTTTACGGGCATAGAGCGCCCACGCCGCCAAAGTTGAAGTGTACAACTGTCCATAGAACTTCTCGACCTCTCTCAAAAGCTCTGGTTTGGCGGATACGATTCTGCCGTCATCGGTCTTCAGTTTCGTAAGCTGACTCTGCCCAATAAACAAATCTCTTGCAAAAACTTTGGAGCCCTTGTTCGGCTCAATCGCCTCCTTAATGCGTATATTATTGAGATAAACTACAAAAATATAGTAAAAGATAAAAACTACTTTTAATTTATGACAGTCAATCAAAAAAATGGCAACGTTAATTGAATCAAAAATATGGCAATCATAGGAACCAGAAGTGTACCTTCAGATCACAAATAAACATTTATTTATGCCTACCTTCTGTGCTTTACACGAAAAGCCAAAGCGTCTTGCACATGCCAACGTGGTTCATAACAAATAACTAACCACGTCATAGATATCATTATCATTCACATTCTAAATCTGGATTACGTTTTCACGTGTCTATTAATATTTATAATAAATGTGTAGATTGATCGAATGTTAATGTCTTGAGTTGTAGAATGTGATACGTGTTGTTACAAATAAGATGATAAATTCGTGGAAAACTCTACATAAAGAAAATTATAAAAAGGCTATAAAAATGTATGAATCTAATTCCAATTCTTCCGTTTAATAAGCTGTAAACATGAGCCTCTTGTAGCCTATATTTATTTATTTATTTATATTACTATGCACTACGGTGGAACATATAAGCGGACGTAAAGGGTGCTTTTCCACCAGAGATTTGCTATGCAACGTTGCTATGGATGCGTTTGATATCCACCAATCATATTCTTTGGTCCACATAGCATAGCACTGGTGGAAACTGATTCAACTAAGCTACGTTTTTTATATGGAAGGATGTATGATGTGGATGCGTGCTATAGATGCGAGCTATGGATGCATGCTATGGATGGTCGCGAGTGGTGTAGCTATGCCCGCCGCTCCTCGTGCCTTCCCTATTGTCGATACTTTGCATAGCTCGAGATGCGCATGATCCTCGCACAGCTACATAGCTTAGCATCAGTGGAAACGGTCACATAGTTTCGTAGCTTAGCTTTTACATTCTCGCAGCATAGCTACATAGCACATCTCTAGTGGAAAGGCACCCTAAAGCCATAAGGCATTTTCTACCAGTCAACCTTTGGGTTAAAAAGAAAAGCATCGAAATAGGTACAGGAAACAATAAAATAAAAATGAGTTGACAATTTTGAACTGAATATACTACGAATTCATAAGATAAATATGTCGCAGAGCGAGCGTTATAACTGTGAAACGTCAAGCATCATTGTTTTTTTGTTAATACTTATTTTTAAATTATTGCTAAACACACAAACCCCCTTATTACAAAAGGTGGTTTAAGAAAAACCTAGTTTTAAAATAGCCCCCTTTTTGTTATATGACATAAAAAAGTGATGGGTATATTTTAAATCTGGGTTTACCTTAGTCTTGATTTAAACCATGTTTTGTAATAAGGGGGTAAGTGTTTGGTTGTGGCGCGATGACAGATATCGGTGTGACCCGATGACAATGTGTGTAGTCGATTTAGGACGAACAGGCTAATGAGGCATTCAGTGTCGAACCCTCGTAGAAGTGTAACCCGTATTATTTGACTAGTTTGTCCTTCTTATTTTATGATCTTGTTTGAACTATATGGTATTGTGACCTAGCTTATGTAACTAACAACTAATCTGATTACAAGTACTCTCAGTGGTCGAGACGTCGAGAGTCTATGTTGGTTTTATTTACCATGCCCACATTGCCCCTGATAAGCAGACATTGGTTTGAACTGTAATGTTATAATCACTGTTACCTAATTCAACCAACCAACCAACAAATATATCTATAACATCAGTAAACTAACTAGACAATACATAAAGCAGATAGTTAGCTATAATTTTCTCTGTTCAGTTTTACGCGTGGGCTGTGTGTGGGTTTCTCAGTAAAGCATAGGGGCTTGGCCACCCCCTCCTTTCCTGTGGGTGTAGTAAAAGGCATAGGTAGGTGGCTGTCACACCCTTCTAAGCTCTCACAGTTACATAATATACAATGTTAGTCGTAAAGGGGATACTAATCTGAAAGGGTGTTAACGTTCCCATAATAATGAATGACTTTTTTGTTCTACAACTTTTCTCAACAGATAATTGTTTTTGAGAAATTGCTGTTCAAAGATTTCATATTAAGTACCACAAAACAAAATCAAAAGTTTTCATTTCACATAAACCATTATAGGCGCTTATGAAAAGTTGAATTTAGGTGCACGGTTCCAATTAGTCGTTTCCTATGGAGAAGAGCAGGCAAGAAACTCCATAGTTACTCTTTTAAAATCCATATCTTTAACAATTTGAGTGGGTACAGTTATGACTTAGAATAGTTATTCAAGAACTAAAATAGTTATTAAAGAACTAGAATAGTTCTTGAATAACATAAGTAATTAATATAAGTTAATTAGAAAAGTTACAAACCTATTATCAACTGTGTTTGCATGAAAAGATTGTGTAATGAGCTTGCATGGGGGTGCATGAAAAGAGTCTCCACGAGTGACGATACATAAGTATGTCCGGCGCACCCTGGGCAGTCAGCCCCGCTACCAACCTTGCTGACTGGCTAATCTTTTCACCGCGGCATGAGCTATGCTCGTATAGCTCGTGCCGACACGATAGAAGAAGAAGAAGAAGAACTGTGTTTATATTTTAGTTCATATTTGGGGTCAAGGATTAGTATCTCCATTTTTCTGAATTCGATTCGTAACAAACCCTTCTTGGGTTTACAATTTTCGAAACTAATAACAACATTTTATTTTTGTATTGGAAAAAAATATACGTATTTTGATATAACATTAAATTTGTTGTATAAAAGTCTTCAGTGATATTTTAAATTACCCGCGCCTTAGAACTCTTTTCCCACTAACATTTTTTAACTCCGATTACATTATGGCAATATTTTCCAACGACCATTTTGTGGTAGTGGCCTATGGAAAGTCCATGTTTAGAGCCCAAATACACGTCCGATACTGGCCTGTGATAATCGGTTCCGATAGTCTGATCAGACTATCTGAAGGCCTCCGCGTCATACATTTGTTTGAACATGAATTACACGTACGATCAGAGTATCGGATCGGATGTCAGAATCGTAAGCATCGTCCGGGCGTAGGGTTACCATCTGACCTGATAAAGCCGGTCTAGACCGGATTTTTACGTGTTAGACCGGACTCCGCCCGGATTTTACGTCAGACCGGATTTTTGTCATACTTGCATGTCCTCCCGCCCGCTCATGCGACGGGTGCCGCACGCACTGTGCCCGGAAGTCCCGGAACGCAAGCACACCGCAAGTGCGGGCGCGGCGCAAATGTGGAGAGAGTCTTTTCTCTCATGACTTCTCAGTGGACCAAAGAGAGAAACAGACTTGCAGTGGAGTCAGTGAGAGCCATATTTCTTACGCAATATAACTATAAACACGTGACGTGTGAACAATTTTATTGCGAAATAGCTGGAAAAAACAACTTTTTGCATGCGGATGCTAGCAACCAAAAATATGGGTCTAAATAATATAAGTAAATAAAAACGTACTTAAATACTATGATTTTTATTTAATACAGGTGCGTGACCGGACTTTATTTTCAAAATCAGAATTTTTAGACATGTCAGACAGGATTTTCCATTTTTAGGCCTGGTAACCCTATCCGGGCGTCGTCGTCGTCCAGAAAAAATCGGACACGAGAATCGTACGTGTATTTCATGAATCCGATCAGATAGGCGGATCCAGCTCCCGGAAGCAACTATCGGACGTGTATTTTGACCCTACCATTGGGCTTTTAAAACTATTTTTAATCATGACGTTTAGGGTATATGAAAAGATGAGTTGGTCTACTTTTCACAGCCGCTCGTTGCAAGGTAACGTTGCACAGAAAACACGATGTTTTTTTCCCGCCAATCCGTTTTCCGCTTTCCAATTTGCCATACTTTTACTCGATGAATCTCTTTATTGAATATCCGTTCCCTCTCTGCAGAGTATTCGATTGAAAATCTATTCGATTTCGCTCCAGAGCGCAGTCAAATCAAATTACTGTCGGTACTGGGACTAAACTTAGTTAGTCTGACGAACCTAATGGGAATAGGAGGCGCGTAGGCATGGCACGTGTCTCGTGTCTATGTGTGTTTACACATAGATGAAACATAATACATGTGTCTGCAGACTTTTGTTCTAGGAAAATTGACTGTCGCATAAAAAGTCGTCACATGTTCTGTGCGAGTGCTTTATACAGGTGTGCCAATAAGTAGTATCAAGCGGAAATTCAGAGCTAGAGCAGCCTTAGAGGTACCCGAAACACCCTCATGTTAGTCCGCGATTTTTTAAAGTTTTTAATCGACTTCAAAAAGAAGGAGGTTCTCAATTCGTCAGAATGTTTTTTTTTTATGTTTTTTACGCGATATCTCCGCCAATTATGAATGGATTTTGATGATTCTTTGTTTGGTAGGCCATACTTCAGAGGTGGTCCCATATAAATTTTATCGAAATAGATTCATCGCTTTTTGAAAAAATCAACAAAAAAAAACATGTAGATTATGTTTTGGTTTGTTCCCTTCAGCAAAACTTTTGATGAGGACTTTCAATCTCTGTTTTAACTGTCATCACAGAAACATTAGCCAAGAACAAAGAAGATTGTAAGTATTTGTAAGGAGCCGTCATCATAATTATATATTAAAACCTATTCTTAAAGAAAACTACCTAGTTGCAGGAAAGATTACGCAAACGTCTCGTTTAAATTTGTAGATTAAACCGTGTAATTTATGACACTACAGTTTCAGAAGTCGGTGGAATTCTACACTGAAACAAATGAAAGCCACCGACTTCTGAAACTGTTAATTTTATATCATGCTAATTATTTAACTCTTTTTTTAGTTTTTTAACCGACTTCAAAAAGGAGGAGGTTCTCAATTCGGTTGTATTTTTTTTTTTATTTTTTTTTTTTTATTTTTTATGTGTGTTACCTCATATCTCCGTCATTTATAAACCGATTTGAAAAATTCTTTCTTTGTTCGAAAGGGTATACTTCCCGATTGGTCCCATATAAATTTTGTTACGATTAGATCATGAACTTCAGAGATATGGAACGGAACTCCTCATCGGATGAAAGCAAAATTCTCAAATTACTAATATTGCTTTGTTTATATTTGTTGTTGGGAACTGACTACTGGAAAAGAGGAGGGGGTGCGTGTCCCCCCCCCCCCCTTTGGAATGTTTTCATTATATCGTGTAAGGTATCATTTGAAAGGGCTTTTTATGCCCGACTACGTCAAGGCTAAAAAGAAGGGTTATGAAGAGGAGGGGGTTAAATTTATGACACTAAAAAGTATTTAATAAAAAATAAACTTTAAAAAAAAGTAAAAACCGACTTCAAAGAAAAACTAAAAGGAGTAAAATAATTACCATAATATAAAATTAACAGTTTCAGAAGTCGGTGCAACTCTACACTGAAACAAATAGAAGTCACCGACTTCTGAAACTGTTAATTTTATATTATGGTAATTATTTTACTCCTTTTAGTTTTTCTTTGAAGTCGGTTTTTACTTTTTTTTAAAGTTTATTTGAAGTCGGTTTTTACTTTTTTTTTAAGGTATTTTATTTATTTATTTTGTTTTCAATGATTGTATCAGAAGACGTAGAATCATATATTGTTAAAATCAATACAATTTTAACTGTGCGTTCAGTTGAATTATGTTGTAAGTACGAGTCGTAGATAACATCGGTATTGAAGCCACGCGTCTGCAAGACTGTGTGTGTAAATATTGTAATCTATGTTAATGTATTACAGTACTCGTTTACGAGCGGTACCTATTACCGTCTACTGCAGGTCATAGGTCTACGAACAGTATCATATATTTATGTTATAGATCCTACTAGGATTTTTTTAAAGCAGAAATAATTTTCTTCTTTACAAAACCTTTGAAATTCAGCTGTGTACTGTGTATGCTAAAACTTGCAGACGACTCAAACTTACAATGATAATAGGTTCCTATGCATACAGGGTGTTTACCTCTTAATAGGGCACAGGGAACTATTTTCCCACCAACTTTTTTTGGAATACGTCGCGATGTTCTTTTGTTATATTTTTATTTTTAAACCTGGCAAAATAAGATTTTATTTACTATTTTCATGAATAAAAAATAAAAATGATACATAAATACGTTTTTTCTTCTTTTTATTGTTTATTAAAGAATGCCAAATTGTTTGTTATTTACTTTTCTTAAAACTGTATGCCCGTTTAAGGGTTCAAAAATTAACTCCAAGAATTTTGTGGGGTTACTCGGTATCGGAAATTGAACTTCAATAACTTTCTATACAAATGAAAAAATAGTTTTACTTGATTTGTATGAATTGGACGTATTGATATTATGTAGAGTTAATTTTTTAACATTCTCTATACTCCTTTTAAAAAAAGGTGCATTCGCGTCATTAAAATAAATCCTATTCAACTTATACAACGTGTAACATAATTCCCCTTAAAAAAGAAAATGTCATAAAATAAAATCATCACTGAAAAGCAATCCAAAAAACTAAAGAGTAGAGTACCCAGAAAGTTATTTACATTCTTACCTAATTTCCTCTGAGAGGTAAATGACAACAACCATAAAAGACTACTTGATTAATATTTTATTTTTAAGGGGAATTATGTAACACGTTGTATATTTTGAATAGCTGTCTGTTAGGTACCTATATTAAGAGATGTTACAATACTACTACGAATGGAAGATTCAAACCAAACATCATTTAATCAACATTGTATTCCTAAAGGACAGAAATAAAGTATTGTTGCTAATTATGGCACATGCCGATGCGTGTGCGAGTTGTATAACGGTGATACACCCGCTGATAAACTTAGTACGTAATTATTTACTAGACGGCACAAAGCATTATGTATATACTAGAGACCGTTCGTACAACGTGCGAGGTGACTCAAGAGTTGCCCAGACTCACGTTGCAATACTAAGCCAATGCTTAACGATGTGAGCTTGCACGGTCGTACATCTGCATGTCTATGTCGGTGTATTGGGAGCAGGCGTGTCAACATGTGAGTGAAAATTCATATCACACATGGATTCCTTACATTCGTTGTACGTCTCACACACATATGCAATGTAATTTCATACGTAATGTTAAGTAGATCAAGCGTGTGACCCCTTTCTTCCCCGCTGAATTCTATATGCTACAGCGTTGTGTATGTGTGCGTGCGCGGACTACGGAAGTATGAAGTTGAGAAGTTGTTTTGTTTGTAATGTGTGAGAGTCAACGTGCGTGGTGACTCACGGACCGGCCCACGTTGCGCCCGCGCTGCGCCGCACATGACGTCACAGACAACGTGCGTAGACAACGAGCTACGAAGCTACGGATTTTTGGAGGCGGCTTGGTTGTTTAATAGAAGTTATTAGTTTTAAAACGTTGTTTTTTGTTAATTATGTCTTATATATTTTTTTATTATACGTATAAATTATAAATGCGAATACATAAAAAAATAATTAAAACGATTGAATTTAGAACTTTTTTTATTAGGTACAGACATGAAATTAAAACAAAGCAAAGCATGAAAATGACAAAATTTCAATGAATAGGTACCAGTTGTAATTAACCTAAGAACATTCTCAAATCCCTCTACTAAATAATACACAAGAACTTTACCGACCAAAACCAACCAGCCATAAAAACGCGTCGTATCAAAAACGTGACAGAGATCTATTTCCGTCCACGTTGTCACACGTCTAATTTTTCCTAATATCGTCCGCTATCTCGACATATAATATAATCAAGTTTAATCGCTTAGTAGGTCCACGTGTAGCAGACAGTGGTCCTGTACATCAAACACGTGTTTTTTCATGCGAGGTGAGCGCTCCCCGGTGGGGCGTCTGAGCTCTGAGGGTTGTCACATGAAAAAGGGTAAAGCTCCCGGGGAGACGGGAAAATAATTTGAATACATTTATTTATTTGAGTACGACAATTTGATCTATTATCCAGATTTTACTTGGAAATGTCTTATTTGATTGTATTAAGAATAGGTAGGGCGATTTTTTAATTGACTTTTTTTGGTTTTAAATTAGTAATTTGTTTTTTGGAATGCTTTTAAATTAAGATAATTATATTTCATTTAAGCCCCGGCTAAGTAATAAATCGACCATGTTAGAGAAAATTAACTCTCCCAGAATTCTGAATAGAAAAATATTAAGTACAAGATTAAAAAGGCAGTAAATGACAAAGAAGACAAAAACATTTTTTGCCGTCACAATTTTAATACTTCAATATCCTTTATTAAATAATACCACGTTCATTAAAGTAAAAATAAATAAGAAATCAGCATAGAGTGTAGAACTAAGCGTGCTTAGTTGCAGTTACGACTTGGTAACAACGTGAAAAGCTACAGTTCATACACTGTGTATAGGTACTAAGTTTTTCAAATAATCTCTATTTAATAATTTATGGTACCTCGGGAGATTGTTTTAGTAATATTAATTAAAAAAAAACTGCATTATAAATCCATTCTACAGATGGATGGGTTAAAATCAAGTTCGTAGCTCGATTATCCTCGTAGCTCACGAGCTACGAGGATAATCAATAATAATATTGTCCACAAAACGTTTGTACGTTTATTTAAAAAATAATGTATTCCTACAATATTTCAGTGTGGAAATTGTGCATACTTAAAAAAAAGTGCGATTTTTAATTCTTTGGTATTCTAATCAGGGTAACGTAAATCGTAGCACTACAACACAATGATCCATCTCCCTCTACGCGCCGATTCTACGCTGACGGCGACGCTACGGCGCGACCGAATTCGATTTTCAAACAAGCCAGCCTGCCTTGCCAAGCCAAGTCATTCCACGTTCGGTATTGAAACGGTTCGCACGCGCTCCTCGATTTCAATCGTGTATTCGTTGTACATTTGTCAATAATATTGACAGCTCGTGTTAAGCCAGTGTTTATAAGCTGTGTTTGTTCGTCGCCATGTGTGAAAAAAGGACAAGAAAGATTAAGAAAGGTACGGTTGCTGTTTCTATTTATAATTTTGCGGTACAGCCTAGTTTTCTGTCATGTGTAGTAGCGATCAGGGTAGGATGGGATGGGAGGTGCCGCGAACTTTATTGGAGAAATTATTGTGAATTTTGCTACGAGCATTCATTAGTATATCCGTTTGATTTATTTAATACTGTTTTATTAGAATTGTTTTTCATATTGTAGAGGCAATTTTTCTGTCAAGATTTTACCGAAATAATCTTAGTTTAAGTAGATCGCGTGTTTTTCGTTTTAACACTGAAATGCTAAGTTAATTCATCAGCCAGGCCAGTAAAAAATACTTTTACAGTTTAACTAGATTATATCGGCGAATATGCTTTTATTGTTATAAAATAACAATCCGTTCAGGTCTATAAAACCTCGATCTATTTTATTTTCTTGTTTTAATATAGCAAAGAGTTAGGTAACGTATATAACTGATTCAAATATACCTAACTTAACTCTGCAGTTAGCAGTTACTGTTTTCCGTACTAGGCAAATGTTTTTACTCAAACAGCCTGTGTTTTCTTACATACGACCTACTTGAAAGGACTACAAAAATATTAAAATAGATCTTTTGAAGTCTACGAATAAGGTTGTAAATGGCTTACATCAGCTATAGTTATATTTAGAAATGCTAACAATAGGTTCTAATCATAACACACATGCCGTAGCCTTTCACAACGTTGGGATTGTTGGGAATAACCTACCTCAAGGCAAGGATTTCAAAATTAATAATACTCTTGCTACTTACAAGCTAAAATTATTTATAATAAGAACTCCTTCATGATGTCAAAATTTATTTTTAAAACTTTTCTTTTTTTAAATAATATTATTGTTTATTGTACATTTACGATTAAATACGTTACGGCTGATAAGTTTATCAATGCGAGTTGAATGCAATGCAATCTCTTTCGTACTATACGAGTCGTACTATTAGTACGATTTGAAGTGAAAACTAAATATTTATTCACTTACGTTATACAATTTTCTTTGAAATTGCACTACTTATTTAATAATTATTCTCATTTTCCTTGTAAGACTGAAACTTTACATGGGGATATCCATAAACATATTAATTATTAGTATATTAGTTTAAAAACTTAAAAAAAACGGACTTCAAATTAAAGAAAATGATGCTGCACCTGCTAAGGTTAAACGAAGCAGTTAAACTGTTAAAAGGCTATTACATAAATTATCTTTATATTTGAAAAAAATCAGCTGTTCATTAGCTAACTCAATACATTATATTGTTTTCACGATAAGAAGATTAAAATGACACATGTCAATAGGAGTTGCTAGACATGTGACTGTAGTCGATTCAACTATCGATAAAATTTGTAAAATTTCAGCGAGAATTTGACAAATTATTGTAATGTGATTTTATGTACATTTCAAATACTTGTGATTTAAGTAATTAGGATTAAGTCAATTAGCATGCATATCTTCAACAATAGACGATTACGTGCTGATGTGCTAATGAATCCAGCAGGTATGGGATGAGTGAAAATAAATGTTTATTTATCACCAATAATAAGCCCAGTAGCCGGGTCGCGAAAAAGAGGTTTATCTTGCGAAAGGTTCGTCGGTCCTGAATTTTGGATGTGTTATGTTAGATGTTTTTATGAAAAGCCCACAAACAGACACACAGACAGAGAGAGAAATAGACAGCCAAACAGAAAGACAGACATGGGCTTCAAACCTATAAAATACCTCTGATTTTGAGTCGGGAATGAAAAATAAGAATTTAATTTTCTACAAAATTGATGTGAATAATTTTTGGCATAAAACCCATAAGGAGTTATTTAATAAAAACTCATTTTTGGGTTCTTTAACCCAAGATAGCAGAGCGCGCCGAGGTCACTCATTGTACAAAATTTGTAATTTTTATAAGAACACATATCCGTATCACGTATCCAAAATTTAGGACTGACCGACCTTTTGCAAGGCAACTGGGCTATAATGTAATGAGCCTTATTTTAATTATTCAATCAACTGAGCCTATCGTCTATAATTATTACGACAGTCAAAATATTCATTCTGTTAATATAAATTTATCGAAATTATTTTATCGATACGCACGTCTCTGGCAACTGGTACCATCTGACGCAAGTTTGAAAACGCGTCGGGGTTTTTTCAAAATCATTTATGTAATATATAATGATGGCGTTAAACACATATAACTATATTGTTTCTATGTTTCTGATTTTAAAACAAACTTTTGGGTAAGGCTTTAATAATATTTTAAATTGATTTAATACTTTTTGAATTAAATTGTCATACACAAGCGCCATTACAATTTATTTTCATGTCATGAACTGACATCTGCCAAATTAATCAACTTACCGTGAAATCAAATATAGGTTTTGACACCACATTTCACAGAAACAAATAAGCAATTTTTTCATCAAAGTCTCAACTCAATAACAAACGAAATGGTTAAGCGATGTCATCATCAGTCACATGGTTAGGTCAAGCTACAATAACGAAGAGAAAACAGCAAGGAATGTGCCAGCTACTCAGATAACGAGTACTAAGAACCAGGGTTGTAAATGTGCACAGATAACAAAGAAAACCGGTCCGTTGGAGTAATCCTCTTTTGTATTTACCGGTTATTCAGAACTACAAGTTACTGGTAACAAATAAGTTTAAAAAAAAAGTTTAGAATGTTGTCAGTCGCATTTTAGGGTTACTCATTCAAAAAAAGATTCTCTGAATAAGTAAAGAGATAGATATACATAAGAAGATTACACATTCTTCTCTCTCGTGTCAACACGAGCTATACAAAAAAAGCTCATGCTGTGGTGAAAATATTAGCCAGTCAGCAATGTTGGTAGCGGGGCTGACTGCCCAGGGTGCGCCAGACGTACCTACTTAAGTATCACCACTCGTGGAGGCTCTTTTCATGCACCCCATTACATATTTATATGTTATGAATGAATCCTACAGAACACTTAAATTAATCACGTTATATTGTATTGAAAATGAATCATTGGAAATAAAAGTACAAAAGTTCACAGTAAAAGGAATTACAGAGGTAGTTCTTCTTTAGGTATTATTTTCATGATCAGCTTGTATTATTTATCAATGCAAATATACAAAACAATCACGACATCGGACTAATGCTTTACTTACCTAACTGTAGTAACTAATATTCGGTCAGACACTGGTCATTTAAAAGTATTTCAAATTCCGTAATTGCGTCAAGCTTTCCAATAGAGAAAGTTTATTTACCATCTTGGCAACTGTGTTTGATGAAAACTCGCCATTTTACATTATATTCTTCATCATTCTTTCAGCCTTCTCCCAATTATCAAACAAAAGAGAAATATTATCATAGTCGTCTAACCTAACATGTGCAGGGCTAGATAATTTTGTCGTCGGATTATCTCGTGTCGAGACGAGATAATTTATGGCTTATCCAAGATGATGCCACGACAAAATTATCTCACGGTGCGCATTAGGTTTGCTGACAAATTAAATGTCAACAATAAGAACCTCAGTTAGCCAGATAAATGTAATTTAATTAGCAAATTGTCTCTCCCATCGGCGATCGCAACGAATTAGCACATATCTGTTAAAGTTACAATACTTGTGTAAACTTAACGTATTTCTATTGGAAGTTTTTACATAAACATGATAATGTGATTAATTTTTACGATTCCCAAATATTATTCTGTTTAGTTTGCGTTATAATTAAATATTATTTGTTACTTTTCTTCTGTACAAATAACCATTGATGGTTATTTACCAGCTTAAGTTACTTAAGTGACTATCTGCTAAGCTTGATTGCTTGCCTACTACAATACATGCCAAGGCCGTTCATTGACCGTTATGTGAAGGCCTAAGTACAAAAGAGAACGGTCCACGAGACATAACATTGAAAACTTACTTGTGTACTTGTTTTTACAAGATAATAATAGTAATTGTTAACACAAAGACTATTTTTATTGTTATGGGTGATCACACTTTAACCGGGTTGGTTATCAAACTGGTATAGCCATTATCTATAGGTACATAAACTTTAAAGTTCGTTTTTTAATCCGTGAGATTGAATTGACATGCGCGAAACGTCAAATTTGAAAAAAATGTTCCTAAAATTTACAAGTTTTACATTTGCCCCTGTCAATTTTGTCTCCGAGATGAAAAAAAACGGACAATAGTAATTTTGGAGTATTTTTCACAATAAAACATGTTACAAATTCGAAACGAAATGTTACAAATTCGAAACAAAATGTTACAAATTCGAAACAAAATGTTACAAATTCGACACTTATTATTACAAATTCGAAAAAAAAAATACAAACTCGTAATCAGCTCATCTTGCTTTTACTTCAAACAATAACGTATCAACTTTAAGCACTATTACTTATGACGTAAGCAATACATAATATTTTCGTATTTTTTTAGTGTGATTGCAACCTCTTTGAATTCGTTTACGTCTTGAAGTTGCAATGACGTGAATACAACACATTTTTCCAACCATGATTTAACAATAGTCGTAATGCATAACTAATTAACTACGTACTTGTTACTAATTAAAAATAATATTCAGCATGCGGTTTAAAAACAATATTAGACTTTAAAAGACACGTCAGTCACAATTCTTCGACAAACAAGTCCTTTTAATTCCAAACATCGATAGTGATGTCTTAAAATGTAGTTAAACCCGCTTTTATATGGCGTGGAGTTATTTGAGTTTATAGAAAAATTATCGAAATTTATCTAAAGGTAAAAGCCCTTTGTTTATTATATTAAATACCTATACAGGGCATGCCGCCTGCTATGTTAAAATTTCAGTCATCAATACCATTGTTTAAAGATAACAAATCGATGCTGGCCCTTGTTTATTCTTTCTCAACAATAATGTCCTTTCAATAACATTTCGTCCTGAATGTCGATATTGACTCACAGCAGGTCGCGACAGTCATTATTATTTAGAAATCTAGGAAAAAAAAATGTATCCACCAATCCCGCCAATTTTATATAACCTGTCAAAAGGCCATTGACATTTTTTTAACTCGCCGTATATTCTAAATTCTAAATGCCATTGCAAATTGCAACGAGGAAAAAAGTAAAAAAATACTGGCCGATAGCAATTTATCGCCGATATTTCCGTAAAGTTAGATTTGACAAAATTTTTGTTGGTTTGGTTTTCCAATAGATGTAAATAATAGACAGTTACATTTACAGTAGGTAACTAATGTATTATCCTTGTATATTTGGGGTTTTCAAAAAAAACTAGTTAACAATCAGGCATTTGAGGTTTATTTGAAGACAATATCAGAAGAAGAAGGTGGCATATAAAAAAAACAGCTACATAGCAACAATAATTTGCTTCTACTTCACGTTTGTTACACGTAAATGCGACAAGTAACCATACACGTGAATTAAGACAATAGCATTAAATATATTGAAAAAAACAGCTTTATTTATGTAAACAGAATATTTATACAATCGACACATTACTCATATTGAGTGACCTAGTTCTTAATCAAACAAAATTCTCGCCTCACGTGTGTCGATAAAGGAACAAAGATACATTCAGGGTTATTATTAGCGCCATATTGTTTTTTTTAGTAAACATGTCGTCATGACGTTTGTTTTGTGGCATGACCGCGTGACTAAACTTATCTAATTCTGTAAAGTTAGATAAGCGAGAAGGTAAAAAACAGAATGGATTTTTTAAGCTCGACTTTTTTTTTCGGTTTTTCTCCTAAAAACATGAGAAATGAACCCCTTTACCTCTTTATTACCTGCATTGTCGATGTAAGTACCCGATAATTGCTGTTCTATCGAAAATACTGGGCACCAAACTAATGTAACAGATGGCCCTAGGATCTCCTGAGCACGTCTGCTACACCAGTTATAAAGAATGGTGTAGAGCATTCAATACATAATATAGCTACATAACAATAATAAAGTGCTTATAGAATAAGAGGCAGAATAGCTTTACGTCCCTTGGGGTAGTCAGCGAGTTCCTTCTTGTAGTTCTGGTTTTCGCCGACGGCCCAGTAATTCCTGAATTAATTTTGAAATATGTACCAATTTGTCAGACGGTCATAGGTCACCGACATATTGTTTCATTTAGTTAATGGTTAGCATGAATATTCTATGCTTGCTGTTACATTGGTGACTAACACCGAGTGTCGAGTACATTTTTATACGTAAGTAGGTAGTGTACGTACTAGGGTTTTCGCGTTCCCGGCCTTTTTGAGTTCCCGGGAATCGGGAATTTTTTCTCGAAATTCCCGGGAATTCCCGGGTACCCGGGAATTTTCATGTTTTTTGTATAAATATAGTTTTTCTCGTATATTTCAACATGAAACTTACGTAAGTACTTTAAACATGTTATATTGACAAATTGTCTAACATATCATTCGACTTTTCTTATTAAAATAAAAAATCTTAAACGTATTTGAAAAAAAAAAAAATTAGGAACAATTACAGTCATTTATTGTGCGACGTCGCGAGTTTTTTTAATGAAAAAAGTCTTCTCTTCATTAAATATGGCAAAATATTACGGAATAACAATAGGGTGTATGACTATAAAGGGTGTAACCAAATTCGTGCAGTACCTTAAAACCACACGATCTACTATTGGTGTAGAATGACCGAGCACGGGATTTAACTTGATTGAAAATAAAAAATTATAGTTTTTTTTGCGGCTGCGATATGTGATCGAAACTTAACAAGCTAGGTATATTGGAATAAATAAAAAAAATGCTAAATTTTTTTTTTTTGCGTTGGAACATTTCGACGCCACTCATCAATGAATGAAAGCACGGTGACATAGCTGGCTAGCACGACTAGGACGAAATCGCTCTTTGCAGTCGGTTAACTCGGGGCGCAAAAAGGGCTCGAAAACAGAACTTTTTTTTTTTGAAAACAGTCTTTTATATTTAAAATAAAAACCATTTAGGGCTAATCTGCGACCATTAGATCACGTTGTTTGAAGGAATTCGTGTAAGAATTCGTTTAAATCCTGTATAATTTCATTATGAATCTCGAAACTATTACGAAAAAAATAAGCATCGTGAATAGTTTCTACAAATGAAACATTTACAAAAAATCAAGCGTTTAGAATTTGTTTACTAGACAGAGACAACAGTACTGTGAGCTGACATCACGATACATTTACCCCATTCTAAGTTCACACCACGCAGTACAATGTCCGTTTCCCGAGAGAGGGACAGAGAATGCTCTAAAATCTTCGGAAGCGTGCAGACCCTTAATTTTTCATCATCATTTCTTCATTTCAAATAATTCCCGGGTACCCGGGATTCCCGCCAAATAATTCCCGGGTCCTAAAATCCACAAATTCCCGGGAATTCCCGGTTCCGGGTACCCGGGGCGAAAACCCTAGTACGTACTCTACAGGCAGGTACTTTCATTTTACTTTTTTCTTACCTGATGAATAATGTAGTATCAGCATTTTATGTCTAGACACTGTTACATTTTTGTCACATTTATATCGATTCACCTTTAATCTATGTTTAGGTTCAATTCACACGCGGCAGTGCCGATATCGCTGCAATATTCAACGAGTATTGATCGAGTTATTTTGGTACTACGAAATAAATTATTACTGAACAGTGTTTTAAATAACTATCAACTTTATTACATTAGATAATTATACGAACATAAAATTCTATTCCAATTTCGAAAGTCTGTTATGTCTAGTGTTTTTTTTTATATTGGCAAGTCGCTGTTTGCGCAATGCCATAGACAAAAGCGGGGAAACTTATTTTCGGATGCGGAATTCATGCGGAATTTGAAATAATTTTGGGTAGGATCAATTTAATAATAAAAAATATATGTCACTAAAAGAAGATCTTACACGTACTTATATTATTAATTAAGGGCCGATTTTTCAATCGTCAGATAAATTTTATCCAAGGAATAAATATGACGGTTTGACATATTTTCTATAGAAAAGTTGTCAAAACATCAAACTTATTCCCCAGATAAAAGTTATCTGACGATTGAAAAATCAGCCCTAAGTAATATAAAGGTAAATATTAAATTTATATGTTATAGTATTGTTGGAAGACAGTAAAACAGGAATAGATGTAGGAAAGGGAATTCTTTAGAGCGGTAACGAGTTCGGACTACTTTTTTCAAGAAATTAAAAAAATAACACCGTTACTTTCGAATTTCATGTAATTTCAACAAGCTACAGCATTTCCGGCAGCATTTTTAACAAACGGTTTGCATGACAATCAACTTAACGGTTTGTAAAAAAGAAAAAAACAGTGTCGTCTGTTTTACATACTCATTATTAAACACCATTGTATAAAAACCACGTGAGCGCGAAATTTCGGTCTTATCACGCATATTATTAGTATTTATATATTCGTTGTTGCTGGAACTGGTGGTGCATTTCCAGGGCTGCCAATGTCCCACCCAATTTCAGGTCATATTGAAATGTATGTTGTGGGTTAAAGTTAAAATATATCATTTAATTAGACAACCGGTCTAACCTTAGGATATCGGCATGGCCCAGTAACTGGGTTGCGGAGGTCTGATGGCAGGGTCGCTCCTTGTAAAATACTGGTATTCAGCTGCATCAGTTATACTGGAATATGACCCCAATATAGGGTTATCAGATCAAATAATGAGATTTCCTGACAAAGACCTTTCAGTTTTCCTGTAATTTTTCTGAACATTGTAAGTGGTATGTGAAGACAACGAGGTTTTTGAAATATTTTTGTATTACATATACATTCACCTTTAAATTAAAAAAAATCCTGATCGTCACAGTTTTTCGCTGTTTTCCTGACAGTCGTCCAAAATTCCGGACATGTCGAGAAAATTCCTGTCATCTGGTAACCCTACCCCAATATAATTGGAAAAAGGCTGGTCAGAACATGTTTTATAATTATTTTAATATTAATAACTACAGGATACGAGTAAAATATCGCACTTTCCTCATTATATTAAGGATATTTACACCGCATTCACCACCAGTCACATGTTTTCTTGCGTGTTCTGTCGCATCACGCATGCCAACCTGAGTGTTGCAGACGTCTTTGCTTTGCCAATAACACAAGCAATATTTACATTTATATTTAGCGGGATAAAGTTTAATTTTATTTATTAATCTTGTTGCTGTTCTATTATTGGCAACCATAGTCTCTCGGGTGAAAGTTCGTTAACCTGGTGCCGTCATCGAATCACGTGGTTGAGTCTCGCTTTGTTCAAGCAACACCGTTATGGAAGTAGATGACCTGTCATTATGTATGTCATTCTCAACACACGTGCGAATCAAAATAACGTTCCAGGGGCCTAATTCTCTGAAATGGGTGTTTCGGCCGGATCGGACGAAACTCAGCGGCCGAAACGCCTACTAAGCCAAATAAATTGTTGCCAAACGCAATCGAACCACAACCGTCAGTCAGTTTTTGTTTTCGAAAACTTTCAAAATGATTGATTTTGTTTTTTGTGTCAAACAATTCGACAGCTTTTGAAATTGAGAACTGTCTGAATGAACGGTTCGGCCTTGGTTCGGTTGTGATTTATCAAGATTTATTTTAGAAGAATTAGGCCCCAGTTTTGAAAATGAAAATTCGGGAAACATAGGCACGGGTCTACGTGCGACTTTAGTTTTGAAGTCACGTTGTAAAGCATTAGCGAAGTCAAATATATTAATTTTGTTTTTTGCTCGAAAATGAAGTCGACATTTTAAATACTGCGTAGGTGGATGAGACTTACATAATCTGAAATTCTAAACACACAAAAATATTTAAATTTAATTTGAACCGGGGAACCCAGGTTCAAAATAAATAAATAATATTTAAATACTCACAGTACCTAATAGCAATAGTATTCTTAATATTGTTTTTGCATAGCAATTGCTTAAGATCTTAAGGTCTTGTAATTTAAAACTTCGTTTAAACGCTTATGGTTAAATACTACGATTACCGATTAAATACAAATACAAATATCTACTTAGACTTCAAAATCATAGCCAACAGCCTATACAGGGTGGTAATTTGTAGCTACAGGAAAACGTTTTTAGGAGACTGTACATACACCGAGCCTGTTATGGAAGAACATCGTAAGAGACACACATACAATTTTACAGGAGAGGTATTTTATTGGTTATTTTTTACTTGTTAATAAGACATGTCCGGTTTTTGTACATAAGTGCAAAACGCGTTAGGCTTTAGTATAATCAATTAAATTATTGCAGAAAGAGTTAAATAATGAGTACTTTTATCGCTTAAAAATAAAAGTGAAGGTCGTGATTACATCTTGTATGTCGCTTACGATGTTCTTCTATAAAAGGCTTAATTATTTTTTGAAAATATTTTGCCATGCACCAAAAGACAAAAAAAAAGATGCTAACCGATCAATCATCAAAACTCGTAACTTGAAGTAGTTATTTTACACAAGCCCAACGTGACTCAAATCCCTTTATTTACGATTCGCAACAAAATAAAAATAGCTTAGACATTGAAACCTACCTTTCAGCTTGGCATTGGCACAAAAGGGTTTAATTTAATAGGCAAGCGTAATCTGATGAGTCCTGGGGGGCTACCATGATTCTTAGAGCAGGAATGTTTTAATATTATTCCGAGAGTGGGAAAGTGACAGCGCTAGACAGCTCTCTAGTGCCATCTCTTACCCACTCTGAGTGGGTAAGAGATGGCACTAGGGAGCTGTCTAGCGCTGTCACTTTCCCACTCTCGCAATAATATTAAAACATTCCTGCTCTACCAGATCATGGTAACCCCCCTGTTTATTGTTAGCTCAACGGACGCCTTCCTGATAACAGAACTACGCTGACAAAACGTAACAAACATGCAACTTAGTACAATAGACATAGTAATACCTATTAATAAGTCTTTGTTATTTAGCTTATTGTATTCTTAGAACAAGCTTGCTGCAGTCTACAAAAAAATCCTTTACAGCAGTTACACGATTCGATTTGCAACTGCGAAATCGAATCCCGAGTCACATTGAATTGTAAACAATGGATCACGATAAAGGTATTGAATGGGAATTACCTGCTGTTGAAAATTTACGAAAACTTGACAGATTTTGTTTGATAAGGAAAAAGAGAAGGGTAAATAACTTCAAAATGACGTCATGAATTTATTGTTATTAGGTATCTCCTTAATCGGAATTATGATGGTAATTAAGACTACCTATTACCTATATAACGGCCTACAACATTAAGTAAATTCCTTAAAAAATATTTCATATTCGTGAGAGATAATCTATAATCTCTTTAACGACACCTAATTAATCAAGAAGCTGTTTGAATTTTTAAATAAAGAACGCCAACCACGTGGCACAACCATAAAGACACGCCTCCTCAATCGTCGATAAAGCAGTGTCAAGAAACTTATGACGTCATCCACTATCTGTGCCCAGAAAAGACAAGTCTGTAAGGAAACGTGACTATCCACGAAAGTGAGGGCACGTTGCAGGCAAGGCAGTAAACGTGGACTGCGGTGCAAACGTTGCAGTCTGCAAATGTTTTCGTCAGCCACCGGCGCTCGGCGGCGTCATCACGTGGCTTCAGCACGCGCATCGCTGATTTTCTTGGCGGGTTTTTGAACGCACGCTGCGCCCGGCTCGTAACGTGACTTACCGCACTTGAGCATTGTTCGAACAGATTGACTTTTTTATGTCGAACTACTAAGGTTTTGCTGATGTTGCATTGTTGAAGTCGTGTGTTAAGTTTCCGGGAGCGGTTTGAAACTAAACGTGAGACAGAATGAGAGAATGTTTTAGACTTATTTTTTTTTGTAACGTGTTTAATTTGCTTTCGTAGTTGATGACGTAGTGATAAGATAACTTCTTTTCTACGAATATCGGTGTCTGCAGTTTCTTGGGAATGCCTTTTCTAAGCTAATATTTTGACGCTTCATTTCAAAAGGGAGACGATATTATTTGTTTTATTTATTTTACGAGTTTATTTAGGATCAGATTAGGTGCTTAATAGAATTTCCAAAACCAAAAGTTTTTACCAAATAATTACATCACACAAATCGGATTACGCAAAGTCAAGCAATAGAAACAGTATTAAAAGCTTTCCGTTCATATCTTCATTTTGTCATTCATTATAATTTTCAACGAAATAAGGTTTTGAAAAATTGCTCGAAGCCCGGTCCCCCATTTAATTCTATTCAAAAGTTAGATAGCCCCAAACTTTTTAAAACTTTTATTATGAAACAAATTTTCATCCCTCGAGTTTTTTACCGTACCTACTTCTAAAAAAATGTATCAATAGCAGTATTGTTAAACAAAAGTCAATGTACATGCTCGTGGCAATGATAAAATCTTCGTTCACATAATTTACGGATGTGTTTGCGTAGTTTCCCCCGACCGGGTCAAGGCACTGGCATCCTGCAACATAATACCTATAATATGTATGTACATTATGTGTGCACCTTTCCAATGGCCTGCCCACAGGTTTACCTTGGCCTAACAATACTTTAACGACTCACAAGTTTATGTTATTATGTGTCATTTCCGATGGGAATTCCTCTCATTTGAGAAATGCCCGGGGAAAATTGAATTTGGAATGATTTGTGGTTTTAATAAAACTTTTTTTACGAAATTTAGCTGGCTGGTAAAATGCGCGTTTATTTTAAAGTTGGAAGGACTTTAAGGCTCCTCTTCACTTTAATTATTATTTAGGTTTAAGTTTTTTTCGTTTATTATAAGTTAATATCGTAGTTAAAGTTTTTATTTAATGTCTGTGTGTTTTGAACTTTTGACATGCCCGTCAATTCTTAACACATACAGGCATTGTTCCATTGTTTTGTAACGATCACGCATGCGCCGATGTACAATACCTATGCAACGAACACGTGAAATTAAAAATTATTAATTACCCAAATGTACTGAAAAAGTCAAAGTTTTTATTTTAATGATTTTGAGTCATTCGTGCATTACAATTTCGTTCCGTCCACAGATATTTCCTATAACCGTAAGTTACTGGTGTTTGCTTAACATTTAACTAACCAATTTTTCTCTATCTTTCCAGGTTCTCACCTTACCCGCCTACGTGAAGCGAGACGCATCCAAAGGCTGCAGAGGCTGTCATCGCCATCTGCCAGTGATGACAACACCACTGTGTCTGTCTCACCGTGCCCAGTAGCCGTCGACAAAAACGCCCAGAACAGAGTCATCCTGGAACTGGCATGGAAAACTGTCGCGCTCATGCACAAGAACAGACTGATCCAACAAAAGATCATCGCATTAAAAAAGGAAACGTCAGAATTCGTCGCCGCCATTATGAATAACCCTGAAAATAGAAAACGTTACGTCGAACATATTCGCTTGCACGGACCCACGCCACAAGCGCAAATACAAAACGTAGAGAACACACCTTTAAAACTAGAACCTAAGGTGTAAGCTTCGATATTCAAAATATATGGAACATTGAGCGAATGAATGAGTGATGTTATTTTGTTTTGAATGAACGATGATGCGTTATGTATAGTATGTTACTTAAAACCTGTTGTTGAGTTATTTAGCTTTTTATCTTTACTGGACCTTGTATACATGAAGGTGGGTAGGTGTATCGTCAATAATGACATTGACATTATTAAATTGTGATCAAATTATATAAGAATTATTGTTGAAATCCTTGATTTCGTAATTGTTCTAGTGATTTAATTCAAAATTATCTGTTTCAATCTATATAGTTATTGTAAATATTTAAGATTGCAAACAATATTAGTGTTTTCATGCGTATAGTATTGGTTTACACTTTTCCTTCCAGCAATAATAATTAAATGCAGTGTCTTAAGTAAAAATGTTGTGGCTAATAATAACTTCTTGTTGTTATAGAAGTAAGCTAAAGAGGTTGTAAGTAAGAGGCTGTTAATGTTATAAGGTAGAAATCTTCGTACCATTGTGATTCGGTAACAACGAGCCGTTTTTTTTAATTGAGAAAGTAAAATGGCGTATTATTTGCGCAAGCGAGAAGCTAGGGTAAAACTATTGTTAAGCATAATTTTAAAGAAATGTTAGTAACAGCTTGTTGCTATATTGTTCCCAGTAAAAGCACCTGATGGTTCAAGCGCAATCGAAATTATATTAAGTGAAAGATTTAAATTTACTTTCCCATAAGCACAAAATTTTCAAATCTCTCTTCGTAATTGCGTAAATATTAATTTTCAAAAAAACGCAGTGAAATCAAATGGAAACCTAACCTTTCATAAAAATTGCAATTGAAAAAAAATAGAAGTAATGCTGTTTTATTATTTTGAAAAAAAAATAACATGGTACGAAGAACTCGACAGAAAGGTTTTCAAAAAAAAATACTCTTAGCACGTAAATTAAGTTAGTTTATTTTAGATTTTAATTATTTCTACAATACTGTCTTCGTATTCGTTAGTTGACACACACGATGTTTATTGGATCAAGTAAAGCAATTTTGAACCTTATTGAGAAGCTCAATCCATTAGGAATATGTTCTCATTAATATGCCCTTAATATTTATGACAGCTCATTACATTAGATTATAATTTTGTAATTACGTTCTAGTAATCCCAAAACCACCGAATTGTGGATGTCTTATGTGTGAAAATATCTCGTAAAAATTGGATGATTTTTTTGCCGTCTGGGTGAATAGGTGAAGGCTTTGGCATACTTTTTTTTTCCTTAACTTTTCATGAAATTGATTTATCTATAGATACCTACCTACTATAGAAACTCAAATCATACGCAGGTGTGTATGATTTAAATTTAGATATTATTTAATCGATTTATTTACTTTAATATGTCTGTTTTTATTGATTAAGTATAAAAAATTACTTCAAATTAGTAGTATTTTTTGATAGATAGTAAATTGCAGAAAATTAAAAAAAAACTATGCCCTGGGGTTCTACTCCGTTCACATATTATATCCAATTATTTTCCAGACTGTAAGAAAAGTCATCCGTTAAAACACTGTAAAATTAAAATCATCATTAAGTTGAGCTTCTCATATTAAAATAATAAGTATTCTTTTCAATTTAACTGTGAAGGTATTTAATGTTCAACCGAGAAATCTGTTTAGCACTCCCCGGGGTCATTATCCTGTAAGAAATGTACAAATGCACGCTCCTGCCATCTAGCGAGTGAATACAAAATACTTAATTGCTTGATCCAATTGATGTAGTACAATCGTGTAGAGCAAGCCTTAACCTAGATTGCATTTAATAGAATGTAGTATAATCAAGAATGCACAGATCTACCAATCACTGTGTTCATTTTAAATGTACGTATTTATACTGATTTCAGTATATTAATCACAAAAAACATTACTCTAAGTATTACACGCGAAATATTTTTTATCTTTGTATAATTTTGTTGATGCGTTTTTGTACAGTTCGAACAACGTAATAGATCCGATTTGACGTTTGCATTAAAGGACAAAAATAAATGTGTACAGAAGTTGCACGTCTTCGATCTTAATGAAAGTCGCCTTTTATTTATCTGAACATAGCGCACCATTGATAAAATTAAACTAAACGCCACGCATTGGAGTAATTACTACTAGTGTTGACATTACTCCTAGTATTTTGACAGCTGTCAAATCGGACCTATTAGATTGTCACAACTATAGGTTCGTAACTTATGGGGTATTGAGTAGGTAGGTAAGGATTCAAAATTACAGGGAGTGCAAAAATTCTAAAATGTGAATCCTTGAGGAGTTAAGTATTAAATGACTATAACTTAAGCTGTTATTTATAATTTATTGCACAAGGCTCCCTAAGTGTATGTTATGTACCTACGCTTAAAAATCTTGGCTTTTTTGTGGTTTACTTAGATCATAGGTCAATTTTGAAAAATACACTAGTCTCTCGAATTTTCTTTGTTTCCTTTTTTTACCTCAAAATTACCTTTAACTTAAGCTATAGTCCGTTTTTTAATCTTGGAGACTCAATTGACAGGCACAAATGTCAAACTTGTAAATTTTAGGAACATTATTTTAAAATTTGACATTTCGTGCCTGTCAAAACAGTCTCCGAGATAAAAAAACGAACTTTAGTCGCATCGACTGAGGGCTGATTTTCCAATCGTTACCTAGATAACTTATCTGGGGAATTAATTTAACGTGTTGACAGCTTTTGTATGGAAAATATGTCAAACCGTCATATTTATTCTTTAGATAAAAGTTATCTGACGATTGAAAAATCGGCCCTTACAAAAATAAAATATATTTCCAGAATAGAGGAAGGATACCTGTTGTCACTTCAGGGCGTCCACATAAGTGATTCCAGCTCTATATAGGGTATAAAAATACCCCTAACGAAGCCGAAGCCTCCGTGTACATCAAACTAAGTAACATTGAGCAAAAATAAATGCTGAGAAAATACTTTTATTTTTAGTTATTAAAAAACAGCTGTTAACTGTAGCGCGTAATGGAAGCATGCGCAGCAGAATACGCCTAACATTTAAATTTAGTTTAAAAAGAATAGAATAGAATCATATATTCGCTAGAGACATGGTTTTACAAAGATGTTACATTTATGAAGGTACACAGACATCTCACCTGTAGTGGGCATGCGAAAGTTTCATACAAAGTTTAAGAAACGAGACTTTGAGCTTCAATATCTCCGTAACATAACCCGTCGGTTTTCAGGCAACGGTCCAATACAAGAAAATCTTCGTAATAATGGGAAGAATTAACTCTCGACTTCGTTAAGCATATTCTTACACCTTCCTCAAACAATAGTGATTGTTTGAGGAATATATTTGTTTTGTTTGAGTTTTATTTAAATTGGCCGTATCCTATGATTTACAGAACGTCATTAGTTAAAATTACGACAAATTAAAATTAAGTAATGGTAAACCTTAACACGTTCAGTGCCGGTGTCTGTAGTCGCATTCGCTATGCCGGGTGCCCTCGTGGAGAGCTCATTTTAAATGCAGGCTTTCTTGGAAAATTCACCATCATGAAACAAGCAAACACCTATTTTACGACGCAGGAGCGTATTTTTCACGGTTTTTAACCTAATGTTTGAACCGTCCTCGAGGGTTCAATCTTAGCGCAAACGTAATGCCGAAGACCCTCCTGGAAGGTCCACTAGCAATATGTGTGGCGGCATGGCATATGTATGAGCTCTATGAAGAGTGTGGTGGACTCGAATGTGTTAAGCATATTCGTACACCCAATATATTCCTCAAACAATCACTATTGGCCGTATCCTATGATTTCCAGAACGTTATTAGTTAAAATTACGACAAATTAAAATTAAGTAAAGGTTATCCAATAATGAAGCAGACTAGCTTGGCATAGTAGACCTTCCCGTACTTTAGTAGAAATTAACTTGAGTCTATTTTAAATTCCCAGTAACTTACTTAACTTCATTGGTGCGGATTTTTGTAATGGGAGAATTGGTGTTGTTCTTCTTCAGCATTCACTAAGACGCTATGCAAAATATCGTGGATTATTAAAGTAAGACCTTATATTGTGGGAAGAGGCTAGGCAGAACAAAACTATTGGTGTGATTGCTGCACTTAATGGAATGCCTCTGGGGTCCATACACGTGTCTAGGTAGAATCTATAATGTATGTGGAGCAGGACAGATGCATACTACGTTGAGTTACATAATAAACTATGAACCGTTCGACGCCACGTGCCCTAGTAGCGTGTTAAACTTAGATCGCATGTGCATAGGTAAGTGTAAGTACATACTGTACTAGCTTATCGATTGTAAAACTAACGCCTGAAGGCTTATGTAAGTAACTATTCTAAGTGCAGCGTAGATCATGCCCAAAGCCAGGACATGGAGCGAAGCCAGGAGGAGAAAGAAATGCGTCAAAAAAAATATACTTACAGAAAACCTTTTTCATTATGATTCTATGTATACAAGGTTAGTCAGAAAGGGGGTACTAATCCGAAAGTGTGTTAAAGTACACATAATAATGAATAACTTTTGTTCTACAACTTTTCCCAAAAGTCAATAGTTTAAGAGAAACAGTTGTTCAAAAATCGCAAAAAAAAACTCTAAAATCTATCTATCCCCAGTTATGATCAGCTGTGTTTACATTTTAGGTCATATTTGGGGTCATGAATTAGAAGCACCATTTTCTGAATTTGTAACTAAAGCAGGGATGAAGAATTTTTGAAAACTAAAATATAAATCATTTATTTGGAAAAAAAAATATCGAATTTTAAAATTTTAACACTTGCTTTCAAACAGTCATCAGTGATACTATAGGTGGGCTTCGGACTAGTACCCCCTTTCCAATTAACCTTGTATTTTTATTTAAGACTGCCTAGTTGATCTAGCGGTCGCAAGCGCGACTGCTGAGCGTGAAGTCCTGGGTTTGATCCCCAGGTCGGGCTGTGTTATTCAGCGATGCTGGATTCAGTTTCACATGTAATGGATAAGTAAGAATACGACTTTTTTTGTATTTATCATATATTTCAGGAAAAAAACTTTTGAGTAATATCTTTTGATTTTTTCAAATAGTACCTAAGTGTAACGAAAGAGATACATTTAAAGAATATTGGATAAGTGCCGATAGTCGTGTTACAGCCTAGTAAAACTCAGTGAAGTCAGGCTTCTTAGCCAGTTAGCCGAGGCCAAAGTCATTAACTCTACGAATAAAAAATTAAAGTTAAAAAACTATAACCCGACTACGTAAATAAAAAAGGGGTCTAAAGAGGACGAAACAAGAAAATAATTCAAATAGAAATCCAGAAATTCATAAGTACAAAAATGGTCAAGGTAGAGCCGTGGTCGCACTTAGGTACTGTATACCTACTATGCTTATGTGGGTGCCAGGAACACCTCCATTAAACACACAGTAAGTTCCAGACTATCTCTGTAGATAGTCTGGAACTTGAAGAAGGACATAGGCTACTTTTATCTCAAAAACCGCGAAATATTTACGCGATAAACGACATCCACGAGGGCGAAGCTACGACCTCTAGTAAGAAATAAAATGACAAACAGATAGCTGAAAGGTAGGTTAGGTTATGTTTAGGGTTGTTATAAGTACCATTATTTGAAGAAAAACTTTGATTTCGACTTTTTTATTTGATTTACCTATTTGAACGTCCCGTATTGGTCCCTGAAAGTTATGGCAAGCCTAGTTATTTTTGTATTATCTTTCGTGAGACACATTCATATTTATCCGTTTCGGTCCGAAACTAGTCGGGCAATCCCGAAAAATGCACGTGAGTAAACCGTAAATAATCATAAATAAGCCTAGATAAGTTAGAACTGTGACTACTCAACGCACAAGCCGAGCAAGCAGAGCGAGCGGTGCCACGGCAGCGGCCGTTGACTGCCAGAAAGGATTCGCTTTGCCGCTCGCTTTCCACCATTCGCTTAATGGGTGAGTTCAGAAACAAGTGATTATGATTGATATCAGCTTTATGATTGATTATAGTGCGAACCATTTTTTTTTAGTGGAAAGCATTATTTTTGAAGTGTGCCTCGAACATTTTTGTTGGTATTTTCATTAATTTTAAAGTGAACAATTTTGTAAACGTGGTTTTGACTAACACTCTTGGTCAAAACCACTTTTAACCGATATTTTTTAGTTGAAACTAGGTTATTTTGACCCTCGTCTTTAGTCAAAAGTTGTTTTGACCGGTTAAGAGTTTTGACTGTAACATCGATACCGTTTTGAACCAACATATTTCTAATAATCATAATTTGGTATCTATCTTTTAATTTCGGTATCAAAATTTTGCAATACCTACTGAAATTTTAGGATACCGGAATTTTCGGTAAACCATTTTTTAAATAGGTATGAAGTCATGTTAAATTACCGCATTTTTCGGTAATTCTCTACCTGGTGCTCGAATAATACGAATTAATAATAAACGCCATCTAACGTTGAATAGCTCAATCTTATGACACAACGCTATCTAGTGTTGAATAGTTCAATTTTATGACACAACGCCATCTAGTGTTGAATAGTTCGATCTTACGATACAACGCCATCTGTCACCAAATAGTTCCACATTGTCGTTTAGCGCCATCTAGTATCAAAAAGCACAAGTTTTAATACACTGCCATCTAGTATCGAATAGAAACAGGTAGCAATGATCTTTAAAAACATACTAGATGGCGCTTTTGCTTTTTTAATAATTTTTTATTGCATTATGAAAACACGAGTAACGCGTAGGTACTATGCTGTTTGTGTGCATAATGAGTGTCAGTGTGTTTTCTTCTCCTTTCCTTCCTTTCATCGGCTTTTGCTTTGCCGGCGCGTAATTTAACGCGTAGGTAGGTAATCAATCATTTTTGGAGTCTAGGTATCTATTGATTCCTACCTAAAACTTGGATCCCACGAGCGTTGTTGTTGTTGGTTAAAATTAAACTCTTTTATTTATCTGTCTTTACCTACCTATCTACAATTATAAAGAAAAAACTCCATCGCTTTGCATAGTCGACTGTTTCCATGGGTTAGTGTTAGTAGGTAGCCTGTGGTGTAGGTAGCTTAGCTATCAAAATTAAAATTTAGCTGACGAGTTTCTTTATGTAGGTACCTACCCATAGTTTGGCAGTAAAATGCTTCTTACTGGTAAGCAAAATGTCCGAAAAGCCACCGACTACTTTAAGTATCACTGATGATGACTGATTTACAACAATTGTAAAAATTTATTCAACATTTAAAAAAAGCGTTTACCTAATATTTTAATTTCCATAATAATTGTTTATATTTTATTTAATGAAAGTAATCGACTACCCAGATTTAGTTGCAAATTCAGAAAACAGAGCTAGGTACTTCCATAATCCTAAATACTTAGATTTGACATAAAATGTAGACACAGGTGATGATAGCATATTTTTTTATGAAATCTTTGACCGGCTTTATCTCCAAAACTAAGTAAGTAGTTATTTATTTTTGTCGAAAGTTGTAGACCAAAACTTATTCATTATTACGGGTAGGTACTACCTACTTTCGGAATAATAGCCCTATTCTGATTACCCAGTTCCCTGATTTTTTAACTGTCAGATAACTTTTATTCTCAGGAATAAAGTTGACGTTTTGACAGATTTTCTATGCAAAAGCTGCTAAAGCATGATATTTATCCCTCAGATTAAAGTTATCTGACGATTGAAAAATCGGCCCTTAGACAATCCTAATCCTATCTTATACAAGGTTAGTCAGAAAGGGGGTACTAATCCGAAAGGGTGTTAAAGTACACATAATAATGAATAACTTTTGTTCTACAACTTTTCCCAAAAGTCAATAGTTTAAGAGAAACAGATGTTCAAAAATCTCAAAAAAAAATCTCTAAAATCTATCTATCCCCAGTTATGATCAGCTGTGTTTACATTTTAGGTCATATTTGGGGTCATGAATTAGAAGCACCATTTTCTGAACTTGTAACTAAAGCAGGGATGAAGAATTTTTGAAAAAACTAAAATTAAAATCATTTTATTTGGAAAAAAAAATATTGAATTTTGAAATTTTAACACTTGCTTTCAAACAGTCATCAGCGATACTATAAGTGGGCTTCGGATTAGTACCCCCTTTCCGACTAACCTTGTATAGTAAGTTTGTTTGTTACCTTTTCACAACTAAACCGCTGAACCGATCATCCTGAAATTTTGCATATACGTTGTCAGGTGTACAGAAACGGACCTTTCATCCCGACAAAAAGTAGTGTTACCGAGGAAAACAACAATTACGTTCACAGATGGCGCCACGTGTCTTTCGAATCTCGATTGAATTATATTATTAAAGAAACTTTAGTAGTGTGTTAAGAGTTTTTTGAGCGTGATTAACGCGAGCGAAGCCGCGGGTAAAAGCTAGTTTTTTATACAAACGCTGTCTAACCTCAAACAAAACGAGATACCACAGATACCTAAAAGTTATCCGACGTTTGATAAATCGGCTCTAAATATTCGTAACAAAATCGGCATTCTTTTACAGATAACACAGAATGTTATTCAGAAATCCGGATATTATATCTGCCGCTAATAAAATTAGTCATAATAAACTTGTGTTGTTAAATAGATAAGAAGTTGATCTTATTTTTGGTCACCAGCCTACATTTTCTTTTTAGGTATAACTACCTACTTATTTTCATAATGTTATGGTATGACTATGTTTATGTCAGATCGGCTGAGGCGCAAAGAACCACCACGCGCATTAAACCCACTTAATTCTATAGGGCGTAGGTATACATAAAGGAAGCAGGTAACCAGCGCCGACCTACTAGCACTTATCGGTACTGGTTCGTGCAGGTGCAGGTAGCCGATAAAGGAAGCGGGTAGAAGCAGGGACTGGCTGTACAAACAAAAATACGCGTTATTCCCTTGCAAATACAGCAACAAATGACTGTCTACCAGCGCTGATCGGAGCAGGTCGGAACTTGTCGGCGACGTTCGGAGCTTGTCGGCGCTGGTTCGCCACACATTATAGAGACTACCTGCGCCTACTAACTGCGCGGACCAGCACCGACAAGCGCTGGTAGATCGGCGCCGGCATCCCGCTTTCTACGTGTTTATGCAAAAACGGCGGGACAAACTTGATTCCTATGGTACTTAAAGTATAAGCAATCCATTACTATCCCACTGCTGGGCATGTGCCTCTTCTCAGAATGAAAAGGATTTAGGCTTAAGTCCATCACGCTGGCCTGGCGCGGGTTGGCGGTAGGGTTGCCAACTTTTTTTGACAAAAAAAACGTATGATATTGTTTGATTAGGGAAAAAAAAGTAATAGGGTATTAGACTGAAAAAATCGGATTAGTCCGTCAGTTAGATTTTCAAAAAATATTGACCTGCATTTTTTCTTTTGTTGCGTAGGTAAACCAAAATTAACGAAGACACGACACTTTTAAAATTGGCAAAACGTCACAAGCTAGTACAATTTTTACTTGCTTCTGACGTCACAAGCCCCCACTCTCGAGTTTTGATGCGTTTTATCTTTCCTTAGATTCATAGATATAACAAATGAAAAAATACGTGTCCGTTATTTTTCAAAACTAACTGGCGGACTAATTAGATTAGCAATTTGTTGATTCTGTCAGCATGCCTATTGGAAAAAAAAAGTATTTTTCAAAGGACAGTGCCTGTCTTCTAGTTCTGAGGAATGTGCGGGATTACAGTGTAAAAACACTAAGATTTAAAAATGAAGACCTAAATTATTATGGCTATATTATTCCGACTAAAGCCCAGGGAAAAATAATCTGAAAAAAACATTAAGATAAGAATAAGATAAGATAAGAAGATATTGCTTCCGTTTTTACGTTTTTTTTTCATCTTAAATACATTCTGTTTTAATATTTACTTATATTATATATGTTTATAACTTTTCACCGTTAACGCAACTGGTAAATCAATATTCTGAATCGCACATAAATTAGAAAAATCGGAAGTGCGAGTTTGGTTCAAATCAAATTCAGATAGGTACTTCTACTTCACTTCACACACCACGATCACGTCATAAAACCGACAGAACAGATCTGCCTTACCTGAGTTCATAATAAACTGTAGCTAGCATAGCTAGCTAGCTATTATTTTTATTAATAGTTAATCATCTCGTCAGATGCATGATTACTAGAGATGTGCCGACTTTGACTTTGGCCGACTAGCAGATTAGTCGGTTGTAAAGAGGCCGACTATACTCCTTAAAATATAGCTTGATTAGAATGACAGATGTCAGCAAAAGTAACGACTATCTTTGTAGTTACGTCGAACGGGTGATTTATATTGGCACACGAAAAATCACTCACTTACCTAGCATGATAACATTTATTTTAAATACAGTGCTTCCCATATAACTCAAAATATTAAAAATCAGCTTTAAAACTAAAATAATTCTTACTGATTCATAGTCATAAAATATGAATCTTACGTTCTTCAAAAGTTATGTCATATTGCAAAAATGTTAGAGATGGGACACATCGATAAATGTAAATCGATTGAATACAAAAATTATTACGTTTGCGTTATTAAAATTTTATGCGATGATAATAAATAATTTTACCTACTTCGTACAATATTTTATAGGTCTTTAAAAGTTTTAAATGTATGTTTTAGATATAAACTATTGCGGCTATGATTATTCGTCATGTGTATCAAATCCAAAGTTTTCGGGTATGCTGATGCTGAAGAGGAGGTCAAAACTCAAATTCAAAATGGCGGCCATGAATATTTGAAAATTAGTTGTCATGGGCGTCAATTTCATGGTTTTTCCGGTGTGCTGGTGCTGAAAATAAGGTCAAAATCCAAATCCAAGATGACGCCTACGAAAATATACAAATTATACGTTTTATATTTATTTTTAATGATTTATATCGATTTGATTAGTCTTTTCCCAACACTAGTCACACCAGTTTGGCAGCTGTCATTCTAATCAAGCTATATTTTAAGGACTATAGTCGGCCGACTAATCGACCAAGCCGATCACGGTTTCGGGGTTATTCGACAATTTATGTGAGGCTACCTGTACACATAGTCGGGTCCGGCACATTCGGTTCGGCAATTTCTATTAAACAGATTTTGTTTTTCAATAGAAATTGCCGAACCGAATGTGCCGACCCGACTATGTGTATAGCTACCCTGACGCTTAGTTTATCGCTTTATTCGCGCGCAAGTCGCAACCGCCGCCTGCGAGCGTGTCGGAATCGGAACATGTTTTGTTTACTTCGCATTGTTTTTTTGTTTTATTTAATGTAACAAATGCATTTTATTAAGAAAAACATACAAAGTAAGAAGCAGGATAGTCGGCGCTCTTTGCCGAATAGTCGCCGACTAGTCGCCGACTACGAAAGTGGCCGGGTAGTCGGCTTTACCGACTATTCGCCGACTAGTCGGGACATCACTAATAATTACACCTAATTTAAAAAATATAAACGAACAATTAATTACTTATTGCTCTATCTACAAGTATGATAAAACAAAACTTCCTCATCACTACAAAAAACTTATTGAATGTCTCCTTGTTCTTGTCTAATAAACCAGTGCAAAATATATTTTTTCATCTTAACGGAAGTTGTTTGCGTATATCAATAACCGAATATATTATTATCAAATTGAAACAGTTGAGAGAAGCTTTGCGAGTATGGTCAATTCAAGTCATTAAGTCATCAGTATCGTTCAGTCGGTGGGTCCTAACGCGCACGACACGCTGACCGGTCAATCGCGGCGCGGGACAAATTATGTACAAACAAACAATTTGAACAATTGACAAGGAGTAGTGAACAATGCATTTTTTATGACACCCGCGAAACGCGCGGAAAGTTGTGGGAAAAAACAGTAAAACTGTTTTTTTTTTGGTTAAAATGTTCAGACGGTTATAGTGAATTTAGTTTTTTAATTTATTTGTTTGATTATTTTGTAAGTACCTACACAGTTAATGAGTGATAAGCGTGTATTTTTTGAGCTAATACGTTTCTTAGAAATATTATAATGGAATATATCTACCTAAGTATTTTATTCGTAGTTTGCGATGCTAGCATAGATTATCGTTGCACAGTTCCTACATAGGTTATAATTTAATTTTGAAAACATATTCTTAATAAAGGTTAAGATTTAGATTTCAACAGCATATATGCCTTGCTGAATAAATAAACAGGAAATAGGTATTAAAAAAAATAATTAAACACAGGATTCCATAAAACTGCTTTATCCTACGTATACCGGGGATTCTGAGCAAAATTAGAAGAAAATGATCTCCAAAAAATATAAATTCTAATTTACATTAATTATACATAGTAATAAAAAGTTTATTTGTTAAGAAAAACTCTTCTTCTGAAAATAACCTGTAATTTAAATGGCGAAGGTTAATCACTTTCACGTTACGTTAGTCACGGACATGTGTCTATGATCCATGTTCTACGTGGCAATGTAGCAGTTATTTAAAACAATCAATTTAAAGCAAATCTGCAAAATAAATAATAATATCTGAACAAAATATTCAAACTGCTCCCTGATTCAGTAAGCTATCTCTTTTGCTCTCGATACTAAAATCGTGGACAGAACGAGATAACAATAATTCGAATCGGTCGACAAATTTTAATGCTTATCGAAAGGTTCTGAATGGGGGAGTGATTCGGGAATAAAATGGAAAATATTGTAAATGATATTTGTTTCTGTAAAAAAAATCTGTTACAGACACCTTTACAAGTCAATGTAATGTTTTTTTTAAGACTCACTGGCGCCGGCATTTCCTATCTGACTAGCTCTGAGAAGAAAAGCCGAAACAAACTTCAGAGTTCAACCTCTCTTTTGAAGTCCAGACATTGATGTACAAAACGTGCGTTGTAACAATGTAGGGCAACGTCTGGAATGGCCTTTTAAGGATCCTTGTAAAGATACCATTCCATTGTTACGATAGAACACAGTAAACAGCTTGGTCGGACTTTAATTTGAGGTCGTTAGCTAGCCAGTCGGACCGTAAAGATCCTACCACCTAGCGTGCTAGGTTTTGTTGAATCATAGGTAGAACACGCGTCTATTCCAGCGTGTAGTGAGGACTAGCCCGTCCCTACGCAGGATAAAATAACTAGTTACTAGGTACGGTTGAGTTTTTTTTTTCTATTGGGCTTCTTGTCCTTGCAGAGCGTTTCAACGTAACAGGGCGGGTCGCCAGCCAATAGGCGGCATGTAAAACACTTAACCTAAGCTAACTAGGTACTTATACTACACTAACATCATGACTACTAGCAACAGCAGCATTTAGGGCGACCCCTAGTGGGACTCGGACCTCGGCTTAGGGCGTTGCTGGCGGGAGATTGAGAGGGCGGTTGATGAGGGCTGAATTATCGGTGTGACTGCGGAGTCTGATGAGACGACCGGCTCTGCGACGGAAGAGCTCGGAGGATCGTGACCGGTCGGATATAGTGCTCAACCGTTTATATAAATGGTACCTACTGCAGCTTTTACTGCGGATTGTATTTGTTCAGATTCAGTTCAAAGTGGCAAAACATTCAACACGGGTGCTAGTTAACACACAGTCGCTTTTATACACCGTTCACTGATGACTACATTAGTTCTTATGGGTTGTGCCAAGACTCCCGGTCTATCCCCATTTACCGAAGACTCTATCAAACAAATAAAATCTCAAAGACATCTCAATCAAAACGGTTCCTCTTGTGAAAATAAATCAATCAATGAGGAATGTACAGTTTCAATGTGTAGCGACGCCGGCGCACGTGCTTACCAAAGTGCCCACGTTGCTATCATGATTGACAAGATAGGCACCACGTGGGTCTTTGACGTCACGGGCAGAACCGCCATCACGAATTTAAAAAATCTATGTAATTCGCTACGTGAAATACATGACCCTGCCTTCGGGTAGAAAAGGTGAAGGCTGATGACCGCATTATCTAGGTATTTCATTTGAGAAACGACTAACGGCCGAAATTAATAACCGATCTCAATCCAAAATCTCTGGATTGATGTAGGTTTTTGACATTAGTTGTATTGAATTTCTGTCAAAAACCTAGATCAATTCAGAGATTTTGGATTGAGATTGGTTATGGCCTAGCGGCCGAAATTAATTCACCAACATTAGTTCTTTGGTTAAACAACCGTTTAATCGAAAACTTTACTCGAATTTTAGGTAAGTGGTTGATTAACCAGAAAATGTTGGTGAACACCACCAGCTTAAGTTAGATACTAAATTACGTAATAGGAACATTCGCCAGTACCTAAAAATTTTTGAATACCTTAGCTATTTATCGCAATGAGAAATCTGAGATGAGACCATTCGATGAAACTAGTCTTTAAGTCTGCAATCTATACTTTGGTACATAAATTCAGCTGAATAGTTCCAAAATATGTTGTGCAGAATTGCAGAGTAGTTTCATCAAATGGGCCACAGATATACGCATCTTTCTTCCTAAAGTTAATTTTACAAATGAAGCGTCTAGACATATTCAGTAATGTATCATTATTGATTATAGACCGTATATCAATTGACCAAGGATCATTTCAGTCAAGAACAGTTTAAATAACTTACTTGCAATCTTTGTTACCGTCAGTGTCAGTAATGTATGCCTAGAAACCTCTACTGCTCGTTCTTCGATCTACGAGGTTAAACTGTGCTTGCCCCGGTCATTCCACGGATAGGTTACCGTTCGTAATACATCAAGACATCTCTGTACTTTGGAGAGCGTTAGTCCAGGTTGTCATACGAATGTCAGAAGCCCGAAAGTCTTACATCTGGTCTAACCTTAGGATATCGGTATTACCTACCCAGTAACTGGGTTGTGGAGGTCTGATGGCGTCGCTCCGTGTAAAATATTGATGTTTAGCCGCATCTTGTTAGGCTGGAAGTTGATCCCAACATAGTCAGGAAAAGAAGGAAGGCGAGACCCCTACTGAACTTCTGCCCCCTAATTGTCAGTTAAAATAAATGGTCGTGAAAAATATTGCACTAATCAGCCCGACAGGCTGGCCGTTTTAAACTTATATTAGTTACAATTTGTATAGTGTTGTGCAATAAAATCGCTTTCTAACTTCGAACGCATTAAACCACTCGTAAACTTGAAGTTGATAATGTGACCAACATCGGCCAACATGTAAAGGTGTCATTAGCCATGGTTGAAGTCGAAGGGCAAGACAGGTGGGGGCAGGCGACTTGCCACAGCCTAGCGACTATTATAAATAGTATGATTATACTGAGTTCTCTACAAAACGTTGCCATACAAAGAAAATTCAATATTTTTAAAAACAAAGCATGGATAATATAGCTATTTTACGGTTTTTGATGGTGTCGTTTACGTTTTGTCGATAGCAGTTTCCTTGTGGCTACAATTTACGAAATTACTGCTATGTACTCATCTTTCGTTGAAGAGAGTATAGTTACCAACATTTTTTTCCACTGAACATTTTGCTCTGTGGAAAATAACCTCTCCTAAGTTGCTGTTGCTAGGGATCTCCGAAAGACGCTGTACAATACGGCCGACGTATCTTGGTGAGTCTGAAGTTAGTTGTTTGGCTGCGCAATGAATCTTTTAGAAATGAAATTGTCTACTGCGCAGCTAATCAGCTAACTTCAGACTCCCCAAGATACGTCGGCCGTATTGTAGGTATTCCTAGTAAGAATTTACAAATTACTAAAACGGAAATAAGTAGTTTTGGTAAACATGCTAATCTCCATCTCTCTTACACATCCGTAAGAAAAAGAGACAAATATAATATTGATGAGTTTAGCGAGCTTACGCAAATTAGTAGCTGTTCGTAATTTGCAAACTTGAAAACGTAAGTCTTTAAAAGTCGAAATTCTTCTAACGTAGGTATTTGACTCTATATAAAAAATAATTACTGGCAGGTTCAAAGACTCCAAAGTTTTAAAATGTCTATCCGTTCGTTCGTATTGCGTAATATATTTCAACCTACTATGAAAATGTTATGCAATACTAACAAATTTCAACGTTACTTATATGGCCGTGATAATGTTTGTTTTTTAAGTTGTTTATGAGTTTGTTTAATAGAAATAAAATTGTTAACTGTAGCGTTGTCTTGTCGGTTTGTATGTGACACGACAAGATGGATTTTGAGAAAACTCATTCCTACATTGCAAATTACGAAAACCAGTTTTCGTATTTTTTTTAAATCGTACTATGGTTACTGGGGGCCTACTTACTCGAAATCGAATCGATACGCAAGAACGACGAAAATCGAATTGAAAATACATGATCAAAGTAGGTATTGTCAAGCAACGAACTACTAAACATCAATTAACATTTCGGGTCGGTTGAACAAAAGACAAAATGTCAAATCGCGACAATCGAATCGATATCGATAGAGACTGATGACAGATGGTGGTTAGGTTAGAAAACGTGCGATCCATTAGCCGAAAGTTAGTAGTTTGATTTTTGGAGTAAGCTCCAGAATTCAACATAAAGCCTCGTTTTTTTTTTTTTTTTTTTTATGTTGCGATGCGATAGGCTCGCGTTTGACCACTATCTCGCCTGATGGTAAGCGATGATGTGGTCGACGGTGAAGCACGCTTGCCTAGAAGTAACCTATTCACTCTTGACTTAAAGATCCCAAGGTAGTAGCTATCAGGAAACACAGACTCCGGCAGGGAATTCCACTCCTTAGCTGTGCGAACAATGAAAGTGTTAGCAAAACGCTTTGTATGTATGAGTGGGACGTATTTCCGCGACACGTTTCGCTAAAGATGTCGGGCGAAGTTGGACAACGTCGCCAGACATCTTGTCTCGCGATCTTTTTGTTGGATCGATAAGGATCTATTAGTTGCGAAACACACGTCTACACTACTTTTATCCTTCAACTGAAGCGACACAAACAAAGGACAAGTCGCGCGATGTTGCCACACTTGTCGTGCGATGTCGCCAGACATCACTAACGGCACGTGTCTGTGAATACGAGGTTTAACCGCACAACATAATAACACTTGAATGTTTTGTCATTATAGTATGATGTTAAGTATAAGGGCGCATGCGCACTGCGCCCGATCCGAATCCGAACAAATACGATTCGAACGAGCTGCAGGGGGCTTACTATGACCTCTTATGAAAACGTTCAAATGCCAGCCAGTCAACTTCCGTTCAAAAGCAGGCCTGCTTCTGAATCGCTAAAAATCGTACCATGACAGTACTAACGGTGAACGACTATTGAACCAAGTTGAACGGTATTGCTTGTTCATAAAAAAGTCTATAAAAAAAAGGTGAACGGATTTCGTAAACGTCAACGTAGCAGGCCTGCTCTAACGATGTCATGGTACAAAAAAATAAACTTTAAAAAAAGTAAAAACCGACTTCAAAGAAATACTAAAAGGAGTAAAATAATTACCATAATATAAAATTAACAGTTTCAGAAGTCGGTGGCTTCTATTTGCTTCAGTGAAGAGTTGCACCGACTTCTGAAACTGTTAATTTTATATTATGGTAATTATTTTACTCCTTTTAGTATTTCTTTGAAGTGGTTTTTACTTTTTTTAAAGTTTATTTTTTATTAAATACGTTTTAGTGTCATAATTTTAACCCCCTCCTTCATAACCCTTCTTTTTGGCTTTGACGTAGTCGGGCATAAAAAGTCCTTTCAAATGATACCTTCACGATATAATGAAAACATTCCAAAAGGGGGGAGGGGGGGACACGCACCCCCTCCTCTTTTCCAGTAGTCAGTTCCCAACAACAAATATAAACAAAGCAATATTAGTATTTTGAGAATTTTGCTTTTATCCGATGAGGAGTTCCGTTCCATATCTCTGAAGTTCATAGTTTAATCATAACAAAATTTATATGGGACCAATCGGAAAGTATACCCTTTCGAATAAAAAAAGAATTTTTCAAATCGGTTCATAATTGACGGAGATATGAGGTAACAAACATAAAAAAAAAAAAAAAAAAAAAAATACAACCGAATTGAGAACCTCCTCCTTTTTGAAGTCGGTTAAAAAGCAGGGCAGTTCAACTTCCAGGCAACTTCTGTCCTGCCTTAAGAGGTCATAGTAAGCCCCCAGTACTGTTTGTAACTATATTCGATCCAATATTCATAGATTTGCAGTCGAGTTTCCTCGGATCGTATTTTCTCGGATTCAAGCCTTTTATGTTACAAACGTAGTAGCAACAACTAAACAATATTAATTGCCTATTAATTTATGTGTACGTCAAGGTGCGTGTGATCATTAAAGGACCGGACAGCATTCTTCACAGTAGATCATGTTCGAAGTTCAATGATACCATTTACAGTCACGCACCTGACTTGTTAAGACAAGTTTGATTGATACTAACTCTCTGTTATTCGTAACTGAGATGAATACAGACAAAATATTTTTTATTTTAAACTCATTGACGTAGAAACATGGACCTCGGGTCAGCGCTCAAGAATGTCACAACCGAACATAGACTAAAACGTAAAAAAATAGACTAATTTACATCAATGGGAGCAGTCGAATCTTCATACGGTTGTAAGCTAAAATAAATATTGTGATGACGACTTATGATTTAAATTAGTTTGTTGGTATTTCTAAGTTTTTAAGGCAGTAAACTCAGGACACTTTTTTCGTGAATTATGTAGTAGACCCTTGGGTCACGTGTTATTACGTCAACGTCAATGTTTAATGATTCTTCCTCCTAGTCTTTTTCGAACTTAGTTGGGGTCAACTTCCAGTACAACCAGTTTTTGTTAACAAAGCAACCAGTCTGTTTTCATGACGGAGACAAACCCGCATTACATGAATATGTCGGATTCCGTGTATGAAAAGAAAATGAAAACAAAAGTTTATTTTATTATTTTGTTCGTAAGTTCAGGAGTACTAATCCGCGGGTCACTAATTAAAGTATCACTAAGCAAGTGTTCAAATTTCCAAAATTCGATAATTTTTCATTCTTCGTCTTTGCTTTAGTTACGAATTCGGAAAATGGAGCTTCTAATGCGTGACTCCAAATATGACTTAAAGTGTTAACATAGCTCATTATAACTGAGGATAGATAGATTTTAGCGTATTTTTATGAAATTTTAGAACAGTTATTTCTATTAAACTATTGACTTTTGCAGAAATTGGTAGTACAAATCATTCACTGATTAATACCCCTTTCCTTGTATATTCGAGAAACTTATTTCAATAACAGGTTTTAATTAAACCGCGTCAAATAGTTTGATAGGTGTACACCTACACAACTTCATAATTTTTTTATATACAACTTTTTCTAGTGACAGTATTTTTGATCTCGACCTTCCACAACTTTACTTTGATTGATTTATTATAGATAGGTACCGCCTATAATTTATTCACACACTTTTATTATACCTTATCTATTAAAACTTTTTTTATCTGAAGCTTCCTCAATAAAGTAATATTCCATTAGCAGTGGTTTACCACGGGCAATCAAAAGAGCCCAGTTTGGGTTATTAAAAGAGCCTCCACGAGTGACGATACATTGTCCTTCGCGTCTTGGGCAGCCTTCACACCGATAATTCACCCCTCATTAAGCTGTCTCCCTCCAAATCTCCCGCCAGTAACGCCTTAAGCCGAGGTCCGAGTCTCACTAGGGGTCGCCGTTAGTGCTGTTGTTGCTAAGTCATGTTGTCAGTGTAGTATAAATAGTTATCTTAGGTTATGGGTGCCTTTCCACCAGAGATGTGCTATGCAGCTATGCTGCGAAAATGTAAAAGGTAAGCTACGAAACTGTGTGACCGTTTCCACTGATGCTAAGCTATAAAGCTGTGCGAGGAAGATGCAGCTCGAACTATGCGACCGCGACGTATCGACAATACGGAAGGCACGGGGAGCGGCGGCGCGGTGCTCTGCACATAGCTACACCACTCGCGACCATCCATAGCTCGCATCCATAGCACGCATCCACAGCACGCATCCTTCCATATAAAAAACGTAGCTTAGTTGAATCAGTTTCCACCAAAGATGTGCTATGCAACATTGCTATGGATGCGTTTGATATCCACCAATCATATTCATTGGTCCACATAGCATAGCACTGGTGGAAACTGATTCAACTAAGCTACGTTTTTATATTAAGGCCGGACTCCACTAAAGCGGAGATGTGCGGCGATGTCTCGATCAACCAATAGGATTGCGTTGTTTTCAAATCTTTCCGCTTAGCTTCATCTCAAAACGAATTCCTATTGGTTGTTTGCGAGACATCTCCGCACATCTCCGCTTTGGTGGAGTCCGGGCCTTAAGGATGCGTGCTGTGGATGCGTGCTATGGATGCGTGCTATGGATGCGAGCTATGAATGCGTGCTATGGATGGTCGCGAGTGGTGGAGCTATGTGCAGATGCCTTCCTTATTGTCGATACGTCGCATATCTCGAGCAGCGCATCTTCCTCGCACAGCTACCTTGCGGCGGCGCATTTTCATAGCACATCTTACTCGCTCCGCTACATAGCTTAGCATAAGTGGAAACGGTCACATGGTTTCGTAGCTTAGCTTTTACATTCTCGCAGCATAGCTGTATAGCACATCTCTGGTGGAAAGGCACCCTTAGTATTTTACTTCTCCCCATTGGCTGGAGACCCTTCAGGTCACGCCAATAACTGCCCGATTGCGTAAAAACGGCCAGAAAAAACTTGGGCAATCAACTCCACTACTAATTCTGCTGAATGGTTTATATTTTCACAGCGTTTTCTTCCTTCTATAAAAGATGATATCTTTTCTAGTTTAACTACAGGACAAGATTTGTGTAACTAAATCCTATTAAACTTCATAAGTGGTGCAGATGTCTAGCAGATTAAAAAGAATATTGCGTTTGTCTGAAAATATTAGATTGCTTATCTATGAAAATGTCTAAAAATAAACAATAATGTAGATTTATATATAGAATTGACACGATTCAAATACTTATTTATATTTTTTGTATTTAAATACTTGATCACTATCTAGTAGATATTGATCTTAATATAATTTATGAGATCTGTTGATACTGAATTATTGATGCATCTCTTCATTAATTTATGCGATTTTCAGAGATTTTATGCGAGTAGATAAAAATATTGGTTTTGGTGAAACGAAGTCTAAATTATTATGAATTAATTTGATCTACTTAATACAAACTTTGTGCAGTCGGCTGCGTTAATTGGGCACCACCCTCGTAACTTTGATAGCCCTTATAAATATTTTTTATTCAATTATTATTTTCGGGTCTATAGTTTTTTTGAAACTAAGGAAGCCTGATAGGTAGGTAATCCTAACGCCAACAAATATATATTATAAAAAATATTGAAACTATTTATTACGACACATGCATCATACAGGGTGTAAACGAATTCGTGTAATTCCGTCAAACCGCGTGATCTACTGGTGACACTGATTGACCCTGCATAGATTTTTTTCAGAAGCAACAAAAACGGTTTTCAAAAAATGAACTATGGTATTCTGTATCTGAGTAATTTTAGCGTCCCTAGTTAACTGACTGCGTGGAGCGATATCGCGCTAGTCGTACCCGGCAGCTGTGTCGCCATACCTTCATTCATTTATGCAAGGCATTGAAATTTTCTATCACATAAAAAAAAGGGAATAGAAAAGTTTTATTTTTATTTTTAATCAATCTAAATCCCGTGTGGGGTTAATCTATATTTAATAGATCATGTGGTTTGAAGAAATTACACGAATTCGTTTATACCATGTACAAGATTAGTCGGAAAGGGGGTACTAATCTGAAGCCCACTTATAGTTTCGCTGACGACTGTTTGAAAGCAAGTGTTAAAATTTCAAAATTCGATATTTTTTTCCAAATAAAATGATTTTTATTTTAGTTTTTTCAAAAATCCTTCATCCCTTCTTTAGTTACAAATTCAGAAAATGGTGCTTCTAATTCATGACCCCAAATATAACCTAAAATGTAAACACAGCTGATCACAACTGGGGATAGATAGATTATAGAGTTTTTTTTTTTGAGATTTTTGAACAACTGTTTCTCTTAAACTATTGAGTGTTGAGAAAAGTTGTAGAACAAAAAGTTATTCATTATTATGTGTACTTTAACACCCTTTCGGATTAGTTCCCCCTTTCTGACTAACCTTGTATACTAACAAAAACAATATCGCATAATCTTGGTTATTAAAAGATTACGCTCGCTATTGTTACTATTTAGTAGAAAATAAAGAAAAATGTTACTCACAAATTATAAAGTTCAATACAAATTATGCAGTTCAATCAAAATTATGCAGTTCAATATAAATTATGCAGTTCAATAAAAAATATGCAGTTCAATACAAATTATGCTACTTATATACTCGAGAAACTTATTTCAATAACAGGTTTTAATTAATACTTGAATAATTTTATAGGTGTACACCTACACATCTTCATACATTTTTTATATCAATTTTATCTAGTGACAGTATTTCTGATCTCGACCTTGCGCAACTTTACTTTGATTGATTATAGATTATAAGTGCCGCCTATAATTTTATTCATACACTTTGATTATACCTTATCTATTAAAACTTTAGTATCTGAAGCTTCCTCAATAAAGTAATATTCCATTAGCAGTGGTACCACGGATAATTAAAACAGCCGGGTTGGGGTTTATTAAAAAAGCCTCCACGAGTGACGATACATAATTATGTATGTCCTTTGCGTCTTGGGCAGTCTTCACACCGATAATTCACCCCTCATTAAACTGCCTCCCTCCAAATCTACCACCAGCAACGCCTAAAGCCGAGGTCGGAGTCTCACTAGGGGTCGCCGTTAGTGCTGTTGTTGCTAGTAGTCTTGTTGTCAGTGTAATATAAATAGTTATCTTAGTTTAAGTATTTTACTTCTCCCCATTGGCTGGAGACCCTTCAGGTCACGCCAATAACTGACTGCGATTGGCTGAAAAAATTAGATTGCTATCTACGAAAATGTCTAAATTAAACAAACAAATTGTATGTAGATTTATAAATAGAATAGGTATATCGTTTCACACTATTCAAAATACTTTTATTAGTATTTAAATACTTGATCACTATCTAGTAGATATTGGTCTTAATATAATTTATGAGATCTGTTGATACTAAATTATTGATGCATCTGATATATCTCTTCATTAATTTATGCGATTTTCAGAGATTTCAATGCAAGAAGATAACGATAATCGTTTTGGTGAAACGAAGTCTATATTATTATGAAATAATTTGATCTACTTAATACAAACTTTGTACAGTCGGCTGCGTTAATTAGGCACCACCCTCGTAACTTTGATGGCCCTGATAAAAAATTTTATTCAATTGTTATTTCGGGTCTATAGTAAAATTTTTGAGACTAAGGAAGCCTGATAGGTTATCCTAACTTCAACAAATATATACAAGGTTAGTCGGAAAGGGGGTACTAATCCGAAGCCCACTTATAGTATCGCTGATGACTGTTTGAAAGCAAGTGTTAAAATTTCAAAATTCGATCTATTTTTTCCAAATAAAATGATTTTTATTTTAGTTTTTTCAAAAATTCTTCATTCCTGCTTTATTTACAAATTCAGAAAATGGTGCTTCTAATTCATGACCCCAAATATGACCTAAAATGTAAACACAGCTGATCATTACTGGGGATAGATAGATTTTAGAGTTTTTTTTTTGAGATTTTTGTACATCTGTTTCTCTTAAATTATTGACTTTTGGGAAAAGTTGTAGAACAAAAGTTATTCATTATTATGTGTACTTTAACACCCTTTTGGATTAGTACCCCCTTTCCGACTAACCTTGTATAAAAATATTGAATCTATTTATTACGACATACATGCATCATATACGACGTTATTTTTAGTATATACAAAAACCGAGACACTTCAACAAGATTTTTATCAGAACTGCCTGAATATGTGTTTTTTTGTAGTAAATCTCCAAGTTACACCTTAGTTTATGTCGCGTTAAGTTCCCTAAAAAAGTGTGAAATGCCTGAGATGTGCTATGCAGGGGTTGTCTAATACACGGAAACTGACCGAGAGGAACGTCTCAAGACTCAAGGTGTCTATTCCCGTCAACTGATAAGGGTAGAAACCTACTGAAACAAAATTGAAATTTATGAAAAAAAAAAAGTGGTGTAAAAAATATGTCAATCGATTCTCCTAGTGATTCTGAACTAACTAGTTTCAGGTTTAGTATATACTAAAACTAAGCTTGTATAACAAAAACAACATCGCTTATCGCGAACCCTAAAAAATGTATATTATATGATTATTCAAATAAATAATTTGTAACTATAAATAATGTCCAATAAATAATTCGTGATTTTTAAATCCCGGAAATAAAACGTCACTATAATTATTCCGGGATTTTAGAGGAGGTATTTATTTTCCGCTCTATGTTACTTCCTTCCTCGAAGTTTAGGTAAATATACTCTACCTATTCCGATCTCTGGTTATCATACAAAATATTGTTATCGATAGCGGGTAGCACTGGGCAATGTTGACAAGAGAAGGTAGTCGTCGATATGGATCGGCCCACCCGAGGTTATAAAGGCGGCGGTCATTCGACGAAGCGAGAGCATTCCGTGTTGATCAGCTGACGAAGTCTGACCTTTTATATCTGACTAGCTTGTCCTTATTTTATGATCTTGTAATAATTGTGTAAAGTAATATATTGTGATCTAGTTAATACTACTAATATTAACCCAAATACAAGTACTCTCAGTGGTGGAGAGTCTATGTTGGTTTTATTTACTGTGTTTACCTTGCTCGCAATCCTGACACATCGATAATAGCTATAACTGTAATGATAGAATCACCCCTGAACGATTATATTGTTGTGTCATTTACATCAGAAGTGGAACAAGAAAAAACCAGTCCACATTATGATTGTATACCCACATGTAAATAAAAAAAAAAAAAAAACCCCTGTAGACGGACTGACAAAAACTTGATTATTCAATGGTGAGAAATGTGAGAATGAGAAAATGTGATAAATCCGGTGAGTCACAACCATTTTATTATGTGTGAAGGAATTTTGATGAAGGAAATATAATATGAGAGGTTATTTATTCGTGTAAAATAAATATTAAATGATATCTTTGCTTATTCATGTAAAATAAAAGAGATGTTATCTGTATTTATCCGTGTAAAATAAATGAGATGATATCTGTGTTTATTAGTATAAAATAAATATGATGGTATCTGTATTTATTCGTGGAAAATAAATACGGCATCTGTATTTATTCGTGTAGGAAAATACATTGCAAGTCGTATTAGAGTTTGTGGTGAGATGCAACCAGGGTTGATCTTTGGCACCGCCCGGTTTGGCCAGCCGGGGTTGGCCAAAGGCTTCGCCTGGGGAAAACTGAAACTCTAACGTGGCGAAGCAATTGTTATAGGGCTAAATCCAAGGCGGGATATGCCATGATATGGCTAGATCCAAGGCGGGTGATGCCATGTTGATAAAGCAGGATCCCAGGCGGGTGATGCCAAATGAGTTGGCTAAATCCAAGGCGGGTGATGCTATTAATTGATAAATGAAAATGCAGTGAAAATGAGATTCTGTTTTGAATTAATGTTTTGAAAAAGTTTTGAAAATATTGATATTTGTTTTTATTGGTTTTGTTACAATTCTTGTTGTAGAATGGTGCAAAATAGCTTATTGAAATTAAAAAGTAGTTTGTTACTTAATATGGTTTAAAATGTATTTTTTGTAGACGAAAACAGGAAATTGTATTTATTATTGACGATAATTATTATGATGACTTCCGTTAAATATTAATTTGTCAAATTTATTTTTAAATAAGAAATAATTTGACTTATTTTCGTTAAAGATGTGTTTAATATGTATTGTATTGTTGTAAAAAGGTTGGATTTTTAGCGCAATAAAGAAATGTTATGTTTAAAACATCATGTCAGTTTTGTAATATGAGTTTGTGAATAATTGAGATATTATTTTGATCATGAAAAGTTTTGAAGGTTGATATTTAAGTATTATGATTTTGGGAATAATTGAGATAATATTTTAAGTGTTTATAATTATGTACTATGATAGTTACTGTGAATAATGATTATAAGATATTTAACCATGAAACATTTAGGATGTTTGTTTTATGATTTTGTGAAGAATTGAGATATTTAAGAATGTAGGATTTTGTGAATAATAATGAGATATTGAATCGTGAATTATTTTAAGGGTGTACTATGAGTTTATGAATAATGAGATATTTAATCTTGAAATATTTTGAGTGTATAACGTACTATGAGTTTGAAGTGTTTATATGCTGGTAAAATGAATTGTGAATAATTGAGATTTATAATCATGGAATATTTTAAGTGTTAAATGTACTATGAGTTTGTAAATTATTGAGATATTATGTTATGATTTTGTGAATAATTATGAGATTTTTACGAATGAAATATTTTAAGTGTTTATGTATTATGGCTTTGTGAATCGTTAAGATATTTAACCAAGAAATATTTTAAGTGTTTATGTATTATGAATTTGTGAAAAACTATAATGAGATATTTAGCCCTGAAAAATATTGTAAATGTATTTAAATGATTTTATGAATTTGTGTATAATGAGATTGTGTGTTTATGTACCTATTATGATTTATTGAATAACTAAAATTTGATGTTGAACCAAAGTAGAACTGTCTAATAGGCATCTGAGATAGTATTTTATTGTGAAAATGTTGGAAATCTAATGTGTGGATGTTTGTAAGATTTTGATACGAGAAGTTATGAACGAATATAGAACTAGGTTGATACTGAATGAATATCAACTATTTAGTTCAAGTCACTGGTGATGAGCTTGTTGGCCGTCGATGGGATAACAAGCTCTAATCGATTCAAACATTCTTTGGATGCTCTTCGTGTTACTTTGGTCAAAGACATGAGTAACATGACGAGGTCAAAGATGAGTGATCAGGTGTGGCCGAGATGTGTACTGTATTATTTGTTTCTGTTTAAGGTCCGAAGGTGTCACTGAAGTCAGGCCTTGATGTACAATCTTGACGATGGGGTTGATGGTGCGTCAACCACCAACCACCAACACACGAGGACGTGTGTTTTGCAGGAGGGCCGTGTTATCGATAGCGGGTAGCACTGGGCAATGTTGACAAGAGAAGGTAGTCGTCGATATGGATCGGCCCACCCGAGGTTATAAAGGCGGCGGTCATTCGACGAAGCGAGAGCATTCCGTGTTGATCAGCTGACGAAGTCTGACCTTTTATATCTGACTAGCTTGTCCTTATTTTATGATCTTGTAATAATTGTGTAAAGTAATATATTGTGATCTAGTTAATACTACTAATATTAACCCAAATACAAGTACTCTCAGTGGTGGAGAGTCTATGTTGGTTTTATTTACTGTGTTTACCTTGCTCGCAATCCTGACACATCGATAATAGCTATAACTGTAATGATAGAATCACCCCTGAACGATTATATTGTTGTGTCATTTACAATATCGCAATAACATCGTTGCAGTTTTTTTGTATCGTAGTGCGATAATCACCGCTGTGTGACTTTAAGCTCTCAAACGTTTTCAAATACTCAATGTACTAGGAACTACCCCCTTCTCTTCTCTCTCGTCTGCATAAACTATAGGTAATGGTGACTTTTTACCGTCTGGAAAAAAATGAGTATAATAGGTGAACGGAGTAGACACAGGCCCCCTTCTTACAAGAGATGGTTTAAACCAAAACCCAGGTTTAAAATATACCCATCACTTTCTTAAGTCATATAACAAAAAGAGACGGGGTATTTTAAAACCTAGGTTTTCCTTAGTCCATCTTTTGTAATAAAGGGGAGGAGGTTTTGGCACAGTTATTTTTTGTTTTTCCTTAACTTAAAACGAAATTGATCTATCAATAAATATACTACTGTCGAGATTCAAATCATACGTAGGTGTGTAAGATTTGAATTTAGATACTATTTAATCGGTTTATTTAATTCAAAATTTCTATTTTTACACGGTAAAAAAGTCATCCGTTATGAGAATAGTCATTGTAGATATAACGAGATAACAATTCGAATCGATCGACTTATCGAAAAGTTCTGAATCAAGGAATCTATCGCAATATTGTATCATCGTATGGCCCCGTGTGGGATACATTTGAACCTCCATTTAATAACTACATTGTGTTATTAACAATGTCTTGTCTCTTGTTATTTAACTTAACATTTAAAACTAGTGTATTTACGTCAATGGAAATTTTATGATGACCCATTTCGTTGATCGCATAATTAGGAGGTTTTATATTAAAGCAAATAACTAAGCTTTACTTTTTTAATAATAACTAACCGGAGATTGTCGTTGTTTCGTTTTATACTATGGTCATGTGACGCGTCTGTTAATTTAAAACTAAGATTATTATCGTTCTAATCTTTACGATCAAAATATATTCGTTGCTAATTAATAGCAACATAAGACTGACAAAGTATCTGTTTTAATATAATGTAATAACTAATATGCCGAACATGTGTTAACTTTGTAGAAATATTTTAAAACTTTTTTATTATCTGAATCAATCTCCAATTTAAAAATAAACCGCTCTGGTTTCTAAAATTACAAACAAATTCAGGAAATGGAGTTTCTAATCCGTGACTCCAAATTATGACCTACAATGTAAGCACAGCACACTATAACTGAGGATAGATAGGTTTAGCGTATTTCTGATGAAATCTTTGAAAAGTTATTCCTATTAAACTATTGACTTTTGGGGAAAGTGGTAGACCAAAAGTTTTTCATTAATAAGGATACTAAAACATCCTTTCGGATTAATACCCCCTTTCCGACTAACCTTGTATACTCGAGAAACTTATTTCAATAACAGGTTCTAATTAACACTTGTCAAATCATTTTATAGGTGTACACCTACACAACTTCATACATTTTTTATATACCTACAATTTTATCTAGCGAGAGGCTTTCTGATCTCGACCTTCCACGACTTTGATTGATTATAGATAGGTACAGTCAGCAGACTTTTCATAATTATCTCAACAACTAAAGAAATTAAACTTTATCTCAAGGGGATAAAATTCCTATCAGAAAAACAGTTGTCGTGTACTGTGTTCATTCTAAAACAACCCTTGTATCATTGCGATATTGTTTAATTTTCTTAGTTGTTCAGGTCATTTTGAACAGTCTGTTCGTCCCGATATATTTGATGTTGACTGTACCGCCTATAATTAAAACACACTTTTATTATACCTTCTTTATTAAAACTCTTATAAGTATTTGAAGCTTCCTCAATAAAATACCTAATATTCCATTAGCAGTGATTTACGATGGGTAATTAAAAAAGCTGGGTTGGGTTTTTGGGAGTGACGATACATATCGTCCCCCTCCCCGCTAACAGTCTTAACTAGCAATTGATAATTTTTCAGAGGAATTCTCAGAGAGTGACGTATCTGCTTCAAATGAATAGAAATAAATAAATAGATACCTTAGGGCCTTAGGGCAACTACTAACTTAAAAGAGGAAGCCAAGAGCAATATAAAAAGTTATTAATTCATTAAAATAAAGCCACAGCTAACCCAACTAGCGAAAAATTATCAATTGCTAGTTACGACAGTTAGCGGGGACGGTGACGATATTTGGGCAGTCTTTACACCAGTAGTTCAGCCTTCATCAAGCTGTCTCCCTCCAAATCTCCCGCCAGCAACCGTCAGCAACGTCCTAAGCCGAGGTTCGATTCTCACTAGCGGTCGCCCTTAGTGCTGCTGTTGCTAGTAGCTATGATGTTAGTGTATTACCCAAGTAGCATTTTGTTCTCTTTAATAGTTCACATTTAGTTCACAGGTGATCTCTAAGCATTAACATTGGCCACACGTGGCTCATTGGCAGTACTAAAGTGAACAAATTCACTTATACCTGTTTAAGGCATGTATAGGAGTGTAGAATTGACCTATTAAGTAACTATTGGTGTTATTATGGGCTAACATTAATCTTCTAGTCAGCTTTCACTTTAAAAGCTAAACAAGAGCATTTTAAGAGAGGAAAAATATGGCACGGGCTATTTAAAGGTCCACATGTACAGTGTTATATTGCTGGCATTTTAATACAACACATGTGAACATTAATGCAGCCAAAAGCTGTAATATAGCACCTTTTGTGAAGCGTTATTAAGAAGCCTGTTTTCAGCTGTAAGCGGGTCTAGTTTGTGATATATTAATCAGCCTTTATATTATTCTGTAAAAGAGCGTTGAATGAGTTCACCATGTAAACTTGGTTATGAGTAGTTAGCTTAGGTTAAGTATTTTTCTTCCCCCCATTGGCTGGAGGCCCTTCTGGTCACGCCAATAACTGCCCGTACCTAAAAAGGATCGCAGGGACCACCTACAAGAAGTACCTACAATAAAAAAGTCAGCCCCGCTACCAATCTTGATGACTGGCTAATATTTTCAGCACATTTAGCTCTTTCCGACAAGATAAAGATGGTATCTTGTTTATCTTTTCTAACTTAACTACATGATATGATGTATGTATGTAACTTAATCATTTTACATTTAATGGTAGTTCAGATCAAAAGAATATAGCGACTGCCTGAAGAGATTAGATTGCTTATCTATTAAAATGTCTAAAAACAAACAAATTTTAACAATCGTGAATAAATATTTCGTTTCACACGATTCAAATACTTATATTATATTTTTAGTATTTAAATACTTGATCACTATCTAGTATTGATCTTATCATAATTTATGAGTTCTGTTTTACTGGATTTGATGCATCCTGATATACATCTAAATTAATTTACGCGATTTTCAGAGATTATAATTATGTAAATAGATAAAAATAATGGTTTTTGTAAAATATAGTCTATATTGTAACAGAATAATATTATCTACTTATTTAACTACTTTGTTTAGAATCACTAGGAGAATCGATTGACATATTTCTTAGACCAGTGTTTTTTTTTTCATTAATTTCAATTTTGTTTCAGTAGGTTTCTACCCATAACAGTTGACGGGAATAGACACCTTCAGGCTTGAGATGGTCCGCTCGGTCAGTTTCGTTGTATTAGACAACCCCTGCATAGCACATCTCAAGCATTTCACACTTTACTAAAGAACTTAACGCGACATAAACTACGGTGTAACTTGGAGATTTGTTTAAAAAAAACACATACAGTTCTGATGAAAATCTTGTTGGGGTGTCTCGGTTTTTGTATATACTAAAAATAAGGTTGTATATTTAGTGCAGTCGGCTGCGTTAATTGAGGAGCTCGTGGCTAAATAATTACAGCCGCTTAGACCGATCTTCCGGGTTAAGCCACGCTTGCCGAGGTTGGTCTGTGGATGGGTGACCATTTACCATAGCGAGTTTCCTCCGTGCCTCGGAAAGCACGTAAAGCCGTTGGGCTGTCATTTGTAGATCTTTGACAGTCGTTACTGTTGGACAGAAGCCAGAAAGTCTGACAACCAGTCTTACCAAGAGTATCGTATTACCCAGTTACTGGGTTGTGGAGGTCTGATAGGCAGTCGCTCTATGTAAAATACTGATATTCAGCTGCATCCGGTTCGACTGGAAGCCGACCCCAACATAGTTGGGAAAAGGCTAGGCAGATGATGGCTGCGTTAATTGAGTACTCCCCTAGTAACTTAGGTCGCCCAAATGGTTTTTTTTTCATCCTGTTTTTCCCTTTTCATTTCATGACAAGGGACGCCTCATAACCCTGGCACTTATAGTTTTATGAATATAATACAAAAGGAGGCCGACAAATAAAAAAAAATTGAAACTGTTACGACCTTGTTACGACATACATGCATTATACAAGGTGTTCCAAAAAGTAGTGTCAAGCGGAAGTCCAGAGGTAGAGTATACAGGGTGGAAAAATTCAATGGGCCCTGAAGGAAAACTACTTTAAATCCTTAAGATAGATTATTTTACTTAAAGGAAACATTCCTTTATTTTTAAAAAGAAACAAAACTGCATTCACAGATTTTTCGATAAGCTTACCTTAACCGGGAATCGAACCAACTAAAAAATCAAAAAAATAAACACTCGCTATTTTATTCTACTAATCGATAGGATTAATGTCAAATGGAACGTTCTATTTTTAAACTTTTCGTCAGAACGCCTCGTCAAAAAAGGAAATGTGCCTAGAACTAGTATTACCAATTAAATGATTTTCTTATCTAAGTCTTCAAAAAGGTACTTAGAGATAAATTAGCAAGCTTTGTACTTCATAGACTGTCTTTAAATGTTAGAGTTTTAAGAAAACTATATCGTGTCCTTTACCTACTTGTTAAAAGTGAACAGTTCCGGTCTAGGAATTAAAGCCATTGTGTACTAAATATTAGTGAGTGGAGGAGCTCGTGGCTAAATAATTACAGCCGTATAGACCGATCTTCCGGGTTAAGCCACGCTTGCCGAGGTTGGTCTGTGGATGGGTGACCATTTACCATAGCGAGTTTCCTCCGTGCCTCGGAAAGCACGTAAAGCCGTTGGTCCCGGCTGTCATTTGTAGATCTTTGATAGTCGTTACTGTTGGTCAGAAGCCAGAAAGTCTGACAACCAGTCTTACCAAGAGTATCGTATTACCCAGTTACTGGGTTGTGAAGGTCTGATAGGCAGTCGCTCCATGTAAAATACTGATATTCAGCGGCATCCGGTTCGACTGGAAGCCGACCCCAACGTAGTTGGGAAAAGGCTAGGCAGATGATGATGATGTGTACTAAATATTAGATTTCATGGATATCTTGTTCGATAGACGAGTGTGAGACCTAATGTTTCTTGGAAAAATTTTATCCTTAACATTGACTGTATCGACTAGTGAAATAAAATAGCGAGTGTTTATTTTTTGAATTTGTAACTTGTTCGATTCCCGGTTTAGGTAAGCATAGCGAGAAATCTGTGAACGCATTTTTGTTTCTTTTTAAAAATAAACAAATGTTTCCTTTAAGTAAAATAATCTATCTTAAGGATTTAAAGTAGTTTTCCTTCAGGGCCCATTGATTTTTTCCACCCTGTATACCTCTGTAGTATACCTATACAAGAAGAAAGTACTCATACCAATTGAAGGAAAAGAAAGACATACAGAGAAATGAAGGAATTGGCTCAGGCGGCCTACTCCCTAAGTCCGTCAACGAAGTTAGTCACCCGTCCGAAAGTAGCCCGAAACGTAGGAATGAACAAAACAAGTGTCAAGTTCAACTTTTCGGACGGGCAAAAACACATCGGTAGTAGGGACAACTGTCAAATCGTGTTGTCATTCATTCTTAGTTCGGGCCCCGAAATAATCTTATGTCCGTAGGTGTTATGGAGTAGGAAACGCTCGTAACTAAGGCCGAAACACCGGACTTCGTGATTAGGGAGTAGACCGCCTTGATAGAGAAAGATGAAGATTACTACACCAACAAGTCATCATCTGCCTAGCCTTTTCCCAACTATGTTGGGGTCGGCTTCCAGTCGAACCGGATGCAGCTGAATATCAGTATTTTACATGGAGCGACTGCCTATCAGACCTCCACAACCCAGTAACTGAGTAATACGATACTCTTGGTAAAACTGGTTGTCAGACTTTCTGGCTTCTGACCAACAGTAACGACTGTCAAAGATCTACAAATGACAGCCGGGACCAACGGCTTTACGTGCTTTCCGAGGCACGGAGGAAACTCGCTATGGTAAATGGTCACCCATGCACAGACCAACCTCGGCAAGCGTGGCTTAACCCGGAAGATCGGTCTATGCGGCTGTAATTATTTAGCCACGAGCTCCTCCATGGACAAAAAAAATGTTATCTACTAAAAGCACTAGAGCGCATTAAAATACCACAAAAACATAAATCGGTAACTATCAGGTTCCCAGCACATTTTATATTAACAAAGTTTAACTAATAACAAAACTAAACAGTTTAAGATTCTTAGAAATGATTTTATCTTAAAATAGTTGTCGGTTAGGTTTGTGTGAGGCACGAAGTAGAAAGCAAATGGAGTAATAAGATGTAGGCGTAGAGTTAAAACACATCTGGGGGCTTACTATGACCTCTTAAAGCAGGACAGAAGTTGCCTGGAAGTTGAACTGTCCTGCTTTTTTGTACTATGACATCTACGAAATCCGTTCAACTTTTTTTTTGTATAACTTTTCGTACACACGGCTACACATCAAGCTATACATCTCCAGTTTACACTGACCTCTCATTACAAGGAAATCCTATACAATACGAGATCAGCTTATACTGGAAATGTATAGCTTGATCTGTAGCCGTGCGTACCATGAACAAGCATTACCGTTCAACTTGGTTCAATAGTCGTTTACCTTTAGTACTGTCATGGTACGACGTTTAGCGATTCAGAAGCAGGCCTGCTTTTGAACGGAAGTTGACTGGCTGGCATTTGAACGTTTTCTTTAGAGGTCATGGTAAGTCCCCTGTATTCGTTGAAGGCATATTATGAGTATGCTTTCTTAAATAGGTGCCACATTTCGTTCGAAATTATTATAATAATTCAACATTGCGATAATCGTCACAAAACTAAGTAATTAAATATTATTTAAAATATTTACTTCAATTAACATAATGAATTGTTATACATTCGATGATTTGGAGTCACCCTTTAAGCAAGGAATTGTTTGTGTAGGAGACTCCGCTCTTCCACGTAAAGTTATTCAAAAATATGTAATTGAAAGTAAAGACAAAGTATAGTTTAGTTACGCCTTTGAAGAAGGCTATACATTGGAGAATAGGTAGACTATGAGTAAAAATAAAATAGAACCAAGAATATAATATGAACATAAAGGCAAATCGGCGCGCTTGTGTGTGAAGTGTATAGGACGATATGGGAGTGTGTGCTTAGTGGGTGTAAGGGTGCCCGAAGGTGTGCAGTATTGCGTATGTTAGATTAATTTAGTTTTTAAGTACAGTTATACAGGTTGAAATTGTAAACACTCGACAAACCGAAATGGGAGATTGTACTCATCACTATGAACCACTTTTACTATGGGACCAAACCGGAAATCGCGAAGCAAAAAAACAGATGCTCCGTACATTTATATGTTCGCATAACTCGTCAAAATGTAGGGCACAGCAGATTTTTTTTTCGCGATTTCCGGTTTGGTCCCGTAGTAAAAGTTGTTCATAGTGATGAGTACAATCTCCCATTAATCCCCAGTAAGTATAGTGATAGTTAATTCAGCTCACTTAGAGCATATTGGGAGTAGTAGTTGTAGAAGTAATTAGTAGTGAGTTCGCATAATAATATGTTATCATACAAATTATCGCAATAACACAGTCGAAGATTTCTGGTATCGCAGTGCTATACAAGAAAGAAGCTCTCAAGGGTTCTTAAATAATCAATGTATTGCGAACTACCCCCTTATCTTCTCTCGTGTCGGCACGAGCTATATGAGAATAGCTCATGCCGTGGTGAAAAGATTAGCTAATCAGACAGAAAGTCACTGTAGACAAAACGAGATTAAAAATCGAATCACTCGACTACATTACATATCATCTTACATTGTTCTCACATTTATTTTCTTATTCACAATGTAACCAAATTTTTGTAAATATTTGATGGAAAAGAGTAACCATGGAGTTTATTGCCCGTTCTTCTCCATAGGAATCTACGCTTTGGAACGCGGCAGTAACTTCTTTTTTTGTCTCAACAGTTCAAAAGTGCCTGTAAATGGTCTAATTGAAATAAATGCTTTGACTTTGACTTTATCGAAAAGTTCTGAATCAGGGAGCAGATATCGCAATATTGTATCGTATAGCCCCCCGTGTGGGGGACGGTTGAACACTCCATTTCCTAACTACTTTGTGGTATTAACCATGTCTTGTGTCTTGTTATTTAACTTAACATTTAAAACTAGTGTAGGTATCTACGTCAATGGAAATTTTATGATGACCCATTTCGATGATCGCATAATTTGGAGGTTTTATATTAAAGCAAATAACTAAGCTTATCTACTGTTTTAATAATAACTAACCGGAGAATGTCGTTGTTTCGTTTTAAACTATGGTCATGTGACGCATCCGCCGGGTCTGTTAATTTAAAACTAAGATTATTATCATTCTAATCATAACGATCAAAATATATTCGTTGCTAATAAAAAGCAACATAACACTGACAAAGTATCAATTTTAATAAAATGTAATAATCTATACTTACATATAAAAGGAGAAGCTGACTGACTGACTGATCTATCAACGCACAGCCTAAACCGCTGGGGTTAGAAAGTTGAAATTTTGACAGTAGGTTCTTTTTGTAACGTAGGCATCCACTAAGAAGGGATTTTTCGAAATTCGGGCTGAATTAAGGAGTTAAATAGGGGATGAAAGTTTGTATGGAAAATCGTCACTTAACTGCGGGCGAAAGCTAGTAGCTAATATGCGGAACATATTATGTTAACTTTATAGAAATATTTTAAAACTTTTTTGATAAACCTAGTTTTCTCAAAGAATAAATCACCCAAAAAAATCACCATGTAGGTATAATGCAAAGATCAAGGCCGTAGGCTTACCTGCGCAGACACAACAAAGGCCGGAAGAACGATTCGGTTAGCAATAATATTACTGTACAATATGTAGATGAATAATCCTAATGGCAGATTACGTATACATAACGTAGGCATCCCTAACGAAGGGTTTTTGGAAATTCCACCTCTAAACGGGTGAAATGGGTTGTTAACGTTTATGTGAAAATCTTTATTCCTTGGGGTTATTGGCACAAACACTCTTCAAAGTAAATAATAAAAGATGGACTTTTTTTAATTTTACGAGTTTATCGAGGGTCCAAAATGTTAGTACGTTCCTGTGGGATATTTTCCGGCACCCACGAGGGTAAAGCCGCGGGCAGAAGCTAATTGGTTAAAATTATGACTTGTAGCTTGACCAATAATGAAGCAAAGAGCAAGCAAACCTATGGGTATAGTCATTGACGTAGAAACACATGGACCGCGGGTCAGCAGTCAAAAATATCCGAACCAAATGTAGATTAAAATGCAAAGAATAATTCAGCTGCACCCATTGACGTAATCTCTTCTTCTTCCTGCCCTTATCCCATGTTACTTTACTTCACGTTTTCTTCTTTCATTCCGTCCTGTCACCCGTCATGATATCACTGACACCCTTCTCTTTCATATCATTCTTCACACCATCCATCCATCTTTTCTTTGGCCTCCCTCTTCCTCTCCATCCATCCACATTTATATTCATATCTCTTTTCGTCACATGCGTTTCATCTCTCATACCAAGACGAACGGTTCCCTTTCAACTTTTCTGTCACTGGCGCTACTTTCAAACTTCCAATAAACTTCTAATATACTCATTACCCTGACCTTATCCATTCTGGTCGCTCCACACATCTATCTCAACATTCTCATCTCCGCTACATGCAATCTTTTTTCATCCGTCTTCGTCATTGACGTAATCTAGACGTTAAATGGGTGCAGTCGAATCTTCTTCTGGTTAAAAGCTATGCTAATTAGACATTGTGATGACGATATAGATGTTATTGGCGGTGTGCCTTGGTGCGTGCTCTGAAGCCCAATTCTCATAATTAATTTGAAGTAAGACTGAAGGTTGACCGAACTGAGATTAAAGTATGAATTGAATAAAACATGGTATTCTGGTACACTTATAGTTCGGTCCGGTTTCAGTATCATCTCAGTCTATCTCGATATAATGTCAATTCAGTCAACAAAACAGAATATTTATGTTATGAGCAAAACGAATCAATGTTAAATGAGAAAACAATTATTAAACATATTTAAAGGCTCTTGATTGATTTAATAAGGCAGTTACGAAACTTATTAGCCGGCATTGCAAATATGTCTAATTCTGTAAATAACTCATTATAATTATTACTAATACGACGCAGAGGTGCGCGGACTCCAGCGTTGGTCCGACAGGAGGAGACCGCAAAAAGTGGGCGTGCGCGCACCTCGCGTCTCATGACATGACAGTTCTAGGAACAATATAGTGTACTCTATTAGTTATGTCTGAGCAGTCGTATCTGTGATTACATACATCATAAAGAAACATGGTTTCCATCTGTTTGTTAGTCATAAATAAATAAACTTAAAATCTATTACCGATAGCATACCGATATCAACAGTCGTAGACTAAAATTCTAGAAATAAATGAGAATTCCAACTTGTCAAAATGGCTCAGTTCATAATGTAACCCTTTTGGCTTCAGTCAACTTTCGATCTCATTTCAATATAATCTCACGTTTGACGTTGTTTGTTAACGAACAAGAATACCATTTGTCATATTGATGAGATTGAGACTAGATCGAAACTATATTTTGAACATTTTTAATTACGAGAATTGACCTTCTGGTATTATATGTAAGCTCAGGACACTTTTTCGTGAATTTTGTACTAAATTCCTTGATCCCTTGGTCCGTATGTCTCTATGTCAATGGGTATATACGCCCATATAAGCCCTTCCATATATTAGGCGCAATGGGTAAAATTAGCTTATCTAAGAGTCTTTTTAAATATGCTTAGTTTGACAATAAAAATGGTACCCTTGTGGTAAGCAAATGTTTTTGGCCATAGAAACTCGGGCATTAAACAGTTTACATCGTTACAGTTGTTAAAGCTGTTAATAAAGCATTCCATCTTCTCTGAAGTATGGTATGCATACTATTATTTAAAGTAGTTATCATTCTTTCGCGTAGTTATGCAAATTTTATTGTTAGTTCGAGTTTGCATAGTTCCTTCTCGTTCAAGCCCGGCTTCACTCGAATTCGGACTCTGTATTCATTATTTATTTCTCAGAAGACTCACTGTCTTAGTCAGCGACAAATAGCTGAACATTTGAGTTTATAAATTCTCTGTTCTTAATACTGATTGTATCATTATGGCATATCACGGGACGGTAGCATCGTTGTTGAGATATGGAATCATATTTTGGTCTAACTCACCTGACTTCCAACAAGTTTTCAAAGCACAGAAAAGATGCATAAGATCAATGTTCCGACTTCATACAACAGACAGCTGCAAACCATATTTTTTACAACATACAATCCTAACACTACCGGCAATATACATATATCGGGTGTAAAAAGACCCTTAACGATAACGAAAACCACGTATTCTACTCATCATTGGGATCATTTTTTTCTACCAGACCATACCTGGGAAACCATTGGTTTTGGAGATATTGAAGGTCAAAGTAGACATTTTTTTTTTAGTTTTTTCCAAAAACGTATTCTAAGTGATAATACTAAACTTTCTTCCAAACAACCTTATCAAAATTTTCAATTTTTCCTCACAAATTACGCATTTGAAGTTACAAAAACGCAACGAATATCAAACGCACACGACCGCCTTGGCTCAGCTGTGTGGCCGCTGCACGCATGCAAACGTGCGGCATCGCCACAACCACACATTGCGCGCTACAAAAAAAAGCGTTTTTTGTTATGCCAAAAAATAAAAGTCGTTTCTCAGCAATTATTTTTGGTTAATGTAGTTTAGTTTGATGTACAGAGTGCGTAGATTTCGGCTATGTGATGGGTCTTTTTACACCCTGTATATACTAGAGATCGCACTATTTGTTAGAAATAATCCTCAATTATTTCCACGACTATCTGATAGAGTAGTTAGGAACCGCCGAGATAAAAATAGGTTGAAAATACATGCGGCGAAGACAGAGATTATGAGAAAGAGTATTTTTTGCATGGGTCCTAAAATATTTAATAAATTACCAACAGAACTCAAAACTTTAAATATAATGCTGTTCAAAAAAAGATTAAAAACATTCTGGTTATAAATGTTATTATAATTTCAAAGACCTTATGAATGACTCATTTTAGACTTATGATTATGACCTATGCATGATGTATTTTTATTCTTGACATTTTAATTAATATTCATTTTTTTTCTTTTTTGTCACGGCTCATTTTCCGTGAGGGCGTATTATTATCACCCATGTTTGACACAAATAAAATGATTTGATTTGATTTAAACTTAGTATTAGGTAATTCGGAAACTTATTGATATAAAATAAAAACTTTAAGATATATTTAGAGATGTCATACTTATTAAGACTCTTTTACAATTTTAAACCAATGTCAAGTATTCTTTTTTGGAATATTCATTTAGCTGAGATGAATTTGCCTCTATCTTATTTTTCTGTCTGTACATAGAAAATCCAATAAAATGAAACTAAAATTGGTAGATCATTTGATTCAGTCCAAGGGGACTGGAAGATAGATATTAGGAATTGTGATTGAAGTTGTCTGCAAATGTTAATTTTAATTTGGTAAGGTTGTTTATTTATTAGCCACTCGAATATCCACGGGCAATACGGGTCACCTGTAACCTCGCGTTGCCAGACAAAGTACATTGTTGCCAGGTTTCGTGAATCCAAAAATATTGCAACATAGCATCTTGCGACGCGTCGCAACCCTCACAACTCCACGTCGCGGGATATTTCTTGTGGTCCACCTTTTTCTGTCTACCGAACAGGATCACGGCTAAAAAAATATTACGTGGTCCATCTTGGTGGACAAAATACGTGGATCATGGGCAATATCACTACGTCGCTAAGTCGCAACGTAGAGCTAAATCAATTTGTTCCTCTCCCATTGTTACAAATGTTTTAAAAATCTTATAAATCGCACAGTCAATGAGTTTAAGATAACGCTAGAGCTAGACAGCTTTTCGAGACATAGTGGCGCGAAACAGTATAATTATATAGTTCAGTTTATGATTTGACATAGCCCCACTAAAAAATTACAGATAAAAAATTGTTCCTCTGTTTTTTCTTATACTCTGTCCGAGGTCAACTACATATCTTAGTAATTCGAGAACATACAATTTGCATTTTATCTTAGCACATAATTGGTAAACAGCAAATTCTAGATTATTTATTAATTATATTTTTTTGCAAAGATATTTTTTTTACTTTGGTTATCTACCAGCAAAGACTTCATTTTAATTTGTTTTTTCATTTCCTATAATTTGTTCTGATATAATCGTATCGCATCATAATCTTTTTTTACGTTACGGATATGAATGTGGTCAAAGGAGGATGGCAGTTGGTCCTGACAACGCTGGGCCTGGCTGGGCCTAAAACTCGTTACATAATTATAAATGTAGTATGATGGCACAGAGCAGTCATGAGCATTCAATTAGAGTTAGTTTTATTCTATTTGCCAACGGGGTAATGGCGAAATACTCGTTTTTGTGGAAGTAAATGTTGGTACGAAATGACTACTATTTCCGTTGCTAATGTCAAAGAAAATCAAGCAAAAAAACAAATTAAAATAACTAAGTACCTATATCCTGCTTTATAGGTTTTCATTTCTGTAACGGTTTAGGTCCAAAACTGCCGATGTCCTTTGGAACTGATAACTTTTTGGAGGATTGTTTATGCGTGGTTTATAGTAGGCATAGGGGTAAACAATGGCATGTCCTGCAGTCCAGGGGGGTTACCATGATCTGTTATAGCAGGAATGTTTAAATATTATTACGAGAGTGGGAAAGTGACAGCGCTAGACAGCTCTCTAGCGCCATCTCTTACCCACTCTCGTAATAATATTAAAACATTCCTGCTATAACAGATCATGGTAACCCCCCAGGACTATTTAGATACCTAAATCAAAAAGTCAATAGAGCCGCCAAGGATTTAAAAATCCACATAACAACAGACTGTATCCGGCCAACAGGCCTCCGTAATCTGACACAGGCATCTGTTTCCGTAGACCTGAAATGAACAGGTTAGGTGAGGTTTACTTACACCACCAAAAATATAACCCGTTTATTTTCTTCTATAACGCATCCGTCTAGCTGAACTGGTTCGGCTCACATGTTATATTTAACCTTACGATGTTGATTTCTAAGCTAAGAATAACGCTGACAATCTGAGTATATTATGCAGGAGCAGTAAATTATTTAATATTATACGAATTTTATTTAAAAAGGACTACATAATTATGTTGTTTTGCATAATATCCGAATTGGAACAAAATTTATTAATATTTCTGACATTTTCCGCAGCTATTACTAAAACTATGTCGTAAAGTGGACTTAAAATTAGTATTTAATTCTAAGTTATAAGTATTTGGAGCCAAAGTTCTTCTTTCGTGTCGATACGAGCTATTTGAGTGGCTCATGATGAAACAATAAGCCAGTCAGCAAGGTTGGTAGCTTAACCTTAAACTTGTGATACTTTAATGTGACCCAAATAATATTATGTAAGTTATTTAAAAAACGTTTAATCTTAATATTAATATTTCTTAATGGAAAACAATTAATTTCTCGTTTATAAATTATACAAGCAATTATTTCAACCACACGTTGATTTTAAAACCATTGTGTTTACCAGTAAAATATGTTTTGGAAACAAGTTGCCAGTAGTTTGTGAACACAACGTAAATGTTTCTAGAAACAATGTTTCTGAGCATTTGCCATCAAAAACTGTGGTTATCGCAACATGTTTCAGAAACATGTAGATTTCTGAGACAGTATTTATAAACAAATGAATATATGGCTTAAACCTTTTTAAAGATGCTCAATATTATAAGATGGAAAGACAAGTCATTAGCACCAATTATGAAAAAACATTAATTTTAAAACAAGCTTGTATTATGAAAAAATTATAGGCAAAATTTTTACTAAGGAATATGTATTTTAAATAAAAATGTAAGCAAAATCGACATTGGATCGACATTGTAAAACTAGAAATCTTAAATATCACTGCGACATAAACTATAACCTCTAATATAACTATTTTGTTGCACCCGAAAGAAGCAATGCTCGCTCAAGTGCGTCCAATTTAGAACTTCGTTGACAAGACTAATTTTTAACTTGTCCCCTTAGGCAACATCACTCGTGTTCAGTGATTAGGAAAAAAGTATTGCATAACTTACGACTAGCGAAGGCGGTTAACATGATATCGTAAATGTAAAAAAATAGAGGCAGTGGAGATATAATTATTATTCATTAGTCGGCCTCAATCTTACGAGTGGCATGTACATTGATAACAAAGAAGGCCTACAAGTATACACCAGAGGCAAAATTTTGTAACACAATCTAACTTACCTACTAGATTGTAACGCTGACATTATTTCAAATTGTTTTGTGTTCTAAACACAAAATTATAGTTTTCTTAAAAAAAACTTTTTCTTTTTTCCAGCCCTTGCGGCAAGCCGACAACAAAAAATTCTTCGACTTTTGAATTGTTTAAGGAAAAGAGTTTTAAATATTAAATTATCATAATGTAGATACATACTTGACATTGACCTTGGAGTAAGCATGACAGAATTTATTATAATAACTACATAATTTAACTAAATTCAAAGCATCGATTAATTTGAAGGTTGTTTTATTAGAACATATTATTTTATGAATAAAAACTTCACACTGGTCAGTGTTTAGTGAATTTTTATCAGAGCCTCATTGATCAGCAGGGGGTATGTCTCCGTAGATTGCCCTTTAGCGCACATACAGAGATAATATCTAAATTCAGCAGCGGGAAAAAAGAGGCTGTCAATGAAAATTATAATTTATTAATAATTTAATACAAACAAATATTGTTCTTCATATTATAACTAGGTATACCTAGAAACTATACTGCAACCCATGTTAACGTAAAGCCGGTCCGCAGCGCCAATTTTCTAACATGTTATTGCGCTTTTGCGAACAAAACTGTTAAGCCGCGCCACTATTCGGTTAGCAAACACTGTTAGCCGGGTCCGCAGTACCAATTTTGCTAACAAAACTGTTAGGCCGCGCCAATATTCGGTTAGCAAACAATGTTAGCCGGGTCCGCAGCGCCAATTTTGCTAACAAAACTGTTAGGCCACGCCCCTATTGGGTTAGCAAATAATGGTATCCTGTTTGCAAACACGAAAACACGGCGGCTTAAGATAAACTTAACAACATTAATCTGACTAGAAAACGAGAATGGAAATCATATAGCGTTATCTATAATGTTATTCATTGTGTACTAATAAATAAATAAATATAAATAAAATTACGTTGACTCGTTGACTAAGAGTAAAACCTTTTTCTTCGTTTTTTTTCTAACGCGGCTGTATAGCTTCATACTTTAGATTACGGTAAGTTATTTTTGTCTATGAATTTAGCCTTCCTTCTTTTTTTTACCACGGCAACCGGTTTCACATTTTTCTTGTTGCATGCCAGTCATAGTGTTTTATAACAGAATGAGTATATTCTCGGTACTGAATCAAACCAGTTAAAATGCATAATCGGAATTAGGCACTTAATTCAGTACACGTTTTGTGTTCCTGACTTTATTGTAAGTATTATTTAATATACAGAATTTACTCGCGGAAACGGAATTTGTAATTGAATATTAATTTAGACTTAAGTACTCTCAGCTGCACTTGAAACGCCTGGCTTGGGTACTAACATATTTTAATTTAAATGTTTTATTTGATTGGTTAAGTACAAAAGTAATTTAGTAGCGTGTCCGTGGTTATGCTCGACGGAGATAGTTTTTTTTGTTCAGTCTATTGGCATACCAAGATTAATTACATCTTGAATCTACTTTTCAATCAGTGTTAAGGAGTAACGAACATCCAAACTTTCTATTAACTTAGTAAGATGAACGAAAATTCCATTCCTAATAAGGTCAAAATGGGATTGAGTTCTATTAAGAAATTCCTTTCCTGCCCGGCCTTCATCATTGTAACAGGTAAATAATTTAAGGCTATTTATAGGACCTTCCTTCATCCGTGAACTGTGTATCTATAACTACCTATCTACCGTAGTAGAAGTCGTGGTGGTCCGAAGTCTTTCTGGCCTGGAAGTCGCATCAGCAAACTTCGTGAAACCGATCACTTCCGAACTGAGTGCGACTTCATGACCACGAATTTTTGTTAGTAGATACTGCAGTAAAAAAATGTCTTTATGTTGACGCATTAAGTGCGAGTGGCGCGAATATGAGCGACTGCCTTTGGTTGTTCGATCAGGTACACACGCCAGCACATAAAGCTACTATAATCTGTCACATTTCTTTATCACTCAATCATCGTAAACATAGACACAATAGATAAACAATAGCGACGGCAGATCGGTGTGCCACCCTGTACGACACCGGTTAATAGATTTTCATCTTTAGCGCAAAAGCATTAGGTTCAAGGTTGATTGGGAAAGTGCTGGCGTCTGTACGTACATCGATGTAACTTATTAGTTGTGTTGTACATAACAATGAGACTTTTTCAATGTCATTGTACTTGCTCAAACCTAAGCCACTACTAATTTAAGGTACTCGTACCATTCCGTGCATCGCGGTCGATCGCGTGCGGCATACGCGCGCGGCTTATGCGACAATAGTCATGTCTATAATATACTGACTAATCTATCGCTAGCCGCACGCGTCTGTGGCAGACTTCGGAAGCGGTGCCATGCATTTTCATACGCTGACCATTGACGCATTAGCCGCGCACGTCAGCGGCGCGCGGCTTCGATCGGCCGCGATGCACGGAATTGTACCTTTATGGTCTTGAAAAACATTGTGAGGAAACCTAGCTTTGTTCTGTCTAGCCTTCTCCCAGCAACTCGCAAACATGTAGTGATTGAGCAACCGTGATGAACAATGCTCTTTCTTATCTGTTTGAGAAGAGGCCTTTGTCCTGCAGAGGGACAAGGGCTGATATTATTAAAAGAGGAAAAACAATACGTAATCTGCCCACTCCAAGCTTCTAACGGAAACGACCAAAAATCTCTTTTTCCTTTTTTAGAAAGATTTTTTTTCCCCACATTAGAAAGAAGAAAGAAAAATTATTTATTTGCGCCAACATGACGCACAAAAATTCAAAAACTATACACAAAACCACAAAGAAACTGTTGGGAAAAATATGCGTCACATTCACGCAAAACGGCCATCGCTCAGCATAATGCTATGACTCGTGCGAGACAGAGCCACCGCGCTGGTTTTCAGCGAAAGCCGGCGTCGACATGATGACGTCCACCGGTGCAGCAAATAATAATTAATTTGAATTTCTCCTTTTATCGTGGGTGCGTTTACAGACACATATGTTCATATCGTCGCTCGTCATTGCACGTTTCCTGTGGGATTTCACGCGGAATAAGTCGCGGGCAAAGGCTACTCAATTATATTTATTACGAATTTTATGTACCCAATAAAGGCTAGTTTCAGTGCCTACAAACTAATTTCAAATAAAGCGGTTCTCTTATAAGATATAGTACTTATACGTCGTGATAAAATAAAAATGACCAAATTGCATTCCCGAGGTTTTCACTCCCGAGCGACGATATGCACAAACAGCCAGACCCGGAACAACTACCTATAGGCCAGGTTTATTCCACTTTGTTCACCTGGGTGATATCATCTGGGTGAACAAAGTTTAATTTTTGGTGTCTTCATTTCACCTCGGATTTATTTAACCCGACAATATCACCCAGTTGAATTAGTGCGACATATTTGGTCTCCTTTGTTCACCTTGGAATTAAATCACCCAGGTGAACACTTGCGACTTTTTTTATTAATGTTGTGGAGTTTATTCACAATAAACCATAGGCCAAACATATATTTGTTTCGTGCGGGAATCGAGCCCGCGACTCGTAGCGCAGAAAGCCAATCACTCAGCCACTGGTACATTATGTCGTCTTTAAAAAAATATGCATAATCTGTGAATTAAAATATGTAAACATGCCATTAATATTTTTTATTCTATTGACTTAGGTGAACGCCCTGTTAAATTAAATATTTTATATTTCAACATTGCCGTTATGCTGAGTTGTAAAAAAAGCTCGCGATTTCAAAATCTAAACAAAATGTCAAGTAAACATTTTTATCGATAGTCGGCAAACGATGCCTTTATTGAACAATTTCGTTCTGTAAACTTACAACATTACCTACCACAAATTGCAATTGAGTCATCAGAAAAATAATTTGCCTTTAATGACAAAAATTACTAAGCACTCATTAATAGCCTCTAAATACTTTTCAATACGAGACAGTCATTGGAGAAATACAGTTCGTATTAGAAATTCCCGCATGTCAGCAATACTGCAAAATACTGCTGCTACTGCCTCATTTTGTTTGCGAAACTGAGGGTTTGTAAACCTTATATAAACGGCGAAATGTTGATTATCTGCCTTCATTATGTTTAGTGTGAAAAATAGGAGCTGTGCAATGTGAATCTCTGTAAGAGCAACCTGTTATAATCAGTGACATTTCTAAAACGTTGGAAAATGTGATATGAATAAATATTTCTAAACAACGAGGATACGCTACTCGGAATTATTGAAATTGACCACGTTCTTCACTCTGACAGTAACATAAAATAAGCATTAGAGACTTATCTAAGTAATTGTTATCACAATGCACCAATAAATCTTCAACAAATATTGTGCACGAGCAGTGTCCACAAATCCATAAAACAAGATTGTTGTGTTTTCACATTTTACCTGAATAGTGCAGTGCATTACATTTTAAAAGTATTTAAAATGACGACAGGAGAAGATAAAAAACCAATCAGCAGATCGCGAGTAATATTATCACAGGTAAGTGCTTATTTACAATTTATTTAAATCTAAAATAAATAATTATTTCGCCAAATTAATTGTCGAATTAAATCTATAATTTATGAATAATCCCTAATTAGATGAAAAATGATGCGTAAAAAAAATTGGTCAGTCAGACCAGAATAAACTCCTCAACACAATATTAATTTAAAAAATACTGGCGCCTTTGCGTTTATTTACTATAAAAAAAAGTTTAATAGGTAAGCGCGGGAAATTAAAAATTCAAATGTCAGTTGCAGTCACTTGTTTTTGTTACGGCAGAAATAGTTATTTATTATCATAGCGTTTAACTAATGATAATGTTTTTCATTGCGAAGTACCATTGAGTTTACCGGATAAAATCCTACTCAATAGCTATAATGTGTTATTCAGTCAATAAAATTGGCGGTTTCAGCCTGCGATCAGACTAAGGCAATAAAATTCAATTTCTTTCATAGCAATCTTCTCAAACAATAGACAAAGCACATAACCATTATGTTTTTATTGGCTTGCACGCGGTCATTATATTTTTAAGGTCAGTGACTCTCGTTTAACAATCTCTCGATCTACACCATGACAACTGCTGTCTATTATTATTAGGGCATCACTTCAAATACTTTCATATATTTACATATTGATCATACATTATACCCTTTTCACCGTAAGGTGAGTCCTGACGATTGTCTACAAAACGTTACCATAAAAAGAATATCAAATACTAGCTTTTGACCGCGGCTTCGCTCGCGTTAATTTAGATTAAAAAAAACTATGATAATGATGAAGTGAATGAACACTTAACACACTACTAAAGTTTCTGTAATAATATAATTCAATCATGATTCGAAAGACACGTGGCGCCATCTATGAACGTTATTGTTGTTTTCCTCGGGAACAGTACTTTTTTTCGGGATGAAAGGTACCCTATGTCCGTTTCTGTTCACCTGGCAACGTATATGCAAAATTTCAGGATGATCGGTTCAGTGGTTTAGGCGTGAAAAGGTAACAAACAAACTTACTTTCGCATTTATAATATTAGTTAGGATTTTTAACAGAACTAAATGTGGATATTATGGCTATTTTACAGTTTTTGATGACGTCGTTCACGTTTTTTCGATAACTTCATAGATCATTCCTTACGGCTACAATTTACGAAATGACCGAGCTGTCAGGACTCATCTTTGGGTGAACGGAGTATAACAAATAATTGAAGCCTATCAATAAAAAAAAACATGTCCATTGAAGTATAGAGCTGTGAAATGATGAATGGCCAGCATTATGATCGGGTACTCTGGATCTGCTGAGTCTCGTACAAATTGCAAGATTCACCAATGATAGTGGAATGATATTCATAATATTAACAATTAATCATTAGGCGTGAATTACATAGAAGCGGCGTAAGGTGCAGGCGCGGCGCATGCGCGTCTCTATCATACATTTTGTACGAAAAAATTTGAAGCGGCACGAAAAAACGTATGAAAGTGACGCGCCTGCGCCTTATGTCGTTTCTATGTAATTCAGGCCTTAGAAAACAGCAAATGAGACAGTGAATAGGTAAGTAGGTAGATATTTACATATCTGCATACAAAATTGCAACACTGAATATGAGTACCTAAGTTCATGGTAGTTTTTTTAATGATGGGTATCCGGCTCTCTGTTTCGTCATTTGAAATAGTCCTTGGTCTAGTCATAAACTCCGATAGACCGATTTGATTGCTTGAAGCAACTGAAGTACCTAGTCAAGTCACCGAAATTTTTCGAATTTCGAATGCAGTTTCTGAATCGTACACGAAATAAAAAAGTAAACATTCGTTTCTTTGTTTATCAACCGAATGTCATAAACACGTGTTTAGCTTAACATGTTAGGCTGGTATTCACAAACATTAAATTCTCTGGTTTAAACAACCGTTTACCTAAAATTCAAGTAAATATTTCGAGTAAACAGTTGCTTAACCTATTGGTGAAGACAACCTTATTATTGTAGATGACATGCACCGATAGCTTATTGGTTTATAGATAAGATATCAATGCACCTAGGAACTATCGAACATAAAAGAATCTGATAAAAAATATACGCCAATTCTTTGTCCCATGTTATATTTAGTGACAATAATAAAACATCATACATAGGTCAGTTTGTTTGTACCTAAACGATTGATTGATTGATTTCAAATTGTTGCTGATATTGCGACATCTTGTTCAATGTTGCCTGACAACTGTTAGTGCTATAATTTGGATTTCAGCCGATCTTAAAACATCTAACACTATCGAGGGATATATTTAATAAATTATATTATGTTACTGTCTCGTTGGTTCAGTGATCGCAAGCGCGACTGCTGAGCGTGAGATCTTGGGTTCGATCCCCAGGTCGGGCTGTGCTATTGGGTTTTTCTGTGTGGAATTCCTCTGTAGCAGCCCGTTGTCTGGATTTGTGCCCGGTTGATGGCAAATGGCTCGCCCCCTATTACGTGGAACTGAAACATAACATCGAAATGAGGGTGTTACTATAAACTCTGCCCAACCCTTCGGGGAATAAAGCTGTGATGTTATATTTTATTATAATACTTCGATGCCTCCCACGTAAGTTGTTGCAAGCCACAAATTGCATTTTTGTGTTTTTCACTTAAAATGTCTAATTTTATGCATGTTATCTGTTCCAAATATAAAAATACCGATGTTATACAAGCTTAGTTTAAGTATATACTAAACCTGAAACTAGTTTGTTTAGAATCACTAGGAGAATCGATTGACATATTTTTTACACCACATAATTTTTTTTTTCATAGATTTCAGTTTTATTTCAGTAGGTTTCTACCCATAACAGTTGACAGGAATAAACACCTTGAGGCTTGAGACGTTCCGCTCGGTCAGTTTCCGTGTATTAGACAACCTCTGCATAGCACATCTCAGGCATTTCACACTTTACTAGGGAACTTAACGCGACATAAACTACGGTGTAACTTGGAGATTTATTAAAAAAAACACATATTCAGGCAGTTCTGATGAAAATCTTGTTGGGGTGTCTCGGTTTTTGTATATACTAAAAATAAGGTTGTATATTTCCTATTTGGATATTTGGAACAGATAATAAATACATAAAGTTAGACACTTTTACGTGAAAAACACAAAAATGCAATTTGTGGCTTGCAACAACTTACGTGGTGTAGGAGGCATCGACTTGCTTGGATCTCCCTTGCTTGAATGCAATAGAAATAAAATTTCTTATTATACGAATCTAAGTAGAATAAAGACTTAGGTACCTACTGTTTTTTGTATCCGGAATGTTTTATCAACATTCTTTTCTACAGAAAAATGACAATGTTTCTACCCATTCTTAAACCCTATTTGGCTTCAACTAGGAACTAGGAGCCTTTTATGGAAGGTGTAGTAAGGAAACAAATATCTACATACATGTATAGTTTTTTATTAAACACATATTAATATGAACGCGTCAACAACGACCTTATAAATGCCAGACTTCACAAACACGGCCAATCAATCGATCAATTTGTGTTATAAATAAGGCTAGTAACAACGAATCCCTTCATTGATTTTATATTCGTACAATTAGTGACCATAAAGCTATTATCGTTATAAAAGCGCAAACTATAATTATATAAAAAATCAATCGGCGTTGGTAATAATTGATTATAAAAAATTGTTCGTACCAGTCGCATTATTACGGCTAGTTTTCAGTTAACTACATGCGTGCCAAATTATCTTAAAAATCTAGCATGCTTATTATCCAAAAAATGGCTACGATGGATTTTAGGTGAAAAAAAACGAATCTTATGATTACTGACGTTTTTTTAAATAGACGCGTCATACACCAACATCATTGCAGTACAAAACAGCGCATATTTTACGATACCTACATATCAGTAAGTACATTTAATTAGGTATACAGTGCAAATCATACAAATAATTATAGGTACAGCATAATTCGTACATCGTCATTCGTACACAAGATACATCTTCACAATCTTGCAAAAATCACACTTTATACGGACGTATATGATAGCCACGACACTGGTTAGTGCGTGGCCGGGAACAAACAGTACGCGTTTAATAAGTTTGCCTCTCTGAAACCAGGCTCTGAGCGTACTGTTCCTCACTGCAGAGGGGCAAATTTATTTGGTACTCGTAAAATAACTTTGCCGCTCTGAAAACAGGCTTTGAGGGTTCTGTTCCTCAATTCAGAAAGGCAAAGTTATTTTACGCATACTGTACCTTGCTTTAATACTTATTTCCAATATGAGCGCGGAAAACGCATATACACACTGACTTTTAAATGATTGTTTTACTAGAACAAACGTTGTTCAGATCTTGGTATACGACGACAGAATAGCAAAAAAAAAAAAGAAAAAAAAAACTTGGCTCTCTTAAAAACTCTTGTTGCTCAAACGTGTTCAAACTTTAACCGTAACATTAAAGTAGGTACTCATCGCGGCAATTGCGGTAAAGTTCCCGGCAAATAACTTGACTCATCATGGCGCCGACTACGGAGATCCCCCCCCCCCCTTGTGTCTTTGGTGGTGTCTTTTTGAGTTTTTATTGAAGACCAATGACGTTTTTTTTTTTTTGATGCATTTTAACTGTAGTAGACCATGGTCTGAACAACGTTTGTTCATGCAAAACAACCAATTAAATGTCAGCGTGTATAGTTAACAATATCATTGATTGTGATTCAATCGAAAGCCTTAACACAAAATCCACTAGCAACTTTTACTCGCAAACTGCACGACATTTCTCGCTTTAAGGCTGATTTACACGACGCCAGTTTCTTGACGCAAGATTCGTTCTGTCTTTGTCTTTCTCAGCAAAAAAACAGAGATAGCATGAGAGTTGCTTCCAGAAACTGGCGTCGTGTAAATCAGCCTTAACTCGTAAAACTTGCAGATGTCGATTTGCTGCTAGCGTGTCCACAATTTGAAAGTCGGTTGCACAAGTCAACTGGAGCGGTAAAACTTGTTAGTGTATTTAGGGTTTTGGAAACATCCTGTGAGCCTTCCCAAGATTCCTAAATATGAGAATCTAAATTCACGCCTGCGTGAATCGCTGACCTACCTTTCTTGAAGCCAGAAGTTAGATATTATACATTTTTCAATGGTCAAATTTTTACATACACCATTTTTTACAATCAAGATGAGCTGAAACTCTACTTGACGAAATGGTTCAAAAGATATTAATACCCTGGTGGGTCACGTTTGTCTATTATTATAATAAATTGAGTACATAATATAAATTTTCTTAAAACGCCCATCCGCGCGCTTTGCGTAAACGCGTTCAGACTTGTATTGTTTACGTAAGGGAATCAATTATGCCGAATATTCGGTTCGGAAAAAGGTTTGCCGAACATTCGGCCGAATGTTCGTATTCGGTGAAATTCATGTTCGGCCCATCTCTAATATATACCAACAAAATTGTCGCTCTTTACGCAACACATCAGCGAAAGTCCCATCAAAATCCATCCACGGGATTCTAAGTGATGTCCGGACAGAAAGATAGACAGACAGACAATAATTCCAAAAAAAATTGTTTTCGTTTCTATATCGATAGTATAGGTAGGACCCCCCAATCGGAATTTTGGAAAAATATTTTTAATGTGCAGACAAAGTGCACTTTGAGTTTTATTAATAGTATAGATAAGTTACGATAATCACTCACGTGCATTTTTCGGGATTGCTGAGTAAAAACCGGAAGTAATCATAAATAATATGTAGAAAATTGTGCCTGTTATAATTTGACTTCATCAAGGTTTTTGGGAACTTTACTCAATGAACAGAAATGTGTCTATAGGTCATCGTGAGGAAACCTGCACTTCTGAGAGGGCTCCAAAAAGTTATCGATGGTTGTGTAGACCACCAATCCGTAGTAGGCCAATATGGTGTACTAAGACCTTAACCCTTCTTATTCTGAAAAGAAGCCCGTGGGAAAATATTGGATTGAATTAAGATACGAGTTGGTAGCTGACTGCATACAGCAGTAGCATACGACGTGTCGCTACGACACTACTGGTTTCTATGTATTTCTATGAAATACCTTCTGTAGCTATACGACCGCAGACGACGTGTCGTCCGACCGCAGATCAGTAGTGCCACCGACGCTGGAGCGAGGACACGTTGAATCTTTCTCAAAAAATGAGTTTTTCCAATTCCGAGGAAGAAAAACTGATAAACCAGATGGCCCAATATCCTGCACTGTACGATGCATCTAACAAAAACAAAAGATACGAAAGTAAATCGCGATCGCTAATCCCAAACAGGTCACACATATTGTGTCACGGAACATTCAGAAGTAACTGGAATACGACGTGTCGTCTGCTGCAGCCATCTGCTGTTGGATTCGAAATCATGACTGCATACAGGAGCAGCAGAAGACGTGTCGCTACGACGTGTCGTATTACGACACGTTCGTCTACTGCTGATGTATGCAGTCGGTTACGAACTTGTACCTTTACGCTAAGCATGCTTAAGCTACCTACTTATAATTACAACTCATGTATCTATTAAATTAGGAAAAACAAGGCAATAAAAACAAAATAAATATTCATTTTGCAGTGGCCATAAAGGGTACCGTAGACCCATAAAACAACCGGTCTGCTTTTTTGCAATTTATGGAAAATTTTGAATGCTTAATCGATATAAATAAAAATGAATCGCCGAAATAATGTACGCGCATAACTTCCGAACGACTGCACTGCATAATTCTTTTTTTTGTGTGTTCGTCGTTCAGGAAAAACGATAAAAAAAAGACGACAAAAATAATGGCGGTCCGAAGTTCAGCTAGTTTTTAATAAGCAAAACGATGCGAAGGTCGGACCTGCCACCTTTCTAGGAACAACAGCAAGTAATGAATGGTAGATGTTCTGTTGTAAATCCTCCAATTCAAAAAGAAACGAGCAAAATCTCTTAAAAATACTAAGCTTACGAAGATCTAAATAAACATGATTGTGATCCTACGTACCTACAATAATATACTTATTTATTGTATTTTGTCTCCTAATAGTTGCCAACCAGTTCTATTATCCAGTATCCGGTTCCTACTACCAATCGTATGAGTGAACTTTAATCGTACAGTCAGCGACATAAGTTGGTAAACATCTCAGCTACATGAATATTCCAAAGAAGTAAAATATCGTTTCAAATTGTAAAATAGTCCAGATACAACTCTGAGTATATCTTAAAGTTTTTATATAATATCAATTAGTTTTCGTTACGTTCAGCTACTTTTGACGCTGACTGTAACTACAGGGTGAAATTGTAAACAGTCGACAAACCGAAATGGGAGATTGTACTCATCACTATGAACAACTTTTACTATGAGAACAAACCAGAAATCGCGAAAGAAAAAATCTGCTGTTCCCTACATTTTGACGAGTTATGTGAACATAAATGTAGGGAAAAGCTGTTTTTTTTTCGCGATTTTAGGTTTGGTCTCATAGTAAAAGTTGTTCATAGTGATGAGTGCAATCTCCCATTTCGGTTTGTCGACTGTTACAATTTCACCTTGTATAACAATTGAAGAGTCTTGTGTTTTTTTATAATTTTTGCAAACGCTGTGTAAAGTTTAGCCAATTAACGTTTAAAAAGGCACACTTGTTAGGAGGTTCTCTCTAGAACCCTGACCTCGGAGATCTTCTGAATATGTATCGGGTTGACTAGACGTATCTATAGACTATCGTTAATATTCATGCAGATATGATATAATAGGCATATATTAATCCGTGATGCTATAATATCCACGCCCAGCCTTGACCTACACATCAGTCTGTAGATCACTACAAAATATGAAATTATATGTGAAGAAACCTGGACTTAATGTTCTGTAATCGCCAACCCGTAGTGAGCAAGCGCAGAGATTTATGCTTGTCCCTTCTCTGTTAGGAGATGCTCGTTCCTTCTGAGAAGAAGGTAACCCAATACTGGTTATTATGTATTTGAAACCCCACTTAGTGTAGCCCAACATAGAAAAATATTCCAATTAATTTTCGAAAACTAATAAAAATAGATTATCTTTCTTTTTTATGACTTTCACTAACATAAACTATTATGCCTTACCAGGTACTAGCATGCCTAGCGTTGGACTTCTTGCTGATCGGACTGGGTCTGTCCATCAGTTTCGTGACGATGGTGTTACCTGAAGTGCTGAATGCCAAAGAGGGACTCTCTATTACTAAGAAACAAGCGTCGTGGTTTGGTAAGTGCAATTATATTTATTTTATTATAATATATGCTAATAAACGTGAATTGCACTTCATAACCATTATCTTAATAACATGAATCTTAACCTGCATCAACATTAAGAGTCAAATAACCTGTGAAAACTAACTTTTTATCTTAAGATAAGATATAAGATTTATTAATTAATATTATCTTAACAACTACAACAACTTGAGTATCTTTATTATTCAAGATTAATCGCTCAATTTAGCTGTTTATATGTCTATGTCTGAAAATTATGTAATTTTCCTAAGTATTAATGCATGTAATACTTAAAACTTTGTAATATTTCACATACCACTCTGTGGTAAATAGAAGAACTCATTTTTAATATGATAACACCCTATTACTCTATTTATGGTGATATGAATATCATTATCAAGAATCGATAAAAATGTATTCAAGATTCTAAAATAATATATCTATCTAATGTTACAGAACTTTTTAATTAAATTCAAAAATCCAACCCGGTTGCTTTTAAAGAATTTTCATATACAACACACAATCACAACATAGTATTAAATTTACAATATTATACATTTATTCAATTTAAATTCATTAAATTCACAATATTACACATTGATATAGGTAATACTAAGCTACACTCTAACAGAAATCCAGTTATAAGGGGTCAGTTATCATGGCAAAAACCGGTAATGCTTATAAAAACACTAGATAATGATAATTATATGAATTGGAATGATGAAATTATGTAGTTCTGTTGGTAGTATCTACATTGATCTACACACAATTACATGCTTTTTTTTCAATAGTTGAAGGTCATTTCTAGGCTGTCAATGTCTGTCTCGTTTTATATTGTTTTATCTTTCTATTTATCTGCCAACACCAAGATGAGAAAAAACGCTCAAGTGTACACCTTAAACCTTAATTAGGGGCCACATCAGTGCCCTCGCCAAGTAAAAGAAGCAGGGCTGTCCTCGATGACCTTTAATCATTTTTAGAAAACAGTATTAACATTAACATTAACAGATGGTATTCCTGCGTACATTTTTAGGGATTGCCGTGCGGTGTTGGTTAAGCCGTTGCTACACTTGTTCAACGTCTGTATCAAGACCGCAACTTTTCCTGAGCGCTGGAAACTTACCCGGGTTGTACCCGTGCCTAAAAGTAGTAGAGGTTCAGCACCCTGCGATTATAGACCTGTAGCGGTATTATGCACTCCAGCTAAAGTGTTTGAGTCGACCATTCATGGTAGCCTGAATCCACAGATTAGCGCTCTGTTGTCTGACGCGCAGCATGGTTTCCGTCCTGGGCGGGGGACAACGGGCAACTTACTGAATCTTATGACACAAATAGTACCAACGGTGGATGCGGGTCAACAGGTAGATGTGGCCTACTTCGATTTCAGGAAGGCTTTTGACACAGTAGATAACGACGTCCTTTTAGATAAATTGGCTGGTGTAGGCTGTACACCTCACACTTTGTCATTTTTCGCCTCCTATTTACGAGACCGTTGCCAGTACGTCGACTGCAGCGGACAGATCTCTGAGCCCTATTTCACGAGATCAGGAGTCAGTCAGGGCAGTAATTTAGGGCCTTTTCTCTTCATTTTAACAACTAACGACCTGCCGGGAGTAGTCAATAAATCCACACCATTGTTATTCGCTGACGACTTGAAATTGGTTCTTGAAATGAAGCAGGAAACTGATCATGACATATTGCAGCAGGATATTAATAGGGTAGTAGAGTGGAGTCGTAGCAATAAGTTGTACTTCAATGTGGCCAAATGTTCGGTGTTATCATTTACTCGTGCACGCGACCCAAGTCATTATCAGTATTGCATGGATGGAATCCGATTGCAACGTATCTCAGAGGTTAAGGACTTAGGCGTGCGCTTTACAACTGATTTAAATTTCCGTAAGCTACCACGGATGTTTGTAAAAAAGCATACCGCAATTTAGGGTTGGTCTTACGACTAGGGAACCAGTTCACGAACATCAGTGCTCTGAGATCGTTGTACGAAGCGCTTGTAAAAAGTCATTTGGAATGCAATGCTGTCGTTTGGTCGCCACTAGGGCTTTCAATACCGGTATTACGGGATCCCGTAATACCGTAATCACGGATATTTAATGGTCTTTTTTAATCACGGTATTGACGAGCCAATACCGTGATTACGGTATTACAAACATCAATATATATTATTGCGGTTTGTTGTAATAAGCAGTAGGAAATTGTATTATGTGATATAATTTACGATGTGATGTTACTCTCACATTTGTTTTCGCCATTTTTTTCAATTAGGCTGCTCTGAATGGTCCTTGCGGACCCCTCCTACGTAACCGGGCAGTTATTGGCGAGACCTGAAGGGTCTCCAGTCAATGGTGGGGAAGTAAAATACTTAACCTAAGCTAACTACTTATAGTACACTAACATCATGACTACCTGCAACAACAGCATTAAGGGCGACCCCTAGTGGGACTCGGACCTCGGCTTAGGGCGTTGCTGGCGGGCGCTTGGGGGTAGGAGACAGCTTGATGGGGGCTGAATTATCGGTGTGACTGCGGAGTCTGAAGAGACGACCGGCTCTACGACGGGAGAGCTCGGTGGATCGTGACCGGCGACGGTCACGATCCACGTCGTGACGAGCCTCGTCGGCGAGAACGCTAAGCCAGACGGCGGCGGACGTTGTATAATGTGCTGGTCGATTTACTCGCCACCTGGAGGAGGGTAATTTCGTCATCGGGCTCTAAAAGTGTGCCTGAGACGGCGTACTTAAATGATGAGATAGGGACTGTAGTCAGCCGTTGCGGCGACTAGGGGGTTCGGATGGCGCGGGATAATGTCGAAGTAACGCTTGGAAATGCGTTTGAGGTGTTGCCTGACGGTCGGCATTGTTAGATCGAGATGGAGTTGATCGTTACGCATGAACCACGGGGCAGCCGCGGCTTTGCGCAACACTCTACTCAGGAGGGTTTGGAAGGATTTGAAGTGAGGCGGACGCACCTCACGTAGATTCTCAGCTTATTTCTAAGAGACAATTTACTGCGCGCTCTAAGGATGGGGTGGAGGCGACCGACATCAGAAGCGGCTCGAGCGCGCACTGTTTTGATGTGGTCTATTAATATCAGATGGTGGTCGAGGATAACCCTTAGGTATTTGACTTTCATCTCCCAAGGGGTCTGTTTGCCGAACATGAAGACGGGAACGGCTGTGCTCTTTTCGGGATTCACCTTTATTCTCCATTTCCGGAAATAGACCCCGAGGGCGTCGGCTGTGGTTTGAAGGGTTTGAGTGATGCTATCGAGACTCCTGCCGGAATAGAAGATGGCTTTGTCGTCGGCGAAGAGAGCTAACTTGGCCAAGCCACTTTTGGGAATGTCGCTGGTGTACAGCGTGAACAGAAGGGTCGATAGCACGGAGCCCTGAGGGACTCCGGCGCGGACGGGGTGAGGGGACGAGAGGTTGCCTTCTAGGCGATAGCGGAAGGTGCGATCCGACAGAAAGTCTCGAATGATGAACTCGAGACAGTCTGGCACGTTGAATTGGTACAGTTTGTATAATAAACCGTTGTGCCAGACCTTGTCGAAAGCTTTCGCTACGTCGAAAAATAGGCAAACAGAAAATGTAAACTGATAGTACGTTTTTTTTAATTTGTTAAGTAATCTGTTTTTTTTTCTGAAAAAAGACTAAATAAATAAATAAAATACTAATAAGTGACATTTGTATTGTTATTTTTAGAAAGTAACCATAATAAACACGTATTTTAATGGTTTTATTAATGTCCTAATTGAACTTGTGTTCAATACCGTGATCACGTGATCACGGTATTGAACACACTAATACCGGTATTGATACCGGTATTGAAAAAATCCGGTATTTGAAAGCCCTAGTCGCCACATGAAGCCAAGTACAAAATAATGCTAGAACGTATACAGAACAAATTTGTGAGATTCCTGTACTTGAAGCAGTATGGTGTGTACCCAGGGTATCCACTGCTGTATCCGACTCTATTTGTGCTGGGCATGGTAGGCTATTATAAACTGGAAGTAAGAAGGGAAGTAGCTCTCGCCACTTACTTATTTAAGATTATGCGTGGTAAAATACACAACCCAGGCGTTTTAAACACAGTTGGGTTGTGTGTACCTGATGGGTACGTGGGGCGACGGAGGCGGCCGCCGTTGTTGTGGGTGCCACCCGCTCGCACCAACCTGCTGCAGCACGCGCCGCTGACGCGCGCGCTGCACACACTCAATATGGTGTCACAACAGATTGACTGTTTCAATTGTACTCTGAGTGAATTCACAAGGGCCGCATTTTGTAAAATTACTCTTGGTTGATCATATTAATAATAATTTGTAAGTCAAATCTTTGTAACCTAGTATAATTATAACTACACTATTGTATTAGGTAAGCCTGTGATGATAGTTGTATGTGTGTTTAAATAAATAAATAAATAAAAAACATTTAATTTGAATATAGCAAAAATACAATTGATTAAATACAAGAACGTGTTGAAGTAATGTTTTATGCATGAAAGGCTCTTATGCAAATTCACGTAGGTAGGTAAAATATTTCAGTTTTCCTCTGAATTCCAAAGATTAGTTAGCGATTTATGAAAATGTTGTGTTATAAATCGTCAGTTTGCGCCGCCTAATAATAGTCCACATGATAATCTCTCCAAATGATTACCGATCATAGAAATAATAAATTAATACGATAAAAATATGAATCAAACATTTATTACTACCTATTTTCCCCTTTGACCGATAAGCGATATTACATTTTACAAATGTATTGTCGCGAAAACGCTGTCTATTGTTTGTATTATTTTCGCGAATTCCTCGTACTTTCGCGACGGCAGCACTGTTTTCGCGACGACGATCTTAACATCGCGTGCCACGCGATTGTATCTTGAATATAGTTTCGTGACTATACTTTTGCTATAGGTACCGTCGCATCGTGTGATGGTTTACTTGCCCGAACCGAAGCGCGAAAGTAACTTTTGTTAGCCACACGAAAACGTTTTCACCTCGTTTCAAAACAGCGAAAGTACCATCGCGAAGATAATCCCTTTCGCGACGATACATTCGTAAATGTAATATCGGCTTTGGATAAATAATTTAATAATGTAATTTCAGCAGGCATGAGGACGTGGACGTTTATGGACTGATATACTTATAGGTATAACGAGGTTATATTGAGAAAACCTTGGTTCCGAAGGACTGACGGCAGTAGCTCGGTGTAAAATCAGAGACTATTTAGTATTTGAAAAAACCAAATAGTTTCGCGTTGTTGTATCTTACTGTACTGTACTTAACTAATTCTTTAGAATATTATGTTAAAAATATACTTTAGTATATCATAAATATACATATAGATATCATAAAATTGTTTAAATTAATGTACTTATATGTTATTTTACCTATACCATCAAGATTCTCTCTGTGCTTCAATTATATCGCAACTTGGTTTGAGCACGGTCTGTGGAGAATAATTATAAACTTTTAATGCTTTGAACTAAGTTTATTGTTCCATTAATACCTTGTTACACAATCAGCGCCATTGTTAATTCCTTGATATGTATTCTTAAATAAACTTGTCGATAATAAACGATAACGTTTAACATAATGTAGACATAAATATAATTTCTGTCAACAACGCAGATTATATTGCTTCTTGCAGATCGTATAACAAATTATAAATAAACATTATTCAGTTATTATCAGCCTGTAATAGAGGATTGCCTTGGGGAAAGACACTCACTTTAATACATTTATAATGTAGATTTTTTCAATAACCTACATACAACTACATCAAAATTGTCTTTGCAACTAAAACTAGCTAATAAAAATCTTTCTACTAAAACATTTCCTCGGTAATACTTCTTGGATAGACCTTATAGGTCTTAACTATGTCCGACAAACCCTGGGCAGTCTGCCTTGCTAGCTTGCTGACGGGCAAATCTTTTCAAAATAGCCGTAATTTCCTTTTACGCTATTCTCGTATAGGTCAAGCATACAGGTGAATGAAGGATTAAAAATTTTACAACATCATAGCTAAACTTAAATTTAAAGTGACTCGTGGTCGTCGGTCCCAGGTGTCATACGGATACATGTGACAGTTATTATGGGTAGTCAGAAGCCCGAAAGTCTAACAACCTGTCTAACCTCAGGATATCGGCATTGCCCAGTAACTGGGTAGCGGAGATCTGATTGTAGTCTCTCCGTGTAAAATACTGGTATTCACTGCATTTGTGTTAACTGAAAGCTGACCCCAACGTAGTTGGGAAAAGGCTAGGCTAAACATAAACCCCCTTATTACAAAAGATGGTCTAAGAAAAACCTAGGTTTTGAAATAGCCCCGTCTCTTTTATTATATGACATAAGAAAGTGATGGATACATTTTAAATCTGGGCTTTAACTTGGTCTTGGTTTAAAGCATCTTTTGTAATAAGGGGGAATTTGTCGGAGTTTGACAGAGAGCAGATCGGCTAGGCTGTCTGATTTCAAAATCTAGTAAGGGCTTAAAACGAAATTTTACAAGAGAGCTCATAAACGTTAAATCGGTCAGCTTTTGAAAAATATATAATTTAGGTAAAACCATGTGGTTAAAGTGACTTATTAGGTTTTAAAATTATCAGAGGCAGTGAATGGCACTTACTAGGTATCGATGCTTAAATATATCTGCTTATTATGTGAGTTTTCAACGCTGGTGTTTTTGTATTTGGTAGAGACTTTCTAGGTTAGCAAGATTATACAACAAAACGATTTTTGTAAAAAGTGTCCCTTACTAGGTTTTGAAATGGGACAGCCGAAATACTACTGTTTTAATAAATACGAATAAGTTTTCAACCTACAGGCTACAGTTAAGTATTAAAAAACATATTTGTTTTTTTACAGTTTTACTCATGTACATGATTCGGGGTTGTCCGACTAGTGTCGAAACCAAACCGAACATTTAATCATGAAACCGACACCCGGTAATATGATAAAACCGTCAACAACTATTAACTTCGAATTTGTCTCACGGAAGTTATAATATAAAAAATCAAAATGCATTTTAATATAACAATATATGAATTTGCATATTAAATTGGTAGAACGGGACGGATAACTATCCACGCAAAATCTACGTAGGGGGGCTTAGTTTATCTATAGGTATATCTAGATAGCTTTTTCTAGAAAAATATTTCTTAATATTATGTTGCTTTGTTTTATTACTAAGTATAATAATTTTAAACTGTTTATTCTTTTATAATAAATTTGATTACGCGTTAATCTTTTTTATCCGTAGTATAAGATTACAATCAGTAGGTCTATTAACCTCACGGTGACATTGAAATTACCACGATAGGCTATTATGGACTTCACAACAAAAGACTTATTAGATTACAAAAAAATCTGAACGATATTGCCTCTTAAGTTTCAGATGCTTATCAATTCAGATATTATCTTACGATTATTATGTGAGAACAATGTAACGACTATGTAACGACTTTACATGGCCAATAATGTCCACATTAGTTAATCTTATCAAAATCTAAATTAAGAGATACACGAATCAATAAGACTTTAGGATTCCGCGAGACAGGCTTGACCTAGTGTGTAGTGTCCACCAATTAAATGTTTCCTTTTGTTTCTCCAAATGATAATTCATTATTGTAATGTAGATTTTGGAACCGTAAACAGAATAATTGATGTCTTTTTAGTAAATAAATAATTAATTTCGTTTATTCATTGTAGAAACATAATTTTTACTATTATATTATATCTATTTTTCTTTATGACTTTGTACAGTCGAGTTCATTAATATATTGGCCCTTCCAGGCTTCAAAAATATATGAACGTTAAAAAAGTTCATAATATTGTGACAACTCTAAGCATCATTAAATTGTGGTCAAGATTTAGATTCATTAATATGTGACTGCTTTTTTTCAGTAACATGTATAGCCAAAGGCACAAAAGACTGAGAAAAAGCAGTCACATATTAATGAATCTAAATCTTGACCACAATTTAATGATGCTTAGAGTTGTCACAATATTGTGAACATTTTTAACGTTCATATATTTTTGAAGCCTGGAAGGGCCAATATATTAATGAACTCGACTGTACCTATCCGTATGTCAAGCGTGGTCCGCAAACAGTCTATCAGCGACCGGTTGCTTGTTTCTCTGGGAATTAAGTTACTAATTGATAATAAGTTAGTTACTGCTAACTTCTAGCTTGTAGGGTTAGAAAAAAATTAAGTTAGACCGCAGACTATACACTTTTAACCTAACGATCGTCTTTCTTCCCTCGTATTGGCACTGTTACAAGCTATACGAGAATACCTTACTATGCCGTGTAAAGGTACAAGTCCGAGACGGGCTGCAAACTGCAGACTGCAACCAAGTGGCCATCGGAATAGCGCCTTTAAGGTGTGCACTTTGCTATTCCGACAGCGACTGCAAAACTGCAACCGCAGACCGCAGCCGCACATCGCACCGCAAGCGATACTACTTTTGCAGTTTGCCGTCTGCAGCCCGTCTCGGACTTGTACCTTAAAGATCAGCCAGTCAGCAAGGTTGTTAGCTGGGCTAACTGCCGAAGGTACGCCGGACGTACTTAAGTACTGTAACTCGTGCCTCTTGCACGCCAAGGAATGAGTCCGATAGTTTACGTCCGCACCCGCGAATCGGACTTGCCATTAAGTTGTACGAGACACAGTTGATCGCCATTTGTTTTTAGCTGCAGGCCATACACCAAACTGTAACTGCAGCTACAAACAAAATTAAATACCGATCAACTGTCTCGAGCAACTTAATGGCTCAAGACCGACCTGCAGGTGAGATCAGCCCAAAGGAGTTCGTCCACTGACAGACTCCCAAAACATTTAAGTGACCAACTGGATATACAATAGTTTAGTCCGTAATCTTAAAGTCTATCATCAAGATCATGTATCGATTCGATAGTGATTCGATAGATATTCGATAGTGATATATTTTTACATATTACGCATTACACGCCTGTCATTAGATGGCTTAGAATTCAGCTCTGCAACAGACTAGACCCCAAGAGTACAATTATTTCCTCTTTCTTTACAGGCAGCGTGGCATTCCTCTGCCAGCCCATCGGCAGCATATTCTCAGGGCCACTGCTGGACCACTTCGGTCGCAAGAAGGCTCTATTTCTAGTTAATATACCTCACGTGGTCGCGTGGCTACTAATGTACTACGCGTGGGACGTGCCGTCGCTGTTCATCGGGAATGCCTTGCTGGGCATCGGGACGGGAGTGATGGAGGCGCCTTCAGTCACTTATGTTGGGGAAATAAGGTGAGTTCAAGAAATTGAAGCTGGATTCCGTTCTGATTTTGAGAAGACTGCCCTTGTAACCAATAATAACGATAATACTTAATGGATTTGTTATGCAGCTGCAGCCACTGATGATGATATTCAAGCATGCAGCATAATCAGCCCATTATTGTCTTACTGTTGTCACAGGAATCTTCTCAGAATGAGAAGGGTTTTAGGTCTTAATCCAGTAAAATTTTTGCAAGCTGTTCTGCTTTTATGCTTTAAAAATACACGGCCTTAATTTTTTTAAAGAACCTTTATTTAAATTACAAAATTTTTAAAACGCAATTATAAAAGTTTATAACATTGTTTTTTCATTCTACAGTTGGAAAGGTCAGTGTTTGCATAGTCTCCACGTAATTCAATATTTCGCAAAAGAGCAAGGCTTCAAGAAAAGTCACATGCCCTAAAAAGATTAAAGTTAGATAAGAGCTTACTGCAGCCAAGACACGGGCGCGTATAAACTTTAAAATTTTCCGGGATAAATATTATCCACCAGGTTACCTCTCTGCTAAATATGATTAAAATCAATTCAATAGTTTAACCGTGAGAATACATCAAACAGACAGATGGACTCACGTTTGCATATAATACTACTGTGTGGGTACCCCGGGAAGAAAGTCATGTTACCAGAAGAGTGTTAAATATGAATGTGGATGGATATTTAAATAGAGGTAGGCCAAAGAAAAGATGGATGGATTTTGTGAAGGATGATATGGGTAAGAAAGGAGTGAGTACTGAGATGACAGCTGATAGAGGAGAATCGAAGAGGAATACATGTTGTGCCGATCCCACCTAGAGTAGGATAAAGGCAGAGAGATGATGATGATGTGTTGGGTACCCCCCAAATACTGTAGTGTCATTCTGTAAGAAACCCACCTCAATATCGACGGTTAGCTCGATATCCATAATGTCACAGTATGGATAATAGAAGCAAATAACGATGGGTCCTATGTATAAGGGCTAAAGTGGCATTTTTGTAATTTCTAATCTGAACTTAATAGGTATATGTACAGTTAAAAGGTTCAAATCGGAAATTACTGAAATGTCAGTTTGGCTCTTATACATAGGACCCATCGATAACACACAGATAATCGACAGTACAATCAATAACGCTAGTTTTGTTATCCACGCTGTCACGACAAGTGTCTAATTAACAGTCGCGTCGAGGTGAGATTCTTACAGAAAAGCACTGCTGCTCCAGCGTAACACAATAAATGATCCAATCACCTAAAAATTAACGCGGAAAGAAAAGACATCAACAATCTTTTTGTAGTTTGCAAATCAAATGATTTTTTTATATCATTATCACTGACCTATCTGCAGACATTACATCCTACTTATCGATTAACATATCAACTTATTTTTTAACCGACTTCAAAAAGGAGGAGGTTCTCAATTCGGTTGTATTTTTTTTTTTATTATTTTTTATGTGTGTTACCTCATATCTCCGTCATTTATGAACCGATTTGAAAAATTCTTGTTTTGTTCGAAAGGGTATACTTCCCGATTGGTCCCATTTAAATTTTGTTATGATTAGACCATGAACTTCAGAGATATGGAACGGAACTCCTCATCGGATCAAAGCAAAATTCTCAAATTACTAATATTGCTTTGTTTATATTTGTTGTTGGGAACTGACTACTTGAAAAGAGGAGGGGGTGCTTGTCCCCCCCTCCCCCCCTTTGGAATGTTTTCATTATATCGTGTAAGGTATCATTTGAAAGGACTTTTTATGCCCGACTACGTCAAAGCCAAAAAGAAGGGTTATGAAGGAGGGGGTTAAAATTATGACACTAAAACGTATTCAATAAAAAATAAACTTTAAAAAAAAGTAAAAACCGACTTCAAAGAAATACTAAAAGGAGTAAAATAATCACCATAATATAAAATTAACAGTTTCAGAAGTCGGTGCAACTCTACACTGAAGCAAATAGAAGCCACCGACTTCTGAAACTGTTAATTTTATATTATGGTGATTATTTTACTCCTTTTAGTATTTCTTTGAAGTCGGTTTTTACTTTTTTTTAAAGTTTATTTTTTATTAGTGTTCCTTTTTAGGAAACAAGACCTTGATTTTGATCCACTTATGTATTCAGTTTTAATGTAGACGTTTGTCTTAAAACATTGTTGTCTTATAACTGGATTGAACTGGAAGTATCAAAATGTGTAATGTCTGTATTAGATTAGGAACTCTTATTTTATAACTTTGTGGCTTTAATAGGCAACGTTGTAAAATGTAGAGTTTGTTTTATTTAATTGAGTCAATATGGAGAAGGAAATCCTAAGCCAGAGTAGATAGGATAAAACAAAACGTAAATTTTGATAAAAAAAACCACCTACTTAATATTTATGGAAAGTTACCGTCTAGAAAAAAAATATGTCAAAATTGTTTTCATAAAAAAAATGCAAATTTCTATTAATAAAGTTTTCTTGCAGCTCCTTTGGTTTTTGGATTGGTTATAGGTACTGTCCTAGTATTTAAATAAAACACTATCTGCCTCCCAATAATTCGTGTATAACTGTTGTTTAGATTAGGGAGGTTAACACTGGTACTCACCAACATTAATTTTCTGGTTAATAACCGTGTACTCAAAAATGTATTAGAATTTTATTTTAGATAAACGGTTGTTTAACCAAAGCATTAATGTCTGTAAACACCAGCCTAAGTATAGGAAAGTTACTAAAGATAATCATCCTTTTTAACTACAAAACAAAAACTTTCTCCAATTCAGACCGTAATTTCTAATGTTCCAGTGACCCATCAGTACGTGGCATTTTGACGACTCTCACCAACGGGTTTACTTCAACGGGCATGTTCGTGGCTTATCTACTGGGCACAGTGCTGCCGTGGAGACAAGCTGCCTTAGTGGCACTCACTGTGCCATTAGCTACCATGGTGCTTGTGCTCTTTGTAAGTAGACTTGTTTCTATTGTAAATTAGACTAAGCAACGGATTCACGTCAACGGGCATTTTTAACTTATCTACTGGGCACTGTGCTGCCATTGAAACAAGCTGCTTTAGTGGCTTTCACTGTGCCATTAGCTACCATGGTGCTCGTGATCTTTGTAAGTAGACTTGTTTCTATTGTAAATTAGACCAAGCAACGGATTCACGTCAACGGGCATGTTTAACTTATCTACTGGGCACTGTGCTGCCATTGAGACAAGCTGCTTTACTGACATTTACTGTGCCATTAGCTATCATGGTGCTCGTGCTCTTTGTAAGTAGACTTGTTTCCATTGTAAATTAGACTAAGCAACGGATTCACGTCAACGGGCATGTTTAACTTATCTACTGGGCGCTGTACTGCCATTGAGAAAAGCTGCTTTAGTGACATTTACTGTGCCATTGGCTACCATGGTACTCGTGATCTTTGTAAGTAGACTTGTTTCTATTGTAAATTAGACTAAGCAATGGGTTCACGTCGACGGGCATTTTCGTAGCTTATCTACTGAGCACAGTGATGCCGTGGAGACAAGCTGCTTTTTACATTTCTAACGCATACCCGAAGGCCCTACGCGCAAACATTTTGTAGTAGAGCCCGCAGGCTAGCGGATTCCGAAAATTCTGACAGTGGGCAGGGTCTATTACAAAATGTTTGAGTAGAGTGCCTTCATAACGCGCGCATTAGAAAATTTCTGATAGAATTTTTCTTATATTGTGTAGCTGGACTTGATAGCACTCACTGTGCCATTGGCTACCATGGTGCTCTTTATCTAAAGAACTATAGCGATATCGTAATAGGACCTGTTTCTTTATCAATTGGGCTTATCTCAGTAGTTTATTTTTTGTCTCCCACTTTTTTAAGAAGCATTGAGTGTGGTTAAAGTGCCTTCCCGAAGTCGAATTAAATAAGTCGCTCGTAACTGCTGGCGGGGCGCAATTAATGTATCCTCCGCTAAGCTAAATGCTGTCGGTCGTTAGCGTCGTCATCTTCGGTCGTCGTCTGGGTACTCCACAAGCGTAAGCGTGTTTTGAGAAAGCGTATTTTATGTATTTTAAACACATTTACCTCCGGTTTCTGATTTGAGAATTCGGGATAAGCAAATACTTAAGTAACATCTGAGTATGGAGTTGTCAAAAAAATGACGGATTTTAAAGCATGTTTTTGACAACTTTGTACTCAATTATTACTGAAGTATTTGCTTGTCCCAAATTCTCAAATCAGAAACCGGAGGTTAATGAATGAGGTTTGAGCAAAGCTGTTCTATGCGCATCACTATGTAATAAAGTTTTATGTTCTGACTCAGTTTATGGATAATAAAGACAGTAGGTAGTCTATAACTATATTATAATATTAACTATGTTGTAAAACTTGTTATTTATTATTTTTTATTAGACTAACTGCCGCTTTAGAAATAACAGACAAATGGTTGGAATTAATTAAAATAACAAGACTAAATAGTTCTTAATCAGCTATCTTAAGAGTGATCTTCTAAAGACAAAAGATTAACTATGTCAGTTAGGACAGGTCAACTCAAACCTGCTATGGCTCTTTTATTAAAAGGCCATTCCAGACGTTGCCCTACATTGTTACACTCACATTGTTTTGTACTACAATGTCTGGACTTTAAAAGAGACCTTGACCTCTGATTTTGTTTCGGTTTTTCTTCTCAGAGCTAGTCAGATAGGAAATTCCGGCGCCATCTAGTTTTAAAAACATTACATTGACTTGTAAAAGTGTCTGTAACAGATTTATTTACAGAAATAAATATTATTTCATATGTATTAGTTAACTATAAAACTTGTTAATGAAGATCAGTTCAATTATTAGGTAATAACTCGGAATCGGTAATCAATAATTAGTGAACTACTGATAAAATTGGGCTTATTTTAAGGTAGATACTAGTATGTCGCAGGAACATGGTTATAGCCGTTAGATGATCATTTTCCTAGCGATATGATCATATTTATTGGACGATGCGTATAAAAAAGCGTTTCATAAGCATCTCCCTAGGAATATGATTATAATACTAGTAACGTGATAATAACATCGGTTTATAAGCATTTCACTAGATTAGTCTACTTATAGTTAAGTACAAGTGAATTAAATAATACAATAAATTCAAAATATTCCATAATGACGACAGCCTTCTCGTAATCCTATAAATTATTTTTCCATTTAAATAATTTATGAGATTTATTGTGTTTATTTCCCACTCTTAGTCAATATTTATAGCGATATGAATAATGACTAACGTCGCCCTAATTGATCATTTAAATAAAAAATAGTTTATGGCCTATAAGAATTTTCAACGTCATTATATTCATTTGGTCAAAAACTTGTTTAGGCGTTAATGTTCACGTAAGTAAATATTAATGACAAAATTATATCACATTCATGTAGGTACCTACTGTTCTTGGAAAAAATGCGGAATAGTTATTTATAATACATCTCTAAATAGATAATACTTAGAACAAAATTAAATAAAGTATGTTCTAAGCGAACATTCGTTGGTCATTAGAATGGCTATATTTGGCTGAAATTTTACGGGTTGACGTAAGCGCATAAATGATAACGTAACCAAAAGCGAATCAAGAATAGAACGATCAATAAACTTAAAAACAAGATAACACATTAAACGGATGACATCTGATTAAAGAACTATTAAATAAATAATAAAATACGACCAACAGATTTATTTTTAGATAAAGTAAGTACTTAAACACGATTTACGACGTTGTCTATTGAAGATACTAGAGATGCCAAATAACAAAAAATTATATAATTGAAAAAAATTGCTTTTACATAATTTGTTTACTGATTTGGTTTGGTAATGATCAATTTTCTACATCTAGCGGATCATTAAAATGTTCCACTTGAATTCCAACGATTAAACGAGCCGATGTTCTTCCGAGAATAAATAAAATCTGGTCCAAAATGATAGACAGCTGAATTTTAATAAATTCCTTTACAGTTGGAATAACCGGCAAGAACCAGTTACTTGTACGTGCAAAGGTTGATGTATTGGGCGTTAAAATAATTAATACATAATAAATATTGAAGGTCAAAAAGCGTGTAAATGTAACGCAGTTGCGGTTCATTTAATTTAAATAACAAAGCCTTGTTGAAGAAACACTGCTGTGTTTTATTTGTTTTTAGTAGTATTATGTCAGATGGTCAGAGTCGGGCTTGTCTTCTAATACAAAAATGGTTTAGAATTCTTTAAAAAAAAAAGAATTGTAGATTGAATACAGGTTTTTTGTTTCTTTTGGGCTACTTCTTGATGTTCCTTGCGGACCGTTTCTACGTAACCGGGCGGTTATTGACGAGACTTAAAGATCTCCAGCCAATCCTACTCGCGTGATTTTTAAATCAGGATTGCCCGATTAGTTTCTAGCTTAACCGGACAGCCCTTATTCATGAGCTCCACCCAAATGGCGAGGTCGCGAACCCAACTTCCGTAAATATAATAATCATCGTTATAAAGGTAGCCTATTAAAATACACTGCTTTAACCTTTCTCATGTTGCGTTAATCGTTGCTCCGCTCAGAGATAATATGAGGAGGTGGCGAATGAAACAGTCTAATAATTACACAACATTAAATTTTACAGGAAGTGCAAAAAACTGAATGACGTACGTAATTACGAACTTTAAACTCTAACTCGCTTTAAGCACAATTTTAGACCGTTTTTATTGAAAACGAGTGCCTACAGAGTTAGATAGAACCAGGGTCCTTGAACAGACGCATAAATTGACCAGAAGTGTAATAAGATCATTTTGTTCGTGGTTCATCCATCACGCCACATGCGAACTATTCAAGCCTACATCGCGATATCAAGATTTAACACGCAGATAGATACAACCTCCCAACATCAACCGTTGGGCAGTAGCCCAACAAGACTCTGCCTGGTTGGAGGATCCTCCCTTTGGTTGGAGGAACACTACACCTAGTTTCTCCACAGTGGTTCCCATTGACCTAGAAACATATGGACCAAGGGTCTAGTATAAAATTCACGAAAAAAGTGTCCTGAGTTTATACATCACCAGAGCGCGCGTCAAGGCACACCGCCATATAATCTTAGAAATACCAACAAACTAATTTAAATCCTATGTCGTCATCGCAATGCCTAATTTAGCTTTTGACCAGAAAATTCTACTGCCATTAAATTAAATGTTTTAGTAAAAAAAAATTAGCGCTGACCCGAGGTCAATGTCGGCTCCTCATATTACACAGTGGTCCAGACAACAGAACTGATATTAAAGGTGAACTTTTTTGTCTGTAATATTGAAGCGAAGAAACTCACAAACGTAATTTTGTGATCATTAAGTGTAATTTTAAGCCAAACTTCCTTGAGCTAGGTGATTATTTATATCTGATGCTGTAACATTAAATATAATAGGATGCGTTAATCAAACTCTTCGCCTTGGCCGACTGATTATATAGGTGCCGTATAAAATAAGTCAAACTTAAGGTTTAAGCGGATGTCGTAGGGGTTGCACTTAAAAAGCGTACGGGGTGCGCCGTCAGATCATATTGGTACAATAGTAAATAAGCAGCCCATTAATGTGCTACTGCTGGGCACGGACCTCTTATCAGAATGAAAAGGGTCTGGCCTTAGTCCACCACACTGGCCTGGGGGCCTACTCCCTAAGTCCGTCAACGAAGTTAGTCGCCCGTCCGAAAGTAGCCCGAAACGTAGGAGTGAACAAAACAAGTGTCAAGTTCAACTTTTCGGACGGGCAAAAACACATCGGTAGTAGGGACAACTGTCAAATCGTGTTGTCATTCATTCTTAGTTCGGGCCCCAAAATAATCGTATGTCCGTAGGTGATAGGGAGTAGCATACGCTCGTAACTAAGGCCGAAACCACTGACTTCGTGCTTCGGGAGTAGACCCCCTGATGCGGGTTGGCAGACTACAAATACCATCGAGAACATTTTTGTGACCGTCAGGATGGCTGGACCAAACGAGTTATGTATATGAGACCATGTGCACTGTTTAATACCTATTTGCTACTATAATATAATATAAAATTATGTAAAGTAACAACAAAAGTAAAGTTGAACACAATAATTTATCATCACAGTTGTGAATATTGTGGGTAGTTTTAAATAAAAATAATCTAAGATGCTTTTATTAATAACTTTTATAGGAGCTTCTTAAAATTATGTAAAAATATATATGTTAAGTTAGCAAACAGGTAGTAAATATTTACATTAACAACGCGGTTAATACAACACTAAAACTATGTGAACTTAGAAGTGATCAGCCAACCTGACGTCAGAATGGCTGACCACTTTATTTCTTTGATTATATTTCTTTCTTAACGCAAAGGTAGCAAATATTTCATTATAGGTAGTAAATAGTAGCAAATAGGTATTAAACAGTGCACATGGTCTCATGTACATATCTCGTTTGGTCCAGCCATCCTGACGGTCACATATTTCCTCACGATATTTTCATTCAGCGTTAACACAAAATAATGATAATCAAATTCTAATCCACATGGGAAGCAAAAAACAGCCAGGATCGAACTCAGACCCTTCTTTACGGAAGGCAGCCTTAAACCGTTAGGCTATAACAAACAGTTATAGCCAAAGGACGCTACGAATAGTGCTAAACTCGTTGCTGAGTTCTGGGCCTACACAATGTAGATTGTAATCGACACGCTAAGAAGAAGAAGAACTGATTTAAAGTAAATAAAACGAACAAAATGTTGGTCGACTTCTTCAAATCCGGTAGTGTAGAGATGGATCTCAATTGAAATATTCATTTTCTAGCGTTCATGATTAATTAAAACTTGAATCAGTCAACTCAGCCAGTTCCGCCAGAGAACCGTTAATACTTAAAATATGGACAGATCCTGTATATTTTATAACGTTGCATTGAAAACATTCGCTGTTTTTTTATTTATTTTATAGCTATAGTAAAAATCCATGTTGTTTATTTAATTAGTTCATAGACTGGACAGGTACCTATCTGTTAATTAATTATTATTGTGATAAGAGCAATATTTTAATGAGCAAGGTCTGGTCCCCGTTGAATGAATATTTATATAAATAGGTGCTGTAAATAATTATAGAGGAACTTGTCATTTATGTAGATCTTTATATTTATGTTTATTGAGCAATTCAAATAGTTACAATGATTTGTTCTACGAACGATAAAAGATTAATAAAATTAAATATGTAGGTATTTACGAAATAGAAAATCTCGTTTCTTGAATCAAAATTGCGGATCTACACGTTTGTATATAAAGAAAAATGATACTCAAAGATAAGGAAAATAAATCTCAAAACTATTTGTGAATGAGAAACTAAAAGTATCAAATTAGTTTTTTTTAATGTTAATATTTATTTAAGTCACAACCTAATTTTATCTCGAGTATCTGTTTCATGACATGATATATACTAAATAATGTATTTAATTCACTGCAGAAGATTCAATTGTATTCATATGTCGATGAATAAATAAAATGGATTTCCTAATTGATCCAATGCATATATCTCTGAGCAGAGTCGTTTTTTTCACCATGGAAAAGATATGGATCATTTAAAAATTATAAGTAGGTAGTTCATGAATGAAACATACGCAAACAAATTCAGTATTATTTCTTTAATTAAAGTCCTCAGTCTATCAATTCACACACACACACATACCCCAGTTTATACATATAGGTAGATTCAAATACGTTTAAAAAGATGCTGACGGCCATGATGCAGCAATTACTTTGTTAGCCTAATAGTAGTGTCTGGTACAACTAGTAACAAATTATACCCATTTGAGTTACTTCACTTATTATAACTTGTATAATGATGTGTAAAATACCACTTAGATTTACATTGATCCGTCGATTTGGTTTTAAATACAAAGGAAAAATACCTCTTTCCTATACTCATTTATGAAACATGGACTCATATTGAGCAGTCATCCAGAGATGTACTTTGAGTGGTATATACCTGTGTACTAAGTAAACTTATTTAAAAACTACAAATTCACCGAAGCTTACACGAGGTGATTTATTAATTCAGACTCCGTACATAAAACCATAAATAAGATTACCTTTAGGCTTGATCTTAACCTTGACCGACAAAGCCGTCGAGTAATTATATCGGTCAACCTTTAGAAGCATCGGTTCCGTTTTATTATCATACCCCACGTCACACGTCCCATCTAATGATTTACCACGATAAAAACGAGCAATCCCTGGAAATGTAATGACCTCAACTTTCAAACTTTAAAGTTCAAACTAGTTTCACTTCACTTCGTAGTTATCTTATTCAATCGTTACGGCTTTTTGAATAAAAAGTTCTTGTGGATCGTTATTAAAATAATGTTAATGATGATCTACAAGATGTTTTGTAACTGATATAAAAATACAAAACATACAAACCTCGCCATTCATCTGGTATGCAGCTATGTTTTCTTTACTTGTGGTTTACTTATTATCATTTTCGAATAGAATTAATGCTAGTATTGCATTTACAAAAGCCAACTACAAAATTCGTTAACGAACTACACTCACCGGTATAATTAGCGGAACGCAACAAAAAACCATGTTTTTTCCATAATTTTGTATTGTACATTAATGTTTTTGTTTAAATATTTTACAATTAGGGTTAAATGCATTAAAAAGATAAATAATCATTTCATTGAATTTGGCAATTTAAATCTCTAATTTGCTAAAATATCCATTTTGTAACTTCCGGCGCAAATTTTTTGGGATAATTAATTTGCTATTTATTTTATTTTTTTGTTTGTTTTATCACCTTTTCTATATTGCTAGGGTATCAGTATTATGACATGTTTTTCCATCCAATTTTTTAATCCATTATCTTTTCATAAGGCAAATTGTCCCCATACTCCCGTGAAACACTTTTTGATCCTCTAATGTTTCTGGGTGGCTGGTTTTTTTTCTCTAACCCTATTTTCCGTCAAGGCCAAGTCATATTCTATTGGACTCATGTCTGGGGTCCACGTTGACCCACCCTGGTGGGTTATTACAACATCTTATATGAAATTGCGGACCACGAATACACAGTCCGGCCACAAATAATCATGCATATTTTATTTTTCTTGTCTGATAATTCCTCAAGTGGCATCGCATGAGGTTCTAGGATGTCTATCCTGCAAAAATAAGTAGCCAATAAGCCTCCTTCAATAATGCCTAGCTCCGTGTGCGCTTCAAAACAAGTGACACCCCAAACCATTACTGAAGCCTCCAGTACATTCACACATTCCTGTAAAATTTGACTGTTCAAACCGATTCCCTTGACGTATCCATATTCTATGCCTCACATCAAAAAAATGTATATCAAGAGCCTTAACCGGTTTGAACTGCCATAAACCAATCATCAGCGGCGCTTTTTCCTTGGTTTCTGCATTATTCTGATCTTGTAATGAAACATCCTGTCTGCTTTTACCGATGGACATTGCGAGGAATGACTAATATCGATACACCCAGTGCTTAACTTACTGCACGATAGGTTTGACTTTCATCGATCACTGTAACATCCCTCGTAGCTTTTGTCACAGGTAATTTACTTCTTTCAGCCTCTATGCAATGTTTATTCTCCAAATGCAATAAAAACACTAAGACCAAACCACCAGTACTTAAATAAAACAAAGTTCCGATCAAAAAAACAAAGGACAAAATCTTTGTAAAATAAAAACTAGGCCTAATTTACCTCTAATCGCTTAGGAAAACCAAATTTTTCTTCAACATGCAAGTCCTAATTGAAGGTTCTTTTGAATAAAAAATCGTCATAGCATTATCAGTACAATATAATAAAAAAAAATAAAAAAATATTACGTTCCGCTAATTATGCCGGTGAGTGTATATTCAGATAAGATTTAACTGAATGAAAAATGTTATAAGTAACAATGAAATCATAGTATGATGAACGGAACCACTGATAACTTAAACAGAAGCGGAGCAAAAAGGTCGCAACCTTTTAACTGATTAAGATAAAGGATTAAATTAAAACGACTACATAATTCGTATTAATATTTACGGTGTAAAAACAAACTCATTAATCCTAAGTAGCCTCGTTGACCTAGTTGTGACCAGCAGGGTTGCAGGTCATTTCATGCGCACGATTCCCAGTTCCGACAAAGAGTAATTGGTACTGTTTAAAAATCTTACAATTAGTAATAATCGTCAAAAATTACCCTTACACTCTTTCATATAGATCATCAGCAAATAGCATTTTTTTTAAAGTTAAAGGTAAATGAAGCTTTATGTAAATAAATTCAGACTGTAATATCTTCATTTCAGGTACCCGAAACACCAATATGGCTTCTATCAAAAGGCCGTCAAAAAGAAGCCCTCAAGTCGCTCTGCCGCCTACGAGGCTGGGCTAAACCTGAAGACGTCAAAGAAGAATTCGATGAACTGCTCCAATACTACGAAACATTACAACGATGTGTTTTATGTGCCAAAGAAGGGAAAATGGTGGAGCCATGTGAACACAAAAGTACAAGTTCACTGAAAAAGATTATTATGAAGATAAAATACGTGTTTTTCGTAAAGGAGACTATGAAGCCCTTTATGCTGGTTTTGGCATATTTCTTCTTCTACACCATGAGTGGAGCGTTACCGGTTAGACCGAATATGGTGAATGTATGCAAGGCTCTGGGAATGAAGTATGATCCTAAGACGATAGTTGTAAGTATTTCATTATTTTAACATCTTGCAGATTCAAAATTTTAACATCAAGCGTACATAAATGAAAACAAAAAAAAAATGATTTATTTTTTAAAACGTTTTTTATATTATTTAACCAACATGGTCGTATACAGAAGAAACAAAATTGATAACCAATATTTTTGTAATTAACGAATATCGACTCCTTCTTATGAAAAATTATTAACGAGTATTATAATTATATTAATGCATAAGGTGCGAACGATGTCGTTATGTAGGTAGATAACAATATAAATTATACATTTGTTTATATAATTAGACAGGTGAGATGAAATTGTTGTTGACCTTAAAGAACTAGTTATTTACGTAATACCGGAATCAGGATAAAATTTAAGGAATGCAATTATAAGAAAACATTTCAACATCAAAATAAGTTCGAGGCCAACTTATCCAACAAATTAATATACAATTTTACAAATGCTGTTTTAATTATGATGTTCTCTCATACTTTCTCTATTTTGTAAAACTGGGAAAGAACAAGAACTCATATTTAAAGTCTAGAATTCTGGACATTTCATTTTAGTCACAACAAAAAACATCAACCGTTTTATAATGGCTACGTACGATAGAATTTTTATCATCATACTCGTATTAACTATCTGGCTCAACTAGCGACATCTTTTCATTTGCCATTAAAACATTATATTATAGACATACTGCATAGCGTATCCAATACAATACTCAAGCAAATGCTTTTTCTTAAGTGAAATTTCTACACATAAAAACACCATCATAAATATGATTCATTTCTAAATTCCAGGTCGTCGTTGGTGCATTGTTTATACTGACGAGTATGCTCTCAGCTAGCATAGTCAAAACGATCGGCAAGAGGAAGCTGGTCATTGGTTCCATGTTAGCCACTTCATGCTGCAGCATTGCCCTCAGTGTCTACGCCCGTACCAACCTTCCTTCCACCGTCTTCTCCTACGAGGTGGAAACTTTCACTGATAAGAAGGAGATTCTACCTGTGGTGATTTTCTTAATGCTCATATGCTTCAACAGCCTTGGAATACCTTGGGTGCTATTGTCTGAAGTGTTCCCGTTCAGGTAAATTTTATAATTGTTTATTTATTTATTTATTTTCTCTATCTTACATCTACATCTACATATATCTTACATTACAGGTTGCGCCTATATAAAATAATTGTTAATCAATTACACCTATAACTTATTATAAACAATGCATTTTTTTTGCAATGCATTGTTAATACGACGGGTAGAATATACGACCATTATTTTTAAACTAAATCCTTCTTATTCCGAGATGCCCATGCCTAACAGTGGGACAGTTATAGGCAGATTAAGAAAAGAAGAGGAAATAAAAAAAAAACGCTCAAATATGATCTACTACTTTACGTTTAAAAATCTTTTTTATAAATTCATCATACTTTCTGTTTTTTTCAATGAGTATATTCTTTGCCATGAACTACTACTACGGTACATACATATTTATGACTTCAAAATGCATTTCAATAATGTTTATTATCTTCACTTCCAGGAGTCGCGGTATCGCCACAGCTATGGCCGCTGCTTCCAACTACATCATATACTTCGCGGCAGCCAAAACAAACTACAATATCGAATACGCGTTCCATCTCAGTGGGACTTTCGGGTTATATGCCATTTTCGGCTTTATCGGAACAGTATACCTTTACTTATTCCTACCGGAGACCGAGAACAAAACTCTTGCGGAAATTGAAGCTTTTTACAAAAGTGATAGAAAAATATTCGCTGATGATTTCGTAATAAACGCCTTTAGGAAAAAGAAGAGCATGAACGGTGATGCCAACAAACCAATGCTAGTCAAATCTGCAAACTGAACGCAGTAGGTAAATGAGTTTAAATATTTAAACCCAAGTGCTACGTGTGATGGCTAGCGTCTATTAGATAGATTCGTGATGCATCCTCGCCTGTTACTGACGAAGTCAAAACAGATTCAACAATTGTATCATTCGTTATACAATTTGTTACTATAGTGGTACTTATACACGATTCTTCCTCTGTTACCTTTTAGAGTTATTCCGGCTTGATGTGGTCCTCTTCTTATACGTAACAAAAATACAGGTATTAAAATAGTACCCACATTCAAGTTTCATTGTAGTCGTATCAGTAATAGGAAATAAAAACGTATACGTATTAAAAAATAAGCAATAGTTTTATTTAGCAAATTATATTCAGATATGTAAGTTGATATTTTAGTATGTTTCTAGGTTATGACAAATTGCTTCAGCTGAACCTCAAATGAAAACTGATGTTTTAAAAAAACTCATGGTATTCGATTACTAATTACTTTCTGTACATATTTTCAAAATAAGTTATGGTTTTCCGATTTGAATGTGCGATGATGTTTCGTTCATCGGTAAAAAGTGGCGTTCAAATAGAGGTTTACCATAAATGTAAAAAAATTAGGATCTTTTAGTTAATACTAAAAGATCCTATATTTTTCGAAGCACTAACTTGATACAATATTAGTTACTTTCTTTTCATATAATCTGAATCTTTTTCTAGGTACTAACCTAAATTCAGCTGCTATATTTTACGCAGAACTACTGCCTACTACACCTCCTACATTAGTATATGAGAACATAGGAAAATTCAAATTAGTAAACATATTAACTTTACCTAAACACCTATTTATTGATGGTTCCATTCCACGTCTACTATAGTATAGTATAAATATATTATCATAACAGACATAAAATTAACAATTTGCGTCTACACAAACTGTGTCTTTTCGGGATTAGATACAGAATAAATCTTGCCTTATTGTTATCTTGTATATAAGAAAATAAAATATGAAACTTATCATATCATGTGAACCTCAGAACGAGACTGATCGAGATTCAAAGTGATTATAATAAAAACGTGTAAATATTGTTGCGTATATATAACATTAAATCGTTTTAAATTGTCTTTCTTGTTTCACTTCTCCTAAGACTGTAAGGTGGAATATCTACTTGTAAATTACCCCTTTCACTGGTTGTTTTCGTTTTCAACCCGCATTTTCTACCCATGAATACTTTATTCCGTTTCAGAAGGTTCAGATTGGATTATTTACTATCAATTTTAGCACGTGGGTAGTAAAATGCGGGTTGAAAACGGAAACACCTTTTTCACTACGTACAATAATATATTCTATTATTAGAGATTTAATGATGTCATGTGGGTAGCCGCACATATTTACTTTACGAGCTGTCAAAACTGTCTATAAAAGAGTATGCGGTGCGGTACTTGGGGCCTCACTTTTGCTACGACCTTTGGGTCGGACGGACGTTCACAATTGTATTTATTGTTGTTCTGTTTTATTTAAAGATTGAAATTATGACTGTGTTTGTTATTCCTTCATTGGAATAATAACTGATCGTAATAAAGTATTCAGTTCAATTGTACCATCCTGTTTTTAATCAATAACGCCCCTGAAAGCTAAAAGGCTATTAATCCTATTAGTAAATTCTGTTATTTTATTAGCTATCCTTCGGGGTACGCTTTTACTATATTATAAATTAAGTAATGGACCCAAAATTGCACCTTGTGGCACCCCTGTTTGACTTAGTAGATAACATGTGAACACAAATAAACTTATCCACTTGATAGTTGTGTTTTGTGGGCAAATCAGCCGAGCGCCTGCTAAAACATATCTAATTATTTCATAGAACAGTACGCAGATCTATTTATGAGAATTGTAAACTCCGAAATAAAAACTCTCTTAAGCAGATAATCCGGAGATGTAAAATCTTTATTTTTAAATTGGTTTTGACAACATGTTTTATTTCAGCCAACAGATTGTAAAATCCTAAAAAAGTCTCTAGTTTCCCCTTTTACTGTTGTAAACCACGTACTTGGCATTCCACACTTTTTTGTTGATTTTTCTCCGTGGTGAGGAAGATCTTTCTTTATTTTTTTACAAAGCGTCACCGCGTCACTAATTTTGTCTGCGCAAGGGCTTATTTCACATTCTGGAAAAATAAATGGATAAATAAATAATAACCACGTCTACCTGGGCGGTACAAAAATACCCGTGTTTGAAGACATTTGGCGTTGCTAAGGCAAGTTGGTGTTACCATCGCATTCTCTCATTCATAAAAAGGCGCCAAAATAATTTTGACACTGATTATTCATAAGTGAGTTTTGATTTTGCCACAATGTAAAGTAGTTTTTGCTAAGATTGAAAAAGCGCAGTATCATTTAGTGATTCGCTTTGTGCTTTTGAATAGAATAAAAGCGAACTTAGATGCTGTTTATTGGGACACTTCGCCATTTATGACTACAGTCCGATATTGGTTCAACGAATTTAAACACGGCCGTACATTCGTTTTTCATGAAGAGGACCTAGGACGCCCAGTAGATGTGGTTACCGAGGAAATCATCGAGAAAGTCCACAACATGATTCTCACTGATGGACGAACGAAAAGGCGCGAAGAAGCGGAGGCTGTAGCTGTGTGAACGGGAACGGTAATTAATATTTTGTATGATAATAAGTTAGCGATGAAAATGTTATCAGCTTGATCGGTGAGGTGATTGCTCACGGTGGATAACAAGCGGGCGCGACTCACAACTTAACTGTGGAGCAATTTAAGTGAGATCCGAAAGACTTTTTGCTTTAAGTTGTCACTTGATGAGACCTGGATGCGTCAATACACACGGGAACCAAGCAAAAATCAAAATAATGGGTTGCTCTCAGTGAATCTGCTCCAAAGAAGGCGAAAAGTTAAGTTAGTGACGATTTTTTGAGATGCGAAGGGCGTCGTACTCAAGGAATTCTTAGAGAAAGGGAAAACAATAACTGGACAGTACTAAATACTATAGTGAGTTATTAGACCGCTTTGACAGGAAATTGAAGAAGACACGGCCCCATTTGGCGAAGAAGAAACTGCTGTTTCTATAGCACACTGAATTTGCCCGACCTGGCTCCCTACGATTTCTTCTTGTTCACAAGCCTAAAAAAATGGCTTGCTCATCGTTGACACAGAGGTTTTGAGAGATGAACAATTCCTATTTTTGGATGGATTAAAATATTATAGGGCCGTTAGAAGAAGCGTATATCTAGGAAAAGGAGATTATGTTGAGAAATAAATAATCTGATTTTGAAAAGAATGCCATCTTCATTCCTAACACAGGTACTTTTTGAACCGCCCTATACATCTATTCAAAAACTAAAGGTTGTTGTCTCATGTTGCAATAAAAGTTGTCGAAACAAGAACGACTTGTGAAATTTTGTAACTGCTGTACGTTCTATACCATAATTATGAATATACAAATTGAGGGAATCGTGACTATTTAGCTCCGTGCAGATTTAGTTGTAGGTGTTCATGCCTTGTGCCTTGATGGAGACTGTTTTTTTTTTTCACACGTTTTTATTTATAAGCTATCGGCATCCTTCACTAGGTAGCGGGATTTGTTCGAAAGAGTTACCGCGGCCCTAGAACGCAAAGGGCATTAGGAGGAACATGGATGGGTTTTAGTCAGTAAGAGTCTGACACTCCTTTGAGCTCCGCCCAGAGCGGAAGAAGTCTTATGATGATCTTAAAAAAAAACCTCCTCTAGTTGGTTTGCAGAATGCCAGACGCCTGTAAAGCACTGATATTAAAGCTGATGTTCACCAACATTAATTATCTAGATAAACAATGGATTACTCGAAAACTATACCTAGAGTTTTTGGTAAAAATTGTTTAACCAGAGAATTTATGTTGGTGAATACCACCCATAGCTGCTGGTTATATTAGAACCCGACTTGTATGTAGTTATGGAAACCATAGCCTGATGGTCTGATCACACAGAATATCCACTAAATAAGATTTCTAATTAAAATATAAGACATCATATAATTCACTGATTTAATCAATATAAAAACTTGCACATACATTAATAACGATGGCCAAAATTTCGTCTTCGTTTCCTCGTCGTAGTGATCCATATGACAGGTCTTTCACATCTAATAGACTTGCACGGAGCTGTTGGGTACCACCACGAATAAGGTTTTGTAGAACTTGTTTCCGTAATCTCATCAACACCCTTAAGTTTAAGGTTTTCAGGTGCCTGCGTCGTCGTCACTTCTATTTCCGGAGCTATCTCGACATGTCGACAGTTTTCACGTACTAAGTCCGTGTCATTTGGCAACACAATTAAAGGACACTCAAAATTTGTTGATGGTATAGTATAGGTTGATGCCAAAGTAGAGGTTGATGGCACAGTATAGGTTGATGGCTCAGTATAGGTTGGTGGCACAGTATTGGTTGATGGCACAGAATATGTTGTAGGTACAGGTTCAATTGATAGGTTATATTCCGAGGATACAGTAGTCGTTTTTGTTGTAAACCATGTGGTAGGCCTGTCACAAGGCGGTTTGTAATACTCGGTACAGTTTTCTTCATTTCTGACGTTTGAATTTTTTTCAATATCATTTTCAAGATAGTCTGTTTCCGTGTCTATGGGGACTATATTAAAGGGTTTGAATGGTGCCAAAGTCGGTTTTTTTCCTCCACAGCATATTACGATGTAACCTGAAAAACAATGCATATATTTATTAATTAAGTTGTTAAGTATGATATCATTAATAATTTGAGCCATTACATAGCTTAATTAAACATTAAAATTTTCCTCCATTTCTTTTTTTCAAGATACGTCAGTTACCGAAATTTAATATTTTAGCTGGGCTTTAAATAAAATAACTCAAACCAAAGTACAAAATATGTATTCAACTTAATAATAATTCGTAAGTACACATACATTATTCATGATATCCAGAATATTTTCTTCGCTTCCTCATCCTCATTGTGGTGATCCATGTATGAGGTCTCTCGCATTTGTTATTTTTACATATCGTTGGGTACCACCAACTTTTTGGGTTTGTTTGGTTCTTGTTGGGTTTAGTTTCAGTGTAAATTGGACGTGTTGAAGTTAGTGGTTTATCTGTATTCATTATTGTTATCGGTAGCGGGTAGCACTGGGCAATGTTGACAAGAGAGGGTAGTCGTCGATATGGATCGGCCCACCCGAGGTTATAAAGGCGGTGGTCATTCGACGAAGCGGGAGCATTCCGTGTTGAACAGCTGAAGAAGTCTGACCTTTTATATCTGATTAGCTTGTCCTTATTTTATGATCTTGTAATAATTGTGTAAAGTAATATACTGTGATCTAGTTAATGTTACTAATATTAACCCAAATACAAGTACTCTCAGTGGTGGAGAGTCTATGTTGGTTTTATTTACTGTGTTTACCTTGCTCGCAATCCTGACATAACGATATTAGCTAAAACTGTAATGATAGAATCACCCCTGAACGATTATATTGTTGTGTCTTTTACATCAGAAGTGGAACAAGAAAAAACCAGTCCACATTATGATTGTATACCCACATGTAAATATTTTTGAAAAGTTAAATCCCCTATAGACGGACTGACAAAAACTTGATTATATTACAATGGTGAGAAATGTGAGAATGAGAAAATGTGATAAATCCGGTGAGTCACAACCATTTTATTATGTGTGAAGGAATTTTGATGAAGGAAATATAATATAAGAGGTTATTTATTCGTGTAAAATAAATATTAAATGATATCTTTGCTTATTCATGTAAAATAAAAGAGATGTTATCTGTATTTATCCGTGTAAAATAAATGAGATGATATCTGTGTTTATTAGTATAAAATAAATATGATGGTATCTGTATTTATTCGTGGAAAATAAATACGGCATCTGTATTTATTCGTGTAGGAAAATACATTGCAAGTCGTATTAGAGTTTGTGGTGAGATGCAACCAGGGTTGATCTTTGGCACCGCCCGGTTTGGCCAGCCGGGGTTGGCCAAAGGCTTCGCCTGGGGAAAACTGAAACTCTAACGTGGCGAAGCAATTGTTATAGGGCTGGAACCAAGGCGGGATATGCCATGATATGGCTAGATCCAAGGCGGGTGATGCCATGTTGATAAAGCAGGATCCCAGGCGGGTGATGCCAAATGAGTTGGCTAAATCCAAGGCGGGTGATGCTATTAATTGATAAATGAAAATGCAGTGAAAATGAGATTCTGTTTTGAATTAATGTTTTGAAAAAGTTTTGAAAATATTGATATTTGTTTTGATTGGTTTTGTTATAATTCTTGTTGTAGAATGGTACAAAATAGTTTATTGAAATTAAAAAGTAATTTGTTATTATTATTCTCTTCTGGTTTAAAATGTATTTTTGCAGACGAAAACAGGAAATTGTATTTATTATTGACGATAATTACTATGATGACTTCCGTTAAAGATTAATTTGTCAAATTTAATTTTAAATAAGAAATAATTTGACTTATTTTCGTTAAAGATGTGTTTAATATGTATTGTATTGTTGTAAAAAGGTTGTATTAATAGCACATTATAGAAATGTTATGTAAGTTTACAACATCATGTCAGTTTTGTAATAAGAGTTATGAATAATTGAGATATTTGATCATGAAAAATTTTAAAGGTTGATACTTAAGTAATATGATTTTGGGAATAATTGAGATAATATTTTAAGTGTTTATAATTATGTACTATGATACTGTGAATAATGATTAAAGATTTAAAGATATTTAACCATGAAACATTTAGGATGTTTGTTTTATGATTTTGTGAAGAATTGAGATATTTAAGAATGTAGGATGTTGTGAATAATAATGAGATATTGAATCGTGAATTATTTTAAGGGTTGATATGTACTATGAGTTTGTGAATAATGAGATATTTAATCTTGAAATATTTTGAGTGTTTAACGTACTACGAGTTTGAAGTGTTTATATGCTGGTAAAATGAATTGTGAATAATTGAGATTTATAATCATGGAATATTTTAAGTGTTAAATGTACTATGAGTTTGTAAATTATTGAGATATTATGTTGTGATTTTGTGAATAATTAGGTATGAGATTTTTACGAATGAAATATTTTAAGTGTTTATGTATTATGGCTTTGTGAATCGTTGAAATATTTAACCAAGAAATATTTTAAGTGTTTATGTATTATGAATTTGTGAAAAACTATAATGAGATATTTAGCCCTGAAAAATATTGTAAATGTATTTAAATGATTTTATGAATTTGTGTATGATGAGATTGTGTGTTTATGTACCTATTATGATTTATTGAATAACTAAAATTTGATGTATAACCAAAGTAGAACTGTCTAATAGGCATCTGAGATAGTATTTTATTGTGAGAATGTTGAAATCTAATGTGTGGATGTTTGTAAGTAAGTAAGTTTGATACGAGAAGTTATGAACGAATATAGAACTAGGTTGATACTGAATGAATATCAACTAGTTTAAGTCATGGGTGATGAGCTTGTTGGCCGTCGATGGGATAACAAGCTCTAATCGATTCAAACATTCTTTGGATGCTTTTCATTTTACTTTGGTCAAAGACATGAGTAAGATGACGAGGTCAAAGATCAGGTGTGGCCGAGATGTGTACTGTATTATTTGTTTCTGTTTAAGGTCCAGAGGTGTCACTGAAGTTAGGCCTTGATGTACAATCTTGACGATGGGGTTGATGGTGCGTCGACCACCAACCACCAACACACGAGGACGTGTGTTTTGCAGGAGGGCCGTGTTATCGGTAGCGGGTAGCACTGGGCAATGTTGACAAGAGAGGGTAGTCGTCGATATGGATCGGCCCACCCGAGGTTATAAAGGCGGTGGTCATTCGACGAAGCGGGAGCATTCCGTGTTGAACAGCTGAAGAAGTCTGACCTTTTATATCTGATTAGCTTGTCCTTATTTTATGATCTTGTAATAATTGTGTAAAGTAATATACTGTGATCTAGTTAATGTTACTAATATTAACCCAAATACAAGTACTCTCAGTGGTGGAGAGTCTATGTTGGTTTTATTTACTGTGTTTACCTTGCTCGCAATCCTGACATAACGATATTAGCTAAAACTGTAATGATAGAATCACCCCTGAACGATTATATTGTTGTGTCTTTTACATTATTGGTGGATCATTACTTGTTTCAGTTTGAAGGCTTTCTTTCGGCTTTTCGGTTGTTGTCGCTGATGGTTTAGGTGTAGTTCTAGCCGTGCTCGGTGCAACAGTTGTCAATTGAATTAATTTAGACGTAGTTGTTGCTGTACTTGTAGTTAATACTGTAAAGGCTGTTCCACGAGAAGATAAAAACAATTTAAGCAAACTATCCTTTAGGCTCGATTTACACACATAAGTTAAGCGACGAGTTAACTTGCCAATTTAGAATCAAAATGTCCACGACGAGACGCACAACGTTTTGCGAGCTAGCCTATGCACCAGGGCTTGAAAGCGGTTAAGGTACCTTCACCTAAAACCTTACCTTAAAATCCTTATGGATACGCTACCAGTATAAAATAACGGTAGTAGTTTTTAGAGGTAGGTATGATTATACCTTTATTGAACCTTTACATAACAAAAATTATTACGGTACCGAAAAATATCACGCGAATGAGTATCTACCTACGCGATGTTTACATTACGGAATAATAGAGGTGTAAAATTTGTACAAATACTTTCTACACATAATTATAGACCGCGTTGCAAATTGCGACTAACAACACAAAACCGTGGAGACAACAGAAGGAACACCGTGGGTTTATAGCCGGTAAGAGTCCGCGCATAACCTTTCGCCTTCCCTTCTACCTTTCATTAGAAAAAAAAAAACGATGGCAGTCTATTTAGCGACAAGTCATTACTTAACTCGTCAAATGAAATTTTCTACTTAACACGCCTAATCGGCAACTTAACTCGCCTACTTAACTAATGCGTGTGTACTGTGTACATCATGCTTCAATTCCTTTTTTGAATATGCTCGAATACCTAATACATAAGTATGATGTCAACGATGAATGGATGCCATTGCCTATCTATTGGATATATCCAATAGTCGCTTTTTGTAACACCTATAGAAATGAAGTAGTAGCTATTTTTTGCTAGAAACACAGGTGTAGTATTATAATTATGATTCTCACACTACCAATAGGGAAAATGCATGTGATTCGAAATCTATTGGACCTTTTTTTGAAATCTATATCGATTCTAAGTGATGGAGAAATAACTCATTTATTATTTTTAATCCTTTATAAGGAACTAATTTAAATATCTAAAACGATTTTCAAAGTAAATTCAAACCCCTCGAAAAGAACGGTACGGTCGAACACAATTGACACAATGCTCAGAATAGCTGCTTGGGCATAGAGATTTTAAGTTTTTTGATGTTACTTTGACGTCACATTACAATATGACATAAGCCCGCCAAAATGACGGCCGATTAAATATTATCAACATCATAAAAGGCGTAGAATTTTTAAAACAATATTTTATACATTTAAACTAGCGACCCGTCCCGACTTTGCACGTGTACGTTTTATAACTTTAACTTAAAATCTTCTTTTTGAATCACTCTATCTATTAAAAAAAACGCATCAAAATCCGTTGCGTAGTTTTGAAGATCTAAGCATACATAGGGACAGACAGGCAGCGGGAAGCGACTTTGTTTTATGCTACGTAGTGATTAAGTACCATTTTTCTTTAAGAAACAATTTTTTTTACGTAATTCAATAATATGATTGACAGATTAGAAATTAAAGAAATACATGCATACCCTATTACTTAATTATAAAATATTAGGTCTTTACCAATGAAGGTTCTGTTCTTTCATACAGGGTATGAGAACACATGAGTAGATAATGAGAATTTTGTCATCCCTTTCTTTTTGAATTTCAAATTCAAGTGTTATTTAACATTCCTATTTCAAAATTGATCATATCTTTCCATTGTTCGTTTGTTTGTATCCAGAATTTCTCGTGAGTGGAATCATGGAAAAGTGAAAAATCGCGTTATTTTTGTAAATGTTTTGCGTTTTGAGAACGCTGCATACCTACACCACCCGATAATTAAATTAATATGAATTTAATCACTAACGCACGCATCGTGCTTTTAAAGTCTTGAAGATGCGACGTTAATTTGGGGAAAATTTTAGGATTATTGGGTTCTAAGAAGTTTCCCATTAGTCACTGCAACCTATTGTGTTATTATTATTATCTAATGCTTACGGCGCCGGCGCGGCGACGACGTTAGCGAATAAATAATATGTAATTTGCGAAAAATCGGTAAAACCGAAGCGGCGAACAATTAAATCCACTTGACATTTTAGATGATGATTAATAAGATAAATACTCATAAAAACGTATTTTTTTTTCAAAACAGCTACTTCTTACGGAAGGATCTAATAATATAAATAAAGAAATTATTACCGTGATCCTGAAATTGTAGCCATCAACTAAATCTCAAATGAATAAGTAAGTATTACGAGAATTTTCAGATTTGAAATAGAATTTTAGACTCGGAGTCTAAAATTAATCTATAAACAAAACCTATTTTCAAAGAATTGAAAAACCATTGGACGTTTTTTATCTCCTGCGATCTCTCTTCTGAGTTTGTTTCGAACAGATCCAAATCTTGCCAACGATTCTTTTCCTGATATTTACTCCAACTACACTACCCACTTTATGGCCAACCTTTACAACCACAATTCGAAGGCCCTTTTCATCGATGGGAAAACTCTCAAAGCTGCCTGGGGGAAAAGCCGGGGAGTGTGGGATTATTACGGCAATTAAACTCCCCGGTAGCTTGTGGATAATTTTAGCAAAATAGGAGGGGGGTCCGGTGTCTAAACTTTCAAGCTTTACTGTACCCGTCATTACAATGCTCGCTACAATTTCAGAACCGCAGTCTGAAAATAAAAAAATATTCCAGTCAAATATTTTGGTAACCCCAGAATTTATGCTTACATTTTTTATCTGTGCTCGGTTTAGTTCGAGGTGTTTCAGTTACTGTCGATAATTCCTTTTTCGTGTTGGTTGCCCTTGTTGTGGTAACAATTATGAACCGAAGTAATTCCCTTGTGGTTTCCCAAGTTTTTGGTCTTTCACAACACAGGCTAAAAGTTACTGTACTATTTTTTGTTAGGATAGGATTCAAAAGTAATAACTAACATAGGGACCGGCAAAAAATTCTAGTGTGACAGAAAAATATAACCATACTTGCTTCAGGTTTGAAAAACTGTCAATCATATGGTATGTCGTCTACACGTTCATCTTGCGCTTTCAACTTTAAATTCCTCTTGCGTCAAGCGCATGCAATATTGATTGCCGTAAGACTCGAACTAGAATTAGGGCATGCGCTATTGCATGCGCTATGACGCTTCAGGCATGCATCAGACGAAAGCGCAAGATGAACATGAAAGCGCACTGGTGTAGACATACAGGTTTTGGAATAATTATGATAGTAATGTGACATCATTCGCCAATCACTTATCGATACTCATTCACCGTAGGAAGTGCTATTATATTACATATAAATATAAAAATACGGCCCAGTGGCGAAGGCTCCATACAACTCGATTCCTATCGGCTTCCCTTTCGAAATATGGCAAATACTAGTATCTATTATTTTCAATTATCATTTAAACAAATAATTGGTCCGGCTTCCCTTTTAAGAAAATTCACCCTTCGCCACTGATACGGCCAACTAGAAATTACGTCATGGTAACGTGACAATAACTGACTGACTTTCTACGAGTATTTGGTAGCTAAGGATCACGCAAGAGGACCAATTGATTACTCAATTATTTTAAAACCTGAAGCATATATTTATGTTCATCCTTTTCTGACACATTAAAAGTGTATAGAAGTGAAGAGTTTAACCAACAGAAAAAAATACTTATGTTTTGACGGTCTCTATGTTAGTTAATAGCTCTGAGATATAAGGGTACGAATTACAGTGTTTTTCATTTTGATCAATCATTCGAACAGTGGCATCAATTTGTTCAATCATCAGAACAGTCACATCAATTTTTTCAATCATTAGAACAGTCACCTCAAAATGTTCAATCATCTGAATAATCACATTCACACGACAGCTCTGAAGAATGTCAAATATGTAATATGAAATTAGTGAATACAACAACAAAAATAAAAATATTATTGTATTATTGTTCTGCTCTGATGATTGAGAAAATTGATGTGACCGTTCTGATGATTTAACATATGGATGTGACTGTTCTGATGACTGAACAAATTGATGTGACTTTTCTGATGATTGAACTAATTGATGTGACTGTTCTGGTGATTGAACAAATTGATGTGACCGTTCTGATGATTTAACAGGATGTGATTGTTCTGGTGATTTAACATATGGATGTGACTGTTCTGATGATTTAACATATGGATGTGACAATTCTGATGTTTGAACAAATTGATGTGACTGTTTTGATGATTGAACAAATTGATGTGACTGTTTTGATGATTGAACAAATTGATGTGACTGTTTTGATGATTTAATATATGGATGTGACTGTTCTGATGGCTGAATAAATTGATGTGACTGTTCTGAGGAGTTAATATAATGGATGTGACTTTTTTACCCGTCGCCCGACCGATCAGTAACGAACACGAGAATGCGGCGCGGATTGTTCCGCGCGCGCTTCTCAGGAGGACGTGGGGCAAGCCCCCACAGAGGTCCGCCATCCTGGCGAACCGAGGCCTGCCGGGGTTGCGGTGCATGCAGCTGCGAATCCCGCGACCTCGGCCATGAGTCAGGAGAAGTAACACCGTGGGTTTTTAGCCGGTAAGAGTCCGGCATAACTCTACGCCTTCCCTGGACGAAGGATATCCATGAGGATATACAAAAGATTAAAAAAAAATAGGATGTTATTGTCCTGATGACTGAACAAATTGATGTGACTGTTCTGGATGATTGAACATGCGGATGTGACTGTTCTGATGATTGAATATATAGATGTGCGTGTTCTGATGTGTGTTTTAATCTTCAATAAAATATTCTTGTGGATATTTAGTACCATTGGATAAAGATGGTGGTTCAATTCCAGTCAATGTCGGCAGTGTTGGCGGTGGGCGTGACGTTGTAGGCGGTGGGGAAGGCCGTATCGTAGGCGGCGAAGTGAGCCCTCTTTCCAGTGATCGAGTTGTCTGCGTTGTTGTCGGTAAGGTCAACCGTGACGGTGGGTGGGAAGGCCACGTTGGTGGCGGTGGGAGTGGTCGTGTTGTGCTTGAAGGTGGTGGTAGCCGCGTTGTTGGTGGTGAGAGTGGTCGTGTTGGGCTGGAAGGTGGTGGTAGCCGCGTTGTTGGTGGTGGGAGTGGTCGTGTTGGGCTGGAAGGTGGTGGTAACCGCGTTGTTGGTGGTGAGGATGGTCGTGTGTAGTTTTTAGTAGTCGTAGTTTTTGTTGTTGTGGATGTTGTCGTTGTAGGGTAAGTTCTCATAGTTGTTGTTGGGTAAGTTCCCACAGTTGTTGTAGGGTAAGTTCCCACAGTTGTTGAAGGGTAAGTTGTCATAATTGTTTCAGAATAACTTGTTGTATGTGTAAATTCTGGTGTTAGAGGCGGTGGAGTTGTAATTGGTGACGGTGGAGTTGTTGTTGGTAGCGGTGGAGTAATTGCACATTGCTCAGGTGTTGCACATTGAGTAGGTATTGCACATTGAGTAGGTGTTGCACATTGCGTAGGTGTTGCACATGCACATTGCGTAGGTGTTGCACATTGCGTAGATGTTGCACATTGCGTAGGTGTTGCACATTGCACAGGTGTTGCGCAGTTGTTGCTAATCATTGGTGGCACAGTAGCAGCGAAGCAACCAATCTGCGATGTTCTAATCGGATTCGGGTAAGGGTATGGGTATAGGGGTTGGTTCAGTACATCCAATTGTGAACCTAGGCAAAATAGGCTATAGGTTTCGCGATAATCTGAAATTGCATATATTTTTTAACAAGCATTATTCATCAACAATAAATTGATTTGTATTAAAAGAATTAAAATTAGTTTCGTTATTAAGACATTAAATTATGCAGGACATTTTTTAGCCCGGCCGCACATTATGCAAAATTCCTGTCAGAAAATTTCAGACGCGTGCGTTTCACTTTGCGCTAGAGCCAACAGGCTACCGGTAGAAAATGTACGAACAAAGTCGCGCGTTAGAAAATTTCTTACAGTCTGATAATGTGCGGCCGGACTTATCTGGGTACAGTCAGCATGAAATATATCGGGACAAACAGTTCAAATTTATCTGAAGAACTAGGAAAATTAAACTATATCTCAATGGAACAAGGGATGTTTCAGAGTGAAGACAACTGTTATTCTGACAAAAAAAATATCCCATCGAGATTAAGGGTACCTACGCACTTTGCGGTTAGCCGGAATGCGGTCAGCCGTCCGGTTGGCCGCAATCAAAAATATGTACGAGAAACTAGTTTTTATACGCACTGCGATGCAGCATCCGGACCGCGTCTCGGCTAACCGCAAAGTGCGTAGCCACCCTTAGTTGTTTAAGTCATTATGAACAGTCTGTTCGTCCCGATATAATTTGAGGCTGACTGTACCTACATGAAGTAGTTACCCAAGGATGCGAGTGAAACTGCCTAGCTAGTACCGATGGCTAGTATTCAATAAAAATTTAATTAAGTAACCGGAAACATAAAAAAAAATGTTTAGGCTTACCATACTGGCGCGCTGTGTTCCGTGCGCGCCTTTCAGGAGGACGTGGGGCAAGGCCCCGCAGAAGAAGAGGTCTCTCGAATCTCGCGACCCCGGCCAAGGGTCAGGAGAAGGAACACCGTGGGTTATTAGCCGGTAAGAGTCCGGCATACCCCTTGATCCATGAGGAATATTACAAGAAAAAAAAAACAGCTTACCATACTGCACGTAGGAGGTGTCGAGATATGAACGGACTTTGCAGGATTGTCATTAATTAATTAATTCTGATGATTCTTTGTTGTTTATTTTTGCAAAAGTTTGAAAAGCTTAATCAAATCCCCGTCAGTTGTATATTTATACAAGGTTAGTCGGAAAGGGGTACTAATCCACGGGCCACTTAAAGTAAATGAGAACAGTTTCAAAGCAAGTCTTAAAGGACAATGCTCATGGATGTATGGAGCCCCGTACCATGCTGCATCAAAGTCAAACTTTGTTTTTTATAGACTACACTTATCATATTAACTCCTACAAAAGTTCTTTTTGTAAACAAAACGCGAGTTTCGGAGATTTTAGAAATAATGTAAATAACCTGACAATGTGGACATGTCATACACGATTTATTATTGCTCTAAAAAACAGTAATCCGCATCTAATAGCATTCTACAACTCTATGACAGGCTGTGAACAGCCAATTAACCATAGATAAAAAAATGATAATCGTATAAATAAAAATTCTAATCTATTCTAGTTGTTTTTAATTAATGTAGAATCGGCAAAATATATATTATTTTACATGTTTTTGAAAGATGTGATCATGACACTTTCAAAATTCAAGGTTATAGTAATCATAAATCATGTGAAACGGAACGTCATGTAAAGGGAATAAAACAATATCAACACTTTTTTCGTTTAAATTAAGTTCCCTGTTCAAAAATCATATCCCCGACGCGTAATGTTGTAAAAAATTATGAAAATAATTACTATAATATTTTGATCTTGATGCATGAGACTTTTTGGTATCACTTTTGGTCATTCTCCTTTCAAAATTCAATAATATTCGTTTCCATGTAAAATTATTTTTATTTAAGTACGGTTTACTCATGTGCATTTTTCGGGATTGCCCGACTTGCGACCTCGCCGCGTGTTCAGCTCATGATTAAGGGCTCCGTTTGGGTCCGAAACTAGTCGGGCAATCCCGAAAAATTAAAGTGAGTAAACCGTGAATAATCATAAAGATAAATGTGTCTCACGAAAGATATAATACAAAAAATATTATTGTTTTTTTTTTTAATTCTTCCACCACCACCGTCTCCATTCAGCCGAAAGACGTCCACTGCTGGACACAGGCCTCTCCCAAAGGCGGGTTAGCGATCGCAGTATGGTTGTTAAAGTACTCAGAGAACGCTGCTGCCCATCCTCTAGAGAATCCCTTAGTCGCCTTTTACGACACCCACAGGAAGAGATGGGGTAGTGGTATTGTTTAAGTCCGGCACTACGCCAGACTTTACGATTTAATTCTTCATCTTGCTTTAATTGCAAATTCAAAAAATGAAGCTTCTTATCCATGTCCCCAAATATGACGTAAAATGTAAGCACAGCTGTTCATAGCTGAGGATAGATCGATTTTCACGTTTTTTTATGAAATTTTTGAACAGCTAGGCTATTTCCCTGAAACTATTGACTTTTGGGTTAAGTTGTAGAATAAAAGTAACTCATTATTATGGGTACTACCTTTTCGCATTAGTAGCCCCTTTCCGACTAAACTTTTATATAAATAGAATAGGGTTTTTTTAATTAAATATTATATAGATTAGAACATTTAGTTTTTTTTTTTAAGTTATGCCTTTCTCTGAGTGGACATTAAATACTTATTATATTGTACAATTTAGATTTTGTAAAAATAAATCGCATTATTTTATCGGTAGCTTAAATTACTAACCTCCGGTTTCTGAATTGAGAATTCAGGATCAGCAATACATAAGTAGTATTTGAGTACGAAGTTGTCAAAAAAATTCTTTAAAATCCGTAATTTTTTTGACAACTCCGTACTCAAATACTGCTTAAGTATTGCTAATCCTGAATTCTCAATTCAGAAACCGGAGGTAAGTAAACTTTAATATTTAAAAAATGTTTGTCAGTCGAGTCTACGTATAAAAACAATCCAACTGGGTATTGGGACAACAATTTTTTTTTATTGAATATTGCCCTACTACTTATTAAATAACAGACCTTAATACATCGTTAGGAATTCAAGTTTGGAGTAAAAACAACATATTGTCGGTGCGCCTGCCAAAACCCGTATGTGCATAGCTAAAAAATCTCACATGTGCAAGAAAAATACTATATTTTGAGCTTATAAAATAATACTAAAACAACAATTTTATCACAGTATAAAAACAAGATGTTTTGCTAGCGTTTTGAATTATTAGATTTTTCTTAGACTTATTAGTTATCAGACAAAACAGTCTGCTTCCTGAAAAGTTGATAAAATGCACGTACCTATGGGTTTTGGCAAGCGCATCGACGATATTATGTGTAGTGAACAATTTATTTAATGCAAAATTAATAAAAGATGTATCTTCTAATTACATTATTAATTGCAACCGAAATCTTGTTGGCCACCCGGGCAAGGCTCACTTTGAACTGCCGTGTATTTTCTGTACCCTGCAATATGACAGATAATTATTAATTTTATCTGTAGTTTTACTCCAAACTTAATCCTAGCATTTGTACACACGGCTACACATCAAGCTATAAAAAACCAGTTTATCTTGGCGTCGCTTTGTATAATCTTTTCGCACAAGTAACGGTCAGCTTATACTGGTTTTGCATAGCTTGAAGTGTAGCCGTGTGTACAGTTGATTAACCGACTTTTTAGGGTTCCGTAGTGAACAAAGAACCCTTATAAGTAGTTTCGCCATATCCGTCCGTCTGTCCGTCAGTCTATGCGTCCGCAGCTTAGCTCGGAGACTCGTAGTACTAGAAAGCTACAATTTGGCATGGATATAGGTACATATTAATCACGCCGACAAAGAGGAACAAAAAAATAAAGTTTTTTTTTTTTTTACGTTCCTCGTGCTCTTTAAGTGGTGATGTTTTATTTTTTCACGTCTTCTCCATGTTGTGGCGTGTTGTTGGATAGGTCTTTCAAAAATATTGCGGGTTTGTTAATACAATTTTTCGATTAAGGGAGCCGTTTCTGAATATTAAGCTTTAAAGTGCACATTTTTGTTAGATTCAAGTGTGTGTGTGTCCCCCCCCCCCCCTGCCGGCTAAACGGTTAGTTTTGGATACGTGAAAAAATTCACCGTAGTAGTATATACAACGAAGTTAAAAGGAAAACTATTACAGCTAAGTAGCCTGTACAAGTTTACAAGTAATAGTCTTATAACTTATAAAATGTAAAAGTAAAAATTTCGTACTAATTCCATTGAAAAATTAATAAGCCCTCTGCTTAGTCCACATTATTGTGCAACTACGGAACCCTATTACTGCGCGTGGCCCGACACGCACTTGGCCGGTTTTTTTAGTGATTATAATTTCAATAAAATTCTAATTGTTTATTTATATATTATACTAGCTGTTGCTCGCAGTTTCACTTGCATCCTAGGAGAACTACTGCACATACCTGAATGAAAATTATCCTAAATGTTAATCCAGGATAATTATGATCTATTAATGTGCCAATATTCAACCAAATCCGTTCGGCCGTTTATGCGTGATTGAGTAACAAACATCCATCCATCTTCACTAACTTTCATATTAACAATATTATTATATTAGGTTAGTCGGAAAAGGGATACTAGTCCGAAAGGGTGTTAAAGTACCCATAATAATGAATAAAGTTTGTTCTACAACTTTCCCCAAAAGTCAATAGTTTAAAGGAAATATCTGTTCAAATATCATACATACTGGGTTACAGGGAAAGTCGTACTGAATATTAAAGGACGTTATTTTTCAGGTAATTTCTGATGGATTTGATTCTGTAATATGGTATCCGAAACTTAACCGATAAGGAGATATTGAATTGATTGACACTTGGGCTTATTCAAATAACATTTTTTTAGGGATCCCTTCTTTTCGCATAATGTTCTTTGTCCTAATATACCTACTTCGGCATAACGATTTTGGCACAATTTGTTTTGGCATAATAATACTTCGGCATAATTTTTTTAGGCATACATTTTATGTTGGCATAATCATCTTAAAGACTAATTTGTTTTGGCATAAATTTGTTTCGCATAACGTTAGTAGGCCTAATGACTATTAGCATAATGTTAGTTATGATAATCAGAAATGTTTTTACCATTGTCTAATAATCTAGTCGCAGGCGCACCCCGACGCGGATAGGTTAGGTTCGAAGGGGATGATGGGGGCTAGAGTGAGCGAGCGAAGCGAGCGAACGAAGCCCCCGTCATCCCCTTCGTGTTAGGTTACTTTAAACCCTGCAGACAGAAATAGGAGCCCCGCGCAGCGGGGCTCCGTCGAATCTGCTTTGGAGCCTCAACCTTACAAACATCCCCATAAGTTTTTATTGTGAAAATGAAAGTAGGTGACGAATAATCGTCTCATGAAGAGGCCTTGAAGGTGTATAAAAACCATTTATCCAGTAATCCATTTTGACCTTTAAACGATTTGGTCAATAGTGTAATAAATAATTTAAACATTGATATTCCAGACTTTTATCAGCTGAACTTTTGATCAAATGACCATCGTTATTTTAAACTTTGTTGATTTGTACGTTGTTCTTTTGAAATTTGCTCCGGAAATTATTTCATTGTTATACCTATAAAAATATGTTTTAATATCATTATGCGTAAATAAATTTATGCTTTAAGATGTTATGCTTAAAAAAGTTATGCTTTAGAACTTTATGCTTAATCATTATTATGGTTAGAGAAATTATGCTAAAAAAATTATGCGTAAGCTGTTATGCGTAATTATATTATGCGAAAATATAATTATGCCAAACAAAATTATGCTAAGTTATATTAGGTCTTAAAATTTTATGCAAATGGATAGGGAACCATTTTTTTAAGATTTTATGAACATGCCTAGTAGATGTTATACCTTTTTGAATAGCTAAAGAGACGTAGAAGTTTTTGAAATTATTTGCAGAATAAGTTCCATACATTTTTGCATGTTAAAAACACTTAGTGAAAATTCTTTAATTCTAACCGTTGTCGAGCAGCTATTAGTAGCCAAAAAATTAAATAACCAAATAAATAAAAATGATTAACAAAGACTGAACCTACTACTAACAGCTTAAAACGACTGCTCGACAACGGTTAAAATTAAAGAATTTTCACTCGTCAGATCTTGCTTTTTTTCGATATATAAAATAATTCAAAACAATGTTCATAAAATCTGTGAACTAAAGATAGGATTTCAAGTGTTAAAGAAACATCTAAACATTTTTGACTTAGCCTTTTTTCCATTAAAGACCCTAGAAAGGCAAGTATGTAATCTTATTTATGTCATCGTGTGTACCTACTACATAATTATAGTTCCCCGCGTAAAAGTGTATGTCGCACTATAAACCAAGCATAAAAGCGAGACCGATGTCCTGTAAAGGAACTATTTCTAATACTAAATAGCTATAATATTAATGAACTGGGGGCTAATAACTCCACATTTGGTATATTACATTTCAAAACTGCTTTCGAGCTGCATTTAGCAGTTGCATAGTTTGCAGTTGCGTCCAGATGTGCAGTGTGCCAACCCTGCCCCACTAAAATTAAATTTGGTGAGGCAGATTCCACTCCAAAATTAGAATTATTCCACTTTGCCCCACCAGTGGGGCGGCTGGTGGGGCAAAGTGGAATAATTCTTTGCAGTGACTTTCAGATGATTACGTGACGTCATTAGCCTTCCAAAAGAGAAATATCACAAATACATACGTGAACCAAAATCGCAGTTGTATTCATACATGTCGCACTGATCGAGAAACGTTCGTCTACTGCAGCCATTTTCCGTCGCGGCACAAACCACGCGACTGTCGTGGATGCACACCGCTGCCAATTCGCAGTAGTTCACTGGCTGAGGGAAACAATTTATTATTAGTCAATGCTTAAAAAAGTATATTTAATTTTGTAAGTACCATCTCAGTAACCCAAGTGTGCGTTGGGTAATTTACTACACGTTTCCGTAATGAATAGTTTACCATGATAAGTGTCAAACAAAGTTTTAGTCACGCTATTCGCCGCTAGAGGCTCTGCCTAAATTTTCATATTGGCGTGACGCAACTACGGTACCTAGTAACGTAAAAAACTCACACTTGGGGTACAGATGGTCTTATTACAGTGGACGAAGGGTATCTTTTGTTAGGAAATCCACAACGTACGTACATAGAACCAAGACGAAGCTATCTAGGGCATGACTACAGTCTATAGTAGACACGGTCGGAGGGCGACGTGGATGCAATCTCTACGTATACGCAGAATATACATACATAAAATCACGCATTATTCTTTTGTCTGCACGAGCTTTACATTATGCTGTGGTGTCTCTTTTCAGGCCCCCCCCCCCCCCCTAAGGTACTACGCACCTACCCCTCAATTCAGACCCGTTCCATCTGCGACTCTCGTAACGAAAACAAAAAAGATAGCGTTGCGAACTGTTCTTAATCAAGGAGCTGTCCTTTTTGAAGAACATCACCAGTAACATCAATGTATGTTTCTTGTAGTGCCGAACTTAAAGAATAGCACTACCCTGTGTCTTTCCCCGTGTCAAAGCGACTAAGGGATTCTCTAGAGGATGGGCAGCAGCGTTCTCTGAGTACTTTAACAACCATACTGCGATCGCCAACCCAACCAAGCGTGGAGATTAAGGCAAAACCCCCTTTTGGGGGAGGCCTATGTCCAGCAGTGGACGTCTTTCGGCTGAATTATGATGATATCCTTTTAGGACATCCTCTACGTATAAGTAGGAATCCGAGAAAATTATATTAGGCTAATTTTCAAGCCCCCTAGCTCTATTGTTCTATCGTAGACACTAGACAGAAAAGCTATGAAGCGTTAATTTCTATATTGGCATTAGCGGCACTTTTTACTTCGCTTCTTAACTACGTTGTTAAATTCATGCTTTCTGTAGGTGGGTGATTCTACGATAAGAGGTAACTTGTGCGGCAATCAGTTTAAAATTGTTTTTTTATTCTAAATGTTGTTGTTTTTTGCAATGAATCATATCATCTTAATGTAATTTATAAATAACATCACAATTAAATGCCCAATTAAAGCACATATTTCTGAAATTTGAAGCTGAAGCTTAAAAAAGTATCTACCCTGGCCTGTCCTCTTGTCGGTTTTAGTTCAACTTGCAGACAGTACATAGGTTCTTCGTATCAGTTGCTAAACAAAGCATGTTTAACACGAAATTAAATAAATAAACTTAAGTAGTATTAAATAAAAAGACAGTAAAAGTTGATTATTTTCAATAATTTTTTAACTTAATTTTTGTCCCGCTTTTTTTGTGTATCTACCCTGGCAAATTTCGTTCCGTTAATATAAACGTAAATATAAGACGGCCATATTCTGAACTGCGCTCAAGGACATCTATCGACGTGAAGTTATCAAAAAAAAACACGCGAGCCGTGAGAGTGCCGCCATTTTTTATTAGTTGCGACATGACAGTGCGGAGTAGTGCTTTCGCAAGGTCATTGTATCTCTCCACTGGTCAGTTATAAAAGTTGTAACATTCATTGAATGTATTTGCATTTACTGCCCTAATTGAATAATACTGTAACAGTTAAAGTGTAATATATAATTAAGCTCAAAAAAACTTACGTCAATTAAAACAATTTATTTTTTCATGAAAACATCTCTCCCCTGTCGTATTTCCCCTGGGAAAAAAACTGCCAGGGGAGAGATTCACTGACCAGGGGAGATAATATATTTGTGCAAACTAACTCAGACGTAGTTAAAATCTATCAACGTGAAAAAATTTGAAGATTGTGGAAGTATATTAACGACCTGGGCTGCAGAAAGCAAAAAAAAACTAGCAATTTGAAGTCCCAATGTTGTGGAGACAACCGTCAAATCACGCTACGGACTGTTACTTTTGCCTCACAAAAACTTTAGATTTTAACAACAAAAACAAGAAGCATACACAATACCCTGATATTGCGTCAGTCACAAAACCTGTGTTGTATTCTAACGGACCACCCATCATTGGATTACCCATCATTGCCCAGCAGTTCTAGTAGAGAAAATGAACTAGAGCACAAAAAAAATATTTAAAAATGATTTTTAAGGATTGATAGTTACAAAAATGTGTAATAGAGATATAATAAATATTTTAAAAACTTGACGTCCTAATTTTTTTTCCACTTCAGTATCCAACTTAGGGTTAATTATTTTACCGATACACATTGGTTTCATCTATGGGTAAAAACCGTTGTAAAGTAGTGTAATTAATATGAAAGTCTGATGAAAATGATAGTCTGATTATAACTGTTAAGCATTGTGCTTGTGCGTTTAATAAAAGTTGATCTAATTTACTTTATTCATTATTTTATTGCATCAAATTCTCTCCCCTGCCCGATGTATTTACCCTGGCCTTCTAAAAAATGCCAAAATATTTATAAAGTGACTTGCCCTTACATGAAAAGGTACATAAACGGGACAAAAATCGTAATATAAGTATTTAATGAAAAAAATCCCATTTTGCTCCTTGGCCGTATCCTCTATGGACTTGAAACCTCTTATCGTAGAACCACCCAGGTATTAGTTCACCTAAAATTATGTCACTTTGGATTTTTTTATATAAAATCATTTGAATAACATAAACTAGTATTAACTACTTAGGTACGCTGACATCAGGTTTCATGCATAAACTAAGAAACCTATCAATGATGACTTTGGATTTTTTATTGAAAAGTGATGTTAATGAGTTGTGGTCAGAATTCTTGTGCAATCTACATATAATAGTGTTACCTAATAAATGCGAAGTTATTTGCAAACACGTGTTCACAACGTGTGTCCCAATCACGCGACATTTTTAAACTTGCCTAAATTAATTCATAAAACGTGTAGGTACTGTATTAAAGGACTATTAAAGAACAGGTTAATTGGCATGGCATTTAGCATTTTTCGATAAGTCAAAGTCAAAGTTTTTTATTTCTTGTAGACCAAATTACAGGTGCTTTTAAAACGTCAAAACTAGGTGCACGATACATTTATTGAACTAACTATCTTTTTTTTTTCAACCTGTGTTGTCCCACTGCTGGGCAAAGGTCTCCCCCATAGCCTTCCACTCATCTCTATGCCTTGCCTTCTCTGGCCAATCTCTCGTAAACGAATCTAAGTCATCACGCCAGCGTTTCCTAGGCCTCCCTCGGTGACGACACGCCCGTCTTCCGGCACCCACTGCGTGACGACTCTAGCCCATCTGTCTTTATGCATTCTGCATACATGACCGGCCCAATCCCACTTCAGTCTTGCAGACTTATGGCCCACATCGGCGATTCCTGTTTTGGAGCGTATCGTGGTATTACGTATTCGGTCACTGAGCTTAATACCCAATACGCTACGCTCCATCGCTCTTTGGCAAACCTTGAGTTTGGACTAGGAACTAACTATCTACAATATAAAATATGCAAAAACATTGAATTCTTACATACATAACATCACGCCTGTATTCTGTCGGGCAGATGTGTATAGTACACCCTCATTTCGCCGTTATGTTTAAGTCCCAAGTAATAGGGGCGAGCCTATTGCCATCAACCACGCACAAATCCAGACTCCAGGCTACTGAGAAATTCCACACGGAAAAACCCTATAATACTTTGCCCGACCTAGGTATCGAATCCAGGACCTCACACTCAGCTGTCGCGCTTGCTACCACTAGACCACAGTAGACATATAAGCTAAAGCAGTACCTCAACTTACTATAATCTCATGAATTGAAACACTCACACAGACACGCTCTGTATACTGAGTAGTTTTTTGTTTTTGTATGGAACTGTATCCCGAAAATACCTTAGTCTTGTAGCAGTGCGTGTCTGTGTGAGTGTGTCAAATCGGACGATTGTAGGTAGTTGAAGTACTGCTTTAGCTTATATGTCTACTGTGACTAGATTAACGAGGCAGACATACATATTCTTTGACTAATTCCAATTAGCTCCGCGGTTCTTAAAAAGTCCCATTTACCTATACCTAAGTACTTTATCTTTGATCTGACATCCCAACGAAGGCATTAGTAAGCTAACATTGTGCATGTATAAAAAGAACCGCGAATGTTTTTTGTGTTAACTGAAGAAATCATTAAAATTAATGGCACTGGCAACTATTGTTACTGTACTATACATCTTCATCACGAAAAGCTATTCATTCCAGGTTCCTACTCATAAATCTCTTACTTGAGCACCGCTGTATACGTACAAGGTTAGTCGGTAAGGGGGTACTCGTACCTACTAATTCGCGGGCCACTTAAAGTATCACTGATGAGCAGTGATCGGAAAAGGGTGAGCTAATTTACCTAAACTTCAAAGAACAGAGACAAAAACTGGAGACTTCCTTACGACAACATCTTTTTTCGGGAGAATTTTCTCGGAGATTGTCTTTCATTTGTTTTCAAAAAATAAAAGACAATCTACTTTTTTGAAAACAATAAACAATCTCTTTTTTAAAAACAATGAAAAACGTGTCATCTGGTCTTGTGACAATTTTTGGAAACAAAAATAGGAAACGAATTTAATTGTTTTCTGTACTATTAACATTAATATTAAATGTACTTTACTTTAGTGATGTCCCGAAACCCGGAATCATTTTCACGAAAAAAAAATGTTGTCTTAAGGAAGTCTCCAGTTTTTGTGTGTGTTCTTTGAAGTTTAGGTAAACTAGCTCACCTTTTTCCGATCACTGCTGATGACTGTTTTAAAGCAAGTGTTAAAATTTCATTTTTTTTTTCAAACCTCTGACTCCCCTCGCTTTAGTAACGAATTCAAAATATGCAGCTTCTAATCCGGAACCCTAAATATGATCTAAGATGTAAACACAGCTGATCATAGCTGAGGTTAGATAGATTTTAGCGTATATTTTATAAAATATTTTAACAGCTATTTCTCTTAAACTTTGGACTTTTGGGGAAAGTTGTAGAACAAAAGTTATTGAGTTATTAAGAGAATCTGCACCATTTCTATGCGATAGTTGCCACAAATTCAAACTTATTCCTTAAATTAAAGTTATCTGAAATTAGTAAATCCGGTCTTTATACTCAAGAAGTGATAGAATAGCCTATCTATAAGTAATCAAGAGTAAAATAAAAATATGTTAACATTACATAAGTCAAATGCTGCTGTGTTCGATGTACTGATGTTAATACTGAAACAAAACAAATATTTCAAGAGGTTGCTATAGACTAAACAATGTGCCTAATATTAAACCTAAACAGTAAAGTATTATCTCGTCGCGAGATAAGACAATATATGGCTTATCTCGTGGCCGGAGACGTTTACCCGCCAATACAATTATTGACATCATGGCGAGCCGGAGAAACCAAATGTTAACCAATTAAAGGAAAAACAATTTCCAATAACACTAAAGACTGGGAAGCCCTGAATTTAAACACGTAGATTAGGCCAGATAAAATACATTAACACTGCCTAATTTTTATTGTAATTCTGTTTGAAAACGTAGATAGAGAATACGCGTGATTTTTTGCATAATACATCACGTTTTACAAACAGGTTATTAATTAATGTCTTTAAAAATATACCTAATACTTACGCGGTGTCGTAATAATACGATATTAAATATTTAGCACCCTTTAAGCTTACTAGATGAACTTACATGAACGTATTAATTAAATAAATGAGAGCAACTTTGATAGTCCGTTTCACGAAACGTCACAACACTACTAGTGTCGTAGTCACGAAATAGAAAAAACAAGTGGAAAGTGCCCTTACACTTCCTTAGTACGGGAACTGTCGCCAAACTGACATAACAAATTGAAACATATCATTGTTTTATATTTTAATTAAACACCTCTGTGAGATACATGTTTCGTCCTGCTATCATTTTACACATTCAAATTGCGCAAGAGGCTTGATTCTAATATTTTACGTCATGTATTCGAGACGTTGCGCGTCGTGTCACATAAAGTAGCTAATCGCTTGAGCCAGCGAATCTCCGCATAATTGTGACACACGTGCGATAGCTGCGTGGCACTTCTGAAAAAGCTACACGGTGCGGTGCGGTGCGGTGCGCCGCCGCAGGGCGACCATTTTGCCGCATTAGCGTGCACACGTAGTACGCGTCATCGCAAGAGCCACGCGATGCGGCGCGGCACCGCACCGCACCGTGTGGTAGGGCTCGCCGTCAACACATCTGCGGTCTGCGACGCCGGAGCGGTGCCGCTCCGGTGCATACAACCTCCTCCCTCGTCTTGGTCCGGCGACCGTGCGGTGCGGCGTCGCACCGCTCCGTGTGGTATGCATGGAAATTTGTATGTATAACACCGCAGCGGCACCGCTGAGGTGGTGCGGTGCCGCGCCGCATCGCGTGGCTTTTGCGACGCCGCGTACTATGTGTGCACGCTGATGCGGCAAAATAGTCGCCGTGCGGCGGCGCACCGCACCGCACCGCACCGTGTGGCTTCTCCCTATCACTTGTTTTGTTCTATTCCGTAGTGGTAGTGATATAAGGTTTATAGAAGAAATACATGGCGATCGGAGCCGTCACCACATATTGTCGTGTCTTAAGCCGTGGAAACACAACCTTACAGTAACACGTTTGTAGTAGCAACAATTGTTTACTTGACCATATGTTACTTACGTTCTGCAGACAATAAACTTCAATGTTGCTTATCAAAATGTACGGAACTGTTGTTTTTTATTTCACTAATTATGAGTTTTTCCCATAATAAAAGTTGTACAGAATGATGAACTGAAGGTTTTCGGATGTTAAGTGACTAACCAGTCACGCATTAGAGCATATACTCACGCTGACTTGCACTTTGTTACCACAACTCGGTATTTTTTGGTAAATATTTGTAGCAAAAACTGTATCGAAATGAACCTCTATCGGTCATTGCTACTTTCATCAGACAATTTCAAAGAAAGAGAAAAAAATATACAAATAAATCTCACCCATCAAAATAAATAAAATCATTTTATCCAAACATTGTTTATCGCATTATTGCCAGCAGAACTGCAGTTAGCCGTTAACTGTATCGTATCGATTTTGTTCTGCAATAAAACATTTATAACTATTTCACTGTTTTAGTCATAAAATAAATTCAGTTCACAACTTACGGGTGACTTTGTAATTTAGACTGTAACTACATTGTTTGTGTATTCTGTTAATTATTAAGAAACACGTTGGTTTTCTTTTGTTTACTAATAAAGCATAACAAAGACGAGTAGAATACTTCGCGGAAGGTCAAAGGCAAGACGAGAGTGAAAAGTACAATACGCGTCAAAAATTTTAACCGCTCTGAAACTCGGTGAGTGGTTGCGCAGTAGTCAAATATCATATTGCTCAATTTTCGACTGCGCAACCATTCGCTTAACTTCAGAGCCGTCAATAAGTTTAGCGCGTACTGTTTATTCGATGATGTTTAAAGCAGAGAAGACACTGAATAAAAAAAACAGTTTTATTTACGAAATAAAATCATTTATTATTTTCAGACTAGGTGAAGAAAACTGACATCTAAGATTATACGATTTAAGAAACGTCATTTAGTATTGACATGAGATTCAAGCATTGGTAATCCCTATTCGATACATTGTAGTAAAGTGCATAGTCACTAAACAACACATAAAACTTTTCCCCCATCATCATCTGCCTAGCCTTTTCCCAACTATGTTGGGGTCGGCTTCCAGTTGAACCGGATGCAGCTGAATATCAGTATTTTACATGGAGCGACTGCCTATCAGACCTCCACAACCCAGTAACTGGGTAATACGATACTCTTGGTAAGACTGGTTATCAGACTTTCTGGCTTCTGACCAACAGTAACGACTGTCAAAGATCTACAAATGACAGCCGGGACCAACGGTTTTACGTGCTTTCCGAGACACGGAGGAAACTCGCTATGGTAAATGGTCACCCATCCACAGACCAACCTCGGCAAGCGTGGCTTAACCCGGAAGATTGGTCTATGCGGCTGTAATTATTTAGCCACGAGCTCCTCATATAACTAAACATACATAAAACTTTTCCCACATTTATACAAATACCTATCATATTCTCATTAATACATTATATTAAGTGGGTACTAACAATAAAGTCATTGAGATCGCTTGATATCGTGGTATAGTCATGAATACCAACAGGTAGCGAAATCCAAGTAGTTTTCTCTTTAGACACTGATGCCGAATACCACGTATTCATATTTGTTTGTAGATACCTACTATGCAATCAACATTTCAAGTTCTCCATTACAGCTCCTTCGTTAGTCACATCCGACCACGCAAACCGATGGGTAAGTCTTGCGTGATCCGACGCAACTAGCAACGAATCACGCGGAATAAGTCTTCGTTACAGTTCGACCAACGTGACAGGTCAAATTTGACGTTTGCATAAAAGCACAAAATACATGTGTACAGAAGTTGCACTCCTTCGATCTTAAAGAAATTCGGTGTTTTATTGATCTAAACATCGCGCACCCATGCTAAAATGAAACTAAACACAGTGCGTTAGGGTAACTACGCCTTTTGCGGTTAGCCGGAACGCGGTCAGCCGTCCGGTTGGCCGCAATCAAAATATGTAGGAGAAAATAGTTTTTATATGCACTGCGATGCGGCTGCCGACGTAGTACAAGTGCGTATGAAAACTATTTTCTCGTACATATCATTCCGCGTTCCGGCTAACCGCAAAGTGCGTAGGTACACTTAGGGTATGTTCAATGCCGCATCGCAGTGCGTATAAAAACTATTTTCTCGTACATATTTTTGATTGCGGCCAACCGGACGGCTGACCGCATTCCGGCTAACCGCAAAATGCGGAGGTACCCTTAGCCTAAGAACGCACTAGCAGAACTGATTTCCAGCCAGCCGTCGTGCGCCAGTACGTTGAGATCACGCGGTTTCATGTAAAAATCGATGTGCGGCCAACCGCAAGCGGCTCATCACGCAAAATACGCGCTTAGACGTGGAGCGGATACCAGCCCGTTATACCTTATAACCGCAAGCGGCACGCCGCATTGCGGCTGGCCGCTAGTGCGTTCTTAGGCTTAGAGTAACAGCCCCCGCAGACCACAGACTTCCGATCGGCCGAATGTTTGGTCGGGTTGAGCTGCTAGCACGCACACTAAGCCAACTAAACTGTCGGGTTGGTTACTACTGTGCTAGTACTGACATTACTCCTAGTATTTTGACAGGTGTCAAATCCGCCCTAATAGATTGTGTTAACTGTATAATTTCGACAGACTGACGATGACTGTACCACGGTAATGATAACTAACAGTATTGTGACTCGGCCCTATTTTTGAATTAAGAACCTACAGCCGCATGAAAACAAAACACGAGATAGGGCTGCCCGCCTACAGTATTTTAATTTCATCAACCTACATGAGTTTGTTTCTAGTTTTGAGATTGTAAATATGATATAATTTATTTAAAAAAAAAAACGGAAATGAAATAGAAAGTGTTCATTAAAAATACATGGTGTTTTTTGATTTCATTGACAAACTAGCTTTTGCCCGCGACTTCGTCCGCGTGAATGTTGGTTATCGCGGATGCAGACGAAGTCGCGGGTTAAGAAGTAGCCTTTGTCCTTCCCCAGGGATCGAGCTATCTTCATGCCAAATTTAATCAAAATTGGTGCAGCCGCTGTGCAGTTAACTAATAGACTGAACGTTGGGTTGTTCGCTCACACCACGGCATTTTTTTACATTTAGCACTTCTAAACGAAAGGTCCTATTCGAATAATTTAAAGAGCATTTACATGTACATAAACAACCTTATTATGAAGCTATTTACTTGGATAAGGATTAATATCATGATAGGAATATCTTTATTTTTCGATTCTACTAGTGTTTTGATCAACCAATTTGATCAAAAAACGGTTGATGTGACTTAACTACTTATAATAGTTAAACATATTCGCGGACTTTTTTGTGGATAATGAAGAGTAGGTACTATAAACATGTTGTAGGTACATTATTTTTATGTATCATCAAAATATAACCTGCCACTGACCTGCTAATTGCAAAATTCGCAAGCATATTTTAATTTCGCGAAACTTTATTTTGTGAAATTTAAATTAACGTTTATTTTGTTGATTGATTTAGATTAATAAATATGAGCTGTGGATGCTGGATCGATATTTCAGGCATTTAATTTAATCCCTCAAAAAATAAGGAAAAATCGTTTTTTATTTTTTTAAATCGATTATATTTATTTAAAAAACCGATTATTTTGTAATCGATTTTATGTTTAGGCAAAACAATCGGTTATTAAATAATCGATTTTTCATGTAGGTATATGTAGTAGGTACTGTGACAGCCCTAACTATTTTTGTACCAAGTGTAAACCGAACTCGAGGCGCGTAGGTATGACTCGGGTTCCGACCGTTTGTATGAAGATAGAATACTGTTAGTATAACATTACCGTGACTGTACTATCCGTCTGTACGAAGCTGAAACAACTCAGTAGATTAGTCGCGATTTTCATTTGTTACCAACATGTCATGTACAGAGCCATTCATTGTGGAATACTCTGGTAAATTATGACAAAGCATTGTGATTCTTTTGTAAAATACACGTGGTGGTAATTTTCTGTTCGCTATATGACGACTCGGTATTTATCCAATTATTTCGTTTTCATACAAGTTAGCAAAGACAAAACGGTCAAGTGCGAGTCATACTCGCGACAGGGTTCCGTAGCAACAAAAACAAGGATAGAAGCGATTTTTTAATACAAGTAGGGATTTGTTGTTTATCTGCAGAGTATGAACTATAATCAAGCCAAATTTTAAAGACATATAGGTACATGTACATATTTGGGATAAAGCTGGAACAAAAAACGTTGATAAATTGCAAATTTTTAACGAAATTTCATACTCCCAAGGAATATTCATATTCTTTATTATCTGCCAAGATTCATGCCAGAACAACACAATACATAATCTGTGAAAACTTCAACTATCTACCTCTACGGCTGCCGAGATAGATTGACAGACAGACATACAGCTTAGGCTTAGTAACAGAGTCCCGGTGGCATCCATTAAAGACGGGACCCTAAATATCAAATAATTCAGTCAATTTATACTCTAAAGGGCCCCTAGACAACGGCTCATATATTTTTTGCATATTATAATTTGTAATATTAAAATAATATATGATCATTATGTAACATACACATTTTAAGTTTTATTTTGTTAGAGTCCTACCTTTTTTGATATTGAATTTGTATAATTTAGACCTTTTTTTTTCTTTTAATTACTTGTGCAAAGAACTAGGAGAAATTTATCAAATGACAGCATTCTAATAAAAAATAAAGGTTTGGAATGTAAAAAGTGGGTTATGCAGAGACTGCTGAAAATTGCCAATTTTCAAGTCGCACTTGAGACCGAAGGGTTCGTCTGAAAAAGAAACTAAATAGTGATATTTGTAGAGAATGTTATGTACTTTAATTTCTGTAAACAGACCATTTACTAAAAGTTAATAGTTTTCGAGTTATAAATAAAAAAACCGGAAAAAGCAGATTTTTTTCCCTTTTTTGCGCTTTTTTCAATGTTGCGTCACGAAATTTTGTCCGCAAACCTCAGATTCGGATACAGCATCCTAAAATACATATGGAATGAAAGAAATCAGAATTACCCCAAAACTTTCCTAGTAAAAACACAACTGAACTAAAAGCCGCTAATCCGTAAACGTGTCTACTGCTGAACATTAGCCTGTAAATGATCTTTATAAATTATTACAATGCAAGGTCACCCGTAGTACTAGCATAATCGCCATGTTTGGCAGTTGGGTTGGTCATTAATAAGCAGACAGGAGAATGGTGTTGCCCATCATCTTGATATAATACCTTTGTCGCCTCTGATGAGATCCATAGGCGAAAACGCGATGGCCAATTTTTTTGCCATATTTTAAACACACTTAGATCCAATTTCACCATATTCTGTTAGTTATTAACAGTGATCGGAAAAGGGTGAGCTAATTTACCTAAACTTCAAAGAACAGAGACAAAAACTGGAGACTTCCTTACGACAACATCTTTTTTTCGGGAGAATTTTCTCGGAGATTGTCTTTCAATTGTTTTCAAAAAATAAAAGACAATCTCCTTTTTTGAAAACAATAAACAATCTCTTTTTAAAAACAATGAAAAACGTGTCATCTCGTTTTGTGACAATTTTTGGAAATAAAAATAGGACACGAATTTAATTGTTTTCTGTTAAAAAACATTAATTTCAAATGAACTTTAGTGACGTCCCGGAACCCGGAATAATTTTCACGAAAAAAAAATGTTGTCGTAAGGAAGTCTCCAGTTTTTGTCAGTTCTTTGAAGTTTAGGTAAATTAGCTCACCTTTTTCCGATCACTGGTTATTAATGTCCTGTTAAACATTTTAACAGACTGTTTAACAATACATTGAAATTGGCATTGACTGCTTAACAGAACATTAACAACTAACATTGTCTGGTGAAATTGGGTCTTAGCCTGGTGTGCACCGACGTTATTTCTCTTAATCAACTGTTTATCTAAAATTCGAATACATTTTTAAAGTAAACAGTTATTTAGCAGAGAATTAATATTGGTAACACCAGCCTAAGGCCCGTACCAGCTCTAATTTGAGAGCTTTCTCGTGTCGTTTGGAAAAAAATGTTGTCAAATTAATGTATGGAATTCTATTTTATGGTAGCTCCTCTAGATCTCTCAAATGAGAGCTGTTAAGAGCACTACGTCGAACCGAATCTGAAAAAATACGATTCGGACAAACTACAGTACCTAACAGTGGCGAAGGCTCCATACAACTCGATTCCTATCGGCTTCCCTTTCGAAATATGGCAAATACTAGTATCTATTATTTTCAATTATCATTTAAACAAATAATTGTTCCGGCTTCCCTTTTAAGAAAATTCACCCTTCGCCGCTGGTACCTAAGTACTATTTGTATGTACAGTTGTGCACTACATCCTATCTGAATTTCATAGATTTGCAGCCGAGTTTCTTTAAATCGTATTTTCTTGGACTCTGATCGGACGCAATACGCAGTGCACAAGCGATCATTGAATATACTTTATTGGTTTATTATAATCATACTCTAATTCAAGGCATCCATCATATCCATTTTCCACAAGGATATCAGAGGTTAGATAAATATAGTTTATTTGTCCAAAACATGAATATGCAGCACAAACAGGTTTGCAAAGCAAGATGTTATAATAAAAAGACACATCCTTACACGTTTTGCCCACAAGGGCGTACAAAGAACTTTCTGTTTGTGACGCCGGATACTAAATGTTACAAAGACAAAAAATCAATGGGCAACATAGTCCTAGTGTCAAAATGTACAAAGTGCCTAGTGCCAAAATGCAATTTTGCCCAAATGCCGCTATGATAGAATACAATAAAGCTGTAATGTTCAATTGTACAAATTGCCTAGTGCCAAAATGTCATTTTGTCCAAATGCCACAGAACAGAACAAATGAAATGACATTTCAATCATCTTTTTCAAGGATATTGAACTTTCAAGGAGTATTTATACTCAAAGAGATTAGGTAGAGATGAGATTTTAATTAGATATCCAGTGCAGAGAAGTATGTTGGTTGATATCAAGTAAGTAGCAGATAGGTGTATGTAGGCTCAGTCGTTAGTGATCCTACCTTCGAAGCCCAGGTTTGTGGGTTCGAATCCTGGCTGTGTGACAATTGGACCACGATGCATTTTGGCACAATTATGTTTTATCTTTTGTACATTTTGGCAATCTAACAATTAGACCCTTATGCATTATATCACAATTATTTTTTGTCATTTGCACATTCATATACATTAAGACTTTTGTACATTTTGACACTAGGACTATGTTGCCCATTGATTTTTTGTCTTTGTAACATTTAGTATCCGGCGTCCTGTTTGTCACGTCTATCCTTAAAATAAATGTAGAAGATCAGACGGCAGCCGCATCTGTTAGAATGGAAGCCAACTCATGAGAAAAACCTGGACGATGAATATCTGTCATTGTAATCTTAATCCTTATGTAAGTATAATGACTGTGACTAGACTGACAACATTGACACAGTCACACACTTACAATGTAGGAATTTATGTTTATTGACAAACCGACAACCTCTTTTAGTCATTTCGTTATTATTTGCGTAGTCTGATGATGAGTCTTGAGGATTATTATTATCTCTAAGAAAGTCTCATAAAGAATAAAATAATTAGATTAGGAAGTTTACTTTAATAAATATTATGATTATGATTTAAGTTATCCCAACTATTTGGGCCAGGGTTGTTAAAAAGTAGTTTAAGTAAAGTGAGTTAACCTTCCTGTCTTTTTGTGGCCTGCATTAGAGGTCCTTACACTTTTTCTGCATAAAAATTATCCTTTGATATGGTGTATCTGTACCGCACAGTTTCCGACATGTTTTTTTTTCTGCCTTTCAGTGAAGCCTGAGTAGAATTGCTTTTAACCCAAGGGCATAACATTTTAAGAAAATTAAATAACAATTGGGCATTTTTGAACAGACAACAAAAAAACTTTTTTTGTTTTGTAACTTTTTTGTTTTCTATTTAAAGTTTTTTTTTGTACATTTCCTGCTTTAAAAACCAAAATTATAACAAGGAGGCTTTCGCGACATATTCTTTTTGCCTTGTTAAGGGTAATTAGCTATATGTCTCATCATCACGGAAACTAATTTGAACAACACACAGAAACAGGGGATTTAAAGGAGAAGCAGACAACATCAAGTCTGCTCAAAAGTTAACCTCGTTTACGAGGATATATGCGATGAGACCTTGAAATTGATAGTTGAAAGCAATCTGCTCTTTAAGACAAAATTCGAGACGATAAGGTGATTCTATCTTAATTGTTGTAAATCATGTTCTTGACCTACATTTAAAATTTTCCTTGTCGAAATTTCTCACATTAAAGTCCAGAATTTTAGTGTGTTCCGTCGCGCGTATGTGAGAGCCAGAGCCATTCACATAGGGGAATCCCTCTATATCTCTGTTACTTGGATTCGTGTGCTCCATCTTAGACCCTGTCTGCACATAGCATCAGGTGCGACTAGGGTAAAACACGCCCAAAATAAATAATAACAAAATAACTTCAGTATCTAGTTATTAATAAACAATTAAGATTGTGTGTCAGAGGCATCAATTTATTTTTACGCAGCCCTAATGTAAATGACTACCTCAGTAAATATTGATGAAGTAGTTAAAAACATGCTAAAATCCACGTGTTATACAGAAAGGCTGTCATAGTAAGTCTAGTCGGCTAGTCGCGTGATTCAAATTTTTATCTGTGAACATTTAACTCGTCTTGGCTGAACGAGGTTGGCGTGTTTGCCTCCCAAAAAAAAGTTAATATTTCCCGCGCTTGCAAATGTTAATTTAATTCGGCAGCAAATTTATTTTCTCAAAATGATATTATTATGAGTACAGTGCTCTAATATTTATAAAATAAAATAATTAATTAGCATTAAGATTTAATTAGTAATTTTAAAATAGAACAATCAAAATGGTGTACAAAATCACAGAAATGAAGGAAGTCCTTCCTGTTAGCAGGATAAGATCGGTGTCTTCACAAGTAAGTATTTTAAATTTAAAAAAATGTTTTTAGTGATTTAAATGACTAACATTATTGTTTGATCTATTTTCATAAATCTAATTGATCGATTTTGAATGTACAATTAGTATCAATAATTTATTTGTTATGCTATTGGTATATTGTCCAATAAAAATACCATATACGATCGAAAATCTTCGCGGCAAAAAAAAATGCCTATCGTTGAACTACTAATTCGCTTCTTCCGGAAGAATCATTTCCAAGTAGATACCAAATACCACAAGTAAAACAACATAGAAAGACCTCAGGAACATTTTTTTTATTCAACTGCTGAAAATAAGGCTCAAAAAGATTGATAACAACAAACAGCAGCATTTAAAATTGCAAACAGTAACATCGTTGACTAAAAATAACAAGTTTTAAATAACAATATAATATTCACGAGTAGTACAGACGCCAGCAGGCCAAGCTACCCGAAACTGTCAAATTTTCCCAATCAACCTTGAACCTAATGCTTTCGCGATAAAGATGAAAATCTGTTAAAGAAATTTGACAGATTGTAGTAGATTTATATGCTAGCGTCTGTACATCATTTACGTTGCACTAATCGTCACATTTCTGTTTCTAGCAACCTGTTTTGCTATTCGTTGATAGTTTATGTACTCACACGAACATACTCGTATTATCAATTTATTATTGCATTCTTCATGTCAAACGTTACCAATTTTTGTATGTAATGTGTTGGCAAACCAATCATCTATACTATTTTTCACGTAGAATGAATATTTCCTTAGCACGAATGACAAATATTCAAGAAGAAAAAAACGCTAAGATGTTACCTGTTTCCCGTGCATCGATAATGATGTTAACATTGTTTTAATTACACTAGCTTCAACCCTACGATTTACGAAATTCAACTGTGTAAAGAAACCAACTCTACTAACTCATCATCATCAGCCCATTACCTACTGTCCCACTGCTGGGAACGGGCCTCTTCTCAGAATGAGAAGGATTTAAGTCTTAGGGAGGAGGTCATTCTCAGCAGTAGATGATACTAGGCTCGAATCATCATCATTGAAAGCCTAGCCCCAACGGGAGTGAAGAGATTTCAGATGACTGTATGCTATATACAACTGTCTTTAACCTCGACCTTGGCTGAAACTAAAGTAATTTCGCAGACAATGCACTCGGTGTATGTGACTCGTAAATAAATTGTTTACTGCCATGCATCATTGTTGTATATTGTCAAGATTATACTTTAGGAGGTGCATTGACTAAAGGCCGCGCGCGATCTTTCACGTGCAGCTGACGCGCGCGGCTAATGCGTCAATAGTCAGAGTATGAAAATGTATGGCACCGCTTCCGAAGTCTGCGACAGACGCGTCCGGCTAACGACAGATTAGTCAGTATATGTATTATAGACATGACTATTGACGCATGAGCCGCGCGCGTCAGCCGTACGCGATCGATCGCGCACGGCTGCGATCGATCGCGATGCATGGATTTGTACCTTAATATGCGTCCGCTTTAGTTACGCTATAGTAACTTCTTTCGGGAAACTTTAGGGTTTATCATCTTTGCAATCATGGGCGAAATTCTCAAGACGAAGAACTATTTTCTAAAATAATACGTAGTTTCCGAACATGTCGTCGTACCATGGAGTCTATTAGGCATTACGTCTCTAGAGGTTGTCATCTTGCTAACGGCGAATACTTGCAGAGACTGGTAGCCATCCATCCGGAACTCGTCCCTAACTTGTCCCAGTCCTCAAAAATTAGTTAGATAGATAGATAGATAGATATACTTTATTGTACACTAAAAGAAATAAAACAGTAGGAATACACATGATTAAGAATAGTACAAATGGCGGTCTTATCGCTTAAAGCGATTTCTTCCAGACAACCATTGGATGGAAAGAATTGCTAAGAAAAATATAAAGGCAGTTTGCAGCGTACAAATATATAACCTAATAAAAATCGGGAATTAACTAAATAGATCACATAAACATCAAAAAATTTCAGATATACATCAAAATTAACCAAAATCCTACCTAATCCGCAGTCTATAAACCCTAGTAATGGTTTTGACGATATAGTATTCGCAAGTAACCAATCTATTTAACAACCAACTCGCGGTCGCTAAAGAACTATTGTATTTTAACTCAACATACACTTGGGAATATATCTCTCTCTAACAATGCAACCTAACTGTTCGGATAGTATGCAAGTAAAAAATAGTGGAACTTTGGAACACACGGACAGAATTTGGAGATAAGACCCAAGATCTCATCTATCGTTGCAAAACTCGGTACATCTTCACCAACAAGACTAGATTCTAATTAGTTACAGTGAAACCTGGCTAAGAGGGTGCTGGATATGTGAGAAACCTCTGTTAATGATAATTACAATGAGGTCCCGATACTTTTGCATTGAAATACGTCTGTTACTGGGAATTTTAAAACCTTGATAACTGAGACTAGAAGTTATGACACTGTTGTTTACAAAAAGTCAAATTTCTGCAATTTCCATTCAATTGTGCAACATAAAATATGCACTTATTTTATAAATATTTCAACCTCTTAATGTGATAAATGGTACATTTCGACCTCTCATAGTGGGATCCTCTATAAATAAGACAACTGTCATGTTAACGGGTTCCCTACGTGACATCGAAACTCAATACATAGAATGTCGCAGCATCGAAAACGGTACATCGAAGGGTCACATAATCGTTGGTACGCCACATCGAATGTCGTGAAATCGAATGTTTACAGTATTGTATGGCTACAGCGTTACAATATGGACTGGCTGCAAAATCGATGGGTTATTGCATCTAAAGATTGTTGTATCCATTAGTTACTGCACCTAGTTAAAATAAATTAAACACACAAGAAAACAAAATTAATTTAAAAAAAAATCATTTTTGACTGATATGTTATCGCTGTGATGAGAAATCGATACTGTAACCATTCGATTTAACGACATTTGATGTAGCGTACCATCGATATCGTAACCTTTCGATGTCGAGATTTTCGATGTGGCGTACCATCGATGTAGAGTACCATCGATTATGTGACCCTTCGATGTACCGTTTTCGATGCTGCGACATTCGATGTATTGAGTTTCGATGTCACGTAGGGAACCCCATGTTAACTTGACTACTTGGAAAACTGAGTAAATGACAAGTCACTATAAGTGATAAAAAAATCTAGGTCCCTTGAGATCCCAGTTAATCAGGTTTCACTATAGTTAGCTCTAGGACTACGAGGTAATCTAATAGGTAACTACAAAAGGTACTAAGAATTGTCTACAAAGTGACTAAGTTCTAAGTAAATGCTTTTTGCAAACGTAGATAAGACTATAATAAAAACAGTTACAAAGTCGTTCTATAGGCTTATTCACATAACTAAAGAAGTTCAGTTGCAGTGTAGTTGCAATTAAGTTTCGATCAAAACAACGCTTTTTTTTATGTTCGATCGCTGTCAGATACGCTCTTGTGAACTTAAATGCAGCATCACTGAAACTTGATCGGCGAGCCATGAAAATACGTGAATTTGCATACAGATAGTGGAAATGTAGTGGAAATCGGAGCCAAGATCCCATCAATCGTTGCAAAACTCGGTACAACTTCACCAACAAGCCTAGATACTAGTTATTACAAGTCTTACAAAGGGTAACCAGAAAAGGTACTTGCTAAGAATTGTCTACAGAGGTACTAGATAGTTCTAAGTAAACACTTTTTGCAAACGTAGTTATGACTGTAATAAAAACAGTTACAAAGTCGTTCTGGTTCAATTAGAAGAGGTGTCTGATAAAAACGTTCAGATGCAACTTCAACAGCGTGATAATGTTCCGTACTGTTGTTTTAGACTATTTCCGCGAACCGTTATAATAAATAGTTTACGCACTATTGAAGGTTTTAATTAATTACCTGCCCAACCATTGCTATAACTGTGGTTAAACCATGGATCCGAGGCCCTTGCTCAATGGATCATAGTCAAGATTGTTTTACCAATACATCTGCGATTCAATTATAAAAGGACAACTGTTTTCGAAAACCCTTTCGGGCTCATTTTTGTATTAAACTCACACTATATTATAAATGAGAAAGTTTATAAAGATGGATGGTTGTTTCTCAATCACGCATAGACTTAGGAAGAAATTTAGCACCAGACCGAATCTATAATTTGTTTGGTTGTTTAAAAATTTATTAAAGTCCAACTTTGGCACTCAATGTGTATGCCAAAGTAAAAAAAAGAAAGAAAAAAATAATTTGGACACATTACAAAGAGACACAATACATATGAAACAAGGGAAAAAAGAACTATAAAGCTAGATAATAACATCAACATAATCATAATTTTCTCGTGTCTTAAGGTTGGACCAAACAGGTATCCAGATCGGCTTGATGCCAAGCACAAGTACTTCGTAAAGTCGAACCTATTCGGGTATTTCCCCATAATAATATAAACATTCATCAGAGGCTTCACGTAAGGTATTTGCCATAGACGCCTTGAAGATAAAGACAGATACACCTTTGATATTGCAGCGGAATGCTACAGAGTGCACGGATTCGCGTGGGTCGTCTTTAATGTTATTATGCATTCATATGAGAACTAAATACATACTAATAGTAACTCTCCGTCCATTAGGAAACTTCCGATAGCTAATAAGATTATTTAAATGACAGTCTTTTACAGTGTCATCTGTTATGAAACAAGTGGGAAATAGCGGGTCTATCCACATCTAAAGAAACCTTTGTAGATATGATAAATCTTGCCGTATAAATAAATAAATATTGGTGACGACCTTCTTGTGTAGCATTTGTGTCTTGTAGTAAGTAGTTACTGAATATCTTATAGGTAAATCGAAGATGAACAAAAATTGGTAGATTAATTATACCCTGTTCAACCAAAGATGAGTCCTGACTTCCTGGTATAGCGGTCATTTCGTAAATTGCCGTAAGGAGACTGCAATCGAAAAACCGTAAACGACTTTATCAAAAACCGCAAAATAGCTATATTCCGTTTATTCATTTAAATACACATATAAAGATACATTTTTAAATATTTCTATAAAATAAAAAACATTTAAAAAATAGTATCCCACCGGCGGCATCGGGAACAGGGTCCAAGCTGCCGGTAGTCAGGGCTCCAGAGAAAGGAACCTCCTCACTATGCGTGCCGTGTCAAGGAGTACTGCTTTCTGTATCAAGCCCTTGATCCAGCCGCCTAACGAGAGCCTCTTGAGATGTTGATCGAGGCTCTTGGCTATTAGGCCATTCGCCGTAACGACTATCGGAACAATGACTGCTGAGTCCACATCCCACATGCAACCTCGTGTGCTAGATCAAGATATTTTATTTGTTTATCTTTCTCAGTTTTTACAAGATTCTCGTCATGAGGGACGGTGAAGGTGATATCAACAATCATTGTGCAGCGAAATAGCTATTTTATTATTACACGTTTTGTTTTTTTTATTTGTATGGTAACGTTTACGTTTCTCTATAACGCGACGTCAGGAATCATCTTACGGTGAAAACTTCTTCGCAAAATAGATATTATGACATTCAGTACTAGGGTAGGTCATGGTTACAACCGATTATTGCCGATGGAAGAATGGGACATCTGAAACTTGTTTTATGTGGCAGCTGCAGCTATGCTTCTTTATCGGACAAACGAGCTGTCATCATTTGTTAGTTGTATCTCTTAAGAATCACGGCTCATCTTCCGTGCGGAAGATGTCCGGTCCTTTGGAAGGCATACGGGAAGACACAGGTCCAACGCGCAGAGGCCCCTTTGAGAACTTTAATCTAAAATGGGATAGGGCACCAACCGGGAACTATCCACGGCTGCACTATTGGAGTACAGTCATGGACCGTCCCAGGTGGGTGCAAGGCAAGACTATTGTAAAATATGGTGAAAAATATCTGGTCTATGGGAAGGGGTGTTAAGTGGACTGGATAACTTCTATTGCCGGAAGAAAAACGCGTCTGCCTTTCAAGTTTAAAATCGAAAAGTTTTGGTAGACGGTGACTCGCCAGCTCACTAGCTGGGCCCCCTGAAAAGCCGCCAGTATAATAGGCGAAGGGGGCAACATTTAGTTGTATTATTATTAAGTAGGTACTTTTCAGTGTCTTTTTCAACCTTGAAGTTGGCAGATAAGACGATAAAATTAAATTGAAATTGGAAAGTTGAAACTTTATGTTTACTTTAAAACTATATGATTAAAATTTTGCACGGTTTTCATTATGAGTTGTAAGTTAGAAGTAATTTAGGGCCAATGAAGATTTAATGCTTTTACCATCGGCGATCTGCTTTTTTAGTGCTAAATCCAAGTTTTGTTGCACAATCCCATCAGGTTTTTACAATTTTTTACTAATTCTGTCTTTTTGTTTTGCAAGGATTTGATCCCTCAGTTCAGATGCACATCAATTTATTACACGCCTTTGCTCTCTTAGTTTGTAAAATTTACAGAAGTCGAATTGCACCAAGTGTTGAGTGCACCACATTTTAAAGATTCTTTGCGTTCGATCAGGCGTTTTAGCGATTTCTTCGACCGCTGAGCTGTATTCCTCAACTGCCAGAGCCATACTTTATGAAATGCTTCTAGCTACCGAAACAATATCAGACTAGTTAACGGTCAAATGTGAGGAGTTTAGAGTTTGTACTTCCGGTAAGCAATTAAATCGCCGATCGGAATGCTAAAATATCTTGCCTGCGTTAGCCCTAAAGGTACTATTCCGAACTGAGCTGCCAACGGCAACTGCCCTGCACTGCTGCACGTGCATCGACTGCATGAAGTCGCACCACGCACGACACTCGCCACACCAGCGTCACCTCTAGACACTACACGTGTTGTCGGCAGTTGCATTTGGCAGCTCAGTTCGGAATAGTACCTTTTAAGCGAGGAGTTGGCGTCGCTATTTTCTGCGCGACGTAACCTACTCGTCACTCTGCTGTTGCTGTACTGCTCGTGGATTTATTATTGAAAATACTTAAATGAGAAAAAAAAACGCAAACACGAAGAAAAATATATGTTAATTTAAAATAATTATTAAAATGTATCCACATTTTACCTATTTACATTTAGAGTATTTTTATCTGATGAAGACGCATCGTGTGACTTTTAGTACAAAGACATAGTTAGGTTCATATTTTTTTAATGATTCACACGTCTTTATGAGATAAATAGACTCTACAAAGTTTATCTACCCACAACTAAATTAATTACCTGAGCAAAATTAGGTTTTATTTGCATTCACGCCACTCATAATAGCAGAATGAGAAGAAACAAACATTTGAACGGGCCTCTAATAACTTAAGTCATTGGTGTTGCGATCGTTTCATGTCTGTGTGTTCTTTACGATTTCGTATAGACAGACCGGTTTAAAAAAAAGTTTTCTAGTCTTCAGAGCATAAATGTGGACTTTTCTAGTCATCAGAGCATAAGTGTGGACTTTTCTAGTCATCAGAGCATGAATGTGGACTTTTCTAGTCATCAGCGCATAAATGTAGACTTTTCTAGTCATCAGAGCATAAATTTGGACTTTTCTAGTCATCAGAGCATAATGTGGACTGCAACAGGATGGTTTTATTGATTGATCTAATACTATATTGCAAGAATCAGTTGCAATGTTGCCATTCATGTCAACTTCAACATCCAAACTCATTTATTCAAAATAGACTAACATCACTAAGGCTAGTATTCCACTTATCAAATATCTTTATCCAATATTGGTTTGATTAAAGAAATTATGCATTTGATCAAAGAAATTGGAGAAAAGAAACTTGATCAATTATTGGACAAAGAAATTTAAAGATAAAGAATCATTTTGGACACAGCACAAAGAGACACAACAGATAAAAAGTGTGATTTAAATAAAAAAAGTCTTGGGTATGTGTCTCACGGATTTTTTGATAAGTGGAATAACAGCCTTAGTTCTTTTTGAACGTCAATGTTAGAAAAGACAGACCCTAAAAACCCCTCATCGCTTCCTAGTGCTTTGTGACTTGATTATTTTGTTACCATTAACCTCACAGATAGTGATATGATTAACCTTGTTCCAGCTAATAGCTAGTATGGCACCGAACCTGCTACTCCTAGACCTGGGAATGGCCATCAGTTTCGCCACCATAGTGATACCAGACCTACTCAACGCACCAACGGGTCTTTCATTTACCGACACCGAGGCGTCGTGGTTTGGTAAGTACTAACAATGTTTTGATGAATTGATTTACTCTGGTTGGCTGCGCGTCTGACAGAGCGTATTCTTTTTTTTTGCGTCCATAGTAAGTGAGTTTTTAAGGCAGGATTAATTCTCGTGCCTAAACTTTAGTATTTCCGGTTCTAGTTGTTTGTAGTAGTTGGTCCAGCCGATCACGCGTGATGCCGTGATCAAGAAAAATAGGGATTCGTTTTTATATACATAGATAGATAAGAACCTTCTCCTGACAATTAGGAACAAAACAAAAAAAAATTAGCGAAATCGGTCCAGCCGCTCACGCGTGATGCCGTGACCAAGGGAAATAGGGATTCATTTTTATATACACACATTGGCAGACTTTTTCCTCTACAGTTTTATATGGATATGATATTAGATAGATTTTTATCTTGACAAAATTTTTCGTCGGCGTGCGTCGCGAGCTCAGTGTTCATTAAGTTATGCATAATAAACATAATCTACATTAAAATTGTTTCAAGGTCTCTAATTAAATAAAAGTAAAAACCAACTTCAAAAAAAACTAAAAAGAGTATAATTACCTTACTAATTACCTAATTAGGGTAGAATTGCACTGACTTCTGAAACTGTTAATTTTATATTAGGTATGGTAATTATTTTACTCTTTTTAGTTTTTTTAAATCGATTTTTACCTTTATTTAAAGATATTTATTAAATACGTTTTAGTGCTATATACCTATTACTCGGTTTCAGACTACAACAATGACACGGTTGCGTAATCTTTCCAACAATTAGGTAGTTTTCTTTAAGAATAGGTATTAATGTTTAATTATTATGACGGCTCCTTACAAATACATACAATATTCTTAGTTCTTGCCTAATGTTTCTGTGATGACAGTTAAAACAGAGATTGAAATTCCTCATCAAAACTTTTGTTGAAGGAAACCACAAGCCAAAACGTCATCTAAGTACTATATTTTTTTTTGTTTTTGTTGATTTTTTGAAAAAGCGCTGTAGCAATTTCGATAAAATTTATATGGGACCACCTCTGAAGTATGGCCTACCAAACAAAAAAAGAATAATCAAAATCCATTCGTAATTGGCGGAGATATCGCGAAACAAAAACACAAAAAAAACAACATTCAGACGAATTGAGAACCTCCTTCTTTTTGAAATCGGTTAAAAAACAGACTATCAACAATTTAGCAACTTTTTTTTTTCTTTTTTTTTTAACTTTGCCCCAGTCTTTGATTTCTTTTGTATCGTGGGTGCGTTTACACACACAAATCTCACAAACAAACGCCCAGACATAGCAAGCCATACAAATTTTTGTTCCGTGAGGGAATCGAACCCCCGACCCGTAGCGCAGAAGCCAATCGCTTAGCCACTGCACCACTCGTGTCGTCAAATCTTAAACACAATATTAATATTTCAGGCAGTCTGTCGTTCCTGACCCAGCCGCTAGGGGCGCTTGTATCGGGGCCCTTCGTGGACTACATCGGTAGAAAGAAAGCCACTTTCTTAGTCAACATTCCTCATTTAATAGCTTGGATCCTCATGTACTTCGCGTGGAATGTTCCTACTATATTCATTGGGAATGCACTGCTGGGTATTGGAACCGGAATCATGGAAGCACCTATCAACTCTTATGTTGGAGAAATCAGGTAAATAGAGAAACAACAGTCACGCCTTCAAATCCAAAAAGGTCTAGTAATAATGAATTTAGATTTTGCTGACTTGTCGATCGTCAGAGCCTCATCGTTTAGGGAGAAGCCACGCGTTGCGGTGCCGCTGCGGCGTAATACATACAAAGGAGATCATTCACGGTTCATACAAAGTTCGGCCCAAAAGTCAAACTAGCGCCTATCATAAATATATACTTATAACTTTTTTGCCAGCAGATGAAAATATTTTTTTCAAATAAAAAGTACGGACACCAGAAGTTTCAACCCACAAAATCAGCTGAAGGAATGGTTGTAGAGACTTAGTGCCGTAGTAAAAAATACTCGAACTGACTTCCCCAACAGTGGTGACACGTTTTTTTTCGTTGGTGCCGGCCAACTTTGGTTGCCAACCAAGTGCCGACTTTGGTTTTTGGGCCGAAAATGAATGATCTCCTTTCCATGGTATCCACACGGTGCGGTGCGGCGCCGCGCCGCACGCTCGCCAAATCAAGACGAGGGGGGAGGATGTATGCGCTGGAGCGGCACCGCTCCGGCGTCGCAGACCGCAGATGTGTTGACGAAGAGCCGTCCCACACAGTGCGGTGCGGCGCTGCGTGGCTCTTGCGACGCCGCGTACTACGTGTGCACGCTGATGCGGCAAAATGGTCGCCGTGCGGCGGCGCACCGCACTGCTTTTGATTTTAGAGACAGTTTTTTACAGTTACTATGCTAACAAAAGTTCTAAAATCCAGTTGCTATGACGTGTGTGCTATAAGAAGAATATAAACCTGTAGAAGTTCTGTCTAGCCTTTTTGCCAACTATGCTTGGGTCGCTTCCAGTCTAACTAGGTGCGGCTGAATACCAGTATTTTACACGGAGCGACTGCCATCAGACCTCCACAACCCAGTTACTGGGCAATGCCGAAATTCTAAGGTTAGACTGGTTGTCAGACTTTCGGGATTCTGACTACCCGTAACGACCGACAGCTTAACTTGCTCGCCGAAGCACGGACTGATGATCATCATCTGCCTAGCCTTTTCCCAACTATGTTGGGGTCGGCTTCCAGTCGAACCGGATGCAGCTGAATATCAGTATTTTACATGGAGCGACTGCCTATCAGACCTCCACAACCCAGTAACTGGGTAATACGATACTCTTGGTAAGACTGGTTGTCAGACTTTCTGGCTTCTGACCAACAGTAACGACTGTCAAAGATCTACAAATGACAGCCGGGACCAACGGCTTTACGTGCTTTCCGAGGCACGGAGGAAACTCGCTATGGTAAATGGTCACCCATCCACAGACCAACCTCGGCAAGCGTGGCTTAACCCGGAAGATCGGTCTATGCGGCTGTAATTATTTAGCCACGAGCTCCTCATGATAAAAAATTATAAACCTTAGAAGATAAAAATGAATTAAAACTGTGTGTTTCAGTGAACCATCAGTGCGTGGAGCTTTGTGCACCGTCACGCAGTTATTTTTATCCATCGGTATATTTGCGATGTACTTCCTTGGGTCTGTGGTCAGCTGGCGCGTTGCAGCCATCATCTGTATCTCGATACCCTTCACTTCTATGCTCCTAGTGTTAATTGGCGCTGTAAGTATACAAACATAAAACCCATTTATTTGAAATCCTCCCCGCAGTAGCCCAAGAGCTACACTGTTGTATGTAAAGGAAATTATATTCTCATTTAGATAATTTTAATATAAATGGTAAAAGTTTTCATACCCAAGATTCTAAGTTTAATAGAATTTTAATTGATGTGGGTTACCTTACTGGCTTTTCGAATTCATGTGTGGATCAGAATCACTAGCGTTAACGGTAAAGGAAAACCAAGGAGTTCCATAAAGTTCTCGATGGTGTTTGTACTCTGCCAACTCACACCAGGCCAGCGTGATGGCCTAAGGCCCAAACCCTTCACATTCTGTGAGATGGCCCGTGCCCAGCAGTGGAACAGTAATGAGTTAATTATAATATTATGTTTTATGTTTATGTGTGTTACCATACGTAAAGACTAGTCATAATATATACCCTTTCAAATTTATCTTGCATTGAAATGCAAAATTCCAGTTTTATTACTGTAAAACCAGTTTCTTTATCATATCTAACAGTTCCTTGTCGTTCATTAGGTACCAGACACGCCAGTGTGGTTGTTATCTCAAGGTCGGGAGAAAGATGCACTAAAATCATTATGCTGTCTTCGAGGTTGGACCACAGCTGATAATGTCAGGGAGGAATTTGACAAACTTGTTGTGTATTCCAAAACTTTGGACGGCTGTGCTATTTGCTGGAAGGAGCAGCGGCAAGAGTCTGAGTGTGATCATTATAAAATTAATCCTGTAAAGAGGTAATTCTTTTTAAATTCTTGGAAGGCTACTCGTATACCAAAAGCCCAATTATAATAATACCAAAGGACGACACGTTTGGTGCAGTGGCTAAGCGATTGGCTTCTGCGCTACGGGTCGTGGGTTCGATTCCCACACGGAACAAAAATTTGTATGGCCTACAGATGGCTGTTCTGGGCGTTCTGGGTCTGGGCGTTTGTTTGTGAGATTTGTGTCTGTAAACGCACCCACGATACAAGAGAAATCTTAAAGTGGGGCAAAGTTTAAAAAAAAAAAAAAAAACTCGTAATTAATTTGGACTAAGACTGAAGGTTGACCGAACTGACATTCAATTATGAATTGAATAAAAAACGGTATTCTGGTACACTTAAAGTTCGGTCCGGTTTCAGTATCATCTCAGTCTATCTCGACATAATGTCAATATCAACAGCATACCGATATCAACAGTCATAGACTAAAATTCTAGAAATAAATGAGAATTCCAACTCGATAAATGGCTCAGTACGTAATGTAACCAGGATACCGTTTCGGCTTCAGTCAACTTTCAATCTCATTTCAATATAATGTCACGTTTGACGTTGTTTGTTATCGAACAAGAATACCATTTGTCATATTTGAGATTGAGACTAGACTGAGACTAGATCGAAACTATATTTAGAACATGTTTAATTACGAGAAATGGCCTTCAGTATGTGGAGCGTAGGATGTTCTCTCTTTAGATTGACAGATGACTGAGCTTGGTGAAGCATATACCCAGCAGCAGCTGTCTTATTGCTGTGATGATAATCTCAGAGTGATCAGTAATTTACGATTGCATCCTAATGTTTCTGAAATATTGACGAAGTCCAATGTAATTGAAGGTTCTAAAATAGATTGGCTCATCATTTTCTTCTTCATATTAGCTTGTCTAGGATTCACTTTGTTTACAGAAACATGTTCTTTTTTCCATACTAAACCTTGAATAAAATTTTGAATCTGAGGGCACAGGATTGAGTTATTTGGTTAAAACTACATTATGAATGAAAACATGATATATCGATATCTAGACAGGCTATTCAAAACTTTTAAACTTTATAGATTCTTCGTAAAGTTCAACATAGTGATGCTGTGCAAGGAGACTCTAAGGCCTCTGTCCCTTACGATGTTGTACTTCACATTCCTAGTGATGAGTGGACTCACCCCAGTCAAACCGAACATGGTTAATGTTTGCTCTGCGTTCGGTATGGCAGATGACAGCAAGAATATTGTGGTAAGTGCATATCTCGTATTAGTTGCATCTGCAGTATTGTTAACGTTATCTTTATTCTAGGTCATATTAGGATTTCCAAGTTTACCATTATTAACATCATTCCCGTCCTAACAATGTTGCATGTGAATTGTATGTCTTAAGTTTATTTGACTGCATTATTATCATTACCAGAATCATGATCAACTTTGTCATCGCCATCGTCATCAGTACTATCATAATTTTTGCTTGTCACTTTATGGGATATAATCATTCCCACCGTTTTAAAGCCAACCTGTTATAAATTACAACATTGTCGCTTTGATAACTTGACTTGTCGAGTGACTGTGAACCCGTCTTACGAAACATTTTTCTTCGAAGAATGAATATTTTAACCGATAAAATATCTACTTACACCAAATTTTACAATTTTCTTGAAAAAAACTAAATAGAACAGTTAGGTACTCTAAAAGTTAATCAATCAACCTTGATGTAAAAATAATCGTGATACGCCATTTAACTTAATAGTCACGATAAATTAAAAGACTAACCACATTATTTATCCAAATTAAGAATATCAGTAGGTATATTATAATTTTATAACTGCTTTAAGGCAAACCCGGCAAGGCCTCAGATTGATGATGCCGAAGAAGAACAGCGTGTGAAAATTATTATTTTTCTTCGTATGTTTTTCTTTAATATGCAGGGTGTTAACGAATTCGTGTAGTTCCTTAAAACCACATGACCTACTACTGATGTAGACAGGCCCCACACGGGATTTAGCTTGATTAAATATAAAAAAAAAAAAAAAAAATTTTTTCATGCGGCTTTGTTACCGATCATATCTAAACCACCTAATAAGGATTCAGTAAAAAAATGTTTTATTTTTGTGAACATTTCGATGCCACGCACAAATTAATGAAAGCACGGCGACACGGCTGGCAGGCACGACTAACGCGTTATCGCTCTTTGCAGTCAGATAACTCAAGGCTCTAAAATTACTCAGAAATAGAAAATTAATTTTTTTCTTGAATTTTTTTTTTTTAGTTGATTTTTAATAATTCCCATTTAGGGTTAATCTGTCTCACCAGTAGATCACGTGGTTTGAAGGAATTACACGAATTCTTTAATACCCTGTACATCTGCCTGCAAAGCATAACGGGCGATAACCGTTTTAGTATTGAGCGCATGTTCACCAGAACGACGGGTTGCTATAATAAGAATAATTATGTATTTCAACCGCAAACATGCTCATAGTCTTAATTGAATCTTTACGAGATACACACCAAAGAACTGTTTCATGTATTCATTAAAATAACATGCGAAAAACTGCTAATTATACTAACTTCTTAATTTGTATTTACAAAGTGTACTGATGCTTGTCGTATATTTTTGTCAGGTTTAGCAAATTTTGCTTTTGTTGTCACTCGTTGTGACGAATCGCGGTCTTGAATACGTCTGCCTCTGAGGTCATTATTTAACTCATCGCGATTGTTTCTTGTTACTTACATACGTGTTACATTATGTTTTTTATCAGTAGGTAACAATTGTTTTCATGCTGAAAACCTTTATGTTGATCCACAAATGAATCCAGACTCCATTCAGTTAAGCTACATTCATCAAACAAATTAAGTTTCATGATGTACAATCGTCCTAATTTTACGAAACGAAATCAGAATAATTAGATATGATCACATAATTCACAATTTCATCTTTGACATTTTCCATCTATGCACATACGATACACCTCCAATCCACAATGAGAAAGATTACTTTATTTATATTATGTCTCCAAAAAGAGAATAAAAGTATAAAACAAAACCTTCATTTTTCAGGTAATGGTAGGCGTAATAACACTGCTGGCGAGTATTGTTGTAATAGGCATCATAAAATCCTTGGGCAAGCGCAAACTGGGGATATCCGCTATGCTTGGAACGGCCGTCTGTTGCACTGCTCTCAGCGTCTACGCTAAATTAAATTTGGACCAAAGTGTCTTTTCATACGACCCGAAGACCTTCCCGACAGAGAAGAGCATGGTTCCTTTGATATTATTCTACCTTCTCACCATGTTTACTGGGTTCAATGTGTCCTGGGTTATTCTTGGAGAGGTGTTTCCTTTTAGGTGAGTTGGTCTAGCGATATTTATACTATTGAGTTACAAATACTTTTTATATCAGAGATTATAATCTATCACATTTTAGTTTAGACTGGTCCAGAACGTCTCTTGAAGAAAGAATTTTAACTTTAGAAATTCCCGAATATATAATGTAATATAACAGGCAAATTTTTACACAAATATAAATCTTTTCATCAGGAGTCGAGCGTCTGCTCAAGGTACAGGAGCTGCCTGGAACTATGTGGTCACTTTCATCGGCTGCAAGACCTTCATAGACTTGGAGACTCACTTCAGACTGACCGGTGCCTTCGCCACATACGCTGCACTCTCCTACCTCGGCACCATCTACCTTTACTTCTTCATGCCCGAAACTGAAGGGAAACCTCTTCAAGAAATCGAATCCTACTACGAAGGAAGAATGAGAATATTCGCAGACGACTGGTTTATAAACTTGTTCAAGAAAAAGAAATAAGTCTTATTAATATTATATTATAATTTTAAACTAAGTACAAAATAGACTAGATCCAATTTTGCTTAATATAATTACTACATACAAGTTTTTGCATTGTTTATTTATTTGTCTAGTTGCATCATTCTTAAACTCTAACAGTGAGTATTATAAATGTATAATATCTCGAATACTTCTACTGTTGGGGATCCTCGATTTTCGCCATGAACAATGGTAAAGAACTCTTAGTATCCCATAAAACAGCAAGGAAAGGTCTATCCGCTTTGAAAAATACAGAGGGTTCGTCATATGATAGTGCTACTGCTGCAAAAGCCGTGGCAGCAGCTGCGGAGCCTCCTTTTTCGTCTATAGACATTACAGCAGAATGTACTGCCGAAGATATTTTCGGTGAGAAGGAACGGTATGTTCCAATACCGTTGAGCTCTGCATACTGGCCGAACATGTTCGTGATTCCCATCTGAAAATATAAATATTGGAGGTATAACTTCACGCCAGTACCTATTAATCCAAGGATATGGAAGAAGTGTATTATACCTACAATCATGTTTTCTGAGGCAAACAGTATGCGTCTTATCTCATGTCAGCACAAGCTATACGAGAATAGCTTATGCCGTAGTGAAAAGATTAGGTATAGCCAGTCAGCATGGTTGACAGCGGAGTTGACTGCCCAGGGTGCGCCGGACGTATTTAAGTATCGTCACTCCTGGAGGCTCTTTATGCAACCTAACAGTATGCTTAGAACTAAACTCCTAGCTTAGACTTGTCCGTAGTGGTTACTTTGCCCGACTAAGAAATCAAACCCAAGTATTAACGGTTGGCAGCTCTGCTTATGGGTACTAAATGAATAATTTGATCATTTAGATAAAATGATAAACGTTAAATTAACATCAGCCTGGCCAGAGAATCGAAACTGCATTTACAAGGGTCTTTAAATCTGCAACAGCAGAAGTGAACATTGTTAACTAACTTCGTTGTCGCATTAAAACTCCAACGTATTTTTTAGATATTATAAAATTACTGAATAACTATAATATTATTATTATATCAGATTTCTTTAAGTCATTAGGTAGACAAACGATGGCAGTTTGAAGACTGTTGAGGAAAATACACGAAATAATTATCTTGTTGGTTAGGTTAAAAGTCGTTTGCGTCACAGAACTGTTGTATAATTTATTAAGATTACCTTCGATGACAATGACCTATCACACAATATTGAGGTTACATACAGAATTACCTAATTGGCGCTTACCAACATACTAAGCTTAACATTGTTTTGAACCACTGATATTCCTAAAGTTAACCGGGCACGAAGGTACCTGATCCTTATATAGGGTTATTTGTAAAACACCAACAACCTCGTAAGGGGTACTCATCATTATGAATAAATTTTACTATGGGACCAAATCGGAAAACGCAAAAAAAAAAACAGCTGTTCCCTACATTTATGTTCGCATAACTCGTCAAAATGTAGGGAACAGCTGATTTTTTTTCGCGATTTCTTGTTTGGTCCCATAGTAAAAGTTATTCATAATGATGAGAACAGTGACCCCTTAAGAGGTTGTACACTTATTTATGTTACACCTTGTATATGTACCAACATTATTCGGAGGGAAATACATGAAGCCTCCACGAGTGACGATACTTCAGTACGTCCGGCGCACCCTTGGCAGTCAACCCCGCGACCCCGCAATCAACCTTGCTGACTGGCTAATCTTTTCACCACGGCATGAGCTATTATCATGTAACTCATATCAACATGACAAAAGTGGGACCTAATAGGAGGATCCAACTAGACCAGGGGTGGGCAAACTGTTTTTACCAAAGGCCAGAAAACTGCATGAAACTTTGTAGGGGCCAGAAAAACGCATGAAACTTTGTAGGGGACCAGAAAAACGCATGAACGCAGTTATAATATAACTAAAAATAATATTACTTACATTTCTAAAAATTGGCACCAAATCTATATCAGCTCTTGCAGTGAACTTGGGTAATTCAAGTTCTGTTTCCTTAGCAGAGAAACTGAGATAGCTGAGTAACCTGGCATCTGTCAGTGATGATAGTGTGCTCGCGATACCAACTAATTGTGACGGTAGGATCACCATCAAGGAATACTGGTCACCCTGGAAAATAATAATTGTGATCAGATATTTCATTTAGGATAAATACAACATTTTTATTTAAACGTGGCTAAAATATTAGATATATTCGACGTTTATTGGGTCTCAAATCAGGGAGGCATTGTTTTGATAGAAATTAATAACAACATACTACCATTATAGAACCTTTTTTCGATATTTATTTATTTATTTAAACTTTATGAAACAAAAAAACGTACAAAGGCGGACTTAATGCCTTAGGCATTCTCTACCAGTCAACCAAAAGTGGTGACGAGATAACATGGCAGGTGCAAAATAACAAGAACATTTCATTGGATATTTCAAATTTATAAACAATTATAATCCCAACTTTTACTTCTATGACAACTTTACTTTCAATGTTTAACTATCTCTTAATAGCAACTATTATCTTGCCAAAACCGGTGTATCAGTGAAAACTCAAATTATATTCTTCACTGTCATAAACCTACTATCCTAGATAATTTAAAAATCATCTGTATTTACCTCAAAAGGCAGTATAATAACTTTGGCATTAGTAGTCGGATCCATACCGGTCTTGAACAACTTTCGCGTACGCATGAACTGAGCTGTTTTCGTTTGGCCATTGCTAAGTTGGAAATCCCGAGGTACAGTTGATTCAACTCTGAATGGGACCTCCCACAGTCCCTTAAAGTAAATGGCATTTACAAGCACAACTTGGGTCGTTTCATCTACAGCATCTGTAAAGATAAAATTATGTTTATGTACAAACTAGGTTTGGCTCGCAGCTTCGCTTGCGTGTTGAATAATAAATATTATCATATAATCATGTATACAACAGACAAAGATTATTTTTTTATTTATTATTATAGGTTTTAATCGGGCCACGCAATGAATTCTCCCTTACATACTTTAAGCCTCCTGTTACGCCCCTTCTTAGGGGCAGTTTTAAAAATCAGAGTTCTTATTTCATTAGGTATTTACTTTGAATTTTATACCCATTCACTATTTAACTAACAGTAATACTACCGTTTTTAATTAGTACCTATACATCATCATTTTAACTTAAATCGTCATAAACAGGTGCACTTAACGAAGATCAGTTTAAAAATAAGTGTATAAAACATGTAAATTTCAAGTGCGTCATTTAATAAGTTTATAACGCAGATGTTGTTTTGATGTTCGATCCATCATTCAACTTATTATCTTAACCACAAGACGCCAAAATAATGAAGCCGTATGTTCTTAAGGATAACAATTATTTGATAGTGAATCAAGGCAAATTATAATCAAAGGTGGTAAGGAACACTTAAAATATGAATGGAATCCAGCCAAATACGACAGCGTAAGCAACGACGTTACGTAAATAATTGGAATTTGGCAGAATGTTAAGTCTTCGTAACGCGCAAATATTTCGACGATCAATGATTATGATTTTTTTTATAATTTTTAGTGGGCCTCCTTAATTTTTTTTCTTTTATCGTGTAGGGTATCGTTTGAAAGGGTTTCTAAAGCTATAATTTTAATATCATCAGGGTTAGTTGGTATTGTGTTATAATTAACAGGACAACTGCCCCTTTTTTCATCAGTCTGATAGTTGCTGAAAATATTATTGTGTATAGTTCTGGTATGGAATATTTACCTGGTGAGATCAGCCTGTCGATCTTGTTATCCGTTCTGGAAGACACCCAGCTGTTGATCTGGCGGGCTGCAAGATCAGGCCTTGCAAAGCTAACAGGCGTGACGTCACTCTTGAAGCTGTTTATAGCAACATCCTTGAAATCTGGATTGATATTGAAATCATCTGCTACGAACAAAATGTTCGCAGTTCTCAGAATGTTGCGCGAGTTGCGGCTCTGGAAAAGTAATGTGAAACGAAGTAAATACATTTTTCTTATTAAAAATTTTGCCCATAAAGTAACCATTTTAATATACTGAAGGGAACATCTTTTGAAATGACCACAAGGCAGAAGCTCATCTATAAGTGTGACCTGGAATCTTATGACTCTTGCAGGGAACTGATATCGAAGGTAGAGGAACAAAGTTTATTTTTGTGAACGTTGATTTGTATGTTGAAGTGGACACAGATCGACATGATTTTGAAGAATAATAATCTAATCAAAATAATGTTATTTGGTACCATACAGGTTTCAACTCACTTTCTACAGAAGCCAAATTAAATTGAAGATAGTCGTTCTTTTGGGAGTTTGGAGGCAATAGTGATGACATTATATGGACTATCAGCAATCGATTCACAAAAATAAAGTCATTTAAGGCATACTGCAGGGTATAGTTTTCTGTTGCATCGGATAAATCTTTTTGATCCTTGATTACACTCATTCTTTCTTCATTCCATTGACCATAGAGGTCGTAAAACATTGTTCTTACTTTAAAATCTTCCGTAATCTGAGCGTATGCAGACGCGGAGTTTTGCGACGACATTTGCAGTGCATTAGTTATCTGTGCCTGTGTTTGACCCCATGCTCCTTGTTGCAACAGAGCCAGCAGTGAGGTGATGGAGTACGGTGATACCACCACGTTGCCTGGCTGGACGGCGTTGATGTTCTGCAATTTTTTTTTATATAAATAAGATTTTGTGCTTCCTATTTTTTCAACATGCTACATTATTATGATAACGCCGGACCTCGCGGTCAAATTCCGTAGTAAATAGTTATAAATTTATCTAAAACTTTCAATCACTGGGCATTATACTTGGAATAAATATCAATGATTTCCTATAGGACCACCACCTATTACATGGGACAAAATTTGAAAACGGCGAAATTAGGGTGTATTATATACGTACAACCCTTCAGGGAATAGGGGCGTGATGTTATGTTATATTATGATGTTAAATATCATTGATTACTAAAAATCCTATATTATGATACCTGAAATTGTTTTGTTAATATTATAGGTAATTGTATTGTATGGTAGTAGAAATCTTTTATTTATTACCTTTAACAAATTAATTCCAAAATTCGTCACTGAGTACAACAAACTATTGAAACCCGCTGCATTATTGGGTGGTGGTGGTAAGGCATTCTGTACCACGGGTTGTCTTTGTTGTATAATCTGCTGCGCTGTCACTCTGCTTGGTAGCGTATTCTGTATTACAGGTTGTCTATTTTGTCCGATCGGATACGCTGTCTCCCTTCTTGGTAGCGTATTCTGGACTATAGGTGGTCTGTCTTGTGCAATCTGATACGCTGTTTCTCTGCTTGGTACCATTGGTGTTGAATTTACTCTGCTCAAAAGATTTAGTTTGTTACCATTATTTACTTGTTCAACAGTCGTACCAAACGCTAATTCATTACTCCTTTCAACTTCCACTGACGTCGACTCCTTTTTTTTCTTCTGCGGTTCATCTTCAAATATTCTTTTTATTGCTTCTTTGTCTAATGCATTGGGAAATGGTAGTGAGAGTGGCACAACTTGGGGAAAATTACCGGGAAAGTATATTTGATCTGTATTCAGGAACCGATCGTAATATGGGTTTTGTGACTGGACGTTTAAGATGAAACAGCATAGCGTGATACCTGTAAAGAATTTTGTAGATGGAATTATTATACCTAATCTAAAGAATTATCTACATCAATTTTTTTATGTATACGTTCATCAATCATTTCAATTCAATGCAACTTATTGCAGTTATCACCTAGATATTAAATCTACGAAACAACTGCAAATATTGGTAAAACTTTCTAGAGTGAAATAGTGTTCTTTGAAATTTGGAAGAATTCCAAAGTTCAATGCGTAAACAAAGGAGATACGGGTTAAGACATTCTTTGAACCCTTGGCTATAAAAAATGACCCGAGAGCGCGGGTTATACTAAAATATGATAGTAGCTGTAAAGGCACGTTCACATGTAGCATTTTTTATATGATATCAGTTGAGATGTTTTAATAACTGAGTCTCAAACGATTATGAATCCACTTTCTCAAAAAAACATTTTTATTTATTTCTCAATATTTATGACCCTTGCTGAGGATTATGAAAGAATCGCTTGACTGGTTTTCTCGTTGCAATGATATGAATCAGCAAAATAACTTTTTTAAGTATTTTTTACACTATCCATGTTTATTTTTAAACTATAACTGTACTCTGTTCAACAAAAGATGAGTCCTGACGTAGGTACCTAGTGGTCATTTCGTAAATTGTAGCCGTAAGAAGACTGTTATCAAAAAAACGTAAACGACATCATCAAAAACTGTAAAATAGCTATATTCATGTTTTGTTTTTTTTTTAATATTTGAAATTATTTTTATGTTAACGTTTTGTAGAAAAACCTCAGAACTCACCTTACGTTAAAAAAGGTATTATCAAATTATAATTCTAAGGGCCTTATTACAAATGATGGTTTAAACCAAGACTAAGGTAAACCCAGGTTTAAAATATATCCATCACTTTCTTATGTCTTAAAACAAAAAGAGACGGGGCTATTTTAAAACCTAGGTTTTTCTTAGACCATCTTTTGTAAGTAATTGGTTTTCTATAATATTAATTAGTACCCACTTGTTAACAACATGTTGATGTGTTTCAAATATAGTTCATTAATGTTTATGATTTAACGATTTAGCACTTAATGATCCAAGTCACGTGTTGCTATTATTTTGTAAATCACTATTAAATACGCTAGAGCACAGTTCACATAGGTACATGCACTAACCACTGACACTGCCGGTCGAGTGGCCGTAAACAAGAACGCGCAAAAGAGAAAAAAGTTGTTTCCGAGACTAAAGGAATTTTAAATTTTATCTCAGGTGAATAAAGTCACATTTACATTGGACTTATTTTTCCCTCCATAATAGTAAGATGTCATTAGGGTTTGACTAGTCATTCGAGTTTCAACATAAAAGCATCTAATCTTAAGGTTTAAGTTTATTTAATTTACTATTTCTCAATATGTAGAAAATGTAGTCCGGTCCACACGTATCGGTTTTCCCGTGTACAGCCGGTTTGTATTTTTCCTTGACAAATCTTGATACTTATTATAAAATAAAATCAAAATGTTAAATTGTCTTTCCGTAAGATAGGTGCACCTACAAAGCAACAAGTAATTTCTGGAAACTCTATGATCTCCGTTACGAATCTTATTTTAAGATTTGAACTTTGCCGAGACGAAAGTTTATCAATTTGTAAATCATCTAAAAAGGATTAGAAAAATCTTTTATTATGTATACTTACATCACGTTAATATTTTCAAGTATCACATTTGTGCAGCGATGCGATGAGTCGACGACATCATAAAATACGTTGGTACATATTATATGAGAATAATACAGGATCGAGACTGTTTTTGATAGACAGGTCAGACTGCAGATGACGATAATAATATCTTATACTTATCTTCCTTTTGTTGTTGCATGTCAAAAAATAAATACAAAGAAGTTTCGCTCTCCAATTACACTTAATTTATACCCTCAGTCTACTTATAAAGCAAAATATCTGGGGTGGTGCTTATCCAAAGCCACGTTGCAAAGAAAAGTAGAAATAAACTTATCCCTTTCGCCGGCCTCTGCTCATGATGAAAAGTAATAATGAAAGACTTGGGCTAGTGTTCACCAACATTAATTCTCTAGTTTAAACAACCACTTCAAATTCTCGTACACTTTTCTAGGAAACAGTTGTTTGACCAGGAAATTAATTTTCGTGAACACTAGCCTTAAAATGCACTGGGACATGAAGAGGAGTAGATTTGAGAAAAAGACCATTGAGCAACGAAAATCGTACCTAAAACCAAGAGAGACTCTCAAGACATGATATTTAACAGGTCTAAAGGCCCCTCCCCCACGGCGACTTTTGTAAACGGGTTTCTGCATCGCTACTGAATCTACTACTATCGCTATAGAATCTGGGCGAAAGTACACAGCCAGAGACAGCATTGCAGCTGCATCGATACACATGTGCGACAATATCACTAAAAAAGTCGCCGTGAGCGAGGCCTCTAACTTAGGCCAAAATTATGGATTCAAGGAAACTAAATATTCACAAGATAATTTTATTTCACAGCAGTCTTTTTCATTAAGTGATTAAAATAAATACAATCACTGATATAATCTTATTTAAAATGTCAAATCAATTGTAAGGTAATTTTTGTATTTAGTCCAATTTTTATGTTATGCTAAGACATGAAAAATCTAAGATAGACATATCGTAAATTTCTTCATGTCTAAATTAAAGGGTTAGGTTAGTGGTTTTATTATTCATCGTTTATCATATAGCAAACAAATTCTTAAGGTTTTTGCTATTTTATTAAGTCGACTGATTCGATGCTAAACCTTTTATTTTAATGAAAGATCCTAACTCGGAGATAGTACAAGATATGAAATCGGTATGTGACAAGGAAAAATTTATAAATAGGTTTTGGAAGAAGGCTAATATCTAGAAGTCGAGGAAAAGGTTAATGATGATGTTGCCAAAAATAATAAAATAGTTACACAATCAAATCTGTACGCATAGTTGATATGATGAGGATAAACCTGATATAAATGCAATTTTATAAGAAAAGACAAGAGAATAACATAACAATTTTTTAAATAATTTCAGTTTCCAACAATGTTTTTTTGGATTTTATGATATTTTACGGTCAGTGATTGATAATTTGAACTTGATTATTTACATTTCTTAATATACTACATGAAACACTTAACATTAAACCACTTATCACTAAAGATTTCTTCTAGATATTTTCAAAATATTTCTGTTTAAAAATATTCTAAAAATATCAAGTTTATATTGTACCTACTGTATAAAATCTTGTGTTAAGTCTACCACAAAGTACAATAAAGTCTAACGCAATTTTATATGTTTCTTGTCTATAATCAGGTACAAAAAGTCCAGTCTTGTCTAGTTATTCGTCAGTTAAGTCACGTTCAAAATTAATAGTCATTGTTAAATCAGTATCAGTCCGTTTTTAACAGTCTTGTCTCAAATATTTTTACACTCGGGCAATGACATTTTGAGAATATTTTATTATTATACAATTTACAACGGAACTGCTATAAAATATTCTTAAAATGTGTTGAAATCTATTCCTATCGATTATATTTTATTTCAGTAAACTGTGTTTCATTTATTTTTTCGTGTTCACTACATTAATTTACTTCAGATGCAGTTTAATTAACCAATTTACAAATGGTTTAATTAATTAAACTTCATCCATCCTTCATACTTTAAAAAAGCAATATTTCACACTATATTGAATTTGTGGTAATGACAACTTAAATATAAATAAACCTAAAATTATCCTAACGCCTATCCGTATTTCTAGCATCAATAACAGAAAGTTCATTGGCGGCACAGATGATCCTCTGGGCCATGCAATACGGGGGCATGCTAAAGTGTTCGAACGGCGCTTTATACTCGTAGATAGGAGCGGCCACTGTGCGCACAGCCCGGCGTAGAATTGCGCAGGTATAGGATAAGTCGGATGCTTTCTTGCCTGCAGCTTTGAATCTAAAAATTAGAACAATAATATTAAAAATTGGTGATAAGGAAAGAATGATATGCTTTGTTTTTGTTCTTCTATGGAAACAGAGAGTCTATCTTCAGTTTCGTCTGTATCCATTGCATTCTACAAATGATTAAATTTGTTAAACACATTTGATGTTGTCAGTTTTATTCACACGTTTCTTAAGGAATTATAATTAGCTCTCATAATAAGCATAAGTAAATAAAGAGAACCAACTACTTATCAATAAAACTGGAATAGCGACAATCTTAATTCGTCCAAAATCAACATTTTTTTAATGGTTTACAGAAACCTGTTATACAATATTGTAATTGTAAGTCTCACACAAGCATTCCTGTGGATAATAGTATCTACATAATCAAAAGCTTAAGAAATTAATTGTTTATTCGTGGCGTTACCTGTAATATTCCTAATATTACATTGAAGACGAAGCTAGTACATCTACACTAAATATATTCGACAGCTATATATTTCGGTTTTGCAATTTGTTCTTCTGTTTTTAAAATGGTTCTATTAATGTCTTCTAATCAAGTTTTACTATGCTTTTATTTGAAACGGCTCTAGGGTTGTTTGAGCATTCTCCTGTACTCACACATGGCACATTTGCAGTCTTGGAATCAGTTCCCTCTTCCTTAGCAGCAGCAACGCATTCCTGACGGCCGCAGCGGCGATGACGGACGGGTACTCGTCGCAGAGCACCCGGTCTACCATCAGCCCGCACATGCACAGGAAGGTGGCAGCCAGCTCGATATCACCTCCGTCGTGTGTGTCGCACCACCACGATAGGTAGGTTATGTAGTCTTGAGCGACTACTGGCTGCTGTGGGAATCTCTGTAATGGAGATATTATTGTTTTAAGAATAATTATGGCAATGGCTAAATGTGTTCCTGCGATAATTTATAAATAAGTCTTTCACCACGATTGACTAACTCTTTGATCATCAATCAAAGTCTTTGCCGATTATCTAATGAACTATCTATTCAATTCAAAAATTTCATTTAATTCTAGGACCTTAGTAAAAGAAGGCAGTTTTATTTTGGATTGTGTTTTTTGTACTAATCCTTAAACTATCTGGTTAAGATACATTTCCAAATGACTACAATGCAGCTATAAATCTAAATCAAGATAACTTTGGTTGTGTAAGTTTAATTTCTTAATATCTATTCGGCTTCATTTAAAAACTGTACATTCGTTCCAGTGTTGCTAACAATTTTGAAAAATAATTATTTCTGTCTTCAAAAACATAGATATGTCTCTTGAAATGAAAAGACCATAGAAAAAGAGATTGTTGGGGTGTCGTTCCAGTAGCAAGGAGTAGCAAGCAAGACCAAATTTCCTTGATAGTAGCTACTATAATGTCAAAACTTTCAATTAGTACCTATTGATACCATGAAATAAAACTATTGTTCCTGCAAGTTTCACAACGGTCAAATGACAGTTGATGCTCATAAAACCGGAACATCATAGAAAAATTAGGATTTAATAAACGTCAGCCAATGCTTGGCCAGATTATGTATCTTCCATATCTTTCCTCCTATTACTTACCAATAAAAATACTATCATGTGGGCTAGCCAGCGAGAAAAATTAAGTACCTATAGTAAAAGAAATCGTAAAATTTTGGTCATAGCACAGTTTACCTATATCTTACTCCATACAGTCGGTCAACGTAGAACATTGTCGCAGAGCAATCGTGCGGGGGGTTGCGGGGTGAAGGGGCGGAGGTTATGTCCCGAGTAGCCATACTGCATACTTGGGACATAACCTCCGCCCCTACATAATTTTAACATTTCAGCAGGCCCTACCTGTCAAATGGCGTTGACCCACTGTATGTAGTAAGTAGGTACACTGTGGTAATAGTACAGCTCACTGTAAAAAAGTTCGCCAGGGAAGTACTACCAACTATTTCTGCCGCTAAGCAGCATTGATGGGTTCTGGTTTGAAGAGTATGGGTGCCGGTGAAATTAAAGGCACGTGAAGCTTCAATTTTGTCTCTGAGTTGGCTGCGCGTTAGCAATACTCTTGGTGTTGTAGATCAGCTTGCTTACCAATAGAAATAACATATATATTCGAAATGTAAAGTGGAACCTCTTACTAATCTTATCAGAACCGCTTTCTCAGCTGCCAGTAATTTATCAGTCGTGAAGGCCCTGTTCGCGCATTTGACAAGCCTCATTGCAGGCATGACGGGGCCGTTGAGTTTCTGAGCTATCCAGTAACAAGCCGCCGCGACGAGCTGCAGCTTGTCAAGCTGCACGTGGCCTGTGCCCAGGATCGAGTCCAGGTACCAACAGGCGGATTGGATGATAGCTGGGTTGCCGCTTGACCCCTAAAATTTAAGAGCAGTATTGGTTATATCAATTTTCTTTTTCATAGGTTTTGAGTAAAGTTTGTATGGTATTGGTATTAACTACTTCTCTCCTAGGATATTTAGGAGTAGCGTTTCTTCCTGCATTCCTAAAATTCAAATCATTATCATTTCCAGTTAATGTTTTATCAATGAGAAAAAAACCCAGTCCCTCATTCATTGTCACAGAAGTCTTGTTTATAAATAACTTCTGGGGAATTACACTCGGAAATGACTAACGGTTGCATTACAGTCACGATTTCATACAATTTGTAAGAATAAATTAAATATTAACCTGCCAAATGGGTGTTGGAGCGCGCATAATGTAGGGTTCCAAACATTGAATAGAAAAAACAATGTTCCTAACTTGAAATTCATTAGAATCCTGGAATAGAAAAATATATAACAAAACTGACTCGTCTAATCGTGTAGAATATTTAAGGTTGAGATAAAAAAGATATTATGCCTTTAAATATTCTTCGCCATTGGAGCCCAGTCAGTATTGCTATAACATGTACAATGGTGCCGATTCTCTTGTTCACCAACTAAACTAAAATTAGAGAATTGCTATCTTTTACTAAAAGATAGCGCGAGAAAAGGACTAAGTACAACAACTAAGTTAGAGATGTCAAATTAGTTTACGCCTTGAACTTCACCGTGTTTTTAGTCGACACGTTTTAAATGTGTCGTCTAAATTTGTGTGGAACTTTTAGTTCAACTAAATTTGACAGCTCTTATTTACGTATGTCTCTTTCTTATTTTATTAGAGTGAATAAGATGGCAATAGCCTAAATTAAGTTTAGTTTGTTCATAACAGAATCGGCACCAATGTCTCGTGTAGTGCCGGACTTAAAGAATAGCACTATCCCATCTTCTCTTCTCCTCTTTCCGTGGGTGTCGTAAAAGGCGACTAAGGGATTCTCTAGAGGATGGGCAGCAGCGTTCTCTGAGTACTTTAACAACCATATTGCGATCGCCAACCCGCCTGCCAAGCGTGGAGATTACGGCAACCCCCCCCCCCCTTTTGGGGGAGGCCTATGTCCAGCAGTGGACGTATTTTGGCTGAATGATGATGATGATGATGTACAAAAAGCGTAAGAAAAATGTTATTTGGTCAAGCCTTTTAAAAACGTATTAATTAGTAAATGTTGTCGATACGATTGGAGTAGAGGCAGTACGCTTTGCTGCTGCACAACGTATCTCCGATTCGATTCCCCCACGGAACAAGTAAGTATTTGTATGTTCTACAAATAATTGTTCCAGGTCTGGTTGCTTGCGCACGTGAAGATTTTTCTTTATAAATGAACCTACTATACAGCAGTATTATAGTAAAGGCTGGATGTTTGAAAAAAAAAACAGAGAATTTCTTACATAAAAACATATTAAGCTAATAAACTCTCTGAAAAACTAGTCTGGTTATTCTTATTGCCAGGGGTTTAGACTACAGAGAGTTCTAACTCACAGCTTTAAATTAAATCGTCCGACACGTACTTCTAGGTTAAAATATCGATTGGTGTTGTACTTGAAAAACCTAAATGCAATGAAAGGCAAAAGGTTTTTTCTAGTGTCCGACCGAAGGTTCGGTTTCGGTTTCGGCCAGTTTCGGCTAAAAAATCTTGTTTCGGCTACAGTTTCGGTTTCGGCCAAAAATCAGCCGAAAGTTCGGCCGAGCCGAAACTTAGTATTCGTGAATTGTCAAGCGTCTTCCGGCTAACTTCGGGTGAGTTCGGGACTCCTGTGTGGTTGCCAGCTGAGTTCGCCGGTGTGCGGCGTGGTTGTGTTGTGTTTGTGTTTTTGTTTGTTGATTTTTGACAAAGTTTACCGAATTTACTACAATTTATTGTAATTTTTGTTGATACTGATACTTAAATAAATAATTATTTAACTACCAAGTATCAAATACAAGATCTCAATATCAATAAATAATAAATTAATAATCTTTACGACACTGGGGGCTTACCATGACGTCTTAAGAAAACTTTCAAATGCCAGCCAGTCAATATCCGTTCAAAAGCAGGCCTACTTCTGAATCGCTAAAAATCGTACCATGTCAGTACAAAAGGTGAACGACTATTCAACCAAGTTGAACGGATAAGCTTGTTTATGGTACGAAAAGTCTATGCAAAAAAAACAGGTGAACGGATTTCGTAAACGTCAACGTAGCAGGCCTGCTACAGGCCTGCTAAAACGATGTCATAGTACAAAAAGCAGGGCAGTTCAACTTCCAGGCAACTTCTGCCCTGCTTTAAGAGGTCATGGTAAGCCCCCTGAACACAAATACTCCATTAAAAAGTCTGTACTTTACGTATAAGTGTTGATTTTTGACGATCGTCCTAATATTTTTTTGATGTTATGTTGTTTTATATAAAATAATAACTATTTTCATAAATTAATAACTATTTTCGTTACATATTTCCATTATTGTCTTTCATTTAACACGAGTAAACTGTCTGTATATGTGTCAAAAGGATACTAGATTTCACTACACGTACAAGTTGGGGCAAAAGTAATCACCCGATGTTGTTTTGCTGTAATTTTTGTTTGGGAATGAAAATGTTTGGTTCTTCTTGTGGATTATATTTATTTAATTAATTAAGTCGATTTTTTCCATCAAGTCGAGAAAATGATATCGGTCAAGTGGCCGCCGTCAGAATTGATGACCGGCTCGACCGGATACGGGCTCGTTTTATGGCATTTTCCAATTTTTTTCGAGAATTTCGTCGGCCCTACAGTTACTGTGGACGGCGAGCGCTACAGAGCCATGATCAACGACTTTTTCGTTCCTCAGTTGGATGAAATGGGACTGGAGGACATGTGGTTCCAATAGGACGGAGCAACGGCGCATACTGCACGAGCCACAACCGATATTCTGAAGGAAGCATTTCCGCGGCGTCTAATCTCTCGCTTTGACGATTTGCACTGGCCGGCCAGATCACCCGATTTAACCGCTCCAGTCTTTTTTTTTAGAGTTACTTGAAGTCCCGGGTTTATGTAAACAAGCCTCAGACTCTTGAAGTCCTTAAAGAGAATATCCGACAGGAATGCTAGAACCTATCGCCGGAAGTTCTGACACAAGTGATGGAAACTGCTATAAAACGAGCCCGTATGGTATCAATTCTGACGGTGGCCACTTGATCGATATCATTTTTTCGACTTGATGGAAAAAAATCTAACACATTATAAATAAACATAATCCACAAGCAGAACCAAACATTTTTATTCCTAAAAAAAATTACAGCAAAACAACATCGGGTGATTACTTTTGCCCCACCTTGTACAATAGAATTGAATTTTTTACATGTCTAAATAAGGTTCGGTTTCGGTTTCGGTTTCGGCCGAAACTGAGACTGGCGCCGAAGATTCGGTTTCGGTTTCTGTTTCGGCTAAAAATCCTGTTTCGGTCGGACACTAGTTTTTTCTAATTGTTTAAGACACACTGAATGAGACCACAGTCTGACAACATCTTACCTACGTAGTTTTTCGCAAGAAGCTGCGTCTTTACCGATTGGTGCTCAAATCAAAATCCTAGGAGCATCTAAACAAAACTTTAATTACAAAAGAATATTTTGTTTTTGTTAGGCTCTAATTATGGTATAATAATATAACTTCACCTAGTAGTTATTCTCTTTTCGCGATGACCTCATCTACGTCACGATTTGTGATATCATCCCTCTAATAACAATAAAGTTTGACAATGAAGTTTATTGATTCATCAGTAGCTATGACGTAGATAAGGTCACGTGATCTAGCTATAACGGGAACAGACTGTTATCATTATCATCATCATCATTCAGCCGAAAGACGTCCACTGCTGGATAAAGGCCTCAATATAATCCCCCATTTTGGAGGATAGTATTTGAGGGAGGCATTGTTTGTTTGCTATTGTTATATCATGGCTTTAATCAAATCGACACATATTTTTGAGAATGACTATTTGTTCATCTTTTCCTGCTCTTCACCCTTATTACAACAGATGGTCTAAGAAAAACCTAGGTTTTAAAATAGCCTCGTCTCTTTTTGTTATAATATGACATAAGAAAGTTATGGGTATATTTTAAACCTGGGTTTACCTTAGTCTTGGTTTAAATCATCTTTTGTAATAAGGGGGAGTGTAATAGCAAGGTCTACCATCTCCCGTGACAGGTAGCATAAGTATACGATGAACCACTTATTGGTTCATTTTTGTTCTTTCACTTCGGCTTCCGACTTTGTTGTTATTGGTGGGAAAATATCATAAACCGTAACATAACACTGATGTGATGATAACACATGTGATGAGTCTGCGGTCCAGAAGATTGTACTTGGAAACCATGTTTCTTTATGATATGTGTAATCACAGATACGACTGCTCAGACATAACTAATAGAGTACACTACATTGTTCCTAGAACTGTCATAAGACGCGAGGTGCGCGCACGCCCACTTTTTGCGGTCTCCTCCTGTCGGACCAACGCTGGAGTCCGCGCACCTCTGCGTCGTATTAGTAATAATTATAATAAGTTATTTACAGAATTAGACATATTTGCAATGCCGGCTAATAAGTTTCGTAACTGTCTTATTAAATCAATCAAGAGCCTTTAAATATGTTAAATAATTGTTTTCACCTTTAACATTGATTCGTTTTGCTCATAACATAAATATTCTGTTTTGTATTTTGTGGATAACGGTGTGAGTTGCACATTTGTATCATGTATTTGTTTTGTAAGTTACCTCATAAGATCTAATGTGTAACTGTTTGTTAGTCCCAAATAAATAAATAAATAAATAAATAAATAAATAAACACAGGCCAATGTCGGAAGAGAATATTATGTATTATTAAACCATGTCTAAACTGACACTACAATGTAAACTGTGGGTAGAAGAGAACAATAGACAGAATTGAAATTAAACTTACATTAACTTTCATAAGCCAGTTGATAACACAAGCCCTCGTGATGTTCGAAGTCCTGGGCAAGTCCAGTGGCTTGCTCTCCACGGCCAAGAGATAGTCGAACACATCCGTCGTATAGTCCCGGTTCAAACATCGCATATATGACCTCTTCCCTAAAAACAAAATTATTTACTACCCACACTACGTATCTTATCCATCTGACACGAACATTACAAAGCCAAAACTGTTAATGGACTATTAAAAATTAACCAACACCTTTGAGATTTGCACAAGTATTGAGTCATAGTGAATGCCAACGTTTGTAAATATTCACCGAATAGTATGTGCTAATATCCGGTTTAAAGCGTATTTAAGGACGCATAATTATAGAATACTGATGATAATAGTGTGTTTACTTGAATCGCTGGTTTTGTATACAAAAAACGTGAAAAATATTTCAGCATCCTGTTGAGTAGGATTCAATTTTCTATACAACCACTAAGTATACACAGTACAAATCAGTCTCGGAAACTCGCAAAACCAAGATGTTTTGCTTAGTTCAGTGCATAACTGAAAATACGATAACGACAAAGAGCTTTTTTCGAGAGGGTAGAAAGCAGCATCAAACTGAGCATAGATAACGTGATACTGAGATCATAAATCCATTCGAAGAATATAATCACATCATAATTGAAGAAGCCAATTTAGGAAATGCTTTAACGTCACGCATCATATTTTGCCTTATATAGATGAAGCAAGTTAAAGCAAAGTAGAATTGGATAACATGTGACAAATACATTACTTAGCTTGGGAGATTTCCCATAAATTTATTAAAATTAAAAACAAATTAACCCACTGATCCTAAACTGAGATTGTTATTTACTTTCCCCCATTTCACAAAAGTACTTAATCATTACAATAGGCTTTTGACAAGTGAAATACCTCCAAGTAAAATTTGTTGTCCTACGTTGAATCATCATTATATTCGTACAAGTTATACCTTCTTTACCGCAAAATCAAATCAAGTTAACTACTGATCTAACTCACAAATCCACTTTACCACCATTAATGCCCAAAATGTAAATTAGGCTGTTAATGGAATCTCAATTATCATTAGTTAATAATAAGCTAACGCTTAATGTAACAATAGTACTCACAAAAATCAGCAATTCCTAATCCGTCTTGTAAACGGTCACTAAACTGCAGACGACGCCTCACTTTACTATCAACCTTATCTAATTTGAATGTCACAGGTGGCGACAGACCCTGCAGCTCCCGACTATGTGGTCTTTTAAGACTCCTCTTTATATTTCTAACACGATTTGGTTCCAAAGAAGCCTTCAAAGTTGGCGTGACAGCGGACACCGGTACGCCTAAAGTGCTTTTCTTCTTTTTCTCAACACAACACTGGTGATTCTCTTTGTCGCCCAAATAACTCTCATCATCACTTATAGATACAGCACTTCCATCTTTATCCACTCGTTCATCTTTGAAGACAGTATAATGCCAGTCTAAATCTTCACTTCTCTGTCTTAATGTAACATGTTTCGTGTCAAGCATCAAAGAATGTCTGTGTTTATGCGGCATTACTTTACTTGGACCAGCCTTAGGGATTACTCGAGCATTAAGAATTTTTAAAGCACTTCTTTGCGGAATATTCTCTTGTTCATATGTCTTCTTACTGTCGATTAACAAATGTTTTGGCAAGGCTGGTAGAGGATCTTTCGGCAACGGTATCCTTGTTCTATGCACATTTTCTTTATCAAAGTCGTGTTTTGAGGACGCCATACTATTATAAAAAAATATTTGATGATCACGACCAGCGTGACCGTCAGTAGGAAGGAGTGAAAAATTTAAATTGATATGAAAAAATCTTAACATACCCTCACTAGGTTTTATAAAAACTACAACTACAAAAATAAAAGTAGACTTGCCAATTCAAATAAATAATTTAATCTTAACCATATCACAACATTACAGAAAATAAATAATAACTTAAAACTAACCTACAAACTACGCTGTGTACTTTTTCATTATCAAATGCATCTGGTTGTTTATTGGAAACTTGTACATCTCACAGCAAGGTATAAAAGTACATCAAAATGAATAAATAATTACGAGTAAAACGGGTGGGCTCTCGAGAATGCCGAAGGCAAAGCAGACGATGTTGATGACTCTTCAGAGTTTGAAAAAGAAACACCAAAGGTTGGCGATAAGGATTTTACAAAGTATTAAATCTTTCAAACAGGGACTGCGTCGTCGTCAACCATGAATGGTTTTTCGGGATCAATGACTTTGCCGGCAACTACGACCAGGTTGTCTAGGGTGTCCAAGATGTAGAAAATGAAGGGGTGTTCCACGTTGAAGCGACGAACTGACTTTTCTGGCGCCAGTGGTAGGTTCTTTGATAGTTCCATTACTGTGTTGGAGGCTGTGAACAAAAAGAAATAATTAAATACATTTTAAATCAATCAACAAAACGTACTTATATATTTTACTTAGTATCTTTTTTTTTTTTTTTTTTTTTTTTTTTTTTTTTTTTTTTTTTTTTTTTTTTTTTTTTTTTTTTAAAACGTTGCCCCACACTAAGATTTCTCTTGTATCGTGGGTGCGTTTACAGACACAAATCTCACAAACAAACGCCCTTACTTAAATAGGAACATTTAACAATAGAATGCTCCTCGAAAAATCAATATTATAAGCTATTCTTGATATTACATCGTAGGTTTCTGTATGAAACCCCGTTTGTCCAAAACCAAAAAGTAAAAAACACGATGGTCATTATAATAAAGTATACATAAATCAATTATTACCTGAGAGTTCAGAAGCAGAGCTGTCTGCATCATCGACACGCACAGCGACATGCTGCACCAGCTCCTGCACGAATAGACCCTCGTCTGAAGACACGCCTGTTAAGTCCGCATCTCGGCTGAAGATGCTGCTCACGCCAAACTGTAAATAAAAGTCAAAAAAAATATTAATATAAAAATAAGAAATGATGGCAATGCGCCTGGTAATGCCTATGCGCAAGTGTAGATTACGATACACTGCTGCTAATTTAGGTTTGTAAGGCACTGCCAGGCTGAAAATACTATTAAAAGTAAAATAATAACGTTTCTAATTGAAATTGAAATAGTTTTGAATTGTTCTATATAATTCTCGAATGATTGAAAAAAGAAATAAGGTCAGGTGGGGTAAGAGGAACATAGTTTACTGGTTTTTGAACATTACGACCTCTAGCTATTAAAAATATGTACGTATTCTAATAGCAATACAAACAAAGTTTCGCTAACGAACCATGCTAACTGTTATTTTAACACAGAAATTGATTCTTCCAGTAATAACGGAACAATCTGACTACAAAGCCAGGTCTTCTAAGTGTTTCTCTTTCCCGAAATTTGGGGTAAGAGAAACGCTTCGATTCGTACAAGTAAAAACACGTATTTTTATATGTATCTCTAAAAATTTGAGAACTGCCTTTCGACGTAATGGAAATGAAACCATACCATAGTTAAAATATGGTTTAATTTAGCAATACCGAACAATAAACAAAAATTGGGGTAAGAGGAACATATTAGTAAGGTCAGGGGTTGTAAACTACGAATGTTAAAAACATTATACTGTAATTTGGTTTTTAATAAAAATATTAAGGAAAATAAACGATGTATGTCACTAAGTGAGTGTGGTGTTTATTTATTATAAATGTATCTAAATCGGTTTTCCAACCGTGAGTAACTCAACTGAATAAAAACAAACACAAATAATTGTAAAAATCTTTGTTTTACTTAACAAACGTACAAAAAACTTAAAACACTTTTCTGTAATTTTTTCACTCTGATCGTTATGCATGAACGCATATACTGCACTGCGTTTATACATAATGACCAAAATAATGGTATGGTATGGTATTCCATAATGTTTTGAGGCTGCATAACCCGACAGTGCACCACTTTTAACAGCCGCCACTGCTTCTAACAATTTTTCTTTCGGGTAAGAGCTCCGTTCCGTTTTTCTTACATAATTTCGAGGCATTTTACTTTTTCTGTAACAAATAAATATATGTACCTCCAATACGGTAAAAATAAATTACAGGAACAACTAACAAGCCTGTTGTATAGAGATATCAACACATTTTGGCGCGCACACATAGTGCCTTGTATGGGTACGATGAATGACTGTCAATTGGCCTGAGTCACTACCACACAAATTAAAGCTGTATAATAATTATAAGCGCATGCACAAATAGCTCCGCGCGCCAAGATGAGTTAAACCATGTATTTCTACCTACCTAATCTAGATAGGTGATTTTCAACTTGCAAAATGTTTGTTACCCCTAAAACCGGGAAAGAGGAACATAATGTTTCTCTTAACCTGGTATAGTAGTTCCTCTTTCCCGGCTTGGTATTTTGTAGCTTATGTTTTTGATGACATCGAAAAAGCACTAAAAACACATGCTACAAACAACTTATCATGCGGAAAATAAAGATTTAACATTAGAATTACACTTACCAACAAAATTGCGGCTATCACAGATGGTTTTATCCCTTAAAAAATCGCCCACAAAAAACACCGCTAGGTCACATTTTTATAGTTTCTCAACTGATTTTTTCTTTCTGTTTTACTCACGTACTTATTGTGTTGTAGTGCCATCTATCCATAAAATATTGAAACTATACCTAATATTGTTTTATCGACAGAGTAACCATAGAGCTAGGCTTTATAGTTTTCTATTTATGAGTTACTGTTCCTCTTCACCTGGCGTCCCTCTTACCCCACCTGACCTTATTCTGAAATAGTACAGTAGATAAATGGATTTAAGATGATCGCTTTAAGAAAATTTAATATCGGTACCAACCTTAGCCAAAGCAGCGACGGGTTTCGTGGTGGTTTCCACAGAGAATGAAGGCATAGTCACACACAGTTCCTCGTCCTTCAGGCTGTCCTGGATGTCGGAGAGCGGCGCAATGGGCAGGTCAGCAGTAAGTCTGGTCAGACCATCACGGGCGCGGGGCACCACCAGCAGCAAGGCATAGCGACCACCCTAAAAGAAAATAATGGTTAGAACGTAATTTCTAGTATTTAGTCATAACATTTTATCAACCGTCAGTGAAGGAGAAGATGGAATTATAAGTTCTAGCTTATACAAAGTTTAATGATAGTCGAGCCCATGTCGGGGATTAGGCAGACTATTGCCATTTATGGAGCAACTCCATCGGTGTGTACTAGTATACCTACTAATACTATAGTATAATAATACATCGAGGCAACAGTTAAAAATAAATTTGTTTAATTGATAAATCTAAGTAAAACACTTACATCGTAAGGCAGCTTGATAGCCTCAGCGTCAAGTTCGGGCAACGAGCCAGTCTTAAAGGTTCCCTTGGTCTTCATCATAGTGACCTGCTTCTTCTCGGAGTTGGACCTGTAGAACAGGCCAGGCTCGACGGTCTCGAAGGGATGCTTCCAAGAGCCACGGAAGTACATGCCGTTGAAGATGATCATCAGGGAGTCGGAGATTGAAGCTAAAATGGAAATGAAAAACATTAAAGATGCTGCTCAGAAACGACATGTTATTGAAATATTGATTACTAATTAATGCATTAGTGCTCGTATAAGAAACTGCTAGTCCTTACTATGTATTCCCAGAACCCTTGTTAGTTTTTCACTGTTTCGAATAGAAAGTGGATTTCTTACAGTATTGGCAGTTATAACATTAACTATATTTCAGATAGCAAAGTGGCTGACTTTACTTTTAATAATAATACAATACAATCTGCGATAAACTAGACTTATTAATGAAAATAACTTACTGGATTTCTTTCCAACGCTGTTCACAGAAAGACTGGAAGACACATCATGCGTATCGCGCAGGGTTTTAAGGCTCCTTGCGTGGTTTCTTGCCTCGACAGCCACCATGGTTTCCTCATCATCCTCAGATTCAGTCTTCTTGGGGTAGGTCTTCACCAGCTTGATCTTCTCCTTAATGTTCTTTGCAGGCTTGTACTCCATATGCGAAATATCTACTTTCTCAGGAATGTCGTCAACAGCAAAAGAGATAAGTTTCTCATCTGTTTCCTTAGGAGGCATCATTTCAGGGATCTCCTCGTTCTTGTTGTCTTCAGTCTTGTCGGAGATTTCGATTGTGAATTCACCCTTATCTTCATCGTCATCAACGGTAATCTGATGTTCAGGATTGTATCGCTCGACGGACCTTACTTCAGTCAGGTAGTAGTCTTCCAAAATCTTTTTGTAGTCATCGTTGATTGTGTAGTTCTTGTAGATGTAGAAGTAATTCTTCAACTCGGGCTGGTTGTATTTGTATTCGTGGTTGTTCTTGAGCCTTTCCATGATGTAGCGGTATGTCTTTCTGGTGAGGTTGGGGTCTTCAGGCAGGTGTAAGGCAGACACTAGCTGTTCTCTGGTCTCGCCATGGGCACCTTCAGCAAGGATGGCCAGGATTGCAGAGTAACCAAGTGGTGAGAACGCGATGTTTTTGTCATCGTCGATATATCCCTGCAAATTAGATAAAAAATAATTGTAACTTGTGTAGTTATTTCAATTAAGTCTACAATACCAGACAGCACATCATTTTTGTTATTTTCAGTGCATTGTTTGTCTTGTCTATCCAGCCATCTTTGTTGTAGTACCTAGCTATGTTATTATGACCACGAACGATATACGTTTATGAAAACATCCGCGGTCGCCTCGATCTCTACATTCCTTCGTAACTGCATACTCGTATAGTCTTCGTACATACTCGACATCAATTAGGCCTGCAGCAAGACAATTAGTGTCGCTATTGGCTGGAAATCGTGCCGTGTACCGTGTGGTCTCGGGTACATAGACCACCCCATTACGTCCCATGAGTATAGCTGGAGGCGACTGTTCACGGTCATGTTGGAGTATTGGAAACTGCAATAACTTGTGCATTCATCACGATAGTAGAACGCCTACAATTTATAGTGGACGTTTATTTGCTGTTTGTGATGATGGTTGCTTTAGAGGATGTTACACTAAAGAAGCCTAAAGGTGCTCCCACACCGGTGTTAAAAATGTTTACAAACATTAGTTAACATTTTCTAAACAAACATAAATAAAAAAATATCTACAAAAATCTATTGAAACATTATCTAATAATCTATGTTAGACTAATTAGATTCATTATTATGTGATATTTTTATCTTTTCCTAACATTTGTTAGTGTTAGAAAATGTTTGTAAACATTTTTAACAGCAGTGTGGGAGCACCATAACATGCGCAGCGCGACATAATTTTGTCGTCGTTATCGTCGTCTTTATCCTGTGAGGAGACGAGATATTGTATGGCTCATCTCGTCTTAGTACGAGATAATGCGACGACAAATTTTTCTCGCATTGCGCATGTAAGGCTCTCGTGGCGGCTATAATGCCAGATTTGGTGAATCATATTATGTCGTCGATTTATTGTAACTGCAAGTAAGTTGCAGTTGCTTACAAATCAATTTTAAAATAACCGAAATATTATTCACCAAACGTGACGTCACTAGCCCCTTGATTATATCACACCCACAATTTTAATAATGTTATTCGTTTCCGTGTATTGTCAAGCTTATCGCAACATTCCCAATGTACCGCAAAAATTCAACTATAGGCTGTACTATTCCTCAAAGTAAATCTCAATTACACTTAACTCCAATTACACGAACTCAGGACCAAACTCGGCAACAGCGCTAACAAAAAATAAGTATAATGATGATTACCTGGAAGATTGCTGTGGACAGTTCACTGGTGGCTTCTCCTACGAAGCTGGTGTCTTTGGGCTGGGTGGAGCGACCGCCGCGAAGCCATCTCGCACTACTCAGTCCGACCACGAACAATACTGAAAAACAAAGATTTAATATTAGGCGAATATTCAAGAGAGTTAGATAAATAATCTTCGTATATGTTACGGTATGTTGTGTTAAGTAAAATGATTAATTTCTACATCTTTATTTAGTTGCCAGACATTCTATAAACAAAGGAAGGATGTAAAATCCCAACTTAACACCTACACCGCCCGTTACCTTTATATTCAAAATTTTATTTTTTCTAATGTTCACGTCGTACGCCAAACCCAAATACACCAAAAGATTCGCCCAGGTCAGAATTCTTCATTAAAAAATGTATGAAAATCGTGTGCATTAGCGATACAACGCCTTGAACACAATGGAATGTATAATTTTTTGATACACACCGTATTAACATGCGGTGCAGAAATGATACAACCTTCCAGTGGCGAAGGCTCCATACAACTCGATTCCTATCGGCTTCCCTTTCGAAATATGGCAAATACTAGTATCTATTATTTTCAATTATCATTTAAACAAATAATTGGTCCAGCTTCCCTTTTAAGAAAACTCACCCTTCGCCACTGCAACCTTCTCCAAAAAAAGCTTCAACCTGATACCTTCTTTGTGGTGGATTGGGAGCTACATTGATTTCTCTGCTGTGGGAATCCCTGCCGGTGGAATTGTATAGCAATTCCCTGACGTCGACATATTAGGAGGTACTTATGAGGTTTTCATAGTCACGAAAGGTGAAATAAAGCACCGAAAAAATATTTAACAATAAAAAGATACATTAGCGGTGAAGGTGTTAAACCACACACAAACAAAACAAACACGCAAGAAATTCCATCATCACTAACAGTAGCAGTGACATTTTCAACATCCACATAAACTCGTTAATTTGCCATATTAGCCCCATTAGCAACTTACAAACAAGTTAAAGTCCTTAATATTGACTCGATTAATTCTCGACTGTAACTGTTCCGGTCGGTATCGATGAGACTGGTTCTCGAGACATCTCGAGAAGTAGGTCGAATACATGTAGCGGTATCGATGCATGTTATGTACTTGTAACTGTTTGCTGCAGGACAATTTATTTATAGACCTTAAGGCCTGGTTTACATCGCGAGTTACGAGCTTTGGAATGCGTTTATAATTTATGCGTCCCTGTGTATATCCCCTATGATAGGGTTTCTTAACCTGGTCCATATCACTAGTGGGGATCCGTGGCTAGCCTACCTTACATCATTATTACGATCCTCCAGAGTCGAGTCCTACCCAATAAAAAGTATTTTCAGATTCCCTTGTTTTTTTTCCCTACCATTGTAGTCGAAAAGGGTCCGTGGGAGTTTTGAATTTTTTAAAGTGGTCCGTAGCTACAGAAAGTTTAAGAAACCCTGCCCTATAATTTAAATGTGACACAAAGGTACATTTTAAATAGCGAAGTGGACCATAAACGGACGATAGATATTAGACATCGGTGGGAAAAAGCTAGGCTAATGAAGCCTTAATATTATGTCGCAAATAAACTGTGTGGTGCATCTGGTTTTCTGGCTCTAGAGAAAGCGATTTCTTCTTCGTGAAAGTTGCTATTTTATTGTTCGCATAAAATCCTCCGATACATATATGCATAAAATTATAATTTAACACAAAAGTCTTTTAAATTAATCTGTTTATGGAAATAGGAAAATTATTTCCAGCTGGTTCTATTTGCTTCGACTCAAACTGCCTTATTACAAAAGATGGTCTAAGAAAAACCTAGGTTTTATAATAGCCCCGTCTCTTTTTGTTATATGACATAAGAAAGTCATGAGTATATTTTAAACCTGGGTTTACGTTAATCTTGGTTTAAACCATCTTTTGTAATAAGGGGGTAATAGTCTACTCTACGGCTTGAATTAGTTATTTTTCTTCGCGAGGTTTTCACTATTATAAAGATTGCGTACCTACTCGAAAAAAAAGGAGTGAAGATAATCAGGTATCTAATCAAAATCGATTCATCCGTTTAGGAGCTACGATGCCACAGACAAACACATAAATACAAACGTTAAAATTATAACACCCCTCTTTTTGCGTCGGGGGTTTAAAATAAAACAATCTGAACCATTTACCTACAATTAATTCAATAAAAACTATCGCCTTTCATCGTTTTCAAGCTACAATTAAAAACTTTACTATCTGTAAAGTAGCACGAATTTATAGTTTTAATAAAAATGCCCGTGCGCAGTGCCAATTGCGATAAGCGAGTGAATCTGATTAGGTGCAGATTATCTGCACGGAGCGACGCGACGCGGCGACGGTAGCGCAGGGGCAGGCGTCACGGTCGGGATGCGGTGCAACGATGCAACGGTTTGTACTGGCAGTATGATATGATACGTTTGTTTAGAGCGTGGAGAAAATCATCATCATAGATCTTTCTATCGGTAACAATGACAAATAGCATAAATAAAAAAAATCACAATATGGCTGTGTGAAAATGAACCCTATCTTAAGCACCTAATGAAGCAAAGTTTAGTGACGCGACACTTATATTCTGACTAGCTTTCGCCCGCAGCTTCGCTTGCGTGAAATTTTGAACCCGTTAAGTGACGATTTTCCATAAAAACTTTCATCCCCTATTTAACTCCTTTAGGGGTTGAATTTCGAAAAATCCCTTCTTAGTGGATGCCTACGTTACAAAAGGAACCTACTGTCAAAATTTCAACTTTCTAACCCCAGCGGTTTAGGCTGTGCGTTGATAGATCAGTCAGTCAGTCAGTCAGCTTCTCCTTTTATAGATGAGACTTGTAAAAAGAAATATTCAAAATTAATCTCAACGTGAGAAATGTTTAAAATGTTGACATACATGGACTATGTTCAAATACTTAAGTGTTTTGAATATATCTTCTGCCAACAATACAATAGTTGGGCATTTTGCCAGAGAGCAGAACAATCTTTTATGTTTTTTCAAATATTTCTTAAGACTTTTAATGTTCAACTCCGCCATATTTCATTGTAATGGTAAAGACAAACGTACAAAGCATGGGAATGGCATGCGCCCGCGCCGATTGCTCCAATGTGAGGTAAAGTAAAGCACGGAGCGGTGAACGCACTGCGCTGACCCTAACCCATTGTACTTGCGGTACCGACAGCAGACATCTTGTGAGAACTGTACATACTAGATGACTACCACTTAGCGATAGATTAGCGAGGAGGTGATGATTTTATCGATTTTAAACGGTTTTTAAAGTGTCAATTTATTTTTCTCACTCCTGCTATGAAATAAACCTAAGTACTCTGTCTGATTAAATTAGATATCATGGGAATCAACTGACGCCTAAGATACAGGCTCGGTCTGGTTTAGACGTTAGCGTTCATTTTGATCTGTACTCCATAGAAATTTTACTATAGGTTAAGAGATAAGTATATTACGTGTTTTCTTTTTTCAATAAAGTTTTTTATTTTATTTTTATTTACTCTTTTCACCCTAAGATCAGTACTGTAGCTCGGTCATTTCGTGAATTGTAGCCGTAAAGCTATCGAAAAAACGGAAACGACATCATCAAAAACCGTAAAACATGTTTTGTTTTTTAAAAATATTTGATATTCTTTGTATAGCAAAGTTTTGTAGAGAAACTTGAGGAATTAATTGACGGTGAAAAGGGTATAGTAAAGTTAAAACTTTTTAGAGGATATAGGAATTATGCGACGAGCCCGACAAAAATAAAACTACGTTAGAAGAACATCTATCACTCCGTACTACAATTCAAGACAGGAACTCATCTGTACCTATATTTTATTCCGTTTGGGGACAATATAAAACTTCATTCGAACGATTCAACAAAACTCAACACGCTTGGTGGTAAGACCTATAGGTACGGTCCGACTGGCTATCTACCACCTGAACATTTAAGTGCACGCCAAACACTTTACTGTGTTCCGTCGTGTGTATGTGAAAACCAAAGGGGGAGAATATCCCCTTTATCCTTTTTACTTGGATCTATATGCTCCATCTTAGTCGCTGTCTGCGCTGTCTTATCGAAAATACAACTGTCTTGTAGCATTTTGGCGACAAGCTCAATTTATATCATACATAGATATAGATAAAGTTTTTAATTTCATTAAATGTTGTGTAAAACGAGTATTACCAATCCAAAATTCACTCACATTAACATTACGTTTACTTAACAACATTCGTGCTAGGCCTACAGTATTGCTTAAATTATTAATCTCTTAAGTATGCAATTATGTCTAATTTCTTTCTTAAACAATTTTAAACAATTTTTTGCAAGCCGTACTAAGCTCTCTAAGTGCATACCTCTCGGGAAAGTAATCACAGCGAGCTACAGAACAAAATAATAAACTTGTTGTAATACTCCATACTTGTGCAAGTACATATAATTGTAGATATTACTGCAAGTGACTGCACACGCACATACTGCTATATAAATTCCAAGCTGGCGAAACAATGTAGGCAGAGAAATAAAATTCTAGTGGAACTGTCGTCCGCTGTTTATTTTTATACTGTGGTCGTTGGTGAAGCTGCGCAGTTTTCTTATTTCAAAACATTGTTTTTGTTTTATTGTCATTTTTGTTGTTAAAAATTAAAACAACACTTGTCATGTTTTGCCTTTATTTTTTACTTTTGAATCCTTACCTGTTAGGCAAGGTTTGACTACTTAACTTGAGAATAATATTGCCTAAAGCACCCCTTATTATTATAGCTCACTAATAAACAAAAGCCTCATCAAAATAACGATCACTTTTGTTAAAGAAACTTGGCTTAACACACTGCCGTGTGAGTAAATGCGTACCTCAGTACTATATCTTTTTTCGTCTCAGGAATTGGGGTATATTAAAAGAGCCGTCACTAGTGAAGATTCTTAATTATGTCCGGCACACCCTGGGCAGTCAGCCTCGCTATCAACCTTGCTGACTGGAGTCTTTTCAGCACGGCATGACTCAAAAATATTATTCTAGGACCTTTGCCCTTTTAACATGGTTAGTTCTAGTCCCTTAGTCTACGAGACCCACGGAAAGTATGGCTTTCCTATATAAAAAGATAAGTTCTGGTTTCCTGACCGAATACAAACAAACAATACCAAAAACAACTTTCAAATGAACACAAGCGTAAGTAATTAACATGAATGCAAGTTTCACACATTACGGCATGCGCTATTTTAGTATTTCATACTCGTTCCATACGACAAAACATTAATATTAATGTGACAAGTTCGACGCGTGCGCACAAACGCATCTTTGTACTGCATTTATACGCTGCTCGACTCTATTCAATGTAAGACTTTCAGATTTTATGCTTTTTAAAACGGCATAATGTTTGGTTGTGAGCAAAAGTGTCGTTCATGAATTATATGGTAATAAAGATAAAGAATCATTTATTTGGACACAGCACAAAGAGACACAACAGATAAAAAGTGTGATATAATTAATTAAAAAAAAACTTGGGTATGTGTCTCATGGCTGGACCAAAAAGGTGTCCAGATCAGCTTAATATCAAGCACTTTAAGTACTTGACGCTGGGTAAAACCGAAATAATTAATGTAGAAGTTGTATTTTGATATTTAAAACCTACAATTTACAATAAACTGATTGTTGGCTGGGGACCCTTCAGGTCTCGCCAATAACTACCCGTTTACGTAATAAAGGTCCGCAAGGACGATTTAAAAGCAAAAAAAAACGGTAACCTTACCAAAAAGTGCATTAAATTGAGACGCCATTTTATTCATTTTTTTTATTTTTTTAAAGTAAATGCATACCTACAAAGCTATAATTCCTTATCTGCGATAAGTTTTTTGTTATGAGAAGATGTTACATTATTATTCTATTATTTTTTAACAGTTCCTTTCATATTTAACAAAATGCAGTCACGTATCAAAGCTATGTCAAAGACGCGAGTCTGCCTTTGTCTTCGTAGTTTTTACTAAATGAACGGATGCCCAGCTTTGAAATTTAAATTAACTTCTGAGAATCCTCCAGACTGGGTTGTAAATAATAAATATGGAACTCGACGCGCATCTTAAAATGTAAATTGTAATGTAAAGTTTATAGAGATTTGCAAGTAGGTATCGTAAACAGCGAATAATATTACTCTTGTCGGCAAAAATCTTAAGAATTGTAGTGATCATCTACTTTAGATAATGAAATGGGTCTCTGGGTCTCATGGTCTCATATAAAAATACTACGCAGACAGCAGACATTAAATACATAGAAGGACAAGCCCCCTGAGACAAAATCCCTATTCCTTAAACGTTTACGCCTGCGGAAAGATCTAATTGCATGGAAATGACATTTGCTTACGCTCGAGCAAATGTCATTAATTTCCATACAATTTGACATAAGCAAATGTCATACAATTTGATTTCTCCGCAGGGAAAAGGGATTTTGTCTTATGGCCAAAGTATGTTAGACATTTTTAGTACTAAAAACATTGGTTTTCTACAACTCCGCCCACAGCTTGTACTTATTATAAATCTTTAAACATAAGTCGAACGTAGTAGATAAGTCACGATGTTTGACACAAGTATGCCTACTTATGTAAGTACACAATATTAAACCTACCACAATAATAATTACCAGAAGGTCGTTTAAGAATTGTACCTAGTTATGATAATAAGCTCCCGGAATCATCATAATGTAATCAAATTAACTTTGCATAGTAATAACGTGGTTACAATTATTGTTTTATTTTTACCTATATTTATTTAATTAATCCCTACAAAATTATATAAATACGACGGTGAAGCTGTATATCTATCAATTTACCACGACCTTATGAATTAATTATAACGGATTTTTTATGTTTAATTTTAATTACTAATAATGCATACTTTAATGATGATAAGAATCGTTAAACATTCAAACACAAGATAAAATTGATTCTGAATAAATTGAACAGTCCTGCAGTCTGGCAGACAGGTTATTTGAAACACGGAGAAAGATAGGTATAGGCATTGGCGTAGCCAGGATTATATCCAGGTTGGGGCAATGCTGCTCAGAAAAACGATAAATACGTATTTATCTTTTCACTAAATCTGGAAGTTTAGAATGGGATTATGGTGCAATTTTGACTGTGCCCATTTTTGAGACCCAAGTAAGTATAGCATTGGTCTGCCTATCTCGAGTCTGCCTGTCTATGTCGAGTTGACTGAATTTGGAAACAGTCCACCTATTCTTCCCTGTGCCAGGATGAGGCAAGTGCCCTATCCGCCTCACACTAAGCCCGTGGGTATAGGATACTTTTGATCTACAGACGAGCTTTCACGTCAGCGAGTACTGTCAGCCGTTCATAAAATAATTGCACGATTATATTTTATAATAATTCGGTTGTGTGGAAAGCCTGGCTCAACAGTGGGACATTCCAGTCCACTGATCCAGAGACGAAAGATGACCCTTGAAAACCTGGAGGCCTTCAAAAATATAAATATATACTAGCCTGTAACTGTCCCACTGCAGGGCAAAGACCTCTTCTCATACATACAGAGAAAGAACGAGCACTTATCACCACGCTTGCTCACTACGGGTTGGCTATTTGAGACCATTAAGTCCAGTTTTCCTCACGATGTTTTTCTGCACCGCATGTCATTCCCCAATGAGAAATATAATAAAAAAATCTTAGATTAACTAAGAAACTCAAACATATGACATTGAAAAAGTCACATTGGTACAATGCTTGTAACCTTCATGACACGACGACATCACACTAACAAAATTGGTAAAAGAATTTTATTATCCTTTTGTTAAAAATAGTTTTAACGATAGATAATCGTTAAGAAAACAAACGTTTAAACAAGCAATGTCAATAAAATCGATTTTCATCGGAATTCGAATTCCATGACATACATGCGATAAAACAATCTTGATTCTTTATAATCTTACGTTCAATCTTAGAGATGAGCTCATAACTTAGATAATGTACACAAATAGAATAATAATTCTTAACATAGCGCACTTGCTAAGTGATAACTATCTCGTCTATAAACTCGGAAGGGTAAGACAAATGTGCAGTTTAATATAATTAGCCCATTACTGCCCCACTGCTGGGCAAGGGCCTCTCTTCAGAAAGGTTTAGGTCTTAGCCCATCATACTGGCCTGTTTCGGATTGGACCACTCACACCATCGAGAACGTTTCTTTTGATGCGCTCTCTATTGTGCAGGATAGATGAGGAGGTAAGGAACAAAAGATGTTAATTTCAGTTTTCATTTTTGTTCAGAAATCAGAAAAATATTTTTACGTGTAGGCCTTTTTGCTTTGTAAATGTCACTTTTTGATCAGAATGCGACTGAGATGCTATTTTGTGTTAGAAAATTGCACTTTTTGAACCAAATTTATTCAGAAATTGATACAATCTAAGGGTTTGAGTCCAATGAGAAAAAAAACGCGTCGAGCCAAAAGTGAAATTAACACCTTTCGTTCCTGACCTCTTCAGATGTTTTCCTTCACTGTTACTGCTAGTGATAACTAATCGAATTCTGAAGTGTGCACTATAAAATTTGTTATTATCATTGACGTTACACCTACAACAAAATATAAACCTCCCCTTGCGATATGCTTGCCTGGTCTGCCAAACGCATCCAAGGGGCTTACTCCCGACAGCTTCCAAGTTCTGAACCAATCGAGTTTAATTCGAATTTGTATCAATAGTCTTGAAAACAACAAAAATTTACAATGATGATGAGACTCGAATTGTAACTAAAGACGAAGTCACTTGACGAAACGACTTCATTTATTTATTACCGGTTTTACATACGTCGATCTTAAGTGATGTTCTTTAAAAAGGACAGGTGCGTAGTACCTAGTCACAACCAGCGCGCTTGTCGCATTCGCATTTCGCGATCAGTAATTTCTGGTCTGACAACCCATAAGGGAAGTAGGTGAGAGTTTATGTATGTACTTGTTTTATTATGACGATGTTAGGTCATTAGGTCATGAAGGGTTACCCTATTGCTTTTTCATCACTACATACCTAGTATAAAACAAAGTCGCTTCCCGCTGTCTGTCTGTCCCTATGTACCTATGCTTAGATCTTTAAAACTACGCAACGGGTTTTGATGCGGTTTTTTTTAATAGATAGAGTGATTCAAGAGGAAGGTTTATATGTATAATACATGCATACTATAGTAGAGAAAAACGCGGAATACGCGATAAATGACATCCACGCGGGCGAAGCCGCTGGCGACCACTAGTTGGCAATAATTCCAACCCTGGGCTGCAACTGACAGTTTTTTTTTCATCAAATAGCTCCAATAACACTGTCCTAACCAACTATAGACCGTCATTCCTCTTTTGTTAGCTCAAAAATCAAATAAATATTTTGGAAAAACTTGTTTTGACTATCTTGTTTCTTAGCTAAACTTTCACTAGCTTTCGAACATCAACTTACATAAAACATAGCTTACTGCATAGAAACATGCGAGTTAGCATGTAAATGTTACTTGGACTTAACTTACCTAATAGTAACGGACGCATCTTCACAGTTCAGCTTTTCTTATTATCTGCAAATAAAAGAGACATAATAAGTTATGTGCTACATTTATTTTTTCTAAATGTTAGTTACAATACAAGGTTAGTCAGAAAGGGGATACTAATCCGAAAGGATGTTAAAGTACCCATAATAATAAGTAACTTTTGTTTTACAACTTTCCCCAAAAGTCAATAGTTTCAGAGAAATAGCTGTTCAAAATTTTCATCAAAAATACGCTAAAATCTATCTATCCGTAGCTATGATCAGCTGTCTTTAGGTAAATTTTAGATCATATTTGGGGTCACGGATTAGAAGCTTCGTTTTCTGAATTCGTAACTAAAGCAATGATGTTGAATTTTTGAAAAAACCTCTAGGTATATAAATCGTTTTGCATGGATGAGTTTTGAAATTTTAACACTTGCTTTAAAATAGTCATCATCAGTGATACTTTAAATGGCCCGCGGATTGGTACCCCCTTTCTGACTAACTTTATACAGGGTGTTAACGAATTCGTGTAATTCCTTAAAATCACATGATCTACTACTGATGTAGACAGGCCCCGCACGGGATTTAGCTTGATTAAAAATAAAAAAATAAAATTATTATTTTTTCATGCGGCTTTGTTACCGATCGTATCTTAACCACCTAATAAGGATTCAGTAAAAAAATAAGAATTAATTTTTTTGCAAAAAAAAAAATGTTTTATTTGTGTGAACATTTCGATGCCACGCATAAATTAACGAAAGCACGGCGACACGGCTGGCTGGCACGACTAACGCGATATCGCTCTTTGCAGTCAGATAACTCAAAGCTCTAAATAGACTCAGAAATAGAAAATCAAGATTTAGTTATAATTGTATTTTTAGTTGATTTTCAAAATTTTCCATTTAGGGTTAATCTGTGTCACCAGTAGATCACGTGGTTTGAAGGAATTACACGAATTCGTTAACACCCTGTATATCTTTAAAAACTAATTACATTCAGAAACAGAAGTTTTAACAACTTATGTTACTTAATAAAGAAGATATTCTCATTAAGCTTTCAGGTCGTAGGTAAAGGGTTGTAGCAAATATGAAATTCAGACGACAGTTTCTTGGTGGAAATTCAGAAACACATTTCATATATCCATGGATGACCGCACGACCAATTTGTACGAGCAAAGCCGTTCTGTCCCCCAAATCAGAATATTTTCGATAAGTCAGTTGTCGATGTCGATTCAGTTTGTTAAACGAGATTGAATGGAATCGACATCGACAATCGACAGCTACCTTATCGATAAGGTTCTGAATCGAGATACTGATCTGAGGCATTAGGGCTGAAGTTCGATATGATATAGTTTCATGTAATGAATGTTAAGTGCTAGGGGTTTTGGGCTGTACGCAAATTACAGTATCTAATACTTTCAAGTTATTTGAAGCAACAAGACTTTACATCACGCCTATATTGCCTGAGGGTTGGGCAGTGGTGTATATTGCACCCTCATTTCGTCGATATGCTTAAGTCCCATGTAATAGGGGGCGAGCCTATTGCCATCAACCGGGCACAAATCCAGACTCCGGGCTGCTACTCAGAAATTCCGCACGGAAAAACAAAGTAACATTTTGCCCGACCTGGGAATCGAACCCAGGAGCTCATGCTCAGCAGTCGCGCTTACGACCACTAGACTAACGAGGCAGGCAAATTTATTATTTGAAGTATTATAAATATTCTGTCGATGGCATCGCATTACGAGGTATTAACAGTTCTAATTATGAAAATACTATTTTTGTTCGATTTTAAGTCATGGGACAAAATATTACGTCCATCCGTCCGTCCGTCTATAAATGTAAAATTAGAAAAACGAGTTAGTCAATAGAATCTCTTAAAAATCAGGATCAGAAGAAAAATTAATAACGTTTGTTTGTTGACTGATCAGTGATATTTTTTCACAGAGGTTTGAATCTTATGTTTTAATGTTTAATTTAAATTTAATGTTTAAGTTTAAAATATTTTTGACGTGAAAACGGGTTCTTTTATTTATGACCGTATTAATTACTCGCTGCGTGTACAATGCTATGATTTATGTGATGAAACCTTGAACTTTTGTCAACTAATACACCTAAAAGAGGCGCCGTATATTAAGATGTATGACATCGTCAGCAAGATATTTGTCTGGCAAATAAGCCATTGAATCTAAAAATGTTATCTTAGAAGTTTCATTGCTATGCTAAACAAAATTAGATGAGCATAACTTTTTTATTTGTGTTCAGGGGTGCATGAAAACAGCCTCACGAGTGACGATACTTAAGTACGTCCGGCGCACCCTGGGCAGTCAGCCCCGCTACCAACCTTGCTAATGGCTAATGTTTTTATCACGGCATGAGCTATTCTCATATAGCTCGTGCCGACATGAGAGAAGAAGATTAACTTTCAGGCAAAATCATAAAATATTCGTTATAATATTTCTGGTAAAACCTCCAATGAAACAAGTTAAATAAAATAAAGAAGGAGGTGATCGTTTTAAAAAAAAAATTGGTTCACAGTATTAATTGAAAACTAATAATCTAATAATATGGGTATGGAAGAGCGGAGTCTCCCAACACAGGCATTACTTGCTTAAAGGGAGGCTGCAATCGCTAAGTTGTTTTTGTAAATATTGTTGGAGAAATAAATGATTTTTGATAATTAATTCTAACCTTCTTTGTTTTTCCTTATCGCTTAACTATATAACATATTTATACATGTAAACAATATATATAATATATATATATAATTTTTATATGTAAGTATTATGTCTATGTATTGTGTGTAGTATATAGTATATATATTTTCCAGCAGTACACCACGGACTATCCCCCCTATCTTATTCATTGTTTTCCTGTCCATCCAAAGGTTGTCTGGTAGATATCGCTATCAGCGATAAGACCGCCATTGTACCCTTCACTAAATTATTTTGTATAAGAGCTATGTTACAATTTTGGTGTACAATAAAGTATATTCTATTCTATTCTATTCTATTCTTAGTTGTGTTCATAATATGAAGCCGTTGAAATCCTCTTCAATGTTGTAAATAAAAAATAAATAATGAAAACCTTCTGTCACGGTCATAGGAAACAACCTAACACATCGTCATCTACCTAAATAAGATAGGTATAAGTAAACCAACTCAAGGAGGACGAGGCGATAAATTAAAATAATACTAAAAAACTTTATATTTTCCAGAATATGCAAAATATTTTTAAGCAGAACAAAAACAACCTCAGCTTTGTTTGTTTTAAGTTTTGTTAGTTTTCATGTTTGTCACAAGTTTTATGCAATAAAAACAAAATCAGTATAAAACCTTAAGCAATTAAAATCAAATTCATTTTAGACACTATCCTCCGGTTTCTGAATTGAGAATTCGGGATGAGCAATACTTATGTATTATATGAGTACGGAAATGTCAAAAATGCTTTAAATTCCGTAATTTTTTTGACAAGTCCGTACTCAAATGTTACTTAAGTACTGCTTAATCCTAGAATTCTCAATTCAGAAACCGGAGATGCGTCATCTTCAGGCTAGAATCACAAGGACTTGTTTTAACATTAAAGTAGGTCAAAAAAATATTTTTGTTTTAATTATTAATTTAATAAGTGGCACGCATAAAATTGTCAAACCAAAACCGGCTAACCTAAAAAATGCCTAAAATCCATTAGTCTATGACAAATATAAATAAACGTTTTAATTCCAATTGATAAAGGCTTAAACCATTAACTAGGGCCCGTTAAGCCGTGCACAACAAAGCGAGGTTGACCTACATTTGAATAAATGTCAACGGCCGACATAAAATGGTAACTACTTACATTCAGGCTTGCAACACAGGCACTAATTAAAAAGTAAATACACTTTTTTTTAATTGCAAATGTCAAAAAAGCGCGGGAACGGTGCGGCTGCGCTTGCGCCGAGCTCGATAGAGAATGACGTGCCCGGAAGCTGGCTCGGCGCGTTTATATCTAGACATTAAACAGTTATGTTTGAAGAAGCCACAGTAGACATAGAATAGGCACCGCGGTGCCGTATGGTGCATTTCTATTACTTTTTGTATTTATACGTCATCATGATAGACATGTACTATTTTCTTTCGACGTATCCTATTTGAATTAGGTGCTAAACTAACACTCTATGTATTTTGTAATTCGTACTTCTGTCACCTGTTCTTTTGTATTTAATATGTGTGTACAATAAAGTGTATTGTATTGTGTATTGTATGAGTATGTTTATTTATAGGTAGGGGTGTGTACGGTATAAGGGTACTTCCCTGATATTTGCATTGTGACTGAAGATGCTTTAACTGATAAGTATAACTTTTTCGGGCAGTTGATACCTAAAATATTAGTAGATTCCTAATATTCTTAGTGATACTTTATAATTTACATGGGTGAACAGAGACAGCGCGCTTAGGATGGGTCAGAAAGTCAGGTCAGAACGATGTTGTTTACCGTACCAAGAGAGCACTTTCAATCAAGTCCGGAAACCTTTGCTTAGCAGTAGGATGATAATGGATTAACAGTAACAGTGAGCACTTTTTTAGGTCTTCTAAGACTTTCTGTAGGACTAACGATCAGCCAAATTCCAGCTGGAAGCACTTGAGTCGATTGAGGGGCCAGCCAAGAGGCTCATTGGCGACGATGGGCTAGTAGAAACAAGACTTCAAAGCCTTGAACATTGTCACAGAGTAGCTGAGAGTGTGCGATGGAATTGCACAACCTAATTCCCCGAAGCCCGTTCCATCTCTGGACGACCAGACGTACAGCGATGCACCAACGCTTTGTGGTGGACATTCCACCCATACACACAAAAAGTTTTGGCAACACGTTCATTGTGCGTACCGCTAAGGAGTGGAACTCCCTACCAGAGTCTGTTTCCCGTTCCCGATAGCTATAACCTTAGAGTTTTCAAATCTCAAGTGAATAGGTTATTTCTAGGCAAGCGTGCAACATCGACAAACGCATCTTCACTTACCATTAGGTGACATATAATGGTCAAACGTGAGCTACAATTAATTTAAAAAAAAAAACATGAACAGAAAACTATGAATAATCAAAGGTGAAATTAATTGACGACGTGAAGGGGCGCAAATAAATACGTAATTTGTGTCATGTGAAACTTCGAACCTTCATGAGATATTCATTGTTTTGAGCAAATGAATATAATACATAAAATGAGAATATTCCTAGAGGCTATTTCTTTATCCATACTGTGTACTACTACTAGAATTTAGACAATCACACACATCAATTATTGATAATTAATTTACAAAAAACGCTCTTTGCCACAATTACTACTTATGCAGATCATTGACATACAAGGTGTTAAAAAAATAACTCTAAGAATTTTATGGGGTTACTCGGTATCGGAAATTGAACAACTTTTCGAAATACGCCAATTTTTTGTGCCTTTCCATACTAAGTAATCTATTAAAATATTTTTTTGATTTGCATGGAAAGTTATACAAAAAAAAAATGCGAATTTCGAAAAGTTGTAGAACGTAAGTAGTTCAGTTTCCGATACCGAGTAGGTAACCCCATAAAATTCTTAGAGTTAATTTTTTAACTCCATATATAATTTTAGTTTTGATTAAATTCAACCACACTTAGATATTAGTCACGCCAACAAACAATAATTATAAATATTGAACTCCAAAATCATAGAAAATAAAAAAGCGTCTATTCTAAACATTATCAAGTCTACACCGCCCGGGATATCGAGCACGCGAAACCAATAAATGCAACAAAAGAAATCGCCAGTAAGTACCTAATAGAAAGGTCTGCAAAATTAAGCGCCACACAGATATAGCCATGCTCATATAGCGAGCGATCAATTTCTTTATTATTTATTGCTTCCCATTATGGACGCAAGTTTTTTTAGAAAAAACAGTTGTTATTAAGTGGCTAGTGTAAACACTAGCCACACAGCTAGTGTAACATTAAAATGTTATCGTTGGAAAGAATCATACGATAATTGATATTTCAGGATGAAGTTTTCATAGCATGGTATAGAATACTAGTTTAGTAGGTACTGTTACTTAGCGGTGGTATTTGGGAAAACATTTTTTTACCACTGCTCCGTTGGTCTAGTGGTCCCAAGCGTGACAGCTGTTCGTGAGGACCTGGATTCAACCCCTAGGTCGGTACTTTTGTTGGGTTGTTCCGTGTAGAATTTCTCAGTAGAAGCCCGGAGTCTGGATTTGTGCCCGGTTGATGACAATAGGCTCGCCCCTTATTACATGGGACTTAAACATAACGGCGAAATGAGGGTGTAATCATATACCTCTGCCCAGCCCTTCGGGGAATACAGGCGTGATGTTATGTATGTTATTTCTTACAACGTGCTTATAACGTCACGTTTGGTGCAGTGGCTGAGCAATTTGCTTCTGGGCTACGGTTCGCGGGTTTGATTCCCGCACGAAATTGATAATTGTATGACCTGCAGATAGTTGTTTCGGATCTGGGTGTTTGTGTATGTGAGATTTGTGTCTTTAAATGCACCCACGATACAGAAGATATCTAATAGAGGGAATAAGTTTCTTTAAAAAATAAATAAGAACCTACTTAGAAGCCAAGAGAAACATACATGCCAAATTTCAAGTCTGCAAGTATTATAGTTCTAAAGATCTTTCCCAACTGCATCTTTCTGTATTTAAGATATAGCTAATCTAAATTCTACGCGTGCACAGCCGCTGACGGGACTAGCAATTACCGCATTTAATTAATGTTTAATTACTTCTAACCCGTTTCTCAATCCCCATACTTTTTCTTAACATCACAAGTAAAACCTGTTTCAGCTTAGATTTAATAAGTCATCTACAAAATAAGGTCATATAATTACGTAATTTTATGAGCATGAGTACACTTCTTCTTATGTCATGTCGGCACGAGCTTTACGAAAATAGCTTATGCCGTGGTAAAAAGATTAGCCAGTCAGCAAGGTTGGTAGCGGGGCTGACTGCCCAGAATGCGCCAGACTTATTTGCCAGAAGCACTTGCATTGCACTTAGTACTGCAATAATGTATAATAGCCTAATGCTAGAAATCTGTCTCACTTAAGGCAATAGATACACTCGAGAGCAATGAATCTGGGTCACCAACATAAACCTTAATAACTCGGAAACTAAGAATGATAGCTTATTCAAATAAAAAGTATTACATAAACTATTTAATACTACAAATTATTTTTTATTAAGTACATATTCTATTAAATACTTTTTATTCTAACTCTTAAAATGTCGGACGCACATAAGCTAATGGTATGTCTACACCAGGGGCCCAATTCTCCTAAAATAAATTGTTGCCAAACGCAATCGAACCACAACCGTCAGTCAGTTTTTGTTTTCGAAAACTTTCAAAATGATTGATTTTGTTTTTTGTGTCAAACAATTTGATAGCTTTTGAAATCGAGAACTGTCGGAATGAACGGTTCGGCCTTGGTTCGGTTGTGATTTATCAAGATTTATTTTAGGAGAATTAGGCCCCAGTGCGCTTTCATGTTCATCTTGCGCTTTCGTCTGACGCATGCCTGAAGCGCCATAGCGCATGCCCTAATACTAGTTCGACAATAGCGCATGCCCCTAGCGCACGCTAATCCGTCATATGGCAATCAATATTGCATGCGCTTGACGCAAGAGGAATTGAAAGTTGAAAGCGCAAGATGAACATGAAAGCGCACGGTTTTAGACATACCATAAGATATGCAAGCGAACATTCTTAGTTTCCGAGATTCATTGCTCCTGAGTGTAATTACGAGACGTTAATAGAGGAAGCTGAATAAATGCACTCATTTCCAGGGTTTAATTAATCAACCCCATCTATCGCAGTCTACTTATCAATTATCATCAATATACAACTATCCCGTGTAACGGGAACTAAACTTCCTCACCGCGCTGGGAAAAGACGTGTGTTGCAAGTCAACAAAACCTACCACGCTTGGTGGTAGAATCTATACGGTCCGCCTGGCAAGCTACCACCCTCATATCAAAGTCGGCACCGAGCAGTTTACTGTGTTCCATCTTGTGAATGTGAGAGCCAAAAGGGTAGGGAACAAGTTTTACTGAGCTAGTTGTCTTCTTCAACCGACTTTGAAACTGTGGGCACACCCGCACTGCCGTACAGCAATAAACGCAGTAAGAGTTTTTTTTTAAATGTTGTACTGTATATGATAAGCCTAACTAATACGGTTTAATTTTCTATACTCTAAAATTGTACTTACTGCATTTATTGCTCGTACGGCAGCGCAGCGAGTCGACTTCTGCAAGTTTTGAGAACTAAGCAAGCAATGCACGCAGAGCGACTGCCATCAAACCTCCGCAACCCAATCAGGTACTGAGCAATACAATGCAAATCTTAAGGTCAGACTGGTTGTTAGACTTTCAGGCTTTTAACTACCATTAACGACTGTCATAGGTATTCGCATAACACCCAAGACCGACGGCATAACGTGCTCTCCGAGGCACGACTTGGCGACGAAGTCAAAGAATAAAAAAATATCTTCGCCCTAGGCCTTTCCTCAGTTGTGCCCTTAGAGCAACGCGGTCAACATAGTCGGGAGTACTACGGAAACTACTACTAGCCATACGGAACATTTCCTATCTGTCAACTCGCTTAGGCCCCATTTCGGCCACAGTTCGTGTCAAATGGGGCCTAATTACACATAAAACATGGGGCATAAAAACAACGTAGAATGCATTTGTATGAGACCCCGCCCCCCCCCCCCCCCCCGCAAAAAATTACAGACACTTTTTGTATTGAAAAAGAACGCTATTATTTATACAAGGTTAGTTGGAAAGGGGGTACTAATCCGAAGCCCACTTATAGTATCGCTGATGACTGTTTGAAAGCAAGTGTTAAAATTTCAAAATTCGATTTTTTTTTCCATTTCAAATGATTTTTATTTTAGTTTGTTTCAAAAATTCTTCATCCCTGCTTTGGTTACAAATTCAGAAAATGGTGCTTATAATTCATGACCCCAAATATGACCTAAAATGTAAACACAGCTGATCATAACTGGGAATACATAGATTTTAGAGTTTTTTTTTTTGAGATTTTTGAACAACTGTTTCTCTTAAACTATTGAGTTTTGGGAAAAGTTGTAGAACAAAAGTTATTCATTATTATGTGTACTTTAACACCCTTTCGGATTAGTACCCCCTTTCTGACTAACCTTGTATATTTATGGCCACTCCTGACTATGTCGACCGCGTCACTCTAAGGTTGTGCCAGAAGATCCGGGATCGTGGGCGAGGGAACGTGAAAATACGTAAGTACCTATTAAGCCTATTCATTGCTGTCATACTTGTCACCTCTTCCTGCGGAAGGCGTAACAGCATACTAATATTACTAGGAAGTGTCCGTTGTCTGTTCAACAATTATTTAACAACGCAACTGGCATGCCACATTAACACTGATTGGTTGGTTGCATGTGCAAGCGTAATCGAATAATCAGGAACTTGACTTTTCCTTGTATTATCGAGATGAAGGAAAAATGCAAAACAGATACATAAATATCTTTTTCAAAGGTGTTAACAATTAATGACCTTTTCTTGCTTTGCTTTGCGCTTGCAAATAAGTTTGATTCACGAAAACATAATTAAGTATGTTTGTAGGTGTGGTATATGCAGCCCAAGATAATTTTGTAATCGAATTATCTCGTGCGGAGATGAGATAATGTATGGTTTATCTCGTCGCAGCACGAGATAATGCATCGGCAAAATATCTCGCACTGAGCACGTTAGCTCGGCAGACAAAACAACAACAACCCTTATTTTTCAATACTATAACTGGAGATGCAGTTCTAGTTCAGACAAAGAGTGACAAGGAGCCTTAATATGCGCATCGTAGTCTAAATTTTTCTTCGCATTATCTCGCCCGAGACGAGAATAAGCCATATAATATCTCGCCTCGGCACGAGAAAATGCGACAGCAAATAAGTCGTGATTCGCATATTAGGCCTGCCGGTGACTATATTGCTTTCACGATAAGTTGATTAATTTGGCAGATGTCAGTTCATGACATGAAAATAAATTGTAATGGCGCTTGTGTATGACAATTTAATTCAACAAGTATTAAATCAATTTAAAATATTAATAATAATAATAATAAGGAAATAATAATCATTTAATTCAAGTCACAGGAATAAAGTTAATAAAGCGTTACCCAAAAGGTTGTTATAAAATCAGAAACATAGAAACAATATAGTTATATGTGTTTAACGACATAATTATATATTACATAAATGATTTTGAAAAAACCCCGACGCGTTTTCAAACTTGCGTCAAATGGTACCAGTTGCCAGAGACGTGCGTATCGATAAAATAATTTCGATAAATTTATATTAACAGAATGAATATTTTGACTATCGTAATAATTATAGACGATAGGCTCAGTTGATTGAATAATAAATAAGGCTCATTATAGCCCAGTTGCCTTGCAAAAGGTCGGTCAGTCCTAAATTTTGGATACGTGTTCTGGATATGTGTTCTTATAAAAATTACAAATTTTGTACCTTGAGTGACCTCGGCGCGCTCTGCCATCTTGGGTTAAAGAATCCAAAAATTAGTTTTTATTAAATAACTCCTTATGGGTTTTATGCCAAAAATTATTCACATCAATTTTGTAGAAAATTAAATTCTTATTTTTCATTCCCGACTCAAAATCAGAGGTATTTTATAGGTTTGAAGCCCATGTCTGTCTTTCTGTTTGGCTGTCTTTTTCTCTCTCTGTCTGTGTGTCTGTTTGTGGGCTTATCATAAAAACAGCTAACATAACACATCCAAAATTCAGGACCGACGAACCTACCGAACCCAACGAAAGATAAACCTCTTTTTCGCGACCCGGCTACTGGGCTTATTATTGGTGATAAATAAACATTTATGTTCACTCATCTCATACCTGCTGGATTCATTATCACATCAGCAAGTAATCGTCTATTGTTGAAGATATGCATGCTAATTGACTTAATCCTAATTACTTAAATCACAAGTATTTGAAATGTACATAAAATCACATTACAATAATTTGTCAAATTCTCGCTGAAATTTTACAAATTTTATCGATAGTTGAATCGACTACAGTCACATGTCTAGCAACTCCTATTGACATGTGTCATTTTAATCTTCTTATCGTGAAAACAATATAAAAGTAAGTCTTATGTTTTTATTTTCAAAGCATTTGTTTTAGTTTGAGTCGTTCGCCCCGTTTTTCATCTAGAATGTTCGCTGTTAAGCATCATCAGCGATCAGATTGATGCGGCAGCAAACCAGCTCAGAAGACTAATCTTGACACCAAGACCCGGGACAGAACATTACACTAAGTAATAAGTCTGGCTGTAAACCGTGACACCTGGGGCAGGATATTCAAAGCTTTATTACAAACTAACAGCGATTACGCACTGCATCCGATCCGGGTCCGTGAAAATAAGAATATAAAAAAACTCGGACCGAATTCGGATATTGCTTTTCGCACTGCATCCGATCCGAATTCGTGAAAATACGGATCTACAGTCTAAAAATCTCGGACCGAATTCGGATATTGCTTACGCACTAATCCGATCTCTGATCCAAATCCAAGCAATTCAGGGGCCATCTTTGGCATATGTCCGATTTGAATCCGAGGTAATGCGAAAGCGTTCATACAAACCGTACTACGGCTACTTCGATCCGTCAATATTTCTTCCGAATTGGAGACTCACGGATGACAGAGAGAAATTGGATGACGGAAGTCGGATCTAGTGCGTTAACTATTATACAAATAGTTCTATGACTACTTCGGAACTTATTTTCACGGGTTCGGATCGGATGCAGTGCGTAACCAATGTAAGTGTACATCATTAGTGTCAAATTTTGTTTTGGTACTAATAACTCACGGTGTTTTACAAGCATTGCAATATTGAAGGCTACCTAAGCTATTATTGCGATCCTCATTATTTTTTAAATATAATTATGACCCGATAACACGGTCACGAATCTCACGAGTGAGGGAACCAGTTCGGAGAAGTAGAATAAAATATGACATTAGTAGTTTCATTATCTTAAAAATATATTTTGTTTCTAGTTTACAAACCTACTTATCAAAACAATCCTTTAGAAAATGCAAAATTTTATTTAAACAGTTAATAAAACTAACCTCGTACACATTAATCATGCATATTACCTCAATAAGTATATTTGTTCTGAAAAAGAAAGTTTCCATTGTTTTCTCAAAGATATGAATTTCTTATAGTCCGGTCAAGTTAGCTCAAAAAATAGGGGTAGGTTAACAGAAATTCGCATAGAGCTGAAAATTGGTACGAATGTTCGGAACACCATTATAAATCAAATGTAAAAAGTCCCCATCGATCCCACACTTGCAAAAAAAAAAATTCAAGGTCAAAGTTTGCAAATATGGATTTTTGGCGTTTTTTAGTCAAACAGTAAGTTTTATGATAAAAATAGGTCAGACAAAAATTGTAGATTATGCAATTATCTATAAGAATTGTTTACAATTTTTATCCTAAACGTCACCGTTTCTGAGATATAGTGGTTGAAAAAGTTGTATTCTTCGTAATATGCGTTTCCACGCCACCTGGAAGGTAGTGTACTTGGCGCGTTTTTTTAACGTGGTTTCCCCAATAGGCCTATTCCACAATCTATTGTGATCCTGTTTAATTCAATACTATTTCAAAATATATAAAAACTGGTACTATTGGAAATGATGAAAGCCGTGTGAATTCTTAAAACTTAGGTCAAATTATCCGTCTCATTCATAATTATCTGATCATTCTGCTTCCTCTTCTTCTTGTTCGTCTTCTTGTACTTCTTCTTCTGCTTGTTCTTCTTCTTCCTGCTGGGTGTAAGTAATTTGTTCTAACAGCGATGCATCAGATTTCTCCTCACTGATATTGTACGAATTCTCTTCTGATGGTGATTCAACATTGGAGCACGACTGACCTTGACAACTGGTACATGTTAATCGCCATCAGAAGTGGTGGCGTGGAAACGCATATTACGAAGAATACAACTTTTTCAACCATTATATCTCAGAAACGGTTACGTTTAGGAGAAAAATTGTCGATAATTCTTATAGATAATTGCATAATCTACAATTTTTGTCTGACCTATTTTTATCATAAAACTTACCGTTTGGCTAAAAAACGCAAAAAACCCATATTTGCGAACTTTGACCTTGAATATTTTTTTTTGCAAGTGTGGGATCGATGGGGACTTTTTACATTTGATTTATAATGGTGTTCCAAACATTCGTACCAATTTTCAGCTCTATGCGAATTTTTGCACTTTGAAATGTCTAATTTGACCGGACTATTAACAGTATGCAAGCATTAAGAGCCTATGCACACGACGTCTTTTCTACGCACCGTCGACGCGCGTTTTCGTCAACCTCCATACGTAAAAACATGATCATATTTCTTAAATATGGAGTTTGACGGAAACGCGCGTCGACGGCGCGTTGAAAAGACGTCGTGTGCATAGGCTCTAAATGGTGTAATCGCGGTGATATACCATAACATCTGTTATAATAATGACCTAGATACACCAAGGTAGAATAAATCCAACACAAAATTATGATAATAGGTATGATCCACAATGTAAAAGCGTCCTTGAATAATAAAAAAACCCATTCGCTTGAATACGGTGGTAAATCTGTTTTGAAGTAAAGTTATTGTCTTACTAGCTATCGACCCCGCTTCCCTCGCGTGGTATGTCGATCTTCTCTTCTCTCGTGTCAGCACGAGCTATACGAAAATAGCTCATGCTGTGGTGAAAAGATTCGCCATTCAGCAAGGTTGGTAGCGGGGCTGACTGCCCAGGGTGCGCCGGACGTATTGAAGTATCGTCACTCATGGAGGCTCTTTTCATGCACACCAAAGGCAACGCAAAGGCATATCAATAAGAAGTACCCTATGTCCATCTTCCAGTTTCAGGCTATATTTGTGCCAAATTTCATTACAATTAGGGCACTAGTTTAGCCCTCGTGAAGAAGTTACAAACAGACAAACGAACTCACTATTGCATTTATAATATTACTAACGCGTGCATGTAGTTTATCGCGTATGCTGCGTTTTTCGGGATAAAAGTAGTCTTTGTCCTTGTCGTTCGGGTTCCAGAATATCTCTGTACAAAGTTTCATCAAAATTGATTCAGTAGTTTAGTCGTGAATAAATAACAAAGAGACGGACAGAGTTACTTTCACATTTATAATATTAGTAAGGATAGGGTGAATAGATGCCTCATGCAAGGCAATGCTCTCTTGACACTTCTGCGACACCAATTAAAGAGAGACTTGCAGTAGTGCTAGATTTTGAGATATTTTATTTACTAACTCGTTATACTTATTTAGGTACTCTGCCACTGACCCTGAGGTCCTGGGTTCAATCCCAGATCACAAAGTGTTGTTTAATATATTAATAAATTCACGGCAATGGGCTCGCCCACTCGCCCCCTATTACATAGGACTTAAACATAACGGCGAAATGAGGGTGAACAATACACCTCTGCCCAACCCTTATGACAATACAGGCGTGATGTTACGTTATTTACTTAATAAACAAACAAAAAGACGACAAAACAAACAGACATCGTTAATATAAAGATGTGGTCCGTGACAGCGAATTGGGGACGTACAAATTACCATCGCAGAAAGTTTTACGAGTATCTGATTTGAGGCCTCGATTCTCCGTACATTGTTAAATTAAAATATTGCACGCTATTATATATATTACTTATCTTGATCATACATGACTTCCCATTAATTGTCTTTACTCTGTGTAGTGTGGGTGACAGGCCGCATTTAATATCAAAACCCAATTTGGTAGTAAGCTCTGAAAGCGCTGCTAATTTTGTTTGCAATTCTGTTATTCACATGACCGTTAAATACCACTTTAGTCTTATTCTTTATTTTAGGTCGTGTTTGACCCTATAGTCGCATCTACCCCCTGATTTAGAACGATATCGAATATAAGTCAGCTGTCAAACGATTCGGGTTACTATCTCTTTTTCGCTAGTTACGAGGATCGTAGACGAAACGAGATAGCAAAAAAATTCGGTCGATAACTGCTTAAGGTTCTTAATCAGGGGGCTGATGGTAAGCGCAGACAAGGTCTAAGATGGAGCACACGCATCCAAGTAACAGTTATAAAGAGGGATACCCCTATACCCCTCTGACTCTCACATGCACACGATGGAATACAATACTGCTTGGCGCAAGACTTTAATTTAAGGATGGCAATTAGCCAGTCGGACCGTATTATTAATCATTATTTAAAAAGACTGATCATTGTATGTTCAGTTCAATCAATACTATAAAAGGAGACGTTTCAGAAATGTATGGAGCCTGGGCTAGCACCATGTACACTATATGGAAATATAGCTATACAACAGAGTAACCGTTTTTTAATGTTAATTTTCTATAATTTTATTTTGTTTAATTGTACATTCAAGTTAACTTGGTCAAGGAGAACAACACAACACATAAAATTATGGTGGATCAAAATTATGTGAAATGTCATTTTGACAACTGTTGACATGTCATTGACCCCATAGTGTTTATTTCTTGTGTACTTACATAACATAACTACGTTTTTTATAGACGAAAATACTTGGATTTCGTTATAATTATAATGAAATAGAAATATAGGTGATAAACTCGATTGCGTCACACACACATCACGAAACCTAGGACTGTCAAAGTCAAAGTTGTTAAACTCATGTTAATGTCAAACACAACTGTCATGGCTACCAGAAAAAAGGGTTAACATATTAAAAAACGTCCCCAAATAATAATTCCAGTACAATTGTACTCTTCTTCAAATTAATTTATTTGTATTTTTATGGTAATACCCTATTTTTTTCCTATATTTCTATATACTGTACATAGTGGTGGCCCAAAATCAAACATCTCCTTTGAACCTTAGAGCATAAGCTTTGAACAGATATTTTATGTCTTTGGGACATCCCGTTTTGTGGCTATACCAGTCAACTCTTAACCAGCAAGATCTTCCGCATGCTTGATAAAATCAGCAACCTTTGACATAGTGTTGCTTTAAAGTGTTGTAGTTCTCTTTAGTTTGCATGTTATTAAACAATGAGGTCTTACTTATACAGGGTGAAATTGTAAACACTCGACCAACCGAAATGGGAGATTGTACTCATCACTATGAAAAACTTTTACAATGGGACGATACCGTAAATCGCAAAAAAAAAAACTGTTGTTCCCTACATTTTGACGAGTTATGCAAACATAAAATATGTAGGGAACATCTGTTTTTTTTCGCGATTTCCCGTTTGGTCCCATAGTAAAAGTTTTTCATAGTGATGAGTACTATCTCCCATTTCGGTTTGTCAAATGTTTACGATTTCAACCTGTATAGTCCCCGATATTTTGCATAGCACCAAAGCGAATGCTGAAGATAATGTAGGTGTCACTAAAAATGAAAACAGTTGTATATTTTTTTGTCATATTTTTCAATAAATGAGTCATTTCATCACTTTAGGTACTGATTCTCTAAATTGTAACAACACACGTGCATCAAGAAAATGGTCCCGCGCTCATTGATAGGTAGCGTTCACGGATGTTATTACACTTAAAATAACTCGTTAAGTTAATTGATTGATTCATAAAATGATTTTTAACAGATAAGATACCATCGGATTTATTTTTTTGTGGTCGGTACATCATCTTTAGCATTTACTAAAGCACTGTGCAAAATATCGTGGATTATTAAAATAAGACCTCATATTATTTAAAAGATCACTACTTTTTTTTTCAATACATTGTGGCCGTAAAATGGCAATAGGCTCGCCACTTAAATGGAACTAAACCTATGTGACCTTCCTTTAATAGGAACCCTCTGCTCACCTCTGCTTAGCTCTCAGGGATAAAAGCCGTGAGATGTATACAACGTTATTTTTAGTATATACAAAAACCGAGACACCCCAACAAGATTTTCATCAGAACTGCCTGAATATATGTTTTTTTTTTAAATAAATCTCCAAGTTACACCGTAGTATATGTTGCGTTAAGTTCCCTAGTAAAGTGTGAAATGCCTGAGATGTGCTATGCAGGGGTTGTCTAATACACGGAAAATTACCGAGCGGACCATCTCAAGCCTCAAGGTGTCTATTCCAGTCAACTGTTATGCGTAGAAACATACTGAAATAAAATTGAAACATACGAAAAAAAATGTGGTGTAAAAAATGTGTCAATCGATTCTCCTAGTGATTCTGAACAAACTAGTTTCAGGTTTAGTATATACTAAAACTAAGCTTGTATATGGGTACCTGAGTCAATTTTTTATTTCAATATCTAATTGAGATTACTAAGGCGATAACTAAGCCGGTTACAGGATCTTCTTTCGACCTAGATTATGTCTTTGATAAGCTACAATATTTCAAAGTCAAAGTCAAAGTTTTTTATTTCAAATAGACCAGATTACAGGCATTTTTAAAACGTCAAAACTAGGTGCACGGTTCCAAAAGGTAGGTTCTATGGAGAAGAGCCGGCAAGAAACTCCATGAATACTCTTTTTAAAATAGTAGATCATGCCTATTCATGACAATTCCATTACAGCAGTGTGCGACATAGAATGAGAATAATGCAGGTTAACGTAAGAAATAAACTCACATAAGAGTAACAAATAGAAAAATATGCCTTCTAGGATTGCCGTAGCAGTTAAGAGCCGACCAGTCCCGACAGACAGCACCCGTTCACGGGTATGACGTGCACATCCGCATCGCTTACCTCAACCATATTGTAGGGAACCCATCGACCGGATATACACTGAGTTGTTGCCTAAATACAAAAAGTACTGTCACAATAACTGGGCGGAATATTTTAATGAGAGATCTCTGGTAAAAGGAATTTGGTACAAAACAATACAAAGTGAGCCTCCTCGAATACCATGGTTCATTAATGTAAGTCTGAGTAGGTCTTTAATTGTAACAGCGCTCAGGTTAAGATCTGGTCACGTTCCACTAAACAAGTTTGCACACATGATGAGAAAATCAGATTCTCCAAATTGTGATGTGTGCGGTGTTATTGAAGACGTGCATCACCTGTTGGTGGAATGTGTCCGTTACAATACCGATCGAGAGCTCTTAATAAGAACTTACAACTTGAGCAGAACTAATGTGGGTATGCTCCACGAGACGTTGTCCTCTCCATTGTCTGAAGCCGCTAAAGCGCTGTTTATGTTATTTAGTCGTAGGTAAGCCATAACTAGTAAGTAGAATGGAATTGACATGTACTTTATGTATAAAAATTCCTTAAATAAATAGAAAAAAAAAAAACGACACCATCAGCAGGACATTTATGTGAGCATTTGTTGATCAATCCTACAATACTAATACTCGGAGTATTTATTTAAAACTATAAACGAATTTAAAGTCACAACGTTCAAGTTCATTCAAGATCCAGCAACCTCCAGGGTACAAAGTTCATATACTTGAGGAATTCCTTATTTATAGTTTTGTTTACACTCATTAGTGAAATAAAACAACAAAATGTTGGTCGTCTACCTGCAGGTGAGTCGCGTTCTTAACTTCTATGCCCTTCTCGGAATTATAATTGCTTTGTTTGTTACATAAATATGTGTATGAAGTTCATATATTAAGAATACCAGCGGATATTCTTTATTTTTTATTTTCATTTCTTTATTTTCTTTTATTTGCCAGTATGAGAGTTCTAGAATCGCAGATTTGTGAGCGGCTGATGCTTTCTTTGGAGGATGTTGATTGGGAGCGACATAGATTCGGCTGTTGTGGCAGTCCGTGTCGGTCGAATTGTATTACGGTTCTCTGATGTCGACATATTAGGAGGTACCTTCGATAGTCACAAAAAGTGAAGTAACGTTTCGGAAAAAAATGCGAAAAAAAAAAACTTTTTAAATGTAGAAATTACCTACTTTATTACATTCTGTTTTTTTTGTATAACTTTCTTTGTCTTTGCCTGTCTCTCGGACTTCAGACATGTCTGGATTCTTCACCCAAAATGAAGAAGTCAATAACATAATAGTACCTAGAAAACGTCCAGAGTCAATGAAAAGAAAGATCACCACAATCTTTTTGAATAATTAAAAATAAAAGTTAATGTTAAAGGATGTGTGACCTGAATACTAAATCAAATATTTTGAATTAAAATGGGCAGAACACGCATAACTACTTAAATATGTTTTTTAAACAGGTTTAAAAAGAACAGGCCTGTTAAATCTGGGCTGAGATGCTAGGCAAAATTTAAGCTATTATTAAATCAAACGAAATCACGATAAAGCAATACTTTTACACGATACATCCCATTTCATGGCACGTGGAGCCAAGCTATATTAAATAAATTGTTCAAAAATAATCTTTACAGCAACAGCACTAAGTTACTTTTACACTACAATTTCAGCGCAAACATAAACCAAAAAACAAAAACACCACTTGAAACAAAAAATAAGCGAACGTAAATATCGCATCATATTTTTTATTATATTTCATGAGCAAACACGAATAAGTAGACACCATTAACTTTTTGCCTGTCAAATAAATCGGTCAATATTAAGTTTGAACGTTTGTGCTAAAATTCTACTTTGTTACTGAAGCCTGTTTGCAAGCACTAATGTAAACCTATACATATAATAAATCTATAGACTTGGCGTGTCTGTACATTAAGCGCAGTTCAGAATACGCTATAATATTTAGCATATAGCAAATATTTAGATATCGCTCAGCATACATTTTATATGGACAGTATTGGCTTGCTGTACGCTATAAACTTGAGCGATTCTCAGAGCTATATCGTACGATTCTCCGGTCCCCGCCCCGCCTCACTTCTACCGCGTCCGTCGCCCGACGGATCGCCGACAAATAACTTGCTATTCATAGTAAGCGGGCTTGCGATGTAGCGAATAGTGTGAACGTCAGGCTATTTAGTTATAGCTTATAACGCAATATGCTTTACTATATAGCGATATAGTATAGCGCAATCTGAACGGCGCTTCAGAAATATCTCAGAAAAAAATAGCGGGTGTTTAAAGGATAACCAATTTAGGTTTTTTTTCTGTTTATCTGTCTGTCGGTTTGTCTGTTTGTTTGTGAACGCATCACGTAAAAAGTACTAACTCATTACATTTGAGTTTTATAGACAAATATTGTGCGTATCTCGGAGTAACATTTAGTTTTTGTTTCATAGTAATCGATTCGCTCAATCAAAACATGTTAGAATTTAAAGTTGAAAAAGACAGTTTAGTTATTGCGACACAGCGTATTCTTAACGTCAAATTTGACATAAGATAGAGATAAAACAACAGCAGTTGTCATTTTATCGATATCTTATGTCAAATTTGACGTTTAGTATAGATAAATTTCTCGAATCGACTCGATAAAAAGATCCGTGCTCGCACCGCAGTATTGGTTTCCGACTTCAACGCGGACGGAGTCGTGGGCGCAGCTAGTTAATAAATAATTTAATGACCTCCTGATGCTGATGTATTCGTTTCTCTCTAGTGCCTAAAATAATATTCAGTTTCTATTTTTACTACAAACTTACCATAGTAGGTATATGCTGCGTCCTACTTTCCTTATCTTTCCTTTTGCAGAAGTTAGATAGATATTTATTCAAATGAATATGAGAAATCATTAATTTTGACTCTCGGCTTATTTCAGTACTTATATACCGCGGCTAAAAATAGGCTTCTTCTCCGTTGTGTAGCTACTCAAAATGTTTTATTTACCGACTTAAAAAAGAGGTTCTCAATTGGAAGCGTGTTTAACAAAAACCGGACAAGTGCGAGTCGGACTCGCGCACGAAGGGTTCCGTACCATTATCTACAACGTTATTTTTACTTTATGCGAAAACCGAGACACCCCAACAAGATTTTCATCAGAACTGCCTGAATATGTGTTTTTTTTTAGTAAATCTCCAAGTTACACCTTAGTTTATGTCGCGTTAAGTTCCCTAAAAAAGTGTGAAATGCCTGAGATGTGCTATGCAGGGGTTGTCTAATACACGGAAACTGACCGAGAGGACCGTCTTAAGTCTCAAGGTGTCTATTCCCGTCAACTGTTATGGGTAGAAACCTACTGAAACAAATTTTGTAATTTACTTATGAAAAAAAAAAAAAAGTCTTGTAAAAAATATGTCAATCGATTCTCCTAGTGATTCTGAACAAACTAGTTTCAGGTTTAGTATATACTAAAACTAACCTTGTATAAAACGGCAAAAAAATCACTCGTTTGTTGTATGGGAGCCCCCTTAAATATTTATTTTATTCTGTTTTTTAGTATATTATGTTGTTATAACGGCAACAGAAAATTTCAACTGTCTAACTATCACGGTTCATGAGATACAGCCTGGTGACAGACGGAAGGACGGACAGCGGAGTCTTAGTAATAGGGTCCCGTTTTCCCCTTTGGGTACGGAACCCTAAAAACTTTATTCTAAATTAATGTTAAAACGATACTATTTAAAACTATTTGGAGGATTTCTGCAAAGCATATCATGAGAAATCATGCATGAGCATGTCCTTATATTCTGGTATATAGGTATACAAGAGGTCGCCCGCGGCTTCGTCCGCGTGGATGTCGTTTATCGCGTATTCCACCTTTTTAGAGATAAAAAGTAGCCTATGTCCTTCTCCGGGTTCCAGACTATCTCTGTGCCAAGTTTCATCAAAATCTGTTCAGTAGTTTAGTCGTGAAGGAGCAACAGACAGACAGTTAGGTACTTTCGCATTTCTACTATTATTAGAAGGATTTACACAATGTTTGTTTATCAGGTTTTCACCAACCTACCTATTTGCATACGATTAAGAACAGAACACTACAATAATGATGAATAAACCTTTCACTAGGCTATTATTTCCATAAGGCTAGATACCAAAAAGGTGTTTTGTCACAATTTTGCCAAGCAAGTTTTACATACTGATAACTTTAAGGCCCGGAGCAGACGACGGACTTTTTGTCCGGTGGACTGCTGCGGACAGGAATTGACGTAGTTGGTAGTCTTTGCCGGTCGTGAAATTTAACACGGACTCAACACACACGACGGTAATTCTATCTGTAATTGTCGTTAGAACTCTATCATCTGCGATGGCAACAACTACCGACTACTTTCATTCTTGTCCATGGTAGTCCGCCGGACAAAAAGTCCGACGTCTGCTCCGGGCCTTAAGGCTGATTTACACGACGCCAGTTTCTTGAAGCAAGATTCGTTCTGTCTTTGTCTTTCTCAGCGGTAAAACAGAGATAGCATAAGAGTTGCTTGAAGAAACTGGCGTCGTGTAAATCAGCCTCTAAAGTTATCAGTATGTAAAACTTGCTTGGCAAAATTGTGGCAAAACACTTTTTGTTTTTTTTTTTAATACTTTGCCCCACACTATGATTTCTCTTGTATCGTGGGTGCGTTTACAGACACAAATCTCACAAACAAACGCCCAGACCCGAAACAACCATCTGTAGGCCATACAAATTTTGGTTCCGTGTGGGAATCGAACCCACGACCCGTGGCGCAGAAGCCAATCGCTTAGCCATTGCACCAAACTTGTCGTCGTATATAGGTAGCTATATGGAAATAATAGTGAAAGGTTAATTCATCATTATTATAGTTCTGTTTTTAATCGTATGCAAATAGGTTTAGTTTGGTGAAAACCTGATAAACAAAAATTTTGTAAATACTAACTGTAAATACTAACAGCTTATATCAAAATAATACTATGATAAATTTGTATCAATCAGGATTTTTGCATTTAGGCCATTCTCATAAACAATGTGTTGCTATGCGAAGAAGTATAGCGCGGTACGTAAGCACTCAAACGTAGGGAAGCAGCTGAAATCATGTTGCTATAATATGTCGGATCTCTAGATCTGCAGGGCAATTGTGTAACGTAACCAGCATCAATCATGACAGATGATGTGTCAAAAACAATATTCATTGCATGGTACATTGTTGTAGAGAAGTCGGATTGTTAATACATACGTTGCTATGTAAATTGTTGACCTGTCAAAATTAAAGCCATAGCGATTACGAGTATGTTGCGCAGTTAGGATGCAGGACATCACAAAAATATTGACGAAAAAGATCAAAACTTCAAATAAATATTAGATCCTGGTCGTGACCCATGTGAATAGCGCATCCAGTCATATAATTAAATTAGTTCGACATTTAGTCTGATATTAAATTTTCCATTTACATTGTTTACGAACTGTTTTTAACGAGCGTTTGGATTAATGTTTCCCAAATAAATAATACTTACTCTTATTTTTCGATTTATCCAACACTTATCACAGCTTTTGGTGTATTGCATTCCTTAAAAAGATCATCAAGCGGTTCGATGTAGTGCATGCCGACTGAAGACTTTACAAAAAAATTAGGCTAAGATAGTATTACAGTAATAAGTTGTGACTGGCTAAGTAGGCAGGCATCATCAAGCATGATGTTATTATTATTAAAATACAGTTGACTGTTAGACCTGTGTAGAGAAATGGGTCTCATTTGAGAGCTTCTTCTAAAGTGTACTTTATTTTAATACATATAGAGATGCCGATTGATTAAGAATCATAAAATTTCATAAATTGTAACTTTCATTCTAATAGCGGCTGAAGTTGGTTAGACGGCAGTTGGAATGGGTAAGAAAAAAAAAGCCAACAGTCCTGCGATGGAGGCCACTTCAGTATAGGGCAAGGTCCCCGAAAAACAACATAGAAGACCCTATCCTGGGAACCACAAATAAAGGAAGTCAGTCGTAGGATGTTCGCTTCTGCAGGGTCTTTGAGGAGACTACCTACGCAACTTCCTACCAATTGGCACCAAAACTGCGCTTGCACAATCCCTTCTTCTTCCTATCCTTGACTATGCCGACACCAGCTATCTTGATCTCACCGAGGACCGACTTGATAAGCTTGAGCATCTTCAAAATTTCTGTATAAGATTTGTATTTGGTCTACGCAAATATGATCATGCGTCTGACTTTCGTACTAAGCTCAAGTGGCTTCCAATACTCTATACAAGGTTAGTCGGAAAGGGGGTACTAATCCGAAGCCCACTTATAGTATCGCTGATGACTGTTTAAAAGCAAGTGTTAAAATTTCAAAATTCGATTTTTTTTAAATTAAATTATTTTTATTTTAGTTTTTTTTTTTAAATTCTGCATTCCTGCTTTAGTTACAAATTCAGAAAATGGTGCTTCTAATTCATGACCCTAAATATGACCTAAAATGTAAACACAGCTGATCATAACTGGAGATAGATAGATTTTAGAGATTTTTTTTGAGATTTTTGGACAACTGTTTCTCTGAAACTATTGAGTTTTGGGAAAAGTTGTAGAACAAAAGTTATTCATTATTATGTGTACTTTAACACCCTTTCAGATTAGTACCCCCTTTCTGACTAACCTTGTATAAAAAAAGAAAAATCCTTTTTTTTTAAAAAAAAAAACGTTGCCCCACCCTAAGATTTCACTTGTATCGTGGGTGCGTTTACAGACACAAATCTCACAAACAAACGCCCAGACCCGAAACAACCACCTGTAGGCCATACAAATTTTTGTTCCGTGTGGGAATCGAACCTACGACCCGTAGCGCAGAGGCCAATTGCTTAGCCACTGCACCAAACGTGTCGTCAAAGAAAAATCTAAAACAAAAAAATCAATTTTCAAGAGTAGTGCTCCTTGTAAAAGAGTTCGTCCGGGGAAGTACTACCTCTATACCTAACTCCGCCTCTGAGCAACATTGCTGTGTTCCTGTTGAAAGGGAATGGGTGCCGGTGAAATTACAGGCAAATGAGACTTTCCGACTTTGTCTCTAGGGTTGGCAACGCATCAGCAATCCTCTTGGTGTTGTGGGTGTATGTATGCGGCGATAACCTCTTACCATCAGATGAGCTGTTGGCTTGTTTGCCAAATTAAAGCACTTTTTTTTTAATAACTTTGTGTTTACGTTTTGACAGCAACTCTCGGGATCCTGCTCCTAAGTTCTTCGGCGTGTCGATACGAGCTATACGAGAATAGGTCATGCAGTGGTGTAAAGATTAGCCAGTCAACAAGGTTGGTAGCGGGACTGACTGCCCAGGGTGCGCCGGACGTACTTAAGTATCGTCACTCGTCGAGGCTAAGCATACTTCTAAGTGTTAGGTTTATTTAGGTTTAAACAATAAGGGTGTGCATGAAAAGAGCCTCCACGAGTGACGTCACTTAAGTTCGTCCCGTGAATCCCAAATCATCATAATATGTATATGTATGTACTTTGTGCAATTTGTTCTCCTCTCGTGGTGGAAAGATTAGCCCGTCAGCAAGGTTGGTAGCCGGGCCGACTGTCCAGGGTTGCGCCGGACTTGAGCATCGACACTCCTGGACGCTCTTTTAATGCACCCTTTTGCACCCTGCGACCTTAGATACAGCTGACATATTGTAACACACTTTAAAAGCACACTGTCTATAGGTACTGTCATCATCAAAACTAAACGATGATTGTACAAAGTTTCAAAAGTGTTTTATGTTTAAACTTGATTTTCATTAATATTATTTTATATGCAAAACAACAGAATAGACAACAATAAATATAAATATTATTAAAATTTTCAAATAATTATGACATGCACTGATATTTGAATTCAAAATTTCAAAATCGTCATCTACTTACTCTTGACTGTAAACTAGGTAAGTCATCGTCGAGATACACTCAACCTTTTACAGAATATTTTTAATTAATTCGATGATAAAAAACAGAATCCTACATAAATATTCTTACGGTAATACTCGTACTAACATTCATTTATATTATTCTGCAATGGATTTATAACTGTTGCGTTATCTCCCATAATAAATAATACTCGTCTACATTGTATGGTGTAATCAAGGTGGCACATAATAGCATCTGTTAAAATATAATGACCGACGTTGCCACACCGGATAAACATAAAACACTGTCACAATAATGACATAAAAAATTTAAAAGATTATTATGGTCTAACCTTCCAATTTTAGTTATATTTTTCAATAACATTTGTTTGTTTTATGTGTTAAGAAAAGTATTCTGAAGAGGATCAACTACAGATAAAGATACATCTCTTCAAATTGCAGACACGCAGCTCATCACTGCAGTCTGATTCTCTAGTACAGGGTTTCCCAACCTGGGGTCCGCGGACCTATCCCAAGCGTTCCGCGGACCTATCCCAGAGGTTCCGCGGACCTATCCCAAGGGTTCCGCATACCTACCCCAGGGGTTCCGCGAACCTACCCCAGGGGGTCCGCAGTCTACAATGAAAAGTAAAAATTAAGATTACGAAAGTACAGTGGTCCATTTTAGTCACAAAAAGCCAACACCAACCATCTCATTAAAATTAAATAAACATGAAGACCTATTATGAGTCCTAAAAATAAAAGTATGATTGTTCAAAGGCGTTTTTTTTTGTTTCGTGGGTCATTGTAATTTTACGTTAAAGGTACTATTCCGAACTGAACTGCCGCCAACGGCATCTGCCGACTGCATGAATTCGCACCACGTATGACACTCGCCACACCAGCGTCACCTCTAGACACTGCACGTGCTGTCGGCAGTTACAGTTGGCAGCTCGATTCGGAATAGTACCTTCAAGGTCCGCCCTTGAAAAAGGTTAGGGAAGGCTGCTGTAACACGTCGCTGTGGCAGCGCTGTGGTGCGGGGCGCCGCGGTCTCGTCTACGAACACAGCTCCTGCCGCGCTCTCATAGCTGGACTGTACCAGTCCCAAGTTGTCCCACGCTACTTAGTTTTCCGTCTTCACATCCAGTCTTCCCTAGCTGCCTTCTACAGACTATCAAGGAAGTCCTTAGGGCAAATATGATGCAGAATCTAACCTCACACATCGTTCTCGTAAAAATTCGGAGTAGGTATCTCTAAATATTTCTACTAGTTTTGTTTTAACATTGCAGATGTTGCTAACAGTGGTTGTAAACGGCGTATCTAGTGCGTTAGAAGACAGAGGATCTTTGGCTATCACTTATTTAATGGACCTTTAAATCTTGTATTTTTCTATGGACACTTGGATAAAAAAAATCGGCCAAGTGCGAGTTGGACTCGCGCACGAGGGGTTCCGTACCATTATCTATTCTGTATTTTAGTATTTGTTGTTATAGCGGCAACAGAAATACATCATCTGTGAAAATTTCAACTGTCTAACTATTACGGTTCATGAGATACAGCCTGGTGACAGACGGACGGACAGCGGAGTCTTAGTAATAGGGTCCCGTATTACCCTTTGGGTGCGGAACCCGATTGGAGAGGGGTGACAACTGAAATGACGGGTAATAGAGATTATGAAAGAAACATATGTGCATAAGTTGGAATAAGGGCAGGACGATGATTCCCCCCTCCATTAGCTGGAGACCCTTCAGGTCTCGCCAATAAACTGCCCGGTTACGTAGAAATGGTCCACTAGGACCACCTACAGCAGTCCAATAGAAAAAAAAGGCGATGATTTATGAAAAATAAAACTTCATACTTTTAGAAAAAAGAAAGAAAGTACTATACATATTATTTACTTTGTTATTGAAAGTCACGTCAAAAAATAAACTTAAAATTATCTTACACTACACATTTAAAATACTAATCAACCGAAATAGCCAGAAATCTTCTTATACCAACCACCACTTCTTCTAGAAGGAGCGCTCGTGCTGGTTCTTTCTGGGATTGGCTCATTGGAGATCGGTGGGTTTGTGATTGGCGGGTTTGCGGCTTGCTGACTGGAGACGGGTCGGCTCACAACTGGATCGATCATGATCGGTATCGCCTGGATAGGATTCGGCTGCCTTGAAATATGTTGAATTGCATTCGACTGACTGACCTCTGACCGATCTGAAATTGGCTGTTTCTGCGGGCTTTCATCTTAAAAGTAAAAAAAAGTATTGTTAGAAAGAATATCAACTTCATATCTGAAGATTTTCATATCAGTGAGAGATAATATTGTTCATAATATCAGAGTTAATTATGAACAAAATTCTGGTGTAGAGCTTACCAAAGCCACATACTCTAAATTCGACAACAGTGTAGGTATCTTAAATTAGACCAGCACCCTAATTGCGCAAAACAGTCGTAATCGCTATAACTTTGATTTTGACAGGTCAACAATTTCCATTGCAACGTATGTAACAATCCGACTTCTCTGCAACTATGTACCACGCAATGAATATTGTTGTATTGTAAAAATGAACGCTATTGAACTCATGAATGTGATACGCAATTCGGATGTTGTTTTCAAGAAAAACATTCTCTTTATTAATATTTACATCCATACCCACTCACGCCTTTTTCCCATGGGGGTAGGCAGAAACTGTAGAATCCGTTATAATCCTTACATACTCCCTTTGCTTCGTCCACGGTCATACATCATGTCATACACGCACGCCGGTTGAAAGTACTACACACCTGTCCTTTTTGAAGAACATCACCAATAACATCAATGTCCTTCTTTATTTATTATGGGCTTTTTTTATTATTATTGTGGGCGTCCACTACTGGCGTTTCCACTGACATTCGCCTTATAAATTCCTTTTGGTAATCGCCGTTCAATCAATCTTTCAACATGTCCAAACCACCGAAGCATACTCCTTTCAATTTTTGTCACTAAGTACATCATCTTTTAAACCGCAACTTTGTCTTATCACATCATTCTTCAATCTATCATTCAAATATTTACCTTATTCATTAATATTTACCTTTCTTATTAACAGCAACAAACTCCGTAGGCTCCTCAATCTTTCCTTCGAACAGCACCAACCCTTTTGCATTATCTCTGATAAAGAAGAGGAAGGGCCTGTCCACGCGCAGCTGTACTTGATCGTTGATCAAAGGCATGACCATGACGGCACTGGCCGCGGCCGCGACTGTGCCCTTCTCGTCAACTGACATGTAGACCTTGTGGAAGAAGCTCTTCAGGCAAGCTGTGGAGCTGCCTTCGAAGATACCCGACAGGTTTGCGGAAGGATCGAAGACAGATGAAATGCGCATCTGGAATGATAAGAAGTGAAAAGTTAATTAGGTACAACCCAAAGAATGGAAGGTATTGAGAATGGCAGCGCTATTGGGGTCCTTATTTACATCTCGCTCACGCACGTTCCCTTTGAGCGAAAGGCAAATAGTGGATCCGCTATTTTTTATCCCATTACTTATCAGTATTTATGCGACAGACGGATGTGAATAATATGCAAGAAGATGCCTCTTAGGCAAGTAACCTTATTTTTACTGCACAAGCAAATAATCCAACAGAATGGTCATAACCTTACCGAATTCAAACATTTCGATAACCGCCTCATTTTTCCAAAGTTAGCAGACGTTGCTGCCGAGCGCAAGATTGACTAGATCAGGGGTGGGCAAACTTTTTTCATCGGGGGCCAGAAAAACGCAAGAAATTTTGCACGGGACCAGAACTCCAAAAAAAAAGAATTTTGTTCTGCTTAGTATAACATTTTTAGCTCAAATAATTAGGGCCATTTGTCATGACCAATACTCTCCTGCTCAAAAAGGGAGGATTGGCGGGCCGGATTAAAATCCTTCGCGGGCCGGAGTTGGCCCGCGGGCCATAGTTTACCCATCACTGGACTAGATGGTTTAATGTGGAAAAAGTTGATCCACAGAGCCTGTCTTCTTACACCGGTAACACTGTTGTCCGTCACTGACTCTTAATCAGGCTCAGTTTAATTTCATCGTCTGTCGCCAGATATAAGCGCTTTTTTCTTTGAATTTATTGACTTTTCTTGCTATATGTAGTTAATGTTATTGGTTGACGTTTGTAGATGACGTTAACGTTGCAACATGCTTGCTTTCTTCTTATAAAGTGTAGTGATTAAGCGCAAAACATATCCATGTATTTCATATATTAACAATACTCACTTTCTTCAAAGTAGCAACCATATCATCGCTGTATTCGACAGTGAACTTAGGCATGGTGAGGATGACATTAGTCGGCTCCATCATGTTGGATATCTGCAGGAGCCCGATGTATGGCAGGTCACGGATGAGAGCCACTCCAGCATCACGATCTTGGGGCACTAGCAGGATCATTGAATACTGGTCACCCTGGAAGAACATTATCATAGCATCAATATTGCCCCCTTTATGGCGGTTTAAGCTACTTTAGGCTACTGCTTATGAAGTCATTACAGAATCTATAATTAAATAAGACACCTTGAAACAGGACTTATCATATACAATTCCTCAGCCAGGAGATTGAATTTATTATTTTGGTATATGGCTTAACGGAATTTTAATCCCTACTACTATTATAAATGCGAAAATAACTCTATCTGTCTGTAACACTTTCACGCCTAAACCGCTTAACCGATTTTGATAAAACTTGGTACAGAGATAATCTGGAACCCGAAGAAGGATATAGGCTATACTTTATCTCGAAAACCGCGAAATATCTACGCGATAAACGACATCCACGCGGGCGAAGCTGCGGGCGTTCTCCAGTTTTATTATAAACGATAATATGACGCATAACTTCTTGGATGACTAAACTAAACTAATATCTATTCGTATACACCATAATTGAAATAACGGTGAATTGAAAAAAATCATTCAAATGAAATCAAAATTCGTAATATTTCTAGTTTGATACGTTTTGATAAACCGAACAAAGACGAAATAAAAACAGCTTTTGATTATTTTTCTTGGTCCATATCTAATTGATTGTTTGCACTTTTTATACGGGTAAATTCACCATGGTTTTTGCAAATATTTTTTGTTACACAGCATCAAAATTGTTTTCTGTACTTGTGTCTATAATAGACTTTCATTATTAATGTTGAATAATTTTCGACTTCGTTATTATTAAAAACTATATACAAGGTGTAACATAAATAACGCATAAACTCTTAAGGGGTCACTGTACTCATCATTATGAACAACTTTTACTATGAGAAAAAAGATGAAATCACGAAAAAAAAATCAGCTGTTCCCTACATTTTGACGAGTTATGCGAACATAAATGTAGGGAACACCTGTTTTTTTTTCGCGATTTCAAGTTTGGTCCCATAGTAAAAGTTGTTCATAATGATGAGTACAGTGACCCCTTAAGAGATTGTGCGTTATTAAAGTTACACCTTGTACTTTAAATATAGAAACAAAATACTGGTGCTGATTCTGTTTTGCACAAACTAAACTTAATTTAGGTAGGCTATTGCCATCTTTTTCACGCTGATATACTAAGAAAGAGACAGACGTAAATTAGAGCTGTATTTATTTGAACTAAAACGTATTTTTAGACGACACGTCAGAGCGTGTCGACTTAAAATACGTTGAAGTTCAAGGCGTAAACTAGTTTAACATCTGTAACTTAGTTCTTATCTATCGCCGTCCTTTTCTCGCGCTCTCTGTTAGTAAAAGATAGCAGTTCTCTAATTTTGGTTTAGTTGGTGAACAAGAGAATCGGCACCACTATCTACGTATTGTACTCTACAATACGGCCGACGTATCTTGGCGAGTCTGAAGTCAGTTGTTCAGATACGTCGGTACAATAGTACCTTCGAGCAATAACCCGTATAAACTCTAAAATAACGTAGCTATGTGACCTCGCATTGCAGGCATAAATTGCATGCATATTAACATCAATTAAATTATTATAGTTATGAACCAAAGAGGACTGCCTTGAAAATGTTATTGCCATATTTGTGACAATCAACTGGACTTCCCGAGTCCATTAGCTTTATGCGTCATATGTTTTCGTAGACGAATTGTTTTTAATTAAAGTCTTATCTAACTTAAAATTAAGTGATTCTTAATCCTAACGATCAAATAGATTAGTTATTACATTAATGTAGAACCACGTGGACCAAGGGTCTACTTCAAAACTCATGAAAAAAGTGTCCAGAGTTTATGTACACCATTAGAGCTCACGCCAAGGCACACCGTCTATGAACTTAGAAATACTAACAAACTAATTTAAATCCTATGTCGTCATCCCTAATTTAGCTTTTCACAATTTTAACTTTTTACAATCGCCTTTGTCTAGCTTAAGCGTGAATTTTATTTCCAGTTCGGAAAAAGCGTTTTGATTATTCTATTATGAAATTCTTATTAGAATTGCATTGCATGGTGTACAATATAGAATATTTTTATTGTATTTAATACCTATATTGTGGAACCTAAGGGTACCTACGCACTTTGCGGTTAGCCGGAACGCGGTCAGCCGTCCGGTTGGCCGCAATCAAAAATATGTACGAGAAAATAGTTTTAGACGCACTGTAAGGCTTAAAACGCACTAGCGGCCAGCCGCAATGCGGCGTGCCGCGCCGCAGCCCCAAATCAACCAGAGTGGTTGACGGCTGGCCGCAAATCAGTGCGTCGATAACATGCGGTTTCATGTATGTCGATGTGTCGCCGCCAGCCGCTAGTGCGTTTACGCCCGTAATGCGGGTCAGGAGCCCTAAAGTCTAACAACCAGTCTAACCTCCGGATATCGGCATTGCCCAGTAACTGTGTTGCGGAGGTCTGATAGCAGTCGCTCCGTGTAAAATATTCGTATTCAGCTGTATGTGGTTAGACTGGAAGCTGACCCCAACATATTTGGGAAGAAACTAGGCAGAACAAACAGCTCTCTATACGATATCGTTTATCGTATCATTTAAGTATGTATGTATTTCATTTATGTACCTGGTAAGGCAATTCCAAAGCATGTGCCCTCAGATTCTCAATAAACGCGTAGTTCAGTTCTACTTCCAGGTCCATCATGGCCACTGTTTTGCAGACACCGTCCCTATAGAAACAGTCTCCGTGAGTCAACTTGGGGTCGAACTCGTGCTTCCATGCACTCTTGAAGTAAAGCGCATTCGTCACTACGAGCTCTGTCTGTGGGTCGATGTTCGCTGGAACATATAAAAAACACCATGAAAGAGAAGCAGAGGTTACAGTGCTTCAAAACTCTAAACTACGCAAACCGAAAGAGCGAAATGAAATGAAATTATTTATTCTGCAAATTGGAAATTTACATGTCGGTTTGTTTTTCAAACTTAGATGTCATCGGCGATTCCAATCTGACTACCTCTGAGAAGAAACGCCAAAACAAATTCAGGGGTCAAGGTCTCATTTAAAGCCCAGACATATTTTCTGTAGCAAAAATTTGTGTGAGGACAATGCAGAGCAACGCCTGGACTGGCCTTTTGAGGAAAGTTCCAGAGCAGTTTGAGAGGATATGTCCCGACAGATGGATGCATGCATTAGCCATTGCGTAGCTCAACCCTATCTTGAGCTCGCTTAGGGCGTACAAAAATGATTGCATTATTGAAATTCTTAATTTTTCGGGATAAACCTTTTTCAGTCTATCACTTTTTGGGGTACATGGAAAGAGCCTCCACGCGTAATGATACTGAAGTACGTCTGGCGCACCCTGGCAATCAGCCCCGCTACCAGCCTTGCTGGCTGACTAACTAATCTGTTCACCACGGTATGAGCTATTCTCCTATAGCTAGTGCTGACCCGAGAGAAGAAGAGAAGAAGAAGAATTCTATCGCTAGGATCCGTTTTCTTAAAGATTTTAACTTCGATAACAAGCGTAAGGATAGTGTCCTACATATAGGGTGACTGGTAATTAGTGACCGATACTTTAACACATGATTGTACTCATGATAACAAACAACTTTTCCAAAGAAACATTCCTTACACAATTATGTGTTAAAGTATCGGTCACTAATTACCAGTCACCCTATATATTGTATGATATAACAGTTTCTGACGTCCGAGCACTGCACCCATAAGAAAACAAGATTTTTACAGAAATCTTCAGATCAATTGCTGTCCATCAGAACTTTTCCAACGATATACATGACAAAAACAGATCAAATTCAATCTAGAAATCAAATTCGCAAACCTACCTTGATCAATAATCGTCGGGATCAGTCCCTGAGTCTTGCCACTAACCCAGCCGTTGATAGCATTCGCAGCAGTCTTAGGGTCAGTGAAGTCCATTTTGTTCACTTCAGAGAAGTAGTAGCGCTTCGCCATCATCTCGTAATCTTTCTTCAGTTGCAGCTTCTTCGATACAAACAAGCCGTTTGCATTTTGCAGGGATGTACTAGATATGTTTACCTGTAAATATTGAAAATTGTATTTAACTAAGCTGTTAGTTTAACAGTTAATATTTGATGGAAGCACGTTAACCGTAACTTCAAAACACAATACAGTATAGCACAACTAATGAGTTACATGGATGTACCTGATCGAACCACCAATGGCAGTCGCTCATTTTCGCGCCCTTCACACTTATTGCGTCAGTGTCAAGATCACCTTTCTTACTAGTAAATATTGGTAGTCTTGAAGTCGCACCCAGTTCGGAAGTGATCGGTTTTTTCGAAGTCTGCCGATGCGACTTCTTAGTTGTGTCGTACTGTATGTACATTCTATTTATTCCCTGTTATCATCATTATTATCCTAACCTATACGCAAATGCAGGCTTGGTGATATATTTACCTTATTTATTTTACAGTATTTGCGAATAACCGGTTGTAAGAATTCAACAGCCATAGCAGATGTACATGATAGATGTAACATATGTACATGATAGTCATGTAGCAAAATCCCCCGTTGTTTAACAAATAATAAAACTCAAAATAATGAAAAGTGTACTGCATCTTGAACTGTCTGGGAGTCAAGTGTCAAGTCTGGGAAGTCCCAGAAAACTTGTTGAAAGTATTCCCATGATGCGATATTGGATCAAGGGCTTTGCGTAGTCATACGTAACGTGAAAACCCAGCCTCAACTCTATTTAATCCTCAATTCTACTTAACGCACAATTTACATCTTAAAACCTGCCTTAATTAAAAAAGTTAAGTTAAACAGTTAAGCTTCTTGGAACTGATACTTTAGAATTTTATATAAGCCTGCCGATTGTCAGAAAATACAAGTATTTTGGGGATATTCCACAATACCTAGTAATATTATAAATGTGAAAGTAACTCTGTCTGTCTGGCTGTGACGCTTTCACGACCAAACCGCTGAACGATTTTGATGAAACTTAGAACAGAGATAGTCTGGAATCTGGAGAAGGACATAGGCTACTTTTGTCCCGAAAAATACGGAATACGCGATAAACGACATCCACGCGGGCGAGGTCGCGGGCGATCTCTAGTCTACAATATTTGTAATAAAGGCTGCAAATAGGTCTTACGGTCTTAGATTTCCAAAATTTTAACCTCTAAAACGACGTAATGACCTGTGATTAACATACTTCAATACTGATTAGTTATAACTACTTCAACGGACTTGTGTATTTAGTTCTTCTATAGTTTCTGAATGCAACCATGGACTTCAAAATGACCCCAACATGTTTCTTTATCAATATGAACAAGAATCAACCTCTGATTTACCTCTAAAGCCTGCAAAAAGAAGCTCAACTCTTCTCTAAAGTCTTCTTTATTGGGTGACAGTCTTAAAGCAGTTCTGATCTCAGCAGCAGTGGTCCCTCGAGCACCTTCTAACAGCATCGCCAGCGTAGATTTGATGCTGGCTGGTGAAACCATCACGTTTCCAACCTTATCCTCGGCGGAGTACCGAAGGAGGTCGACATCAAAGTAGTTGAGACGAGAGTTTGTCGTGTCATGTAGACAGTCCAAACTTTGGAAAGAAGCGAAGATAAGAACTGGAATAAGGAAAATTACGGTTTCATTTAGGTATTAACAGTTTTGTTTGTCTAGTCAGCCCTCTGATTCAAAACGATTCGATAAGTCAATTGTCGAATGATTCGGTCAGCTATCTCTTTTTCTCTACGTTACGAGAATCGTAGACGGAACGAGAAAGCAAACCGGATTGGTCGACAACTGCTTATCGAAATGGTTCTGAATCGAGAGGCGGGGGGAGAATGTGGCGTTTAACTTCTCAATTCATGTTTGACCTGAGATTTCGTCAATACAGAAAGGATGGATGCGTTAGTCTGTCTGTTTGTTACATTTTCACAGCTAAACTACAAAACCTACAACATACCTAGTCTACATTTCTTTTCTAAATTCTCCCCTCGCGGGTCAGCTGGAAGATTTCTTTTAGAAATAACCAGTGCCTTTGTACGCTATGCTCCTAATTAACTTACCTATATTTTGTTAAGCATTGTGTGTCACGTGTAGTGCCGGACTTAAAGAATAGCACTACCTCATCTCTTCCCGTGGGTCAATACCCACGGGAAGATTACATTTTACAATTAAAAGGCGACTAAAAGATTTTCTAGAGCAGCAGCTGCGTTCTGTGAGTACTTTAACTGATCGATCGCCAACCCGCCTGCCAAGCGTGGCGATTACGGCAAACCCCCACCCCCCTTTTGGGGTACGCCTATGGCCAGCAGTGGAAGTCTTTCGGCTGAATGCTGATGATAATGATAAAGCATTGCGTGTAAATAAATTACTCTTTTATACTATTTTGAGAATTTCTCCAAATAATATCAAGAGACCCAGGAAATCTACCATAACAATAAAGTTCCTTAAGTCCTCCTTTAAAACGAATTTTAAGGAGAAAACTATTGTCTGTCTCCTAAAAATGTAAGTTAAACATTTGGGAATTCAACTTTCAATTGTTTGTTTGATTTTTTCACTATTTACATAATTATTAATAAAACCATTTTTCGCCAAAGTGTTATCTTTGAGATCATATTTGGAAGCCATAGTGTATTATATAAAATAAAAACAATACTGGTATACAAATCCAAAACACAAAGCTAGTTTATCTATAAACAAAGCGCATTTTTATCATTCTGAGTCAATACAATCAATATCAATAGATTTTCATTCTCTGGATCAATACCACTGATAAACATTACCTAAACGAGCGATTAGTTGTTCGCTTGTTAGTATCAATAACTAACATTAATCTGCATTGTACAGTCGGCTGCATAATTGGATACTTAATGTACGCTGCACTTGTAGTTTTATAAATATAATAATAGGGATTAATGTAGGCCTCTACGAGGTTAGTCAGAAAGGCGGTGGTAATCCGAAAGGGTGTTTAACCCATAATAATGAATGCCTTTTGTTCTTCAACTTTCCCTAAAAGTCTATAGTTTAAGAGAAATAGCTGTTCCATCATTTCATAAAAAAGACGCTAAAATCTATCTATTATCCGCTATGATCAGCTGTGTTTACATTTTAGGTCATATTTGGAATCACGGATTAGAAGCTCCGTTTTTTAAATTCATAACTTAGGAATGGTTTTTTTGCGAAAAAACTGTGTAGAAATCAAAACGCAAGGAACGACAACGCAAGGAAATAAAAACGTCGAATTTGGAAATTTAAACACTTGCTTTAAAACCGTCATCAGTGATACGTTAAGTGGCCCGCGGATTAGTGCCCCCTTTCTTGTTAACCTTGTATATAAATACCTACACAAAAAATGTATCTACAGGAAGTATTAGGGTGCATTAAAAGAGCTTCCACAAGTTACCAGGGGGGCACCTAATTAATGCACTGTTTGTACATGTCATCCATTTTAAATTGATCTTAATATAGGCGTTTCAGGATTTAGGGTTGTAGTTAGAGGGTTCTGGGGCAGTTTTTTTTTGTTTTTCTATTTGGCTTCTTGTAGTTGGTCCTTGCGGAGCGATTCTACGTAACCGGGCAGTTTAGTAGCGAGACTTGAAGGGTCTCCAGCCAAAGCTCTGGAACAGCAAGTAAGCGAGCCCTTTACGAAAGCCCTTTATCTATTTATTCAGTGGCCTCCTGTTCTGTTCTGGCACTGCTCAAATGCCCCAGTGCAGCCTTGCCAGGATTTGATTTTGGGAAGACTTTTCAAATTGGTTTTTATTAGCGGGAAGTGGGATTTGCCTACCAAATACCCCATTTTCACCACATGTATGGGACTTTGGTAGATATTTTGGGTTTCTGACAAGGTTTCAATACAAAAATCTCAATCAATTTTCTGTTAATTACTAATGGCGTAGTACTTATATTTTTTCTGTGATAGTCGATTAAAATAATATTCTTGTTGCCATGAACGGTTGTACGCACAGATTGTGTTACGTGGATTTTTAACTATATTGAAGGTTTGTTCTAAGCCAGGGCTGTCCAAACCACCACAGCCCGCGGCTAACATTTTGTTCGACCCACGAAGTGTGTGCTGTAGTTTTTTTTTTCTTTATCTTTTAGGATAACTTTTTTATCATCATCCTCTTACGACATTTCACCTTCTTGTCAGTTATATTAAACCTTTTTTTTTCCTGTGATAGAAGCCTAATCATTTTTTATTTTACTGCCCACCAGTCTATGTCGCATTTTTTTCGACCCGTAAACGTCTCCGGTCAGTAGTAGGCTTAGCACGAATGTTTTGATGTCTAGTAACGCAAACGTGACGTTAATGTGATTGAATTATGAATCGAAAATACAATTATCCTTAAGCATTCTGGTTTAAGTTTATGCGACAACCACAATTTGTATCATGGATATGAATAAAGTTTTAAGCGAAAAGAGTATTTCCAATTCAAAATTCACGCACATTAACGTTACGTTTACGTTACTACATGTCACAACATTCATGCTAGGATAGATACTGGACAGCCCTGATCAAGTTGAGTTTCTAGGTTCAAGGTTTATGGTGTTCGTGAACATTTTTGTATAAGCCCAGCTTCTAATAGTTATAAAGTTATAATACATATTTTTATAAAAGCTATCACATTCTTAGCATAAAATGGGTAGGCGACTGCAGTAGGTAAAAGTTATTGTTATTTATCGACGTCATCGACAAAACAAATAGACGAATCGATACCGGTTCTATATTAAAACTAAATTAAGAAGGTCATTTTAAAGATATTAAATTTCCATCTTCTAGTAACAGGTTGATAGTTTTTAAAACCTACTCATTTGTGCTACTAACAACGATGAGAACATTGAATTAAAACTATGAGCCAACTGATTTTAATTACATAAAAGTCTTATCTAATCTTAAGTCTCAACACTAATTAAATCTTAATTCCTATTAAGAAGCAGTAAATTAATTAGTCTTATCTGAATAAATGCAAATAAAATCATAGACACACTAGAAAAATAAGTTTGCTAACAATTCATATTAGCCGTGAAAAAGCAAAAAAAAAGAAAAAAAAATGTGTTCCATATTCAAAATTACTTACCAACAGCTATTGCCGAACGCATTTTTGCAGCTTTTTGTAACTATTTACATTATAAAACAACACAACTAGTAGACGATGCCGATCCAAGTATCGACGACCACAAGCAAGTCGGCAAGTAATAACACTGACTTGAATTCTCAAAGAACTAAGCAAGAAACTGCTGTGACGTAGCAGAGATGACTAATACGACATATAGAATTAAATTTAAACATCGAACAAGTTATGGCTTGAGGGTATTTACGCCTGAACCTGATTTTAGTAGGTTTTTGTCATCAGGTATTTGTGGATTATTTTCAAAAAGAGATTTTGTCTCGATCTTTCTTGGTGATTCCAGATGGAAAAGTTTTTAGATAAAATAACGAGATTTTTGTCAGTATAGAGTTTATAACAAACCAAAAAAGATCAAGACAAAATCTCTTTTTGAAAATAATCCATAAATACCTGATGACAAAAACCAATTAAAGTCTGGTTTGTCAAAAGCACTTAAATACGGTAGTAAATTTTAATAATCTCCGCCCTGATACTTGAATCGATAATTTGATCAGCATGCAAGGGTGCGGGAGTCGCGACAAAAGAGGCGGGAAGACCTAACAAGCACAACCTCAACGCATCATCAGAGTGCAAGGAAATGCCCCCACCACAGTCGAGCAGGCACGGCCATAAAGATCAACACTAGGTACAATAACATGGCACGTCCCTCCAACATCCATCTTCAGTGTATGTGCATATGCGAACGAGTCATCATGTTTATGTTTGATATTTAGCAGACAGCTACAATTGCAGAATGCACATATCAGCGTTGAACGAATGACGCGTTGGAGAGGCGAGCCATGTTATCGTAGTTGAGGAGGTTAGGAACAAAAAGTGTCATTTTCACAAGGACCTACTACTTGGAACCGAGCCCCTAGTGTTGGCCTTTTGAAAGAGATCCCTTCTTTTCGCATATTGTTCTTTGTCCTAATATACTTCGGCATAACGATTTTGGCACAATTTTTTTTGGCATAATAATACTTCGGCATAATTTTTTTAGGCATACATTTTATGTTGGCATAATCATCTTAAAGACTAATTTGTTTTGGCATAAATTTGATTCGCATAACGTAAGTAGGCCTAATGACTATTAGCATAACGTTAGTTATGATAATCAGAAATGTTTTTACCATTGTCTAATAATCTAGTCGCAGGCGCACCCCGACACGGATAGGTTAGGTTCGAAGGGGATGATGGGGGCCAGAGTGAGCGAGTAAAGCGAGCGAACGAAGCCCCCGTCATCCCCTTCGTGTTAGGTTACTTTAAACCCTGCAGACAGAAATAGGAGCCCCGCGCAGCGGGGCTCCGTCGACTCTGCTTTGGAGCCTCAACCTTACAAACATCCCCTTAAGTTTTTATTGTGAAAATGAAAGTAGGTGACGAATAATCGTCTACCGTATAGGTACCTATAAAAATATGTTTTAATATCATTATGCGTAAATAAATTTATGCTTTAGGATATTATGCTTAAAAAAGTTATGCTTTAGAAATAGAAATAGAAATCATTTATTTGCCAATAATGTAGGTATACAAATATGATGGTTATTTTGCGAAGTTAGTATAATTGTTTATATTTATATTTAGCATATAGAACTTTATGCTTAATCATTATTATGGTTAGAGAAATTATGCTTAAAAAAATTATGCGTAAGCTGTTATGCGTAATTATATTATGCGAAAATATAATTATGCCAAACAAAATTATGCTAAGTTATATTAGGTCTTAAAATTTTATGCAAATGGATAGGGAACCCTTTTGAAAGCACCAGGGATCTGGTCTACTCGAAATAAAAACTATTTGACTTTGACTTTGATGATTGTGGTAAATACATACATATATTCACGCCTGTAATCTCTGAAGAGGTAAGCTGAGGTGTTCTGTTAGAGGAGCCTGTACACCTACGTTTCACCCTTGTATTAAGTATGTGGCGAGCCTATTGCCAGTTTTGGGCACAATTAATATGGTGTCAGGTTCATTGCCTCTTAAGACTCGCTTACCCGGCGACAGAGGAGAATTTTAATTAGCCCCCCTACTGATTATTGCAGTCATTTTCGTAATGGTAGAATTGTTGGAAATGATGCCTAGCCTGAAACCTCTTGACTAATCGGTCTCACCATTTGGAGTAAACCCAGATTATGTTCAATACACATTGTCATACCGAAACCGTAGGTGGTTGCGCGAAGTGGTGCAGGAGAATGTTCTTCTCTCGTGTCTGCACGAGCTATACGAGAACAGCTCATACCGTGATGAAAATCCAGTAGCCATTAGCGAGTGCAGTGCGTTGCACGATCGAATACGGACGTGTTTCCACTGTGCACGGAACGAATTTTATTCGCGTGTTGCGCGGCCATAGCCGCTGCCCGTAAACACTATGAGTTCCAAACAACTCATAGTCAATGAATTGCTGGCATTCCTAGTCCATGCTATTGACTACATGGACGAGGTGAGCATCCTGCAGATATGCCGATCGAATTTCAAGGAGGACGAGATCAGTAGCGGTAAACTGTTACTGTTCCAGTCACTTGGAAAACTGGACCAGATGCCGTCTCGCCGCAGGGATGGAACGGAGAAGAGCCTTCAAGATATCATTGATATGTTGAAGAAGACTGACCCGGACGACGTGCCAGATTTCGTGGCGAAGGAGCTGAGTAAACTGCCCCCCGTCACGTTCGATCACGTCGACGTCACACGGCTGCTAAAGGACATCACTACCTTGAAAGTGGAGATGACCAAGATGCAGTCCAGAATGGAGGTTTCAGAAAAAACTAATGCTGAACTACGTACAGAAATAGCTTTATTGCGCAACGTTAGTTCAGTAATTGGGTCACCTGAGGCCTCAAAGGTGAACACACGTCGAGGGGCGCAGAATGCATCAATCGGCAGTTTTGAATCGGCGAATACAAATGCGTCACCAGCTGCCGAAATTGCTGACCAAGCGCCGCCCGCCGCCGCCGTCGCCCGCACCTCAACACCGGCTGCGGAAACGTCACACGTAGGTACGTCGACCCCTAAACGTGCCTACGCTGCTATTGTCACTACTGGCAAATTTGATGCGTCGCAACCTAAGCGACAAACCAAATTAGGGGAAAAACTGAAAAAGGGTGCTCAACCTGCCCTGTCTGCGGTCCGTTGCTCATTACCAAAAACGGGCCAAGTTGATGAAGAGGGTTTCACTAAAGTGGAAAAGAAGAAGAAGCCCTCTTCCCGTAACCAGTGCGGTACCGCACCGAGTGGACCCAACATGCTGCTGCGTCCTGCTGTGCCTACGACGCAGCTGTACATTTCGCGTCTGCATCACTCCACGAAGGTTGAAGAAGTCGTGGAGTATTTAAGAGTAAAGACCAACTGGACTCTGAGGGTCGAAAGGTTGGAATCGCGCCACAACACCAACTTTAAGTCGTTCGTGGTACGGGTACCAACCCACCAGCTACAGACCTTCTTAAAAGAGGACTTTTGGCTGAAGGGTGTCGTATATCGACGTTTCCGAGGTCGGTTACGCGACACCACGCAGCGAAATACGACGCCGCCGACAACGCTACGTGTTTAGTTAATAAGGTTTTTTAATATGTATTAGTTTATTATTATATAAGATTATTTTGTGTATTTTTTCTATGGGCCTCAGTTGCCTGAAAATAAAATGATTATTATTATTATTAGCCAGTCAGCAAAGTTGGTAACGGGGCTGACTGCTCAGGGTGCGCCGGACGTAAAAAGTATCGTCACTCGTGGAAACTCTTTTAATGCACCCCAGGAGAATGTTAAACGGTAACTTTAGATTAAAAAAAAACTCTTAACACACTACTAAAGTTTATAATAATATAGTTCAATCATGATTCAAAAGACACGTGGCGCCATCTATGAACGTTACTGTTGTTTTTCTCGAGAACAGAACATTTTTTCGGGATGAAAGGTACCCTATGTCCGTTTCTGTACACCTGACAATGTATATGCAAAACAGGATGATCGGCTCCGTGGTTTAGGCTTTTCAAGGTAACAAACAAAAAACTTACTTTCGCATTAATATTGGTTAGGATTTTGAAAACCACGAAGTCCTTTCATAGTCCCTACCGCAATCAAACTCGCAAACGAAATATTATAATAAAACTCATGTTTATCACAATCATCGTATATTTGTGTACATTTGATAAATCATACAAACGAATGGCACTGTATACTGTAAGTATTGCTTCGTCTCAGATTATTGCAAGCTGTTCTCAGTAACATTATAACATTTAACACAACATACGCTTAAACTTAATAGATGTCTATTCTTAAATGTATTATGTAGTTGAGAGTTAATTGTCAAAGTGACCAGTCTGGAGCCATCTTTTTTACTTTCTACACATAAAATGTTTTTTTAATAATTTAATTACTTTGAAACACGATTCAGTTTTTTCTTTGAGTAATTATGCAGTTATTTTCAAATACAATTCAGATGTTTGTTTTTGTTTTCCACTCAACTATACTACTCAATTTAAGACCCATTTTAGTAAGGAAATGTATAGAAATACCTAAGCAACAAGTTTAATTCCAGCAGAGATTCAACATAGCGGTGCGAGCACGGATATTTTTATCGAGTCGATTCGAGAATTTGACATAAGATATAGATAAAACGACAACTGCTGTCGTTTTATCTATAAGTTATGTCAAATTTGACGTTTAGAATAGATATTTTATTTTTTTCGAATCGATTCGATAAAAGATCCGTGCTCGCGAGGCAGCTTTGATGAACCTTAATGGTCAATTAAAATGAGCCGAAACTATAACTGAAGAAATGGTTGAAAAGAATGGAGTACAGAATTGCACTAAAAGCAGTAACATTTTCCAGAGCTCATTAACGATTGTGTTTTGTTTGTCTACACTTCGTGTACTCACACTGAACCCTAATGATACCAAACATTACTAGCAAAAAACAACCAAAATGATAACAACATAAATACGTATTTTCATTCTCATGAATCCAAACAACTTCTTATAAGACGGCTCAACTATCTAATTATTGGAGTTTGAAGGCCCCATCAGCGAGGGACGGGTCTGCCACGCGGCCGGTGAAGAGCAGCTGCCTCGTAGCCTCGTCCTGGATGAAGAACAGGAACGGCTTGTTGGCTACCACTTCTGCGTTGGCCTCCGTGTCCTCACCGAACTTGTTCACCAGGGAGATTTCTGTTGGGAAACGATAGGTTGTTGAAAAATATATAAATGATAAATAAATATGTTACAGACATATTTACTAGTCGATTTTGTACGGTTTTTTAAGACTACATGGTGCCATCATTTCTTATCTGACAATACAAGCTTAGTCGAAAAGGAGGTAGATACTAATCAAGAAGGGTGTTAGAGTACCCTTAATAATGAATAACCTTTGTTCTACTACTTTCCCCAAAAGTCAAAGCTGCTAGCTGTTCAAAGATTTCATAAAAATACGCTAAAATCTATCTATTCTCAGCTATGATCAGCTGTGTTTATATTTTAGGTCATATTTGGGGTCACGGATTAGAAGCCTGATGATGAGATGAAGAATAAAAACAAAAACTGAACTAAATATCATTTTGCATGGCTTCTTTTACCGAATTTTGAAGTTTTAACTGATGCTTAACAGTCACCAGTGTTACTTTAAGTGGCCCGAAGATTAGTACCCCCTTTCAGACTAACCTTGTTTATAGTACAATATGCAATATGAACAGCCAACCGGTGTCTCACTGTTTATTTCTAACATGCAAATGGCAGATTAAGCACACCAGGGTGGGATTCAATATTTCAAAGGCGTAGCCCAAGAGGGGCACTGGTGCGTTCCACCGGAGACCCCGGAGCGCTCCTTTGTGCTCGAAACGGTAATGTTTTAGTCGGTAAGAACCCGACATACCCCGTCCGCAGACGAAGGGTTTCCATCTGGATTTCCAATCGAGACAAAGGGAAAAAAGAGCTTCAACATTTAAACGTATCCAGGAATCTAGGATCTGCCAAATTGTTGATAGAATTACTGAGGGAACAGAAAATTAACCGAAGCTATTAGAATATCGATAAAAAAAAGTTTTGGTAATTTTTCTGTCTATTTTGGACAAAATTTCAAGGAAAATCTCGGCTAAGAATTCTCACACGACACGTAATCTAATGTATTTCATTTAGAACATACCTGTGGCGGAGTACGCAACACTGCCAAGTTCGTTGACCTCAATGCCAGACCGCTGCAGCACCTTGGACACCTTGAGGCGCTGATGCAACAGCTGACCGCGAGCGATGCCCGGGAACGACGCTGTGTCGTCGAACGCTGATCTTATGCCCAGCTAAATAGGAGAAAATTATAAATAAATAAAATGTTTTTTTTTTTAGAAGCTAATGCATTTTAACTTTGTAGTGTAACAATAAAGTTAAAAAACTATGGGTACCAACGCACTTTGCGGTTAGCCGAAACGCGGTCAGCTTGTGCGTACTACGTCGGCAGCCGCATCGCAGTGCGTATAAAAACTATTTTCTCGTACATATTTTTGATTGCGGCCAACCGGACGGCTGACCGCGTTCCGGCTAACCGCAAAGTGCGTAGGTACCCTAAAACCCCCCGACTACGGAACTTTTGTTTTTATTTGACACTGGTGGCTCGTGTTACAAGGGGTCACTCGCGGCTTCGCCCGCGTGGATGTCGTTTATCGCGTATTCCGTATTTTTCGGGATAAAAGTAGCCTATGTCCTTGTCCAGGTTCCAGACTATCTCTGTATCAAGTTTCAACAAAATCGGTTTAGCGGTTGGGGCGTGAAAGCGTGACAGATGGACAGACAGAGTTACTTTCATATTTATAATATTAATAAGGATTATTAGTCTTATTTAAAATTTAAGTATATCTGTTGATTGCTTTATTTGTATTATTCATCTCAAACTATCACAAAACAATCAATAATTTTTGTACATGACGACAACGAGATAGCGCCGGTATAACAAAATACGGATAATGCTTTAACGTCATACATATACCCTAGGATATTCTCTGGATCAAGACCAATCCAAGGACACCTTATTTGTCAAAATCGGTTCAGTAGTTTAGGCTGTGCGAGGATACAAACTTACAAACATACATACATAGCCAGTGAGATTCGCAACCTTTCCTTTCTGCCGTAGTCGGGTAAAAATGGAAGTATTTTAGAAAATTACTTCAAAGTGCCGATAGATTTAAAACATGAACTTTTATTAGCAGCTTTCTCAGACGGTAATATTGCTATGGCACAAAAAAAAAATAACTAACAGACCATTTCTTAATGCACTGGTAATCCCCAGTATCTACTTAAGGATAATCTTAAAAGGTTATCGGTCACAGAATACTTAATATTCTTCTCATGAACTAGCTTACCGCAACATAATGAAATATGTGACCATTTATTTGTCCTACTGCTTTCATGGAAATATTATATTCTATTCAACGTACGTCCTGACGTTTGTTTACAAAACGTTTCCATACAAAGAATATCAAATATTTTTAATAAACAAAACATGGATTTTATAGCTATTCTATGGTGGTTGAAGATGTCGTTTACGTTTTTTCGATAGCATTAATCTGCTCCTTAGAGCGATTACGCACTGCATTACCGCATCCGATCCGAATCCGTGAAAATACGGATATAAAAAACTCGGACCGAATTCGGATATTGCTTTACGCACTGCATCCGATCCGAATCAGTGAAAATACCGATCTAGAGTAAAAATCTCGGACCGAATTCGGATGTTGCTTACGCACTATTCCGATCTCTGATCCAAATTCAAACAATTCAGGGGCCATCTTTGGCATATCCATTTGGCGTCTGATTTGAATCCGAGGTAGTGCGGAAGCGCTCATACAAACATTACTACGGCTACTTCGGTCCGTCAATATTTCTTCCGAATTGGAGACTCTCGGATGACGGATAGAAATCGGATGACAGATGCCGGATGTAGTGCGTAAACTACCATACAAATAGTTCTATGGCTACTTCGGAACGTATTTTCACGGATTCGGATCGGATGCAGTGCGTAATCGCTCTTACTGTTACAATTTACGCAATGACCGCTATGTCAGTAGTGTCATTCTGTAAGAAACCCACCTCAATATCGACGGTTAGCTTGATATCCATAATGTCACAGTATAATAGAAGCAAATAACACACAGATAATCGACAGTATAATCAATAACGCGTAGTTTTGTTATCCACGCTGTGTCACGACAAGTGTCTAATTGACAGTCGCGACCGAGGTGAGATTCTTACAGAATTGCACTGCAAGACTCATCTTTCGTTGAACAGAGTTTAGTGATCTGCGGTCGAAAGTCATGTGATAAAAAACTAAAATGTGTTAATACTTACATATTTAATAATTATACTAATTAATGTCACGTTTCCTTCCATGTTTGAATTCATTTTCAAAACAAAAATTGGTAGATAGTAGATAATGTCATAACCGGATTACATATTAAGACAAAAAAAGAAATCAAAACGAACAGGTTCTTTGAGACACCGTGCATTGAAACAGGTTTTTTTTAAATGCTTATTTGAATTTGAATTTCTCATAATACCATAAATATGCAGGACTATATAACCTTTTAATTTGGAAAAACTTAAAAACATTCTACTTAAAAGGAATACAAATATCGTTTATTTTTAGGATTCCGTACACAAAGGGTAAAACGGGACCCTATTACTAAGACTCCGCTGTCTATCCGTCCGTCTGTCACCAGGTTGTATCTCATGAACCGTGATAGTTAGACAGTTGAAATTTTCACAGATGATGTATTTCTGTTGCCGCTATAACAACAAATACTAAAAACAGAATAAAATAAATATTTAAGGGGACTCCCATACAACAAACGTGATTTTTTTGCCGTTTTTATAGATAGTGGTACGGAACCCTTCGTGGGCGAGTCCGACTCGCACTTGGCCGGGTTTTTTTGCTGTTTCTGCTTGAAACTCGTTTTTATCAATCAAAATAATAAATGTTTCGTTTTTGCATGATTTTTCACAGCGACTACGACAGGAAATCGTGGCGAGTTTATCACCGCGCAGATCATACAATTTACGAGGTTAAACTGCGCTTGACGCGGTCAGTCCGAGGATGGGTGACCATTTATTGAATATCGAGACCTCTCGGCGCCTCGGAGAGCAGGGTGTCATACTTATGACAGTCGTTACGGGTAGTCAAAAACCCGAAAGTTTCACATCCTTAGGGCATTTTTCCTGTCATGCGGGTTCGTGCCCGCGTGCGTACGTCACCCGCATGCGTGGCTCTCGCAGTTCATCTTTTCGTGCGTGTTTCACGCATCACAATAAATACATGTATGAAAAGGTGAAATTCAGGTGCCACAGTAGCGGGTGAGGCACGCACGCGGCACGAACCCGCTTGACAGGAAAAACGCCCTTAAGATATCAGCATTGCCCAGTAACTGGGTTGCGGAGGTCTGATGGCAGTCGCTCCGTGTAAAAAACTGGTATTCAGCGGCATCTGGTTAGACTGGAAGCTGACCCCAACATAGTTGGAAAAAAGCTAGGAAGAACATAATCCACCTTATTACAATAGATGGTCCAAAAAAAACCTAGGTTTTAAAATAGCGCCGTCTCTTTTTGTTCTATGACATAAGAAAGTGATGGGCATATTGTAAACCTGGGTTTAACTTCTTCTCTCGTGTCAACACGAGCTATACGAAAATAGCTCATGCCGTGGTGAAAAGATTAGCCAGTCAGCAAGGTTAGTAGCGGGGCGGACTACCCAGGGTGCGCCGGACGTACTTAAGTATCGTCACTCGTGGAGGCTCTTTTCATGCACCCCCTCGCTTGGTAATGAAATTTTAGAACATTAAAAAAAGCTTACCTCTCTTAAAACACCGTCCAACTGCGAAGTGTAATCGAACTTGAACTTGGGCAGAGTGACGTCAACCAGGTACTCTCGAAGATTGGCCAGCTCTAGTCGCAGATCGCTAAGATCGTTCAACACACGAGGTAGTCCACTCAAGGAATTAGGCACTATTATGTACATCGCGTATTTCTTGCCCTGTAAATCAAATAATTCCATTACACATTCATTTTAGAAAAGGAGAGGCTCGTTCAAGTTTAACTAACAATCGCGTGCATCTGCGAGGTATAGCTGCACTTGCCGCGGTCAGCCGGGGATGAGTGCCTGAGTGACCGTTCTTCACATATCGAGTAGACATGGGTAGCTCGTGAGCGCGTGATTAGAAAAGAACTAGCTCGTTCCGAGTGACGTCGCTCTCGCTCACTTACTCACTCGCTAAATAGCTTACTAGCTCAGTTAGCTCAGTCAAGTCTTTATTCAAATTAGGCTGATAATCAGCACTTTTTGAAGGTCAAAATTTACAAAAGGCAGGCCCCCAAAACGCCCCGCCCTTCGAATAATTCGATAATTACTTTGAAGCGCGGACGTCGTGAGTGAAATGAGCTAACAGTTGTGTCTGAGTCACTGAGCTATAGAAGAGTTAGTGAGTAACAAAGATTCAAAATTTCCAAAGAGTTATTTATTGACTATTGAGCGAGCCGAGCCGTCTCCTTAGACGCGCGAGCGACGTGAGTCAAATGAGCTAACAGTCGGCGTCTGAGTCACTGAGCTATAGAAGAGTTAGTGAGCTAGAAGAGCGACATAGCTCTTTAGAGCGAAAGAGCTAATCGCTCTTTTTCTTTTTAAGTGAGCTATTTTGCCTATGTCTAATATCGAGACACCTTCTGCCTCGAAGAACACGTTAAACCGTTGGTCCCGGGTGCCGTACGAATACTTATGAGAGTAGTTAATGGTAGACAGAAGTCCGAGTCTGAAAACCGGTTTGACCTTAGGACATCGGCATTGCCCAGTGACTAGGTTGCGGAGGTCTGATGGCAGTTGCTCCGTGTAAAATACTGGTGTTCTGCCGCATCTGATTATAAATAATTGGGAAAAAAGTTGGTAGACTGAGCAAAACAAACATTCATTTTAGAAAATAATTGTTAATTATATGAAGCGTGCTGCATAGTTTCTCCCTAATCCTATTTTACTCCTCATCACATTTATCATCATCTTCAGAGGTTAAAATATTTTACTAATGAATGATAATATCTTTCCAACTTTAGTTATCTTAATTACAACAACTCTTGATCTGAAGCCCGATTCTCGTAATTAATTTGAAGACTGAAGGTTGTCCGAACTGAGATTAAATTATGAATTGAATAAAATATGGTATTCTGGTACACGTAAAGTTCGGTCCGGTTTCAGTATCATTTCAGTCTATCTCGATATTAATGTCAATACAGTCAACTTAAAATCTATTACCGATAGCATACCAGTGGCGTAGGGTGAAGTTTCTTAAAAGGGAAGCCGGACCAAAAAATGCTTACCTTGCTCAAGTATGATGCGTGAATTCCAGTAACTACTCGTTTCGAAAGGGAAGCCGATAGGAATCGAGTTGTATGGAGCCTTCGCCACTGTAGCATACCAATATCAACAGTCATAGACTAAAATTCTAGAAATAAATGAACATTCCAACTTGTCAAAATGGCTCAGTACATAATGTAACCAGAAGTCCAGAATACCCTTTTGGCTTCAGTCAACTTCAGTTAACAAATAAGAATACCATTTGTCATTATAAGAGATTGAGACTAGACTGAGACTAGATCGAAACTATATTTTGAACATTTTTAATTACGAGAATTGGCCTTCTGGTCCGCGCAAGCATAATTTTACAAAAAGTTTTTTTTAATATAGCTTCGTCTCTCATGTCAGCATGAGTTATACGAGAATAGCTCATGCCGTGGTGAAAAGATTAGCCAGTCAGCAAGGTTGGTAGCGGAGCTGACTGCCCAGGATGCACCAGACGTATTTAAGTATCTTTAATCGTCGAGGCTCTTTTAACATAGACGCAACTTTCACAGAAATTGTTAACTTACCAAGTACGGCATCCTCAAGATCTTAGCATCGTACTTCGCCGAGTCAGCATAGTAGAATTTGTCGTTGACATTCATGAACGGTATAGTCTTCTGTATCTTGGGGGACACGTAGAACGGTGCAGGTTTAGTCGCGTTTGGCGCGAACTGGTGCCGCCAACTACCCTTGAAGTACAGTGTGTTGAGGACCAGAACCACCATACCGGCTACGTCGTCTGAATAGAAGAATATTAGTTTAATTTTATATATATATGTGACTTTAACAGATTCTTTAGATGCTTTATCATCTGATATTTGTTTTGTGGAAAGTTTTCTGTCCAATGCTACATTGCCAGTTTAATGATGCATAGCAGTTATTCTACGTGATTGCAATATCCGAAATATGTCTTTAAAAATTAAATGCCAGACTTGTCTCAACATCTAAACAGTTTTCACGGCAAAAGAGTCGCGCGACTTGGCTTTTTTTACATGAATATTTTTGATGGGATTGTATTATCATCAGCTCCAAATGGACTCAAAAATACTTATCCAAGTAGATTGGCAGACTCATGGTATATTCATGTAGTTGTTTGATGGAGCCTTGTTAGTTGTATCAAGACTCCATCACATTGTATGTATATGACCATTGGCATTGTATCTACATCCGCACCCTAATTGCGTATCACACTCACAATTACAAAATAACTTTCATTTAGACAACGCAAGAACCTACCTTGCGTGGTCCAAAATTGAGGAGAATTCGGATTGTCAATATTTACGTTCCTATGGATATTGATGACCTGTTATAATAAACTCTATTGCGAGTGTGTGCAATTAGGGTGCAGTTATGTCCATTCAGTCATTCTAAACGATCACAACGACACCGAATCACTTCCACGTATTTTCATAATTATAGAGCTGTTGCTACTTTAACCGTATCCGTATCGTTCATTCATACTGTTATTTAAAAAACAGACAACACTGTTATTCCGGTATTACTTAGTTATTTCATGTGATAATCTAAGTAATACCATCCTGTATATTGTATTATAACACAAAGAGCATGTGACTCGGTTCACAGGACATTCGCCGGAACACACATTTAATTTGAGTCACTGACTGCAGTAACAACTCACCCTTTGAAAAGAATTACCGTTATGCGTAAAAGTTTAGCGACATTAACTTTATTGTTCAGATTCCGATTCAGTGTATTTTAAAATTGTAATATTATTTCCTGTATTTTAAACTAGCTACAGTATTACTCGTACTATCCCTTCCCTATATCCGCTCAGATGCTTATTTTCGTAAAGACCTACTTCTCTCTTCCCTCTTTCAATATCAAATTTTCTGTTCAATTTCAGACTGGCAACTGTCCGTAACTAGCAACACTGGGCAACGTTTACAAGACAAAGAGGGGTAGTCGCCGTCATGAATCAACGCAAAGCTGTTGTAATTCGACAGAGCTAACTTTCTGTGTCGATCAGTCGAAGCAGTCTGATATATTTTTATCTGACTAGCTTGTCCTTTTTATTTTATTGTGACCTAGCTCATGTAACTAACCACTAACCCAAATATAAGTACTCTCAGTGGTGGAGTCTTTGTTGTTTTCTATTACTCACCATGCCCGCATTGTATCTGATATACAGATATTAGCTGTAACTGTAATGATAGATTCAGTCCTACACGATTCTGTTAGCTCTCTATGACACAAGCTTCAAGAATATTTGTGGTAGTCTAAAGTTGAGTTATTTATCTAATTATCCTACTCAGTCTCCAACTCTTATTAAAGGATGCGACGGGGTTATGACTGTTTTCGTCGGAACTTGACTATGCAAATTGGTCCCTCCAAAATAAAAATTGTATGAAATTCTATTTCGTGATCTTTTTGTCGGGTTTACTAACCGTCATCAACCAAACTGGGAATGCGTCCTTGTGTGATGTTAGAGACCCAACTGTTGATATCCTTGGCGGCCGCAGCAGGGTTAAGGAAGTTGACAGTCTTTAACTCAGTCTTGTAGAACTCCTGCGCAATGGCTGCGAACCTCTGTCGCGGTTGTGCGTTTTCGCCGATGTAGATCCTACTGCCGAGGTTCAGGATGTATTGTGATGATTCTTTCTGTAAAAAGGAATGGTTATAGTGTCAAATTCTGATATAACTCTCGTCTGATACTAACAAGATAACGATGCTAACTAATGAAGTTATACACTTTAGCTAGTGCATCGTTATCTTGTTTTCTGATGTTATAGTCTACAATACTACTACTAAAGGTCGCTCGCGGTTTTTCCGCGTGGATTTATTTTTACGCATAATACGAAAAATCTAAGCACTTCTTCGAGTTCCAGACTATCTCTGTACCAAGTTTCATCAAAATCTATTCTGTAGTTTAGTCGTGATTAAGTAACAAACAGAGAGACAGACAAACAATTTCTCTTTATTATTTTTTTAGCTACTTTCGCCTTTACTGTAAGGATTGGTAACAAACGATTGTGGATGATACTTTCGAATTTGGTCTCTAACAGGGGATGCCTGAAAAGCTGATTAATTTAATCTGTAGACGCGAACTGTCAACGAATGTGATTGGTCGACAAAAATACTTGCAACCAATCAAAACACTTGACAAATATTTGACAACTGATTAGTTTTCTTTTCTTTCTTTCTTTTTTTAATAAAACGTTGCCCCACACTAAGATTTCTCTTGTATCGTGGGTGCGTTTACAGCACAGAACTTATAATATGAGAATAGAAATGGCATCAATTGTTTTTCCTTCTGGAACCGATGTCGCCGCTTTTTTCACTCTAACTCATACATAGAAAAAACTAGAACCATACCTACGCGATTACGCACACAATTACTTATACATTTACTACTAACAATTATGAACCTTAAGCTTATGAAAGAGCGTTGAATAAACACGTACCGCATATTTATACTCACAAAAATACATTATTTTACATTTACGCTAGTACTAGACGCAAGATAAAATGTTTTCGATTGTTACAATTTGCAGATACAGTCACTAGGGGATTTCTAATTTATAAGGTTTTATTTTATTTGGTGTGGATGGAAATTAGTCCATGAAGAAGATTGATACATACGAGTATAATTAGTGACGACTTACGTGATAGTCCAATAGTATTAGAGTGTAATAACATGCTTGGCTGTGTCTAAGGAATTGCGTGTGTTGAAGAATGATGCAAGATGTGTGTATGTGTATCTGTAGAGTGTGTTAGATGTCCTTTACGAAAATCAGTATTATAAGTATCAATTAGACTGTGCATTATCTTGTACTGTGCATTAATTTATTTTGTGTTTTTTTTTTAGAATGTAAATAACTTTCTGGGTAGTCTACTCTTTACTTTTATGTTTTCAGGATAGCTTTTCAGTGATGATTTTATTTTATAATTTGTCCAAAAAATTTTTCTGGTTCTTGCTTTTATTTTAAAATATTGCCAATAGACTCTTTAAAAGGGACCTTTTAATCCCCTTTGGGCTTAAGGGGTATTTTTGTAACACGTTGTATACCTTTCCATTACACATTTTGTTAATAGTTCTACACGATTGTCCATGGGCACTTAGTCAAATTGGTGAAAATCAATTTCTTTAAAAATGTTGATACCTACGAAATGATACGCTTTGGCTGATACCTACCTGATTTTTAAATTTTTCGAAGTTTCTTCCCGTTTGGGCATCATCATCATCATTCAGCCGAATGACGTCCATTGCTGGACATAGGCCTCTCCCAAACAATGTTGGGGGGGGGGGGGGGGGGGGGGTTGCCATAATCGGGGCGGGTTGGCGATCGCAGTATGGTTGTTTAAATACTCAGAGAACGCTGCTGCCGCCTGTGTGTCACCTTTTACGACACCCATGGGAATAGATGGGGTAGTGCTATTCTTTACGCTCGGCACCACACGGACGTAAAGAATAGAACAGTTTGGGAATCAATTGTAGTATTTTCTAATACCATTTCAATTTTTTGACTTGTTGACTTTAGATTTGGATTAAAATAAATTATGAAATGAAATGACACCAAAAACGGAATAAGAAAATAAAACTAAATTATCACTGGAATTTTAACAAAGCAAAAGTTGACTACTGTGGATATATCGATAACTGGGAAACACTGACATCACAGCACTAACTCGCGTCTGCCAACAGCGGCCGTACTATGGCATAGTTGTGGGTGAGAAAATATCGATTATTGTTCTAATCCATTGCGGCGTCTCAATCGTGGCTTACATTGTGTTCCGAACTTAAACAAGCAATGTATATCGAATCACTTGGTAATAACAACATTCGGTGCTGTTTTTATATTTGTCCGCAAAATTATTGTTTTTACTAATATTATGTTATTTTTTAAATTACGGTATTCACCAGTGAAATGTAATCCTTTTAGAAGCACAGTCACCCTTTTCTGAACAATTTCCACAGTTGGATACGCTACAATAACCCATTTTATTGAACAGTTGTCATGACGGCGGATCGTTTCAGACTGAGCCCGGTAAATCAAATATCTGGCTTTTCAGCCAGATAGGCGCCTCGCGCTTTCAGCTTAAGTAACATTTCTATGCCTCTTATTATAAGTTCTGTGGTTTACAGACACAAATCTCACAAACAAACGCCCAGACCCGAAACAACCATCTGTAGGCCATACAAATTTTTGTTCCGTGTTTGAATCGAACCCACGACCCGTGGCGCAGAAGCCAATCACTTAGCCACTGCACCAGACGTGTCGTCTAAGTTAACGAGGGTAAGTCTGGTATTCTATATAGGTATGTAACGAATATTCCTCCATAGGTTTAGCCTTCTCTCACATGGGACCTAGGACCGGCATCAGCAACCGAACCCCATTCCTACTAGGTAGGTACCCATAGGTAAGACAATTATGGAATAAGTCATTTACACTCCTATCCCAAAGACACAAAGATACTTTTGAACGGTTAATGCCCTTTCGAATTTAATAAAAGAACACAATAAACGTTACAAGACATCTGACGTCATGTTGGTATGACGTCACATGAGTGTTCTTTTATTAAAATCGATAAGACTTCAACCGCAATAAAGACTTAAATACGGATTTGAAAAAATAATTCAAAAGTACCTACTTCCTGCGTTTGAATGCAGAAATATAATGTTATTTATGGATGCAGATTTACCTCTTACGAGTAAGGAAATAATCACTAATACGGGTAGTCATGCGATTTCCAGTTTTACTACATGTGAGTATGACATCGAATGATGACGTAATTTTAGGTGAAGGCTCTTTAGTAATTTGCAGAACTTTATGGATAGGTTAATACGAGTTACGAGTTTTTGTTTGGTAACATATTTGGAGGGTCAGTTAATGAATGCCTAAATAATTATTGTTGTGACTGCCTCGTTAGTCTAGTGGTCGCAAGAGCGACTGCTGAGCGTGAGGTCCTGGGTTCGATCCCCAGGTAAGGCAAAGTGTTATTAGGTTTTTCCGTGTGGAATTTTTCAAAAGCAGCCCTGAGTCTGGATTTGTGCCCGGTCGATGGCAATAGGCTCACCTCCTATTGCATAGGATTTCAACATAATGGCGAAATGAGGGTGTACTATACAAGGCTAGTAGGAAAGGGGTTCTAATCCGAAAGGGTGTTAAAGTACCCATGATAATGAATAACTTTTGTTCTAAAACTTTTTCCAAAAGTCGATAGTTTAAGAGAAATAGGTGATCAAAGATCTCAAAAAAAAGCGCTAAAATCTATCTATCCCCAGTTATGGTCAGCTATGTTTACATTTTAGGTCATATTTGGGGTCATGAATTGGAAACACCATTTTCTGAATTTGTAACTAAAGCTAGGATGAATTTTTTTTGAAAAAACTAAAATAATAATCATTTTGCATGTTTTTTTTTGCCGGATTATGAAATTTTAACACTTGTTTTAAGACATTCATCAGTGATCGGAGGATTAAAACGCACTAGCGGCCAGCCGCGTGCGGCATGCAATATATACGGTCTGCCGTAACTAACCTAACCGTATCGACTCGGTTCTATTGCGGTCCGCCGCAAACGTCAATGCTTCTAGAAATATTGCACAAGATAAACGTCGAAGAACTAGCTGCAGTTATTTATTTATACTATCGTAGAAAATGTCTTCGAAAAAGTGAGAAGGAATCGAATTTAAACACTTCCAAGTCTCCGGCTGTACAGTGTCTAGCGACTTGCGACTACCCGCGCCGAGTGCGTGTAGGGTATGCGGCGCGTCGTATCATGCAACCGTCGCGGCTCGCCGCAGCCCCAGAACAACCGGAGCGGTTGACGGCTGGCCGCAAGTCAGTGCGTTGAGATCATGCGATTTCATATGAAAATTGATATGCGGCCAGCCGCAAGCGGCACGCCGGATGCGGCTGGCCGCTAGTGCGTTTTAAGCCTTAGTACCCCCTTTCCGACTAACCTTGTATACCTCTGCTCATTCCTTTGGGGAATACAGCGTGAGCGTATGTTATGTAATTATTGTAATACTCCATCTGCGTATTATCACTAGAATAAAATCACTAAGTAGATGTGCCCATTATTTATACAGCATGACTACTTAGTCATTTTACATCTGAAAACCATGAACACTGCTCATCATCTGTACAACTTTTACTATGGGACAAACTTTGAATTCGTGAAAAAAAACTGCTGTTCCCTACATTTTGTTAAACAACATTGATTGTTTTAAATTAGCAAGAACAAGAGAACATATTAACTATAACATGATGAAAAACCTATTAAACCAACTTGTTTATCCGAAAACTATGATTTGTTTGCGCACATTAATTTACGTGTACATTAAAAAAGTAATTAACTAATTACTTAAGTTCCAAAATTAACAAATGTAAACTACGTGTACATGTTTATGCAACTATATTTCCGTATTCTAACTTCCATAAGACACGTTCATATTTATGATTAGTTACGGTTTACTCACGTGCATTTTTCGGGATTGCCCGACTAGTTTCGTAGCCAAACGGAGCCCTTAATCATGAGCTTAATCGTGAATTAACTCGTGATTTGGCCAGGTGTTCAGCTCACGATTAAGGGCTCCGTTTGGGTCCGAAACTAGTCGGGCAATCCCAAAAAATGCACGTGAGTAAATCTAAACATAACTATGTTTCCAAACATATTCATTTATAATCTTGTTATCAAACCTTATTATGATTTAAAGTCTATTAGAACGCTGCTATCAAATGTTTTTATGATTATAACACTTTCATAATTCGTTTCTTGGCACTTAAAAGAAAATAGCCTTAAAAATATGCATAAATTATAATTTTAATCATCAATCTTTTTCCACTTTAACCATTACCCTTAAGTACACGCTTATTAAAAGTCGAATTTAGGTGCACGGTTCCAATTAGTCGTTTCCTATGGAGAAGAGCCGGAAAAAACTCCATGGTTGCTCTTTTAAGATCAATATCTTTTACTAAGCGTGAGATCCTTAGGTGGATCCCCAGGTCGGGCAAAGTATTATTAGATTTTTCCGTGTGGAATTTGCAGCTCGATACCTTCATTACTGGTGGGCAGGTAAAAAACCACAATGGCTACCATTCGGAGAGGAGGGGTCTTGTTTTAAAAAAGGGGGTATTTTTGGCGATAAAATGGAGTGCTTAATATGTCATTAAATCCAAAGTTCAATACCTAACACACTGTATACATCAATAGAGCAATGAACTCCTATGTAAATTGTAATATATGTCTATTTTTAACCGACTTCAAAAAGGAGGAGGTTCTCAATTCGGTTGTATTTTTTTTTTTTTTTTTTTATGTGTGTTACCTCATATCTCCGTCATTTATGAACCGATTTGAAAAATTCTTTTTTTGTTCGAAAGGGCATACTTTCCGATTGGTCCCATTTAAATTTTGTTATGATTAGACCATGAACTTCAGAGATATGGAACGGAACTCCTCATCGGATCAAAGCAAAATTCTCAAATTACTAATATTGCTTTGTTTATATTTGTTGTTGGGAACTGACTACTAGAAAAGAGGAGGGGGTGCGTGTCCCCCCCTCCCCCCCTTTTGAATGTTTTCATTATATCGTGTAAGGTATCATTTGAAAGGACTTTTTATGCCCGACTACGTCAAAGCCAAAAAGAAGGGTTATGAAGGAGGGGGTTAAAATTATGACACTAAAACGTATTTAATAAAAAATAAACTTTTAAAAAAAGTAAAAACCGACTTCAAAGAAATACTAAAAGGAGTAAAATAATTACCATAATATAAAATTAACAGTTTCAGAAGTCGGTGCAACTCTACACTGAAGCAAATAGAAGCCACCGACTTCTGAAACTGTTAATTTTATATTATGGTAATTATTTTACTCCTTTTAGTATTTCTTTGAAGTCGGTTTTTACTTTTTTTAAAAGTTTATTTCCTAAGAAAAAGTGCCTAACTAGTCATGATAGTGCGATGCGCACACATTATTTACGTAGCCACCGATATGCAAGAATTTAACAGGTCGCATGCACTGAATATCCATCTCATATCCTATCAGATTAATATGACTATAGAAAAACTATCAAACCATTAAGCAATTCGATAAAGTAAAGTTGACTAACCTGCAAAGATTCAATAATAGTGGAGAACTTCCTCCTGACCAGGTTTCTGTCAAGATCAAAGCCCAGAACTGACGACAGTTCGTTCTGAGTCACTCCTGTGGCTGCCTCTGAGAGGATGGCCAGCGCCAGTTTCAGTCCTAGTGGTGACAGTAGGAAATTCTGGTCTGATGATGCTGCTACGCGCTGAAAGGATAAGACAACATATTATTATGAGATTGTTATGTCATATTATTATGAGGTGCTAGTCCAACCTAATGTATATTCCTAACAAGATTTTCCATAATTAGGTACATATTATGTAACATCATAGGGTTTTCCCGGATTATTCCATATTAACCGGTATGTTATACATCTGATTATAATGCTGTTAGGAATTCCGCACAGTTGACTGAAAACAATACACAACAATCAACAATAACACAGGTACTCTTGGGACGCAATAAGTGTTTGCTTTTTATTACATTGAATTAAATTACTAAATAAGCTTTAAAATAAATGGGACACTTTTTACAAAAATCATTTTATTGCATAATCTTGCTAACCTAGAAAGTCTCTACCTAATACAAAAACACCAGCGTTGAAAACTCACATAAAGCAGATATAATTAAGCATCGATACCTAGTAAGTGCCATTCACTGCCTCATCATTTTAAAACCTAGTAAGTCACTTTAACCACATGGTTTTACTTAACATAAATACTTCCTCTCTCCTAATATTTTTGCTGTGCCCGACAGGGTCCATAATGATCTCATTTTTTTTAAGTTACCACCTAAATCTACATTGTGAAATGCAATAAACTTATTGAGTATTGAGTATTTTCAAAGGCTGATCGATTTAACGTTTATGCGCTCTCCTGTAAAATTACGCTTTAAGCCCTTACTAGGTTTTGAAATGGGACAGCCGAGCCTAGCGGTTGAAAGCTTGCCTTTAGTGTCCGACCGAAGGTTCGGTTTCGGTTTCGGTTTCGGCCAGTTTCGGCCAAAAAATCTTGTTTCGGCTACAGTTTCGGTTTCGGCCAAAAATCAGCCGAAAGTTCGGCCGCGCCGAAACTCAGTGTTCGTGAATTGTCGCGCGTCTTCCGGCTAACTTCGGCTGAGTTCGGGACTCGTTTATGGTTGCCAGCTGAGTTTGCCGGTCGGCGTGCGGCGTGGTTGTGTTTGTGATTTTGTTTGTTGATTTTTGACAAAGTTTACCGATTTTAGTACAATTAATTGTAATTTTTGTTGATACTGATAATTAAGTAAATAATTCTTTAACTACCAAGTATCTAATGCAAGATCTCAATGTCAATAAATAATAAATTAATCTTCACGACATTGAACACAAATACTCATAAGAAGTCTGTACTTCACGTTTATGCGTTGATTTTTGACAAAAAGTCTAACATTTTTTTTTGTTATATTGTGAATATAGTATAGGTACCATAAATGAATAACTATTTTCGTTACATATTTCCATTGTTATCTTTCATTTTATTTAACACGAGAAAACTGTCTATATAATTATGAGTAAAAAGATACTAGATTTTACTATATAAAGTGGGGCAAAAGTAATCACCCGATGTTATTTTGCTGTAATTTTTTTTGGGTATGAATATGTTTGGTTCTTCTTGTGGATTATGTTTATTTAATTAGTTTTTTTTTTCCATCAAGTCGAGAAAGTGATATCGGTCAAGTGGCCGCCGTCAGAATTGATGACCGGCTCGACCGGATACGGGCTCGTTTTATGGCATTTTCCATTTTTTTTTTCGAGAACGTCTCTTGCCCTTCCGTTACTGTGGACGGCGAGCGCTATAGAGCCATGATCAACGACTTTTTCCTTCCTCAGTTCGATGAATTGGGACTGGAGGACATGTGGTTCCAACAAGATGGAGCGACGGCGTACACTGCACGAGCCACAACCGATATTCCGAAGGAAGCATTTCCGCGGCGTCTAATCTCTCGTTTTGGCGATTTGCACTGGCCGGCTGATTTGACCGCTCGACTTTTTTTTGTGTGGTTACTTGAATTCCCGGGTTTATGTATAGAAGACTCTTGAAGTCCTTAAAAAGAATATCCGACGGGAATGCGAGAACCTATCGCCGGAAGTTCTGATACAAGTGATGGAAACTGCCATAAAACGAGCTCGTATGGTATCAATTCTGATGGCGGCCACTTGACCCATATCATTTTCTCGACTTGATGGAAAAAAATCTAATACATTAAATAAACATAATCCACAAGCGGAACCAAACATTTTCATTCCTAAAAAAATTACAGCGAAACAACATTGGGTGATTACTTTTGCCCCACCTTGTACAATAGAATAGAATTTTTTAAATGTCTAAATAAGGTTCGGTTTCGGTTTCGGTTTCGGCCGAAACTGAGACTGGCGCCGAAGATTCGGTTTCGGTTTCTGTTTCGGCTAAAAATCCTGTTTCGGTCGGACACTACTTGCCTTCTTTGTAGGAGGGTCAGAGTTCGAGCTCCTCACTCGTGAGTTACCTCGTCTGAGTTCCTCAAAATTAAAAGTGAGGAAGGCACTCGTATTTCAACGTCGAACCACCTCATCTAATTCCTCAATTTATTATTTGTATTCACGAGTGTTTATCTGATTGATGAGCGAGTGAGTGTGTAAGTGATAAGTTATGTCTACACCAGTACGCTTTCATGTTCATCTTGCGTCTTCGTCTGAAGCATGCGTGAAGCGCCATAGCCCACGCAATAGCGCATGCCTTAATACTAGTTCGACAAAAGCGCATGCCCCTAGCGCACGCTAATCCGTCTATTGTATGTCGACTGACAACTGACTGAGGCGCACCGGTGTAGACGATAAGCTGCATGCGTCATGGCAATCAATATTGCATGCACTTGACGCAAGAGGAATTGAAAGTTGAAAGCGCAAGATGAATATGAAAGCGCACTGGTGTTGACATACCATTTGGGATGCAAATATTTGATGAGGAGCGTTCGTTCGCACACTCGGCGCCCTTTCTCTGGGCGGCACGCGGTAGCACGTAAGCGAACCTACCGCTCACCAGACTCTTTCACCTATCCTCTCCTCAAATGAGGGGTGGGGTGCCTCGTAAGTACCTCACGAGGTAAAATGAGGTCCTCCCTCATACTCATTTAAAATAGATGAGTTCGAGCCCAACCGCACCTCTGACTTTTCGATTTTATGTGCGATAGACCTAGCACGAATGTTCTTCTTAACGTAAACGTAACCTTAATGTGAGTGAATTTTGAATCGAAAATACAACTAGCATTTTGTTTAAAATGCGACAAGTACAATTTTATCATACATAGATCAGAATAAAGTTTTCAATTAAATTAAATATTATATGCGAAACGGGTATATCTGTCGCAGTATGATAGATAAAGCCGTAATATAGTTATATCCCTAGAGACATAATTATATACCGTAACATAGTTAGTTATACGAAAGCGATTCATTACTATCACGGTCGCAATCTAGTAATATGGTTATCTGACTAATCTAGTTAAATAGTTATAAATCTACGACAGAATCAAATAAAACAATATACATATTTGTCGATCCAATCCAATTCAAAATTCACTCACATTAACGTTACGTTTACGTTAAGAAGAACATTCGTGTTAAGCCTACTGATTATAATTTGATTATCACTTGCGTTAACGGTGAAGGAAAACATCGTGAGGAAATCTGCACACCTGAGTGGGCTCCATAAAGTTCTAAATGTTGTCTGTCCGCCAAACCGCACCACGCCAGCGTGATGGACTAAGGCCTAAACCTTTCTCGTTCTAATATGCTGCCCGTGCCCAGCAGTGGGACTGGAATGTGCTGATTATGCTTTGTGCTTATACAGTACTCATTATACAATTAACTCTTTCGTGCTGTTCTTTTCTATTTTTTTTTTATTATTTGACTTAGTCGCGCTTGACCCTAGTCGCACCTGATGGTAAGCGCAGACAGGGTCTAAGATGGAGCACACGAATCCAAGTAACAGAGATATAGAGCGATTCCCCTATACCCCTCTGGCTTTCACATACATACGACGGAACACAGTAAACTACTTGGCGCCGGACTTTAATGTAAGGGTGGCAGCTAGCCAGGCAGACCGTATAGATCCTACCACCAAGCGTGCTGGGTTTTGTTGAATCTTACAACACGCGTCTATTCCCAGGGTGCGGTGAGGAAGTTTTATATGTATTGTACCCCGTGCCCACACGGGTTAAATCTAACCAGTCATATTGCATAATCCTAAGGTGTCGTCCTAATAGGGTTTATGGCAATGCGTTGCGTTGGTGCGATTGCTCAATCAAATATCTGAAAGTGAGTGATATTTTTTAATTTACAGTTGTACAATGGCTTATTAGGACCAAATTGTTTTATTCAAAATTGTAAAAACGCAATTTTATCGCATACTTTAAGAGATTTGATTAAACATTCGCACCATCGCATAGCAGGATTGCTCGATCGCCCGCCTATTTGGACTAAGGCATGAAGTGAAATTCACACAGCATCGCATCGGGATGATCTTCGATATGATAGAAGCTCTCTTACCTTAGTCAACGTCCAATCAAATTTATCATAATCAGCGGGCGCTGGGCTGAAGTTGTCTATAGAGTCCCAGTAGTCCAGGTCGACGAGCGTCGCATTTTCGGGTAGAGGAGTGACTGCGGAAGCCTGGATGCTGGACTCGGCGGCGACTGGGCCGATCGGCCTCTGGTCGTACCCGAACACATCGTGCAAGACTTGGGAATCGATCGCCAAGTTCGTCGATGTGCATAGAGCTAGGGACGCTGTGGACAAATATTTTGTTGTGCGTTAATATAAATTTAATACTGTCTCGTTAGCCTAGTGGTCCCAGGTAGGACAAAATGTCATTGAGTTTTTCCTTGTGGATTTTTCAGTAGCATTCTGGCCTTGCGCACTGTTGATACTTTGATAGCAATAGGCTCGTCCCCTATTAAATGGGACATAATACGGGTGCACTATACACTTCTGGCCAACCTTTCGGGGAATATAGGCGTTACGTTATGTAGTATTTAAGATGCATTTTGGTATAACCGCAAAATTAACTAACCTAAAAATGTTTTAAATAATTGGAAAATGAAGTTATAAACAGTTTTAACAACCCTGCTATTATTTGTAATAAAGCAGTTAAATGTTCTTCATGTCAGGCTCCAACTAAGTAAGCTGGTACCAGAAAGTAATTTAGTTCCACCTCAATTTGAACATTTAAACCCTCCATCATAAGTTTCTAATCTAAATAATTCATAGAATACGAAAGAAATCACATTCATAAATTAATAACAAGAAAGTATTGTGACCTTCTTCTTCTTCTCTCGTGTCAGCACGAGCTATACGAAAATAGCTCGTGCCGTGGTGAAAAGATTAACCAGTCAGCATGTTTGGTAGCGGGGCTGACTGCCCAGGGTGCGCCGGACGTACTTAAGTATCGTCACTCGCGGAGGCTCTTTTCATGCACCCCAGTATTGTGATGAATTAATGTAGGCATCATCGGTTTACTCACGTGCATTTTTTGGGATTGCCCGACAAATTTCGGATCCAAACGGAGCCCTTAATCGTGAGCTGAACACCTGGCCAAATCACGAGTTAATTCACGATTAAGCTCATGATTAAGGGCTCCGTTTGGGTCCGAAACTAGTCGGGCAATTCCGAAAAATGCACGTGAGTAAACCGTAACTAATCATAAATATGAATGTGTCTCTCGAAAGTTATAATAGAAGTCATCGGGGTTAGAATTTTAGCCGATATATCACCAGCTGTCATCATCTTGTTTCGTAATATATTATGTCAGATAATGCGTCATTATACCCGTCCGTAGGCCTAAAGTGCACTCAAATTTTGACGCGACTTTGTAGGCATAAACAACACCAAGTCACTGACCTACTAGTACATCGATACAACATGCATATATTACTGCATGTGTAATGCATATATATAAATCATCGCAGTGAAATTGTGGAGTTTCCCATGGGGAAAACCACTAATTTACCGAAGCAAGTACCTTTATTGACGCTCGAAATAAACCGTGCATTTACCTATACAAATGTGCATTTTCCAAGATAACGAAAATACACTCATTTTTCATTTACATAATTTTAAGAATAGTTAGGTAAAATGTTACTACTTAATCTATATTTTGAAGAAAAAAACAATCCTGAGCAAATTCCTTTAAGGTACAATTCCGTGCATTGCGGCCGATCGCAGCCGCACGCGATCGTTCGCATGCGGCTGACGCGCGCGGCTAATGCGTCAATAGTCGTGTCTATAATATACTGACTAATCTGTCGTTAGCCGCACGCGTCTGTCGCAGACTTCGGAAGCGGTGCCATACATTTTCATACTCTGACTATTGACGCATTAGACGCGCGCGTCAGCCCCACACGATAGATCGCGCGCGGCTGCGATCGACCGCGATGCACGGAATTGTACCTTTAGGAACGCAATTCGGAACCTTAATAAAACGATTTTCATACAAGTTTTTTGTAAATTAAAATCGAAACCCTAATTAAAATCGGAACCCTAACCCTAAACCCGCAACTTCGCCCCCGTGGAAGTTGTTTATCGCGTAGTATTAATATATATGATAAAAGTAGCCTATTTGTATCCGTTGTCTCATCGCATCAATTCCACTTTCCTTAGATGTGTCAAGCCGACAAAGTGGGCCACGGGCCACCTGATGAAACTATTCTGCAAGTTTGCACTCCGTACATACATTCAGCTGAATAGTTCCAAAATATGGAGTGCAGATTTGTAGAGTAGTTTCATCAAATGAGCTCCAGCTTATTTAAGTTATTTATACCTTCGCACAATATTTGTACAGAGGCGAACAATCCTAATTAGAAAAAAATACAGCATACTAAGGACATTGTATCACGCTTTATTTATGTTATTTTAAATTGTAGTCACATAAAGGAAAATAAGCAGAAAATATTAATAAAAAAACTAATAAAACACAATTGCCTATTCGAAAAACACGTGTCATTACATAACGTTGTTTTATTTGATTTGTTTTCCTTATTGTTTACCGTATTCAATTCAATTTATTTATTATTTCAGATATATTTATCCACTAGCGACCCGCCCCAGCTTCGCACGGGTACTATAATATGCATGTATTATACATAATTATAAACATTCCTCTTGACTCACTCTATCTATTAAAAAAAACGCATCAAAATCCGATGCGTAGTTTTAAAAATCTAAGCATACATAGGACAGACAGACAGCGGGAAGCGACTTTGTTCTATTAGTCCGAGAGCCGGCTGCAAAAATACCTACCTCATCGGCTACCCCAATAGGCTATGTTTAGATCGTTAACCGACACTTAAACACGTCAAAAAAATCAGGTCTGCCAGAGCCGATCCTGCCGGGTCATAGAAATAATCGATACTTTTTGACGTAATTTTTTAGTAAAAATTACGTCATATGATACCCGAATGAAAGTGCTGGCAGCAGTTAACCATTGATTAGTTATGTAAAAAAAAGTGGGTCTGCCATTGCGCACCCTGCCGGAAGTACTTGGCAGACCCCTAAAATATGCCCTTCTGACACACTAAACCTACCTCATCGAGTACCCGGATGGGACCAACGCTAAATAATAACCAAGATGCCCCTGAGAATGGATCAAAAGGTCTGCCAGGTCTAAGCTTGCCGGAACTTAGTGTTCAAAGCATTTGAAGTTGATAGGGAGCATACTTTCACCTGAAGTCAAAACAACATTATTTTGTTTCTTTTATACAAATTTATGAATATTAACTGCTTTTCTTATCACAACATGAAATAATAATAAATAGACCAAGAAAACCAAATAGGTACATAAAAACCATCGCGCGAAAACGAGACAGCTATAGTTCAAATCAAATCAAATCAAAAAAATTTATTTCACATAAACCAATACAGGCGCTTATGAAAAGTCGAATTTAGGTGCACGGTTCCAATTAGTCGTTTCCTATGGAGAAGAGCCGGCAAGAAACTCCATGGTTACTCTTTTAAAAAAAAGGGATATCTTTTACAATTTTAGTGAATACAGTAGGTACTGTGAGAGAGAACAATGTAGTCTTGACCACAGACCTTGGAGTATAGTACACACGGCTACACATCAAGCTATACATTTCCAGTTTACACCGACCTCTCATTGTAAGGAAATCCTATACAATGCGAGATCAGCTTATACTGGAAATGTACAGCTTGATCTGTAGCCGTGTGTACCAAGTCTTGAGTACAAAATTTAACCAAAAAGAGAAAAAAAAAATGTAGAAGAAGAAAAAAAATACAATATGAATAATAGTAATTTACACAATTATATAGGCAAGTCCACAAAGTTCTCACATTTACAAAAAATAAAATGAAACTAAATTATATAAAACAATTGACATACTTAAATGTCATCATAACTTAAACAAAAAATCATTATAGATTAAGATAAAAGATATCTTGAGAGTAATGACAGCAATAAAAATAAAAAAATTATAATCATAATTGAGGATAGTTAATAGACATACACATACGTCGTTAATGAGGTATCAGGGAAGCCACATGTGCAGGAACTAGAGCCAAACATCTCTGTCCTCGACGTAGTCCTTAATCTTGTAGTATGCTTTTTGAGTGAGGACACGTTTAATATGGGTTTTGAATTTTCCCTCGGTAAGATCTGTTACAGATTTCGGCAGTTTGTTATAAAAACGTACGCCATTGCCCAAAAATGACTTACTAGTTTTGCTTAGTCTAAATTTAGGTATCACAATTTTATGTTTATCCCGTGTATTTTTATCATGAAAATCACTCCTAACATTAAACAAATGCAAATTTTTGCGTACATATAAAATATTTTCTAAGATATAGAGTGACGGCAAAGTGAGTATTTTAATATCTTTAAACACGTTTCTAAGGGACTCGCGGGAACCCAGGTTGTAAATGGCACGGATTGCTCTCTTTTGTAAAATAAAAACCGAATCGACGTCAGCTGCCGAGCCCCACAACAGAATGCCGTAGGACATAATGCTGTGGAAATAAGCGAAGTATACTAGCCTAGCTGTAGCCACATCAGTCAGCTGCCTAGTTTTCCTAACAGCATATGCAGCAGAACTTAACCTCGCCGACAGGGCAGTAATGTGAGCACCCCACTGCAATTTTGAGTCAATAGTTATACCTAGGAATACGGTTTCATTAATTGTATCAAGTTTGTTGCCATCAAGCATTCAATTTAAACCTACTTGGGGTACATTTGGTAGAGAAAATCTAAGGCATTTTGTTTTATTTGCATTAAGTAATAGATTATTGGCTGTAAACCATTTGGAAAGAACAGTTAGGCTCTCATTGACATGTAAAACGTCCCTATCTTTCCTATCTATTTTAAAAATTAGGGAAGTATCATCAGCAAATAAAATTATATCAGATAAATTGGACATCATAAAAGGGAGATCATTTATATAAACTAGAAATAGAAAAGGCCCAAGAATTGAGCCCTGAGGCACGCCCATCTTAACCAGAGACCCCGACGATATAGCACCATTGACACCCACCTTTTGCTGTCTATTTGATAGATAAGAAAAAACGAGGTCAGCAGCTCGTCCACGAATTCCGTAATGGTGTAATTTACAAATAAGTGTATTGTGGTCAACGCAGTCGAAAGCCTTGGAGAGATCACAGAAGATGCCAACAGCATCCTGAGAGCTCTCCCAGGATTCCAAAATTTGAGTGACTAGTTTCACTCCTGCGTCTGTGGTCGACCTACCTTTCGTGAAACCATACTGGCGACTGTGCAATATCCCGTTTAGGTTGAAATGAAACATCATCTGATCAAGCATAATTTTTTCAAAAATGTTACTTATTGCTGGAAGCACAGAAATGGGTCTATAATTAGAGGGGTTATTCTTGCAGCCCGATTTGAAGATTGGTATTATCTTACTATGTTTCATCAAATCGGGAAATGTACCGCTATCTAAACATTGGTTGAATATGCCTGCAAGTATAGGGGCAATGGTGTCAATTATAACTCCAAGAACCCTTACAGAAATGCCCCATAAGTCTTCAGTATTTTTTATGTTAAGACTTTTAAATGCTTTTTTAATCGAAGCAGGAATCGGCCTCCAACGTGTCTCGTGATACTAATAACAAACAAACTATAGCTGTCTCGTTTTCGCGCGATGGTTTTTATGTACCTATTTGGTTTTCTTGGTCTATTTATTATTATTTCATGTTCATCATCTGCCTAGCCTTTTCCCAACTATGTTGGGGTCGGCTTCCAGTCGAACCGGATGCAGCTGAATATCAGTATTTTACATGGAGCGACTGCCTATCAGACCTCCACAACCCAGTAACTGGGTAATACGATACTCTTGATAAGACTGGTTGTCAGACTTTCTGGCTTCTGACCAACAGTAACGACTGTCAAAGATCTACAAATGACAGCCGGGACCAACGGCTTTACGTGCTTTCCGAGGCACGGAGGAATCTCGCTATGGTAAATGGTCACCCATCCACAGACCAACCTCGGCAAGCGTGGCTTAACCCGGAAGATCGGTCTATGCGGCTGTAATTATTTAGCCACGAGCTCCTCTCCTCCTATTATTATTTCATGTTGTGATAAGAAAAGCAGTTAATATTCATAAATTTGTATAAAAGAAACAAAATAATGTTGTTTTGACTTCAGGTGAAAGTATGCTCCCTATCAACTTCAAATGCTTTGAACACTAAGTTCCGGCAAGCTTAGACCTGGCAGACCTTTTGATCCATTCTCAGGGGCATCTTGGTTATTATTTAGCGTTGGTCCCATCCGGGTACTCGATGAGGTAGGTTTAGTGTGTCAGAAGGCCATATTTTAGGGGTCTGCCAAGTACTTCCGGCAGGGTGCGCAATGGCAGACCCACTTTTTTTTACATAACTAATCAATGGTTAACTGCTGCCAGCACTTTCATTCGGGTATCATATGACGTAATTTTTACTAAAAAATTACGTCAAAAAGTATCGATTATTTCTATGACCCGGCAGGATCGGCTCTGGCAGACCTGATTTTTTTGACGTGTTTAAGTGTCGGTTAACGATCTAAACATAGCCTATTGGGGTAGCCGATGAGGTAGGTATTTTTGCAGCCGGCTCTCGCACTATATACTATGCAGTGATATGTTGTTAGTAAATACGAGAAGAAATCTTAAGGCTATGTTGGCAGGTCAAAATCACAATAATAACATAATAAGAACCTTGTGAAAGCTGAGAAAGATAAAGAAATTAAATATCAAGATTTAGCACACGAGGTTGTCGCCATGTGGGATGTTCATTTAGCAGTCATTGTGCCGATTAGTAGTTACTGCCAATGGCATATTAGCCAAGAGCCTCGACCAATAAATATCTCATGAAGCTCTCGTTGAGCGGCTGGATCAAGCGCCTGATACAGAAAGCGGTACTTCTGGATACGGCGCGTATTGTTAGGAAGTTCCACTCTCTGAGGCCCTGTTCCCGATACCGGTGGTTTACTATTTTTTAAATGTATATTGTTTTTGTATGTATTTAAAAATGTAATGTAGGTATATTTTACGCCCTAACCCTTTGTAGCATATTCAATAGACAGGTAGTAAATAAATCAATGCAACTGCAGTCCCGGTCATCCTGCGCGCGCATACGTTTTATGTATCTTAGAACTAAGGCCTAGGACACACGTGCTACATATTAGCACTAAAGCATGCTACTTAGTAGGAAACAATAGGGTATTTGACTGAAAAAAATCTAATTAGTCCGTCAGTTAGATTATCAAAAAATATTTGACCCGTATTTTTTCTTTTGTTACGTAAACCAAAATTGACGAAGATACGACACTTTTAAAATTAACAAAACGTCACAAGCAAGTACAATTTTTACTTGCTTCTGACGTCACAAGCCCCCACTTGAGTTTTGATGCGTTTTATCTTTCCAAATATTCATAGATTTAACAAAACAAAAAATACGTGTCCACTATTTAAGTATCTACGTATCTACAATGAATAAACGGCAAATGAAAATAATTTTATTGAGACACATATGTCTAATCTATCATGTAATCATATATATATATCTATAATGTAATCATAATTAGCGAAGGGCTTTTGTACTCTAAACCCAGTGCCTCGTTACATTGTAATTAAAATCCTCGGCAACTTCTCTCAGCAAGCTGTTGGTACTGGCGCGGACACGGCTCATCAGGGTATTATGGACTTCACTTATAACATTTTCAAGCCTACGTGAAAAAAATCTTCGATATAGACACTGATTATTAGTTTGAACAATTAAAAATTTAATTACCTATGTAGTTTAGTAGCATACTAAAAATCTACTTGTCATTTAGTGATTATTTTATTTCGTCTACTTGTAAATATAACAAGACATGTTTTTTTTGCTATTCTAATAAATATGATTTTAATAATCTCCGTGGATTGAGTGGAAATCCGTTAGCCGTTTATGCGTGATTGAATAATAAACATGCATCTACCTTCACAAACTTTCATATTAATTATAATATTGATAGGATTTGCAGTGTCACATCTCTCAATTAATCTATTAGCTAGGGGACTACAACGCTACAATTTCCGTATCCATTTACCTCAGCTACATGCTTCGGGTCATCGGCCCATCTGGCTGGAGGCGTCACACGCTACAATCCGGCCATATTTTTTTATAAAATGTTGTCATGCATTCGATAAACATTAATTTTGCTTTAAGAATCGATTAACAAACCTGTACAATGTAACAACCTGTGTACAGGTTTTTAAAAATGTGGACGTTTATCTAATTCAAGCAAAATTAATACCGAAGGCGAAATACATTTTATAAAATTGGTATTGAATAAGCATGAAAATTTATTATAAGCATTTGTATTGCACCCGCTTGAATTTATTATGCTTCAATGCAAAACAGATAGACTTGCTATACGGTACTTGTATCTAAATTTCATTTCTTTACTGTTACTCTGATTGAGATAATTATGTTATTATGGTTGACATACTTTTATTCTATTGTATTGTAATTTCAATGATTTTAAACTATTTTATGTTTGTTGTATGTGGTATACAACAAACATAAAATACTATTTTTTAAGAAAAACATGTAAGTATCTTTTACCAATGTTTGCAAAGAAATAAATGATTTGATTTGAAACGTCGACAGTTTTTATATACTTAAAATCAATAAGTTTGACAACAAAAACAAATCTACATTTTGTCACTTTTCGTAAACGAAAACTGACTGACGGTTCCGGTTCGTTTGCGATTTTGCAACAATTTTGTTTATAGAATAGATCGGCTGAAGATAGAGAAAAATACAGAATAACAAAGAATTGTAACCCAATGTGAATGTAAGCATGTATTGGTTTCCTTTACACACATAACTTAATCTGTTGATATCGTTCACACGTGATCCCAGCTGACCTGCCGATAGCCTGGCTTAATAGTCGTGCATTACAAAGCTAATAGTTATTTATATGCTTTTACTTCAATATTAATAGGTCATGTGAATGAAGAGCTACTCAAGCAAACCATTACACGAAACTAGATGATGCCTGCTGTATCGGTCGCATGGTATGTCGATCACATGTATTCTATAAGTATAAGGCTATTTTTATACCGTAATGTTCATTAAAATTGATTCAGTAGTTTAGTCGTGAAGAAGTGAATGAATGCGAACACGATTTGACAGTTGTCCCTACTACCGATGTGTTTTTACCCGTCCGAAAAGTTGAACTTGACACTTGTTTTATTCATTCCTACGTTTCGGTCTACTTTCGGACGGGCGACTAACTTCGTTGACGGACTTATGGAGTAGGCCACCTAGCCCGCACCTCGGACTTTTCGAATTCATATGCGGCTTAATCGGAAAACATCGTGAGGAAATCTAGACAATTGTTAGGGGTACCAAAAAAAAAGCTGATAATTCACGCGATTCTTGAGAAAAGATTGCAAATCGAGAAATGTAACGTTGGACCGTCTAGAATCTAGATAGATCAACCTGCGATCTGGAAGGCAACTGAGCTAGACTAGATACAGAAAGCGGAGGAACGCGTATTGGTGACACAAAAGACACAACTTACCCCCGTTTAAAAATGAGATGTTATACAAGTTGTAAACAAATTGTGTAAAGTACCAGTTTCAGAAGTCGGTGTATTCAATTTGTTTCAGCGTAGAACACCGACTTCTGAAACTTTTATTAAATGATAATTATTTTACTCCGTTTAGTTTTTTTGAAGTCGGTTTTTACTTTTTTAAAGTTATTTTATTTTATACTTTTTAGTGCCACAAATTACAATTACAATAGTGTACAAATTCTCGGACCAGCACTACTACTAGAACATCGTCTATATAGGATTTGTGTATTTTTTTTTTGTTTTTGTTGATTTTTGCAAAAAGTGCTGAATCAATTTCAATAAAATTTATATGGGACCATCTCTGAAGTATGGTCTACTAAACAAAAAAAGAATCATCAAAATCCATTCATATTGGCGGAGATATCGCGTAACAAACATACAAAAAAAAAAAAAAAAAAAAAAAACATCCAGACGAATTGAGAACCTCCTCCTTTTTGAAGTCGGTTAAAAAGTTGTTACTTGTTTTTAACGAGTTATGAACATGTATATCCTAGAGCCCTAGATGGACATTAAATGACGATGATGGACGTTAAATATTATCGTTAATCAAAAAGGATAGATGCGTAATACTCTCAACTAGCGTGCGTATAAGACAAGATGTATGAACGTGGACGAAGCGAAAGGAGTATGTAAAGCGTGAATTACATAGAAACGGCATAAGGCGCAGGCGCGTCGCTTTCATAAATTTTAGAAGGAAAAAAATTTGAAGCGGCACGAAAAATGTATGAAAGTGACGCGCCTGCGCAGTGCCTGCGCCTTATGCCGTTTCTATGTAATTCAGGCCTAAGGCGTGAATTACACAGAACATTAAGGTGCAGACACGGCGCAGGCGCGTCGCTTTCATACATTTTTTGCGAAAATGATTTGAAGCGGCACGACAAAACGTATGAAAGCGACGCGCCTGCGCCTTTCCCGTCGTAGAGCCGGTTGTCTGTTCAGACTCCGCAGTCACACCGATAATTCAGCCCTCATCAAGCTGTCTCCCCCCCCTATGTCCACGCCAGCAATGCCCCAAGCCGAGGCCCGAGTCCCACTAGAGGTCGCCCTTAGTGCTGTTGTTGCAGGTAGTCATGATGTTAGTGTAGTACAAGTAGTTAGCTTAGGTTAAGTATTTTACTTCCCCCCCATTGGCTGGAGACCCTTCAGGTCACGCCAATAACTACCCGGTTACGTAGAAACCGTCCCCTAGGACGACCTACAGCAGTCAAATAGAAAAAAAAAAGCGCCTGCGCCTTACGCCGTTTCTATGTAATTCACGCTAAGGATCGTAGCATGTGGCGTTCTACAGTTTCTACCTACCCACATGGGAAAAGGCATGAGTTTATGTATTGATTCCAATTTTACTTTAATTAATTTTCTCGCAATAGAAAATTTATTTAGAGAGAGTACAAAGCTACGTGATTATTATCTTATTATTCCAAGTATGCGGATGCGAATTCTAAAAACCGCAATCACGTTCCTATTGTCTAACTTAATTGATTTCCTATTACTATGCAATTAAGACGTGATTATTTTCAACATGATGGTTTGAGGAAAATGTTTAAAATCCTCATGTAGGTATTTCAGTCACATGTTTTGTTGTTATGATTCCTATAACGTCTTGAACCATTTCGATCATTAATGATTTTCGGCAGACTTTTTGTAGTCTATTTCAACAAGAGCCGTTCACTTTCTTCTCGTTAGTGTCTTGAAAGACTGTAGTCGTTTAGGGTCAAAATACGCGTCCGAAACTTGCTTCCGGGAGCCGGATCTGACTATCTGATCGGATTCATGAAATACACGTACGATTCTCGTGTCAGATTTTTCTGGACGGCGCTCTAGGGTAGTAAGTAAAATAACCGCCATTGCGGAACGTCCGATATTTTTGATAATTTCCATTTTTATGATTAACTTTGTTGTGATAACATAATAACTGATTGTGATTCAGTGTCTATGTTTCTAAATAGTACCTTTAGTTTAAGGTATACAAGACATAATTATAGCCATCTGCCTATCAAACGTGGTCAAAATGGTAATACGGTTTTCCCCAAGACTTTATTTAGTTCGCCATGGTCATCCGGAGGCCAGGGTAGATGTACCAGGTGTCTGATAATTACATCATAAAAATAACAAAAATGCTAACAAGACTATTATGTCAAACCTGCTAAACCAGATTAAAACTGGTTTCAAAATCCCAAACTTGCTAATGTACTTGTATGTTTGCAAAACGATGCGGCATCTCTGCTTAAAATCGATAAGATTATTGGAATTTAACCTCCCGCTTGTATTTCCCGTAGGGTTAGGCCAGTGGCGTAGCGTAGGGGGGGGCGGCAGGTGCGGCCCGCTCCCGGCGGCACTTTTAGGGGGCGGCAAAATTTAACAATAAATAATAATCATCATCATCACTCAGCCTAAAGACGTCCACTGCTGGACATAGGCCTCCCCCAAAAGGGGGGGTTTGCCGTAATCGCCACGCTTGGCAGGCGGGTTGGCGATCGCAGTATGGTTGTTAAAGTACTCCGAGAACGCTGCTGCCTATTCTCTAGAGAATCCCTTAGTCGCCTTTTACGACACCCATGGGGAGAGATGGGGTAATACCTACTATTCTTTAAGTCCGACACTACACGAGACAATATATGTAAATAATAATAATATCATGTAAAATTCTGAATTTGCGATAAAATCACTTCATATTTTGGTCGCAACTACGCTTTCTGTATTTTATATATTTTATTTGTAACCTGTACAATATACATGATGATGATTGTTCTTGCCGAAAAATTCTTTAGAATTACTGTATATTTTACTCTTTTAAATTGAAATGCTTAAACAGAGGGCGGCGAAATTATCCTCCGCCCCGGACGGCTGAAACCCACGCTGCCACATTGGGTTGGGCGGAGGTATAAACACCCTCATTTCCCCTTTATGTTTAAGTCCCATGAAATAGGGAGCGTGCCAATGACCGGGCACAAATCCAGACTCCGGACTGCTACTGAGAAAGTCCACATGGAAAAACCTAATGACAGTGCCTGTCCTGGGGATCGAACCCAGGATCTCACGCTCAGCAGTCGCGCTTAACCAGTAGACCAACACGGCAGTCAATTACTGGAATTTATTTATTTATTAATAAGTACTTTCGCACAATATTTGTACATAGACGAACTTAATGCCTTAGGCATTTTCTACCGGTCTTCTAGTCCAATGGAATCAAGCCTATTAATACGGCGACTCAGCCTATCGCAGTAGACAAAAGAAAAGAAGATTGATGTACAAAAAAAAACTGTGCAATAGACTACCTAATGGGCACTGCAAGCATAACATGTACAGCGCGACATAGTTTAGTCGTCGCATTATCTTGTGCCTTAGGGCCTACTCCCTAAGTCCGCCAACGAAGTTAGTCACCCGTCCGAAAGTAGCCCGAAACGTAGGAGTGAACAAAACAAGTGTCAAGTTCAACTTTTCGGACGGGCAAAACCACATCGGTTACTACTACTACCGATGTGGTTTTGCCCGTCCGAAAAGTCAAAGTATCATCTACGGAGATGATAGGGAGTAGAAAACGCTCGTAACTAAGGCCGAAACCTCGGACTTCGTGCTTAGGGAGGTAGACCACCTTATCTCGTCTCGGCACGAGATAATGTGACGGCAAAATAATCTCGCGCTACGTATCTATGTCACCCCGGCTGGTGTATACTTGCCTGCTTTCGAAAGTCGTTAATCCAACTACCCCCTGATTTAATTCTTTTGTTATCTCTTTTCCTCTCGTTTCGAGAATTGTAGACAGAACGAGATAACAAACCGAATCGTTTGACTTCGAACTTGGATATAATATAAACAACATTATTATCTCTTCTTCATTGCTAGATTGTCATGCAAACTTTGTTTATATCGATGGAAATCTATCCTACGTAACATTGCAATTGATTGAAGCGTTAAGAATCGGTTGTTCGTATTGAAGGATTTAGTTTTTAACTTAATTAACAAAACATTTATGTTAAAATTATGTTAAATACTAATTTAAGTAGGTAGGTACTACTTTAATGTAGGCCTTCGATTTATTAATCCTAATCACTTTTCCTGAAATATGTATATCCAATTTGCATGGCATATAAGTTAATAACGCAGAGAAATATCTTGAAATAAACTTGAATGTGGTTTCATGTTCACAGAATGTTCATTGACATCAACTTGAAAAAACAAAGTTATAAGTAGTAGTTATGTACGTACTTATTACAATCAATAACGATGACCTTTTACCATTTTAAAGGGTAACCAATATTGTCGGAATCACACAACTGAGAGAATTCGTAAACAATTAGTATTCCACTCAAATACTTAGCGTAATAAATTATGTAGACATGATCAAACTTACCAACAAAAAACACAAAAACTCTTGAAGTCATCGCGACCACACTATACGAGGAAAACCACAAAATAAAAAAAAAACAACTTAAGTTCAAGGTGAAACTAATACGGACTTAACGTTGAGACCATTTGACTATTATCACTATTGTGTATGCACTCACTTATTTTAGGTTCATTATAGCGACGCGAGTGTTCCGGTCAGAGCACAAACCGCGACTAAACATTGACCACACTGCTTCACGAGGAAGGTTTCATGTATTCTGACATTGCGACCGGTTTATCAACGTGCAACGTCGCGTTTAAGGTCCAGTGGCACTCGTATATAATCAGCGGTTTGTTTTTGAGCTGTCTTCATATCTAGATACGTATTACATTTGCATGTTGATACTCATCTTATGTGACACGAATTCCCTGAGCGCGGGTTAAGAGGATTGGTATACCATTTTCACCTTAATGGCTGGTTTATACGATGGCAGTGACTGTACCCAGGGACTCGGATTTTCGGCGCCAGTCACTGGGTATATGTAGCCGTGATCGGTAAGTCAGTTTTCTGTCGATTTTTGACATTGAAGCATGGTAAAGGAAGCTATTGGGTCCGAAAAATAGAACAGGGGGCGCGCGAAGTAAGCGCTGGACTGGGTTGAAAAACACACGAGTCCAGTGGCAAGTCTGCACTGGACTGAGTTACTGTACTGCCACGTTACTGTCATCGTATTAACCATGCATAAAGTGCGTCCTGACTTTTCTCTACAAAACGTTACCATACAAAAACTATCAAATATTTTTTTTAAAAACAAAACGTGGTTAATATAGCTATTTTAAGGTTTGTGTCCTTTACGTTTTTTAGGCTACAATTTACGAAGGTCGCGGTGCATGCAGCTGCGAATCCCGCGACCCCGGCTAAGGGTCAGGAGAAGGAACACCGTGGGTTTTTAGCCGGTAAGAATCCAGCATACCCCTTCGTCTTCCCCGGGCGAAGGGCACCCAGGAGGATTTTCCCATGAAAAAAAAAGTCTGCCATTTCCGAAATGACCGCTATGTCAGGCCACTTAAGACTCATCTTTCGCTGAACAGAATATAACCATTTGGTCTCGCCTCATCACCTGCTAGCCTAACCTGCCGGGCCAACAAGCACAGCTCGAGATAATTTTGTTGTCACACTATCTTAGATAAGCCATAAATTATCTCGTCTCGGCACGACAAAATTCGACGACAAAATTACCCCACGTTGCGCATATTAGCCCGGCCGGAATCTCTGGCAGGATATGCTATCAAGAAGGTCTACGTCATCACATATTGATATGGTAAAAGGTTTTAAACCTTTTAGAATAAGTACTACATCCTGGTGACTCACATGTTTTTTGTTCACAATATATTTATTCTGTTAACACCATCGGCAAAGTTCATTCTATTTGTCTAACAAGTCAAATAAAGCTGTGACAACGTGCCATCAATATTCGTAATCCTTTTGCCAAACATAGCAGTAATAAGCGTAGCTATTCTTAAATCAAATGATGGAATCAGGCGTTACTTTGCGGAAATCCATGACATAAAGAAATGCAAATAAAATATCTAGCTTTAATTCCGCAGAACAAGATCGCTAGTTTGGATGCAGTATGCAGCACCACCCTCCCGCCCACAAGTATATGCACATGCAGAAAGAGTGAAAAAATAATGCAACATGCAACCAAACCAATACACGACACGTGTTTCACGTGTTTTCGCGTCCTAGCGGTCGAGGAGTCAACATAATTATCCTGAGGATGCCCCGTGCAGGGGCGAAACACGTGTAGTGTATTGGTTTGGTTGCATGTTGCATTATTTTTTCACTCTTTCTGCATGTGCATATACTTGTGGGCGGGAGGGTGGTGCTGCATACTGCATCCAAACTAGCGATCTTGTTCAGCGGAATTAAAGCTAGATATTTTATTTGCATTTCTGTAGCTATTCTTTCCCAATTATACATGTAGCGATCTATGAAGTGATCCTCGTGCAGCAGTGGTTTGTTATGGTAATCATGAATTGCATCGTACAATCAATCACAAAGTCCAAATTGTTAGCAAATGTTGTTTTTTAGGGTTCCGTACCCAAAGGGTAAAACGGGACCCTAATTACTAAGACTCCGCTGTCCGTCTGTCCGTTTGTCTGTCCGGCTGTATCTCATGAACCGTGATAGTTAGACAGTTGAAATTTTCACAGATGATGTATTTCTGTTGCCGCTATAACAACAAATACTAAAAAACAGAATAAAATAAATATTTAAGGGGGTCCACAACACAACAACAAGCGTGATTTTTTGCTCGTTTTTGCTCGATATTAATAACGGCAACAGGTAGACGCTTGAAATATTCACAGAATATTTAGTTATATATTCACTTTAAAAATAAATAATTAAATTAAAATAAAACAAATATTTAAAGGGGGCTCCCACACAACAGACATGATTTTTTTGCAGTTTTTATAGACAATGGTACGGAACCCTTCGTGCGCGAGTCCGACTCGCACTTGGCCGGTTTCTTTTATTAAATCCTTGCCCCTCTCTCCGAATATTTATAATCCTGTATCGTGGGTGTCTTTACACAAACACCCAAACACAACACAGTTATCTGTAGACCATACAAATACTTGTTCCGTGCTAAAATCGAACCCACTCGTGCAGCAGCCAAGCGCTCAATCGCTGCGACAAACGTGTGATCCAATTCCATTCCAATTAGGGTTACCATTTCGAATTTTAAAAGTCCGGACAATAAGCTGGTCCTTTGCCAAAAAGTCCGGTCCTTTGCCAAAAAGTCCGGACATTTCAAAAAAAGTCCGGACATTAAAAAAAAAAGTCCAGATGTTTTAGTCACAAAATGAAATAATTTATTGTTTTCAATTGAAATGAGACTGATTAACTAGTTGTATGTAGTTTAATAAAGATTGAAGACTGATTTAATACTCGTTTTATTTTATAAGTAATTTAATGCGAAAATCAAACATTAATTTAATTTTTTTTCATCTATGCCATAAATCCGGACAAATTAAAAAGCCGGACAAAGTCCGGACAAAAGTCTAGAGGTCCGGACATGTCCGGACAAATCCGGACGGATGGTAACCCTAATTCCATTGCACTCTTAACTTGGATTAGGAAAAAACCTACTTCGTTACACGTTAAAAGCTTAGTATTATGTAAATGTCTAAGGAACAAGTAAGTCATTCTAATCTGACAAGTAAAACGTTAAGCCTCATTCCGATGAAATCGACTTTGATTCCGGAAAAACCCAAAACCTAATCAGTTGAGTGATATGATGTTAGCCGTGATCTGACGTTGCAATTAAAATATGTATGAAAATTATTATTTATTATGTTGTTTCAACATAAATTACTAATACATAAGACCGAATTAACTCTTCCACGGATACATTTTCAATGACACAACGGAGTAAATGTATTCGTTTTTTTTTTACTTTTTGCGGCCATAGGCAAGACTATAAAAACAATGTAAACGAGTCGCTAAGGGGTTCCCCGTAAATGTGTTTTACATCTTATATATAAAGAGACTGGTACTGACTGACATTTCATTCATCAACGCAGAGCTTAAACCACTAAAGCTGGAAATATGAAATTTGGACAGTAGGTTCCTTACGTGACGAAAACATCTACTAAGAAGGGATTTCTCGAAATTCAACCCCTAAGGGGGTGAAAAGGGTGATTAACGTTTGTATGCAAGTCCGTCATTTTTGAAGTAACAAGCATGAAATTAAATATTAAGATTTCTGGTTAGGAGTAAATGTACATGTGTTTAAGCGTTTTTGGAAATTCAACCCCTAAGGGGGTGAAATAAGTGTTGTAAGTTTGTATGAAAAATCTGGTAATTTTGAAGTAAGAAGCATGGAATTCAATATATAGGTTACTGGTCAGAAATAAACGTACACATGTTTCAGGGTTTTTGGAAATTCAACCCCTAAGGGGGTGAAATAAGTGTTGTAAGTTTGTATGAGAAATCTGGTACTTTTGAAGTAAGAAGCATGGAATTCAGTATTTAGGTCATTGATCAGAAATAAACATACACGTGTTTCAGGGTTTTTGGAAATTCTACCCTAAAAGGGTGAAATAGAGGATAAAGGTTTCTACGAAGTTAAAAGCATGAAATCAAATAATAGGCTTTATGGCTAGGTATAAATACACGTTTTTGAACGTTTTTGTAAATTCTACCCCTAGGGGGTGAAATAGAAGGTGAAAGTTTTATGTAAGATAAAACCATGAAATCAAATAATAGAGTTGATGGTTAGAAAGAAATGTACAAGTATGAGCGTTTTTGTAAATTAAACCCCCAAGGGGTTACCCCCTTATAATAGCGGATGAAAGTTTGTATAAGAAGTCTGGTACTCTTAAAGTAAGAAGCATAAAACACACATGTGTCTGGGTTTTTGAAAAATCTAACCCTAGAGGGTGAAATAGGAGATGAAAGTTTTTTTTTGTTGACACTTGCGCGAGAGTTTCTGGCATAAGTAGTATGTACCATCACCGCAATATAGGAGGTGGTGCGCGAGTCATATCGGATGGTTTTAAATAAAAATTCACATCATCCATCCGACTGAGTTGAAACTTCGTACAGTTGATGTTGGCACTAGCGCCAGAGTTTGTGATATAGTACTATTAACGTACAAGAGGTTGCGCGTGAGTCGTATCGGATAATTGTAAATAAAAATGCGCATCGTTCATCCGATTGAGTTGAAACTTTGTATAGTTGTTGTTACTCACGAGAAAGTTTGTGACATAGTACCTTCAACGTATAATAGGTGGCGCGAGTTGTACTGGATAATCGTTTGTCTTCTTCCAATATAAAGAGAAAGGTACTGACTGAAACATGATATTTGGAAAATCGGTTCCTTTTGTAACGTAAACATCCACTAAGAAGGGATTTCTCGAAATTCAAACACTAAGGGGGCGAAAAGGGTGATTAACGTTTGTATGCAAGTCCGTCATTATTGAAGTAAGAAGCATGAAATTAAATATTAAGGTTTCTGGTTACAAATAAATGTACACGTGTTTGACCGTTTTTGTAAATTCAATTCCCAAGGGGGTGAAATAAAGGTTAAAAGTTTGTATGAGAAATCTGATACTTTTGAAGTAAGAAGCATGGAATTAAATATTTAGGTTACTGGTCCGAAATAAACATACACGAGTTTTAGGGTTTTTGGAATTCAATTCCTAAAGGGGTGAAATAAGTGTTGAAAGTTCGTATGATAAATCTGGTACTTTTGAAGTAAGAAGCATGGAATTAAACATTTCGACTTTTGATGAGAAATAAATATACCTACACGTGATTGAGGATTTTTGGAAATTCTACCACTGAGGGGTGAAATACGGGATGAAAGATTTTCTGAAGTTAAAAAGAGCATGAAATAAAATAACTACATACACGTGTTTGGTGTTTTTTGGAAATACTACCTTTATGAGGGTGAAATAATAAGGGTTGAAAGTTTGTTTGAGAAATGTGCTACTTTTGAAGTAAGAAGCATGGAATTAAATATTTAGGTTTCTGGTTGGAAGTAAACATACACGTTTGAGGGTTTATGGACATTCTTCCCCTAAGGGATAAAAGAAGGGATGAAAGTTTTTTCATAGTTGAAAGCATGTTCACAAATAATTGGGTCTCTGATTAGAAATAAATGTACACATAAACATATTATGTTTGAGCATTTTTAACCTTTAAGGAGGTGAAATTGCAAGTTTTTATGAAAAATCTGGTACTTTTGAAGTAACAAGGGGAGAAACTTACTGAATGGCTGACGGATCTATCAACGCAAAGCCTAAACCGCTGGGGTTAGAAACTTGAAATGTTCAAAGTAGGTACCTCAAATAACGTTGGCAATTACTAAGGAAAGGTTTTTGGAAATGTCACCCCTTAAGTGGTGAAATGGGTTGTTAACGTTTGTATGAAAACCCTTATTCCATGGGGTTATTAACTTAAAATTTGGCACAAACACTGTTCAAAGTAAAAAAAAGTCAATAAAAGACGGATTTTTTTGATTTTAAACATACTTTTAAAAAGGGCTTAGAGAGGGTTTAAAATTTCACGCAAGCGAAGCTGCGGGCAACAGCTAGTTTGAATATATTAATAAAGTGTTTCTTGATTTTGTATAGCATTTACGTAGAGACTGTTCACCAAACCAAAAATCCTTGACTTGAAAGTCATCGAGAAATATTCTCCCGCTGCGCGCTGTCAATAACTAACCGTTGACGTATTCCACATTGGGCACCCGCTTTTACGGCACCCAAGTTAATGGCACCTGAGGTATTCCATATTCGGCACCTATCGGTATTTTTCGCAGGTGCCATTAGTGGAACAGTTTATTATTTAAAGTTTTATTCCACTTTCGGCACCTACGAACCAGTAGGTAAGTACTAGTGATGGGACGTTTACTTTTTATAGGACGTTAAAATTAAAAATTCGATTAAAATCAGTAGAGTTTAATAACATGATAAAAATATCACTTCTCTATGTATTTTAATATCACAATCGGTTTCCTTAATCACATATATTGCAAAATCAGCCTTGAGTTACAATAGTTTTTTTTTTTAATGTTTTGAGGCTTTTTATCAAACATGATCATGCCAGCCTTATCGTACACAATAGAATTTAAAAACAAATACTTTTTAGGTTTACATACAATTATTTCTCTTCTTGATTAACTTTGTAATTAAAATTCAACTGTCTTTATTTATTAAAACTACCAGGAAAGCAGAAATGAACTGGAACTAGGTGCTTAAGCGACTTAACATACATAGCTCAATAATGGTAAAAATACAGGTTTTGAAATTGAATCATTTGTTGTTTTGAAAAGTACCAGGGCGTCAGAAATGAACAGAAAATAGGCGCTTAAACGATATCACTAAGTGACAGTTATAGGTAAGATATACACTTAAGCACTTAGTTCCAGATCATTTCTGCTTTCCTGGTAGTTTTAATAAATAAAGACAGTTGAATTTTAATTACAAAGTTAATCAAGAAGAGAAATAATTGTATGTAAACCTAAAAAGTATTTGTTTTTAAATTCTATTGTGTACGATGAGGCTGGCATGATCATGTTTGATAAAAAGCCTCAAATAATTTAAAAAAAAACTATTGTAACTCAAGGCTGATTTTGCAATATATGTGATTAAGGAAACCGATTGTGATATTAAAATACATAAAGAAGTTATATTTTTATCATGTTATTAAACTCTACTGATTTTAATCGAATTTTTAATTTTAACGTCCTATAAAAAGTAAACGTCCCATCACTAGTACCTACTGGTTCGTAGGTGCCGAAAGTGGAATAAAATTTTAAATGATAAACTGTTCCACTAATGGCACCTGCGAAAAATACCGATAGGTGCCGAATATGGAATACCTCAGGTGCCATTAACTTGGGTGCCGTAAAAGCGGGTGCCCAATGTGGAATACGTCTAACCGTTTACGTAGAAAGGGACCGTTTATAGAAAGACCAATAGAAAAGAAAAAAACACGTTTTTCCCAGTGCTCGAATTTTCAGTCAGCTAAATCCTTATAGCAACGCGGCCGACAAAACGCGTTGGTGGCCGCGTTTTGCTCTATGGCTAAATCAACGAGATACAATTGCCCCTTCTAGGTCTTAACTCTGTTGTTTTTAACCAATGAACACAGTCGACATTGATGTCCTGCCGATCGTGCTTTAAGAGACTCCACGAGTGCATACTGAAGTGCATCCGGCGAACCCTGGGCAGTCAGCCTCGCTACCAACCTTTCTGTCTGGTTAATCTGTAGGTATGCCACCGCGTAAGCTATTCTCGTATAGCTCGTGCCGGCACGAGAAAAGAAGAAGTCCAATGCCAATCCAGCGTTGGATTCAGTCAGCTACTGGATCAATGTAAATCTGCCCTTAGATGTAGGGTAGGTACTTGTCACTAAGAGGAGCACACATTGTTGCTTGATTTATTTGGCATCATTCATGAAATTTTACATTTATGATGAATCGATGGGAAGTAATATAAAATATTATTGCATATATTACCTTTGTATCTAGCAGACTACAATATAATAATAATATTAAGATTGGATCGTAGTTCTAAGAAATGGATTATTTTAACCACAGAACGTGATCATTATCCTTCAAGCTTAATGTAGATGCTGAGGGATTTATGTGTAAAATACCCACATATTGTCATCTAGCTAATAAAAATAACAATTACTTAATGCAGTAATTAAATAGGTTAACGGAAAGAACTTAAATTTTTCACTAATTGTTTTTAATAGGGTCCGTACTCCGTAAGTACCGTACAACATGATGGTATGCAATTACCCAATAATTGAATATTCTTACACCGAAAGTCAAGAGGAGTCACTAATACGCTGCGTTTTCCCAAGAATACCTACGCAGCCGCTAACATTATTGAAAGATCTTTAAGTATACCACGCAGCTAAGAAGAGAAAATAAAAAAAAGATCTCAAAAAAAACTACCTACTTTCTTCATATATCCTTTGCAGTGCATTTTTTTAAAGGAGATCACGTGCTTTCTACCTCGACTGGTTTTCGAATCGAATTTTATTATAACTGTACTGTACCTACTGAGTTCTCGAAAAACGCTCAATTATTTTTTTATGGCTCACGTTATGTTACCAAATATATGACTACTTTGTAAAATACAGTATGGATAACTGTTTATAAAATATTATAATACAGCATGACTGGTTAGTCGCTGTACATCCGAAACCATTAACTCTGCTAATATTTAACACGTTGACTGTCCCGTCTGTTTTGGGTAATTTTGTGGTACGTCCAATGTTTTTTTTTTTAAATTCATTATTCATACGTCCCTGGAAAATTAAAGTTCTAGCTCGCACGTCCAACCCAAGAAACGCGGTTCAGTTGCCTTTGGCTAATGCATTACATGTAATGCACGAACGTCACAGCCAGACCAAAAATGCATTACATGTAATGCACGAACAGTCAACGTGTTAAGTACAATTTTTACATGGGACAAATTAAGAATTAATTTATTTACCAAAAAGATTTATACAATAAATTCCTTAAATCTAACAGGTGCTAATGTTTTATACGATTGCTTGTAAGAAAAACTGTGTAATTCTGAATTCGTGAAAAAGAAATCTGCTGTTCCATACATTTTGTAATGCAACATGGATTATCTTGTATGGAAAGCCTGATTTATTTGTCCCACAATAAAAGTTGCACAGAATAATGAGCAGAGTTCGTGGTTTTCGGATGTTAACACGTTCAGTGCCGGGTGCCCTTCAGATGGGCACCCTGTATTCGCATTCACCAAGCCGGGTGCCCTCGTGGAGGGCTCATTTAAAATGCAGGTTTTTCTTGAAAAATTCACCGTCATGAAACAAGCAAACACCTATTTTACGACGTAGTAGCGTATTTTTCAAGGCTTTTGACGTAATGCCAGGAACCCTCCTCGAGGGTTCACTCTTAGCGCAAACGTTATGCCGTGGGCCCTCCTGGAAGGTCTACTAGCAATATGTATGGCGGGATGGCGTATAAGCTCTATGAAAAGTGTGGTGGACTCGAGTGTGTACGACTAATCAGTTATGCTTTATACAAAAATAACTTATCTACATTATCAAATAGGTCGTAAGAACCTTTGCTCTATACAAAGTTGACTAACCATTCAGTAAACCTCCATTGCTGGACATGGGCTTCCTAGACCCTGAGGCCCGGGGCAGCAAATGACGGAGACCTTTCTCGAGGCCGTTCATTTCCTTTTGCGGAGGCCTTCCTATGCTCGGGGGCCCATAGGCATTACCAGGGCAGAAGCTAGGCCCTACCAAGACCGCTACAACCAACGACCATGAATAAATACCTGTTCCCTTTAAGGGAACACATTGCTGTTGGCAGTAAGTTATTATTAACGACAAGGAAGATCATCACCATCATTACCAACCAGTGTTCATCAACCCACTACAGGGCATAACCCTCCTCTCTTTTACGCCATTCGTCCCTGTTGTGTACCCGTCTAGTCCAGGGCTTTCCGACAAGATAATCTACGATATTCAGCCGTTTTTACTCCCAGTTCCGTGTTTACCATCATAACTAAATTACCGGGCACATGAAGCACGAGCCCAGAGCCTCCGGCCTGATGGGGCCCCCGAAAGGCCGAAGCCATTAACATCAAAAAGTAACTTTTATCATGCGCCATGCATATCAACATTCAATCGTAATTTTAAACCGTTATTTTTTTAAATTTCTCCTTCGTTTTCCTGTTGTTTATTCCAACAGGTCACGTTTGGAAAGTTTATTTGTAAGCCAGTTTATGATATTTATTTAGTTCTTTCTTTGTCTTAAAAAAACGTTGCCCCACACTAGGATTTCTCCTGTATCGTTGGTGCGTTTACAGACGCAAATCTCACATACACAAACGCCCAGACCCGAAACAAACGTGTCGTCAAATATTGACATTATCTTGTTTATATTTTAGCCAAAAAAAGAGAGAAAGAGGGTCTCGCTCGAGGGCTAATTAACAACAGCGAGGGTCTTGATTTGCAAGGATAAACTGCGCATGCCACATTCAGTAGACTAATTCACCTAACTAAAGAGGTTCAGTTGCAGTTATGTTTCGATCAAAACAACGCTTTTCGTATTCTGTCAGATACGCTCGCGTAAACTTGACTGCAGCGTCACTGCAACTTGAAATTACGCGAATTAGCCAGTCCCCTTCGTGACTGGTAGAGCTCGTTAAACCATCGGTCCCGGGTGGCATTCAAATACCTATGCTATGACAGTCGTTACAGGTAGTGAGAAGCCCGAAAGTCTGACAACCGGTTCTAACCTTAGAGGGTTGCGGAGGTCTGATGGCAGTCGCTTCGTGTAAAATACAGGTATTCAGCCGCATCTGGTTAGACTAGAAACTGATCCCAACATAGTTGGGAAAAGGCTAAGAAGAACAGAACATTTTGGCCAAAAAAATATTGTCGTCTTTCTAAAAATATGTCATTGCCAAGTTTTGTACTTAAATATTTATTTGCTCGTCACAAAGTTCCCCGTACAACATATAGGGAAAACAAACAAGTAAAACTCTTTTAAGACGAACGGAACAAATAACTTAATGATGTAGTACTTACGTTTTTATTGCGCAAACGCAAGATTCATCGAAACGGTCAATACTATCAAATGCAATCTTATCTTTAACAATGCCATTGTTTTTCTATCGGGTGCATGAAAAGAGGCTCCACGAGTGACGATACTTATGTACATCCGGCGCACCCTGGGCAGTCAGCCCTGCTACCAACCTTGCTGACTGGCAGCTAATCTTTCACCACAGCATGAGCTATTTTCGTATAGCTCGTGCTGACACGAGAGAAGAAGTAGAAGAAGATTGTTTTTCCGTGTGTATTATTTGGGTACCCAGGTACAACATTATTAAATCAACATATGGAATAAAACTGCCATGACTATCGGTACCTACAGTCGTGTGCTCCAGTCAATACCCTACCCTACCTGTGGTTTTTTTCTTATATCAGTGCCCCAGTGCTCCGTTGAAGAATAACTCATCAATTTAGTCTTGTTGCAAGCGAAACTGCTAAGCGCGTTCTATGTTATCAGTTTGATACTCGACGGGAAAAGCATTGGAATTGTGTATTAAGAAATTCTCAATGGTTATCTAGGGTTGAACTGACTTGGGCACGCCGCAATAGCGGCGGTAAGACCCGTTATGGAGGAGTGGCTGGAGAGGCGACATGGCGCCCTCAGCTTCCGGCTGACGCAGGTGCTTTCGGGACATGGATGTTTCGGGAAGTAGGTACCTGTGTCGCATAGGCCGGGAGCAGACGCCCGGATGTCACCACTGCGTCCACTGCCCGGAAGACACGGCGCTGCACACGTTGCAGGAGTGCCGTGCGTGGGCGACGCAGCGCCGTGAACTAGTCGCGGCTATCGGTGGTGACCTCTCGCTTCCGGCCGTGGTTCTGTCCATGGTCGGGAGCGAGAGTGCGTGGGAAGCCGTCACCTCCTTTTGCGAGGTGGTGATGGCGACCAAGGAGGGAGCGGAGAGGGAGAGAGAGGCGACGGCCACTCTCCCTTCCCGCGCCAGACGCACCGGGCGCCGCCGGAGGGCGCGCGACGATCTCCGGCCACCCTAGTGTGTGGCCTGCGGGCGACGGGTTAGTGGACCCGTCGCCCGACCAGTAACAGGCCCGAGAAGGCGGCGCGCATGTTTTCCGTGCGCGCCTCTCAGGAGGACGTGGGGCAAGGCCCCACAGAAGGAGAGGTCCGCCAGGGGCTGGTGGACCGAGGCCTGCCGGGGTTGCGGTGCATGCAGCTGCGAATCCCGTGATCCCGGCCAAGGGTCAGGAGAAGGAACACCGTGGGTTTTTAGCCGGTAAGAGTCCGGCATAACCCTTCGCCTTCGGTATCCATGAGGATTTTCCCACGATCAAAAAAGGGGTTGAACTGACTTGAACTTATGTACAATTGTGTAAAGTGACGCAGCGACGCCGTACATATCAAATGTGACCTAACAATCGTAAATTATACAACCCTACCCTGTTCTACCCTTCAGCATCAATTCAATTGAAATTTATTTTTTATGGCTTCTTCTTTATTCTATGATTCTGCCAACATCAAGGTTGCAAAAGACTGTGATAAGAACGTAATGTATTACACTAAATAAAAACTATTGATCAGTGTTTGTAGACCATTCAGTATCATTACAAAGCCAAAGAATTGACTCGTTAGCGATCGCGGGTTCGACAGATTCCGAGGTTTGGGTGTTTGTGCATGTCAAGATTTTCTTATCTCGTTCGACTCGTGACCTCGCCGCGTGTTCAGCTCACAATTAAGGGCTCCATTTGGATCTAAAACTATTAGGGTAATCCCGAAAAATGCACGTGAGTAAACCGTAACTAATCATAAATATGAATGTGTCTCACGAAAGTTATATAATACTTTTGCCCGCGGCTTCGCTCGCGTTAATTTATAAAAAAAAACTCTTAACACACTACTAAAGTTTCTTTAATAATGTAATTCAATCATGATTGAATTACATTATTATTCGAAAGACACGTGGCGCCATCTATTATCGTTATTGTTGTTTTCCCCGGAAAAAGAATGATGAAAGGTACCGTAAGTCAGTTTCCGTTCAACTGACAACGTATATGAAAAATTTCAGCATGATCAGTTGAGTGGTTTAGGCGTGAAAAGGTAACAAACAAATAAACTTACTTTCGCATTTATAATATTAGTTAGGATGGGATTAGGATAGCACTCAGGGATAACGTAGCTTCCTATTGGTGAAAGAATTTATGAAATCGGATGAGTAGTTCCGGAGATTACCTCCTACATACAAACAAACAAATTCTACCTCTTTATAATATTAGTATAGACAAAAAATTGTGTCTGTAAACGCACCTACGATACAGAAGAAATCATAGAGCAGGTCAACGTTTTAATAAAATAAAAGTATGACTAACAACTAACGCTTCCTTGTAGGTAAACTAGAAATAAATCTCGACTGACTCAGAATACGAGTAAGGTACCTAACTACGTAACCGCATATGCAAACGTAATTTGTGGCAAAAATAACCCCACGAAGGTGGGCCTATTAAGATTAGACTTTTTGGGATTTCTTAAAATACCTAAGTACGTAAGGTGGAGCTCGTGGCTAAATAATTACAGCCGCATAGACTGATCTTCCGGGTTAAGCCACGCTTGCCGAGGTTGGTCTGTGGATGGGTGACCATTTACCATAGCGAGTTTCCTCCGTGCCTCGGAAAGCACGTAAAGCCGTTGGTCCCGGCTGTCATTTGTAGATCTTTGACAGTCGTTACTGCTGGTCAGAAGCCAGAAAGTCTGACAACCAGTCTTACCAAGAGTATCGTATTACCCAGTTACTGGGTTGTGGAGGTCTGATAGGCAGTCGCTCCATGTAAAATACTGATATTCAGCTGCATCCGGTTCGACTGGAAGCCGACCCCAACATAGTTGGGAAAAGGCTAGGCAGATGACCTAAGTACGTAAGAAGAGTAGTCATGTTGTATTGTTTTTATTCAACAGTTCCTGGTACCTACATACCACAAAATAAAGCCAAGTAGTCACTTGTCTCTGTCTTGTCTTCAACTGCCTCTGTTTTATGTGCGTATACTCGTTAACACATTCGAGTCCACCATACTTCTCATAGAGCTCATATGCCATCCCGCCATACATATTGCTAGCGAAATTTCCAGGAGGGTCCTCGGCGTTTGCGCTAAGAGTAAACCCTCGAGGAGGGTTCCTGACATTAGGTTAAAAACCTTGAAAAATACGCTACTACGTCGTAAAATAGGTGCTTGCTTGTTTCATGACGGTGAATTTTCCAAGAAAAACCTGCATTTAAAATGAGCCCTCCACGAGGGCACCCGGCATGGCGAATGCGACTACAGGGTGCCCTCCTGGAGAAGACCCGGCACTGAACATGTTAAGGGTTGACTCCTCAAGCCACCCTTAACCCGCTAAGTGTGACAATAGTTAACCCTTTAACCGCCCCAGTCGGATATATCCAACAATTTTATTAACCTCTTTAAGGATAGTAACGGACACAGTATATGCGTTACGGTCGAAATAGAGACGACTTTTTTCTCGGATTTATCCGACTGAGGCGGTTAAAGGGTTAAGCAATAACGGATAAATAATTCACTAAAACTGAAATTTTACAGATTTTGCCGTTATAAAATAAGTGACTGTCGTTGGTCTAGCGGTCGCAATCGCGACTGCTGAGCGTGAGATCCGGGGTTCGATCCCCAGGTCAGGCAAAGTGTAATTGGGTTTTTCCGTGTGGAATTTCTCAGTAGCTGCCCGTAGTCTGAGTTTGTGCCCAGTTGATGGCAATGGGTTCGCCCCCTATAATAGGTATGGGACTCAAACATAACGGCGAAAAGAGGGTGTACTATACACCTCTGCCCAACCCTTCAGGGTATACAGGCGTGATGTTATGTTATGTATTCACTTATAAACAGTGTTTCAGATACAAGGGGAACCGATCACTTTTCCGAATTTTTTTTGTTCGAATTTCATTTTACCGAAAACTATTGACCGACGTCTTTTTTGCTATATGTGTCGTGGCCATATCGTAGAATTGATCACTTCATGATGTGGCCGGCCATTTCATGAAATGGTTGTATTTCATGAAATGGCCAACTAAAATTGGCCATATCGTTGAAACGTCAACGTTTACTGATATGGCCATCCACGTTTGGCCATATCATTAATGTAGGGTTTCCATGATATCAAAGGTTTAATAAAAAATCCAAATAAAGGAATCACGTACCATGCAAGCAAAGGAGTAGACTACGGAATTTCGACCCACAAAATATCGATGCACGTTAGCGCGAAAGTTTAATAGCTTGATTCACCAACAATTAAGGGGATCTGGCGCTCGGCGGCCGCTGCCGCGGCACGCTCGCTTCGCTCGCTCGCCTTCGCGCGTTATTGGTCACTGTTCTAACCTAACCTAACCCAAATGATTCAATATACAAATAGTAAATGTTTGCAGTAACGTGCATCGATATTTTGTGCTGTAGTTTCACAGGTTAACCAGATAAATAATCGAACAAATAAAATTCTATGAAAAGTTCACCCGCAGTTACCATGAAGTCATATTTTGAAATCCAATAATAGTCCATTAATTTTCGTTGCGTGGTCACCCTACTTTACTTATTATTATTAGCTTTTTTGTCAGAATAATTGTCCGCCGCCATGATGCATCACAAAAACAAAACGATATCAGCGCCTCTAACGGTGAATAATGTAACTATTTTACGATATGATCACTAATGTTTGACCAATCATGAAGTGGCCGTGCGTTTAGCTGATCATATCGTTAAACGCTGATTATTCATTGATCTGGCCAGGCCAATTCATGATGTGGGCAGCGGGTATTGGCCATTTCATGAAATGCAACCATTTCATGAAATGGCTGGCCACATCATGAAATGATCAATTCTATGATCTGGCCACGACATATGCATTACTTGACATATTTTTAGATAATCGAAGTATAATTTGTCATAGGTATTAGTTTACCGAACTATATTTCGCCGATTTACAAAATAACCTTTTGCTATTTGCCGAAGCTTCTTTTGAACTTTTTTCATTTGCCAAATGAATTATTTGCCATATTTTCACCACACCGAAACAAAATTTTACGGAATATTATTTGGTCACAAATATACCTAGGGGAAAGGTGTACATAATGATCCCTCGAGGTAAAATGATCCCCCGCAGTTCTCAATGAGCTACTAGAACTACCTATCGGATTTACCGGTAAACGTCTTTCCCGCCACCCGATCAGTCATCCAGTGAAGTCTCATGGCGGTGTGAGTACTGTACGTTGTTCCATGATCAAAAAAATAAAATCAGTGCTTTTTATCTACAGTAAGTAACTTTTCAGTGTATGATTATTTCATTTTTACTAATTATTTTTAAATGACTGTCTTACTCGTGGTTTCTATGTACGTTTGATAACGTTTTAAGTATATTTTGTTACTCGTATAGTGATGTTTAAGGTTAGTTTATGAGCGATGTGTGCAAACATTGCACTTGGGGTCAAACGATCCCTTTCATTGTGTATAAAATGATCCCAGTGATCATTTGCCACGTGCTTACATTCAAAAAACAACTCGCCAAAACTGGAGTGAGGATGCCATGCTGAAGGCACTAGACGCTGTGAAAGAAGGAAAGCCCTTTAAAACGGCCAGTAAACAGATTTCAGTTCCAGTACAGGCATTAAAAAGAAGAAGTTAAATTCTCCGAGTGATTTAAGATTTAATTGTTTGTAAGAAGACAGTTATTGTTATTTTTGGAAATAAATATTATAAAATTTAAATGTGTTTTATTAGAACCTAAGTATTTTTTTAGTATAAAAGTGTAAAATATCCCTGGGATCATTTTGGACACCCATGTGTACAAAATGATCCTTTAGTAAACTTCTGAGAAACATTAAATAACTTAAAAAAGACACCTAAATCTAAAAAAATGGGTACGCCAGTATGAGATCACATAAATAAATGAACCAAAACTACTTTTATATCACACATAACTTCAATATTTTGGCTATAGCATACATCTTCCCTTAGAGGGATCGTTTTGTACACCTTTCCCCTATACCCGATTACTTGGTAGCATTTTCAATAGGGAGTGCCTCTCCGCTGCCGGCACCCAAAAATAACGCCATTGGGAACCGGCGGTACATTACTGCCGGCAGCCGAGATTAAAAACATCGGCTGCCGGCACCCAAAATGGGCACCAGCGGCGGTGATAAGTTGTTTGGTAGATATGTTAGTTAAACGGTGGGTTAGATTTTGGGCCAAAAACTGTAACTTGTCTTCCAACTGACTAATTTCAAGAGCGAGCGAAGCGAGCTCGTTATTTTGGGGCACCCGACACGGATAGGTTAGGTTCGAAGGGGATGACGGGGGCTAGAGTGAGCGAGCGTAGCGAGCGAACGAAGCCCCCGTCATCCCCTTCGTGTTAGGTTTCTTTAAACCATGCAGACAGAAATAGGAGCCCCGCCCAGCGGGGCTCCGTCGACTTTGCTTTGGAGATCCAAACATCCTTACAAAAATCCCCTTAAGTTTTTCATTCGTTTTTATTTTTAAAATGAAAGTGGGTAACGAATAATCGACTCATGAAGAGTTTGAAGAGGCCTTGAAGACCTGTATAAAAAACACAGTATGCAGTCGGCGCGGCGCCGGCAGCCAGTTTGGCAACCGATGCAAGCACTCGTAATGGCAACCGGCGCCGGCAGCGGAGGCACTCCCTTTTCATTATTAAATTAAAATAGTGTCATAAAAAATCAATTTGTTGTGCTACAGTGGTATAATGAATGTTCGGAAACGTAATACTTCGAACAAGTGTTATTTCGGCTAAGTGTAACTACGGTAAAAAGTTTTTCGACCAAATGAAACATCGGACTAACGAAAAAAAACGAATTGATAATAGGTCAACTGATACAGGGGCAGACGTGACTTCGATGAAGTAAAAAAAAACGAAACGAAAATAGTTGAAAAGTTTTAGGTGAAATGAAATTCGGTCTAATATTTTTCGACCTTATGATAGGTAACCAGATACAAGTTGCAGATAGTTTCTGAAACACCATTTTATTGTTACTGGAAATAGTATTTCGGAGCTTTTAGAGGCATTACGCACTGTCGACTAAAATATAAGCATAGTCGCCCAGGCGACCGGTGACCAAGTGCGTAAACAAAACACATATTTAAACTATAGAAAGTCACAGTCGCCGTCGACCAGTTGACAGTGCGTAATGGCTCTTACCATCAAAATCAGTCAGAGGGTTTACCGCAACATGTTTCAATGTTTCAGAAACAGGTATTTCTTTTTATTGTAACAATGTTAATAAACAAATGTTTACAAATAAATGGGTACATGACTTTATATTGTATTTGTTTATTAGGTATATCATTTATGATACCCACAATTGATTAAACGATTTACTAAGAAATCCCCTAAATTACGTGTTTGTGACTACGCAGTTCGATATGCGACCAGGAAAAATAAACATTTATGTTATTTATCTTTCTTACAAGAAACGTGTTCTAGTTACTATTTTAATGAATGATAAGGCCTGTTATTGTTGCAGTAGGTACTCGCCAAACATCATATCCGCTCAGTACCCTTAGTACTTAATAGTTTACAAATTACGAAAATGGCAAAACTTTTTATGAGCTCGCTAAACTGAATATTGTTTTTAAGACTTCCAAAAAAAGGAGGTGGTTCTCAATTAATAATAATAATATAGTTTATTTCTCTCATTAAGGTATATTAATTTTATTTAAACAATTTAGCCTTATGCTAGAACCTTTGTGAGAGCTGGAGTCTGAACTAGGTTCGGAACCTGTATGACGGATCTCCAGAAAATCGACGGGTATGTATTTTTTTGTATTCTTTTTTCATTGAAATTCTTCTGAGGTGACACCATTTATATTCAGATTCGGTGACGATCTGATGAAGACCTTCGGAGATAGGCAATGGAACTTTCTAATTGATAACAGCGAATCACTCGCGATTGCTGTAATCACATGTATTGTTTATATTACTCAAAATACAAAAATACCATTGCTATTAAAAAGAAAAGAAAACAGACTTCAAAAAATACGGAAAAGCGTGAAATAAGTACCAGTTTCAGAAGTCGGTGCCTTCAATTTGGTTCAGCATGGATAAGCGCTGACTTCTGACTGAATCTGATAATTTTATAATATGGTAATTATTTTATTCTCTTTTTGTTGCGGGTGTGGAAGAGAGATATAGTTTAGCGAGCTCATGAAAATTATCGACGTTTTTTTTTTAATTTGCAGCCTCATTTTAGTAGTACTGAATTTCAGTGAGTGCCGATATGTTTTGCTACTGGTTTTAGCGAGTCTAGACGGTCTGGGTATTATGTTGTGAGTATGTTGTGTTATATTTAAACGACTTGTGCTCCAAAACAGCTTTTTATTTAATATACATACAATGCTGTAAGTCCATGTGAGTTTAGGTACTATTCCGAACAGAGCTGTCAACTGCAACTGCCGACTGCACGTGCAGCGGCAGCCGGCGGCGACTGCACATGCTGCTGCAGCGGCGCTTGGAAGCCTTTTCATATAAATACATACAAACCAGTAGTGCAGCTGCGGCCGACTTCATGCAGTCGCTGCACGTGCAGTCGGCAGTTGCAGTTGGCAGCTCGGTTCGGAATAGTACCTTTAGGCTGACCATACACGGGCAGCTCGAGCAGTTAGCCAGTGATAAACATACACGGACAGCTCGAGCAGTCAGTGGACTGCTTGACCGCACGCCGCGCCGTGCCGCCAACCGCCCGAAGCAGTTGCAACTGCTCGAGCTGTCCGTGTATGTACGTACGTAGAAGACTGTAGTTTACTATGCAGTTGCAGCTTCAAGCAGTCGATCCTGACTGCTTAGGCATACTTTAAAATGAAGTACAAAACATAGTTTTTAAACACTTTATTTAGCCCATGTTTCCGTCGGCAAAATAACAATATGATTCACAAAATAAATTTTTAAGTTCCAAAAAACGGTCGACAGTACAAATTATTAATAATACGGAAATAAAGACAACAGTCAAGGTACATTATTATGGCCAATTAGTTTATTATAGCACTGGCGAGATTCGTCTATTTACATATGAATTTAACATGTTTACAGTTAGCACCACGAATCAAGATACAAATAAAATAATATAAACAATATATAAATTACTTAGATCATAAGAATTACGAATTTTATTCCTAAAATACATTTGGAACGTACTATTCTCAATTACAAAAATACTCGTTGTATAATTATTTCAAAATCTCGTATTTATAAGGCAGATAATTCACTAGAGAGGGCGAAGCAGCTGTTTCCAAGGGCGTCTGATTGGTCGGCTATACACCGTAGAAGTAAATAATATGCATGCAACAAATTCGATCCACATAATCCAGCACTTCGAAGATTCCTAAACGTGATAACAACACAAATACATCAACATTTGTTATGTTGTATAGGAAAATAAGCAAATATAAAATAGTATACCGAATCTATACATCTAATAAAATAGTAAAGAAGCAAAAACAAAAGAAAAAAAAGGAATATAATGCCGAAACAGAAGTTTTAGAATTTGTCTGTTTATCTGTTGGTATGTTTGAGCTACACGCAATAACAGTGGACAGATTTAATTTAAATTTGGCAAAATTATCCGTTAAAGAGCGGGTCACGATAAAGGTAGAAGTCCAAGACGGGCTCCAGACCGCAAACTGCAAAAGCAGTATCTACTGGCTACGGTCTGCGGTTGCAGTTTTGCAGTCGCTGTCGGAATAGCACCTTTAAAGTACACACCTTAAAGGCGCTATTCCGATGGCGACTTGCGGTCTGCGGTTGCAGTCTGCAGTTTGCAGCCCGTCTCGGACTTGTACCTTAAAGGTTATAACGCTAGTATTGGAGGTGAGTAGTAGAACATTACATATACATTGAGAATAAGTTTTTAAACAAATATTAATGAAATGTGGAAAAAATAACATGTTTGTAAACGTAAAAACTTATAACGAGGGCGGCGCGCGGGCTTAGCTAATATGAAATAACAATTAAAATTATTTTTATTCCATAATAGGTACACCTAAAGAGGCCTGCAAACGGGCTACAAAAATTGTATCTTGTTGGCAATTTTATTGACCAATATAGCTCAGTATATTTGCAACTTACATCCTTGCTGCAATTTCATTGTGCAATAAATTGCCGAGTGTAGTCCAGCAAGATTCTGCAACTGGATTGCTGAGGAATTTTGTTTGTACACGCGGAGCTATATTGAGGCTAGATCTCAGCAGTTGCGAGGAGACAGCGGCGGCAGCGAAAGAACGAGGCGGGGGGAGGCGAGTGAGGGAAAAGAGGTGCACCTATATATCAGAGCAAAGACGATATACGGCGATATTGCAGTAAAGTCAAAGCGGGATAAATCATTAGCAATCTAGCCGGCTAGACATTGGGTACTTGCGACTATTATGAAATATCTCGGCAATATCGCCGGGCTACACTGCAAGATTGCAGCAATTGTTGCACTGTGTTGAGCAATATAATCGCCAACTTGGCGGCTATACAATTGCAGCAAGAAATTGACAAAAAACTAGTCCGTTTAAGAGCACCTTAATATGGAATAACAATTAATTTGATAATACTGCTGCGACCAATATATCTAAATGCGTCCACTTACCTGCCTAGTGTTTCACCTGTCTTCATGTATTATGTTATTAATTATTCACATAACTACAACGTTTTTAATTACATAAAGCTGTAACATTTATTGCTTCTCAAACTTTTCAACTGAATTTCATCTATAGAGTTCGTTCTCACCGATGTAGTTTTATATTGAAATAATACATACTAATGGAATTATATATACAATAATATTTTTTAATCACTAAAGACATAATTTTCAAGATTTGGATGCGGGGACGTAATCTTCTGCTGGCGTGCTTGTAAATAGCACCATGAGGACCCATAAATGTAGACCCACCTGAAACAATTTAAATACCAACATAAGTTGTATAGTATATGCCGTCACAATGTTAGTTATTCCCTCAGTTTTACTAACACTATGGACCATGGCACAGTGGACATACATATAAGCTAAAGCAGTACCTCAACTTACTATAATCTCATGAATTGAAACACTCACACAGACACGCTCTTTATACTGAGTAGTTTTTTGTTTTTGTATGGAACTGTATCCCGAAAATACCTTATTTGTCTCGTCGCAATGCGTGTCTGTGTGAGTGTGTCAAATCGGACGATTGTAGGTAGTTGAAGTACTGCTTTAGCTTATATGTCTACTGTGACCATGGTCTGGAAATAAAGTTTTTTTATTATTAAAGTTATACTTCTTTTAGCGCGTTTATTATGCTGCGCGCGCATAACGTCACGAAAACATCGTCACATCACGAAAAAGGTTAGTTATTGATATAAACCTCAAAGGCGTCTACAACTCTGCAAAAATGGGGTGCCACTAGTCATACATTATAAAATGTTAACTAAATTTAACGAAACAATCTTTCATTTTAATATTATTAAGGTAATCTTCGTTTCTAACTGTATCTCTGTGTTACATCCTCAAGGTAAGATCTCTACCAAGGGGTAAATGACGAGTGACGATGCTTAAGTACGTTCGGCGCACTCTGGGCAGTCAGCCCCGCTACCAACCTTGCTGACTGGCTAATCTTTTCACCACAACATGAGCTATTCTATTCTATTTTCCGTGGGAAAGGTTGCGCCTTTCCCACGGTGCGTAATTTTACGAATGCTACCACGCACAGCCGGTGCGCAATATCACGCACCGTGGTGGGACGCCACTTTTATATATATTAGTGTGCGTATGCACACATCTCTTCTTATTATCTTATATTAGTGTGCGTAAACACATATCTAATTATTGTATGGCGATAGAACTAACACAATACCTGTAATGATTTAGACAAAGGGCGGGGCGCGTCTTCATGGTTTGAACTATCTGTATTACTAATTAAAAAGCAAAACAATGTTTTATTCTTACCATATACAATATGACAAATATCCTGATGATGGGGTATCGTTTCGTCATGACGCCTAGTCGTACTGATAGAGCGGAGAGCGTAGTCGGCGCGTACGTCCGCGACCTGCGACCTTCGCCATCTTGTAAATGTACCACGCTGTGCGAAAAGTTTGTGCGAAGAGATGATATTTCAGACTTGAATTTAGACTGAAATGTAGAAATAATTATAAACAAATTAATTAAAAAATTATGATATTTGATTTTTAAGTATAGCTGAGGTATCTCTACACATACCAAAATCGTATCGCTATTGGTTCATAGACCACTTTCGCCCAGTCCATTTAGTGTTTCTTAAAAATAATTTTATAATGCTTGATCTCTGCTAGTTCCGTGTAGTGCCAGACGTAAAGAATAGCACTACCCCATCTCTTCCCATGGGTGTCGTAAAAGGCGACTAAGCGATTTACTAGAGGATGGGCAGCAGCGTTCTCTGAGTATTTTAATAACCATACTGCGATCGCCAACCCGCCTGACAAGCGTGGCGATTATGGCAAACCCCCCCAAACCAAACATAAAACTGAGATATTATTGGGAACATTATTATAATTTTAAGGAAACAAGAAATGACATATCCCGCACAAGACGGGTAGTAAAAAAAAAATTCAATGTGCACACCTCATTAATTATGATAATCATCACCATCATCATTTTACCTAATAAATCTAACAACTAAATATGTTTTCAAAAAAAAGTACAAAGCTTAAAAAAAAAACTTGACGGTCATAAACTGCCCCTATCATTTGTTGCTTGACGCTGAGTTTCGAGACAACCTGTATAAAGATATTCCAAACGTTTATAAAAAAACAAAATACAGCTCACCTCTACTTTTTCCAACTGAATCCTAAGTATATTATTTTCAGCCAACAAGTGATCGATCTTCGTTTGCCTCTGCACGAGTGTTTGCGTGAGGTAGCAAATTTTATCGTTCTCAATGGTATCTTGCATGTTGTCATAGTCCGCTACATTTAGTGCACTCGTGTCTGTAGTGCGGACGGTGGAAGACGTGTCGCGGAGATGGTTTAGTTCATGCTCTTTGTCTCGTAAGGCTGTGCGTAAACTGGCTATTGTTTGGCCTGACTCCATTTGTAGTGCTTTCATTTCCTATAAAGAAGTTTTGGGTTAGAATAGAAATAAAATTGTTTGTATAGTCAGCATCAAATATATCGGGACGAGCAAACTGTTCAAAATGATCTGGACTAACCTCCGCTCACTGAATTAAGAATTCTAGGATAAGCAGTTCTTAAATAACATTTGAGTACGGAGTTGTCAAAAAAATGATAGATGGATGGAAACGGGTTGGGTTCAGAACGTCTGAATTGTAAAACGTCTATGTAGACAGAATGGCTGGGTTGAAAAAAGTCTATATACAAGGTTAGTCAGAAAGGGGGTACTAATCCGAAAGGGTGTTAAAGTACACATAATAATGGACAACTTTTGTTCTACAACTTTTTCCAAAAGTCAATAGTTTAAGAGAAACAGTTGTTCAAAAATCTCAAAAAAAAAACTCTAAAATCTATCTATCCCCAGTTATGATCAGCTGTGTTTACATTTTAGGTCATATTGAATCATGGTCATGAATTAGAAGCACCATTTTCTGAATTTGTAACTAAAGCAGGGATGAATAATTTTTGAAAAAACTAAAATAAAAATCATTTTATTTAGTTTTTTTTTTTATCGAATTTTGAAATTTTAACACTTGCTTTCAAACAGTCATCAGTGATACTATAAGTGGGCTCCGGATTAGTACCCCCTTTCCGACTAACCTTGTAGATAAAACGTCTTGGTTGCAAAATGACTAAAAATTTATTGTAAAATGTCTAGGTAGTCAAAACGTCGTGGTTGTAAAACATCTTGTTTGTAGAAAATCCTGGTTGCAAAATGACTGATCTTAAATTGATAAATTTCTAGTCAGTCTGAGTTGCTCATCTACTTCTGCTGCTGACTGTACTGTACAGTATGTGACTCACCTTGGCAACAGCGCAACACTGCGCATCGGCTTTGTTCCTCAAGGCGCGCTCATCTCTCAGAGCGTCGCGCAACGCAGCAACGACGCGTTCGGCCGCACTGTTCCGCGCCTCTACTTGTTGTAGATATAGCTTCATTTCGTCACATTCAGAACGTACGGCCGCGACAGCTCCTGTTAGTTCGTCTCGCTCGTCTCTGTCGTGATTTTATAGTTATACGTTAGGTAGAAGCTAGCAAGAAGTCCGAGTATAAGGAGGAAGCGCACAGCATCTAATCTGTATTATGGCTTTTTAACCGACTTCAAAAAGGAGGAGGTTCTCAATTCGGTTGTTTTTTTTTATGTTTGTTACCTCATATCTCTAAATTTTGTTATGATTAGACCATGAACTTCAGAGATATGGAACGGAACTCCTCATCGGATCAAAGCCAAATTCTCAAATTACTAATACTGCTTTGTTTATATTGTTGTTGGGAACTGACTACTGGAAAAGAGGAGGGGGTGCGTGTCACCCCCCCCCCCTTGGAATGTTTTCATTATATCGTGTAAGGTATCATTTGAAAGGACTTTTTATGCCCGACTACATCAAAGCCAAAAAGAAGGGTTATGAAGGAGGGGGTTAAAATTGTGACACTAAAACGTATTTAATAAAAAATAAACTTTAAAAAAAAGTTAAAACCGACTTCAAAGAAATACTAAAAGGAGTAAAATAATTACCATAATATAAAAATTAACAGTTTCAGAAGTCGGTGCAACTCTACACTGAAACAAAAAGAAGCCACCGACTTCTGAAACTGTTAATTTTATATTATGGTAATTATTTTACTCCTTTTAGTATTTCTTTGAAGTCGGTTTTTACTTTTTTTTAAGTTTATTTTTTTAAGTCTCTAAAGCATATGGGTGTTTGTGTATGTGAGATTTGCGTGTGTAAACGCACGCTCGATACAGGAGAAATCCGAATGAGGGGAAAAGTAATAAAAAAAAACTTTCTTGCTTTTAGCTTACATTGGCTTTAACTGAAATAAGTGAGAATAATTCCGATTTCATGTTTGAATTATAATTGAATAATTGAAATCAGTAACGAAAAACTATCCGTTTTAAAGTTGGCTGTCTGCCTTGTCTTACATTTATAAATATATATTTTAAGAGCTCTGGCAGAATTAGACGTTAATCAAAAATCACCATCACCAAAAATTGCCATCACCTTGAGCGCCAAAACACTTACAGCGTAACTTGCACCGCGTACTGCGAAAGAAACGCGACGCAAAATACGCTTACGTATGGCGCCACACCATGCTGAAATTACGCGACCGAACTTCGGCGCCTATGTTGTTTATATAGGGTGACTGGTAATTAGTGACCGATACTTTAACACATATTTGTACTCATGATAACAAACAACTTTCCCAAAGAAACATTATTTATATGTACTACTGCCAAAGTATATGTTTCTTGCCAAAGTATATGTTTCTTGCCAAAGTATACGTTTCTACAACAAGATTCCAAGCAATATTCAAGAATTAAGTCTCAATAAATTCAAGTCCTTTGTAAAACAGAAACTTTGTAATAAGGGTTTCTATAAAGTTAAAGATTATATGGACGATAAAAATGCTTGGAATTGAGCCGCTCGCTCTTATCATACAGATATCATTGATATCATTGAAATTATTTCATATTTTTTTTTCTCATTTTTGACATTCTGCATGATGATTTATTGATAATATTATTGAATTATTATTTTTTTACCTTGATATTTTGTCGACTATTATTATTAATATGTCGTTTGTTTTATATTATTTTTTTATTTTATTAAATTGTGAATGTGAGTACTATGTAGGCTAGCTTTATACATAAATTTCGTAGAACTGTTTGGCGGTTTGAGTATATTTTTTTTGTGACCTACGCAAATGTCCGGCTGATTGGTGTCGTCGTGCGTCGGGTCGTTGAGCTCCCTAAAATAAGGTTGAGCTACACGATGGCTGATGCATGCGTGCCATCAGTTGGGACAGGTCAACTCAAACCTGCTATGGCTCTTTCCTCAAAAGGGCATTCCAAACGTTGCCCTACATTGTTACACTCGCATAGTTTTTATACCACAATGTCTGGACTTTAAAAGAGACGTTGACCTCCGAGTTTGTTTCGGCTTTTCTTCTCAGAGCGAGTCAGATAGGAAATGCCGGCGCCATCTAGTCTTAAAAACAAACTTACATTGACTTGTAAAAGTGTCTGTAACAGATTTATTTACAGAAATAAATATCATTTAATAACAAAAAAAAAAACATATTACGAGCCGCGTCCATTCCGTGACGATTTATTAATAAATTTAAAAAAAAAAAGTTTCTTTGGGAAAGTTGTTTGGTATCATGAGTACAATCATGTGTTAAAGTATCGGTCACTAATTACCAGTCACCCTATATAGGTAAAACGCGACGTAACTTCAGCCTGGCGTGTCGCGGGTAATTTAAAAAGCATTGCAAGCGTAATCATGCCCAACTTCGGTCGCGTATCTTCGGCATAGTGTGTTTAGACACTTAGGGTAAGGGTAGCCGCTGAAAATACGCCGAATATGTTAACATCGATCTAATGCAAGATGCGCGCCAAACTTCAAAGCCCTATTAGGCTCGGCGTAATGACGTATAAGGGCCAAATCACACTTAGCGTATGTTGCGTCGCATATCTTGCGCAGTAATACGCGCGCACGAAACTGCTAGGTCCTATTACGCTCAGGGTAAAGACAAAATACGCGTGGTGAGCCCGCGCAGGAGAATTTGTATGAAGCGCAATGCATACGCGTAACGTGACGAAACATGAGCCGCGCAAGATACGCTCAGTGTATCTGCAGCCTAAAATTCTACAAAGACTCACTTCAAGTTCTCCATCTGTTCCATCAACAGCTTCGTATCTTCAGTAATATTCATGCTATCTTGTAATTTCTTTATCTCATTGTCCTTCGCTTGCAACATATTCTTTACCCTCAATTTGTAAGATTCCCAGTCTTTTTCTAATCTTTTACACTCGTCTGATGATTTAACTAAATTACTTTGTAGATCACTTATAGTAGATTGTGCGTGTCTCATTTCATTTTCTAGTTTAACTAGTGCTGCATCCCTTTCCTTTCCGCTTTCGACCATTTCCTTATACCTGAGAATAAGTTCATTAAAAATGTTAACAACAAAATAAAATTTTCAGAGGCTTTTACGTTCACATTCGCTATTTAGCGGGTCGTTATTCTACATCTCTTTAGCTATTCAAAAAGGTATAACATCTACTAGGTATGTTCATAAAATCTTAAAAAAATGCTATTTGAATAGGCCCAAGTGTACAACATAAAAAAATATCTTTAAAATTCAATATCTCCATAACGGTTAAGTTTCGGACACCATATTACAAAATCAAATCCATCAGAAATGACCTGAAAAATAACGTCCTTTAATATTCAGTACGACTTTCCCTGTAACCCTGTATACTGGTCGCGGCGACGAACGCTACTGCCGTGGCCTGCAAACTATGCCGCATGGATTGCCGCTCCGCCAGACGCACCGCCGTTCGTGTCGCCCGTTCCCGTGGCCGTAACGGATACATATTCTTAAATTAAGACAAGGCTGGCAAAAAAAGAGTAATCAAAAAAATTACTTCTGTTCCAACTCTGCATTCCTACTTCTCAAAACTGGGACCTCAACTTCCAGTCTTTGGTTCAAGTCCCTGTACTTCGACACTTCAGCGATAGTTTGTTCTTGTATCTTTGCCTTCAGAAGCTCCATTTGTGACGACAGCGATTGCTTATCCACGGTCAAGCGGTGATTTAGAACTTCTGTGGTTTCTAATTTGATGCGGGTTTTTGTTACTTCTACAATAAAATAATTATTTAATTGAGTTTTGAGAACGAAGTATTTCTACTATTAAGAACAGGTTTAGAATTAACACACGCTTTTAAAAAAACTGAAACAGATTAGCGAAGAAGCAGCAAGCTTACTTTAATGTAAAATATTACCATTAATCAAAAAGGGCAAGTGCGTAGTACTCTCAACCGGCGTGCTAGTATGAAAAGATGTATGAACGTGAACGAAGTGAAAGGAGTATGTTACGATCGTAGCATGGAGCGTTCTACAGTTTCTACCTACCCCCGTAAGAAAACGGGATTATTCCGATATGTAACCCTGATCTGTCCCCTCGTCGGTAACAGGGGAACAGATCGAAACTTTTTATTTCTATTTGTCCCCCTAAAGAACAACAGGGGATTGACCAGAAATAATTCGTTCGATCTGTCCGTTCGTCTTGGTGACAGGGGAACACATCGATTTTTTATTCCTGATTGGCCCCCCACAGGGGACAGATCAGGGGGACAGATCGGAATATTATAGCAAAAGGCGTGAGTTTTGTAGGTATGTAATTATGTATGTAATCAAATTGGTTGGGACAGTTAAAATCGACAAGTCTCCCATACAATTGAAGATCTATTGAACATCTAGTAGGGGTTGGGGCGTCAATTTCTATTAGGTGTAGCTAGGGTTTTATTGACCATTACAAATGGTGTTAAACTAGATCCTGCAGCTCTGGCCAAACTCCTATTATTTGCTCTTGCAATAGTAAATGCCATGACACAACAACTCAAAACAAAACTACGCTCATGCTATACAATACAATACAATATGATATTCCTTATTGCATGCACATATTAAATACAAAAGAACATATAAATTAAATTTTACAATGGGCGGTCTTATCGCTAAAAGCAATCTCTACCTTAAAAATATTTACAATGTGTAACGTAATAAACGCAAACCCTGCGTATTTCTTTTTAAACTGTTTTGTTTCAGTATTTTTATTGAGGTATATAGAAAATTGAGCCTTATTTCAAGGCCGTAAGATTATATTTTAAATGCAATTAATAATGACAAAGTAATACTATTTTCTATAAATAACAGATTATAAGCACATAAAAGTAAAATTTCAGTATATTATGATTATAACTGAATATTCTGATTGGGGTGTCTGAATGTTTGCGATATTCCTGTTACATGTAGTATAGGCCTATACTTATTTAAAAAACTAGCTACTAAAGCTTTCGCCACACCAAACACCGGCCATCTCGTCGGCGAGCCCGCGTTGGTATTAGTCAAGGGAATACTATGAAGTATGAAGCATGTCACACGAAATACGAACGGGAGCACGCCGTAGACACATCAAAAAAAGTTTGCGATCACTAGCATAATTATGTTTGTGAAGATTCGGAATTCAAAGTACAACTGAAATCTGATTTATATTTATCTAGATAACTATCAATCTATATTTATCATGATAATTATCGTTTTGAATCCCGATTAGAAAATTCGGCTTCAAAAAGGCTACATCATTTTTCAAAGTGATCGCAAACTTTTTATGATGTGTGTATGCATGACCCGCTCACGCCACGCGTTAAATGTGACAAGGCCTTAAGAAAACAAACCTCATTACATGCAGTACCACATGCTTATCAATCATAAAAGTAACTACCTGGACTATCTACATCATTACCATCCTCAGTCCTACGAAGCCTGTCCAACAGTTCCGCCACTTCTCGGTTCATAACATTGAGTTCGTTCTTCAACATTGCATTCTCTACCTCCATGTTCTGCATCTTGTATGTCCATTCTTCAGCGTTTAATAGTTCTAAATCTGATGGTAAGCTGAATCCTAAAAAGCCGGTGAAGATAAATATGAGTACACAAACCATGAGCTCAAACGTTTACTCTATGAATATGGATGCAGACACATTGAGCGTATCTTGGTCGGCTCATGTTTTGCCGCGATATGCGTATGCATTGCGCTACATGCAAATTCTTCTAGGTGGGCTCAGCACGCAATAATTTCGATGAAATAATGAAGAAGCATAGACGCTTTCCAAGATTTTGGAGGGGGCATTATCAGTTTTTGTCAGTGAAACGGGCATTGTACTGAGTGGTGTAGCCAGCGCACAGTAGTGTTGTCTCTGTCTAGAAGAGCATTTTAAAATTCCAATAGCTAGGGCATTATTTTAAATTTTATGTTTATGAATACTTACCTTTTTATGTCAAAGTATTGAATCTTTATTTTAAAAAGTTTGTCAGTGTCCCTATTGAAAATAAGATTATTGTGACTAGGAATAATTTATAGATTTATTACAGCAGGTTAAAAGGAACCCTTATAGTGCTACTTACTTTGGTGTCTGTATGAGACAGCCATTTTTTTCCGTGAGTATTATTGATATGGACTTGTAATTTTGCATATTTTTTTTTAAATCTTTATTATTTATTCCCTTTTCAACGTAAGGTGAGTCCTAACGTTAGTCTTCAAAATGTGACCATACAAAGAATATCAAATAATAATATAACTATTTTATGGTTTTTGATGATATTGTTTATGTTTTTTTGATAGCAGTCTCCTTTTAGCAATTTACCACCTCTGCCTAGCCCATTGGGGAAAACAGGCATGATGTTTTGTAATGTTAATTAAACTCTCAATCACCGTTATTATAGACAGAATAGATAAGACAATTAAGTGTTGTCCTGGGACGACGGGCGGTACGCAACTGGTTAATTAGTAATTTATCCTGGTTTTTTTTTTTAAGTTTTCATTCTTTTTCCTGCATTTATCTCTACTTTGCATACCAAATTGTATGTTGGATTATTTTACATTGATGTATTTTCTAACCATATTTCCAAATAAATTAAGCGTAAATCTTCTTCTCTTCCCTCGTATCATCACAAGCTATATGAGAATAGCTCATGCCGTGGTCAAAGCATTGTAACTCGTGGAGGCTCTTTTCAAGCACTCCTGTAATTAATAATACAATTACATACTTACGCCTATGTTTTAAGCCAAAGTGATCAGAACACAAATCATTTTCTTTAACATCACCAACTAGTGTTTTTGGACTATGATCCAAATTGTACTGTCGGCCAGGACTGGTTTTCCTAGATGGCGACTTTTTAGACTTAATTGACCCATTTCTTGAAGAATCTTGATTGTCTTTCATTTGTGACCGGCCTTGAATGTGTTTTGAGGAATCTTGACTGTCCTTCATTTGTTTATGAGATGTAGGTGAAGATTTCCGACTAGCTGAATATGCAGATTTAGTATCTGGTATGGGATTAGTTTTTTTCATAGTACGCGACATCGTTCGTTTCTTTGGTATCCAATGGCTTTCAGTTGCGTTGTGTGCGACAAAAAATTCTGTTCCAACGTTTTCGTTTCTTTTTCTGGGAACATTATGGTTTCGCAAAGCCACGCCAGTCTGTTCATCCAGGTTGTTAAGGAGGCTCTCCGCCTTCCCGGCGAGGTCCGCGAACCATGACATTTATAAACTTATTACTTTACGCCTGAAAACAAAAATTATGCATACCTTTAATCAAAATACCACGAACTTTGTGTCGTGTCTTTCGTCAGTATTTATTATTCGTAATAAGCGTTGAGGGCACACACATACCGGGCATCAGGAAAATGGGAGGTCGTAATTTACAAGGTACCTCCAATTTATTTTTTGTCTAAATCAAAACATTCTCATGACACGTAAACATTCAGTACAAATTCACTAGCAATTTTTTTATGTTCGTAGTTTTCCTATCCTAATGTCAAATAGTGAGGGATGCTTGATGTATATCGATATTTCAAAAACATTCGAATTAGATGAAACTTATCGAATTCGATTTTATGGAAAATATAACAGGACTTTAATTGAAAACTTGACGGTGCCTTTTTTTAAGGCGATCCCCTCCTTCGTTCTGCAAAATAAAAATGTTGCCTACTTTTTTTACATTTTGCGCACTATATGAACAACTTAAACACTTTATTAATTATTTGTGATTGCTATACAGTGCAATATATTTGGCACTAGCTTTGTTAACTACCAATCACAGTTATCAACAGCTTGTTTATGATTATTTACGGTTTACTCACGTGCATTTTTCGGGATTGCCCGACTAGTTTCGGACCCAAACGGAGCCCTTAATCATGAGCTGATCACGCGGCGAGGTCGCGAGTCGAACTGACGCTGCACCGCGCCGCGTAGCGTTGCGCTCGCGACGAGAGGGGCGCGCTCTGTTTCGGTATTGCTCGTGCGTCTTCGTCACTTGTCGTGTCCGTGTTGTTTGAGGAAAGAGTGCCGGTGCATGCCGCGCTAACTGTGTCACACTCCAGACTTATCTCACTTTTATATGAAGTAGACTTCAGAGCTGGTTTCCAGGCAGGAGGCAGTGTCCAACCACCATCTCTATTAAAATTCGGGTGACGGCTGATTTCGATGGCTTCACGTACTTTTCGCGGCACGAAATATTTTTCCTTCGCTAGTACGGAAGCCTTGTCGAAACGTATGAAATGAGCCGTGCCCGTATTACAGACGTGTTCTGCAACTGCCGACCTCTTGCTGTCCATACTCTTCATACTACTTATGTGTTCGCTAAGCCTGGTTGCGAAACTAGTCGGGCAATCCCGAAAAATGCACGTGAGTAAACCGTAAATAATCATAAATATGAATGTGTCTCACGAAAGTTATAATATCAACAGCTTGGTTGTTCATTTGACTAATCAGAAATTAGCTCTTGGAATTATTCTTATATCTCTTTATAACTTCCTTCAGACATATATAGTTCAATCAATGGGCAAGTTCACTCATTCAGCCTTACAATATGGCCGATAGGTTTTATTTCAATAACCAGTACTTCTACCTAAGCCTTGATGAACTGAACGATACGAAATATCAATAAGGTTGATTGATTTATGCTGAATATCAGAATGTATCGACTAAACTTTACGACAATTTCGATATATTTTGTCGATAAAAACGCCAGAGTCAAATAAAAATATAAGTATTTTTAGTACATGGCAACACATCTTTAGACATCAAAACGTGACACGCGAATAACACTGGCCCGCATTACCATCCGATTTATACATACAATCAGAAAACGAGGGTCTCAATTAAAAATGGCAGTTGAATTTGACATGATTATTCTTGTCTTTGCGTAGTGCCACCATTACAAATATTAATATACCCCGGGCACGTTTCTTGCATGTTTTCCCCAAGTGTCACAGAGAATAAGGAGCCTATTAGTTATTACTCTGAAATAAATTATTTCTCTCCACATAATAAATAGATAGATATTAGACTCTTGTAATAGAAGAACACCTCTGCTTCTGCACTTCTGTTCACTTTCTGCTTACCTTCGGGGTAACAGGGGGCTTACCATGACGTCTTAAGAAAACGTTCAAATGCCAGCCAGTCAATATCCGTTCAAAAGCAGGCCTGCTTCTGAATCTCTAAAAATCGTACCATGACAGTACAAAAGGTGAACGACTATTCAACCAAGTTGAACGGATAAGCTTGTTTATGGTACGAAAAGTCTATACAAAAAAAACAGGTGAACGGATTTCGTAAACGTCAACTTAGCAGGCCTGCCGCAGGCCTGCTCTAAGGATGTCATAGTACAAAAAAGCAGGGCAGTTCAACTTCCAGGCAACTTCTGCCCTGCTTTAAGAGGTCATGGTAAGCCCCCAGGCGTGCGTGAGTAATGCATGTATCTCTTAAAGCATTGTATCTATGTCTGTGGGTGCACACCAAAAGAATAGTAAAATAAGGCCCCCCGCTGATTGTGATTTTTTGTCAGGGTGACTTTTTGTTACCAAGTCGAATGCTATGAAGATATATATTTATCACTGTAATGTAATGTCACGTCACCATAGTGAGCGCACTCCCATAGATCTTCATAGCATTCGACTTGGTTACAAAAAGTCACCCCGTGACAAAAAATCACAATCAACGGTACTCCTTTTAGTTTAGAGCTTAGCGTCACACAGTTGTTGTCATCCGTGGATGGAAAATCCTATCTTTTTTTTGGCAACACTGCTAATGACAACTGACAGTGACAAGTTGACAACATAATAAAATCGTTCCTTGTTTTGCCGAAAAGGGGATTTCCATTCATGTTCTAAAATATAAAACAAAAATAAGTGTCTCATGCTATTAAAAAGATGGATTTCGAAAGTCCTGATGTAGAAAAAGATTTTCCAGGCCTATACGCGTCTGAAAGTGGCAGAAAAAGTAATGAAAGTGACTGTAAGTACGCGTTAGAATGTTTTCATAAAATTAATACAAACAACCACGTTTAAAATACTTTAGATTTCTATAATAATTGGAATGTCAGCTTTTTAGAAATATACAGCATTTAATTCATCTTCAACATATTAAAGTACAAAGTTAAATTAACATTTTGGTGTAGTTTAGGTACTAAGAAGTTATCACAAAAACAGGTGATAAATGTATTTAAAAAAATCGTGTGGTTTTGTTGTAATTTATTTCCAAGTGACTATTATTGATCATTCACCCTTCACCCCATGCAATACACGACAAAGGACAGACAGAGCATAGTTCCTTTGCTGTGCCTCAAAAAATGTACTTACCTATGTGGTTTTATCTATGGTAACATAACTCTCACACCATCAACATTTGCATACAAAATTGTAATGAAAGAAAATCAAAATATAATTGTCAAAATCATCAACAAAGTTGAGCGAATCTGTAGCCACCAGCCAAGCTATTATATTTTTTTAAATACTTGTACAGTTAGTGATGGTGGTGAACATGAAAAGCCAAGCAAGAAGGACCTCCTAGGAAGGCGTAAAGAAAAGAAAGAGAAGAAAGACAGAGGCTATGCTGCTCTTGAGGGGGAGAGCTCACCTGAAGAGGACACTGATACCAAGTCAGTTATATTATATTTTATTTATATTGATGTACAGCACATATGGTGTCTGCTTCCTGCAGCAATAATATACCCAGTACCTATTAGGGTTTTCACATTTTTGGGTTTTCACATTCCCGGGAATGCATGGTTGTTCAAAACACAAGTTGAAACTTGTGTTTTCAGCAATCAAATATATATTTTGAAATACATGAGAAAAACTACATTTTAACAAAAACATGAAAATTCCCATGTACCCGGGGATTCTATAGGGTGACTATAGGATATAGGTACTAGGGTTTTCACCCTAATACCTATATCGAATATAAGAACGAAATAGGTAACTCAATTTAAATGAGCAATGTTTTGCTGTTGTTCACAATTGCCATGAACTTCTTAGATTGAACTCTTTTTATAATTTCTTCGCTTTTCTCTAAAGAAGCACAAAGTTGGAAATCAATTTCATCTGGTTGCAAGGACAGTAGACATTATCTGTAATGTATAAAAGTGTCAAACTAGAGTAGACTAGAGTACTGGATACTGCGTAATATTTTCTAAAATTAATAAGTGAATTTTCGGCAGAAGTCCATCGAAATCAAAGAAAACAAAATCATTCAAGTTCCCAACTAAAAGCAAGGAGAAGCGTGAGAAATCTCGCGACAAAGAAAAGGTATTAGAAGATGCAGCAAAGCAAAGGGAGAGAGAAGAAAAGGAAAAGAAAAAAGAAAAGGAACGGGAGAAGGAGAGGGAGAGAGAGAAGAAAGAAAAAGAAAAACGTGAAAAGTTGAGAGAAAAAGATAAGGTTAGACTAATCTGATATTTAAAAATTTATTTATTTATGCGGGAGGAGCCGCGAATGGCCATCTAGTTCATTATAATTACTATTGCTTGCGTGTAAACACATATTTTTTGTGCTCATCTTTGGCTTGGTACAGTCAGCATCAGAAGTAGATGAACAACTCAGGTGTCCAAATAATTAAACACATTCAAGATACCAAAAACATCTATGCAACAAAACTGTTCAAATTGTTTTGAGCATCAGAAACTCCAAATATATCTGAGCAGTCACAATGTCAAATATTTATTTACAAACTAAAGGTCTATGGTAAGTAAACAAGCTAAACATTCAAAGGTAACTAAGCAACACGTTATTCAGAAAGTCAGGATAGCAAGGTAAAATGAATTGTATTTGATTGTACTTAGAGTCATAAATTAAAAGTTCAAAAATAGATACAATGTGTACTATTGTGTCAATACAGCATTTTTTCTTTTTCTTCATATAGCTATATTCCTTTCATTTCGTGTGTGACGTCATTGACGTGTCTTTTGTTTATAATATAATCTGATGGTCAAGTTATAGGAAAACATCGTAAGGAAATTGAAACGAGTATTTATTCCACGCGAAAGCCATTAAATTCGAAACAATTAATTTGAATGAAACGAACATTTTTATTTGCTGCATTTTCTAGTATATCATCAGGAATTGAATTCGTAATAAATACCTACCAAATACCTCGGTTCATTTTAACCATGTTTCGGATTGATAACAATGCTCAAAAAAGTACAAAACCTGTTAAACGTCAATTTAATTACTCGGTTAAAAGATATCTGACGATGTAAAATCAGCCCGACTAAGCACGCACTGAGTTTCAATATGATTTTACACAAGCGGTTTCAAATGCTTCTTTTTCTATCGTGTCGGCACGAGCTATACAAGAATAGCTCATGCCGTGGTGAAAAGATTAGCCAGTCAGCAAGGATGGTAGCGAGGCTGACTGCCCAGGGTGCGCCGGACGTACTGAAGTATCGTCACTCGTGGAGACTCTTTTCATGCACCCCTTTTTTTTCAAATGCTAAAAGCACCATACAGCTTATCTATGAACATGCACTGTAGCCTGATTTTAGTAGTCAGTTATCATCGAATCGCATCGAATATACCTTTACCCAAAATCTAGCACGATACGTTTTAAAAGTCATTTTAAAAAGAACCGCTAGTGCGTGCGCTGGTAGAAAAAGCCATACGCGTTACATTTTTTAGTGGCTCACCGCCTGCCTTTAATTGCAATGCCTGCATTTTAATCTTAATAATGTCGCAGGACACTGTACACCTTACAGCGATAACACACTGGTATGGCGCGGCGGTCGAATCCATATTGCAACAGAGAGACCCACTGGCAGTGCGAACAGTAGCATATACGTGCGTTCGGTTTTTTTGAAGCGCGAAATGTAACGCGCTTGAAAGCGCGCATGCAAAAACTTAAAAAAAAAGTAAAAACCGACTACAAAAAACATAAAAATTAACAGTTTCAGAAGTCGGTGGCTACAATTTTTTTCAGTGTAGAATTGCACCGTCTTTTGAAACTGTTAATTTTATCTTATGGTAATTATTTTACTCCATATAGTTTTTTTTTGAAGCTGGTTTTTACTTTTTTATAAGTTTATTTTTTATTAAATACGTTTTAGTGCCATATATTAAACTCTCTCTCCTCCATACTCTCTCCCTCTCTCTTCATAATCCTTATTTTTGACTTTGCCGTAGTCGGATATAATAAGCCCTTTCATGCTATACCTTACACGACATAATTCAAACATTCCGGAGAGTGGGGGCGGGGGGAGAGTTCCGTTCCATATCTCTGAAGTTCATGGTCTAATCATAACAACATTTATAAGGGACTAAACGGAAAGTACCTATACCCTCTCAAACAAAAAATAATTTTTCAAATCGGTTCATAAATGACGGAGTTCTGAGGTAAGAAATATAAAAAAAAAAATTACAACCGAGTTGAGAACCTCCTCCTTTTTGAAGTCGGTTAAAAACGAGCATAAAACACCAAGGTCTGTAACCGCCCTAAAACGGCTAGGTTTGTAACCGGCCTTAGTATCACTGAGCAATGTATTGAGAAATGGTTATTGTTTACATATTTTTGAACATTTTGGTTGCTTAGTTACATTTGACTACCTCAGTTGACAAGATGATTTGTTTGCATAGAAATATTTGAATTGCGAGTGTTCAGATGATATTGATACATTGGATGCTAACAATAATTTGAACGCTATTTTTGTGCAGATGTTATTGTGTTTTTGAGAGTGTAGAATTATTTGAGTACCTGAACTGCTTCTATATATCTGATGGTGACTGTACCTTTCAAATGATAAGTTCCATTCTGGAATTTCCTCCTTATGAACAAGGTGTAACATAAATAAGGGCACAACCTTTTAAGGGGTCACTGTACTCATCATTATGAACAACTTTTACTATGGGACCAAACATGAAATCGCAGAAAAAATCAGCTGTTCTCTACATTAATATTCGCATAACTCGTCAAAATGTAGGGAACAGCTGATTTTTTGGTCCCATAGTAAAAGTTGTTCATAATGATGAGTACAGTAACCCCTTATGAGGTTGTGCGTTATTTGTGTTACACCTTGTATATGATTATGATTTTATCGGATCAAAAGAGTCAGGGTATACCAACGTAGTCGCGGCAGCCACTTGGCTGACATTATATTCCTTAAACATCAACCTATTTCTTCAGAAATGATTAGTAATCATTTAAACAAAACAATCTTTATTTTACAATTAAATCATGCGATCTCGATGGGCCACCCACACACAAGCAGGTTTTGTGATTACACAATTATACATATAATTTCTCCTTTTTTTCAATTTGTTTATTAATTGTTCATTTTTTCCATTATATTATCAGGTTAATGTTCTCTACACGATTTCAATAGGCATATTACTAAACCAGTGATGTCTCATTGTACTAGGGACTGTTGATAAACGAAACTAATGAATTAGAAAAACCAGCCATGTGCGTGTCGTACACACGCATTAACTTAGGGTTTCGTAGCATATACTACGATGTTAAACTCAAACCTCATTTATTCAAAATAGACAGAATAGACAGCCCCCAAAAAAATCCGCCCTTCACCGCTTCCTAGTGTTTATGCTGTGAAGAAAAAACGGCGCAACAACTCCCCAACAACACAGTTCTAAAGCCAAACTAGAGACCCATTTTTTTTCTTTGGATCCTCCTCATAGGGAACGCGAAAGGTTTTACCTAGGGTTTCTGTTTTCACGACATATTTTATTTCTCGAATCGTTCGAGAAATTTTTAAAAACCTTAAAAAAACTGTTTCTGGGGTACTCTTGAAAGTAGTTTATTTATTCGATAGCGCTATTGGTTCGATAAACTGACACATTGCGTTTCTGGACACCGCAGTCAGAAGTTGGTTTTAGTTCAAACTTCAGTTAACTTGACTGACCAATTTTGGCCGTTTATCGGTTCCATAACTATATTTGTCGTTTTATATCACATTAGAACAAGAATACTTGAAGTTATAGGTGTCTATTTCGCTTGCCGCGCTTCGTAATCAGTACGATTAGAAGCCAGAATACAAGGATTATGTAACTTTTTAGCCAATTTTACAATAATAAAATAAAATTTCGGATTTATCGAGTTCTCGAGATTTTTTTTCTCGCCTGTCGTTGGTACCTATGATTTCTCAAGTTTTCTCGAGCAGAAACCCTAGTAATGCCGGACTCTTACTGTTCCTTCTCCTGATCTACAGCCGGGGTCGTGGCATTCGCTGCTGCATGCACCGCAACTCGGCAGGTTTCGTTCCGCCAGCCCCCGGCGGCCCTCCCTATCTGTGGGGCCTAACCCGACCTCCTGAGAGGCGAGCGCGGAACACAGCGCCTTCTCGGATCTGTGGTCGATCCTTGTTAGCGATTATTATAAATGCGGTGCTTTCTATAACGTGTCATACGAGCTTAAACACGATGGGTCTGCAACTATAACGTTGCGGAGTGATCATCGCCACCCTGAGCTACCTTCCAAGTCCCTCTTGTCAAAACAAGTCACAAGGCAAAATCAATGGGCCTTATTACAAAAGATGGTTAAAACCAAGAATAAGGTAAACCCAGCTTTAAAATATGCCCATCACTTTCTTATGTCATATAACAAAAAGAGACGGGGCTATTTTAAAACCTAGGTTTTTCTTAGACCATCTTTTGTAATAAGGGGGGATGGGTCTGCAACTATAACGTTGCGGAGTGCTGATCGCCACCCTGAGCTACCTTCCAAGTCCCTCTTGTCAGAACAAGTCAGGAGGCAAAATCGATGGGTCTGCCTGATTATTGGCTATTTTGGAGTAGTGTTAACAAACTTCTGATCTACACCCTCAAACAGATCAACTCAATGGTACCCTAATATTGTATTATCATTAGGTTTACATATAGGTAATGTTAAAAATTTCAAATCAATCGGACGAGCGGAAGTGGAATAAACATACATTGTATGGCAGATATTTCTACACCGACTGTGAAAAGAGCTGATTATCTTGCAACGGCTGATCCAATTTCCATTAAAGATAGGCTATATCCACGTCGATTATATTAGCTCTCAAACAAAAAAGAATGCATTAAAATTGGTTCATCCGTTTCGGAGTTACGATGCCACCCAGACAGACAGACATAGGCTTCAAACTTACACCCCTCCGACTCAAAATTATATCATTACCCCACCTTCTAATAATTGTTTTAATATACTAAATAGCAAAACAGAAAACGTACAAACAAGCACTTGTATTAAAAAAAAAAGTATTTAAATATAATAAAAAAATACTACTATAAATGCGTGTTTATGTTCAAAAAGTTACCTTTAAGTACAGCATATTTAGTTCTTTGCTTTTAGTTATTTTCGACAAATTACTTTAATTTGTAATTAAATAAAAAATTATTTAAGTACATTTTAAAATAAAATATTTTTCTAATACATTTTAATTACTTCTAAACAGCATTTTTGTCAGACAAAAATGAAAGAAAAACAATAACATTCAAAAATATAATAATGTTCTAATGAACTCTGAACAAAGCAGAATGAACTTCCAACTTGTACTTACAAAATCGCCAGAACTAGCATAAACATTGAGTCATTTCACGACCTTGCATTCAGGGTTGCTACCAAAATAATCCTTACTCCCTTTACATAAGGATCAAATTATACTGAAAAGTGAATTGTCACATCTATTGTCACAGTAACCTTGCAATCGGCGCATTTAGTTATTAGAAGATCAGCCTTTGTTTAATCTGAAGTTACTCTAGAAAAAGATAGATTTTTTATAAATAAATAGTTGATAGAATTAATGTGTGCACGTGGAATAATCCTTCTACGTCAGGTTAAATTTTCGCGGTTCAGCAGTTGATACGTTTTGCATAATTTCACTATTCAGTAGGTGTAGCTTCGACCTTGGATAAACGGCGACAGAACGGTCATGGTTTGCTCAGTTGGGTCTTGAATGCGCGTCATGCATCACCTACGCAATGTTTTCACTAAGGTACTTCGATTTTACGTGTTCTTTTTTTGTTTATTTGTTTTTTATTAAATTCGCGCTAAATCTTGACGCTTTAGAATTTTTATTTACCTGTGAATATGTAGTGTGTGGTTTGTGAAATAAAATCGGTCATGATCGTGTATTGAAAGTTGATATGTAACGTGGTTTATGTTCATCAGTTATTAAGTTTATTTATGACTTGAATATAGGGTGCGTACATAAGTTGTTTATACTGGCAAATAGGTTTACCGGTATTCTTGGAATGTGATATTTTTATTTTACGGGATATACCGTATCTTTTACGTTATTCATTTCTAAAAAGTTTACTAACAAAACATAAACAATACAGGAAAAGGAAGAGAAAGCGAAGTTCAAGTTAGAATCTAAGGAGAAACTAAAAGATGAGAAGAAAGATAAGACTAAAGATAAGGACAAGGATAAGGTGAAGGAGAAAGAAAAGGAAAAAGTTAAAGAAAAGGATAAAGATAAAAAGGATAAGAAGTTGACGAAAGTTCCTTCTACCTTCACTTGTGGGATACCGTTTGAAGAAATATTTACTTTAGGAGGTAAGCGATATATAATTTTTTTATTTAGGTATATCTTCACTATTTATCCTTCGACATTTTTCGTGTGGCCTAAATACTATTTTCGACACGATTTTCAGAGAACATCTGCAAAATACTGTGCTTATCTGCTAATCAATACGCTATATCTGTAGATACTACGTTTTGTTCAAAACAGTTCGGTAAAAAACGTCCTTCCGAACAGACTAACACGTTTCTAATATTAGCGGAATTAGGTATTTTAGTGAATCTAAAGCGCCAAACCCAAGCAAGTTTTAGTGACGGAGGTCGGATGTGACTGCCCGGTTGGTGTAGTGGTCGCAAGCGCGACTGCTGAGCGTGAGGTCCTCGGTTCGATCTCCAGGTCGGGCAAAGTGTTATTGGGTTTTTCCGTGTGGAATTTCTCAGCCTGGTGTCTAGATTTGTGCCCGGTTCATGGCAATAGGCTCGCCCCTATTACATGGGACTTAAACATAACGGCGAAATGAGGGTGTACCGTACGTCTGGCATGATGTTATGTTATTGTGTCTACAGTTTGAAAATCGGTTACAAGTCAACTTGCGCGGTAATACTTGCTATTAGATTTGGCGTTTATTAAAACGCCAAAGCAAATCAATCAATATTTAATAATTATACCCTTTTCACCTCTCTCTACAAAACGTTACCATACAGCACAGACACGTTTGGTGCAGTGGCTAAGCGATTGGCTTCTGCGCTACGGGTCGTGGGTTCGATTCCCACACGGAACAAAAATTTGTATGGCCTACAGATGGTTGTTTCGGGTCTGGGCGTTTGTTTGTGAGATTTGTGCCTGTAAACGCACCCACGATACAAGAGAAATCTTAGTGTGGGGCAACGTTTTTTTATAAAAAAAAAACATGGGTCATATAGCTATTTTACGGTTTTTGATGATGTCGTTTACGTTTTTTCGATAGCAGTCTCCTTACGGCTGCAATTTACGGAATGACCGCTATGTCAGGACTAATCTTTCGTTGAACAGAGGATAATAATGCAATTTAACAAAGGTCAGTAATGTATACGATTCGTTGAGCAGATATACGGTAGTTTGATTATGCATGCAATGTTGCATATTTATTGATGTAGTTAAGAAATTGCGTGGGCTAATGTCATAGGGTTGTGCAAACATGTTTTTGTTGGAAGTCTAACAAAACAAGGATCCTTTATACAGCATGACTGGGGGCCAATTCTACTAACAGAAACTTTTATCAATTGCAACTAGGGTTACCATTTAGAAATTTGAAAAGTCCTGACAAAAAGCCTGACATTTCAATAAAAGTCCGGACATTTTAGTCACAAAATGCAAACATACGAAGATTTGTTGTTTGATCTCGTTAATTGATTGTTAAAGATTTATACATATTTTGTTTTTAGATGAATGAGAAGTTACTAAAGATGAAAAAGTTATTTGATATTACATATAAGTAAGTTTCATTACTCGTATTCCATCTAAGCCAAAAAATCCGGACAAAGTCCGGATAAAAGTCTAGAAGTCCGGACATGTCCGGACAAATCCGGACGGTTGGTAACCCTAATTGCAACTGAATTGTTCATTCAGACAATTCGTCACCCTCTGCGCTAACTATCGTAACTAGCAATTGATAATTTTTCAGAGAAATTATCACAGAGTAACGTATCTGCTTCAAATGAATAGAAATAAATAAATAGATACCTTAGGGCAACTACTAACCAAGCCAAGATCATTATAATATAAACTTTTTATTAATTCATTAATAAAGCCACAGCTAACGCAACTGAAAAAATATAAATTGCTAGATACGACAATTAGCGTGGAGGGTGACGAATTTTCGTTTACGAAAACTGTCAAAATGTTTGCTTTTGTTGTCAAACAATTTCATAGTTTTGGTAAACGAAAACTGTCTGAATAAACGATTCAGTTGCAATTGTTAAAAGTTTCTGTTAGTAGAATTTTGCTCCTGGTTAGTCACTTTACATCCGAAAACCATCTTCTATCGTGACGGCATGAGCTATAGAAGAATAGGTCATGCCGTGCTGAAAAGATTAGCCAGCAGTGGCGAAGGCTCCATACAACTCGATTCCTATCGGCTTCCGTTTCGAAACAAGTAATTACTGGAATTCACGCATCACACTTGAGCAAGGTAAGCATGTTTTGGTCCGGCTTCCCTTTTAAGAAAATTCACCCTTCGCTACTGTTAGCCAGTCAGCAAGGTTGGTAGCAGGGCTGACTGCTCAGGGTGCGCCGGACGTACTTAAGTATCGTCACTCGTGGAGGCTCTTTTCATGCACCCCCATGAAAAAAGAACCACGAAAACCATGAACTGTGCTCATCATTCTGTACAATTTTTACTAGAGGACAAACTGTGAAATCGTGAAAAAATAATAGCTTTTCCATACAGAATAATCACTGTTGCTTATCAAAATGTATGGAACAACAACTTCTTTTTTAGGGTTCCGTACCCAATGGGTAAAACGGGACCCTATTACTAAGACTCCGCTGTCCGTCCGTCCGTCTGTCACCAGCCTGTATCTCATGAACCATGATAGTTAGACAGTTGAAATTTTCACAGATGATGTATTTCTGTCGCTGCTATAACAACAAATACTAAAAAACAGAATAGAATAAATATTTAAGGGGGCTTCCATACAACAAACGTGATTTCTTTGCCGTTTTTATAGATAATGGTACGGAACTCTTCGTGCTCGAGTCCGACTCGCACTTGGCCGGTTTTTTTTATGAATTCAGAATTTGTCTCACAGTAAAAATTGTACAGAATCATGAGTACAGTTCATGGTTTTCGGATATAAAGTGAATAGCCAGTCATGCTGTATTATCTAGAAACTTCTGCGTCTAACTGGCCTTGAGTACGGATTTTATGAGCCTGCATTGTCCTACTCCAGGGAAAACGACTCCCTTCGATTTGGCAGAATGGAAGGGAGTCGTTTCAGCAGAATGGAAGTGGACACTTTCCTTAGGTCTTTTAAGATTAATGACCAATCTTTTAAGAGAGCTGCTTTCTGTAAATCTTTTCCACTTTGTCCAGAGGCGGACTACCCGTAAGGCCGACTAGGCACGGGCCTAGGGCGACCAAATAAGAGGGGGCGGCCAAGCGCGGAAAAAAAATCTTAGCTCAGCAATGGTGTTGAGAAAGGGGCGGTTGGTACTACACGTCTTAGACCGGATGATACTACCTATACTAATACGGCCTAGGGCGGCCAAGACTGCTAGTCCACCTCTGACTTTGTCAAAAGTCAGAATTCTACTTTCTGCGCAGATCTCGCGCACAATATTACAAATGTTTTGGTCTCTCATTGTACTGCAGAATCAACTATCGCAGAATGACGCGCATAAAGGATAAACACCCTATGTTTGATTTTGAGTTTAACATACTTCTGATAAACATTCCGATCAAGAAAAGGACTATTGAAACATCAGCGTCAGCAACTTACTCAAGATATTCCTTTAATTTCAAGTTGCTAATTGAAAAGTGTGCATAGCCCCTTAACGACAGGACAAAATTCAATTGCTTTTGTTTGGTTGGTTTTATTTGCTGTTTTAGCGCCTCTAATATTATCTGAAAAACCTTAATCGGTACAGAATTATCTGCAATGCCTAAATGGAGCATTCTTTTCAAGGTAAATGATAACATGGTGTGTAAACATAAATTCTTTGGGACAATTGTCGTACAACGTTTGTTGTTAGTTACAATCTCACGATTTTCTGGTCAAGTCGTGCTTTTTGTTCATTATGAACCCGTTTATTAACGGCTTTTCTATAGGTGGTAAGTCTTTTTTATTTTTAAGTTGATTTTCATTTAGAATGTCTATCCTTTCATCATTGTTGTATCGCAAAACTTGCTGACAAAATCAATTTGCTAATTGCTAACCTAGAGAATCTATGTTTCACCACGTACATTCAAGCACAATCTGCAAATGATACGGTGCAATTAAATAGTAAGAACTCATAAAAATACTATAAAGTTACCATGACGGGTGTAAACAGAACTCGCGTGTATAATCACAGACATGACGTGTTCTCCTTTGCATTTTTAATCTGCTTTAATACTTTTATAACTTTGCCTCTCTGAACTGAGGAACAGAACGCTTAATTCCTGTTTCAAAGCGATAAAGTTATTTTCATCGTCATCATCATTCAGCCGAAAGACGTCCACTGCTGGACATAGGCCTCCCCCAAGCCATGATCGCTTGGCAGGCGGGTTGGCGATCGCAGTATGGTTGTTAAAGTACTCAGAGAACGCTGCTGCCCATCCTTTAGTGAATCCCTTAGTCGCCTTTTACGACACCCACGAGAAGAGATGGGGTAGTGCTATTCTTTACATCCGGCACCACACGTAACAAAGTTATTTTACGCGTACCAAATAACTTTGCCCCTCTGAAGTGAAGAACAGAACGCTCAAAGCCTGTTTCAGAGAGGCAAACTTATTTTACCAGTACTGTACATACATCTACAGTCATCAATTTTTTAATTATGTTAAAATAGCAACCTGACGAATATGTGAAAAATAGGTTTGCTTTTTTATAATTTTCGCATACGAAAACATGTTTTTCATACTGCAATTATATTTTGCTACCGTCAACAAGTATATTCTAGGGCATATCAAATCATTAACTAACGTGTAACCTGCAAGTATCGTCGTAGCCAATAAATCAAGTGTCCACATGTTTAAATTTCACGTCCAATCTGCGGTGCCATTATTTTGGCAGTGAATCGGACTGAACTTGCCAATTTATGGAATTGTAGTCCTCACTTTAATCTAGAGATATTTTGCTGTGATAATTGGATGTGATCGAAGGACACACGACGCACATGGCCTAGCAGATTACGTCAGTACATGCTTGGGAGCATCTTCAGTCAATTAAAATAACATTAAATTCGTAACTCTTTTCGATATTCCGCTTTACTTTTTCTCAAATATGTTAGGGTCTGCATCCAGGCCGTGAACTAGTTACGGCGGTCGGTGGTGACCTCTCGCTTCCAGCCGTAGTTCTGTCCATGGTCGGGAGCGAGAGTGCGTGGGAAGCCGTCGCCTCCTTTTGCGAGGAGGTGATGGCGACCAAGGAGGGAGCGGAGAGGGAGAGAGAGGCGACTGCTACTCTCCCTTCCCGCGCCAGACGCACCGGGCGCCGCCGGAGGGCGCGCGACGGTCTCCAGCCACCCTAGTGTGTGGCCTGCGAGCGACGAGTTAGGGGACCTGTCGCCCGACCAGTAACAGGCCCGAGAAGGCGTCGCATATGTGTTCCGTGCGCGCCTCTCAGGAGGACATGAGGCAGGGCCCCACCGAAGCAGAGGTCCGCCAGGGGCTGGCGGACCGAGGCCTGCCGGGGTTGCGGTGCATGCAGCTGCGAATCCCGCGACCCCGGCCAAGGGTCAGGAGAAGGAACACCGTGGGTTTTTAGCCGGTAAGAGTCCGGTATAACCCTTCGCCTTCCCCGGGCGAAGAGTATTAATGAGGATTGACCCAAAATAAAAATAAGCGTTTGGTTCCAGTCTAACCAGATGCGGCGGAATACCAGTATTTTACACGGAGCGACTGCCATCAGACCTCCTCAACCTAGTTATTGGGGAATGCCGATATCCTAAGGTTAGACCAGTTGTCAGACTTTCGGGCTTCTGGCTACCCGTAACGGCTATCATAAGTATGCGTATGACTTCCGGGACCAACGATTTAAGCTATCCGAGGCTCAGAGATATCAATTAAATTAAATAAAAAATGTAATATCAAAACACAATTTTATCGGATACATTTCGGAGAGTGTGATTCAGATCTGCATGATCTAATTCCCCCCTGCCATTTTTTCTATCCGACAGCCAGAAGCATGGAAAAGCGCCATCGGTTCATGGTTGATATGCCAAAAACCCGAACGAAGCGCTTTGACTCCACTTTCATTGTGAAAACCGCCAATCAGTGGAATGCGCTGCCCGTGTGGGTGTTCCCCGACAACAACAATCTGGGTGCCTTCAAGTCACGAGTGCATCGGTTTCTTCTGGGCAACCGTGCTCCAGCGTGCTCCATCGTAGACCGCATCATCGCTCAACATCAGGCGAGATAGCGGTCAAACGCAGGCCTATTATCAAATTAAAAAAAACAACCAAAGTGACTAAGATAGGACAACGGATTGACCCAATCCAATTACTAAGTATATCTGTTCACCATGATAGTGCAAGAGTTGGAATAAGCCAATCCGTTGGGCCCTTTAATTAAACCAAGTACACTGTGTACTTGGTTTAATCAAGAGGTCAAAAGGTATAATAGTAATAAGCAATCCACATTGTTGCGCAAGCGCCTTATCATTGTTGGGACATCCTTTTGTAGGGATTTCAAGTTTATCTCGTTTCATAGCTATATTCAATTAATTCAATCTGCTCTCGTGGCAGCACGAGCTATACGAGAAGCATGCTGTAGAGAAAAGATTTGCTACTGAGCAAAGTTAGTAGTGGAGTTAACTACCCAGGGTGCGCCGGACGTACTTAATGTCGTCACTATGGAGGTTATATTCAATTATTTTTTCCTATTTCAGTGGCGTTGCCAATATTCGGAGTGCCGCTGGCGCAATCTGTGGAACGTTCGCGATGTCACGACGACACCGGTCTGCCCCTCGTCGTTCGAGACAGCATCGATTACTTGCAGGTACTCATTGATTATGGCTTAATCTGCCTTCCTAATATTTTAAATATGATATGTTTACGTATAAATGACCCTCTGAGGGTGGCGTCGTGACGTTTACTCAAAATGGCTGAGCGGCACGAATTACTGATTCTTGCAACAAGTCAACTCAAAACCCGAGACATTAAACCCAATATATTTATGGAAACGTATTCCTAACTTTACCTAGAGATATTTTGCCGTGTTAATTAGATGTGATCTAAGGACACAACGCACAAAGCTTAGAAGATTCCACAATGTAAACTTAGGTGGTAAACTTAAGAAATACTAGATCATTATGGACTTTGTCGGGCACAGCGAAAATAGTAGGGGAGAGGAAGCTTTTACATATACAAGGTTAGTCGGAAAGGGGGTACTAATCCGAAAGGGTGTTAAAGTACCCATAATAGTGAATAACTTTTGTTCTACAACTTTTCCCAAAAGTCAATAGTTTAAGAGAAACAGCTGAACAAAAATCTCAAAAAAAAAAACTTAAATATCTGTCTATCCTCAGTAATGATCAGCTGTGTTTACATTTTAGGTCATATTTGGATTGAAGCACCATTTTCTGAATTTGTAACTAAAGAAGGGATGAAGAATTTTTTAAAAAACTAAAATAAAAATCATTTTATTTGGAAAAAAAATTATCGAATTTTGAAATTTTAACACTTGCTTTCAAACAGTCATCAGCGATACTATAAGTGGGCTTCAGATTAGTACCCCCTTTCCGACTAACCTTGTATATAAAAATAAATCGCCGAAATGTATGTACGCGCATAACTTCCGAACGACTGCACCACATTGAATAGTTCTTTTTTTGTGTATTCGTAATTGTCAGGACAAGGTTTGAATAAAAGAAAATTTTAAAAAAATCTAACAGTTTTTTTTAATCTCATAATATGAAAAGTCAGTGGGTGAATGAGACAGAAGACTGCGAGAGATCTTCAATATATTGACAAAATATTGACAAATTGACGTTCAGTTGTTCAGCCAGCAAAAAAAATATGTCGGTACGAAGTTCGCCGGGTCAGCTAGTTATCTATATAAATGTTCCTATCCAATAGTTACCATACCTTACCCATACTACAATAATTGTTTATTTTGTTCTCCAAGAGGTCAGCTAGGAACGTCGAAACGACCTATCATTGTGAATTATCATAGCATTAACAATTTATAACAATATCTACAAAATAGATTTATTTATTATTATTATGACTACATAATTAGAGTCTCAAGCATTTGTCACAATGATTGACATATTTAATAAGACTTTGACACAATGATTGACATTTACATGATTCGATTACGACGGTACAATACACAGGAACGTTTGTTTATGCACTCGGGTCAAAAGGCTGCCCAGCCTATGGATTTAAAGTTTAAAAGCAGAAATCCTTTACTGCGCGAAATAACTAAGAATAACACGGATTCTGTTGTCTTTGTGATCAATTAACAGTCGCGGACTTGAAATGTTTACCACCCTAAGGTCTATAATTGCTTGCACATTACATTTTATAAGGTCGCTCGCAAATAATTATTATTGAAAAGGCAAAGATATTTTTTTCTTAATTGACATAAAAAAGGTTAATTTAAAGAGGCTATACATATACTAGGTAGGTAGCATAGAAAAAGAAATCAACCTATTTATAATCGTAAATTCAATCAAGTTCGATCTATACAACTTTTGACTAGATACACATACCTAAAAAGGAGTTCATAATATCATAAAAAAATAAACTTAAAAAAAAAGTGACTTCAAAGAAATACTAAAAGGAGTAAAATAATTACCATAATATAAAATTAACAGTTTCAGAAGTCGGTGGCTTCTATTTGCTTCAGTGTAGAGTTGCACCGACTTCTGAAACTGTTAATTTTATATTATGGTAATTATTTTACTCCTTTTAGTATTTCTTTGAAGTCGGTTTTTACTTTTTTTTAAAGTTTATTTTTTATTAAATACGTTTTAGTGTCATAAATTTAACCCCCTCCTCTTCATAACCCTTCTTTTTGGCTTTGACGTAGTCGGGCATAAAAAGCCCTTTCAAATGATACCTTACACGATATAATGAAAACATTCCAAGGGGGGGGGGGGGGACACACGCACCCCCTCCTCTTTTCCAGTAGTCAGTTCCCAACAACAAATATAAACAAAGCAATATTAGTAATTTGAGAATTTTGCTTTGATCCGATGAAGAGTTCCGTTCCATATCTCTGAAGTTCATGGTCTAATCGTAACAAAATGTATATGGGACCAATCGGGAAGTATACCCTTTCGAACAAAAAAAGAATTTTTCAAATCGGTTCATAAATGACGGAGATATGAGGTAACAAACATAAAAAAAAAGAACAGCCTCCTTTTTGAAGTCGGTTAAAAAGTAAAAACCGACTTCAAAGAAAAACTAAAAGGAGTACTTAAAATAATTACCATAATATAAAATTAACAGTTTCAGAAGTCGGTGGCTTCTATTTGCTTCAGTGTAGAGTTGCACCGACTTCTGAAACTGTTAATTTTATATTTATGGTAATTATTTTACTCCTTTTAGTATTTCTTTGAAGTCGGTTTTTACTTTTTTTTTAAGTTTATTTTTTATTAAATACGTTTTAGTGTCATGAATTTAACCCCCTCCTCTTCATAACCCTTCTTTTTGGCTTTGACGTAGTCGGGCATAAAAAGCCCTTTCAAATGATACCTTACACGATATAATGAAAACATTCCAAGGGGGGGGGGGACACGCACCCCCTCCTCTTTTCCAGTAGTCAGTTCCCAACAACAAATATAAACAAAGCAATATTAGTAATTTGAGAATTTTGCTTTGATCCGATGAGGAGTTCCGTTCCATATCTCTGAAGTTCATGGTCTAATCGTAACAAAATGTATATGGGACCAATCGGGAAGTATACCCTTTCGAACAAAAAAATAATTTTTCAAATCGGTTTATAAATGACGGAGATATGAGGTAACACACATAAAAAAAAAATACAACCGAATTGAGAACCTCCTCCTTTTTGAAGTCGGTTAAAAAAGTGGTTAATGGCCATTTTGCTAGAATCGACACTTCACAATTTTAAAAACTAATACCACTAATACTTATGTAAGTTGATATGGCATCTTGAACCTTATTGCACACGGTGTGAGAAGGAATCGAATTTGAAATCTGATAAACATTTCGAGTCCGATCCGTACAGGTGTCTGATTCACCTAACTAAAGAGGTTCAGTTGCAGTTAAGTTTCGATCAAAACAACGCTTTTCTTTTATTCTCTTAATCGGCGATCGCTGTCAGTACGCTCTCGTGACTACAGCGTCACTACAATTTGATCGGCGCGGCATAAAATTACGTGATTTAGCCACCAGTTCGCCAAAAAAATGGTTTACCAGTCTAAAGTTGAACGTCTTTTGCAGGTCTTTGATCAATAAGAACTATTTTGGCTTGAAAGTTATTGTTTTTTAAACGACATTGTCAACCTGAGCGACATTTTGATAGCAAAGGACATTTTGTCAAAAGTGGTAAACTACTTTCTTAGCCCAACGTGAAAGTGCTAATTCAGAATACATTCTACCTCCGCACCAATACATCCGAATCCGTTCAGACGTTACGGCTATGAGTAAAAACCATCTAAACACTCAGGTCGTTAAAATCCTATGCATGAACCTCGTTTGCTAGTATGTTACGTACTCGCAACGGTAATTTTGAGTGACAGTATCAATGCCACGTCACGACCGCGCCGAGCTTTTCTTAACAGTTCTTCCTATACAAAAGAGCTCATTTATCATTTTAACGAAGACTATTTGTTTAAAATAACTGTTCAAGCATTGTTCTGCCTAGCCTTTCCCACGTATGTTGGGGTCAGCTTCCAGTCTAAACAGGGGGTCTACTCCCTAAGCACGAAGTCCGTGGTTTCGGCCTTAGTTACGAGCGTTTCCTACTCCCTATCACCTACGGACATACGATTATTTCGGGGCCCGAACTAAGAATGAATGACAACACGATTTGACAGTTGTCCCTACAACCGATGTGTTTTTGCCCGTCCGAAAAGTTGAACTTGACACTTGTTGTGTTCACTCCTAAGTACGTTTCGGGCTACTTTCGGACGGACTAACTTCGTTGACGGACTTAGGGAGTAGGCCCCCTGATGCGGCTGAATGCAAGTATTTTACGCGGAGCGACTGCCATCAGATCTCCGCAACCTAGTTATTGGGCAATACCGATATCCTAAGGTCAGACTGGTTGTCAGACTTCCGGACTTCTGACTACCCATAACGACTGTTATAGGTATTCTATTTTTTTATTTTTTTTTCAAATAATACGTTGCCCCATACTAGGATTTCTCTTGTATCGTGGGTGCGTTTAAAGACACAAATCTCACATACACAAACGCCCAGACCCGAAACAACAATCTGTAGGCCAAACAAATTTTTGTTTCGCGTGGGAATCGAACCCACGACCCGTAGCGCAAAAGCCAATCGCCCAGCTACTGCACCAAACGTGTCGTCAAATTCGTATGACACCCGAAACTGATGACTTAAGGCCTATCCGCACACTCACTCACTGACTCAGTGCTGCGCCGACATTCGCCGGAACGTCACTGTCACTGACGAGTACGGATAGCGTCATATAAAATGTATCGTACAATAACATATTTCACTGACACTGATCGATACGTTGCTGATCGGCACGTGTCGGCACTGTGCCGGCACTGTTGTGTGCGGATAGGCCTTTAACATTCTCTCTGAGACACGGATGGTTACCCATCCACGGACAGACCGGGACAAGCGCAGTTTAACCTTGCAAATTTTATGATCTGCGCTATTATTAATTAACCACAAGCCCTTCCTCCTCGAACTGTACAAGTATATATTATTTATTAAATTAAATAATCCAAGGAATTCTTACTCAAAACTGTATTGTTTCTTGTTTTTTTTATTATTTACACAGCAGACTTCCCACATTGTATTCAAAGATATTGTGTAATATACAAACAAACATAGATACCTACTTAGAAGTATCTGCGGTTCAGCGAGCCGTTTAAAGCTGATGCATTGTTGAAAAGAGCAAACAGGTGGTAGTCTTGAATTCTTGATAGGGGAATCCAATTCTGAAAAGCTATTATATAATTAACAGAATTTTTAAAAACCTTTTACTTGTAAGCATTATGTATAACGCAACAGATAATTATTTAATCGTAATTCGTAATAATATTATAAATGTGACAGTTTGTTTCTTTGTAACGCTTTCACGTAAAAGACGTTGGTTAGGGGCCAAAAAGTTATAGTCAAAAATTCTTTATTCAACTAGGATATTATATAACTTTTTCGAACGTCGTTCATGGAGGCTGATTGGCCGCTCGAGCTTGGGGGCTGGTGCACTGCCCCGACTAGCCATATGGTAGTTACGCCACTGCAGCAAGATTGGTAGCGGGGCTGACTGTCCAGGGTGCATCGGACGGACTTATGTATCGTCACTCGTGTAGGCTTTTTCAATGCAATCCAATACATCCAATGCAAACAGTGCTATTTCTTAGGCTTGGTATATGAGTAAGGCAATACCGTTTCTATATCCATTTAACTTTAAAACATTGCTTCTTCTTTTTTTTTCAGGCGCATGGTCTAAAATCGAATCAGATCTACCGCACGGAACCTGACAAAATAAAGTTTCAGCAGCTGAAGAAACTGTTCACAGATCGTGGACCTACGTTTCCTTATCATTGGGATGTGTCTGTGGCTTGCTGTATGCTAAAAAACTTTATTAGGTGAGAAAAATATTTTAATTGTCACTTAGGGTGTTACACATTCCCTACCGATACAATCAATGTCATCGGTTGATTAAAAAAAATGAGCAGCCGACATCAACCGACAGTAACTACACCAAATCGATCTGCCGAATCACTCGACTTTTATCGATCTGTTATCGAGTGATGACAATCGGCTCTCGCGTGGTCCCTACGCCGCCGCTCCCAACCGTTCAAATGTCGATGGGTATTTTATCGATCCTTATCGTTCGATCAGCCAAAGCTACCACACCAATCGATCCACGTCGATCGGGTGAGTACGGTAACCCCTTTGTTCAACCTATCCACTGTTATAGTTAGGCCATTTCCAATAGAGAGGTTTAGCTTTGAGCAAGCCAAATGAGAACGATTAACCCAGTCACCAACCGAAGTTCTTTGGGCTGGCAAGTTCATTAGTTATCCCGCAATCGGTCATCAGAACCTCGCTGCTGAGGGATTTACGTGTATTGTGAGATTTGGGGAAGCCAAATAGAAATTTTGAATTAAATGTGTAAACTTTTTCTTACAAGCTTTGTCATAACGAATACGAATAGTTTATTTTCTTTAACAAGTTTTGAATATTTGATATTAGGACACTTCGCATTTCCACAGCTTAGATTTAATAGATACAAAAAGCTTAAGTTATTTCCATTTTCATTGGTCTTGTGCTTGTTAATTTACCCCATTACTTGTAAAATATTGTCAGTTTTAAACACTGATTAAATTATATCTATCCTTGTCATTTGTATGCTAGTGAATAGAGATGGCAATAGACTTAAGAGCCATTGTGTATAGGTAAGGTTGATAATGCATTGTCCCTCATACAGGCTTCATACCATTTTATAAACATACCATCTTACCATCAGACAAAACTCATATTTTGAACTCTATTTCTTAATCTTTACCTTTTTTTTTGCAGTGAACTCCCGGACTCTATACTAACGCAAGAGTTACACGGTCAGTTCGAGCAAGCGACTGCGATCGCCGAGCCTCAACGCGAAGCCACCATGTTGTCTCTCATAGCTAGATTACCGCCGCCGAACTACAGTCTGTTAGGATGGCTCATGAGGCACTTTGAGTGCGTTGTGGCTAATGAACAGGTGGGTTGAACCAGGGAAGAAAGAAAGAAAGATTATTTAATTTTTGCGCCCATATTTGACGCCCTAAAAGCGCCCACATGTCATCATATCTGTATTGCCGCGTATCATTATCGCTAGTGTGGACAGATGATGATACGCGGTCTCTAGATACCGCTCTGATACGACCCGTTGCATCTCACGGTCGGCTTTTGCTGCGGAGCTCGATACGATACGAGGATAAATAAGGTATCCACAACTAGATACGGAGCTCAATACGAGATATACCAAAATGAAACATTGTATTTGCCTTAACTTTTACGGTCGTCAAAACCATAGCAGCCCTTAGAAGTCCACTACTGAACATAGGTCTCGGAATAACACAGTACGTTGCTAATAGCAGACAAGAGGACTCTTCTATACATACATCCTCCCAATGTCATTTCAATCACATTTTACGATACTCGCGAGTAAAGAGAAACGTTAGGGGATAGCGTCTAGGATAATGATTATGACGAACTACTGCAACGTAATTTCAATCAATTGAGTACTCTCTTCGGCAGTGATACCCTAGCTGTTGAAACTTGCCTCCCAAAGCAGAAAGGTCTGAGATCGATTTCGGCCCGCACCTCTGACTTTTCGAATCACTTGCGTTAAAGATGATGAAACCTGCATACCTAAAAGGGCTAGAAAAAGTTCTTGATGGTGGTTGTAGGTTGTTAACCCACACCACGCCGGAGGTGGACTATGTCGTAAACACTACTGCTACTGCGAAGAGGCCTGTGCCCAGCAGTGGGAAAGTAATGGGCTGATTATAATGTACTTTGTTAGTACAATCCTTTCAAATGGATTTCAAATAGCTTTTTACTAATAAATGTGCTTCGTTTCAGGCGAATCACGCAAACATTCAAACGATAGCGACTGCCATGGGACCCGCGCTCAACATGTCGTTGAATCTACTCACTTACTTCATCTCTAAGGCAGAGAAACTCTTCCCTGACGTCCAGCTTACTAAGTAAGTCGTAAAAATAATAAAAAGAACAGAAATAGAACTCTCTAGCGGTCCGGCCCCCCGATTCAGAACCTTTTCGATAAGCAGTTGTCGATTCGGTTTGTTATTTCGTTATGTTTACGATCCTCGTAATGAGAGAAAAAGAGATAGCATGCCGAAACGTTCGGCAGCTGAGTAATCGGATCGTTCTGAATAAGAGGGTGGATGCCTATTCGGATCGTATTGTACTTTGAAACCAGAGTATTCCAGAGTACCTTGGCGATCAATACGAATGAAACCAAACGACTTCTATTCTTACGAGATAGTTCGGGTACTTAATCGGAATGAACGAATACGACTCGAGTCGTACATACAAGAAAAGATTCCAGTCTGTCGGCAACGCCTTTGACACCTTTCGATCAGATTGACCCGGATTCCATTGTTTATCTATTGTGTCTATATTTCCGGCGATTGATCTGTTAAGTCAGGGTCCGAGTCCCAGTACGAGCGTACCGTTAGTTGAATGTTGTTTACAGTGCAACTTTATGAAATACCTTTTGACGTTTCACATTCAACCACTCTGGTATCTAAACGGAAGATCGCCGTGCTCCGATTGGCTAGTGGTAAAATTCGACGGCCAATCACGGCGCCGAAGACATGCTTAGTCCAATAAATCTAGAAGTCTGACACCTGTCAAAAGGTATTTCTTAGATTTGTTGCACTGTAGAATATTTCATATTCCAACCGAGTAATCTGCGATTACCAATATTGGTGAACGAGTTAACTCCATTTGAGGCTACAAAAAGTACCGCCGTAATTCTAACCCCCTTATTACAAAAGATGGTTTAAACCAAGACTAAGGTAAACCCGGCTTTAAAATATATCCATCACTTTCTTATGTCATATAACAAAAAGAGACGGGGCTATTTTAAAACCTAGGTTTATCTTAGACCATCTTTTGTAATAAGGGGGTAAGTGTTAAAGTAAAAATAATAAAGATTCTTTACTATCTGTTCTCTTTCAGATACGTTCCACCTCTAGCATCCATTCCCCCTGACTTCCCCGAAACGGCCCCTGAGATCAGCCTTGAGCTGCGCAAACAAGAGTCCTTACTAAATCAGATACACGCTGAAATGCACGCCGGGTTCATCACTCCCGCTCGGGACCAACAACTGTGGGAAGCGCAGAGAATTGTTACCCAGCTAAAGGTAAGAGATATCGACATTTTAATTAGTACGTTTTTATGAAGACGTGGAGCTTAGCGCAGCGCATGATGCGAGGCGTAAAGCAGACAATTCAAAAGCACCAAATCCAGGAGTAAGCTGCGCGCGCAATTCTTTGGCAGTCCATTACTTACATAGTTCACTTTCAGGGAGACTTTTTTTTTTAATACTTTGCCCCACTAACATTTCTCTCATATCGTGGGTGCATTTACAGACACAAATCTCACATAGACAAACGCCCAGACCCGAAACAACCATCTGTAGGCCATACAAATTTTTGTTCCGTGTGCGAATCGAACCCACGACCCGTAGCGCAGAAGCCAATCGCTTAGCCACTGCACCAAACGTGTCGTCGTGTGTTTTTTTTCTATAAACAACATTGAGCTGCGCGAATACCTGGTGTGATGTGCGACTGGGTTAGTACAGGGGCCTAATTCTCCTAAAATAAATCTTGATAAATCACAACCGAACCAAGGCCGAACCGTTCATTCAGACAGTTCTCAATTTCAAAAGCTATCAAATTGTTTGACACAAAAAACAAAATCAATCATTTTGAAAGTTTTCGAAAACAAAAACTGACTGACGGTTGTGGTTCGATTGCGTTTGGCAACAATTTATTTTAGGAGAATTGGGCCCCTGATCATTATTAGCTTATGTGTAGTCGTTTAATTTTAAACATAGCGCAGCGCAGCACTTTTGGGGGGCGAGTCAGCACGTATGGCGTGATCCCTGATATGTTTTAAACAAACCGCAGCCACACGAAGCCCAGCGTAGCACGTTTTGTTTGTTTCCTCGTTATAATCGAACAGGAGCGAATTGACTAAACTGAGCATAGCATACGTAACACAGCGCAGCATAGGTCGACGTTGATTAATCACCCCAAAGCGGACAATTCAAAAGCGCCAAATTCACGAGCAAGTTGCGCGTGCAAGTCGTTGGCAGTCCAGTGCTTACTAAGTTCACTTTCAACCTGTGGGTACACCCGGTAGCTAGTTGACTTCTGCGAAACGTACTAAGCAAGCAATGGACTGCAACTTGGCCGCAACAAAACTTGCTAGTGGACACGGCCCTAAACTAGGGATGTTACGGAGCTTCGACTCCGACTCCGATAAGTCGGAACATCCGGTTGATATTACACCTCCGGTTCCGACTTCGGCTCCGATACTTTAAAATCGGAGCTTGGAATAGGAGGTCGAAGCATTTTTTTTATCATCTACGCCTATATTATGTAGGTTTATTATTTTTAATTGAAATTAAAGAGGCTGTCTGAATGATGTATTTACTATTTTATTTTATTAGGCCTGTCCTTAACACATCTCTGTTCTGCTAACACCGAATCCGCCTCCGACTCCGATTCGGGTTCCGAATCCGACAAACCAAAGAACAATGATCACTCGGCTAACATGCTTGGACTAGTAAAATCTAACAAAACGTAACTTGATGAAACATAATGTCGTTTCATTCGCCTACATAAATATAAATAAGTACAGCCTTCAATATATTTTTAAAAGTTCGGAGAGACAAGATATTTTGCCACTTCCATTAACAGATTCAAAACGTGATGCAATTCCAAGTCCATTAAACGAATGCCAAGTCAACAAGAGTAGAAGATCAATCGGAGTCTGTAAGCAATGCAAAAATATAAAAAAAAGGGAAAATAATATAAAATCGCACAGAACACCAAAGAATATTGTAACAATAAGCGAGGAGAACACAGTCGTCGCCGAAACTACAACGACATGGTTACCATGGACACGGTCAGCGCAGAAAACCACAGATTAGTTAATAGTAGCTAGCTACAGAAAACCGTCAATTTATTTTTACTTGTCAAGAATAGGGAGGGACGTAATCAATCGGTTTATGACAGTATCGATTTTTAGATGTAAAATCATTAGTTTTTTATCTAATTCATGGCTATATTAAAACAATTTACCACGAAGTAACATCAAATTCTATTAGTGGCTAAGCTTAGTATAATATTGATGTGAGTTTATACGGTTGACATTGCCTGGGATTTTATTTCGATTTATGAAATAAAATCATAATAGACTAGAAAAAGTATGGACTTCTCTAGTAATGTAAGTAATTACGGATGCGTTCGAAGTTAGATATTTTATACAGCGTTCTGATAAATAAAATAGTATTTTTAAAATAAGATTATCTATATTTCCCCATCTTTTAAAAATAAACGAAGATATCCAATAAATACACTAACAATGCACTAATATATTGGTGACAGTTTCATCTCGGGAACAATTTCTAGTCCAAAGTGACCATTGTTCTTTAAAAACTCCGACTTCGGTTCCGATAAAACCACCTCCGTACTAAACATATATTATGTAGATGTATTAGAGCGTTTATGAAACCGCATGTTGTTTGAGTTATCGGCAGCGTCTTCATAAAAGAGGCCTTTTAACGAGAGTGGAAGGATCGGGAGGCCTTTGCACTGCAGTGACATAAAACGGCCTAAAAGTAAATAAATAATTTTAGACCGGTCACAGGTTAAAAAGTGATCAATAAAAATAAAAGTGATTAAAGTTTTTAATGCAATGAACAATCGGTAGTCTGTATTTCTACCGTATTACACAATTGCACCAATTCAACATACTCAATATGAGTTCATCCTAATCACTTTGCAGAATGGCCGACTCACGTCCGTTGTAAAAGGTGAAAAAGATTTTCTGGTGTATTTATGGTATTCATACTTAGCAAATCTCTTCTTTGAAACATATCCCATGCGTGCTCAATGGGATTTAAGTCTAGCGATTGAGCAGGCCATGGTAGGACGTTGATGTTTGCTTCGGCAAGTGTGTTTTAACGTCTCTGGTGGTGTTTGGACGTGCATTGTCATGCATAATCTGAAATGAAGCACCCAATTGGGTCCGTAAAGAAATGACAATATCCGAAACAATTATTTCATCGTAAATCTGTGCATTGAGATTGCCTCTGATCCCAATCAGTGCGAATCTTCCACCGATTCCAATACTCGCCCAAATCATTGTTCCACCACTACATGCATGGACTTCCTGACATGATCTTAAATGTTTTTGGCATCCAGAGGTCCTCCAATACCTTATAAGTACGTCTAGTATGGTACTCCCTTAATTCTCCTAAAATTTTTGGTCCGAAAATCATTATACATAACACGTTTGCTATAAACTACAGTAACCATAATGTTCAAGATCCCGAAATTTTGTTTAACATAATTATCTTTAGTTCTAACAGTATTCTGTCATAATATCGAGTACTATAATAATTGAATCTCCTAATTTTACATGACCTAAAGTCATATGTCCTAAGTATTGTGTTAAATAATGTGTATTACTCCGAATGTTCATTTATAATGAATGTTCATGTGAAAATACCATTTTTAAATTTTAATTTACATAGATTTTGGGCCAAACACTATCACTTGTCTTCCAATTGACTAATTTCAAGAGCGAGCGAAGCGAGCTCTTTGATTTGGGGCACCCCGACACGGATAGGTTAGGTTCGAAGGGGATGACGGGGGCTAAAGTGAGCGAGCGAACGAAGCCCCCGTCATTCCCTTCGTGTTAGGTTACTTTAACCTTTTCGCCGCCAACGTACACAAAACGCAATGCCTCGCCGAGCCAGAAATAGGAGCCCCGCTTTAGGACTTATAACTTTTATTGAAATCGGTTTTAAGTCTTTTGTATATTATTGATTGTAATATTTATGACAAACGGATTTAGGGCATATTGTATTTAGGGATTTCAATTTAATGGCATGTGATATTATGTTATATTAAGTTCGGGTAATTTATCATTCGGACAAATGATGATTAGGACAAAAAAAGTTATGGCACGTTAAATTATGTATAAAAAAGTTAGGTAATATACAATAGAGAACCGTCTAGTATCTGGTCTCATGCCAAAGCGAGATTCATCACAAAATCACACAACGCCGATCTTCTTCTGCCCAATTTCTGTGTTCACGAGCCCATTGTGAACGGGCCCTACGATATGGGCTCAATAGGTGGTACTCGTAGCGGCCTTCGGGAACGATTTCTAATGGTTTGATCGCTTACAATAACCATGAAGAGCGATGAAGCCTCGTAACCAACATCATCGCAGTCATTTTAGGATTCCGTCGAGCAGTGACGTGGTTAGTTTGTATGTGACGATCTCGGCTGCGTGTGGTGATGCGTATTCGTCCTCCATGGACCTCGGCTACGCTGCCAGTGATACGGTAAGCTTGTCCAGAAGCGACTTATTACACTCTGCGTAGTGCCCAGAACGATGGCCACAGCACGTTGCTGAGAGCCAGCTCCCAACATTCCTACGGCTCTGATCGTTATTTCTCGACTCAAGTGACGTCTTCTGTCCATAACAGCATTCATTTGTATGAATTCGACTCGGAAGTGTGGCAGAAATGGTACTGATTTTGTCTAAAACCCGTTGCAGGATTTTATAGGAATACGACTTTACAGAACATTTTCAACTTTTAATCGAAATTCTAAAACTGTTCTTTTTTTAAATTATGAGGAGGTAAGCTGGGAAATTATGAGGGGCTCAAAAAAAACAATTTAAGAACCTCTTGAGAAAAATTACTTGCAGTAATTCGCTAAAACTTGCTTAATCCCTAGACACTTGATGTGTGTATATTACTTTTGAGAGCCATAGCTAAGTAATTGACTTATATCAACAATATACTTGACCTATTCACCAAATAAGGTTTAAAAACTTGTGCAACCTATTTCCGGTAAGATATCGTAATAAATAATAATCTACTTCGCGCAAGTACTTAAAATTCAGCAACAATGTTATTGACGGTGTATTACCAAAACATTGATCATTTTCCTCATTATTTCTGTTTATCGTTTAAAAGGAATAACATACTTGTTAGCAATAGGTTTACATAACGACATTCATATTAGTCACACAGGTTTCTTATCGCGGTTGTCTACGATATACCGAACTATAATTAACTCTTCAATAATATTAAATAAAATAACATTTTTGTCACGTTTGATACCTGGAGCGTTATTTTTATGTATTATGTTGACAAACAGGCCGACGGCCCACGTGATGGGAAGTAGTTACCGCCTCCTTTATACACCTACAACATCAAAGGGATTGCTCATGAGTTGCCATACTTAGAGACAAAGATGAAAAGTCTCGTGTCTGTAATTTAACTGACTCCCATCATGTTCAATCCAGAATATAGCAATACTGCTTGACGGCAGAAAGAAGTATGGTCATAGTACTTCTCTGGACGATCTCTTTTACTATGCTCGTATACAACTAAAAGGTAAGGAGAGAAGAACTGTCGTACACCCGAAATTCGCTGATGACAGTCCCATTACCACCATGTTTGACAGTTTGATATACGGATTCGTGAGCGCAGTTTTTTTAAACAGATATTGAAAAGGTCTCATTGCTTTCCTCGCCTTTTTGGCGCAGTCTGGCGCATAGTACTACTTTTTATGGAATTTTTAACAAAAAAAAAAAACTTTAGGTACTAGTCGCGCGCAGAAGGTTTGCCGATGACTGCGCCTCCCACTTCACCGACCGCTACCCGCGCTCGTCTGAATCGTACCGACCATCGACGCGTGACGTCATGAGGCCATCGGCAAACCTTCTCCGCGCGACTTATATATGCGAAATAAATGTTTTTCTCTCTTTCTTTCCTCCTGTTTCCTGCGCTGCCCATCCTCATTTCGTCCTTAAATCGCCTTTTAAGGCATCCACAATAATAAAATGTTGACAATATTTAAACTTAAATATTTCCACAAAATGTCGAAACATTGAGAAGATCATTAAATTAATTGACGTCATGGATTCCCAAATGGTTTGCGTAACTAATAAACAAGACAAACTTGTTTCAAATCGAAAGTAACTTTAACATTAGCGTTCAAAATTAATTAGTGAAGCTTGACTGATGGCTATAGACAATCTTTAAACGTTTTTGAAATTAGATTCTATCTCACTATGAATTCTCGAAGTTTCTACGACAATCACCATCGACGATTGGTGCAGTGGCTGAGTGATTGGCTTTTGCGCTACGGGTTGTGGGTTCGATTCCGGACAGAACAAATATTTGTACGGCCTACAGATAGTTTTTCTGGGTCTGGGTGTTTGTGCATGTAACGATTTGTGTCTATACAGACACACGATACAGGAGAAATCCTAAAGAGTGGCAACATTTTAAAAAAAACTGTATTTGCATCAAACAGTGTGTAATTACGTACATAAAAACTCCCGTTAGATAAAATGTATTATGCAAAGACTTACAATATGATTTATTGGTGGCAATAATATGCTTTATACAATTCTGCCACATTAGAAATACTTTTTTGTATCGAATTGCTACTCAATCAAATCTTCTATTACAGAGAAAACTTCGCTCAGTACAAAAGTCAGTGGAACCATCGAATTCTCTACAACCACAACACGCATCTTTAGACGAAAGACAAGAAAACAAGGCAGAGGAAGAACCAGCGCGAAGAAACTCACAGCCTTCACAGCCGACACAGCCATCACAGCTGACACAGCCGACACAGCTTCCACAGCTGCCACAACCGTCACAGCTACCACAGCTGCCACAGCCGCAACAGCTGCCCGAAACTCGACACACACCACAAGAAACAATTGAAGTTAAAACACCGAACGAACCATTCCAAGAACCGAAAGACTCACCAAGCCAAGATCCCATATTCGAAGCCGAGTTCGAAGACAATTTCGAGTTCAAACTAGAAGCTAAAGAAACACCTGAACAAGAATTTCCTCCCGCAGAACCCATAAAAGAAAAACCCAAACTAACAGAAAAAGAACTAAAAGTATTGAGACTAGAACTTGAAAACGCCGAATATTTACAACTCAAGTCCTTACTGCAAGCGAAAATCAACTCCGAACAGTTTGAAATCGTGAAACTTAGAAGTCATGTTGCTTTGAAGAATAAGCAGGCCGAGGGCGCGCAATGTGCTAAGGATAGTAAAGAACTCAATTCACCAGAAGAACAGGAATTAAGACAAAAATTGATTAAGGAAAATGCATTATTAGAACAAAAACGAGTGAATCTGATCAACCAAATATTCCAAGAAAGAGTTGCTTGCATACAGCTGAAAATAGAGCTCGCTATGAAAGAAATATTATCGAAATCTTAAACTTATTATATGAAGTAATATTATGGTTGTTCCAGACTTGACGTGTAATGTAACCCAGTGATACGACTTACCATGTAGCATTACATTACATGTTGCGTAATTCAATATTCATAAAAATACGATTAGTCTCAAATATTAGTGTTAAGTTTATTTATGAAATATATTCGTTAAATGTTTTGTTAATTTTCGGCTTAGGAAGTAACATAGACAATATCAAATATATTGACTCTATGACATTGACAATGCAATCTTATCTTGTTAGCATTACTAAGACTGCAGTTATATTATATAATATTACATACACATTATACTACTAAAATATGACACGAAATAAATAATAATATAATTCTAAAGTTACTACTGTTAATGACAAGTTATTATCATAATGAATTGTATAACATCATAGAACTTACCGTATTCATTTATAGACTAATAAAACTATACTGATCAAATAAACAATATGGTACGAAACGAATTTATTGTCTTATTATTACTGATCTGCTTACCTCATTCACTTAGGCTTATCGCAATTAACTTCTTTTGCAAAGACAACTCCTAAGTTGCGTCCCCAAAAACCGGTATATTCCACTTAGTTCACCTGGCTGACATCACCTGTGTGAACCAAGTGGAATTTTTGGTGTCCTCATATCACCTCTGGATTCATTTCACCTAGGTACCTAATATTTTTTTTTGAATTTTGTGGACTTTACCACAAAATTAATAAAAAATAGTCGTCACTGTTCACCTGGGCGGTTTAATTCCAAAGTGAACAAAGAATACCAAATATGTCGAATTGCTTCAACTGGGTGAAATGAATTTGAGGTGAACAAAGTGGAATATACCGAAAAACCGGGTGCCTGCGTACCACTTTCCGTAAAATTATCATTTCCGCGGCAATATTATGTTTATACTATATCGAACCTACCGCAAAAGACGCGACTGTGGACCTCGAGAGCCATAATTTTAAAGGTTGAAACCGCGAATGTTCGAAAATAGTTCATACAAATGGACTTTGCTTCACAGAAATGGTATTAAGCTTTCCTTATACCGAATTATCGAAGCTGATAACAGTTTATCGCTGGATATTAGCCTCTCCAAATTGTGCTACAAAACCCGATGTTCCTACTTCCGTGTCCAGTATACCCGAGAAGTCTTCTTAGATCGTACTATCCAACTTACGGTGCGACCAACTCTTCGAACATCAAATTGGGTTTTCACCAGTGGCGGATTCAGGGGGATGATCACGTGCGACATGAACTGCCCCCTTAAGCCCACCTCAAAAACGTGAAATTTAACACACTTTTCACAGCGTTCATACGCCATGCCACCATACATATTGCTAGTAGATCTTCCAGGAGGGACTTCTGCATTATGATTGCACTAAGAATGAACCCTCGAGGAGGGTTCTTGGCATTAGGTTAAAAACAGTGTCATAAAACACGCTAGTACGTAGTAAAATAGGTTTCCAGGGGATCTTGTTGCTTGTTTTACGATGGTGGATTTTCTAAGAAAAACCTACATTTAAAATGAGCCTTCCACGAGGGCACCTGGCATCGCGAATGCGGCTAGAAGGTGTCCTCCCGGAGGGCACTGAATGTGTTAAAAGAAGCAGGTGTCATAGATAGGAGCCTTCACCACCCCCTGAGCTAGTCTGGACCCGTCTCTAATGATACCCCACCTTACATAATATGAAAGGTAAACGTGAGTAAAATATCTCTGAACAATCCAAAGATTACAGCTGACGTACATTATTAGCCCACCTTGGTACGAAATAACAAAATTTGCAATACCTACGTAGGTACTTTTTGTACGTGACGACGCAGACTTATTCTAGAATTATTGTTTCTATCTTACAATAATTATATACCAACGTTCTAATTGCATAACCATAATATGCCTTATCAACAGTCTATCAAACACTATCGCGATAAATACGTATCTTAATTACTTATAGATTTCTTGTAAAATGATAGGTGCAGTGTTTATTACTTATTCTGTAATTGGCAGTCATATGATTTTTGTAATGAATTATTTGAATAAGCATCCTGACTTCGTAAGGTACTTATAATGAGAAGCGGTTTGCCTGAAAAACTAACCAAATATAATTACGTTTGTCGAATTATAAGTAGGTACCTACTGAACATGTACACAGAGATAATAATTTACCTACATTGTGCATTGCTTAGCTATAATATTTAATCATATCAAGCGTCTGTGTGTAATCATATCAAGTTATTAGAAGTAGCCATTTGTATTTTTAATAACTGTATTACACCGCACCACATTACCCCGTTCACTTAATTTCTAGACCATCTATATGTATACTACTCAAAACAAAATAAGAGCCACTCGTTATTTTCACATTTCAGTGTAATTTAATTAACGTTATGTAATTAATAAGTAACAAAATATTGATGTTACAAACTCTTTGATATTTAACCTCTTTGATTTTGTAATTGAGACCAAAATGCTGACCATCATTTAAAAAAAAAATGAACTTGAAATTTTCTTGTTATTTTGTTTCGATTTTTCTTTAGTTTTGTTTCGATTATCTTTATGGTAATCTGAAATAATCGTTTAACTTTGTTTAGTTAATTTGTTTATGTAACATCTTATGTTAATATGCCACAAGTACGAAGACATATGGACGTAATTACTGCAACCAAAGCCGTTACAATGATCCAAGAAGGAATTTCGCAGTGGTCTTTGGCTTTGCATCTGAGTTTTTCTCGGAAAGCTATCCAAAATGCTTGGAATCGCTTCCAAGAGACTGGTAGTGTTGCAAGAAGACCTGGTTCGGGTAGAGTTCGCATTACAACTGTTCACGAGGATCGGTACATCCGGTTAAGTGCCTGCCGAGAACGCACAGTGACGGCTCGTAAGTTACAAAATCGCCTACGGTTGACAACGGGTACTCGCGTCAGTGACCAAACGATCCGTAACCGATTGCACGAAGACCAGCAAACTTCAAAACGTCTAGTTGTTCGAATTCCTTTGTCCAGGGCTCAACGTGCAAATCGTTTAAGTTTCTCCCGTCAATATTTAGACTGGGGCATAAATGAGTGGGGCATGGTGTTTTTCACCGACGAGTGTAAAGTAAAATTCTTTAATGACGATCGGTGCATTAGAGTATGGAGGCGACGTGGCGAGCGATTTTCTGAAGCCTGCATTCACGAGGTTGACCATTTCGGTGGACCCAATGTAATGATTTGGGGTGGAATAAACTTACATGGCAAAACTGAACTCGCTATTTAAAATGAAGGTTCCGTAACTGCTCAGCGTTACATTGAGGAAGTCATCAGGCCTCATGTGATTCCATTTGCACAGCAAATGGGTCCTGGGTTCATCCTGATGCAAGATAATGCCTGTGCATACACAGCTCAAGCGACCGAGTCTGTACTGGAAGGCTCTCACTTTCAAGTGTTGCCGTGGTCAGCAAACAGTCCGGACTTAAATCCGATCGAGCACATGTGGGACCAATTAAAACGAAGGGTTAGAGAGAGTGCGCAAGAGGTCTACAACCAGCACCAACTGATTGATGCTTTGAAAAGTGCCTGGGAAGATATCCCAGCTGAAAACGTCAGCCATTTCATAGAGAGTGTGCATTCCAGGCTACAGGAGTGCATAGCCAAAAGAGGAGCATACCCGTAATTAAAACAGAGAAAAACAAATAAAAAGTGAAGTTTTTTTTAGTTTTTATTGACTTTTTGTTATTTGTGTTTTTTGTCCTAAATTGTCATTTTTTATCAAAAGTTAAATAAAAATGTTTAATAATCACTAATTTCAACAATTACTAGCCTTAACGGTAAACAATAACATTGTTTTAAGTTTACGTAAATTGAACAATGTGTTAATTTTATATTTTTCATGGTATACCTTAAATACTTAGTGGCTCTTATTTTGTTTTGAGTAGTATATATGGCCTCGACCAATAGTTGAGGAGTGTCTTGTCAAAAGTGGTTATTTACGTCATAATCTATTTTTCAGAAATGACCAAAAACGTATACAGATACTTCAGTCCACGAAGACGCGCCCCACTCTTCGTATACCTAAATCGCTACAGTGCGAAAGAGTGCACTATAAATTGCTATTGTGTTAGTTCTACCGCCACCTAATAGCACATCTATTATTATGTTCTTATATTATAAGATCATAATAAGAGATATGTGCAGACGCACCGCGCCGCCACCTCTCATAAAAGGAGTGGAGGCGTCTTCGTGGATTTAACGCACTATAAGTCACATTACTTTTTTGTAGTACATAAAATGAATTGACCAAATAAAAAAAAATAGGTACCTACATTTTTCTATTGAGAAATAGGCACTTGTAGGCCTCTCAGGAGGACGTGGGGCTAGGCCCCACTTTAGGAGAGGTCTGCCAGGGGCTGGCAGACCGAGGCCTGCCCGGGGTTGCGGTGCATGCAGCTGCGAATCCCTCGATCCCGGCCTAGTGTCTGGAGAAGGAACACCATGGGTTTTTAGCCGGTAAGAGTCCGGCATACCCCTTCGTCTTCCCCGGGCGAAGGGCATCCATGAGGATACTCGTACTACCACGAAAAAAATAAATAAAAAATAAGTATAATTTTATTGATCTAGCGATCATGATATTTAATGCTGACCCACCTTTATAGCAAGAGGTTGAATGAATGTAAATTTCTTCTATGACCGTGGTCTATTTGCATTCACACAAACGTCCAGTGCAGGCTATTGTGCTGATTAAGAGCATCCTCTCGCAACGTCACTGACCTAGCTGGTGTATTTAGACATGCAAGTTCAGCGTTTTGTTGTCATCTTGTTTTTTGATCGTTAAAGCCTGATTGGGTTAGCCGTTTCCGGTAAGCTAGATGCACAGTATAATTTATTTCTATTATATCGATTCGTGTCGATGTCGTGGTGGCCAGAAGGTTACAGGCTTGTTAAGCACCGGGTTGCGGGTTTCAAACCCAAGAATGTACAGTCAGCATCAAGTAGGATCGGGACGAACAGATTGTTCTAAATGATCTGAAAAACAAAGAAAATTAAACTATATCTCAACAAGGGATGTTTCAGAATGAAAACAGCAGTACACAACTGTCATTCTGACAAGAATTTTATCCCATTGAGATAAAGTTAATTTTTTTTAGTTGTTTAGGTACCTAATTGTGAACAGTCTGTTTGTTAGTCCCGATATACCTACTTGATGCTGACTGTACCAATTGGACTTTTTCAATTTCATTTATGTACTTTCTTAGTTAATCTAAAACGCCACTAACATACGGTGAAGGAAAAACATCGTGAGGAAACATGGAATTATAATGGTCTGAAATCGCTAACCTGCAGTAAGCAAGCGTGGCGATCAATGCTCGTTTCTTCTCTGTATGAGAAGAGGCCTTTGCCCAGCAGTGGGACAGATAAAGGCATTTTTTTTCTCTTTAACCCTTTGACCGCCACGTCAAAAAATCAAAAGCGTGCGCGGCACCAAGCTACGATTTCTTCCTTTAAATCTGTCATGTAGTCGTGACCGTGGCGTACTGGACACATTTTGCTTTGTCATGGATACATGACTGGCGGTCAAAAGGTTAAACCCATTTATTCAATTTAGACACATCACTTTTAAAACAATATTATTAAAACAAAGAAAATCACATGAACTTGTACAAAAAAATCGTTAGAACATTTTGAATGTTCCACTTATTATGAAATAACAGGCGTTATAAACAGTCACGCGATTCTAGCGAGCACAAAAGAAAAACTCAATCAAATGCAATCGAGTTTGCACGCCAGGGGTCGTAACTATCCGAAATAAATCATTGTTTTATTACATCACTAGCTTTTTCCCGCGACTTCACTCGCGTTAATTTAGAATTTGACAATCAATTCGGATTGTATTAGGTACAATATAAATAATAATAAACAATTCAATCATGATTCGAAAGACACGTGGCGCGATCTATTATCATAAGAACGTTATTGTTGTTTTCCTCGGGAACAATCCTTTTTTTGGGATGAAAGGTACCAAAGTACCTTATGTCCGTTTCTGTACACTTAACAACGTGTATGCAAAATTTCGGGACGATCGGTTCACCGGCTTAGGCGTGAAAAGTTAACAAACAAACAAAATTACTTTTGCATTTATAATATTATAGTTAGGATTATAATAATAGCTTAATGATTAAACTAAAAGGAAAAAATAATCCTAAGATGAAACAATGAAGCCGATTGCGGATACGATTACAAGTAATCTCCATTTTAGATAGTATCTATACAACATTTCGTCATTACACAAAAGTGGCCCACATAGGGCCGTATTTAGGCATAGGCTACATAGGAGGCAGACTAGGGGAAAGAACCACAAAAAAAAAATTGAAATTTAAAGTTGGCTGGGTTAGGGATTTGGAAATTTGAAAAGTCCTGACAAAAAGCCTGACATTTCAATAAAAGTCCGGACATTTTAGTCACAAAATGCAAACATACGAAGATTTAATAAAAATTAAATACTTATTTGATATTACTTAAGTAAGTTTTATTACTCGTATTCCATTTATGCCAAAAAATCCGGACAAGTTAAAAAGCCGGGCAAAGTCCGGACAAAAGTCTAGAAGTCCGGACATGTCCGGACAAATCTGGACGGATGGTAACCCTAGCTAGGTTGGACTGGATGCGGAAGGCGGAGGACAGAGTGATGTGGGGCAACTTGAGAGGCCTATGTCCAGTGGGCTATGAATTAGAAAATTGCTCACTAAATGAATTTCGCAGGCAGGCCCGCACCAGAAGTTTACCTAGCGTCTACAGATATTTCTTCAAATAGAGTTTCAGCTCATCATTGACCATCATCTTGCAGTGCCGTCTCTGTCTTAGGAATTTTATTAAATATTTCATTGCTTTTTTCACAGTTGCCTATGTTTTTTGTATAATTTTAAATATATCTAATAAAGAAAATATTATTATAGTATAAGTACCAGTACAAGACAATCATATTTCCCGTGGATGTCGTAAAGAGTTGCCTCTAAAAAAAGTATATTGTAGGTATAGTATGGACAACAACATCCACTCGAAGACTTAAAAATAAATCCTACTTCTCTTATCTTTAACCTCATACCTACTGCTAAGTTTCTAGACTAGACAAGATAAACGTTTAAAAAGTATCACTTAGCGCCTAGGGTTAAGAGGTCAGCTACAGATAATACCTCAACGGTTATCGCCTTGGCTGGCGAATCGAGAGTCCGGAAGCGGGCCTGAGTCTCCGGTTTAGGTATGAACACATAGGTACACGCCGCTACGCCTTCGGAGTGACACTCAAAAGAAAACCGAACCGAATGTTAGGAAGGGACCGAACCGAAATTTAATAAGAGGGCGAACGCACAACAATCACTAGGTAAAGCTCAATTTGGCATGCTCGGAGCGCGTTTTTCTAGGTATGAATTTCGTCCCGTGTAGGGATGATGAGTGATAGTGAAATGCGCGTGGATTCAACAAAAGCCAGCAGGTTTGTGGGTAGAATCTTTACGGTCCGCCTGGCTAGCTACTATCCTCACATTAAAATCTAGCACCAAGCAGTTTATCGTGTTCCGTTGTGTGTATGTGAGAGCTAGAGTCAGAACCTCTATAACTCTGTTACTTGGTTTCGTGTGCTCCATTTTAGACTCAGTCTGCTCTTGCCATCAGGTGCGACTAGGGACAAAGGCGAACAAGTCAGATAATTTAAAAAAATACGCATTATTTTGGGAGTGGTACCTATTTCTGTATTAGCACAATTTATTCTCTTTACACATCATGCATTCATCATCATTACAAGGTTATGGAAAGGGGGTACTTATCTGAAAGGGTGTTAAAGTACCTATGATAATGAACAACTTTTGTTCTACAACTTTCCCCAAAACTCAATATTTTTAGAGAAATAGGAGTTCAAAGATTTCATAAAAAAACGCTAAAATCTATCTATCGTTAGCTATGATCAGCTGTGTTTACATTTTAGGTCATACATTTAAAAGTATAAAAATAGTAACCCAGCGGCATCGGGAACAGTGTCCAAGCTAACGATGAGGAGCCAAAAGAGGAATTTCCTAACAATACGCGCCGTAACGAGAAGTACCACTTTCTGTATCAGGCCCTTGATCCACCCGCCCAAAGAGAGCCTATTTAGATGTTGGTCGAGGCCCGTGGCTATTAAGCCATCAGCCGTAACTACTATCGGCACAATAGCTGCTAAATCAACATCCCACACGGCGACAACCTCGTGTGCCAAGTCTTTACTATTTATTATTATTGTTCTGTGCGGGAAGACCAAATCCTATACGGTCGGGAGCCTTCTTGGCTATTTGGTCTGTTCGAATTAACACAAAAAGCCTTCTACGATACCCAAAGATGTAAGAGCCTATGCCGGAAACCATATGGCTAATAATTTTCTAAGAAAACTAATAATGATTTACTGTAAATAAAAGTAAGTCACGTAGCTCTATAAAATAGCAAAAAAAGTCTTACAAAAAAACTAACAGGAAGCCATCGCAAATCAATAAGGATCATTGACACTGTTTCTGATCCAGTCCAATAGAAATTTTAATATCTACTTAATTCTAAACATGTTTTTGATATAATGAGTCATACGGTCTGTACCTATTCGAAAACGGTGAAACCGATCGCTACTGTTTATACTAGCACCCACACTAGATAAACCTGTCCTTAACATTCAATTTCAAAGTTAATGAATCTTATAAACCGATCAAGTGTGAGTTATACTCGCGTACTGTAGGTTCCGTATCAAATATGGCAGTGCAACATTTTTTATATTTGTTTTAGTGACTATAAAGTATTAACTTCGTACTTGCAAGCTACGTTCCGGCTGTCTTTGAAATACAGCCGGAACAACGTTACGAAATTATAAACTATCAATGTTTGGGGAGCCGTTTTTAACAAAAATCATACCATGACAACACAATCTGCGAAATTTTTAAACTACACCCTTTTCAACGCTAGTCCTAGGGTTTTTGTACAAAAAGTTACTATAGGTACAAAGTGTATGAATTATTTTTAAAACTCAAACATGCATAATACAGCTATTTTACGGTTTTTGATGATGTCGTTTACGTGTTTTCGATAGCAGTCTCCTTACAGCTACAATTTATGAAATGACCACTATGCAGGGCCGGCCCTACCATAGGGCGGACGGAGCGGCCGCTCCAGGCGCCCAGTCCCAGGAGGCGCCTCAGTCAACTGGTATATAATAGGGGCAAGCAAGGAGAGCGCCATAAGCCTTCCCGCGCATTGCAACGTAATCGGCTGGCTCTGAATGCTTTGTAATCGCGGGTTAATCACCCTCTGTAGGCCGGCGCCAAACAAAGCCGCCACTCTCGTTGCTAGTATCGACCTCCGCCGGACCTCAGGTCCAGGTAATTGGGGGTCTCACCTGGCTGGGGTCTAGTCGTACGGGTGGCGTGAAACACATCAGGCGCCTTTACAGAAACACCTACGAAAACCACACACCAGTTGCCGCGGAATGATTTCCGCGGCATAGGCTTAAGCGCAATATGCGCGCACCTACGACACTGACCCGTATTTACGGGTCGCGTTCGCTATCACGGGGAGAGGGGGCCATCGCCCCGATCCCGTTTCCTCGCACCCCTTGCGCTGGCGCCTGGCGCTGAGACCACTATGGACGGGCGCCATAATTGGATCTCGCTCCATCCTAAAACTTTCCTCGGGCTGGCACTGCCGCTATGTCTGGACTAGGTGAGTCCGTTCGTTGAACAGATATAACTAACTACAGATTACTATTACTGAGATAGGCTCTCTATTGTGCCAGACAGATACATATATGTTGCAAGCTCAGTAATAGGATTTTTTATCCTTTAGGTACGAAACTCCAAAAAGAGACTTACCTTGATGCACTGGTATATCACAGTAGGTAGTAAATCAGCTAACCCAATGGATTGCAGCGACACTGGACGTAGGCGTCACCGGCCATCCATGGCCACAAAAGCTGAGGCCAAACCCCAAATCTGTATGCAAATTAAACGCGAATGAGATCACCACATTGTGAAGACTTTGACCTTCGCATTTTGGTACATAATGCGGTTAATCGACAACAGTTAGCGTAGTACATCGAATAATCATTTCAAGGTTGGGTTCAACAATTCTGTTCCAATGAATAAGTACCTACCTCACTGATGTATAATTGTTTTGCCCTATACTTCGTTATACCTCTACGTTTTTACAGGCATTGCATGCATACAGAGAAACTCGTAATAGCATCAAAGAAATATACTAATAAACGCCGACATACTTTATCTTTGGGAACTAGTACATGCTATGTCTAGAAAGTATCAATTAAACAAATATTTAGCCACGTCTTGATTCTTGAGCTGATAAAACTCGGTTTGATTTTATTATTACTTATTAGAGATTAGATACATTCCTATATTTTCGTTTCTTGGTATTCTAATAATGGATGTTAAAAATACTTGCAATTAGGCTCACTCTAATCTTGTTCAGCGCTTCATTAGCATAAGTGTTTAATAACATCTTTGTTCGAATACAAACTACCGTTCTTAAGGACTTAAATACATCATTACTGTAAAACAATGGTGTTTTTTATGTACAAACAGGTTAAAGCTCACTTAAGGCCTTTAAGGCCCATTTAGATGGAGAGAGTTTCTCGAACGTTTCTTGGCGAGAAATCGTATGCTACTATCGCAAGCAATAATCGCCATAAGATTATTGTATCATAATGTTTACATACAGGCAAGAACTAAATTCTCGCCTATGATTATGTTATACGAGATTCGCAAGTAATTTTTCGCTAGGCGATAAATTACTGTGACTGTTTACACAGCGAAAATTATAGTAAGAAGATTCTTGCTTACGAGTTCTCGACTTGTATAAACACGATCTCGTATGACATTTTTTCAAGTTCATACGAGTATCGTACAAATCGGTTTGAACCGTTTTTGAGTGCGAGTTTTGCCATTCGAGTTCAGACTTCAGTGATTTAGTTCTGTTTACACGGAGACAGATATATTCTATTGCGAGGCAATTGTCGCCCAAGGGGAAAGGCGATAATCGTGAATGTTTACACGAAGAAACTTTTTAAATGTTCTTTCGATAATCGTATCTTCGAGTCGAGAAACTCTCTCCATCTAAATGGGCCTTAATCGTAAGCATGTCATCATTGAGAAATAACATCACAATTCTAATTTTGTGAAGCTTGTGGGTGTATTTTCGGATATCCCGCGGATCTGGCCCTCTTGTATTTTTTTTCTATTCTTGTAGTAGGTAATGTTGAAATCATTGTGTGTATCATCACTATTCTCTCAGAAAATGATCAGAACTTCTACCGCCTTATTACAAAAGGTGGCCTAAAAAAACCTAGGTTTTAAAATAGGCCTATCTGTTTTTGTTATATGATATAAGAAAGTGATGGGTATATTTTAAACCTTGGTTTACCTTAGTCTTAGTTTAAACCATCTTTTGTAATAAGGGGGCTAGTGTTTACCACAGCGAGTAGATCATTAATTGACAGAGCTAAGCCCGTATGAATGTTGCCCGTCTTGTTAGCCGACGACAATTAATTAACATAAGGTCAACCGTTAACCTGTTCACCTACTTTCATACAAAACTGCACAGGTGTTTGTGTAGATATCATATCATACCATGATATTTTGATGCATAAGGATTAAAAATTGCAAATTGATAGTCATTGAGAGATAGGTATTATAGGTCATTTAAGTCGTTCATAATCATGCAGGCGACAAACCTTGGCCCTATATAAATATCAGTACTTAAAAACAATTGCAGTGTATTAAATAGGAGGTAAACTATATTACAGAGAGGAAAAAGGGTATAGAATGATACGTAGAGTGCTAACTGCCTACACAGACCCATCATAAAGGTATTTACTGCGGTTGCTAAATCGATCGCTGTCTGACTACCATATTTTTTCATCATTCCTCTTTTGTTGATATCAAGACAACAGTCTAAGCTGTAGGTTGGTACGTTCACAGTAAATACATTAGCTAGGTACTCTGTAATTTCGTCATAACAAGAACGAGAATGACAAAAATGGATATGTGAATAAATCAACCTTGTTTTAAAAGGTATGCGACTAGGTGATTTATCTGTGTCGAGTAAGTGTGTATTATCTTTTGTTACTTACCTTGCCTGTACATTTTATCATTGGATTTTATTTTATTTTACCTATAGGTATACGTCAGCATTACAAGTGTTATGCTCTTCAACATTATTCAATTGCACCTAGTACTTAAACATGTCTTAATATGTAACCAGAATAGAATGTTTCGTTTTATTCTATAGAATAGAAATCATGAACAGGAATTAAAGCATTAAAATCACTAATATTAGTTTTGGATTTTGAATCAAGAATAACAAAATTGAATGACTCACGCAGAGAAAACTATTTAGGGGATATAACAGAGATATATGAACTTCTTAATATAGTAGCCCAGATTGTCATAGGCATAAAGTCTGGAATGAAATCCCGGAAGTCTAGTCTGTAAATACTTCACCTTAGCGGTGAATCTCCTCTCGTTAGAAGCTAATATCGTTCTATGAACTCTTCTATCTTATTCTATAATTAGTGAGAGTGCTATATTTAACCCCAGTCAAAAGTGAAGGGTGTTATAAATTTATCCTTCCACATATTGTGTTTGTTTCTGGTGTCACAACAGACGCACGGGTGGATTAGATGTGAAGTTTTTTTTTTATTTAAAGGATAAGATAAAGTGATTCCCGGGATTCCTCGATAATCTTTAGTGATGAGTGTTGCTTTATTTATTGTAAAACCAAGAAACATGAAGAACATTCGAAAACTTGTTAGCGTTGTGGTAAAAAGTAAGACAGAGTTGAATTGTGTTCGGAATCCATTGTATCGCTCAAATATTTCTCACCGCAAGCGCTAACAACTTAAACAATTTTAGTTCTAACGGTTGTTCCAACAAAACTCGTATGAGTAGGTGAATTCAGAGACATCAAACTGCAGTCGATTCTAGTCTCTACACGAGTGCATTACTTCTTACAATCCCGAACGGGCTCAATCTGTGTATAATCTACGTTATCTGTTGTAAGATATTGTTGCAACAATAATCTCGTTGTTTGTGAGAATCGGGTTTCTATTCAGTTACCAATTATCTAACGACTGTGAATTATTAGTGATAAAGGCCAATTCTCAAGTAAATATTGACATTCATTAACAAAAGTGCTTCCAGACACAAATTAGTGTTCCATAAATATTAACAATGAAATGTAAAGTCATTCTAACGAATTTGGGACATTTGTTTTAATATTCATTATATAATGAGGCGGTCGGCGATCGGTCGCCGCCTTGCGCGCTTTCACTCGGTACGCTATTAATTACGTACACGATTGTGTTCAGTCGGTTATATTTACTCAACTGTTTCGACTGCTGAAAGATAAAGAAATAGCTAAAGTGGCGCGCTACACGACGCTCGTATCTTATCGCATCCACTCTATTGATCACTCGACACATATCGCGAACGACTCGCCTTATACGGACGACCGTGCCACCTTTATTGTCCAATTTAACATATAGACGTGTACTGTTATAGGCGCGATGTTACCGGTGAAGTCATAATGTGCGTCGTACAAAAATAGAAATACAGTGTTTACAGGAAAATAGTATCAATAACAAAGTGTTGCGGTTTGTAATTGAACGGAAATGGCAGCTAAATCGCCTACGATGAGTGTGAAGTCGCGGGAAATGATCGGCGAGGAACAGTTCAGTCAGCGCCGCGAAGTGTTCGGCAAGCACGACACCGTGTTCCTGCCGCCTGCCTCGCCCACCGCGCCTACTTACCGCGAGGTTGAGCCCATCGTCACCTCCAACCACGGCAAGACCACCGCCAACTTCAAGCGAAACACCCCCGGATACTCCAGCATGAGGGAGTCGCGGAATGACGAACGAATTTTCGAATTTCGACCGAGGAAATACTCCGATAATTTTACATCGGAGCTGAATCAAAGTGACGATGTGGAATACAGACATACGATGACTGAAAGGACGCGGCGCCTGTCCAAACTCCGCCGGGACTTCATGACATCAAACTTGCACGAGCCAGGTAGTAACAGTCCATTCAACCGCACCGGCACGCGGGCTTCGATGCCGGCTAACAGCTCTCCTATCAAATATAAAATTGAAAGTCCTAATTTATATAAATTCCCATTCGCCGAACCCTACACGACGCCGACGCCGGTGCGCCGAGTAATTGTTGATCTAGGACCGGCGGAAGTAGATGGCGGGAAGGAGAATCAAGACCCGGAAAGGGTTCGACATCTAAGCATGTCAAGTAATGCCTCAAATAAAGTGGATCAACAACAGTTGTTTGAGGAGTTACTGAAGAGATATTCACCACAGCGCAAGCCGGTCGACTGGCAGTTACCTCCGACAAAACCTAGAGTGGTCGCGTCTGTTCCTAAATCTAGTTCTAGTGTGGCCGACAGTATTGATAGTGGTGATAAAAAGAATGAAAAACCGGGTGATGATGATGTGTTTGAGAAGATGCGAAATGGTGAAGTGGCACCCGCGGTTTTAAGTGAAAATTCTGTGGAAAAATCTAGTGAGAATTCTGAGAAACCTGTTGAAGTTAGAGCAGAGGTCATACAAAACGGACCTGAATCATTAAGTGCAGAGGTCGGTGCTGCGAAAGAAAGTGAATCAAAAACATCACAAACAGAGTTAGACGAGAAACAGGATCAAGTGCCGGAGCTGTCAAATATCCAGAGGCAAACTAGTAGGGAGTCGGCCAAAAAGCCACCTTTAGACAAAATCGTAGATTTAAGTATACCTGCACTGATACAGAAAATGACTGCGGAGGGCGATGACCTAGAGAATAGCAACAAAAAGCAGAAAAAAGTGAAGAGAAAACGTAGTTTCCTGGACAAATTGCTAGGTCGCAAGAAGGACAAATAGTAGCGATATATTATAACATTGATGTGATATTGAATATGATGCAAATAATGCAGTACAGCCAAAGATTAAAAGAAGCATGACGTCATTTCTGTAATCTTTTGATATGTAGATATTTCTTTATATCGCAAAGGAATAAACCGATAGATTTATTTATATCTAAAATAATTAAGGCCAGTCTTCCTCTATTTTTTTATCGTAATGCATTGGTTGGGTTATCACTAGCTGATAATACTAAGTGCCATGTGACACGCCCTATCTGCCAAATTCAAACTGTTTTATAACAAATAATAATTTATGTGAATAACTAGTATATAAGAAAATCTTAATAGTTGTACTATTAACGTTATATATTTTGTTACTATTGTTATTTGTTTAATTAATACTTTAAACATCCTGTAAATTTTCCGTAAACGTGCTCGGTTAAGTTATCAATAGGTACAATTCTATGATGTCATTATCACACAGCTATTAATAACTTGCTCCATATAATATTGTTCCAATTAAATTCCCATACAAATATTCCAGAGATAATAAGCTAGTGAGCCTTCAAACCAAATATTTTCATAATAAATTTTCTGTTTATTATAATTGAATTTTATTTGAAAGAAACACAGATTGTCACATGAAATTATATTTCAAAATAAAATTATAATAAATACATTTATTAAGTATCACAGTGCTTTCTTACAAAGTATATATAATTAACTTGTACATATAAATGGTAACAGTATACCTAAATTAAAGTTTAACACCAAAAATGTGACATTTTAGCAAGCTTTGGCGTTTGGTGTTCCCTGTTAACCGTACAGTGAATATAAATAATATATTATAAATTATTTTAATTCATTTAAATGTACCGTTAGTGTCTTTTAAATGTAAATCATTTAATACAGTAGTATTACGAAATCAGAACTACAATGTTGTTGGAAATGCACAAAAACATACATTTCAACCGACATTTTAACATTGTTATGATTCATTGTATTTTTATTTGCGTAACTGAGACGAATTCAATGACACCTTTTTGTCGGAATTGGTTGCAACCAAATTGCTAACAGACGGACATTATACGTAATACATAAAAAATATGTAACAACATATAAAGATACGATTTACATTAGGAAATGCGAACAGGTAAATTTTTACTAAATAATACGATAATAATAATATTCTTTTTCTATGTTTTCAATAGTGGTTTTACCAAGTATAAGGAAACAATACTGTTAATTTAATGTCCGTTTATGTTCCTATGTTTTTTAAGTTGGAAGCTAAATTAATAAGGCAATACATGGTCACATCCCCCTAACAGGAGATCTGGAATATACATATTACACGAATATACATACATAGCAGATATTTATGTACTAATGTGAGTACACACCGTGGGCTTGAGGTACCCGAAAGATTTTAACCACGCCTTTCTGTTGGTATTATGAGTCAAATGTTATATCAACGAAAGTCCAATAGTAATTTTTTTTTGTTTTTCTTTTCTTAATAAATCAATTAACTTTAGTACTTCCTTGTAAACAATACCTTAGGTTGAACTGACAACATTTATAAATTATCGTGTGAGTGGATAAGAAACTTCTCACTTCACAACCCTCCCCGACAAATAAAACATACGGCGAGAGGGTTATGCTATGACAAAAGTCACAACGCCGCGTTCATAGGAATTGTTACCATACATGTTTTTCGATTTGTGAATTTCCGTAAATAACGAATATTTCGAAAATTAATCTTTATTCAACAAACTATATCCTAGCTTTTCTTCTCCAATTAGGCATCGGAGTCGAAGGTTAAAATCTTTCGGGTACCTCGGGCCTACGGTGTATAAGACAGAGTAGAAACTATATTTTATTCTCACTGGCTGGAGACCCAATGGTCTCGCCAATAACTGCCCAATTGGTAGAAATGGTCCGCAAGGTCCATATATAAGCAGTAAAACAGAAAAATATTTTTTTAAAAATGTATTGCATTATCTTGAGTTTTTAATGCACGATAGGATGCTGCACGTATAGGTATACAATGTGTCCGGTTATGGATTAGCGATATTCTAGGTACTTATATAGCAACTATTCTAGTAAACAAATATACTACACACTAGGGTCCAATCCACTTCCCCGCTATTTGGCAGCCCTTTTGCTTTTCTGTTGAGTTATTGTCTACAACTCTGTCTTTATGTGAACCCATTGTATCGTAATGTAAACGATAGACAATATTGTTGCCCTCCAAATAAGTCTACTTTTATCTCAGTAGAACCAAAACTTTGAGAGATATGACTTTTTTTGTACACACGTACAGAATATCTCAACAAAAAAATGAAATCGAATTGGACCCTAGTGTATTTGTGTACTAGAATAGTTGCTATATAAGTAGGTACTTAGAATATCGCTAGTCCATGACCGGACACATTGTATACAATTAGGAAAAGGAATGCGATATAAGCCGTAAATTAACCCGTAAAGTTGTTTTACAACAATACACCTTAAAAAAGTACAAAATTAAGTAGCGAACGTCGACCTTAAGTAGCGAACTTCGACCCTAAGTAGCGAACTTCGTCCTTTGTAGAGTAGTGATAAAAATATTTAAATATACGAGTTCCGTATTGTAAACCTAGGTGGCGGTTATCAGAAAAAATACGGTTGGAATTGAATGGATCGGGCACGAGACAGATGGGTGGCGTTAACAAAAGAAGATTTTAGAACCTAGCCATATTATACCGTTTTCATTTCTTAATCTCTGTCTGTGGAGGTTTATTATTAGCAACTTGTTTATGTTCTCTTTGTTTCTATAATGTTGTTAGTCTGTAAGCCTTCCTAAAAGTAAATAAATAAATAAAATAAATAAATAATCATACTTCACAGCCAAGAAAAAAGGAAAAATTATGGGGTTGAACCCATTTTGTTTTCGTATGTAGCTTCTCGAGGATATCCTCCGTTTGAGAAAGGTGAAAGGGTAGGTAGGGTGGGGATGTCTTACAGACTAAAACCACGCACCGGTCATACTCAGCACAAAATAACCCACAGGAAAATGATTTGGTTTGCACCGAGTTATTATTATAATATGTATTTGCTAATAAACTATTTTCTTTAAGTAGAACCAGATTTTTATTATGAATACCGCTAATGCATAATAAAAATCTGGTTTGGACAGCGTCAAACGATATTAAAACTAGAGACATCACATTAAAAGTGCATTCTTTTTTTAAAGGTCAAGTCCGTCGTTGGCGTGAATATGTTGATATCTCGTTATACATGTTTTTTTTTTTGCTATTTTATTTATTTGCTTCTCACGCTTATGGTTATATAGGAAAAAAATGCATAAGTTCTAGAGGTTAATACAACCTATGCATAAATCGAGATGTCCGTTTTTTTCTACAAAACCATAGGCGTGGGAAGCTTATAAATAAATGAAAAGAAAAACATGTATATCGAGATGTCAACATATTCATGCCAGCCACGGATGTAATTTCATTTATTATTAAATTGAGTTTATGGCTCACTTTTTGTTCCAGATTATTTTATTGTAGTTTTGTGTGGAAAATACTGTGAAAATAATACAGTGCGGGTGCGGGTTTATTGAGAAATACAAAATATGTAGTTAATAAGGCAACATACTAAGCTCGAGTATAAAAAACTAGCCCATAAGTTATTACGAGACGAGTATCTAACCTCCTAGGATTGAATTGGCCACATCCCAATAAGACAACTTCGTTTGATACCTACGTAAAAGTTGCGTTTCGAAATCATAAGTAATTGTCGAATCGGGAATTTGACAAAATGTGATGTAGCCGAATAACTGGGTACAGTACTTCAACATAAGTTACGCGCGTCGGCAATCTTCGTGTTTACGAATTTGTGCGAATTATATAACCAAGTGACCTATCCGGAATTGATCCATAGAAGACGAAGTCGGAGTTATATAACATTGTAAATATGTACACATAGTATGGATTGATGGACTCGCATCATTCGTACAAATTCGGAAACACGAATATTACCGAGGCGCATAACATAGCAGTACCTACGCGAATTTTACCTTGGCTGCCCTGAACTTCGTGCAGCTGGTTTCGCAATAGGTTTTAGGTACAAAATGGCTTGTAATTAGTGTCCGACCGAAACAGGATTTTTAGCCGAAACAGAAACCGAAACCGAATCTTCGGCGCCAGTCTCAGTTTCGGCCGAAACCGAAACCGAAACCGAACCTTATTTAGACATGTAAAAAATTATATTCTATTGTACAAGGTGGGGCAAAAGTAATCACCCAATGTTGTTTTGCTGTAACTTTTTTTAGAAATGGAAATGTTTGGTTCTACTTGTGGATAATCTTTATTTAATGTATTAGATTTTTTTCCATCAAGTCGAGAAATAGATATCGGTCATGTGGCCGCCATCAGAATTGATACCATACGGGCTCGTTTTATGGCAGTTTCCATCACTTGTGTCAGAACTTCCGGCGATAGGTTCTCGCATTCCCGTCGGATATTCTCTTTAAGGACTTCAAGAGTCTTGTTTACATAAACCCGGGAATTCAAGTAACCCCACAAAAAAAAGTCTGGAGCGGTCAAATCGGGTGATCTGGCCGGCCAGTGCAAATCGCCAAAGCGAGAGATTAGACGCCTCAGAAATGATTCTTTCGGAATATCGGTTGTGGCTCGTGCAGTGTGCGCCGTTGCTCCGTCCTGTTGGAACCACATGTTCTCCAGTCCCAATTTATCCAACTGAGGAAGGAAAAAGTCATTGATCATGGCTCTGTAGCGCTCACCGTCCACAGTAACGGTAAGGCAAGCGACGTTATCGAAAAAAAATATGGAAAATGCCATAAAACGAGCCCGTATCCGGTCGAGCCGGTCATCAATTCTGATGGCGGCCACTTGACCAATATCACTTTCTCAACTTGATGGAAAAAAAAAATTAATTAAATAAACATAATCCACAAGAAGAATCAAACAATTTCATTCCAAAAAAAAAATTACAGTAATAAAACATCGAGTGATTACTTTTGCCCCACCTTGTATAAAATGAAATCTAGTATCTTTATTACACATATACAGACAGTTTTCTCTTGATAAATAAAATGAAAGACAATAATGGAAATATGTAACGAAAATAGTTATTAATTTATGGTAAAGATCTACTATATTAACAATATAACATCAAAAAAAATGATAGAGTTTTTGTCAAAAATCAACACATAAACGTAAAGTACAGACTTCTTAATTGAGTATTTGTGTTCAATGTCGTAAAGATTAATTTATTAGTTACTGTCATTGAGATCTTGTATTTGAAACTTGGTAGTTTAAGAATTATTTACCTAATTATAGGGTATCAACAAAAATTACAATAAATTGTACTAAATTCAGTTGTCAAAAATCAACAAACACAAGACAACTACGCCGCACGCCGACCGGCGAACTCAGCTGGCAACCACACACAAGTCCCGAACTCAGCCGAAGTTAGCCGGAAGACGCGCGACAATTCACGAACACTGAGTTTCGGCGCGGCCGAACTTTCGGCTGATTTTTGGCCGAAACCGAAACTTTAGCCGAAACACGATTTTTTGGCCGAAACTGGCCGAAACCGAAACCGAAACCGAACCTTCGGTCGGACACTACTTGTAATTAACATTTAAATGCGAAGTTTATTTAATATTTTTGCAGAAACTATTTTTTTTCTGAGTATACAAGCGCAAAAGTTCGGAGAGCCTACGTTCAGGGTGGCCAAGTTAAAATGCGCGTATTGTACCTATTTACATAAATTACATAAAGTATTATGTTGGCTAACTACAAAAAGCATCAAAATCTAAATAATTGGATTGCAACTACTCTATCAACTAGCAGTAAGGCCTGTTTACAACTTGATCAGTGAGCAAAGATAAGCAAAGCCGCTTCATTGGCCAGTACCAGCAATTTATCTATGTGAACTTAGTTACTGGTTGGACAGTTTTATTTGATAAACACACGGCTACCGTCTGCGAGGCCTAAGCTGAGCTTTGCATTTGTGTGAGAATGAATGCAGACGCGTTCTTTGCTTGCTGGTTTGTACTGCTTTTTGGCAATTGATTCTATGTGCACTCACACAAATGCAAAGCTCAGCTTACGCCTCGCCAGTTGTACATACCAAGCTATGCGGTTCCATTATAAACTGACTTCTCATTTTACGGAAAGCCCATACAATGCGAGATCAGTACCCCAAGTGTGAGTTTTTTATCTTACTAATGTAGTTAGGTCACGTCATAAATGTATGACAATTTAGGTACAGCCTCTAGCGGCGGATAGCGTGACTAAACATTTGTTTGACACTTATCATTACTCACACGAGTAGTCAACTACCCAACTCACACTTGGGGTACAGCTCATACTAGAAATGTATAGCCGTGCGTACTTTTACAACAAATCTAAAAGGGTACCTAAAAGACTTGCAATTATCACATGAAGTATGAGAGAATTGGTTTACAATCTATCTTGGTGTGATTGAATAATTTGCAGTGTTGCTTTATACAGCATCAAACATATCCTGACGAACAGACTGTTCAAAATGATCACGATGAAGAACAACTAAGAAAATTAAACTATATCTCAATGTTACAAGAGGTGTTTTAGAATGAATGCAGCACACTACAACTGTCATTCTGACAAGATTTTTTTACACTTTAGTTGTTTAGGTAATTATGAACAGTCTGTTCGTCCCAATATACTTGATGCTGACTGTACCTAGCTTTTTTTCTTATGGAAGCTAATAAAAAATTGCTAACCAACGTGTGGCGTCACTGGCAATTTTTTTAAACTGGTGCTTATTTAGTTTGCATTAAATGCACAAAATAAGTGAGAATTAAGAATAATTTTATCAGTTGGAAATCTTATTGTGTAAGGGCCCTTTTTCCTGTGACGCGGGCTCGTGCCCGCATGCAAGCGTCACCCACATCCGTGGCGCCTGAATTTCACCTTTTCATACATGTATTTATTGTGATGCGTGAAACACGCACGAAAAGGTGAACTGCGAGCGCCACGCATGCGGGTGACGCACGCACGCGGGCACGAACCCGCATGACAGTAAAAAGGCCCTTATTGTTGTAGTATGTTCAATTTGTTTCTTAGTTTTAGCTTTCTTGCTATTCCTTTTTTGTGTCGCCTGGGACCCTAATGAACCGGGGGCCGTAACTTTGCCAGTCGTGCCATCCTAATGTTACACCACTGCAGCTAAATGAGTTTCCGACACTAAAACTCTGCCTAACACTTCCAAAATCTAAGCTTTACTCAAAATTAACTTTGGGCTCGCATATCACTTGCACACTACTCAAAGAATGAACAAACCTTTAAGAAAAATATTGCACAATATTTTTACAAAAATAATTTACAATTTTACAATCACATTGCAGTTACTAAAATATAGCTACCAACATGAGCGTAGCTGGGCGGTTTAAACCAACATATACGATGTACTACACTTGCTGTGTTTCAGTGAATACAAGAATGTATGGTTCACAATCATTACCACAGCATAAAAATTCGCCGATGCCCTGCAATACTCGCCCAAGGGTAAAGCACTATTACAAATAATATTACGTAACATGACTACTGCAAGTGTGGCAGCGAATCTTCTCAAATGATAGGCTCATCTTTTCACGAATTTAATGTCTCTCTCTCTTAGAGAGAACTTCAAAAGATATACAGGGTGGGTCAAAAATCATGGATCAAACGAAATAGGGCGATAGTTGGGGTTATTTGCAGTAAAAAATATCTATGTGGCAGAGCCCTAACTTGATCTCCTTAAAAGTTATGACAATTTGAGTGTTTTTAAGAAAATACCAAAATTTGTAATAAATAGGCAATTAGAGTAAAATGGGTACCCATTTTAAAACAATAAATGGTGTTTAGTTGCTTGAAAGTGCTTTCATGACAGTGGGTTCATGATTTATGAGTATTGGCACTTTTTTCAATATCATTTAAGTCTCACGAAAAATTATTTGTAACTTCAGAAACATACTGTAAAAAAAACACACAAACAAAAACGTACTACCAAAAAATGCTGCAATTAACTCCAACTATCGCCCTGTTTCGTTTGATCCACGATTTTTTATCCATCCTGTATATACAGCATTACTGATTAGTCACTTTACATCCGAAAACCATGAACTCTGCTCATCATTATGTACAACTTTTACTATGGGAAAAACTCTGAATTCGTGAATAAAACATCTGCCTTTTCATACATTTTGCTAAGCAACATTGTTTATTTTAAATTTAAAATGTCACTTACGGGATATCTTCCGTGATTATTTATTTGTTTGATTTCCCGATATTTCGACGCTGTTTCAAGCGCCATGATCGCGGGTTGACTGGAGATTGCGGGTGGATGAAAATAAATTATTAGGAGCAGACAAATCTGTCTACCCTCTTTCTTTGTCTCTTGCTACGCGCACTACTGGAACTCGACACTAAGTCACGGCAAAATATTGTTGATACTGTGAGTGTGTTTTGCCGTGACTTAGTGTCGAGTACCAGTAGTGCGCGTAGCAAGAGACAAAGAAAGAGGGTAGACAGATTTGTCTGCTCCTAACAATTTATTTTCATCCACCCGCAATCTCCAGTCATCCCGCGATCATGGCGCTTGCAACAGCGTCGAAATATCGGGAAATCAAACAAATAAATAATCACGGAAGATATCCCGTAAGTGACATTTTAAATTTAGGGACAAACCGTGAAAGCTTAAAACATTGTTTATTTTATACAGAACGGCTGATTATTTTTTTACGAATTCAGAATTTGTCCAATAGTAAAAGTTGTTTATAGTGATGAGCAGAGAGCATGGTTTTCGGATGTAAAGTGACTAATCATCAGTCATGCTTTAAGTATTATACATAATTCTTATAGGCAATATTCAAAGTGTAACATAAATAATATACAACCTCTTAAGGGTGAAAGCGCGAAAAAAAAATCAGCTGTGTCTTACATTAATGTTCGCATAACTCATCAAAATGTAGGGAACAGCTGTTTTTTTTTTTTCGCGATTTCACCTTTGGTCCCATAGTAAAAGTTGTTCATAATGATGAGTACACCCCTTAAGAGGTTGTGCATTATTTAAGTTACACCTTGTATATATTTTATAACCAGTCATACTGTATAATACGTATTTCTAATAGATAATGAGACCTAAATAATCCCAGCTACGCTCATACCAATTTAATCTACATAATTAAAGTTATCACACTCAAGTCTTTTTAGCATCAGGATCTAATTTCCGCACAGCTTCTTCTAAAGAGAAGAGATGCTCGTCCTCACATTCCGGTGCCAGTTGCCTCATGGCTGTTGCCAGGTTGTACACATACTCCTTGTTGGAGCCACTGGGACCGTGGCAACTTATCACTTGTTTTGCTATCTCCTCTATTGATGCAGGACCTGGAAGTTGAAAAGCTTTGTTTAAATATTTTGAAATATACAGGGTTGAAATTTGAGATGAGGCAGTAAGGGCTACTTTAATCATTGTGGCTACAGGAAAATGTTCTTAGGCGACTGTTCATAATAAGATTTAAAAAAAAGTGATTCATGTCCTTTTGTATAACTTGCGACCCACGGATGCCTCTCAAATTAAAAGGGAAAATCTACAAGTCCATGATAAGACCTGTCGTACTGTATGGATAGGAATGTTGGGCCGTGAAGAAGACAGATGAAAAAAGATTGCATGTAGCGGAGATGAGATTGTTGAGATGGATGTGTGGAGCGACCAGAATGGATAAGGTTAGGAATGAGTATATTAGAGGAAGTTTGAAAGTAGCGCCAGTGAAAGAAAAGTTGAAAGGGAACCGTTTGTCTTGGTATAGGCATGTGAAGAGGAGAGATGAGACGCATGTGACGAAAAGAGTTGTGAATATAAATGTAGATGGATGGAGAGGAAGAGGGAAGCCAAAGATAAGATGGATGGATTGTGAGAAGAATGATATGAAAGAGAAGGGAGTCAGCGATATCATGACGGTTGACAGGACGGAATGGAAGAAGAAAACGTGTTGCGCCGACCCCAAGTAACATGGGATAAGGATAGGAAGATAATGATGATGTAATTTCCTTTTGAAAATATTAAAGTTTCTTGTATTTCATATTGCTGACTAAATTTTATTGTAAATTTTTGGGATCATGCAAAATACACTTTTATGTAACACTAGCTTTAGCCCGCAGCTTCGCTTGCGTGAAATTTTGAACCCGTTAAGTGACGATTTTCCATACAAACTTTCATCCCCTATTTAACTCCCTTAGGGGTTGAATTTCGAAAAATCCTTCCTTACAGCGGTTACGCACTGCATACGATCCGAATCCGTGAAAATACGTTCCGAAGTAGCCATAGAACTATTTGTATGGTAGTTTACGCACTACATCCGGCATCCGTCATCCGATTTCTATCCGTCATCCGTGAGTCTCCAATTCGGAAGAAATATTGACGGACCGAAGTAGCCGTAGTAATGTTTGTATGAACGCTTTCGCACTACCTCGGATTCAAATCGGACGGCAAATGGATATGCCAAAGATAGCCCTGAATTGTTTGAATTTGGATCAGAGATCGGATAAGTGCGTAAGCGATATCCGAATTCGGTCCGAGATTTTTACTCTAGATCGGTATTTTTACGGATTCGGATCGGATGCAGTGCGTAAAACAATATCCGAATTCGGTCCGAGTTTTTTATATCCGTATTTTCACGGATTCGGATCGGATGCAGTGCGTAATCGCTCTTATTCATTATCTACATTGTAAAGGGAACCTCTATGCAAAATTTCGGCTTTCTAGGTCCAAGGGTTTGGGCTGGGCGTTGATGAGTCAGTCAGTCAGTCAGGACTTTTCTTTTTATTTATATAGATGGTTACATAGTTTATCTTCATGACGCTTCCATGCGCGATGGCTAGGTAAATACATAAGTTTGTGCATTGCATTTACAACATGATAATGGCATCTTCTCACAGATTACGTAATAATTTACTTTGTGATATAGGTACTTTCTATTGTAACCATAGATATTTTCATAATGGTCAATAAACTTCATTTTTAACCGACTTCAAAAAGGAGGAGGTTCTCAATTCAGTTGTATTTTTTTTTTTTTTTTTTTTATGTTTGTTACCTCATATCTCCGTCATTTACGAACCGATTTGAAAAATTCTTCTTTTGTTCGAAAGAGTATACTTCCCGATTGGTCCCATATAAATTTTGTTATGATTAGACCATGAACTTCAGAGATATGGAACGGAACTCCTCATCGGATCAAAGCAAAATTCTCAAATTGCTAATATTGCTTTGTTTATATTTGTTGTTGGGAACTGACTACTGGAAAAGAGGAGGGGGTGCGTGTCCCCCCCTCCCCCCTTTGGAATATCGTGTAAGGTATCATTTGAAAGGACTTTTTATGCCCGACTACGTCAAAGCCAAAAAGAAGGGTTATGAAGGAGGGTGTTAAAATTATGACACTAAAACGTTTTTAATAAAAAATAAACTTTAAAAAAAAGTAAAACCGACTTCAAAGAAATACTAAAAGGAGTAAAATAATTACCATAATATAAAATTAACAGTTTCAGAAGTCGGTGCAACTCTACACTGAAGCAAATAGAAGCCACCGACTTCTGAAACTGTTAATTTTATATTATGGTAATTATTTTACTCCTTTTAGTATTTCTTTGAAGTCGGTTTTTACTTTTTTTTAAAGTTTATTTTTTTTATTTATATAGATAGTTACATAGTTTATCTTCATGACGATTCCATGCGTGATGGCTAGGTAAATACATAAGTTTGTGCATTGCATTTACAACATGATAATGGCATCTTCTCACAGATTACGTAATAATTTACTTTGTGATATAGGTAGTTACTATTGTAACCATAGATATTTTCATGATGGTCAATAAACTTCATTTTAGAATGAGATAAGAGTTATACAAAGTGGGGAAGACGTTACGACATTAAATGATACCACGTATTCTATGATGAGTTTTACGACCAAACACAAATATCAATCATGTACATTCAATAGTTTAGTCACTGGAATTTTCGTACGATTTAATAATTTTACGAATATCAAGATCTCTACGCGAACTTATGTAAATCTATGACCCGTTTAAACCAAAATTATCTTTATTTACACGTGTAGAACAGATATAGTTAACATAAGTTTCTACTTCAACGTCCCTTCATCTACATGAATGAATGAAATTGAAAAATCATGTAACAAAAATTGTGGTTGGAAGTAACTGATTTTTTGTGTATGGTACTAGAACACAACATAGAACATGTGGTATCATTTATTGTTATAATGTCAACCCCACTTTGTATAATATACAGGGTGTCCCTGGAAGTATGGATCAAATCGAATAGGGGCGTGGGCAAGGTCATTTCAAAACTTGTAGTAGGTAGTAAAAACTTGAGTAAAATTTTTGCCAGACCAAAAAAGCCTTTGCAGTAAATGTTTTTTTTTTATTGAACACATGTTTTCTAGCTGCGTAAAAGTATTACCACAGGAAAGGCCTACAGTTCGTAGTCACTACAGTAGTAGTCCTGAAAAACAATGACAGCACTGATAGTTTTTTTTATGATTTTTTCTATACTAAGTGATTGAAAAAAAAACAATAATTGGTCATAACTTTTGAACCATATAAAATTGCACCGACATTCTCAGGGTTAAAAAGTTTGGAAATGACATTGCCCACGCCCCTATTTGATTTGATCCATACTTCCAGGGACACCCTGTATTATTACTGAGGTATAAGATTTATAGAGCCTACTTGAATGAAAAAGCAATCCGACTCATTTAATAAAACAATAAATATAATACAGTAATTATAGTAGGAGCTGAGCAGCATCCTAATTGCTATGGCTTTGGTTTTGACAACTCAAAAATTTCCATAGCAACATATTTATTAACAATCCGACTTCTTCACAACTATGTATCTATACCAGTGCGCTTTCATGTTCATCTTGCGTCTTCGTCTGAAGCATGCCTGAAGCGCCATAGCTCATGCCTTAATACTAGTTCGACAAAAGCGCATGCCCCCAGCGCACGCTAACCCGTCTATTGTATGCCGATGTCGACTGACCAAGGCGCACTGGTGTAGACGATAAACTGCATGCGTCTTATGGCAATCATTATTGCATGCGCTTGACGCAAGAGGAATTGAAAGTTGAAAGCGCAAGATGAAACCGCACAGGTGTAGACATACCATAACATGCAATGAATATTGTATTGTCAAAATGAAAGCTATTGAAATTACGAATGTGATTCGCAATTTGGATGCTGAATGTTTTGAACCACTTATGATGTTGTATCTAATTGGAGACCTAGGGCTCATAGTAGACTTTAAGTATTAGCAATTGAAGCCTTAAGTGGACAAAGGTGTTAACTAGCAAATAGCTCAAATGTAGTCATGGGCATTTTAAAATAGTGTGGCGGCATCTATCTCGCCACATGCGAACTATCCTACATCGCGCAATCAAGATTTAACACGCAGATAGTATAATACAACCTCCCAACATCAACCGTTGGGCAGTAGCCCGCCAGGCACAAGACTCCGCCTGGTTGGAGGATCCTCCCATTGGTTGGAGGAACACCACACCAAGTTTCTCCACATTGGTGACCCCGACGTGATGTGAACACGCAACCTTCTTATTGATGTTTCTCCACAATAGGAAATATTTAAATCAATTTATCAACTAAAGCTCAGTTTTGAGTGAAAATGAAATGAATTCTTCTTCTCTCGTGTCAGCTCGAACTATACGAAAATAGCTCATGCTGTGGTGTAAAGATTAGCCAGTCAGCAAGACTGGTAGCGTGGGCTGATTGCCCAAGGTGCGCAGGACGTACTAAAGTATTGTCACTCGTGGAGGCTCTTTTCATGCACTTAATGCTTTGCATTTAATGAATGAATGAAGAATGCACATTAAAACTTTGAGCCTTAGTTGATAAATTGATTTAAATATTTACTATTTTAAAATGCCTATTACTACATTTCAACTATTTGCTACTTAACACCTTTATCCATTTAACGTTTCAATTCTGTGCACCCTGCTGAAAAAAGCAATAATGATTATAATAAATAATTGCCATACAGAATGGTACTTTTTTGCAGTTTTGCCAATTCATCATGACAACATATTATTAATAATCACATTAAACACAAAAGAAAAAGTTATGACTCCTTCACACTATCCATCTGGACTATTATTACCTCCTTAATACAAAAGATGGTTTAAATCAAGACTAAGGTAAACCAAGATTTAAAATATGTCCATCACTTTCTTTTGTCATGTAACAAAAAGAAACGGGGCTATTTTTAAACCTAGGTTTGTCTTAGACCATCTTTTGTAATAAGGGGCCTAAAGTTCTGGTAAGTGCTAAAGTATATAAAGTCCTATCTTACCCGCATAAGATACATTATCCTCCGTTGCCACATAAAGGGTCAACTCAAATGGTTTATGGTCATCTATTGGGTAAAATGTGACAGTTCTCTTGATGTAACCATTCTTCTCTCTAAAGTCCAGGTTCTTGGTAACTTGTTCCACATCATCTTTTGCTATTTTGTATGCTACACCCCACACTCTGCTGTTTACGTCATTGGATCCAAGCACAGTGACAACTCTGCCTGGCTGAAATTAGTAAGGCAATAGATTTTTATTAGAGAGGTTTTCCTTCAGACAATGTCATGGTGGCCCGGAGGTAACAGACCTGCAGTGCGAGCATGGTTCTTTGATCGATAAACTTCTTGACTCGATAAAAGTTTAAACATATCAAATTTTATCGAGAGTCGGTAGCACGGAACTTGCCTCGGTATCTTTATCGAGCCTTGTCGACGGCTGTCTTCTCGATAGCTTATCGACTTTTCAAAATGGCAACACCAGATTTAAAAATATCATTCACTGATGTAGACTTTATTTTATTTACGAAATAATCTTTTCCTGGTTATTTCTCGCGACTGAAAACTATTTCCTTATATTATTTTGTTAGAAATACTGTAAGCAAATTTTTATAATTTTTGTAAGATTGTAAAAAATATTTAAAATATAATTTTAGTGGCATACAGTCTGTCAACAAAAAAGAGTAGAAAAATTGGGGGCACCACTAGTCATACATTATTGAATTAAACTTAAATTCGCGTCTCTCTTGTGGATCCTTTTCATGTCATGATGCGTTCTGCTTTCAACATCTAACAAAATGAATTCTCCAAAATCCATTTCTTTTGCAAAAATAGCTTCAAAGAATCTTTATCTACCAACTTTTAACTGATGACAGCAATTCGTGATAATTCGAGAAATTTACCAATAAGAACTGTCAAAACTCGACATAATCGATAAGATTTGTCAATTATATTGAGGCCTCGATAAAATACGATCCGAGCTACCTTTGTCGTTTTATCAATATCTTATGTCAAATTTGACGTTTAGAATTCATTTCTCGAATCGACTCGATAAAAAGAACCGTGCTCGCACTGCTGCTTGTTAATCACCGGGTTGCAGGTTCAAATCCAGGCATGTACCAATGTGACTTTTTCAATGTCATAATATGTACTGTCTTAGTTATTCTAAGACGCCACTGACATTCGGTGAAGGAAAATATTGTGAGGAAACCTGGACTTTAATAGTCTGAAATCGCCAACCCGCAGTGAGCAAGCGTGGTGATCAATGCTCATTCCTTCTCTGTATGAGAAGAGGCCTTTGCCCAGCAGTGGGACAGTTACAGGCAATTTTTTTTTTTTTATCCATCTGGCATCCGTGTTCTAGCTACCTGTGGTTAGGGCCCCAGAGACAGGAACATCCTCATAATACGCGCCGTGTCGAGGAAAACTGCTTTCTGGGTCAGAGGGTCGTCTCAGACTTTTGATCTAGCCACCTAATAAGAGCCTCGTGAGGTGTTGGTCGAGGCTCTTGGCCATTAGGCCATTGCGGCATTAATATGATAATAACAAAAATACAATGTAAAAGTACCTATTTATAAGGAGCAGTTAATTTTATAGGTAGTGTGTCACACAAAACCATCAAATATAGACCCATTTCATTATGAAAAGAAAAAAAAACATTTTATGCAAAACTTAGCCACGACTGAGTCTGCTTGCTTGCCCAATATAGTGACCGTGAGCTTTGTTGTTTACATCCATTTATTGTAATAAGAACTTACTTTTCCAGGTATTCCTCTGTGATCAATACTGTGTTGATAAAATCTTCTGCAATAACCTTTTATATAACCTACAAGCTTGCATTCGAATTTGAAATCTATTTTCCACACCAATGACCCGTACCCAAATATCCACATCTTATCTGTATTAACAAGAGCTTTTGTAATTATTCTGTTTTTTTTTCTACTTTTCCTTCACTGTTTGACTGTTTTGGAATGGGTATGCAAAAAATCTGAAGTTGTTTTCAATTAACTGTCACATTGACATTTAGCTAATTGAAAACATGTGACAGTGACAGTCACAACGTGGAACGATTGCTGGCAGAGTTGCCAGTTATCAAAGACCTAGTGTCGCCGATTTCCATAGCGTAATTAGCCTAAAGTAGCCAAATTCTTAGTAGCCTTAAAAGTAACCGATGTAGAAAAAGCTTAGAGTTATAAATCGATACTAAAATCATCTAAATAAAAACATTATTTTCATTTCATAGAAAGAAATAAAACAAAAGCTTGTTTTACCAAAATCAAAATTAAAGACACAAATTAATCAGAAACTGCTTCTTCTGCCAGCAATGATTAGACCTTCGTCATGGTCATTATTACAATATAGATGTAGATGTACTAGTAGTCTTACTAGCCTGAGTAAATTATATCACAGTTTAACAATTGATTCATAAACTGTGATTATACGTATTATTAATACGTATTAGTATTAATCCTTTATTCATTGTAAATACATATAAATTATATTTTTAAATACATATCATAAATAAAAAAAAAACAATATACATTTAAAAATATAAAAAATAGTATCCCACCGGCATCGGGAACAGGGTCCAAGCTGCCGGCAGTCAGGGCTCCAGAGAAAGAAACCTCCTCACTATGCGAGCCGTGTCAAGGAGTACTGCTCTCTGTATCAAGCCCTTGATCCAGCCGCCCAACGAGAGCCTCTTGAGATGTTGATCGAGGCTCTTGGCTACTAGGCCATTCGCCGTAACTACTATCGGAACAATGACTGCTGAGTCCACATCCCACATGCCGACAACCTCGTGTGCTAGATCAAGATATTTTATTTGTTTATCTTTCTCAGCTTTCACGAGATTCTCGTCATGAGGGACGGTGATATCAACAATCACTGTGCGGCGCTCTCGATCTATTACCACTATATCAGGCTTATTGGCAACAATAGTCCTGTCAGTGATAATAGATCGATCCCAGTACAATGTGACATGACCATTCTCGAGAACTGGGTCGGGCACATACCTGTAGTACGGTACTTCCGATTCCACAAGGTTATATTTCAGAGCAAGTTGCTGATGAATAATCCTGGCCACCAGGTTGTGTCTGTGCAAGTACTCTCCGTTGGCAAGACGAGAACAACCGGAGACAATGTGTCGGATAGATTCTCCCGGACGGTGGCATGCCCGACAAATGTCAACCGTGCCATCCTTGACAATATATTTCCTATAATTGTTCGTCATCATGACTTCGTCCATAATTGCACATACAAAACCTTCGGTTTCTCCGAAGAGATCACCAAAACGTAGCCAGGATACGGACGCTGGAAAGTCAACTTCGGGCCCGTGGAGGGCCCGATAGAAACGTCCGTGTAGCTCCTTGCTTTGCCATACTTCCTCGCGGTCATTGGTACTAAGTTTAGTATTAATTATTATTATAGATTATACGTGATTATATGTAGCCCAAATTGCAACCAGTTGCCATTTGTAAAAATTCGTTGCCAAAACTGGCGACAAATCACCTAACTTAGCAACACTGATTGCTGGAAAGTCAATGGTAGACGTTTTAAGGCCGCATCACACATGTAGCACCCTTCGCCACCCCACGCGTGTTTATTGGCCAAATGACATAACTCAGCTCCACAAGATGAAATGTGGCCAATGAGCACGCTATATTGACGTCGCGTGGCATGGCTTATTAAAAGTATGTTCCCGCCCTTAGGCAATTTTATGGCTGCTTCACACTGCAGCGTTTCGCCAAAGACATCCTTTCCTTATAAGATACAAATAGGTAGGTAACGAAAAATAACTGTTTTATATCTAAAAATTAATGTAATAAATGCATTTAATTATTTTTGAAAACTTGCTTGTCTCTATCGGGAATCGTACCAACTCAAACGCAAAAAAAACATTCTGTATTTTCACGCCCACGGACTAGTGTTCACGCCACCTATCAAAGAAGTCAATAAGGATGAAATCTCGCTAGTAAACAGTGTGTCTTCAATTATAGAAAGACCGTGAAATCTAACAATGACTTAGTACCTACTTAGAGTAGGTATATGCTCTAAGACAGTGCCGGCCCGAGGCAAGTTTTAGGATGGAGCGAGATCCAATTATGGCGCCCCCTTGATAATTCAGCCGAAAGACGTCCACTGCTGGACATAGGCCTCCCCTAATACGGGGGGTTTGCCATAATCGCCACGCTTGGCAGGTGGGTTGGCGGTCGCAGTATGGTTGTTAAAATACTCAGAGAACGCTGCTGTCCATCCTCTAGTGAATCCCTTAGTCGCCTTATACGACACCCATGGCAAGAAATGGGGTAGTGCCTTAGAGCATATACCTAGTGCTATTCTTTACGTCCGGCACCACACGGAACCCCCCCTTGCTTGCCCCTAATATCTACCATATATAGTGAGACGCCTCCTGGGACTAGGCGCCTGGAGCGGCCGCTCTGTTCGCCCTATGGTAGGGCCGGCCCTGCTCTAAGACTTATAGCAACGCGATAGACGTCTCAGTCGATCGAGAGTGGCCATAACGTTCTCTTTCAAAACAAAAAAGTCTAACATTTTTCGGGGGAGGGTCTCGCACATAAATATGCATTCCACACTGTAGTTATGACATTCACACATTATAAAAAACAAAATTAGGCCCAATTTGACATGAACTGTCAAATGGGGCCTAAGCGAGTTGATATAGGGGAAATTTTGGCCACTCCCGATTATGCCAACCGCGTTGCTCTAGGGACTCAGCATAGGAAGTTTTACTCAAAAATACTTGAGTTTTTTTGGTCATAATTCAAAGACTTTCTTCGATTTAAGACAACATAATAATACGACCTCTTTTAGGGGAACATCCTGAAGTGGACCCATTAGTGCCCATGCCTGACTCATTAAGTTTAGTGACTAAATAACCTACCGGAGTACAAAAAAATGTATTAAAATCTTATATATAAAATTATACAAAATCGTTCGATCGTAATAACTAAAGATTAAAATTATTTAAAGAATAACGCGCCCGCCACGTCGAAACTTTCCAGAGTTTTTCTACACACAGAGTACCTTTGTATCTAAGTTAAAGCATCTTTGATTATTATAGATTTCCACGTTCCAGGTTTGTGACCGGTTGAGTCAGATGAGTTGAGTCAACCACAGTCAATCGTCTAAGTCAAGTGTCAGCTGATTGAGAATTGCGCTGAAAAAAGCTTTTTACATTTTCTGATAAGGAAGCACTGCCCACTCTCTATTCAGTGCTAGCTGTATAGCTACTGTATCTACTATCGGCCCTTTTCAATAACCTATCTATCGGCGGTTTCGCCTACTAGAGATAGAAATTTGATATAAGCTCCATAGAAGTAATGTCAAATTTCTATCTGTAGTAAAGAAAACCGCCGATAGATAGGATATTGAAAATGGCGGTATGTGGTGCAAGCTCTGCACAAAAGAGATACATAATAACTTCAACTTTGGATAGACTTCTTCTAAATCAATTTGTAAGGTGAATGCGTTAAGTCTGTACACGTTTTTTTTTCTTTTTCGGATTTTTTTATTTCCTTTTGGACATTAGTGTCATTTTGTTCTTTAGGAAACATAGTTTTGATATTAAGTAGTTTCAATTCCTGTTTTATTGACGAAATAATTGCCTGTTGACATTTAACGTTTCCACTTTCCACCATGTATACAAGGTGTAACGTAAATGACGCACCACCTCTTATGGGGCACTGTATTCATCATTATGAACAACTTTTACTATGGGACAAAACTTGAAATCGCGAAAAAAACAGTTGTTCCCTACATTTATGTTCGCATAACTCGTCAAAATGTAGGGAACAGCTGATTTTTGTTTCGCGATTTCATTTTGGTCCCACAGTAAAAGTTGTTCATAATGATGAGTACATATTCTAAGGGTACCTACAGTGACCCCGTATGAGGTTGTGCGTTATGTATTACGTAGTACTTATTACTTCTATGATTAGATCTTGCTTGTATAGTAAAGGTAAAGAGACCAAAGAGTTAGAAAAATATAATATTCTTTACCTTAGAAAGAGACGAGTCTTGGCTCTCAAAATCTGTCATACACCCTGTCATGCTGTCGTTCTTGTCAGTTAAATTGAAAAAATATAAAAAATGTCCTAATTTTCAAATTACACATAATTCACAGTACCACCAGTTCCTATAACGTAAACTCCGGCGGGCTCACTCGGTACAATAAAATGTGGTGATATAATTAAGCACACAAAAAATAAAAATGAAAAGAAAACATTTAATAGAATAGCAGGTATTTCTCAATGTCTACAGCTCAGAAACTCTGTGAAGAAATCGTGGAGCCTGCCTTAAGCCATACCAATCGTAGGGCACGAAGCACATCTAAAAGATTGACGATACAAAGCCCGCCGAAACTTGCAACTAACAAACAACAAGGTCCAACTACCCGATCAAATAATAATCCGAAAAAGAAAATTGTCCACAAATTGCCACCGTACGCTACTATTTGTAGTAAATCTTTCGTTGACAGGGCGACCGAACAAGCTTCCAAAGAATCAATATTGAAGAAAGAAAAAGTTGTTGATGCAACCGTTAACACATTCATTTCTGGGCCTCTGACGTGCGATAATGAGTGTTTGACAGACATCCGCAAACGAATCTCTCATTGTATTTGTAAGAACCCTAAAACTCATAGAAAGTTTCTTATTTGGAAGGCAAGTGCAAAGCAGATTCAAACTCATAAGAACAGTTTTTTCGTTGCGGATAAAGCTTGTGCGCAAATTGTGCAAAAGATCAGTTGCAGTACACAGTTTCTGGAGAAAGTAGATAGTGTAAGCAATCAAAAACTAGAAATCACAAAGATCTTGTCGAATAAACAAACCATGGTATCTCTAAATACTCAAAATCCGAAACCTAGACAGGATCTATATAATATGAATAAGCGGGCGATTAATATTAGCTGCGTGGGTGAAAGACGATGGGCTCTCTCTCGATTTCCTGTCCAAGGGCCCGACTTTTAGCAGATACATTACTATGACATCATACATTGAAAATATGTCATAAATAAAATTTAAGTACAAAGAATAACACAATCCTACCAGAATATCAATAATCCGGGAGCTACCTAGCCGGCTCACGATTTTGTCTCCAATATGGAAAAATTAAAAGAAAACAATTTTTAGAATAGCAGGTCCTTCACAATGTCTATAGCTCAGAAACTGTGTAAAGAAATTGTGGAGCCTGCTTTGAGTCATACCACTCGCCAGAGCACATCTACAATATTCATGTACCAGAACCCGTCGAATTATGCTACTAGCACACATCATGCTTCAAGGAACGTCCCAATTATTATTGCGGAAAAGAGGATTGGAAACAAACTGGCGTACCATGGCATCAATAGCAGTAAATCTGTCGGTCTCAACTCGCACCAACAGACGAAGTCAAAAAAATCAATCTCGACGAACACAAAATTTGTGGATGCAACCGTCAACACATATATATCTGGACCTTTAAAGTGCAATAATAATTGTATGAAGTACATCTATAAACGAAACTCTCATTGCAATTGTAAATGTCCTCACACAAAGAATCCGAAGGTACCTAAAGCAAATTCAAACCGAAGAAAACAGAAATTATTGGTTTGCTGATAAAGCTTGTACGCAAGTCGTCCAGACGGTCACTTGCGGTACACAGTTTCTGGAGAAATTAGGCAGTGTTAGCAAGCAACGACGAGATATCTCAAAGACCACGTCAAGTAAAGCAACGATGGCATCTTTAATAACAAGGAAACCCCAAAATCCGTACCCTAGACAGGAATTGTACTATAATACGCATAGGCAGCAAATTAATAAGAGGTACAAGGATAGAAATCGATGGGGTCTCTCTAATTTCCCCATCAATGGGCCTGATTTTTAGTACATTAAAAATACAACAAACACAAAGTCTTTACTTTCGATTGATATACCTAAAAAATTTACGTGCGTTCTAGTCATTTAACCATCTACCTAATTATCACGTCCCCTACGTAAAATTGTTTGAAAAGACGAAAAGATTAAGGCAGTTGTCCCACCGTTGGCGAGGAAGCGACCAACTATCGGCTATTTTCTCGCTCAAGAAACGTACAATACATAGATATATACATTTCGTGTAAACAAAAGAGATGCATATTAATAGTTGATCGCTGACTGTTTACACTGCCGGCGAGGACTCGCTCCACTAGTTTTTCGCTGAGCGACAAGAGCTATCAAAGATAATACTTGCTCAGCAATGCTCGCTTGGCGGTCAGAACTCACGCCGAGAGACCAACCAGCGGTAATTTGCGAGTGGTGCGAGTAATCGCCTGTCGCACTCGCATATTCGCTTATAGCCCAGCGACAAAACTATCGGAACTACACACTCGCTTCTCGCTAACTCGTTTCTAGTTTTTAGCTCTACTCTCTTCTCGCTCATCGTTGGCGGTAGGACAAGTGCCTTACTTTGCCTCTGCTTCTTTTCGTACCTATATGAAGTAGCTAGGAAGCTACTTTTTACCTTCTCAGACTTTCTCCAATCAATATTTGTAGCAACCTCGACTGCCGGGCGACGTTGGTGGTTTGCAACGATAAATCCTCCGTAAGCCTATTTTAGCCTATGCGTATACCGGGGCGAGGCAACACAGTTCAGTCAGTTTCACAATCCATAAAACTTGGACAACTTCTTTGATGTCCGGCGATGCCACCGCCCTTAAAGGCGTTGCCCAGCTTTATGGATTGTAATCCATAAAGCATAATTGTATGGGGGTGCATGAAAAGAGCCTCCACGAGTGACGATACTTAAGTACGTCCGGCGCACCCTGGGCAGTCAGCCCCGCTACCAACCTTGCTGACTGGCTAATCTTTTCACCACAGCATGAGCTATTTTTGTATAGCTCTTGCTGACACGAGAGAAGAAGAAGATGGATTGTAAAATTGTGGCTCAACTGTGTTACCCTGGGGGCTTACCATGATCTCTTAAAGCAGGGCAGAAGTTGCCTGGAAGTTGAACTGCCCTGCTTTTTTGTACTATGTCATCGTTAGAGCAGGCCTGCGGCAGGCCTGCTACGTTGACGTTTACGAAATCCGTTCACCTGTTTTTTTTGTATAGACTTTTCATACCATGATGAACAAGCTTATCCGTTCAACTTGGTTGAATAGTCGTTCACCTTTTGTACTGTCATGGTACGATTTTTAGCGATTCAGAAGCAGGCCTGCTTTTGAACGGATATTGACTGGCTGGCATTTGAACGTTTTCTTAAGACGTCATGGTAATAAGCCCCCTGCGCGGCCTACGCCTCCATATACGCTATACGCTCGATGCAATGAGTTCTATAAATTGAATAGTTGTACGGAAAGCGAAGATGAACAGCCTTCGTGTAAATCGCGCCAGGCCAGGCATTAGCGCACGCCGCAATAGCGGCGGTAAGACCCGTGACGGAGAAGTGGCTGGAGAGGCGGCATGGAAACCTCAGCTTCCGGCTGACGTAGGTACTCTTGGGACATAGCTGTTTCGGGAAGTCGGTACCTGTGTCGCATAGGCCGGGAGCACACGCCCGGTTGTCACAACTGCGTCGACTGCTCCGAGGACACGGCGCGCGCTGAGTGAGCGTCGCAGCGCCGTGAACTAGGCGCGGCAGTCGGTGGTGACCTTTCGCTTCCAACCGTGGTTATATCCATGATCGGGAGCGAGAGTGCGTGGAAAGACGTCGCCTCCTTTTACGAGAAGGTGATAACGACCAAAGAGGGAGCGGAGAGGGAGAGAGATGCAGCTGACACTCTGCCTTCCCGCGCCAAACGCACCGGGCGCCGGAGGGTGCGTGATGATCTCCGGACACCATGGTGTGTGGCCTGCGGGCGGCGGGTTAGGGGACCCGTAACCCGACCAGTAACAGGCCCGAGAAGGCAGCGCAGTGTTTCCCGCGCGCCTCTCAGAAGGACGGGGGGCTAGGCCCCACAATAGGAGAGGTTCGCCAGGAGCTGGCGGGGTTGCGGCACATGCAGCTGCGAATTCCGCGATCCCGGCCAAGGGTCAGGAGAAGGAACACCGTGGGTTTTTAGCCGGTAAAGTAACGCCTTTATGTTAAAGTCCCATCTAATAGGGGGCGAACCTATTGCCATCAGCCAGGCACAAATCCAGACTCCGGGCTGCTACTGAGAAATTCCTCACGGAAAAACCCAATAACACTCGAGCCCAAGACCTCACGCTCAGCAGTAACGCTTGCGACCAATAAACCAACGAGGCAGTAAAAAAAAGTACAAGCATAAAATTGGTTAAACGAGCAGCATTAATTCTGAGTCTGACGCTGCTGCCTATTCTTTGTCTAAGTCCATTAGTCGCCTTTTACGACAACTGGAAAGGGGGGTCAGCGTATTATTGCCGGGAACCTTAAGGTGCGACTACTACTTACATGGTATGAGATGATAAAGTGGAATAAAGGGGTCTTAATCTACGTAACAAAGTAACCTGTTGCAAGCCAGTACCTCTGCTTTAGTGGTCAATAAACCCGCGGGGTATCGTGGCACTACATTCCGGCGCGCCGAGCACTGAGGTGTAGGTATAGGACGAAATAAGTTTATTATTTCTTCATAGGAGTAAAGAAGTGTATGAAGCTCACAGCTTATCATTATCAGTCTTTGAGCTAATTGGCACGCCAGTTCCAGTAGACCTGAATTTCATAATTATCACCTGGAAACCTATATGAATGACACCTCACCTCACCGTGTAATCATAATAATAGCCTAGACTATTTGATGAAAGGGTGTGGTGATTGGCCTCTTCTCAGCACACAGTCATGGCTGCGTGTGAGGATATGACATGTCGTTAAGGCGAAACGGGCACTCAGATTTTTTATACGAAACTCGCTAACGTTTTTATCTTTACCTTTACTTTTTTGATATTTTTTGGAAAGATAGCAGACAGTTATCAATGTTGAGGTTTATAGGTTGCTATATTATCGATAATTGATATCTATAGGTCTTATATTAATACCTAGCAGTTTAAAAAGGGGGCGCCTCCGCTGCCACCCAAAATTAACGCCATTGTGAACCGGCAGCAGTACATTCCTGCCGGCAGCCGAGATTAAAAACATCGGCTGCCGGCACTCAAAATGGACACCGGCGGCGATAATAAGTTGTTTGGTAGGTATGTTAGATTTTGGGCCAAACACTGTAACGCGTCTTCTGACTAATTTCAAGAGCGAGCGAAGCGAGCTCCTTATTTTGGAGCACCCCGACAAGGATAGGTGAGGTTCGAAGGGATGACGCGGGCTAGAGTGAGCGAGTGAAGCCAGCGAACGAAGCCTCCGTCATCCCCTTTGTGTTAGGTTACTTTAAACCCTGCAGACAGAATAAAAGAGCGGGGCTTCTTCGACTCTGCTTTGGAAACCCAAACAACCTTACAAACATTTAAGATTTTCATTTGCTTTTATTGTGAAAATGAAAGTGGGTGACGATTAATCGTCTCATGAAAAGTTTGAAGAGGCCTTGAAGGTGTATAAAAACAGTGTACCTATGTAGTCGGCGCGGCGCCAGCAACCAGTTTGGTAACCGGCGCGGCGCTGGCACTCGTAATGGCAACCGGCGCCGGCAGCCGAGGCACTCCCGTTTTAAAAACTATTTTTTTTTTCGATACTTTTCTAAGTTCTTCTCGTTTTCTAAATTTCATATAGGTACGGTTCAATGCTAGAAAGCATTACAAATTCAGAAAAGTTAAAACCTGTACCTTCAGTTGGTGCCTAAAGCCCTAAACCTAGTTTATTTTTTCATTGAGAAAATAAGATCAAAATTATTTGAATTTGGTGGGTTAGAAACGTTGACTGCCATAGCAATAATTTCACGGAAATAAAACTGAAGCTTTTGACAACAGAGAAGAGTCTGTTACTCAAGTTCCGGGGACACAAGATCGCAAACATTTATTGAAATACCTACTTAACTACCAGTTTCTCACCGCCACCTACCGGCTCCATACAAATTACATCGTTTAAATCTTAATACCCACTTAGGTGCCTACCTACAAATACAACACTATTTGTTTTTCGATTTGAATAGAATACATATCAGTGTAATTTACACTAATTTTGTGTAATTTACATTAATATTGTGTAATTTACATTAACATTGTGTAGGTAATTTACATTAACATTGTGTACCTAATTTACAGTGTAATTTTACACTAAGTATAAAATACGGTAAAGCGATTCTGCACCAGAATCGTTATACCATATTATTTGATGTCCTAGGCGGAATAATACGGTTGTTGTGGTGGATGCACTAACAAATCCCGCGACCCCAGCCGTAGGTACTCGCAGAAATACCATGGCGGTTTTAGCCAGTATGAGTCCGGCTAACCCTTCACTTTCCCGAGGGTAGAGGATATTCTCGTAATGTTTATATTCTTTTCGGGCGAATTTCTCCCGTAAAAAAATTAAATTACTTATTTATGGCGAAAGTGATTAAGGCTGCTTTTAACGGCCTCTACACACCAAAACCTTGTTGTGGCTTGTTTTGCGTCATGTTCGCGCGCTTAGTTCGCGTTATTTGGCCATAATAACCCGCCGGGTAAAGCCGCCAGGCCGGAGGCTTTGCTGTGCAGAGGCCTTAAGTGTCTTGTTTTTTCATTTATTTGGGTCATTGTAACTGCTCAAATAGAGTTTTTAATCAGCTTAGCCTACCCCAGTCAGCTGCTGCATACGTAGTGTACAGCAGCAGACTGACTCTCCCAAGTTTATGACTTTTTTTAAAGGTATAAATAAAACCAAAAAGGATTGAAATAATAAAAAGGTTTATTCCTAGTCCACTACGACTGCATACAAAATTAGTGCTTTCATCTTGTTTTGTACCTAAAAAAATAATACAATAATGTGTAAGAGACAAATACATAATAACATTTAAAAAGGCAAAATTTTGTCAGTACATTCATGAATTTAATCATTTCAAATATCAATGGATATGTTGGTAAACATATAATTATAACAGTCCAAATCTGTAGAGTATCTAGAATATAAACACAGATTTGTTCTGAGAGTTGTAAAAGGCTCACAGGCCCACTATAAACAATAACAAAAAGTAGCACTTATTATAGTATTCCTTATACTATAAAAACCAAATATAATATTACAGATCCTTATTAAAACTGCCAGAATTTCCATAAGGACCTAATATAATACTTTATGTGAACTACAGTGCACAGCATGTGATAATTTTCTAGTCAGTCTATTCAAGCTTATTGAAAAATAAATATGCTTGTTTTAGAAAACAATTATCATCATTGGTGCACCAAAATCTTAACATTATCAATCATCATCATTTTAGCCTAATCATTGAGGCTAATTTCCATACATCTCTGCAATAAAATAAACACATTACCATCAACAATTCGTAAGCAGTGATGAGTAATAATTATGCTAGCTATATTTTATAAGTGTATAAAACTGCACTACTTATTGTATATTGTCCATAGTGGGTATGTTTCAGAAAGTCAAGGCTCACATGTTCTGTTGTGCCGGACTGGCTGGTGGCGGCTGAGCTTCCAAATTCTTAATCAGCTGAGCCAACCAGTGTTTAGTTGAATTATCTTCTTGGAGACATGCAGCAAATGTGGAATCCCTCAATTGGTCAGGCAGACATTGTCTTAAGGCCTCTCTAGCTCTTGCATTGTCAGACAAACGCAGATAACATCTGACAACATGCTTCAGTAACCGTGCAGATGGGTCTTTGGCCAAAGATAACACCATTTTCCCTAATATCATAGCCACATGCGAGAATCTATCATATGTTTGGCAAATATAACAAAGTCCACTGTCGTCTAGCAATATCTTTTGTAAAATGAATGTAGCAACAGTCTTAGATAGTTCAGATCCGTTTTCCATGATACGTAGACACAGTGGTATAATTTCAGTGGTCAACAGAAATGTTATAACTTCCTGCTCATCTGTCTTGACTAAGGCTCCAATGACTCCAAGGCTAGTAAGGCGTAAGTATTCGAAAGGACGTGTTTTGGAAACAGTGTGGAGGAAAGGATAAAGGAATAACGGTACGTGTGCTTGTAGGAAGGCTGAACGTGTTTCGGGGTGCGAGGCGACGCATTGCATGAGCGCCAAGGCGTTGCAGACGCGGTTGCTCTGATGAGCCGTGAGCGTCGGCGGGATCATAGCCACGTAAATGTTGGTGATCTCCTGTAGTAGCGCGGCGATAGTGCCGAAACTATGCCACAACATGGGCGCTAGGTCCGGCACATTCTCGCGCTTCTTACTCAGCTCCAGTAGTGCATTTTCCCGCGTCTCAGGATTACACAGCTCCAGGATCCACGTAAATATCTTTTCTCTGTCCACGGACTGCATGTTCGCCGGGCTCTGCTGGGTACTCATGTTAATCATTGATCTTGTTCTAATACTTTTGCACTGGCTTCTTACAATACACGTAGGCTACGTGTAAGGTTAAATTCATTGTATTTTTGTGTTAACGTTAAAAATTTCACAGAACCATGTGTTAATTTATTGCCTGTTAATTCGGCAGAAACTTTAATACTTTGTTAACGAGATTATAATTCTAACTACAACTATGTATTTCTCGAAAGCGTCGGAGAATCGACGACATTGACGTGACCAGTGTTGCCAACGTTTGTTGCCAGAATTACGTCAAATTTACCCTAAAATTACCGTACGATTACCGTACACTCCATTTTTTGGGATTATAATTTTGCAAACAAAAAAATCATATTTCTTTGCAGTTTTCAGGTAAAAGCAGTATTACTTTTGAGATTAAAACATGTTGTGGGTGATTTTTAGTGCATAACGTTGGTACAATTCAAAAATATTTTGATCAGATTAGTGTAAAATTAGACTTATAAATGGAGTTTCTCGTAGGCCACAGAATTAATAGGTAAATAAAACAACAATTTATAATAATACAATTTCTTTTTCGGATTCTGCTTCAGCTTCAGGAGATATTTGGTACAAAGATTTTTTACACAATTTTGCGTGCATGTTTTTGGTCGACTTAAAATCAATGCAACAACCCTTTTTTTTCCGCACAGCCTGATCGTATGAGTGTTTCGTTACCGTACTTCTTGTAAGATTATTAGTTCTGGTCTTAAAATTACCGTACATTTGTCACACGATAATTATTACCGTACGGGGCATGAAATTACCGTACGAATACGGTAATTACCGTACGGTTGGCAACACTGGACGTGACGTTTGACAGGCCAGGCAAAGAAGGTAGACATAGACAATAAAACAGAAATGGTTTGGTACAAAAATAAACGTATAAAGGCAGTTACACACTTCGTTATAGTAACACAGCTGACAATTTTTATTAAACCGGTTTTCGTTGACTACTCTATATCAGAGTTGTTTTTTTAAATTTGATTTTGACGTTTTTGACATAAATAACAAATTAATTTCTCTGAATTTCTACCTCTCTCGCTGTGTTCCCGAATTACCTGATTAATTTTACTGGGGTACTCGAGAGATCAGTCGATTTTGAGTATTATAATTTATAATCTTAGACTTGTGAAAGTTTTAAAGTTTCTATTTTAAGTTACTGGATAGTGTTTTGACGCTGTACTCGATTAGTATTTTCGTAATTAAAATAATATGTGAAATTCGTGTTTCCTACGACTTCCAACCCACGTTCATTGGTTCGTTATATTTTAATTATTGTTTTTCGTTATTAAAAGTATCGTATTTCATCCTAAATACTGCTTCATGCGGGCCATATGTTGATTCCTGTGTAATATTATCAATCTCCGGTTGATTCATCATGTTGACGCCATTGCCATTAATTAACTATAATAAACAAACTTCAGTGTGTAACGTGTAACTGGGTTACGCTCGTTATTCTTATTTTGCACCACAGTATAATAGCATGTTTATAAAACTAGGTTTATTGTGGCAGATCACATGTAAACATTTGATATCAGAATACTGCAGTGTGAAATAACAAAGCATATTGAATAAGACTATCCTTTAGGGATAATAATTTTTATTCAGCATTTTTTCCATGCTATACCCTTTTCAACATAAGGTGAGTCCTGAGGATTTTCTACAAAACGTTACCATCCAAAAAATACAAAATATTAAAAAAAACAAGGCATGTTGTTTATGTTATTTCAATAGCAGTCTCCTTACTGCTACAATTTACAAAATGACAGAGCTGTTAGGACTCATCTTTTGTTGTACAGAGTATAGTCAGTCCATGCACAGTTCTTCATTTACCATTTCATTTTATATTTTTATAAACATAACTTTTTATAATCCTACACTTCTACAATTCTTATAGAAAATAACTTTTTATAATCCATCTTTTTTTTTTAGAATAATGGAGGTTTCCCACTCCCTGACTCTAAATGAGTCTGCTCTGCAGCAGCTCCCAGATGACAAGAAGCCACACTTCATATTTGAATGGCTTAGATTCCTTGACAAAGTACTTGTGGCTGCACATAAGGTAAATATTATTATTTAACTTTTTTGTAATAGATTAGGGTAAATGGGAATTTATTAATAATATTTTTTGTGTACCTTATTCAAGGAAACAGAAATCAAATGTAATCATACAACTACCAACCTTTCAAATAATTCCTTTGTTAGAAAGTCAATAATACAAAAAAAAAAATGCAATGTTATATTACCCAATTTCTAGTCCCTGATTGAAGAGTCCCAACTTAAGAAAATGAGACCGGGCACCCTGACTGTTATTATACTACACTGACAAAGAGTTAGGGACCCTAAAAATTGTTTAGTGTAATAAGCCCTTTAGAACTTGTTTTTTTACAACCATTTGCATATTTGTTGAAGTTATGAGTATTTATTCTTCTAAGGGCTAATTTTTCAATCGTCAGATAACTTTTATCTGAGGAATAATTTTGATCTTTTGACAGATTTTCTATACAAAAGCTGTCAAAGCCTAATATTTATCCCTCTGATAAAAGTTATCTGGTGATTGAAAAATCGGCCCTAAGTTAGTTAATTAATTTTAATTTTAAAATGGACTATACATAAATAAGCCTTAAAACCATTCAATTTGGATTTCTATAGTATGGAGGAGGCCTTTCTCTTTCGCATTTGGTGAAACATATTTTTGATTTCATATTCATAATCATGACTGCTAGTGGGTTGCACATCCAATCAGCAGTTGTCACGCAGTTGCACTGACTACATCCTAATTGCCTTCAAGTTGCATTTGGCAGTTGCATATTTTACGGTTGCAATTGATGACCAGGGGGGTTAATAAAATAAGCTTCGTTATGTGATGATGTGACGCATCCCTACAGTACTTTTATTGGTTTTGTTAATATTATTGTGTGTCATGCTGGCGTGAATAAACATATTAATTTTCTTTCTTTCTTCTTTCCTCAAAACTGCATAATATAATATCACATCCAACAGTTATTTCTGATTCCAATTAGTTGTTCTCTAGACAATCAATCATTTAATTGAGTCATACATATGAGTTGGTTTGTTTCCTTTTAATATTGCTATTGTTTAAGTATAAGCTTTCATGGAATTTGTAATTATTTATGAAATACTACACAGATTCCAAATTCCAAATATACTTGGGAGAAAATAAATTGAGTCACTTCTATTTTTCACATAGTTAAAATTGTTATTATTTTTGGTATTATAGAGCAGATCAATTCTAAACATATATCGCCTAAAAGGTTATTTGATAACCTTTACAATGAGGGTAGTTTTTTGTATTTTGAATTACTAAAAACTACCCTCATTCATGAAACCAAGACTAATAACCAGGACATGTGAAAAAAGGAGTGGCTCGATTTCTTTGCTCCCAAGTGCATATGATATCAATCCGAAATATTATTGTTTTTTTTTCCAAACAGTCTGACATCAAAAGCTGCCAGCAGAAACTAGTGGCTCAGCTAGTGAACCTCTTACGTGAAAACCTTGGCGGTCCAGCAAGGAGGTTATTAGCCAGGAACCTGGCAACATTGTTCTCTGTTGGGGACACCTTCCTACTCTTCGATACTGTTAACAAGTGCAATGACATCATCAAGGTTAAAGATGATTCGCCATCTTATTTGCCGACTAGGCTGTGAGTATGAATTTTCTCATAATGCTACTATGTATAATAATGAAAACATTGTATAAATATGAAGGTTTCAGGATAATAATTATGCAAATTAGATTAGAATTATTTTAGTTTGATGGCTGGTTTATACAATGGCTGTGACTCGGTTTTTCGGCGCTATTCTCGGGGTACATGTAGGCGGGATCTAGTTTGCTATTGTATTTTGCAGGGGACAGCTACTGGGTTCGAAAAATACAACAGGGGGCTACTCAGCTGGACTGGCTTGCGAGCACGAAGTTAGCACAGGACTGAGTTGAAACTAGTGTCGACACAAGCTCAGTAGAAAGTCAGTGTTGGACGGGTTATTGTACTGCCATTGTGTAAACCATGCCTGATTTGCATTGAAATTTGTCCTAGTCGTGATAAAATGGTTTAAAAAAGTATGATAGCTTAGTATAGGTGGTCTCTTGTACACCTGGCTACATATCAAGCTATACATTTCCAGTATAAGCTGATCCCGCATTGTATAGGCTTTCCGTATTATTTTATAATTTCTGTATAATTACTAAGGGAGAGATATCGATTAAAACCAAGTTTATGCAGTAAATTGCTTCTGCCCAACCATCTATGCCTATGTTACCCCTTAGTCACCCTTACCATTCTCTAAATTGACCTATTTTCATGCCATTCCTAAATGCCAAGACAAAGGTCACAGCTAGTACATTTATGAACATGTAATATATGTTATCTCACTTTGTTTGTAAGGTGTGTCGTAACTAGGCGAAGTGTGTCAGTAACACAGTGCAGTAACTGTTTTGCGTAATGTTTATTAAACATTAACTCGCAACCATTAGCAAAGATATTATCAGCTCTCTTTAAGACTTGTTGTTCCTTATTGGATGATCTACAACCTCATTTATTTTGCCAAAAATGAATGAGAAACCAACTTGCTATTGTTTTAGAGTATTTTGCTTAAATGCTTTAAGACCATATAAGTGACCTTAAAATTTATGAATAGGTGCATTTTTCGGGATTACTCGTTTCGGACCCAAAAGCAGCACTTAATCATGAGCTGAACACGTGGCGAGGTCGCCAGTCGAACTCACTAACTAACTAATCTTAAATATGATATTCTCACGAACGTTAGAATACAAAAAATAGTGTTTTACCTTATTTGTGAGATTGTTTAGAGTAAAAAACAAAAAAAAACTCGTTTTGAGGGTTTAAGTAATAAGAAAGAAACATGCTAACTGCAATACAATAGTAGGATACAACCACTTATGCGCGTTTCACACAAGGGCAGGGCAGCGAGGCAGAGTAGTGATCAGAACAGTACTGCTACTCTTTGAACACGCGTTTACTTTTCTGATAGTACTCTTCTGTTGGAGTAGTAGCAGTACTGCGGCATGATTCACCCAACGAAAGAAGTTCAGTTGCAGTGTAGTAGCAGTTAAGTTTCGATAAGAACAACGCTTTTCGTATTTTCTTAATCGGAAAGCGCAGTCAAATACGCTCGCGTGAGCTTAACTAGAAATTGCATGAATTAGCCCACTGTTCTGCTCACTACTCTGCCTCACTGCCCTGCTTTTGTGTGAAACAGGCATTACCAGTTGTCTCGACTGCCTGCCTAGTAAATGTTTTTAAACTTTCGCGATTTGTACACATTATAAAAATATAGAATCGGGTCTTCTCGCGTAACAAACCGAGTCTACCCGTGACCACGGCCGGTGAAATTCGGCCGAAACGTCGGGATAAAAGGTATTTTGTGCCTCTTAAAGTTTGTTACGCGAAAAGACCCGATTCTATATTTTTATAATGCCTGCCTAGTATTTATAAATAAACTAGCGACGGCTTCGCACGTGTACGTTCTATAGCTTAAAACCTTCCTCTTGAATCACTCTCATCTACTAAAAAAGACCGCATCAAAATCCGTTGCGTAGTTTTAAAGATCTAAGCATACATAGGGACAGACAGCGGGAAGCGATGTTGTTTTATACTATGTAGTGATAAAGTAATCAGGCAGATTTCTTAAAACAAAATTATACGAATTTGATGTTTTAAATTTAAGCATTTGTTTAATAGCCAATATTGTACAGCGTGGAAGGGACATCGTAACACAAACTTCGTGAAAAGGTTCCTCATAAAGCCTTAAATTAATTTACGTAAGTCATTAATATCACAAATGATAGGTTACAGATGTTGTCATTTTTAAGCGCGCAATGTACTGCGAATGCAAACAACGAGTCACAATCACAACCGCAAGCCATTACTCCGCTAACGCGGTACCGGTGCGCAGCGCGGCGCGGCGGCCGTACAGTAAGTACAGTGCCTACACGCATACGCACGCACACATCACAAGTCTGAGTTCGGCACGGAGTCGCGTTGCCGCACAACGCTTTTGTAAACGTGAAAAGTAGCATACCTACGTTTACACTACTGATAAAGAAATCACCTAACAAACACATTGATAAACCGAACTTGAAATTTAGTTCAATTGACTGATTGCTTACAACAAAAAACAAAACTTTGCTCGTTCGCTCATAAAATAACATAAGTAGGTACCTACCTAATGATTCCGATGAGGTACCTACCTACCTACATGGCAATTAGTTGCAAACAAATTAACACTCACCTTAATCTCTCTTATTAGGAGTGAGGGACTCCTAATAAGATAGGGTTCAAAGTGGCCGCCACCAACTTGCTCACAAATCCTAGCGCGGCGCAGAGTTTCAGCGTGGACACGGGGCAATAAGGTGGGGTCTCGGACATACTCCGCACGGAGCGTCGCAAGCGATCTCGCATTTCTGCTGCCGTATTGCACTCCGTAACAAAGTCCCTATCTTGACCCCACAGACAAAAATCTAGTGGGGTCAAGTCTGGTGATCGCGCTGGCCAGGGTTGTGGATCGAACCTCCCAATCTACTGGTCACCAAAAGTCGCTGTAAGGTGTAAGGCTGTCGCACTGGAAGAGTCACGTGTGGGGGAGCGCCATCGTGTTGGTACCACGCATCCCGGAAGTGGGCCACCGGCATCTCTCTAGTTACGGGCACTAAACGTATGGTTACGACTGTTACGTATCCGAGGCATTTTCGTTCAAAACACACACAGTACAACACAGACAAAAAAACAACTCTACTGATAATAACTAATACGCTCAAATCCAAAATCACGAAAAACAACACAACCGTTTACAATGAACGCAAATCGGAAACTGAACTGATCAAAAATCGGCGAAATTCAAAATTTTACTTCCTTTACAATTTCGCCGACAAGCCGTCATAGACTTGTAGGCACCTAGATCATGCACAGACCAATAAAATGATAGACTGTGCCAACGCATTAAGTTGTACTGACAAAATAAATTGCGAAAATGGATAGGGTTAAAATTTACTAAAGATCAGATTACATCGGTTAAACAAAGGTGTTAATGCAAAAACAAATGTTTATAACAAAAATTGCCTAAAAAACAGGTTAATTACTAAAAAAACTTATTTTTTTACATTCAATTTATTAAAATTGATAACAGTATTGGACATACTATCAGAGATCATTAATAATCCCAGATAAAAAGTCTAAATAAAAGTAGTCAATCTGATATTAATTTACGTAATAACGCATCTGTTAGATTCATAGGCACTGGCCGCTATAGCTTTGTCGATACCGCGCGTCGGCGCAGCGGCATGTCGGCTTCTTTGAGTGAGCGCGCGCTCAGTGACTAGTGCCTACACTGCCTACTTTGTTGCACTCACTTACTTTGTTGCGATAACCTCGGTTCGTGAACTTTACCAAAACAGCTGATCGGGAGCACTTTTTAAGTTTGATTTTCATTGCTGTTTTACGTGAAAATTGTGAAATAATTGTTTTTTTCTTTTTTATCGCATTGGGATGGAAAACAATAATGATTTTATACACTATAAATTAAAAAAAACTGCAAAAAAAATCGTAAAAATTAAGAAAAAAGCGACGAAAAATTCCAACGCTGGGGGGTTCAGAATCATGTACTGGATCCATGGTACACGTATACGTTACGATGTCCCTTCCACCCGGTATATTATAATGTAATACTATAGGTCGCTCGTTGCTTCGCCCGCGTGGATCTCGTTTATCGCGTATTCCGTATTTTTCGGGATAAAAGTAGCCTCGGGGCTTACCATTACCTCTTAAAGCAGGGCAGAAGTTGCCTGGAAGTTGAACTGCCCTGCTTTTTTGTACTATGACATCGTTAGAGCAGGCCTGCGGCAGGCCTGCTAAGTTGACGTTTAGGAAATCCGTTCACCTGTTTTTTTTGTATAGACTTTTCGTACCATGAACAAGCTTATCCGTTCAACTTGGTTGAATAGTCGTTCACCTTTTGTACTGACATGGTACGATTTTTAGCGATTCAGAAGCAGGCCTGCTTTTGAACGGATATTGACTGGCTGGCATTTGAACGTTTTCATAAGACGTCATGGTAAGCCCCCTGTCCTTCATCAGGTTCCAGACTATCTCTGTACCAAGTTTCATCAAAATCGTTTCATCGGTTTAGGTGTGAAAGCGTTACTTTCGCCTTTGTAATATTAGTAGGGATTACAAACGCGTCCATAATGAACTTAGGACGGATTATATTAATAATCGCATTATCGTTCTCGACAAAGTTTTAAGCTGTTACACTTTGTGATACATGTTTTTGTTTCAGGGCCGCCATATGCTGCTTGGGAAGTATGTACGAGAAGCTCGGCAGGATGATGGGGAGATCTTATGAGGAAACAGTGACAACCCTAGTCAGATCCCTAAAGAATGCAGAGTCGCAAACACGACTTGAAATCATGAATACTCTTGAAAAGGTTTGTTTTATGAAGTTGTGTATTGTTTGATGAATTAATGAAACTCTGAATATTTTGACATAACAGGTGATGTTACATAATAGAAGGCAGCGGCTTGCTCAACATTATACATCAAAACATTTTTACGGCACCTTTTATTGATGGGTTCCTTGTCTGTGTAGCTATTTGTTGTATTTCTTCAAGTACAGTTTCAGCTCATCTTGTATGACCTTTAGGGCCTTATTACAAAAGATGGTCTAAGAAAAACCCTGGTTTTAGAGTAGCCCCGTCTCTTTTTGTTATATGACATAAGAAAGTGATGGGTATATTTTAAACCTGGTATTACCTTAGTCTTGGTTTAAACCATCTTTTGTAATAAGGGGGTTAAGGTTTACAAAAACATAAAACAGTGTTGAATGCCTGCTGTTTATTTCTTTACATTTTCTTGCTAAAAGGGGACAGCGGTGCGGGCAGCCGCTGCACATACGTTTTTTGTATCTTATACTACATACTGTTCTATTAGATCTGTGTGGAAATGGACATGACTACCCTGCCCCCCCATTCACAACCATTTCGATAAGCGGTTGTCGACCGATTCGATTTGCTATCTCGTTTCGTCTACTATTCTTGTAACGAGAGAGAGACAGCTTACCGAATCGTTCGACAACTGAGTAATCGAATTCTTCTGAATCAGGGGGCTGGCTCCAGTGCGTCTGGCCTCCCGTGCGGCCCAAACCGTACTTGTTTCGGATCGTATGCCAGCAGTGCGGGCAACCGACGCACAAACGTTGCTATATCTTATACTACATACATACTATTCTATAGATCTGTGTGGGCATGGGCACGGCTGCTCCAGCTGCAGTGCGCGAGGTATCACGCGCGGCCCGCAACGCACTCGTGTCGGAGCGAGCGACAGCGGTGCGGGCAGCCGCCGCACATACGTTGCGGCATCTGTTGCCGCTGATGCGGTTAACGCCTGCAGATTTGGACGCTATTGCTGCCGCCTGTTTGAGGGCTGCACATCCCAGTGACTACACACTAAGGTGAACTTATATTTTGATCTATCTTTGGCAATCTAAATCCGGACCTCAATTACTGGATAATATTTTTTATCTATTTATTAAATATATTATAATTTATGTTTGTATCAACAGATGCGCTATAGCAGAGTTGCTCGGTGCGTTGATAGCGATCACGCAAGCCGGCGAAGTGACCAATCTCAATTCTAAATTAAAAGTTGGAGCTCAATCAGGTACCACTATAATAGCTATTATATTTTTGCTGGTAAAATCATTTTGTTTACTTTTTGCTTTGTGTAACTTCTACCTAACGTTATTAATCTATATCTAGGTCATTATTACTGAATATACAGGGTGGTAATTTGAAATGGGGCAGTAAGGGCACCTCTAGGCTTGCCAACCGTCCCGCAAGAGCCGGGACGTCCCGTTTCTAGAGCTTTAGAGGATGCGTCCCGCGAAAGACTTGTGCGGGACGCCAATTGTCCCGTTTTATCGTACCTACGGCTAAACCTTCGGGCAGAAGTCGGAATTTAGTGAACGCACATTTTGTTTAACTACTTAGTTGTATGAAAACAAAAGTAAAAAAATAAAAAGTCAAAGTAAAACATTCAATAAAACTATTCAAAATAATTTATAATTGTATTTTTCACCTCCCTATACTTTGACAGTTGGGTCCTGCTTTTTTTGCCACGTCCCACATTTTGATTGCCAAAGTCCCGGTAAATTCATACATTAAGGTTGGCAAGCCTAGGCACCTCCCTTAATCGTTGTGACTGCAGGAAAATGTTCATAAGATACTTCTTAATTTTTGAAATTATTTCGAAATGCATTCACAGTTTAGTTTTTTTGCCTTTACTGCCCCATCTCAAATTACCACCCTGTATAATAATATACCTTAATCCATCCAAAATGTAAGTACCGTGCACTTGTCGTTGTAGCAATCTCCATAGTTCTCTGCCTAAATAGTGTTTTTTTTCATGCAGTCCAACAAAAGAAAGACCCTCCCAAGAACGTGGTGTCTCTGGACGAAGCGTTAAACTTGTTGATGGGCGCGTTCCTCCGCGGCGGCACGTCGTTCCTCAAGGGAGAGATCATCAAATCTGGTTCCGGAGTCAACCGGGAGGTTCGCGTCTGTGTCACACATGTAAGTCTTGTTTATATTGAGATTCTTTTGGAAGGAATTGACTGTTATGAAAAGGTGGAAGTATGAAACACACAAGATCCAGTATACCCACTACTACTGACAGATGCGATGGGAAGATACTCCGAAGATCGACAGATGATGTCACACCATAATAATGTTGCTTAGGCTTGAGCGAATGTTATTTCCATACAATATGATTTCTCTGTTGCTATGATTCGTGTGCTCCATCTTAGAACCCTGTTTGCCTTAACCATCAGGTGCGACTAGAGTCAAACGCGACCAAGTCAAATAATAACAATAAAAAAAACACAATTTGATCTTTCCGCGGCCGTTAACGTTTAAGGAAAAGGGATTTTGTTTAGGCGGGTTGGAGAAACGTAATTATCAAACGGTTGTTGTAAACTGGTGTGTCCTACATGCGTTTATGCTGCGCGGAATAATGATTAGAGATGATACGCATTGCAACGTGAAGCTCACCAGGTGATAGGTATTTAAGAATGCCAGTGCATGCCAGAGCAGTGTCTCCATTACTTACACTGCACTGAAAAAAGTTATTCTCTATATAAACTTAACTCCCTTATGTATACCACTTTAGGAGTTACTGTATGATGATGGTACTAAGTTAGAAACTTTCGCGCAGGTGCCAACAGCAACTGTAGAAAGTTTCAACTCAATCGGATGAACATAGAGCGCATAGAGGTTCGTCTTCTATGCGTTCGCGCATCGTTCATCCACCCAAACATTATTTTTTGTGTATAAGTTAGTTTTTGTTGTCCTCAGGCGTACGTGGTGTTCGTACAAAACATGGGAGGTGTGTGGCTCGAACGCAACATGACTACATTCCTGAACCACGTGTTGGACTTAGTAGCCAATCCTAAGGCCGCTAGTTCTCACGTTGACGCTGTGTATTCTAGGTAAATATCGATATTTTATTATTTATGGCTGTCCAGTTGCCAAGCAAGATCTTGGTTTAGCAGGTTCGTGATAATCATTCGTTGTCTTTTTTCCCAGAAAATGCATAAACTTCATACTACGCAATACTCTAGGCAAGATGCTGGGCGAAAAAGCTCAGGCGTCGGCGTGTCGCGAGATCGTACAGATAGTTATCAAGCAGATGAACAGCATCGACTTTAACCCCGAAAATGCTAAGGATTGCAACCAGGTATGTTGAGTACTTAGAATAATAACGCCTAGAAGGATAGTCTCATAAACGCTCCCTACAAAAAACTGCAGCAACATTCGTAATTATGTGTGAGTGAGCGGCATGTAATTACGGAGACTGACACGCACACAGACGTAAAAAAAATGTTGCTCGAAAATATCAGTCTCCCGCACGCCGCGATCGCGTACGGTTGTAGGTATGTCAACGCACCTGTGACCGCGACCAATAAGGTTACACTCAGATATACCTACTTAACGAAATAATAATGTCGTTGTCAAATCAGTGCAATAACTTAGTGATAAACGAACTACTGTGCTTTCTACAATGTAAAATTGATGTTATGGACGAAATTAGTTTGGTGCAGATATGTGAATCTAACTTTAAGGAGGCTGATATTTCTACTGCTAAGACCATTCTCTTCGAAGCAGCCAATTGTCGTTCTACAAGGAAAGGGGACGGAAAAAAACAAACGGTTACTACAAGATATTATTAAAGTTCTAAAAGAAACGGAGCCCGCTTCGCTGCCTACCTTCGTGGCGAAAGACCTACACCGTCTTCCTCCAGTTACATTTGACTACGTGGATGTAACGAGCTTACTTAAAGATATTTTAATACTTAAACAAAGCATCCACTGTGTTCAAACGGACTACGTAAAGTCCTCGGAATTATTTCAAATAAGGCAAGAGATAGAAAACGTCAAAACCATTCAACATCAGCAACAAAGCGAACAACATAATATTGGCGCAAATTTTTGCAACGGCTCATTTTCAAATACGGAAACCAAGCGCGTCTCAACAACGTCGCCTTCGCCGCAGCTAGCATCGACAAGCACGCATGCGCCGTGTGGCGCGCCGCCGCCGTCACCGTTGCCGTTCTTCACGCCCGCGCAGAGCGGCACCGCTGCGCCTCCCGCTGCTCCTATACACGAGCCGTGCCCCGCGCCCGCACCCCTCTCGGTCCCCGTGCACTCGTATGCGCCTGACCACGTGCCCCCAACAGCTGATCGCACCGATAACGATAAAACTATCACTGCTAAACCTGCCGAACTGCCAAGGACTAATAAGAATCAGTACATACGGCGAACTGACACCCCGTTACATGCGGCGGAAATAAAGAGTACCAATTTCGAGGAAGTTAATTTAGATAATAGTTTTACGACAGTCGTGAACAAGAAAAAGAAAAAGACATACATAGGCCACAAGAATTCCAATCAACAGGGAAAAGCCATATTGAACTCTAGCAAAATTAAGATAGTGCCCAAATTATCTTACATATATGCTTCCCGATTTGACAAACATACCACGGAAAACGACATTTGCGATTTTATTAAGGATTGCGGACACACGGTCGAAAAAGTTGAAAAACTTGTCCAATACAAAGAGACTGCATTTTCTTCATTTAAAGTTACTGTTAACCAAGACCAGGAAAGTATCTTCCTAAGCCCTGAGTTTTGGCCTTGTGGAGTGGAATACAGGAAGTATACGATTAAACGCAATTTTTTTAAGGAAGTAAACAATCCAAGACCGAATAACAATGAGAACTAGCATGGTCTCCTTTAACTGCAGATCTATAAAACGATGTGTGAACCATGTTACTGACCTCTGTGAAGAACACGACATTATTGCACTCCAGGAACATTGGCTATTACCGGATGACCTAGGTTATCTGGACAAAATTCATCCCGATTTTTCCAGTCAGGGAGTTTCAGCGATAGATACGACGACTGGCGTGTCAAAAGGAAGACCCTACGGGGGAGTAGCAATATTATGGAAAAAGTCGATATATTCCAACGTAAAACCAATCGACACGGGATCGACGCGCGTCGCGGCCGTGTGTATCCAACTCTCGGACGGCCGCAGCTTTATAGTAATGTCGGTATATATGCCTACGGAGGACGCGGACAATCTGCCTCTGTTTACGGAATGTTTGGGTGTTATAAATGCAGTCATTGAAACGAGTGATACAGAATCAGTATTAGTGCTCGGTGATTTTAATGCGGATGTCTCGCGTTCGGGTAGTTTATTCGGAGGCAAGATTCTGGAATTCTGTCACGACCAGAGCTGGATCTGTGCTGATCTTGCCTTACTTGGTTCATCTTCGAATTCATTTACATATCTAAGTGACGCGCATGGAACTACGAGCTGGTTAGATCACTGCATTGTAACTGAGGCCGGTTTAAATATTATTGACAATATTTATATTTCAAATGATGTATATTGGTCAGATCATTTCCCTATTATAATTAAATGTAATATTGATACGTTAATACCAAAGATAGTTAAGTCACATAGTAGCACAATTAATAAGGTGATATGGGGTGATAGAAATCCGGAACAAAAATGTAATTATGCAAACCTATGTTTTAAGTATTTAGATTCATGTGAGTGGCCCACCATTGCCTGTGAAGTAGATTCATGCAAAGATTGTCATCATCATAGTTTAATTGATACATATTATAATCAGATTGTAAATAGTATAACGAAAGCTGCAAAACACTCATATCGGGGCAAAACATATACTAACAAACAAAAACCAGTTATTGGGTGGAACTACCATGTAAAAGAGTGTCATACTATAGCTAGGCAGTATTATCAGTTGTGGAACTTTTGTGGACGCCCTACACAGGGTCAATTATACGATGATATGATACATAGCAAAAAGGTTTTTAAGAATAAAATAAGATGGTGTCAGTTGAACGAAACAAAAATAAAAATGGACATTATAGCCACGCATAGATATAATAAAGATTTCGGACATTTCTGGAAAGAAACCAACAAATCTATACTTCTATACTAATATTATAAAGAGGTAGAATTTGTTTGTTTGTTTGTTTGTTTGTTTGTATGTAGGAGGTAATCTCCGAAATTACTCATCCGATTTCAAAAATTCTTTCACCAATAGGAAGCTACGTTATCCCTGAGTGCTATAGGCTATATTTTGGGATCAAAAAATTAGGGATCCGTAAATTAACGGGAGCGAAGCCGCGAGCAAAAGCTAGTTAAATTATAAGTCGAATAGGCCTATGTCTATTAACGGCAATCAAGACCCATCTAGTATAGCTAACTTGTTTGTTGATAAATTTAACCCTACACCTTTATCTCAGTCTGCCCGTTCCATTTCCGATAATCACAGTGGACAAGTGAGTCGTGGGGCCCATGGTGGCTCGGAGACGCCATCGGTACAGTTACATGAGCGTAAAGAGTGCACTGCCACCGCTGCGCTGCACGTCACTGCGGAGGATGTGTTCAGGTGTGTCAAGGGCATGAAGCGCGGCAAATCTCCGGGCCACGATGGGCTCAGTGTCGAACACCTTCTATTTGCATCTGTATTACTTTTTGAGAAGCTGGCTTTGTTATTTAATTCATGTATTGATCATAGTTATTTACCAACAGATTTTATGAGAACTATTGTTGTTCCTATTATAAAAAACAGAACCGGTGACATATCCAGTTCATCGAACTACCGACCTATCTCCTTGGCCACTATATTTTCTAAAGTATTTGAAAACATAATTATAAAACATTTGAATGAAAAGAACATACCGCTAAACAACGCTCAGTTTGGTTTCCGACGAGGCTCATCCACCGATCTAGCTATCTTTGCTTTAAAAAATACAGTTTACGAGTACTTAAATAGGAATACAACAGTTTATTCATGCTTTTTAGATCTAAGCCGAGCATTTGATGCAATTAATTATAACATATTATGGGAAAAATTAAGAAAAACAGAAGTACCACCGAAAATAGTAAACATTTTAGAATTCTGGTATGCTAACCAAGTTAATCAGGTTAAGTGGAATAACGCTCTGTCGGAGACCTACAGGCTAACAAGTGGAGTGAGACAGGGTGGTCTGACGTCACCGGTATTGTTTAACCTGTATGTAAACCAGTTGATCGAGGAGCTGAGCAGCACCAGAGTCGGATGCCAAGTCGGCGGCGTGCGCGTTAATAACCTTAGCTACGCGGACGACATGGTGCTGCTCAGCCCGTCGGTCAACGGCCTCAGAAAACTAATAGACATCTGTGAGAGGTACGCAACTCAACACCACCTGACGTACAATGTAAATAAAACGGAAGTTGTGATATTTAAATATAAGAAAGGCCCTGATGTAATACTCCCTATTAAGTTAGGTGGAACTAATTTAAAAATAGTTACAAAATTTAAATATCTCGGGCATATTGTAACAGAAAACTTATCAGATGTTGATGATTTGGAACGACAGAGACGCAGTATCGCTTGTAAAAGCAATATGCTAGCTAGACGTTTCTATCACTGCTCGAATCAAGTTAAGGTGACGCTGTTCAGAGCCTACTGTCAGTCGTTATACACCAGCCAACTTTGGTACCGGTACACGAGGAGTGCGTATAACACTCTTCGTGTACAGTATAATAATGCTTACCGGGCTATGATGAACCTGCCCTGGCGGTGTAGTGCGACTGACATGTTCGCCGAGAGCAACGTTGCTGGCTTTTCCGCGCTGCTAAGTAAGCTCAGAGTATCATTCTACACAAGGGTAACCCTGAGTAGGAATGACATTGTAAAAGCTGTGTACCGTGTCGTCCATCTTGCAAGAGAGGCAAAAGACTTTTAATTTATATTTTTAATTATTGTTTTTTTTTTTTTTGTATTTTTATATTCTATCTTGATAACGCCTATAGTATGTAAGAGTATGTGTATGTATGGTATGGGTTTAATAATTGCCTGAAATAAATGATATTTAATTTAATTTTAATTTAATTTAATATAATTTCCCCTAAATACGGGGAAAAATTGTATGTATTTGGGCCATGGCATAGATTGCATATAAAAAATGTTACGTACGTAACTTAAGTAATGAACCTATTTTTTTCATTAATAAAAATACTGTCACAAGTACATACTTATCGTAATACTTTATAAAAGTTTTAGTGTTGTTTTTAACTAAACTCGTAATTATACTTAGAATAATTTATTAATTTGCGAGTCTATGTCGCGTAGGTATCTATTTAAACTAGTTTAATGTATATGCGACAAACCTTCGCAAATTATGATAATATTTTAAGTATTTCAAAATCGTCACCCTACAATTTTAAGCCGGGTCTGCTGTGACAATGTGTTTGTTATTTCTAACATATAAACACGTTTTTCTACAATAAAATGGGCATCAAATACAGTAGACTCCAAGTGTTAGTCTAGTGTCTACTGTATTATGGGCAATTTTTCTTTACAACTGGCAACACTTCGTTGTAATAAATTAGGTTAAGAAAATTTTGATTTGGAGATTGATTTACGTAAAAATAATGGATTTAATATTAGTATCAATTTGTGAAATGCAATGTTATGTAATTTTTTATGTTTTCCGGATGTGCTATAGCATCTTTATACTCAACAAATTGTCGTTTTGAATTATTTCTTGGGAGCTGTGTTCAACAGAGCGTGACATTGAGCACTGACGGCTCGATTTGCTAACTTTGCCGTATCCGGCATAGTTTGAGTTGCTTCACTTTTGGTGCTCGTACTAGGTTTCTAGGCGTTATTATTCTAAGGTTGAGTAGCTAATAGCGAATACCCGTCAGAAAGTCTCTAGACACTTTCTATTGCATTGCTCACTTTTTTTTGCCCTGTTGTATTTGTTATTATGTTATACAGGGTGTTAACGAATTCGTGTAATTCCTTAAAACTACATGATCTACTACTGGTGTAGAATGGCCCCGCACGGGATTTAGATTGATTAAAAATAAAAAACTTTTTTTTTCATGTGGTAGCGGTAATTGGTCATAACTAAACCACCTAGTAAGGAGTCAGTAAAAAAAAAGAAATTTTTTTTTGCAATTTTTTTTTATGTGTAAACATCGCATGCATAAATTAATTAAAGCACGGCGACACGGCTGGCGGGTACGACTAACGCGATATCGCTCTTTGCAGTCAGATAACTCGAGGCTCTAAAATGACTCAGAAATAGAAAAACAAGTTTTTTTTAATTATTTTCAGTTGGATTTCAGAAATACCTATTTAGGGTTAATCTATGTCACCAGTAGATCACGCGGTTTGAAGGAATTACGCGAATTCGTTAACAGCCTGTATGTGTTATTATGTGGAATTGCCTATGTAATTATTATTCTGTGCTTTCTCTAGTGTGTGCAAAATTAGATGGGGCATACAAAAAAATTCAAAAACTCTTTTCATCTTTCTCAGGAGACACTATTCAGTCAGCACTTGTTAGTTTGCGCGCTGATGGAGGCAGGTGAACTGGCGCTACAACTTGGCACCTCGGTGCAGAATCTCGTGTCCGATACGTCACTCAACATGGTCGATGCTATTTGTACGGTAAGTTTAACGTTATCTTCTTGGATTGTTGTAGGTTTTTCACATAACTTTCTATTGAATTTCTGTCAAAAATAAACATCAATCCCAGAGATTCTAGATTGAGATGGTTATTGGTTTCGGTCTTTAGAGATAGTCAAACTACACGTAGTAAATCTACACGTAGCAATTGCGCATCTACTTATTAATTTTATTTGGGAAGTATTAAATAGTCTATAAAATACTTTTTATTTTAATAAGCTATCATTTTTAGTTTTCGAGATGTTAAGGGTTTATGTTGGTGAGTCCCGAGTGTAGTTTGACTAAAAAAAAGGCAAAAAATAGATTCTGGCACTGGTAATGTAATTCAAACTGATAGTTCCACTATCAGTTGTTTCGTTGCCTTTGATAAGGTAATAAACAGACACAAAGCAATTTGCGAGCTATTATATCGCGACAGGAAGACAAGAGTCAGGTCGACCATTCTTGTAAAAAAAATGTGTACTTTTGTTACATTATTTACAAGCTATAAAAAGTTTTACCAACATATGCATTCTACCCTTAGGTACTGGAACATCCTTGTGTAGCTGCCCGTCTAGCGGCCGCATGGTGCATCCGCTGCGTTTGCGTAGCGTTGCCGTCACAAATAACTCCTCTTATAGATAAGTGCGTGGACGCACTCGATGCAGCCAGACCTACGCCGCATCACATCTCAGGTAAATAACGTTTCGTTATTTATGACCAGCAACTGTGCTACTGCAACTGTGTTACCATAGCCCGGAACAAAGGCTCAAAGGTGTTCGCTAAGCCTGAAGCCTCCAGTTGTCACCTGATGAAACTCAAAACGTCACAGAGCACCACCGTCACCTCGAAGCCAGAGATACTCGCTGAAGTCGAAAAGTTCTACGGGGACTTATACTCCCAGAAAACATGCCCGCCTCAGGCCCACGGCGCGGATGATTCACGAGCCAGACTCACACGCCACCTTACAGACGAGCTTCCCGACATTGACTTGGGCGAGATTAGAATAGCTCTCGGACAGCTTCATAACTACAAAGCTCCGGGGGATGACGGGATAACCACAGAGCTGCTCAAAGCAGGAGGAACGCCTGTTTTGACTGAACTTGTAAAGGTATTCAATTCCGTCATCCACACAGGCATTACACCGGAGGCATGGAGCAGGAGCGTGGTGGTATTATTCTTCAAAAAAGGTGATAATACGCTCCTTAAAAACTACCGCCCCATTTCACTCCTGAGCCATGTTTATAAGCTGTTTTCGAGGGTTATCTCGAATCGTCTCGCACAAAAGTTTGATGACTTCCAGCCACCGGAGCAGGCCGGGTTTCGGAAAGGCTACAGCACCGTGGACCACATACACACCCTCAGGCAAATTATCCAAAAGACCGAGGAATACAATCAGCCTCTGTGCCTTGCGTATGTGGATTACGAGAAAGCCTTCGACACCGTCGAGACCTGGGCTGTGCTGGACTCCATGCAGAGATGCCTCGTTGACTGCCGATACGTCGAGGTGCTGAGGTGTCTGTATAAGGCCGCAACAATGACCGTCCAAGTACAAGAAAGGAGCACAAAACCAATCCAACTGCGCCGAGGAGTAAGACAGGGAGACGTTATCTCTCCGAAACTGTTTACAAGCGCGTTGGAGGACATTTTCAAGACGCTCAACTGGAAAGGACGGGGTATAAACATCAACGGTCAGTACATCTCGCACCTACGATTTGCAGATGACATTGTCATCATGGCAGAGTCTCTGCAGGATCTGGAGGTGATGCTAAACGGCCTAGGCGATTCTTCAAGACAGGTGGGCCTCGGGATGAACATGGATAAGACCAAAGTCATGTACAATGGTCATGTCTTCCCGAGACCCGTAGTCGTAAATGGCGCTATTCTCGAGGTTGTGCAAGAGTACATATACCTTGGCCAAACTATACAACTGGGGCGGCACAACTTCGAGAAAGAGGCGAGCAGAAGAATACGCTTGGGCTGGGCGGCATTCGGGAAGCTACGTAATATCTTTAAATCGTCGATCCCACAATCCCTTAAGACCAGGGTCTTTAACCAGTGCGTCCTACCTGTAATGACTTACGGAGCCGAAACGTGGACACTCACCGTGGGCCTGGTCCACAAATTTAAGGTTGCTCAGCGTGCTATGGAGAGAGCGATGCTCGGGGTTTCTCTGGTGGATAGAATTCGCAATGAAGTCATTCGCCAGAGAACTAAAGTCACCGACATTGCGCGTAGAATTAGCACGCTGAAGTGGAAGTGGGCCGGCCATGTCTGCAGACGAACAGATGGTAGATGGAGCAGACACGTGTTAGAGTGGAGACCGCGTTTGGGCAAACGTAGTGTGGGACGCCCTGCGGCACGATGGACCGACGATTTGAAAAAGGTGGCTGGCAGCGGATGGATGCGGGCTGCCCAAGACCGGGATGGTTGGCGATCTTTGGGGGAGGCCTACGTTCAGCAGTGGACGGCAATAGGCTGATATGATGATGAACTGTGCTACTAAAGTATTCTGTTCTTCCAAAAACTCGGTAAATGAATAATTTTTGATTGATTGTTGCGGTCCGAAATGACTAATGCCTTGTACAGACCAATCGGGCGAAGGCGTATGAATGTCTTTCGCTGATGGACACCGAACGCTATTGTGTCCACACCCACTCGTTCGCGTTCGTTCGTAAGCGTTCGTTTGCCTTCGTTTGGTTGCATGTGATTGTGTTTTTGCGAACAAAACTGTTAGGCCACGCCCCTATTCGGTTAGCAAATAATGTTATCCTGTTTGGAAACACGAAAAACGGCGCAGCGGACCCGGCTCAAGACTAATATCCCGATTTGCCTTGCGTAATTCGTGACATGACATTCATGGGCTGGCGCGTTTTGATTTCAAATTCAATCTGTTGTATCAATTTCATTCATCAAATTTAATAAGTTCTTTTCCATTAAAGGCTAAACACATTGTGTAAAATATGTAATACTTTACTAATACTATTTAAATTTTCCAGGTTATTCAGCAGCTTTAGCAGCTATCTTAGGCGCCGTTCGTCTGTCCCCTCTGGGCGTACCTCACGGCCGGGGCAAGGTAGCGTTTAATGCGGCCGAACAACTGCTGAGATCTGCCGGACAAAGCAGCAGACTTACTGCTGCGAGGACCAACGCGGGCTGGCTTATAGTCGGCTCTATTTGTACGCTAGGTGAGTGAGCAATGAATATTGTACTAAACAATTATGTTGTATAAACCTTGACGTATACTGGTGTCCCAAATATCAACGTCAAGCCGGGAACAAAATCGCTTTCGTCTTTCAGAGTTACGATGCATAAAATTTTACCTCATAAATCTAGGTTTTTAAAAAAGTACACAACTTTCAGCACAGTTGCAGAACTGAAAATCAGCCCTGGATGTTTGACGCTCAGCATATGCTGAGTTGGTGACCCTTTCGGCATGGATATGTTCGACAGCATACAATGTGTATGTTTAATTATTTTTATTGTTTATGCTGTCATTGTCTCCTTGGCAGATAATAATTTCTCTTTCTTTCCCTCGAAAGTTTTATTTTTTCTCGAACGTTTTTCTTAGGTTACGTATACACGGTGACACTGACATTCGACACAATGCAATCGCGACACTGAAATGAAACCCGAGCTAATGCGCAACTCAGAGTAACAGCGATGTACACACTACGATACTCGGTGTCGGCACTGAGTGTCGAGTATAATGTGTCGCCGTGTATCCTTACCTTTAATCTCTCCTGTTATTTGTTCCCGGATTGACGTTGAGTTTCGGGACATCTTGTATATGGGACAAAACGAGACATTTACTCGTACAATGTAACTGTGAGAAGGCAGAAGTGCATGAGGTTTGAGTACTGTAAATTGTTTTGTTTGGTCAACTTTCCGTTACGTGTATGCTTTAAATATAACTTTTAAATATTATTAGGAGTGCCTGTGGTCCGTGGTTTGCTACCTCGAATGTTACTTCTATGGCGCAACAGTTTCCCACGGTCAGCTAAGGAACTCGAATCTGAAAAATCCAGAGGAGATGCATTTACTTGGCAGGTGAGTTAAATGCTAATTAGAAACAATAATTCTAGCTAGTTTATAACCTACTAGAGGTCACTCGCGGCTGCACCCGCGTGAATTTCGTTTATCGCGTATTCCGCGTTTTTCGAGACAACAGTAGCCCATGTCCTTCTTCAGGTCCCAGACTCTCTGTACCAAGTTTCATCCAAATTGGATCTGAAGTTTAGTCGTGATGAGGTAACAGACAGACATACAGAGTTACTTTCGCATTAATAATACACACATCAAAAGTGTCTAGGGATCAACATATATTTTTGCAATAACTTTTCTCCTGATTGATATTAATTAAAATTTTCTTTAAGGATTCATCAAATAAAGTGTTTTCGTTTGTCACAGTAACGATAAACCAAGTCACCTTTGCATTAATAAAGAAATTTGCCATTTTCCTAATAAAGGGATTTTTGACATTTGAACCACTAACACAAAAGTTCGAAAAAAAGACTGAAATAACAGTTTTCTTTAAAATTTTATTGGGTAACTTAAACAATTAATAATCCGTGTTTCTACCGCGAACACTAACAACACAAGAACATCGGTTTGGCATACTCAAAATGAGTTCATCCAAATCACGCTGTGGAATGGCCGCCCATGTTCGTTGCAACAACAAAAAAAGGTCTTCTTGCGACTGGATACCCTCCATATTCGGCAGAGCTCTTCTCTGTAGCATATCCCATGCATGCTCAATCGGGTTCAAGTCTGGCGACTGAGCAGGCCAGGGCAGGACATTGATGTTAGCTGCGGCGAGAGTCTGTCTTACAACTCTTGCGGTGTGCGGTCGTGCATTATCATGCATTAACTGAAATAAGGGACCGATTTGCGCTTGTAGAGGAACGATGACGTCTGATACAATCGTCTCAGCATAAATTTGAGCGTTGAGGTTGCCTCTGATCCAAATCAACTCAGTTCTTCCGCCGATCCAAATACCCGCCCATACCATGATGGTTCCACCACTATAAGGATGGACTTCCTGGCAGGATTTTAATCGCTGTTGGCGTCCAGGGGTTCTCCAGTGTCGTATACGTCTTGTATCCGGTCTCATACCAAAACGAGACTCATCAGAAAAGCACACGAAACGCCATTGTTCTTCTGCCCAATTTCTGTGTCCAAGAGCCCATTGATATCGAATCCTACGATTGTGCATTGCTATAGGTGGTACCCGTAGCGGTCTTCGGGAATGAAGGTTCACTTCATGCAAGCGGTTTCTGACTGTTTGGTCGCTAATTAAGTTCCCTGAAGAGTGATGAAGCCTCACGGCTAACATCATGGCGGTTATTGTTGGAGCTCTTCGAGTTAAGATTTGAATGTATCGGTCTTGTCTCCGTGTGGTGCAGCGATACCGTCCTCCATGGCGCTCAGCCACGGTACCAGTGCTTCGGTAACGTGTCCAAAGTCGACTGATAACACTCTGACTTGTATTCAGAGCTAAAGCCACAGTACGTTGCCGGGAACCAGCTTCTATCATTCCCACGGCTCTGAGCATTTCTTCCCTGCTTAAATGACGTCGCCGCTCCATAATAACGTTGGTTTTAATCAGTAGTAGGGAAACAGTAGCACTAATAATGTCTTCAATGCGTTGTATGTTTTTATAGGGAAAATATTGACAGCTGATTTTCATCTTTTACTCGAATTTGATTCACAGTTCCTGATTCAAATTATGAAATGCACCAAAAAGGATCCATATAAATTTATAAAATCATAAATTTATTACAAAGCCACATCTCAATCTCAAGAAATCCGCATAAAAATGCTTGATCCCTAGACACTTTTGATGTGTGTATTAGTACGGATCTGAATTAGTAATATTAGAATAACTTAAACTGAAAATTCATTTTAATAACTGGTATAGCGCATAACTGAATCAGTGCCTGGGGTATGGGAGCGGCACGGGAGGGGTGACATATATCGTGACATGACGTGTCCGAACTATCTCGCTATACACGTGATAAATATAATGAAGATATCTTTTACGATATTTTTACTACTACTAGATAATGAAAATGATTCGAGCCATTCATACAGTGATTCGGGTACAGACGATAAGGAATCTGATGAATTAGATTTGGGATTTCGGGATTTGTTTGTTGTTTTTTGAGTTGAAAATTTAATAGGTACTTATTAAATAAAATAATATAATTATTGTAACTAATTTTTTTGTTTACATTGTCACGCGCAATTACATTAATTAATTTAACTTAAGTATACACACGTAAATATCATAAGAGATATCTTCATTATATTTATCACGTGTACAGCGAGGTAGTTCGGACACGTCGTCATATGTCACCCCTCCCGTGCCGCTCCCATACCCCAGGCACTGACTCAGATTTAAAGCGCTACACCTATAGTTGATACGAAACAAATGCATGCTGTTTTGCTTGGTAGATTCAGTTCGTAAAAGGAAGATGAAATTCGTAGCTTTGAAAATGAGCCTTCAAGCTAATATTGTGACTTTCTCAGGTGACATTGGAAGGCCGAGCTGGAGCCCTATCAGCATTACATAGTTTGCTGATACATTGTCCTTCGTTAGTCAACAACGACGACACGGCTAAACGTCTCACACAGCCAATAGATGGAGCTATCGCTGTTCTTACAAAGTAAGTGTTAAAGCTGGCGTCCACTAGGCTCGCCGAATCGAGTCGAATAGAACCGCAATAATTCGCCTCCTATACATTTACTATAAAACTGCGTCGATTAGCGACGAGCCGAGACCCGCCGAGTCGCATAACTCGCGCGCATCGCTTGTCACGCGAATTTCTGTTTTAACGACTTGCGATTACGGTTTCGCCTCACACGGAACAAATGCGACTCGACTCGATTCGACGCGTTTCGGCTGTACTCGACGCCAGCTTTATGAAGTTTTCTACGCTGATGACTTTCATGGATTTATATCGACGGCCATTTACTGGATTGACTATTTTTTTAAACCTTGCTTTACTAGAATTTCCCTTATATGGGTGTGTTTACAAATTACAAATACAAAATGCATAAACTCGACTCGGAACAATTATCTGCACTTCATAAAAATATTTATTCCGAACGCGGCTTAGTCCTTAGTACAGAAAGCCTTTATTATTAATGTTTATTACGTGGCTGTGCTTAACTAAATAAATACACAACAAACAATCAGCCCATTACTGTCACACTGCTGGGCACAGGCCTCACACAGGCAGGTTTAGGCCTTAGTCCACCATGCTGGCCTGGTGCGGGTTGGCGGACTACAAACACCATCCAGGACTTTATGGAGCCCTCTTACATATGCAGGTTTCCTCACGATGTTTTCCTTCACCGTTAACGAATAAATAAATGAAATACCAAAAAAAAAAGACTACGAACATAGTTATGAGGTAGGACAGTGGTTTGAATCTAATCGTCTTTCTTCCAGCGTCAGCAGCGTAGTTCGTTCGTACGGCGGAGCCCTCAAAGCCCCCGCGGCGTTGCTAAGGCTGCGTGTGTACCAAGCGTGTTACGCGCTGGGAGGAGGAGCCGCACCTCCGCCCGCGCCCTTATTAAGATTACTAGCCGCTGAGCTGGCGGGATCCGCCGATCCTAGTGGAGCTAATGTTGCTACAGGTATGTTAGACAGTTGTTCCGCCACCTGTAAGAGCGCGACAGCAATACATTTGTACGCGAGGGACAGAGATAAACTTATACGTGTCAATAACCGGAATTCCTCCGCTCTTTGGCTTAAGTTTTTAATTGATTTACCGGAAGAAATGTACAGACGCCAGCACATCAAACTACCCGAAACTGTGAAATTTTCCCAATCAACCTTGAACCTCATGCTTTTGCGATAAAGATGAAAATCTATTAAGGAAATTTGACAGATTGTAGTAGCTTGATGTACTGGCGTCTGTAACATTCTCCAGGTACTAACTTATAGGTATCTAAAATCATTAAAATTGGCTTGGTAGTTTAGCCGTGAAAACGAAACAGACAAACGAACAGACTGATTTTCGCAGATAATTCATTATTAGGGTGCTCGTACACGGGCCACTCGCCACAAGGCGAAGACAAACTTTTTCATACATTCCGCACATGTGTTATCGGTGGCGGCCACTCGTAATGTGTGGAAAAAGTTGTGGCCGGTCATTTGTGGATGCGGCGAGTTGCAAAAATGTTTATTATGTCTATAGTTGCCACAAACTCAGAGCCAGACAGCTTAGTATTATAATGTTTTTGTCTCTCATCAGGTACACTTAGGAACGCGATGCATCCTCGCGACACCATACTGTTGGGCGAAGAAGGATGGATATACGACACAGATCATGCTGAAATTGAAGAACAGGTAACTTACTACACATTATTTAACTTTAAAGTTCAACAACAAACTGTAAGCATGCCATAAAAAAATAATTCAATGTTCTATTTTTGTTATTTTGCATATATTTGAATAAGCTGCCTTTCGTGTGTCTTTAAAATAAGCTCACTTATCGTTGGTTGATCCTTCAAACAGTGTAGAGCGACGTCTTGATTTCGTGAGCATAGCCAAGCATACAGTTAGATAAAGCTGCTGAGTAAGCCAAAATAATACTATAATCTTTGTATCTCTCTTAAGTCACGGCTCATCTTCCGTACGGAAGATGTCCGGTCCTTTGGAAGGCATACGGGGGACACAGGTCCAACGCGCAGAGGCCCCTTTGAGAACTTTAATCTATAATATTATTATGATAATCCCCCTAGGGTATCAATTTTCAAAAAACCTTTCTTAGTGTGCGTCCTGAGTGACGGCGCACGGGCATATTGCAGAGCGGCTTTACTGTGGCTTTACCGTCGATACCTGTCCTTAGAGCACGCAGGAAAGTTGACGCGTACGTGCGTGTTTAGTGTTTCGTTTATTTTACTTTGGTTTTATTGTCGATATCAAAATTCAAACGTTTCGAACATTTATTTGATGCGCCGTCCATTCCGCATGCGCGGTGCACCGTCACTCAGGACGCACACTTAGTGTGCACCTACGTTATGTAAGGAACTCCTGTGCAAAATTTAATTTCCACTGGTTTAAGCTGTGCGTTGTCAGTTAGTCACACTGACGGTGTTACAGTTTTATTAACTACTTTACAACAGTCCTTATTTTTTTACGGGCGACTTGTCGCTTAATCCAATCAAAATAATAAAACAGAAATCCCAACTGCGCGGGCACAAGCATTTATGTTCCTTTGCCGCGCGCTGAAACATCTCGCGGGAGCGACTTGTTGCAAGCCACTTTCGGGCGAGTTGTTATTCGATGTGACTCGCGTTCCAGATACGTCTACACGACACGAGGCAGCTGCTGTAGAACATACTCGCTTTTCGCTGTCGTTGCTCTGCTTTTGTCACGCAGTCGAGACGTTGCTTAGGGTAAAAATGATTATAAAGGATAGTTTCTGATTTGTTAATGTTTCATATAACTTCTGGCGGTGAAGTTGATATCGCCACTAAGCGCCAGCGGCTCGGGCGCACTGGAGCATGACCCGTGCTGCCTGTACCGGGGGGTCACGGGTGCTCAGCCGCTGGGGGTCGCCGTCATCGATGCCTCAGTTATGCTGTTCCCGCAGATATTCTCTAGAGCTGCTAATAAGCATAGGTGAGTGTTAAGGCCTCTACACACCAAAGCCGCTGGCCCGGCGGCTTTACCCGGCGGGTTATGCCGGCGGGTTATTGCGGCCAACTAACGCGAACTAAGCGAGCGAACATGACGCAAAACAAGCCCGGCGGCATAACCCGCCGGGTAAAGCCGCCGGGGCGGCGGCTTTGGTGTGTAGAGGCCTTTAGATTTATATAGATAGATTTCAGCTCTCAAAATTCTTCTATGCCAAGAAGTCTGCCCCAGAAACATGAGTAGTATGGTGGGTAAAATAGGTAAGTTTGCAAACGACAATTTTAGCTTTTTACAGACTTTTAAATGGTCTGAGAGATCTTTGCATCACTTGTTTGCGACGGCGCACGGGCGTATTGCGGATTGCGGAGCGGATTTACCGTCGATACCTGTCCTTAGCGCACGCGGGAAAGTTAACGCGTACGCGCGTGTTTAGTGTTGCGTTTATTTTACTTTGGTTTTAATAATCAAACGTTTCGAACATTTGTTTAATGTGCCGTTCATTCCGCCTGCGCGGTGCGTCGTCACTCAGGACGCACACTAAGAAGTTAATACGCACACAATGACAGTTGGCTGCGTATTACATAAATATTAAATATTCGTTGTTTGCCTGCATACTTTTTTGGCGTCTGTATCTATGCTTATTTTCTGATATACTCTCCGTTAATCGCGTTTTGTACTACGAAATAATGCTTCTTCCGTTCGTCCTTTGCCCGTTGATGTTCGGCAGATAGGCTGAGGAGCCTGGTACTAAAGAATACTTCAAATTTACTATCTTGCTTACTTCTTTCATATTTTTAGATAATCTTCTCCTTTCATGTTCTATACTGCGAAGTATCTATTAACTTTATTTAATTTCGCAGACAACAAATGCTAGAACACTTCGCGGAATGCATCAAGATGTCTAAAGGCGCTCGGCAAGAGGCTATACAAGTCAACATATACACCGCTTTATTATTAGCGTTGAGAACCTTAGCAGAACTCAAGAGTTCGCTAGGACAGGAGGCAGTCAAGAATATTGCCACTGAAATTGTTATTGTGAGTTTTATTTCTTATTTGTTAAAGTTCATTTTACATTAATTAGAAAAAAGTTTACAATGTGACAAGTGGTTATCAAAAATTGCTACCGTGCTTGTTATTGTGAGCAAGAATGTTTTGTAAATAATTTATTTTATCTAGACTCTCATACTTGCGCTAGGAAAATGTTAAACAAACATGTTTTGTGACTTCTAAAAATTTATGTAAATGTTTTTTAAAAACATTTTATTTAACAGGAAAGGAACTGTCTCCTGAGATACAGGCTTACAACTTAGTTCAGGAAGCAGAGCTACTATGTAGTAGTGTCACTGATTGTTTTAAATAAAGAGTTTAAAGTTACTGATCAGTGTATATGTTACGGCTAAAAGCCGAATGGCGGTTACACCTAGGTTTAACCGGATACAACTAGGTGCAACCAGTAGCAGTTGGTTAGAACTAGGTGTAGCTTAAGTCGACGGAGCCCCGCTGCGCGGGGCTCCTATTTCTGTCTGCAGAGTTTAAAGTAACCTAACACGAAGGGAATGACGGGGGCTAATGACGGAACCTAACCTATCCGTGTCGGGGTTCCTCTTAATCACCGGTGTGCGGCTGCACCTAGTTCTATCCGCTATGATGAAGGCTTAACCTAGTTTTAACCGAGGATAAATAGGATACATCTAAGTTTAACCGCATGTGGCCGGCTGTACCTAGTTGTACCCGGCTAAAACTAGGTGTAGCCGCACTTCGGCTATTAGCCGTAACATATACTGTTTGTATGGGAAGGTTTCTATTTTGTTTCTAAAAATTGTTTCTTGTAACTTGTAAATTCAGCCTAAGAACCTACAAAAAAACACGTTTTAAAAATACCAATAATACATTTTCCTTCCTCAGAACGGTCTATCCGCAAACAGTGCTACCGTCCGCGCCGCTGCCGCGTCGTGCGCCGGTCGTCTGTGCGGCTGTATCACTGAGGCCGAGAGCCAAGTGTTATCTGAAAAAGTGATCGCTTTAGCGCGCACAGCAGTCAACAGATCTGTGCGCGCTGCAGCTGCAGCCGCTGTAGGCGCTGTGCAGCGGGCGAGGGGCGCTACCTCCAGCGCTGCAGCGTTGCCCGTGTTGAGAGCTCTCGCGCAAGACACGGCCGCTGTGGAGTTACAAGTAAGTGTGATGTTCCTAGCTCGAATAACCATCAACAGATTTTAGATCATGTTCCACCGTGCAACTGACAACTACGTCAAGTGGCGTTGCGTACAATATGAATATCGGTCGACACGTATGCATATTCACACCGATAATTCAGCCCTCATCAAGCTGTCCCGCCCTCCAACCCCCCGCCAGCAACGCCCTAAGCCGAGTACGAGTCGCACTAGGGGTCGCCCTTAGTGCTGTTATTGCAGGCAGTCATGATTTTAGTGTAATATAAGTAGTTAGTTTAGGTTAAGTATTTTACTTTCCCATCATTGACGACCATCTACAGCAGTCCCAATAGAAAAAAAATAAAGCTTCTGCATATATCACTCATTATTCCCTCAGCAAAAATTCTGCGAGAGATGTACGCTGCCTAGTTAAATAAGAAAATGAGTCTGATTTTAAGATTTAGGGACATTGGCCCAGTTCACAGCCACTCTAGAACTGCAGATATTAACGATGGAATTGGTAGAATTGAATTAGAACTGTTACTCCTTTCCGTTTCTGAAACCGTTAGCACTTGGATTCGGCGGTTGAATTAGCTCAGACTACTATAGTCTACTGTTACACAACGACTTCTCTACCCAAGCTACGTTCTTTAGGTCGTCGATGGAAAGAATCACAGGATTAAAGAAGAAATAAATAGGTTGATTTGCTACTTAAATATAACGCACACAGTCGACGCTACAAGAAGATATAGAATTAATTAAAAACCTTGCATCATATCCAAAACGGTCATCGCTCAGCATACTGCTGTTGCAATAGGCATTTTTACAGCATCAATAAATTGCAAATCTAATTAGTCCGCCAGTTAGAGTTTTGAAAAATAATGGACACGTATTTTTTCTTTTGTTAAATCTATGAATATTTTTTGGAAAGATAAAACGCATCAAAACTCGAGAGTGGGGGCTTGTGACGTCAGAAGCAAGTAAAAATTGTACTTGCTTGTGACGTTTTGCCAATTTTAAAAGTGTCGTATCTTCGTCAATTTTGATTTACGTAACAAAAGAAAAAATACGGGTCAAATATTTTTTAATAATCTCACTGACGTACTAATTCGATTTTTTCAGTCAAATACCCTCTTGCCACAGTGCTGGTTTTCAGCGGCAATCCGCGTTGATACTCGTGTTAAAAGACAACTATTTTATTTCCAACTAAGTTTTATTCATCATCTCTTTCTCCACAGGTCTGGTCACTCCACGCCCTCTCCGTGTTAGCAGACGCGTCAGGTCCAATGTTCCGTGGTCACGTGGAGTCTACTCTCAACCTAGCTTTAAAGCTGTTGTTCAGCGCACCACCCTTCCAAGAAGATCTACATCGCAGCATTGGAAGACTGATATCAGCTTTGATTACTGTAGTCGGGCCTGAGTTACAAGGTAACTTATGTTAATTATTAAAGTGAAATTTATTTTTCTGCTCTTCTGCTTAGGCTGTGTTGTCGCGACTGCAGTGTGGCACTGTATAGAAAATGTGTAAGCAGGTTCAACTCGTTCTATACACCACCTCACTGCACGTTGCACGCGTCCCGGACTAAATAATGATGATTGCACGACCAATGCCTTTAAAAGAAGCAGTAGTGCTAATGTTACTGCTTTACTCATAAGTTATATAGTAGGTATTTATATTAACAAATAAATGAATAGAATGCTAAAGCGGTTCAGAACGAAGGTGTCTGAAAGTTATGCGAGTGAATGTAGAACGAATCTGAGTGCAAGGGATAGGATGAACTATCTGTGGTAAGGCGTACGTGACATAGAAAGAGTAGATGAAAAAAAAAACGATATTGTCGTTTTTGTTTGTCAATCCCACAGATATAAAAACAGAGCCCAGAAAATCTGTAGGTTAACAAAGAGTATTGTGTTAAACCCATTAATGTGATCTTTTCTCGTGCAGTGGTAGCAGTGGGTCGCTTTGTATGCGCGTGCGCAGCACTGGGCGAGTGTGGCGGCGGCGCTCGTTCAGAAGCGACGGGTTGTCTGCAACAGTTGCAGATGTTCGCGCCCGATCATATCAACTTGCATACGCTTGTGCCGCATTTATGTGTAAGTATACTGTATTATATTAAAACTAACTGTTCTACCGTGGCTGTCCCCGCGTAAATAACTTGACTACGCGCCACCTATCACTACGCTAGGATTCGATAGGTTCTCGATAGAACCATCGTCTCGAAAAATCAAATATATCGTATAAATCATACCTCAATCGGTCAAGTTGTTAAGAAGATACACCATCATTAACAGACGCATCTAGATTATAAAGAAAATACATTATATCAATGTTGTGAATATATCAAATGCCGTGTCCTCGGCGGGCCCGCGTTAGTAGTATTAAAGGGATCTCTACGAAGCATGTCACGCCAAATGCGAGCGCGGGCACGCATTCGACACGCACGACCCGCTCGCGCCCCACGTTTGGTGTGGCAAAGCCTTTATTTGGTTACGCAGAAGCTCGAAAGAATTAGGATACCTTTCGAACTTTCGCTCTGACCTGCGGTGCGAGCACGGATCTTGTTATCATACATAAGATATAGATAAAACGACAACTGCTGTCGTTTTATCTATAAGTTATGTCAAATTTGACGTTTAGAACATAAATTTCTCGAATCGACTCGATAAAAGATCCGTGCTCGCGGGACTATAATTAGTATCGTGCGCTATTCTTGTTTTTGCATGAATGCACTTTTGATTCATTTTCCTTCATTCGGCCTGCAACGTAATAAATATAATGCAATGTGTAGTTTAAGCGAATAACATAATGAAGTCTCAAAGATGTTTATATCTAACGTAAAATATTAAAAACTCGGGACAGTTTGAACTCCGGGGGCCGACTAAAGGAATTATCTTATCATTTTATTATAATATGCTGTACACTTTAACGAGCCTTTATTTCTAGCGCGATCTATCAAGTTCAGAGCTAACAGTTCGTCGTGCCGCCCTCTGCTGTCTACGTCAGTTGTCGCAGAAGGAAGCCGCCGAAGTGTGCAAATACGCTCTGTTGGCTAAGGACCATGTGCCTGCTAAGCCTTACTGCGGTAAGTTGCAATCAAACCACTCCTTGTTCGACGTAAAGCTCTCCTAAGTTGTGAGTTGCGACAGAAAAGTCGACATCGGCTCCGATTTACGTTTATATTGTATTTTTTTATTTTTGTAATCAATTATAGGTACTTATGAAATATCAAATTTGGTATTAGCGTGCACGGTTCCAATTTGTCGTTTCCTATATAATTTTGTTGACACTCTAATCTTGAAAATACTTTTTACTTACGTATAAATTTCGGCACGGTTCTGTAGCGCTGACCTTGAATGCGCAGAAGTCACTTTTTGGGTCTGTTTGGTGGGGAGAAGAGCAGTGCTTGCGTGCGTACATGCCGTTTGTCTCGCTAGTCATACGTTGTCTCCCGCACCTGTGCAACTATCTCTACCACTTTCACTGACTGTTCAAGTTCCGTGCCGGTAATATGCCTGTCTATATCTCTACATAGTATAAAACAAAGTCGCTTCTCGTCTCCGCTTAGATCTTTTAAACTACGCAACGGATTTTAATGCGGTTTTCATCTTAATTTAGGTAATTTCTTCCGGAATGTTTTAAGCTATAAAACGTACTCGAGCGACGCCGGGGTGGGTCGATAGTGTTCTAATATAACTCTATTTACAGGTGTCGTCATCACTGAGACCGGTCTTCCCGGCGCTCTATTTACGTTCTTGGACAGCGAGCGTGATCCTACAGCGCTGTCATACGCTAAAGACACACTAACTTGCTGCCTGCTAGCGGCTGCCACACACCGTAATGTGAAGGACTGGCTTGCGCTCGCTAAGAGAGTCCTTACTATTAGGCTGGGTAAGTTTTACTTCTTTTAGGCCAACATCTTTAATTTATCACTATACCTGGTAAGAGGGGTTTCGCACTGCATCCGATCCGAATCCGTGAAAATACGTTCCGAAGTAGTCATAGAACTATTTGTATGATAGTTTACGCACTAGATCCGATTTCCGTCATCCGATTTCTCTCCAATCCGTAAGAAATATTGTCGGACCGAAGTAGCCGTAGTACTGTTTGTATGAACGCTTTCGCATTATCTCAGATTCAAATCGGACATATGCCAAAGATGGCCACTGAATTGCTTGGATTTGGATCCGAGATCGGATTAGTTCGTAAGCAATATCCGAATTCGGTCCGAGATTTTTATATTCTTATTTTCACGGATCCGGATCGAATACAGAGCGTAACCGCTGTAAAGCTTTCCTAATAAAGGCATGACTGGCAAAGCCACTACACACCTTGTGGAAACGCCGTCGCCATTTAGTCCATTGCACGCGACTTATTTTACCGATACAATGATGATTGCTAGCTGCCTTGTCTAAAAGCGTCTGGCAGATGTGTAGCAGTGTCACTAGTGGGGGGGGGGGGGGGGACGGAATAGGGCCTTGCCCTGACTTCTACGTGATTCTTCTTCTTCCTTTGTGTCGGCAAAAGCTATACGAGGCTAACTGCCCACTCTCGCTTCCGGCCGTGGTTCTGTCCATGGTCGGGAGCGAGAGTGCGTGGGAAGCCGTCGCCTTCTTCTGCGAGGAGGTGACGGCGACTAAAGAGGGAGCGGAGAGGGAGAGAGAGGCATCTGCCACTCCCTTCCCGCGCTAGACGCACCGGGCGCCGTAGTGTGTGGCCTTCGGACGGAGGGTTAGGGGACCCATCGCCCGACCAGTATCAGGCCCGAGAAGGCGGCGCGCAGTGTTCCGTGCGCGCCTCTCAGGAGGTCGTGGGGCAAGGCCCCACGGAAGAAGAGGTCCGCCAGGGGCTGGCGGACCGAGGCCTGCCGGGGTTGCGGTGCATGCAGCTGCGAATCCCGCGACCCCGGCCAAGGGTCAGGAGAAGGAACACCTTGGGTTTTAAGCCGGTAAGAGTCGCCGTACCCCTTGGCTTTCCTCGAGCGAAGGGTATCTATGAGGACGTCCCAAAGAAAAAAAAAAGAAAAGACTGACTTCCCAGAGTGCGCCCCACATGCTTGAGTACCGTCACTCGTGGACGCTCTTTTAATGCCCTAAACACCTCAGCCAGATGACGAGTAGGAGCGTCACCAATGCGGGAGAACAGGGTATCTCCTTGTCTTGACTCCTGCGTGGTGAATATAGGCAAAGACCTAAAGTCCTTGGGAAAAGCATGTGTCCAGCAGTTAACTAAATAGTAAAATCGCACATTGGTACTTTAGTGTCAATCAAGGATTGTTTGTCGACTCGTGAAAATTCATAAGCACATATATTTGCAGAAGACAGCAACAATCCTGAGACAGACTTCGACGCTGAAGGTGACGATGATCAAGCAGAGTTTCATGCTGAATCTGAACAGTCTACACATCCTGCAGTGCAGTCAAGATGGCCTACAAGGGTATGTATTATAAACCAGTCTTCACTTCAGCTTCTTATCGGTCTATTTTCAAGATCTGGTAATCCAAATAAACGTACACGATTTTTTTTCTCATTTTTTGGAGTTGCTTTAATTTATACGTGTAAGAGATGATTGGCTTCCTCCTGCTAATCTTTAATCCATTCATAGACAGCCTAAAGATGTGTGAAAAAACATATTTACTTCAAAAATAATCTTTTCTAACCGGAATTAAAATCTGGACCATTCTTTTTACACCTAGGTGTTCGCAATGGAATGCATTCAGAAGATAATGGGAGCGTGCGAGGCTACTGGTGACAGCGCACACTTTGATCTCGTCAAAGCCAAGGAGAAGCTACAGAACCGACCCGACGGTATGTATCGAGTTAAGAAGTAACCGTTTTTAACACGTCAAGACCCCTCCGGTTGTTGTACGTAAACTCATGACGGTCTTTATGGGTAATTTAAAAGTTAAAAAAAAGGAGCAATCTAACCTTGAAGGCCGATTTACTTAAATTCAGTAGCTGTATTGAGTAGTCGTTGGGATCCAGCGCTGGATGCGCGTTCTACTAATGAAAATACGTTTCAGTCCAGTCCAGTAGTGTTGGATTTAAACAGAATGTTCGTCCAGCGATACTGGATCCATTTATTGGATCAATGCTAATTCGCCTTAAGATATGGATATCTCAGGTTATTAGCATGTATAGGCCAGATGACATCGATACTGTAAAATACTGACATTATTTTTGAAAGGTTACCACATTTGGAAATTTCTAGGTTAAAGTCATAACGACTTTCAATAAGTTATGAATTTTTCTAAATTAATATTATTCTTCCAGGTGACTACCTCTCGCTGCACTTATCAGACCTCGTACGAATGGCGTTCGTCGGGGCTACAGGTGAATCCGACGCACTCCGGTTATGTGGACTACGGACGTTGCAGATGATCATACAGCAGTACGCACGAGCGCCTGAGCCCGACTTCCCCGGACATCTGCTGCTAGAACAGTATCAGGCACAGGTTAGTAAAACAAGTGCGAGTCGGACTTGCGCACGAAGGGTTCCGTACCATTATCAATAAAAACGGCAAAAAAAAATCACGTTTGTTGTATGGGAGCCCCCTTAAATATTTATTTTATTCTGTTTTTTAGAATTTGTTGCTATAGCGACAAGCAACCACAGAAATTCGTCATCTGTGAAAATTTCAACTGTCTAACTAGCGCGGTTCATGAGATACAGCCTGGTGACAGACGGACGGATAGCGTAGTCTTAGTAATAGGTAAAACGGGAGTTTTACGCTTTGGGTACGGAACCCTAAAAACAAACAAAATAACTTTCAAAAATACCTAAAAAAAGGGGACATTTATTACCGCCATAAATTCACATGTGACATATCATGAGGTATGACTGAAGCCTCATATTGGCCGCCATTGTAGATCCTGGCTTACAGGAGTTGTAGCGGTTGGAAAAAAGTCTCGGGTTCTTCTCAAAATATCCTCTGAACTCGAAGCGAAAATTCAGTTTCCATATTCCCGTTCCCGTAGCCTATGGTGTGAAGTCCCACGTGTTACAGGGCGACCCTATAACATTATCGAACACCAGCAAAAAACCCTTACAGATAAAACCAAATGGGTTTTTATCTGATAGATTTTTTTAACACTTAGCAGCAACCGCTTAGGTGTAGTGGACACCAGTGAAACCACCAAATATTTGTATATTATTTTTGTATCTAGGTGGGCGCAGCTGTTCGCCCAGCGTTTGCAGGGGACACAGCGTCGCATGTGACGGCGGCCGCTTGCGATGTATGCTCCGCATGGATAGGATGTGGCGTCGCCCGGGACATCAACGATCTGAGAAGGTTTGTTCCTATAAACTACTAGTATTCATCTTATCCTACGTTCAAACTAGGATGTAGATACCACGGACACTCATCGTATCACCATTATATAAAGTGTTGCCATGAATTTAGATCGAGAAGAGTGTAAAAAATAGCAGATGATGCCCTGTTAATAAATCTAACTGCTTATAAGATTATCCGTAGTAAAGATTTCCTTCCTCTCTTTAAAACTTTATAGGTGCTCGTAAAAGCTTGATCTTTAAATATCATTTGGTTTCCAGAGTTCATCAGCTGCTAGTTTCGAGCTTGGATAAATTAAATACAAAAGGCAACACCACCCTAATTTACAACGAGAGTATGGCAACACTGGAAAAGTTGTCTATTTTGAAGGCATGGGCTGAGGTAAGTCAAACTAAATCCTTATACAATACTGCCTTTCGCGCTTTAGTAGTAATTGAAGAAATCCTTACTGTGTAATTTGTTCTCGAATAACCTTTAACGCTACATTATTGATTTTAACATGCTACAGTTTTACAGTGTTATTGATTATTTGTCACGATTCCCTGGCTGGCTTGTAGAGCATGTTATCCTCTATCTAATAACTCAGTAATGCTTCATACAAAAGTGAACCAAAAGAGTTTAAAAAAGAAAAAAAAAATGCGGAGTTGGTGACTTCGAAAATCACAAAAATCATTCAGTTTTGCATTAAGCGTTACTGTGATATTAGACAGTGTAAGTAAAATCCTGCCTGAAACACTGTACCTATATCTAGAATTTGGTATTTCTATACACAGGTATACATAGTAGCAATGGTAAGCAACGGCAGCGCGCCCGGTAGCTACATCAAACAACTGGACACGAAACCATTCAATAACCGCGCAGAGCTCGCCAAATGGCGCAACCAGTTGCTTCAAAACAACAACCAGATCGACAACGCGACTCCCGATACGCCGGAAGACGAAGAATATGGAGAGTTTGAGTCTAAAGGAGAGAGTCTCCTGAAGTTGGTTGAGCCGGAGTTGGAGAGTTTGGGAGAGAATTGGATTGCTGCGTTGAAGGATCATGCTCTTTTGAGTTTGCCTCCTGGTAAGTGTGTTCATGCTTTTTTATACTTTTATTAAAGCTGGGCGATACTGTATACATCTTCCCCCTTATTACAAACGATGGACTAAGAAAAACCCTGGTTTTAAAATAGCTCCGTCTTTTTTTGTTATACAACGTTATTTTTACTTTATACGAAAACCGAGACACCCCAACAATATTTTCATCAGAACTGCCTGAATATGTGTTTTTTTTAGTAAATCTCCAAGTTACACCTTAGTTTATGTCGCGTTAAGTTCGCTAAAAAAGTGTGAAATGCCTGAGATATGCTATGCAGGAGTTGTCTAATACACGGAAACTGACCGAGCGGACCATTTCAAGCCTCAAGGTGTCTATTCCCGTCAATTGTTATGGGTAGAAACCTACTGAAACAAAATTGAAATTTATGAAAAAAGAAACAAAAAAAATGTGGTGTAAAAAATATGTCAATCGATTCTCCTAGTGATTCTGAACAAACTAGTTTCAGGTTTCGCATATACTAAAACTAACCTTGTATTATGTTAGAAAGTGATGGGTATATTTTAAATCTGTGTTTATCTTAGTCTCGGTTTAAACCACCTTTTGTAATAAGGAGGCTTTTATCTGCGTATTATCCCAATAAGCGTGCAACAATGCGCTCCGTAGATGAAGAGCGCAGAACATTGCTCAAGCGCGTGTTTTTGATAACTGACGAGTTGCAAACGGTTTCAGTATATATCCATTACCGTGTTAAACTAAAAGTTTAATCACGTGATGCATTACATGCATTTCTCAAGCGCTGCGGCCCCATTTGGTGTGAGCCAGCTATTAGCTTTCATCAACTTCCCGTGTGTCTAACAAGGAAGTAATTTCAACAGACATGAAAAATGGGAACACCATAGATCTTGCCGTATATGGCAGTAGCATTATCGGTCCGAGAGAAGTTTCTTTGTGAACATTAGCATGGTGACTCGTTCCATAACCAGCTCCCTGATACCAAACGTTTTCATAAGTCAGATGTCGACCGATTTGGTTTCTTTTCTCGTTTTGTCTACGATTCTCGCAACGAAAAAAGAGACAACAAATTGGTCTATAACTGACTCGACTGATCGAAAATTTCTGGATCAGAGGTTAGTTTAACTGTGTGCGGTTCATAAGTACTTAATTTACACAAGTGTTTTTCTACAGAGTTCGCGTCCCAGCTTCCACACGGTGGCGGTGCGTTCTATTCAGCTGAAACAGCGGAGGCGTCGCGTCAACATTACGCACGCGCGTGGCCTTCCTTGCTATACGCCGCCTCCCTCAGATTCAACGCTAACATCTCGCAGCCACAAACTGAAAGTAGTGCGGGTAAGTTTACATAATCGTAGAAAATTATCTACTAAGATACTATGAGTTTTGCAATTTAACTCGTGATTCTGTAGATGCATCGGCCTGGCACTGTAACGCTTTGCCTTGGACGAGTCACTATTCATTGATTATCCAGACTTCTCCGTTTTTCCGAGAGAATGAGGTCATTCGAATACCTATGATAGTTTTAATACGCAGTTAGAAGCATTGTCGTAGAAACACATATACCAAGGGTATAGTCCAAAATTCACGAAAAAAAATGTCCTGAGCTTACACACACCACTAGAGCGCGCGACAACGTACACCACCATATTATAAACTTAGAATACCAACAAACTAATTTAAATCCTATATCGTTATCACAATGCCTAATTTAGCCTACAAGCATACGAAGATTAGACTGACCCATTGACGTAATTTAGTCTTCATTTCAAGTTTTAGTCTACATTCGGTTCAGACATTTTTGAGCGCTGATCCGAGGTCCATGTGTTTCTTCCTCAATAGTTAGAAGCCTACAAGTCTGAAATCCGGTCTGCCCCTATGATATTGATATCGCCTAGTAATTTTGGTTTGCGGAGGTCAGATGTCAGTCGCTGTGAGTACAATACTGACATTTTGCCGTATCTGGAAAGACTGGACAAAATAGTTGCGAAAAGAGTTATGATGATGGAAGCGGGAAATTTTAGAGTATTGCGTTCAAAGATTTCGTGTCTGTGTCCCAACAGCGTTTCTGTTGCCCGTTGCTGACGTCATGCTGTTTGTTGACTATAGTTTTACATAGATTTAATTGAAAATTTTATTTTAGATAAATCTGAAGGTGCATTAGACAACCGATCTACGAAGACTGAAAATGGCAACTTTGAATTTTTCGAACCTGTTGACGAGAGATTCCATCTGTTGTTTGGTAAGACTTTCTTACAAAATCTTTAGTTCTTTACATCTATTTAGTTAAGTTTTGTTCAATGGCCTAACCTAATCATTAATGTTTTTTTTTAAGGTATTTGCACGGAAGCTTTATGTGCGCAACGGGACATGACTGACGAGAATATAATCTCCGTACTATTGTCTCTGGTTACACTTCTTGATGCCCCTGAGAATAGAGCCAGATTACTGAAAGATAGGTATGTAATTAAGGCTGGTGCAGACCAACGTTTAACTCTGGTTAAACGACCGTTTACTCTAAATATACCCGAATTTTGGGTAAACGGTTGTTTATCCAGAGAATTAATTTTGGTAAACAAAAATCGTTTGTTAATACTTTTTGTCAGTAAGTGTATTGTGCACTAATTATAAGCACGAACCAAGTGCTTTATTTACAATACATTTAGAGGTTCCTGTCACAAGAGTGACTTCTGTTTTTTTAAAGCATTGTTTTATGTTAAAAAAAATCGTCATTCTAAATTATGCGAATCAAATTACCCTTTTCTATTATTTAAAACAATATGTTTAGTACGGGAAGAGAATATCTAGTGAAACATTATTATGCATGGTGCATAGAACTGAGTATTTAATTGTTTCATTCCCAGGTCACTCGCTATTGAACTGTGCCAAATTATCCATCGTACTGGCCTCACTCAGGAGAGCATTGAGGCTTTGTTACTAGCCGCCGATGTGCTTAAACTGGTAATAGATGGAGCAAGGGAACAATTACATGCGAGTATGCAGGCTAAGATACAAGGTAAGCGGAAGAACAAGTATTTTTCAGCAATAGTAACTTTTTCGTAATAAAACTGCTGACGCTTCAGCAAAAGTTGCTGTATTCAGCCTTTTGATAAAGAAAATAGGTTGAGATAGAATAGGCTACTGCATATGTACGTACAGCCTCTACAAGTGACGATACTCAAGTACGTTCAGCGCAACCTGCCGCTACCAACCTTGCTGACTGAATAATCTTTTTATCGCGGCATGAGCTCATTCTGTGACGTCATAAAAGTTGTCTAAATGTCTACGTCATATTGATCCAAGAAAGTTAACATGAAACGAAGAAGAATGAATGATCGCGGCTGGATATCGCAGTATGATGTTGGGATAGCCTGTCCCTAGCCTCATCTAAGGAAAGGTCGCACATTGATTGTTGGGTAATATTCGCTTACCACGCCCACAATGCGCCGTTACGCACGTGTTATGTGCGTATTCATATAAAAATATGCAAACACATTGTGTGTGCGCCCGCCGCACGCGCATTTTTTTGCAGTATCGCGCCGTCTTTGTTTTTCCGCACGAAACGTGTTTATTTCTACGACAACAATTTATTTTAAAAATTACGATTAATCTCTAAGGGCCTTATTACAAAAGATGGTTTAAACCAAGACTAAGGTAAACCCAGGTTTGAAATATACCCATCACTTTCTTATGTCATATAACAAAAAGAGACGGGCCTATATTAAAACCTAGGTTTTTCTTAGACCATCTTTTGTAATAAGGAGGTAAAAGCTTTTTTAATTTATTTCTCAGAACTAGCACCAAATGAAGCTACAGAGGGTTCGCCCCCACAATCAGTTCTGGAAGTAGTCCACACTTTAGGCGAGGGTGGTCCCACGGGTGACCTTCCTCCGGGCAAGTCTGTGGTCTTCGCGTGTCTCGAAGCGTGTCTGTGTCTGCTGGTCCGTCGTCTTCCTGCGTTATCTCCGAAGAAACATGGCGGTGCTGTCGGAGTTATAGGAGTACCGAAGGGATTAGGAGTTCATGGAGATACGTTGCTCGTGAAAAGTTTATCGGCAATGTCTGAACTGCCATCGCTGACAAGTCCACAAGGTGAGTTTTTATTATCAAAAAAATAAAATAATAATTTATGTTGCTGTACCATATAGGCTTCTCCTCAAAATTAGGTATTTATAATAACGACGCTGGGAAAAGCTATGTCTACATCAGTGCGCTTTCATGTTCATCTTGCGTCTTTGTCTGAAGCATGCGTGAAGCGCCATAGCGCATGCAATAGCGCACGCTAATCCGTCTATTGTTTATCGATGTCGACTGACCGAGGCGCACCGGTGTATACGATAAGCTGCATGCGTCTTATGGCAATCAATATTGCATGCGCTTGACGCAAGACGAATTGAAAGCGCAAGATGAACATGAAAGCGCACTCGTGTAGACATACCAAAAGTAGTTTAATCACTACAGAGCTACAACTCTCACACAGGTGACTTGTCTGATAATTAGGCTAAGGAAAAACCAAAGTATATTTGGATCTTTGTTTGTATGTTTGTATCGTTGCGTGACTCGACGCTTGTCATTGTCTATTTACGCAAAACTGCCCGGCGCATTCTTCGTCTGATGACGGCACTGGGGGCTTACTATGACCTCTTAAAGCAGGACAGAAATTGCCTGGAAGTTGAACTACCCTGTTTTTTTGTACTATGACATCGTTAAAGCAGGCCTGCGGCAGACCTGCTACGTTGACGTTTACGAAATCCGTTCACCTTTTTTTTGTATAGGCTTTTCGTACCATGAACAAGCATTACCGTGTAACTTGGTTCAATAGTCGTTCACCTTTAGTACTTTCATGGTACGATTTTTAGCGATTCAGAAGCAGGCCTGCTTTTGAACGGAAGTTGACTGGCTGGCATTTGAACGTTTTCATAAAGAGGTCATAGTAAGCCCCCTGGTCACAGTAGTAAGTAATTGAGAAAACTGTGCTCGTGGAGACATTCCCAAATTATTACGAATACGATATTTATGCCCGAATAACTAAGACTTCTTTGTTACAGGCGCAATGTCAATCTTGCCTACAATCCTGTACCTCGCGACTGAAATCCTTCGTGAAAGTAAAGGCGAAGGTGCAGCGGCTGAAGCAGGCGTGGTGTTGCTGCAACGTGCGTCAGAGTGTCGCGTAGTTAGACTACACGAACACACCAAGCAACAACACGCGCAACTGTTGCAGAGCGCGCTCGCTAAACTTGTAGAGAGGGTCAAGAGTGGTAAGCTGATTGATCTGAAAATATTTAGCACTAGCTGTTGCTCGCGGTTTCACCTGCATCTTCGAGGAACTACTTCATTTACCCAGATAAAAAGTATCCTATATCCTAATCCAGGTCATGGTTTACCTGTGTGCCAAATTTCATCCAAATCCATTCAACCGTTACGGCGTGATTGACTAACAAACATCCAACTTCACAAACTCGCAAACATCCATACTTTTATATTTGTAATATTAGTAGGATAGTAGGATTAAAATGGCTGAAACTCTCCTAGACTACCATATGAGTCTTTTCGATAGTGCCAAATTTCGAGACCAATACATATTTTTATAAATTGTTAAAAAAAAACGACAACTGCTGTCGTTTTATCTATAAGTTATGTCAAACTTTACTTACTTGACGTTTAGAATAGATACATTTCTCGAATCGACTCGATATAAAGATCTGTGCTCTCACCGCAGCTCTTGCAACTAACGTTGATTTAATTTTTCGCTTTATGAGTGCACGTGCTAAAAATGCGTGTGCACATGTACAGGATTCCGATAAGTTTTATGAAAATAGCAGGTCAATGACGTCCTATTATTACAAATAACACTTGAACATATCGTCGTCTTATTTACTCTAGACGAGCCGGAACAACGTATCGAGCCAGTGATCGGCGCACGCGGCATGGCTGTTGTACTAAACAGAGCGACGCCTGCGCCACCATTGCACTATCCTTGTATCAATCACTTCAGGCAGTGTTTGGAGACTAATGATAACGAGGTATTTATACGAAAACACATACATTTTATATTGTAAGACTATGCTTGGCAAGTTTTGATATTTTGAGTAGACAGATGAATAAAAAAAAACAGTCACTACCCAACTTTTTATGAATTTGTTGCGTTTACTATGTACTTCAGGGTATAGAGGTTATTTATACATTCGTGGAAAAACAGTTTCAGTGGAAAATTAACTGTATTCAATTGTTTTTCGATTTTATCGGTGTCAATGTATTTCAGTAAACATTTAACAAAACAATATCATCTTGTACACACGGCTATCAAGCTATACAGTTCTAGTATAAGCTGACCTCTTATTGTACTGAAAACTTATATAATGTGAGATCAGCTCATATTGGAAATGTGTAACTCGATATTTAGCCCGGCGTACTGACGGCTCATGTCGGGATGGATACACGTAGATAGAGCTCAGCAGAGTGCATGAAAAGAGCCTCCACGAGTGACGACACTAAAGTACGTCCGGCGCATCCTGGGCAGTCAGCACCGCTACCAATCTTGCTGACTGGCTAATCTTTTCATCACAGCATGAGCTATTTGGCTCGTGCTGACACGAGAGAAGAAGCAGAGTCGTCACTGACACAATTAAAAACGAAATTACCATTCACCCATTTGTATTCCAGATATTCGCATCCTGTTGCTCAGTGCTCCGCTCGGTGTGGTCCAGCAGTGCGTCTCCTGCCTGCGTGTCGTGGTGGGCGCGAGGTTTGGCCGCCATCGTTATAGCTCGCGCCGCCGCCGCTCGGAGACCGACCGATATGTCTCACACTAGAGCCGCTATCGCTGCGTTTGCGGCGCTAGATGAACTTGTGAACGCTGCGCCGGATTCTGCGCGTAAGTTTGTAGTTTATTATAGGAAGTTCTTGCTCTGAACAATCGTAGACCGAGACCATGTAACCATAGAAATAGGATGGATCTTCGCTCTCCTTCTGACTGGACTAGTCCAGTCACCGATCCTTGCGCACTAACTTTGTTGTCAGCTTAACAAGTATGCAGTGTCCCCTACCTCTAACAAATGAGGTGTTGATGACACGCAGATTGCAGGAAAATATGGCAATTCGTTAAATTCTCTAAAAGTTTGTTCTATTACTATCCGAGAAAACCTGTAATTGACTCGAATGTACTCTATGCTAGTTGTGCATTCACTTTTGTATAGCAGTTGGTTTTCTTATCTATAAATTAACTAGCCACCCGTCCTGGTGTCACTCGGGTACGTTTTATACCTTAAAACCTTCCGGGAGAAATTACCTAAATTAAGATGTAAACCGCATCAAAATCCATTTCTTAGTTTAAAAGATCTAAGCGTACAGACGGCGAGAAGCGGCTGTTTTATACTATGAAGAGATAAATAAACTCAAAAGTTCTGGATCAAGAAGACACATATTTTAAAATAATTTGCTGAAATCATTCCATAATGATTTTATTTTACCCATACACAAAAATAATTTGTTTTGTTCATAAACCAGCCAGCTTTTGGTCTCCATCTTAGATCAGTGCACTGTATAATAATGTAAAATACACTAATTGTTCATATATTATTTTGTATGCTGCTGTGTAGAGGAGGGACCTAAAGGTAGATACTATTTAGTGTTATTCAATATTCCTTGAAGTTATAAATTTCTATTTGGTATTTAAATTAATAAAAGTTTAGCTTAGCCCACTTGCACAAAGATTTGCTAAATACTTTTAGTTGAGTTGTCATTCTGTCACGGTCAAATTAAAACAATTGAATGAAGTGTAATAACATTTTAAATATGTTTAGCAAAAAATACACTTAGCTAGTCGCTGTGCAAGCAGGCCCAAATATTTAAATAAATTATTTAATGTCTTCTGTCTCCAAACAAAAGTTACTGCAAATAAAGTCATGATGTAGCAAGTCAACATGTTTACGAGATGATTTCCAAAATCAGCGTATTTGGTTGACCTCTCTGGTGCATTTTATATTGATATTGTGTTCCGTATTTTTATTTCGAAAATAAGGTATATTATATAATTATGCCTATTTTTATATTTTTCTCGATTTTAACCAACCATAAATATTTAGGTTTGTAATGTTAGAGACCAGAGCGAACAATAATAATTTTTATTTTGGGGATTGAGCCTTACGAGTCTTTTTTTGTTCTGTTTGCAGGTATCAAGATGCTGTGGCTATTGGTTCCTATCGTCATCTCATACTTACGCGAGGGCACAGAGTTACAGCGCGCGGCGCCGCACGTGCGAGCTCTACATGAGTTTGCGTTGCACTGGCTTACACGCGTCGGACCCAAACATCCACAGGTATGTGCATTGTGCTAATAATATACTTGTGTCTTGTGTTATGTACTGAAAAATTCTAGCTGTGATAAGCAATGGAACGCTTAGTGGATGTTTTGTGCGTAGAGCATGTTACTTATTGACGAGATATTTATATGATGGCTAGATACTTGCATAACCCTATCCATAGGATACCAACAGAATGTTCCCTGTGTGGGGACTGGCTAGAATATATAAAACTTCCTCACCGGAAGCTGGGAATAGACGCGTGTTATAAGATTGAACAAGACCCTTGGTAGTAGGACCTTTACAGTCTTGTCTGGCTAGCTAGAAGCTACCACCCTCACATTAACCGATTCAATGCGGTGGTCTTTTTAGCAAACTTTTGTGCCTGGCGGCGAACAAATGAGTCGTGGCTCCTCTGGGGCGCCAATCGCCATTGACTTTGGTGGCTCCTCTGGGGTGCCATCCACCATGAATTGTAAATTATCGCCTTTTTTTCTGTTTCACACACATTAACATAACTTATAAAAGTGGTACTACTGTACTTATAAATGGTAGGTTCTTCATGAGACTTGTTTCAATCATAATTATCAGATTCTCGTATTAATCATAATTATGTTTCTATTGAAAAGGTTTACAACCCCTGAAGTATGCTAATTCACGCAATATCCTGAAAAGAACACTGTAGGCATGATCTGCGTGACAAATAAAGACACTTTCTTTTACGGGAAACCTCTGGAAAATGTCACTTTAACCGAGTTTTATTGGGTATAAATTTTGGCTCCTCTCGGGTGCCACATACCATACACCAAAGATTTCCATGGCGCCTCTGCGGTGCCATCCGCACAGAATCGGTTAAAGTCCAAGCCTTTCAGGTCACTGGTTTCCGTCGTGTGTATGTGAGAGCCAGAGGGGTATAGGGTAGGGTTTTCGCGTTCCCGGAAATTCCCGGGTACCCGGGAATTTACGAAAAGGCGCAATTGCTCAAAACATAAGTTTAACTTTGTAATACATGAGAAAAACGATATTTTTACAAAAAACATGAAAATTCCCGGGTACCCGGGAATTCCCGGGAACGCGATAACCCTAGTATAGGGTAATCGCTCTATATCTATGTTACTTAGATTCGTGTGCTTCATCTTAGACCCTGTCTGCGCTTACCACCATGTCAGTTGGACGAAACGCAAATCAAAAAATATAGAAAAAAATATTCATACTGCAAACATTTCTTTCCAGGAATTCAAAACAATGATGCAGCAATCTTCCGAGCTACGCAACAAGCTCGAGAACGCGCTGAAAGCTAACCAGGCGAGCGCACGCTCCGGCCGCGCTGCGCAGTCGCAACGACCACTGTTCGACGCGAAGCCGGCCAAGCCCACCATACAATTGAAGACAGACTTCAGCGACTTTAGGTAAACTGTCATAACTGATCGGATATGTAAAAGGATCTAATTGTGTGAGACAAGTAAGAAAATGTTTTAAGTTAAATTTATTAGAACAGTCGTTAAGCCTTAGTACACCCGGCTGGCCTGATACAGCCGGAATATCTTTCTGAATTTATAATCTTCCTTGCAGTCCATTGCTTGCTTAGTTCACTTTTAACCTGTGGGCGCATCCTTAAGGGGCCGTCCATTAATCACGTGATGTGTTTTTTAGCATTTTTTAACCCCCCCCCTCCCCCTTGGTGATACGTGGTGATGTTTAAGACTACCCCCTGCCCCACCCAAAATCACGTGTATTTTTAGTACCTACAAAGAATCTTAACATTTTTAGAATATTATCTTTAAATACAGGCATAAAGTATAATCTAATTTTATTTTGAAATTAAGGACCATGATAAAAATATCTACACAGAAAGGTTGCAGGTTGTTTTAGACTGGCGTAAAAAAATTCGCTTTTCAGTTTAGAAATCGCGCGTTTGATGAAAGAATAAATACACGTGATATCTTACTACACCCCCCTCCCCTCTTGTGATATTTCGTGGTTTTGGCGAAACCCCCTCCCCCCCCCTTTCGAACCTCATGATTAATGGACGGCCCCTAACTAGTCGACTTCTGCAAATTTTACGAACTAAGCAAGCAAATGGACTGCAGTGAAGAATCTGACCGGACCAGTAAGTATGAGGCCGGTTTTAAGGTCCCGACTCACTTGTAACATCTGGCCCCACGCATATTCAATAGCCGATTGAAGAAACGTAGGTTTACGAGTTAAAATGTATGTATGTGAGATAATGAGCACGCTACACTCGCGTTGCGTGGCATGGTGTGTTACAAATATCATTCCGGCTTAATTTTGTATCTATCGACAAGTTTTGTGGGTTCTAAAACCCACCATAAAATTAAAAAGCTTTAGTGATTTTACATAAACAAATTATAGAACGGTTGAATTATTGGATCAGTTACTAAGATCAAATTATGAGAATCAAGTATAGGAAAATAGTTCTTAGCAATTTTAGGGTAAAAACGTCATGTAAACATGATTGACCTATCGAAATTATGAAGGATCAAAATGTGTGGATTAATAAGAAAACGAGTATTTTAGTATATCAGACACGCCCAGTGCTAGCATAGATAAATAAACTTGGGCAGATTATTTATTTTAATTAAGGAATCTAAAGGTGGTGACTGACATGAATATTCGTTCGATGTGAGCGTGTTACAAATCGAATATTCGGCATGTCAGCACAGCGAGCCGTGCAGTAATCGTATGAGCATTTTTCTCGATGCGAATATTCACATCGAACAAATGGTTATGTCAGTCGCCGCCTTAATGTGTACTTCTCTATAAATTGTACGTACTTGTGTTAAACTTTTTTTAAATAATGTAGACTTGTGTCGTTATTATAACTGTCTTAATATTGACTAAATTCTGAGACATGTCTCGGCGACTTTTGTACCTTAAGATATGAACTACGGTATTGCGTGTTGCCCCATAATATAACTTGTATTAGATAAATAACGCAACGCAGAATAAATACAAGTTATTAATAGATTAACAAAGTAACAGACCATGAACATATTTCTTACCAAACACCTACAATAAATAATACTGAAAGACTGCACATTGCAAATATTATTTTCCTTACCGATTGCAACAAGACACAAGTGAAAAGAGAATTTAAAAAAAAACGCGACTCTTGTCTTGCAGCGCTTATTCGCGTTGCAAATTATCCTTGCAAAATTCTGTCAAAAACAGTTTAGTAATATACTAGCGAATATGTAACAAAAAGACAAACATGCTTTCGCATTTAAAACATAAGTAAAGTTAAGGGTTAGCACACACCGACGCCGAAGAGCAGTTCACTGGTCGCAAGGCACACCGAGTAGGCACGCACCGGCTCTTTTGGACGCTCGTGGCCGCTCGGTCGCTTTGAACCTTCCAGTGTGATTTTATTTTGCTATTCCAATTCTAGTCGTATGTAGAAGCCAATTAAGTTGAATTCCAATAAAGGATATCCTGTCGTAACTCTGTGAATACAAATAAGCTATCGCTGAAAATAAGTCTGCAATGTGTGATGTCTTGTATTTTAATTTTAACACATTTTATTTAAATGGAATTGACGTGGAGCGTGAAGTTTGCACAAGACACAACACTGACTATATTAACCATTCCATAACAATAAGTTGTTACAGCATTTCTCCGTGATCACCCCAATGACACATAACTCCTCATTTTAGTAGTTTTTAATTATAGACTTATAGTAAATTATAGAACAATAATATAAAGTAGAGAGATGCGTAGCTATCTCGTTATATCTTAGATGTTAACCCCTTTATTCGTAATAAACTTAGATCCTTATTACTTTAAAAATACACTAACAATTCTACGGCATATTACTAAGGTAAAGTAATAAAATACTGTAGAAATAAATACTGTACGGGCGGCGGCAAACGAGACGGGAGCAAAAGGTTTGCCGTCTTAAAAAAATAAATCGCCATAGAGCATAGAGCAGTCTTTCCCAACCTTTTAACGGTGGACCTTCAGGAGATCAATGAAAACAGACTCGGATCCGTTAAAAATAAAAAATGCAACATAATAATTTAGCATAATGTTTTTTTACTGAAATTATTGCCACCCGTAATATGAATTAGGGCGGATTTTTTACAAAGTGTACATGTTTTGTATGAAGGTTTTAAACGTTTCCTCTGACTAACTTTTTGATGAATTCGTTGCATGTTTTACTATATAACTTTTTATTTGTTATTATTCCTTATCATTATATGACCAACTAGTAATCAGTGACAGTTAAAAAGTTATAAAGAAAAACATGCAACGAATTCATCAAAAAGTTAGTCAGAGGAAACGTTTAAAACCTTCATACAAAATATGTACACTTAAAAAAATCCGCCCATTAACTTCTTGCTTTTATTCATTTTGCTCGCGGACCCCTTGGGACCCCAAGCGGGTCGCGGACCCCAGAACCATTCGATTAGTCAGTTGTCGAACGATTAGGTAAGCTTTTTTTTTCTCGTTACTAGAATCTTAGAAGGAATGACATAACAAAGCGCATCGGTCGACAATTGCTTATCGCACGTCGTCGACAAGATTCTGAATCGGGGGCAGGTTGGGAAACTCTGCTGTGATGTATACTTTCATGTTTCAAATAAGCAAAGAGGCGATAAACAGTCAATAAAAACTTACCACTATCATTCGAGAAGATGGCACTTGTTTTCTCATAGTACGTTAATATGAATAAGGGGACAAAGTATTCCTAAAATAAAAATCATACGATTAAAATTAAATATTCGTAGCGAATATAGAACATATAAAATACTCGTATATTTAGAAATTAACGTTTTTAATGGGATAAAAATGAAATTATATGGAAAACAAAACAGTCCTGTGATAGTTCCTTTATTTATACAGTTTTAAATGACCGATGTTTTTTCTGAGACGGAATTATAAATATGTATGAAGTCTGTTCTGAAAAAAAAAGAGAAATCTCATTTTGACTCAAAAAACCAATTTATGAAATGCAATTTACACCACGAAATCTGTTCCTATTTATCAAACTTTGATATTATAGTTATAAATATGTATTTGATTTCCATTCCGTTTATGATGCGTAGGTATGCGCAAGATCCAATATGCCAAATTTTTCTACTAAGAAAGTAATAGGTTATTTTTTATGCTTCCAAATAATTATAACAGTTTGAGTGCTAAATCACTTGTTCCTACACATTCTCGCTTTTATACTAATTTTATGATAACTTTGAAATATTTTAGGTTTTATAAGTTATTTCGTCTTCGCAAGTCAATTATATTTAGCAATTTTATTTTAAGAAAATATATTTATTTAATTTTAAGTTGCCAATCTGTGTACCTATTTTTAAAGCTTTTGGTTCAATAAAGTATATTAACATAGTAACAGTGTGTTGTTTTTATTGCCCAATGAAATTATGAGAAATGCAACTTTGGTATGAAAATTAAAATCTCCCAAAAACTATTATTAAATTCTAATTATTAGGCGAAATTCATACAATGTACGAGCAAGCAATGATTTTAATAAACTTTGCATGGAGTTCTCATTTGACCTATTTGTCACTTAGTGGCACGGCAAGAAGGTGCTTAACCTTAAGTTTTTCAATTAGTTATGACGTGTACTTGGTTTTACTTTGCGACTATACTATAGAATCGTAATTGTTTTGCTATCAAGTCTTCCCTAAGTTTCTGTGTTAATGTCTGTTGCTATTTGTGAAAACCTTTAATTGGCATTATGTAACTTACTATAATTACTCATTCCACTTTTGTAGCTGTTGGTTTTCCTAAGAAAATAAATAAATAAATATCCAAAATACGCGGACCAACACCGGCCGATTGGTGGTGCTCATCAAAACTGAAGTATGTTGGTAAGATGAATTTACTAGGTTTTGGCTTCTTGGGACTTAGTGGAGGTGTCAGTGTAGCCATTAGGCCCGTTATCCACCAAAGCGGAGAGGAGAGGAGATGTCTCGTAAACAACCAATAGGAATTCGTTGAGTTGAAGCTAAGCGGAGAGATCTGAAAATAACGCAATCCTATTGGTTGATCGAGACATCTCCGCACATCTCCGCTTTGGTGGAGTCCGGGCCTTAGGCTATAAAGTTTGGACACACCTGTCACAGAGGATAAAGGCACTGACAAAAATAGTGCGACCGTTTATTGTAGCAAAGTTAGCTGGCTGACTAATCATTTTATCACGGAATGCAGCATGAATTATATTTGGATAACTTGTGCCAACATGAGAGAAGGAGGCCTGTTTAGTAGAAGACTTGAAAAGCTTAAAATGAAACAAATAACTTCTTCAAACATTATACTAACAATAATTACATCAATTGTCATACACTTTCATCAATGACCATCTTGTCACCATTTTCTGATGAATCCTTGTCTTCATTGTCTTCCGTTTTTGTTTTCTTCGCTTTACCTGTAACAGAATAGAAGGAAGTTTTAATGTAAGGCCTGTGGGTGGTCATCCTGTCGGTAGTTGTCACGCAGTTGCACTGACTGTATCTTAAATGCCTTCAAGCTGCATTTGGCAGCCAATATCCTAAGGTAAGGGCGTATACATAAAGGAAGCAGGTAACCAGTGCTTATCGGTACTGGTCCGTGCAGGTAACCGCTACATAAAGGAAGCGGCTAGAAGCAGGAGTTAGCATTTTTTAACAAAAATGTGCCTTATTCCTTTGCAAATACAGCAACAAATGATGCCAGCGCTGATTGGACCAGGTCGGAACTTGTCGGCGACGTTCGGAGCTTGTCGGCGCTGCAGTGCGAGCACGGTTCTTTTTATCGAATTTTATCGAGACGTTAAGTTATCCACTCTAAACTTCAAATTTGACATAAGATATTGATAACACGACAAAGGTAGCACGGATCGTAATTTACCATTGATTTAAGAAACATAAGAGGATAAGCCCTAAATTGATGTTTTTTTTTTTTAATACTATGCCAATATGTACCGCGTTAAAAAATATAATCTGTCTCGTTCTTACACGTAATTTACAAATGTAAAAAGTGTGTACACCATATGTCATAGATTTTAATTTTCTATTATAATTTTTCAACGTCACCAAGCTCCGCCTTGAAGGATATTTTTGACATGACGCCATTTTAGAGATCTACCCTTTCGTCTGTCATTCAAGCTTTGTTCGAAGTTTATTTACAGTTCTACAGTGAACTTTGGGTGTTTATGTATTTTTTGTTGTATTATAAAGGATAAGTGAACAAAACCTAACATGACAAAGTGTTGCATCAGAAGATGTAATTCATTGCTGAGGGCGGAGTCGACGCCGTAAGAGGAAAACTTGACTTCAGATCATGTGACCACATCTGATATCCTCTTATTTTTCTTTCATCAATGTAATTTACCGACGCCTCGATATGAAGTCGACATACCCGATATGATTTAACCATTATATCGACTTTTGACAGTTCTTATTGGTAAATTTCTCGAATTATCTCGAATTGTTGTCGTCTTTAAAAAGTTGGTCGATAAAGACTTTTTGAAGCAAAAAAATGGATTTTGGAGAAATCATCTTGATATTATTGAAAGCAGAGCGCGTCGGGACGTGGAAAGGATCCACAGCGGAGTATTTTTTTATTATTCTGTGGTTATTTTCTTATTGTGCTTAGATTATTTAATAGTATTGTAAATATTTTAGTGATAGTATTTGTGTATCTGCACATTTCTGGTGTTGCTATTTGTAAAGTTGATAAGCTGTCGAGAAAACATAGCCGTCGACAAGGCTCTATAAAGTTCCCGAAGCAAGTTCCGTGCTACCGACCCTCGATAAGATTCGGTATGTTTAAATTTTTATCGACTCGAGATCTTATCGAGTCGATTCGAGAAATTTATCAATTCTAAACGTCAAATTTGACATAAGATATAGATATAACGACAAGAGCTGTCGTTTTATCCATATCTTATGTCAAGTTTGACGTTTATAATTGATAAATTTCTCGACTCGACTCGATAAGAAGAACCGTGCTCGCACTGCTGGTTCGCCACACAGAAACTACCTGCGCCGACTAACTGCGCGGACCAGCACCGACAAGCGCTGACAGATCGGCGCCGGCAACCCGCTTTCTACGTGTATACGCACTAAGACCGGTTGTCAGATTTTCGGGCTTCTGACTACCCGTAACGACTGTCATAGGTATTCGTATGACACCCGGGACCGACGGTTTAACGTGCTCTGGGCAAGGAATGGTCTCGATGTGTAACAAATGTTCACCCATCCACGGACTGATCGTGCCAAGCGCAGCTTAACCTTGCAAATCTTATGATCCACGCGGTTGTTAAATTGCCGAGGGCTCGTGGCTAATTACTTCGAGTCCACCACACTTTTCATAGAGCTCATACGCCATCCCGCCATACATATTGCTAGTGGACCTTCCAGGAAGGTCCTCGGCATTACGTTTGCGCTAAGAGTGAATCCTCGAGGAGGGTTCCTGGCATTAGGTTAAAAACCTTGAAAATGCGCTACTACGTCGTAAAATAGGTGTTTGCTTCTTTCATGACGGTGAATTTTCAAGAAAAACCTGCGTTTAAAATGAGCCCTCCACGAGGGTACCGGGCATGGCGAACGCGACTAGAGGGTGTCGCCCTCCTGGAGGGCACTCGGCATGGCGAATGCGACTATAGGGTGCCCGCCCTCCTGGAGGGCACACGGCACTGAACGTGCTAATGAGCCACGATCTCCCCTGATGATTTCGAATATGAAATGAACTATGATACATCAAATGTGATGTCATCAGTCTCCCTCTCAAAGAAACCGAAAAAAAAACCGTAAAATTCGGAACGGCCTGTTTAAGAAAATAGTATCGTAGATATGTTAAATGCGATGTTGCCGTGTTGTCCAAACGATTAGTCTGGATTTAATGCGCCCAATCCCAGACCAGAAATGGAAAGAGATGAACGATGATTGAAAATGATTCTTACTGCGTGCATACGGCGGCGGCAGCGTTGCGACGGTGAGGTAGCCGGTGTGACCAGGAGTGCTCTGTGGCCAAGCGCCTACAACGTAAGTAGTATCACTGTTGGGCTTCTCTTCCACTGGGGATGTGGAGCTCTGTGAAGGAAAATGTAATAAGATAAGAATGATACTCTATTTCTAGTAGGTAGGGCAAAACTTCAAACTAAAATATATTTAATTCCTGACTTCCTTTAATAGTAAGCTTCAAGATAAAACTGTCAGGATTTCAACCAAGTTTTAAATATTTTTCAACAGCAGACGGAAAAATTATGTTAACAAAGATTTGTATGGGAGTTCGTCATTGAGCGCTAATACCACGATTAGGTACCTATACTAAGTGTCATAGCATTTGCTGGTAAACGATGTTTGGCACACCAACGATGATGAGTTTCATGTTTATGTAGTCGTCTGACAGTGTTACTAATAAGGATAGAAGTATGGAAAATTATCATGAAAATTACTTGGCTGTAGGTCTGTATGCTAAGATGAAATTATTTCTCTTAAAAAGTAAATGCCATGACCGCATCAGACGTTTCAATTTTGATAAATAAATGAAGTCACCAAGGACAAAACTTACGTACGCTTTATTTCAATTCGACACAAAAACAACATGCAAACTGCCTAATAAAAGCAAAAATCGCTAACATTCAGCTAGGTAATTACGCGCATTAGCGGTGAGACTGTTTTACGTCTATGACGTCACTGCATCATCAGGTGATGCGCGTGAGACGGCCGTGCGTTATGCATTATTAGAACAAAACGCGCTTGGTGGTTCCGTACTATCGATGTAACTATGATTTGAAGAAAAACTTTTTTGGGCTTAGGCCCGGCCGGCATCCATGAAAGCGGAGAGGAGAGGAGATGTCTCGTAAACGACCAATAATAGGATTTCTTATTGAGTTGAAGCTAAGCGGAGAGATGTGAAAATAACGCAACTCTATCGGCTGTTCGAGACATTTCCTCTCCTCTCCGCTTTGGTGGATAAATGGGCCTTACCGTAGGTACAATACGGCCGACGTATCTTGGCGAGTCTGAAGTTAGCTGATTAGCTGCGCAGTAGACAATTTCGTTTCTAAAAGATTCATTGTGCAGCCAAACAACTAACTTCAGACTTGCCAAGATACGTCGGCCATATTGTAAGTATTATTATTATCTATCGTGACGCCTGTGAATCCTAAAGAGGCTATGCAGTGCATAATTATCATATTCGTAGATACGTAGACTCACAGTTCGCCGATGACTATTGTCCCATTAATGTTTCCGAACCATATAGCCACAAACCTATTGCTTCTTGGTATAAAAGCAAATTTTCTAAGAGAAAAACTTTATGTATAGGTTCAAGCGGCTGCATTAATTGGGTAACTTTGGAGGCTCATATAATGTGGCCTGGCACTTCGTCGGTGCGCTTGCCAAAACCCATATGTGCATTTTATCAACTTTTCAGAAAGCAGACTGTTTTGTCTGATAACTAATAAGTCTAAGAAAAATCTAATAATTCAAAACGATACCTAGCAAAAGATCTTGTTTTTATCTATACTTCTATACTAATATATTATATATTACTTATAAAGAGGTAGAATTTGTTTGTTTGTTTGTATGTAGGAGGTAATCTCCGAAACTACTCATCCGATTTCAAAAATTCTTTCACCAATAGGAAGCTACGTTATCCCTGAGTGCTATAGGCTATATTTTATAATCAATAAATTAGGGATCAATAACCGACATTCACGCGGACGAAGTCGCGGGCAAAGGCTAGTACTGTGATAAAATTGTTGTTTTAGTGTTATTTTATAAGCTCAAAATATTGTATTTTTTGTATTTTTTTTGCACATGTGAGATTTTTTTGCTATGCACATATGGGTTTTGGCAAGCGCACCGACGACTTGTAGTTTTATGTATGTACGAGTACTAGATGTCACTCGTGGTCTCGCCCGGCGCCCGCGTGGATGTTGTTTATCGCGTATTTCGTATTTTTCGGGATAAACGTAGCTTATGTCCTTCTCCAGTTTCCAGACTATCTCTGTACCAAGTTTCATCAAAATCGGTTCAGCGGTTTAGGCGTGAAAGCGTCACAGACAGAGAGACAGAGTTACTTTCGCATTTATAATAGTAGTAGGGATTAGGATTAATGTAGGCCTTTATAACAAAAATTGTATTACTAGAAGTTCAAGCGTGCATAAGCTTCCACTAGTGACCAGGATACGCAATTGATACAGCTGTGTACATTTTGCTCGTCCTGGAAAACTTATTGAGGACCTCACAGTCGAAAGCCGTCTCTGCTAAGGATTTTGGGGGCGTTTTTATTTTGCACTTTTTAGGTCCTGAAGTTGCAGGAGTAATCGTGGTCACAAGTAGCTTGTCCACTCAGGTCAGAGGTGAGCTAAGGTACTGCTAAATGGTGAATGACGCCACCTCATCATCAGCTGTTAACAGTGTAGACGGACGTGCGTTACGTGCGCTATTAGGTGCCTGCCACTATACGTGCTTGATGGTGCTGTACAGTCGACGAATATGGTGCTTATTGAACTAAAGATATTTATGATTTTTGCAACGTAGGTACCTGTTGGGCTAATAGAAAGAAAATATATGTGTATTTGGGCGAAAAGACAATAACAAATACATTACGTTTATAGGTCTATTTTTTATTCGTTAATTGAAACCGTATCGTAACTGCAACTGGGCTGCACAACCAGTAGGCAGTTGTCACGCGGTTGCACTAACTGCATCTGAACTGCCTTCAAATTGTATTTGGCAGTTGACGTCTGTTTGGACTGTTGCAATCCATTTCTGATATGAACGAAATATGATGTGACGATAACGTCACATCATATTTATATATTGATCATATTGTAATGATCAGGGGGGCTAATAATAGCCCCCCTGATCACCAAAGACAGTAGTGTTCTGGTAGTGGTATACGTGATACTTCGTAAAAGTCTATAGACTGGGTTCCAATCAGTAGCTGCAACATGAGAATTTCCTAATACGTAAACAAAATTATACTTGGGTAAGATTTGACCAGCGATCCCAGGACTACAGACTGTGAGGCAGGACCTCACAGTCTGTAGTCGCGGGTGCAGAAATTGCACGAATCAAGCGGTTATTTGTATACGCTAAAACGTCTGGAAACATTTCGACTTCGACTACAAACTTTGTTTTTTTTTATTAAAATTGTTTCTTCAATTTAATTTTAACTAACGTTAAAGCTATGTTCACGATAGTACACGAAGGGGTCAGGGCGCGGGCATAATTATCGATGTCACGGCTCGGGGCTCGTTGCATCTCGTCCTTCAAACATAGCTATCATTCATATCAGTGTTTATTTTACTTCGAGAATCGATTATACGTTACTCATACTGGCTTGAACTTTTTGAATGTTGGATGACGTCATCAGCTCATAGAACTATTCACTACTGAAAATAAGCTTGCTAATGGTCCCAAAGAATAACATAATATTGTAATGATATGTTGTTGACTGCCCCGTTGGTGTAGTGGTTGCAAGCGCGACTGCTGAGCGTGAGATCCTAGGTTCGGTCCCCAGGTCCGGCAAATTGTTATCGTTTTTCCCGTGCGGAATTTCTCATGCTCGGTTGATGGCATTAGGCTCGCTCTCAATTACATGAAACTTAAACATAACGGCGAAATGAGTGTGTACTGCCAACCCTTCGGGGAATGCAGGCGTGATGTTATGTTATATTATTGCATTGGCGATAGCAGAATGTTTTATTACCACGTAACACATCGCCGCCCATTAAGGGCGGACAATGTACTCTGTGACAAGATCTTTTTTTGGAGAGGGTGGTGAACACTTGTGCCGGACGAGCAACGAGTGTCCTTACAAGCTATTAAAAACTAACTTCTTATTACGGCTAATTTTATAATTTATTTAAACATTGTGTTTTATTACAATGCTTATTAACAATCGCGCCGATTGTATGATTTGCGAGATTAAGCTGCACTTGCCGCGGTCAAACCATGGATGGGTGACCGTTCGTTACACATCGCGACTCCTCCGAGCCTCGGAGAGTACGTTAAACTGTCGGTCCCGCGTGTCATAAGAATACCCATGACAGTCGTTACGGGTAGTCAGAAGCCTGAAAGTCTGACAACCAATCTAACTTTAGGATATCGGCATTGCCTAGTAACTGGGTTGTAGAGGTCAAATAGCAGTCGCTCCGTGTAAAATACTGGTATTGAGCCGCATTTGGTTAGACTGGAAGCTAATCCCGACATAGTTGGGAGAAAGCTAGGAGGAAGTTTGAAAGGTGTTTTTGTATTTATAGTGTCGATCGTCGCGGGCACGTGTTCCTCGCTTCTTTTTTCTATACCTATGGGTGGAGAGGACTTGGTCTTTACTTTGCCATGAGGTCAGAACAGTCGGGACTTTAAACGTATTCTGCGTCTGTAATACCTAATCTATTTCTTCACACAGCCTCATTGAGGTCATTAGTTAAATGATGAGGGCGAGTAATCTTGATTCATGTAAATATGGATGATTCACAGACATTTAGACGTAATGCTAATAGCGTTAGCCGCATAAAATAGACAGAATTATTATAACATAAATTACAAAACCATTCTGTAAAATATTGTGCAACTAACCAGGATTGTAATTGGCGTATAACAAAACAAAATAAAGATATTATTTTTACGAAATAATTGTAATCGATTATTTCGAGGTTTGAGAATCAAAAAGATATTTTTAGACATTGTTTAATTGTTTTGGCGTCACGCGAAAGTACGAGTAATTAAACAGATTCTGAGAGGGATTCTGTTTGCAACAACAATTTGATGTCTTGATTTCGAAAGAAGCGATTAACCATTTATCGATGTCACGGGAAGTAGTAGGTAATCATTGTGCTGTATTTTGAAAAAGTAAGTAGAATCGCTATCACATCAGTAGGCAAATTCATTACATTTTTGGAAGCAGGGAACGTGTAAGAAGCTTGCTGGCTTCTATCGTGCAGTTTTCGTTTTCTTTCGCATAAAGTAAGTTTCTCGCTTAAAAAAAATACCAAAATTATCCTACAACATTCTCCATCCTATTAAGATAATATCGTTTAGAATCGCTCGATGTGATAGCCGACTAATATGTTTTATTGGGCGTTGTTGATTAAAAATAAGACTTGTATCTTTACCAATAATGAAGCTTATGGCATAGCTTTGCATACGCTGGAAGGGATCCATACGTCAGTAGATATCACAGATAAAATTAGCTTACGAGTCTATTTGTATGACCGAATTGGCAATAAAAATGCAATTGGTAAGCAAAACGATTCGTTTTTGGCCTACCATTAGGATAGGAGGATAAGATAGGAGCCTACCATTAGTCATGAAGCCCTAAGTTCATCTCGTTTTATAGGAACTGTCAGCAATTTCACTCCCAAACTGAATATCGACAAATCGTTCTACGACAAGATTTTACTTGGACACTATAGAACTCCGACATTACGCTACTCCGACAATTATGGAACTACGACACCTAATTTGGAGCACCCCGACACGGATAGGTTAGGTTCGTAGGGGATGACGGGGGCTAGAGTGATCGAGCAAAGCGAGCGAACGAAGCCCCCGTCATCCCCTTCGTGTTAGGCTACTTTAAACCCCAGTGTCGAAGTTCCATAATTGTCGGAGTTTCATAGTGTCGAAGTAAAATATTGTCGTGGAACGATTTGTCGAAATTCAGTTTGGCAGTCCAGTAATTTGTCTACCTCAGTACAGATAACGTAGGTACCTATATTTTCCTAATCGTGTCCTACGCTATATCAACCTGTTGTACAGAAAACAATAACACAAACGTTAGCTATCGCAACCGAAGTAACAGTTAACATCAAGTGAAAATACAAAACAAAAGGATTATAGGGAGTTACATTTAGATACAGTCGCGTTTAAATTTAGCGACACCGACAATGCCCACCGAAAAACGCCTTTCGTAATAAGGAGTCACGCACACGACCGACTGTTAGTTGCGAATGTAATCGCAAGTTGCAAAAAGTACTTTAGAAGTAGCCTAGCAGTGGAAAGGTTGCCTTTCATGGAAGAGGGTCCGAGTTCGTCCCAGGCACGCACCTCCAACTTATTAAATTCATGTGCGGAACAGAATTTGATTATCACTTCCGTTAACGGTTAAGGAAGTCATCGTGAGGAAACCTGAATACCCGAGAGGGCTTCTTGTTTTCGATGGTGTGTGTAGTCCACCAATCCGCATCAGGCTAGCGTGGTCGGCCGAGACATTCTGGGAAGAGGCTCGTGTCCAGCAGTAGGGAAGTAATAGCCTGATTATGCTCTGCTTAAGCTTATGCTATACTTTAGCTAACTATGATAGGTACTTTAATTATAAAACCCTCTTCAAAGGAAACCTTTTGTATCACATAACATTTTTTTTCGCATTTCTTCAGATAAAGAATAGTGACGCTGGTCATTGTTTACCTCTTTGCTCAGCTGTGGACTAGTGTTTAAGTGAAAGAGCGAAAAGTTACAAGATATAGCGAAATAAAAAATAATTCAAACGGGTCATATGAGGCAACAAACCAGGCACCATGATTGTGCCTACAAAATGGCAATAGGCTCGCCACCACATTACAATACTTCTGTAATAGGAGAACACCTCTGCTCACCCCTTCGGGGATTACAGCTGTGAGTGTGTGTACCCTGTGCAGTGCCCTACACTCACTACGATAATTCGATCAAACAGCCTCCATTTTGTAGAGGATTTTTGACGAAATCAACGAAACAGTATATTTTATGAATTGTCGTCCGTCTACCCAATGTAGGTACCGGTGAAATGACAAGGCGCTTGCGGTGGCGCCACGCGGCGCGCTAATAACAGAGTGGCGCTGCGCCAGAGATGTCCCCTCTCATTAGCAAGATTACTAAACGCGGCTGCACCCAAGCTTTGTTTAGAACCGCTGTGTGACGTCAATATTTCATAAAGCTTGTATTTACTAGTGCTATAGTTTGGCGTCGAAGGCGGCGTCGAGATCTACATGGTATAAGTGAACTTTGAGCCATCCGAAGTGACTGCTGTCGTTGACGAAAAAATTGACCGTGCGTTTGCAAAATGTTAGATATGAAGAGGATATAAGTAACCTTTGTAAATCAGAACGAGGCTCAGCTATAACATCAAGGAATATTTTTTTCACGTGTAGTAGGACTTAAAGAATAGCACTACCCCATCTTTTCCCGTAGGTGTTGCAAAAGGCGACTAAGGGATTCTCTAGAGGATGGGCAGCAGCGTTCTCTGAGTACCTTAACAACCATACTGCGATCGCCAACCCGCCTGCCAAACGTGGCGATTACGGCAAACCCCCCCAACATGGCTTGGGGGAGGCGCATGTCCAGCAGTGGACGTCTTTCAGCTGAATGATGATGATGATGATTTTTTTCACAGACATACAGAAGAGCTCGTAGCTAATCAACAACCGTGTGGATCATACGATTTGCAACGTTAATCTACTCTTGCCGCTTGGTTAGTCCTTTGGGTGACACTTCGTTACACATCGAGACCCCTCCGTGCCTCGGAAAGGACGATAAACTGTCTGTCACGGGTACGTACGAATACCTAGGACAGTCAGAGCCGTCTTAGGTTATGCAGCGGCCCTTGGGCACACAGTTTGGAGCCCTCGGGCACAAATAATATGGGGCCCTTTTAGAAAACCAAAAAAACGTGAATGAAAACATCAGAATGTACTTTTGTTTAGTGACTTTATTGGTTATAAGATTGACGCTAACTTGTAGGTTAAGTTGTGTGTATTTATATTGTAGTGAAAAGTTGGAAAGTTTGAATTTGGCAGCAATTCGTCTCAAATTTTCTCAAACTTTTGACGACCTACCCTGGCTATCTGGGTGCTCAAATACATGGGCACTAGTTTTCGGCATATCAGGGCCTCCATCAGGCCTGGGACCCTGGGCTCGTGCTCAACGTGCCCTTATGGTAAAGACGGAACTCACGGAACTGATGACAGTCGTTACGGGTAGTCAGAACCCCGAAAGTCAACCGGTCTAACCTTCGGATGTCGGTATTTCCCAGTAAGTAGGTTGTGGGAGTCTGTTGGCGCTCCGTGTTAAATACTGATATTTAGCCGCATCTGGTTAGACTGAAAGCTGACCCTAACATAGTTGGGAATAGGCTAAGAGGAAGAATTTGTTCACAGACATACTTACACAAGATATGATTTCTTGACAATTAAAATCAAACTAGCAATTTGGTTGCAAAAGTTAACAAGACGAAACCGAGAATCTTATTGCAACTGTCTCTTAAAATAACTAAATACTGTATTTAATATTAAAGCATTGTTTGTTTAATTTATGTGTTGTATGGATAAGTACTTGCATGACGCTTAAAAACAGTTGTATACCATTATATCTGGAGGAACCTTGACTCCTAAAACACAGCCTTTTGGCCTAGATTAGGAGTCACCAGTTCGCCTTATATGTGACTAACTATTGTACAATATTTACTAAATCCTTGTGTACTTATATGTTTTTCTATGTGTAGAAATTAGAAATAAACATTATTATTATTTTATTATTAATTCACTTTGAAAAGTGAACTGCTCTGAAATTTGACGTTTTGCGTTCATAAAGCCGACGCTCGCTCGACGTCGCCAGACATTAGTTTCTGCTACTTTTTATTTTATAACTAGCCGTGCGACATGTCACGCAATGTTCGGCAACGTCGCGTGTTGTCGTCGGATATCATAGGCGACACGTGCCGCGGGGACATTTGTCCCCCAATAAATACAACGGGCTCATACCATGAGAGTTGTTAATGTAAACCGCTCCCTGGCTTTTAGGTCTAACACGTCAGCATAGTGTCGTCAAGGATTGTAGGCTTACACCCACAGTGGTAACTAAATTCTTGAACATGTAGGTACTGAACTACTGAGCCTATTTCAAATAAAAAAAATAGAATTTTGTAGTTTTCTGGCAACCAATAGTAATGATCCCATGTGATCCAAGCCAGGCACAAAACTAACCCCTGAGAACGACCGCCACGATGAACTTTGAATTTAGAATTCGTTCCAATTTGGGATATACAACCCATACCAATCCATTGCCTTCCTCAAAACCACAAATGACACCAAAGAAAAAACAAAAAAAAAAAAAACTGAAAAAAAATACATTTATTCTAATATTTGCGTTAAGTCTAGAACTCAATCGCTGTAATGACCACGTAAGTGTATAAACTCATAATTGGAAACCTTGACAGAGTTGTGGCGAAGATTACACTAATTTAACCCCGGCACCGCCGAGTGTCTCTAACCGCAGGTGAACTTCGTCTGGTGACCTTGGCCTCTTCTCAACTTGTGTGTTTTTACTTCAAAACTTAAAACTACCTACCTGAATAAATAGATTACACATGTAAATTCTGTTAAGCATCGATAAATCCGATACTTCATTCGATAGCTCAATATTTACACTGCATGTGACACTTGCATTAAACTTATTGAAAGTGTGAAGGAATTACTCAATGCGAATAATAATAAACTTGCACTTCGCTGCCACATTAACAGAGATATCAAGACATTAACCGTTGAAAAACAACATAATGTCGAAGGCATCGCTCGTTGTGCGCACAAGCTGCGCGCACGCACCGCAATTACGTAACATAAATCCAGAGTCGAACGCGCCGTGATCGATGGACCGCTGTGTTCCCAAACACAACAAAACCATGTCCACTTGTTACATTTTGATTTATTATATCAACTTTATTTAGATCGCATTGTTAATTTTAGTCAACCATATCTTACCTACGTTTTATTACTTGACAGTTAACCCAACAAGTATGCTTTACTTTGAATATATTAAAATACAATTACACACATTCTGTTACTACCATCAGCGAACATAAAATAGATAAGCTTTTATAATAAGAAATAAACGACAGCGTACTCTTTCTAATACAAGCGATTAAACGCCCATAAAGCCCAGATTAAAACATAAAACCTTCATGCTGTCAACACAGAATTTAACCTCTCCACTGGATGACATAAACGAAAAAGGAAATAAAAAGGTTTTTGAAAAAAGAATAACGAGCAAAGAGGCGCATTAAGAATTGAGATAAGAGAGATGGACGGGCACTCAACGGCGCGCGGCCGACTTTATTATTTATTGACACTTAAAATAATTACTGGCCGGTTGGCCCGTGCCCAATGTGGCTCTCGTGTCGAAGACCTACCGGCGAAGTGTTTGAACTATAATAGATACAGTATTTGCGACGAAGCAGCAGTCACAAAAAATTTATAAAAAAAGTACTTACCTATAATGTTTCAATGTGTCTTTCGAAATACGTATTCAAGTTCATAGAACAGCTTCTACACGTCTTTTAGTCAAGTTTTTAGAGAAGTATCTACTTAAAGCTTAAGCAACAAAATACTTACATTTAATCTGGCCTCTACTTAGCAGATAAAATTTTCCTTCTCAATCCCATAGCACATCCCAACAATTGCAAATAATGTTAATCCGAGGTTCCAAACGTTATCCGGAAGCAATGAATTTGGACATGTGTCTCTATTTGGAAGTCACTGCGGAACAGCTTAACTGTGGCAATGAACCTATCAAAACGGGGAGAAAATAAACAAATCAGCATTGGGCAAAACACTCGTAATCTCTATGGCTTTGATTTTGACAGGTCAACAATTTCCATAGCAACGTATGTACTAACTTTCCGACTTTTTCACAACTATGTACTCCGCAATGAATATTGTTTTATTGTCAAAATGGAAGCTATTGAAATCACGAATGTGATACGCAATTCTCACTTTCCTCCTAAGCCTTACACCGATATTTACTACAAACCTTACACGCCAAACAAAAAAAGGAACAAAATACCGAGAAATACGATATGCAAATGATTCAAACCGTAAAAGAAACATCGATAAACCGTCACCCAGCTGCCAAAACGGTTACAATATACAAGTGTTATCGGCGGGGCATGTTGCCTGTCGCCGCCGTGACAAACGGACGGACCACGGATTTAGACGTTCATCCTGGAAGTTTAAATGAGAAATAAAACGCTGCAGGTAGGATTATCGGAACGATAAGTAAGCTCAGACAAAACTGTTTTTTGGGTCGACTGAACGAAAATACGAGGGTTTTAAATGGCGCTGTTTCGTGGAAATAAATGTATCTTAGATTTACACAGTTACTTGGAGAGACTGAGAGGTCTACCTCGTTGGTCCAGTGGTCGCAAGCGCAACTGTTGAGCGTGAGGTCCTGGGTTCGATCCCCAGGTGGGGCAAAGTGTAATAGGGTTTCTCCGTGTGAAGTTTTCAGTAGCAGCCCGGAGTCACGATTTGTACCCAGTTGATGGCAATAGAAAAATAATAATTAAACGTAACGGCGAAATAAGGGTGTACCTACTATACACCTCTGCTCAACCCATCGGGGAATATAGGCGTAATGTTACGTTAGATTGAGAGATTAGGAGTTCAAATTCAGACCATTGACCTATGTTGGTTCGAGTCTAGCTGGATACAGTTACAAGAAGGGCAACAAGAGTATTCTTCTGTAAATGATGATAAAGGATGCAACACAACCCATTTTAAAAATATCATATCAATTAAGTACTAATATCAGAAGTGCGTGTGGAATTCGAACATCAAGTAACAAATACGCCTGGTACCCTACGTGTCGTAGATATGGTAAAAAGCGTCGGTAGCCCGTGTCACTGATAGGACTCACGCAACCGCCACCTGCGTCTGGTTGACGCGTACAACATCGAGCATTTGTCTTCACACGATACAATTAGTACGACTAAACGGTTTCAATATCAAAAGGAACATTTTGGCGAACTTTTTGAGCAGCTGCAGTTTGATGTAGCACGTATTAAGGTCTTTCAAAGGCCTGTTAGCATTAGCGAGTCCATATGGGCAGATTCATCATCCTAAATTGGTCCCAAGTTACTTTGAGTTGGCTCAATATGTTTTTCTCTTTTATTCTACTCTGTCAGCCATCTACGTCAACATTTGATTCTTTATATTTAATGGCAGATTGTAGACAGGCAAACACAGCTTGCATTCAGAAGGCAGCAGGAGAAGACTACATGCGGGAGCCTGAAAACCAGCAGGCCGAACATATGCTACTCTACGAGATAATTTGACGACAAAATCATCTCACGCCGCGGTAGTAGTCTAGCAGGTGATATTTAAGATAGAGTCTTTAATAGACCAAGTACTTATCGAAGAAATACCGAAGTAATTTGTACACTGTCGAAAAGACTAGTCAGCAGGGGTTAAAACAAGCATTTCAAATATTCTGTGTTCCAAATACCTAGTATAATATTCCATATACAAAAACCGCACATCTTAAACACACAAACCGCAACTCAAAACGATCATCACTCAATATTCCCACAGCGAGACGCATGTTATATTCGATAAAAGGACGATACAATCGGCGCGTCAAGAGTATCGATACATTCGATACTCGATTACGCAACGATTAAATCGAGCGGTATCGTAAATCAATCGAGCTATTACGCCGCCATCTGTCAGTAATGAGAGCGTATGAATCACGCCTGATACCGCCCGCGCTATCATACACTGAGATTTATATTTGTATGGGTTTTGTGGGATCTTGAATATGTATGAGGGATTAATAGTCGATATCTAAGATTCAATTTTGGTTTATCCTTAGAATTGCTAGTAGGCTGTCGCTTTTAGTACAATATTAATATTCAACTATATGGATAAGCCAGAAGTTGAACGGCCATAATGATTTGTATGATTTTAATTTGTTTAAATATCACCTCTGCCTACCTTCTGTTTCGTGAATATTCAAAGATCTATTACAGTCCGACATGGCTCTAAATGAACGTATATAGCGGCGCTGCTTGTGAAGGAATATGTCAAGTCATTTCATGTTAGTTCTCTGTTTTGCCCCGTTCTTTAGATGAATGTCATACTGTAATAGATTTAAATACTTCGAAGCTAAAGCAAAGTAGTCAAAGTACGCATGGTTGGTAACAAAAGCAACAGCAGTTGTGCTGGTTGTGCATGAGAAAACGCGATCTTGTTTGACACATTTTCTAGATAATGTTTTGGAAATGTATCACTTCTTATCTATATTCATTCTAACGACCGAATAGTATAGTATGGAGCTCTCATTTGAGAGATCTTCCGACAGCAGTTACCATAAAATAGAATTCCATACATTTGACAGCTTTTTTTTTTTAAAAACTTTTCAATTCTTGTATAACTACACTTGAGATGGATTTTAATGTCGCCCTGTCCATTTCCTTTTAAAGATGCTTCTGAGAATTATGATGTTTTCTATCTCGTATCTTTGCCGCGTTGTTCTTTTTCCTCGTTGGTAAATGATGTTGTTATTGACAATAAATTGTATTAAGAGTGGCGCGGGAGCTTTGTGTCTTTTTTTTAATGAGACGATTTCCTGCGTCATCATCATCATCAGCCCATTAATGTCTTACTGCTGGGGTGACTGTCCCACTGCTAGACACGGGCCTCTCCTCAGAATGAGAAGGTTTTAGGCCTTAGTCTACAACGCTGGCCTGGTACGAGTTGGCGGACTACACACACCATCGAGAACTGTTTGGAGCCCTCTCAGGTGTGCAGGTTTCCTCACGACGTTTTCCTCCACCGTTAACGCAAGTGATAATCAAATTATGATCTACATATGAACTCGAAAAGTCAGAGATGCGAGCTGGGATCAAAGTCAAACTCTCCTGCACAGAAGACAAGTGTTCAATCGCTAGGCTATCACTGTTTTCTGCGTAAATATTAAATAAACAATATCCAAAATTATCCTGCGGTCCGTCTACAGTAATTTCACGCTTCCATTGCATCTGATTATCGTCACCGCGAACGTAATACATCGGCTCCCGGCTGACATTCCTCGCACGCCTCCGACCGGCCGGCTCAGCGTCGTCACATATTTTATCACACCACTCAGCCACCTAAATCACTCATTTGCCCATAATGACTCACAACGTTAAAATTACGCGACATTTTAATACCCACATAAACATACACGAATTAAACGACTTTTTGGTCAATTTTGAAATTTAAATGACAGTATGAGTGCACCAGAGACACAAGGAGACGCAATTAATATTATATTTCAGTTTTAAACGCACAGCGATCCATCTCGCAAAGATCGTGGCTGAAACGTCCTTTAATTTCGATAAGTACAACTTTGATTGATTCCATGTTTCGCAATGTCGAAACAGACAAAACATTGGCCAATGTTTCCGTTGAGATAACAAATAAGCTGTCAATTTATACATAAGAAATTGAAAGTTTTAGACAGCTAATTAGTATAATGTAAAGTAAAATCGGATAGCTGAGCCTTGATCTAAACGTGGTAGATAAGTTATCTATTGCACAACAAAATTTTGGGTTAAGTTTTGTACATATGGCTCGAATATTAACACTAAACGAAGTGCAATGGCACGCGTACGGCTGGACCCCCCGTGATGCTAATGCGATTATGCGAACCGAACGATCGATTATCTGTTGAATCGATTGGTAATAAGCGAGCGCTTTCACCGAGTATGAATGTCAAATCATGAGTATAAAATCTGGATCGAAACGTAATCCGGCCGAATGTTTGTATCGATTCGAAATCCTTTTAGTGACGGTCGTTTGTTTTAAAAGCCCATATTATGTGACAAGTATGATTAAAGGTTATTAACATTACAAGGCGCCTTTTTGTTTATGACAAAACTGAGCTTATACGTAGAGGTAGCTGTCGGTCCAAACCAACTTCTTGGCTTGCCAGATGGTTTAAAATATTTAATAAACCAATTGGCAAGGTTCAAAAGGAAATTAATGAAAATAACCTTTTTTTTAATTTATTCTGTTTAATGAGTTACACAATGACTGAGATCATTTTTTTAATGAAATAGTGACGGTGTTTTTTTGCTTGTAAATAAAAATTAATTGAAGTCTTTAGCACTCCTAGATCTAAAAATATTAGATTATTAATGGACACCTAAATTACTGGACAGGTAAAAATCAAAATGGCTGCCTTTCGGACAGGAGTTGATATTACAAACACTTATTTTTAATGGAAAAATAGTATTTTGCCAATAAAATTAAGTGTTTGACATGTCGCTAAATTTTCAATAGTGTAATAATCAAACACACTAAATAATACTATAAAGACACAAAGAAATGTTGACAAAGATGCATAATTCGTAAAAATTCGTTAAACCGAAGATTGCCGAGCTGCATAACTTATGTAGTAGTACAGTATAGTCTTTACTAAACCTCACTTATGCTAACGTTAACAACAATTATTTTAATGGATACAATTTCAACATGTTAAGAGAAACGTGTGCAGTTTACGTAGACAGGCAGATAAATGAAGCCTAATGTACCGGTACGCAATATTACAACCAACTTGATTAATAAGTCATTCATGTGTCAAAAGTACAGGATAATAATAACGTACAAAAATAATATTATGCAAGTGTAAAATTAATCGGTAAGTTGTCGGAGCTTGTAAATTATATAGGTATTCAATATAAGTTTTACTTTATAGAATAAAGTGACAATTATGCTGAACTTATCCTATACTAACTAATTTTATAAATGCGAAAGTAAGTTTGTTTGTTTGTTACCTTTTCACGCCTAAACCACTGAACCGATCATCCTGAAATTATACATTGTCAGGCATACCTATACGTTGTCAGATAAACAGAAACGGTCATAGGGTACCTTTCATCCCGAAAAAAAGTACTGTTCCCGAGGAAAACAACAATAATGATAATAGATGGCGTCACTACCTTTCGAATCATGGTTGAATCGCGAGCAAAAGCTAGTTCAAAATAAGTTTTACCTTATAGAATAAAGTGACAATTATGCTGAACTTATTACAAATAAAACGTAATGAACAAAAAAAAGGAAATATGACGATGCAACGGCACGATTAGCGCAGTGTCTGAACGATTGGTTGTTGCGCTGCGAGTCGCGGTTTCGATTCCCGCATGGAACAAATATTAGTACGACAGAAAGACTTGTTTCGGGTTTGGATGCATGTTAGATTTGTGTTTATAAACACACGCACGATGCAGGTCAAATTCTAGTAGCCCAACTGACTGACTGACGTTTGGAAAAGTCACATATTTTCACGTGTATCTATTGTACAGAGAATTAGTTTGATTTGTGTCAGCCCGCAAACATGCAATGCTTGACATGAGCCTCAACGGTAGCTGTAATGATGATTTTAAGGAGTTGAGATTGAATACATCATGGTATAACTACGCCTGGTATTCTCTTCCCGCAATGCCTAAGACTACGTCATGAATGTCACGATCGACGAATACAATAAAGGAGATTTTTAATTCATAATAACTATTAAATTAATTGCTAACTAGCCCAACTATTTTCTATTTCGTGTTATTCATCTATTTAGTTAAAAAGTAAACTGTATGAAATGACTAGTTCAAAATTGCTTCTCTAAACAAGCAAATATGTGAAAAAATGCATCTTGCTCGGGTAATTTATTTATACATAGTGAAGCACCCCCAGCTGATGACGTAGTCTTAGGCTAATGACGTGACCTAGCTGTCATGGGAAGAGAATACCAGTGAAACATTATTATACCATGGAATACATATTTGTAAACAACTCCAAGATCTTTCGTTCAGCAAAGTTGAAATATTTAATAAAAGGAATTCTCAGGCCTATTACGGCCATTCAAAAATTGCCATAGCGGACGGTATTTCACGTCCACACGGCGGGGTATTGGTAAAGTTTTCAACTAGCAATAATCGCACCTCGGATTAACCTCATTGGTTACGATATTGCCTCTGCGCAAAGTTAAATAAAAATAATTTCGAAGCCGGACTAACAAAACCGCGGTAACGAAACCATAGCGCGATCTAACTCGATCCCAACGCCATCTATCGAGGTAAGGTGTCAACTTTCGTGAACTCGAACTGTGAGTACAAAATATTTTTGGGAATAAATAAATAAAATAGGTTTATAAAATAGGTTTAGGTTTTACAATAATTTTTACGATTAATTAATATTATTACTAATATAGTATAATTTCTTTTTTTTAATAATTATAGAGCGTATGACGATATTTCATGGAAGCTTGGTAGACAATTTGTGTTGTATGACGAAACACGGGTTTTTATAGTAAAAAAAAAAATACAACAAAAAAGGATATAAAGGATATAAGAATAACAAAAATAATAAAAAATAAAGACAGTGATTTTTACTTTTTTAATTATAGGTAGTGACAAAGGTATTTTCTGTGGCGCATCGAATGCGTTTCGGCTGCAAAAATTGTTGCACGTAGGCATTTCTCAGACAGTGTTGTGAATGGGACGGTGTCGGTCACGAGCTTGTATTGTGATGATTTTTTGTAGGGTCGTGACGCTTCGCCTTCCGTGTCGGAGGTCGGATGACCGGGTGTTTGTCCATTGATGTTCGACACAGGGGTCAGAGACGATTTTTGTATTTTGTTGTACCTACTTTTCATAATTAATTCAGGGGTAATATCTTTCGTTACTCTTTATATTAAGATTTAATTTGTTCCAATGTCCGGCCTAATTTGTGAGAAAATTAGCAGTTGTTTGGGAACAATAATAAGTTGCCAATAATTTCCGACAGATGGCGCTTTTACGCCGAAAATCTTTAAACTATGCGTTGTCTCCGTTTTTTATTAAACATTCAATTCCAGTATTTTTTCGACATTTCTTTTATTTAAATATTGATATAATCATTGTTTTTACGTATCACTATTTGTCACTTATCTTTTAGACGTCATAATAATTTATCTTATCAAGTATTTACAAATCCGCTACAATTATCGTGTCGATATCAATGGAAATAGCCAGGTCGTCGGTCGGCAGCTGCGGCGTGACCCGACTCGGTCCAGCGGTCACGTTACCCCCCTCCAACTCTTCAATGAACCTCTACAGTTACCTCCCCTTTATAAAAACCCTAAGAATCCCTCAACAGCGTGACATTATAGAAATCCTATTGTTTTCTTAACCGTGCAATCACGATGCTGATTTCAGTATTTTTAGAACTTTTTTTTAAACATCTGTTGTTTGATATTTTTGTGCGGAATATTGTTCGTTTGTGTCTTTTTGGAAACTTTATTTATATTGATAGATTGATTTCTTAGAACAGTTTAGCAAAGTCTTTTTTTGCAATTTTTGACAGCCGAGTTTGCTGGTTATGGCTTTATTATTAACCCAAGAGCGTTATATAGGAGCAGCTTACGTTTAGAAGGGGTTGAGTCCATGCTATTGTTATACATTTTTGTCACTTATCTGGTTTTAATATGAGTTGAAATCGTAATGATATATTTTTTCACTTGTCGCTACATGGTATCTAGTCAACCGTTCTAAACTACAGAATCCTGTATAATTATAGGTGATATTGGTTAATGAAATTAATTAACATTAACCACTCTACTTTGACTGTTATAATATGAAAACTATCAGTATCATCGTATTTCTTTTCACAAATACTAAAAACAATATTAGGGTTTTAATAATAATAATAATAATTCCATTTATTTCAGACTACAAGATCCATATATTTGTTAGTAAGTACTTAAGAGCTATGTTAGTGACAAAAACTTAATTAAACATACTTTTATTTACATAATTTGGCAACGTGAAGCGATATCCAATGCCTCAAAATTGGACAGTCAAGCTTGTCCGCCAGTACCTTTAGGATGCTGTTGGTGCTTGTTTTGACACGGTGTAGAATTGATGCAGCTCTCTTTCTCATGATGGCATGAAAACCATCTGTGCGCGCCTCCGCAAACATGCCGGATGCACTGCAAAACCTTGGCAAACCCAACAGCATCCTAAATACATTATTGTATTGAACACGGAGCATGTTGAGTGCTCCCTGGGTACAGTTGACCCATAGGCTGCATGTATAAAATGATTGGCAGTATGCCTTGAATAGAGTCACTTTTACCTCCTTGGTATAGTACGCGAACCTACGAGCCAACATGTTCCCACGGACAGCCAACGCCCTCCGTTCCCTCTCAATATCGACGTCATCTGTGAGGTCCTCCGAGACCCAGTGACCCAAGTATTTGAATTGCGAAACTCTTTTTAGTGGCACTCCATATAGCCACACAGGAGGTACTACTGTCACCTTATGTTCACGCGGCTGGAAAACTAAGAGTTCGCTCTTTTTCGCATTATACTTGAGCCCATGGGCCCCGGCGTATTCTTCACATCTTTGTATAAGTTTTCTAATTCCACTGATTGCGGGGCTCAGCAACACCATATCGTCAGCATAACTAATGTTGTTGATCATGGTGCCGTCTATTGAACAACCGATTTTGGTATTGCTGAGACCCTCAATCAGTTTATTAATATAAAAATTGAAGAGCCTAGGTGACGTCAAACCCCCCTGTCTCACTCCACAGTCCAACCCATACGCTTCAGAGTACACGTTTGACCATTTCACCACATTCACCTGGTTTCTGTGCCAATAGTCAAAAATACTTATAACCTCCTCAGGTAGCGTTGTCTCTGATCTCAACTTATGCCAAAGAAGCTCATAGGACACCAAATCGAAAGCTTTCGATAAGTCCAGGAAGCACGCGTATACAGGCGTCTTCCTATCAGTGTAATACTGGACGGTTTGCTTGAGACACATGATTGCAGCTTCTGTGGATAGTCCGGCTCTAAAGCCAAACTGTGCATCATGCAGGTCAATGTGTCGACATAGATGTTGATCAAGCAAACCGTCCAGCACCTTCACTATGGTAGTAGCTAGCGATATAGGCCTATAGTTACTGCTGTCTGACAGATCTCCGGTCTTATTTTTCACTATTGGCACAACAACCGTTCTCATACATTGTGCTGGTAAGTAGGTATGCCTCAAACAGAATGTCAGCAACATCGATAAAACCCTTGGCAAGTGGACACCTGCATACTTTAGGTGCTCAATGCTAATACCGTCGTATCCAGGGGATTTTCCCCTGGTCATGTTACGTATCACGGTGGCTACTTCTTTCGCAGTAAACCTGACCGGTGGATTAGAGTCTATACGAGAATCAGGCATGAGCACCCTCAGTGATGCTGGCGGTTGTGAAGATAACGGTTGGACCCTAAAGTTACCAACAAATTTATTAGCAATCTCAACTGGTTCATTACTGCCGTCGACACTAAGAGGGGTACACGGCTTTGGATTGAGCTTGCTGGTGTGCTTCCAAAATGATCTCAAATTTTTATTGCCTTGGTATGTTGCCAAAATGTCCGCTTGTATTTGTTTGGCATTGTTTTGACACCACTTTAGTTTGGACTTGAAAGCACGACGTGAATCGACCATGTTATTATAAATAGGACCTCTACATGGCCTTCCATGGAGTAACCAAACCTGGAAATTAAGTCGGGCCTCTTTATGAGCAGCCTGAACATGCTTATTCCAGCCCACAACATATCGCTTCTTCTTTGTCACGAGCGCACCAACATAGCTATCCATAGCCGCTTTGCTCATAATATTTATAATACGATCGTACATACTGTCCAATACTAATTTGTGGTCTGGGTTATTACACATATTATCACAGCAACTGCGCAACTCATTTGGAAACTCCAACTCCCTAAGCTTAGTATGGCATATGCTGCGATACTTTTCAATTTGTTGGCTCGATCTTTCCCCCCACAGAACTTTATTACATAAAGTCTTTTTAAATATCAATTTATTTCTAAGTATACCTAAATTACAACTTATTGCTAATGGTAGATGATTAGACCAATTAGACTCATAATGCACCTCGACATTAACAACAGATTGCATCGCTGCCTCGGTCACCAAACAGTGATCGAGCCAGCGAGTACAACCGTGTGCATCACTTATGAATGTAAAAGCCGTATCCAGCCTTTCAATATCGACACACGTCCACTGTTGATCACGACAAAACGTTAAAAGTTCACGACCAAAGAGTTCATTGGGATGCGCATTAAAGTCTCCTAACATAAATACGGACGCCACTGCAGTGCTCTCAATTACTGCATGCATCTCACTTAGACATTCCGTAAAATCTACTAGGTTTTCACACGAGTCAACAGGCATGTAGATAGAGAAAACCAAAAAAGAACTGTCGTTGGCGGTCACTCTAATAGCTGAGAGACGCACACTATTACACTCGATCACAGTCACCGATGTAAAGGCACTTTTTCGCCACAACAGTGCAACACCACCATATGGCCGACCGCGAATGACGCCGACGGACGTGTCAATGGCCGATTTGCCGGTAAAACCAAAACATCCATCAATATTCCCAAGAAAGGATAAGTTATGGGGAAACAACCAAGTCTCCTGCAGGGCGATAATATCTGCTTGCTTTAAGCTATCACATATTAACACTAGGAAGGAACACGTGATAGAAATCTATTTATCTGCAAAAAATATTTTCGTACGTAATAATTACGAATGGTTTCAGACAGAAAAATAAAACATAAGAAGATGATTGGCAAGTACATTTTTGAAGACACTTTAGCATACAATCTTCCAATTAATTTACTTCAAAAAACATCACAATGTCTTAAAAACAAAACAGAAATGTATTCCCAACATGAAGTACTACAATTCATAACAAATCTCTACTAACCAAAGACAATCGTAATCGTAACAGATCCAGATTCAAATCTTCATCCTTCAACGCAATCGGTGTCTCCTTCCAATCATTAATCTGGAGCCGGTCAAACAATGGCGTCTAAATGAGATCATTTAATGTCTTGTGCAACTGTGGCTTTTGTTTTATGTAATGTTATTGAAGCCATTGATTTTGAACAATAGTTATTTGTCGCAATATGCTTAATTGATTTTTGTATTTTTGATACTTGTTACATAGGTACATAATCGGCCCATTACCACAGTAATTATATTATATGTATATGTTACGGGTAAAGGCCGAATGGCGGTTACATCTAGGTTTACCCGGGTACAACTAGGTGCAGCCGGCCGGCCACATGCTGTTAAACTTAGATGTGTGCTACTTATCTTCGGTTAGAACTAGGTTTTTTACCCTTCATCATAGCGGGTAGAACTAGATGTACCCGCACACCGGTGGTTAAGGGGAACCCCGACACGGATAGGTTAGGTTCGAAAGAGATGACGGGGGCTAGAGTGAGCGAGCGAAGCGAGCGAACGAAGCCCCTTTCATCCCCTTCGTGTTATGTTACTTTAAACCCTGCAAACCGAAATAAGAGCCCCGCCCGGCGGGGCTCCGTCGACTTAAGCTACACCTAGTTCTACCCAACTGCAACTGCTGCTAGGTGTACCCGCCATTCGGCCTTTACCCGTAAAAGCAGTACTTCCACTACCTACAATCGTCCAAATTGACTCACACACATACCTACCTACACGCACTGCAACAAGCCTTCTAAGGTATTAATCGGAATACAGTCACATACAAAGAGTGCATTATACTTAGTATACAGTGCGTGTATGTGAGTGTGTCAATTCAGGCTAATGTCTACTGTGCCATTACTGTCCCACTGCTGGGCATGGGCCTCTTCTCAGAGGATAGTATGGGCTTAGTCCACTACGCTGGCTTGGTGCGGCTTGGCGGAGTACACACACCATCCGATGCTGTCGACTTCGTATTTGAAATACATTTTCAATTTGCAGACGTCGAATGTTCGTGAGATGTTATTTTCTGTTTGGAGAACATATTCCTTTTAAAGAAGGTCAACAAAATCATTGTCGAAGGTAACAAAGAGTACAAGAACTCAGACCAAATAAAAAACCAAGACAGAGCGCTATCAACAGTGACTTGAGGCCGGTTTCGTAAACATGTGTGCAGTTAGTTAGGTGTAGTTTGATTGAAAAATGTTGTAAATGTGTGCGTATGTGCGTGTATGCACAGAGCGGAGGTGTAGTTTTGTCATGCTTCACTGTATTGTTCGCAGCGTTCTGTCTTGGTTTTTTATTTGGTCTGAGTACAAGAAGTAAAGAAACAAATTAAAGCCAGTGTAACCTCCAACGTAAAATACTGTAAAATACATAATCATGAATTGATTGAAACCGCAAAACAATCCGTAAACGAGCATTATCCCCGAGAAATTGAAATCATACACATTACTCCTTACAAGTAACATTGCAAAATCTTTAGCATTTATAATTAAAAAAACTCCATGTGTGACCGTTTGGCTTTAATGCGAATTATTGTTAAATCTCTTAACAGATTCGGTATGGACTTGCACAAGTAAATGCATAGAATAATTTCGACTTTCGACATTGTACATTTTTTATACTTGAGCAATGCTTGTATGCATGACTAAACTGTCAAAGCGACACATTTCAATTACAGATACCAGCTTTATCCGACTGATGGCGCTATCGGTTCGAATATACTGCAAGTCATAAGCTACCGTTTAAGTTTGCAATGTCATTCACAAGTTTATTTACTCTGGTCTAAACATTGTTTTTGTCACAATGTAGGATAGTAATATACTTTTGGATATTATTCATTTTGGCTCTTTTTTTGATAAACACCGTAGGCTAGGGTTTTGTCAACGCAACGGTTTTGTAAATATAAATCATTCATTATATCTATTCTTCCGTTGACAACACCCTTGTCTGTGGTGGTCATGCTGTGCATGCTGTTAGCCAGGATCTACAATAAAAATCAAGCAATAATGATAAGCCTAGGAAATCAGGAAATAAATACTATTAGGAGGTATCTATGAGGCTTCCATAGTCACGAAAAGTGAAATGAAGCCTCGAAAAAAACCGAATAATAAAAAAAGTGTTTTGCAAACCGCAACGAAATTAAAAGAAATAAAATGGAGGGGTAAGACAGTTTTCCAGTCTCAAAATATATACAAGAATGATTAAGTAGAAGTAGATCCTAGCATATTTAAAAAAAATGCTTAACCGATTCGCATATTCGCCCCATAACTGTCCCACTACTGAGTACAGTCCTCTTCCCAGAACGAGGAGGGTTTAGGCTTTAGTCCATCACGCCTGGATTGCTGCGGGTTGACCGACTAGATTTTTTGAATCTTTAACGTTTCTTGAATTTCCTAAAGTGTTGTGCTCGATGAGTCTATTACACGAATAAAATGTTTAAAGCTCATTTAAAGTACAGTTACAAATAATAATTGCTTTATTTGTCATAAACAGCTCTCAGTCAAGTGGTAGTAAAAATATTATCTCAAATTTTTATTTTATATTAAAATCACTACATTCCTTACACCCACGTTGTTCTTAATAGTTTATTAATTGGTAGTTAACTTTCAGATAAATTATTTTAATTTTCAATAAACTGTTTTAGATAATGTCATTAAAATTTTAAAGGCCCACTCTATAATGCGAAGTGGACAAAACCAGGTTAAAATTTTGATATGGCGTCATTTTATTTTAGTACAAACGACGTCAAAATATTCGTTGCGTAAATTTTAAAATAGTTGTTGTTACATTTATCTATTCACTCTAATAACACAGTTGTTCCAATTTGCAAAGCTGTAGTTTCAATTATTGCAAGGCATAAAATCTCGAAGATACTTACAATTGACTTCATATACACCGAATATAGTTTTTATACAAATATTGAATGGTACATTCTTCGTTTTTGAATGTCATTAACTAGAATGATTAGAAGAGAACTAAATAGAATAAAAGACACCCAGAGCAAGAGGTAAGGCTGATTGCGGAAGCCAGAGGACCATATGCTATAGCGCAATTTAGGAGAAAATGGAACTGTGATAGACTAATTTGATAAACGACACATAGCACTGATTTCCTAACTAATAACATAAAGCTGTAAATGAAACAGTTTATAAATTACACCATCCCCGAATCCAAGAGACAATGGGTTCGGAGCGGTTACTAGATCGGGGTCAGGCCAGGTCACGAACTGACGGTCCCGCCAGTTTTGGGTCACTCGCTACCTATGAGAAGTGGCTTAACTTTAAGTTAGGTTGGAACAATGAGACTGCTAATACTGGTATAGTTCTGCCAATAGCTAATACATAATTAGCCAATAACTACATTGTGGAAGGCGTATCCTGTTCAGATGGGCCGGATCTGTTGAGAATATGTTGTAGTTCTCAGCTGTCAACCTAAATGAATTAATTTGACAAACATTTTTTTGTAGATGTCTTGTCTTTGCAACTCACTAACACTCACTAGCTAATAAAAATAGGCATTGGTGAAGCAACAAACCCTAGAGATGCAAATTTTCACATAAATAGTCTGCTAAATATACTGCAATTGAGGTATTGAACTCCAGAATTCTTTTAACAATAATGACTATATTAATTCAAAGAGTGGTAGCCGAGTTTCAATAGTCGATTATACCACATAACACACCCACATACTATACATATAACGCTCACTAGCCAATAAACATAATATATTTGGATGAAATAACAAACCCTATAGATGTGAAAGTGCATTTATAGGCTCTGCTAAAAATTGCAGTTGAGAATTTGAACTCCAGAATTCTAGTAGCAATAATAACTAAATTAACTTCAAAGAGTCGAAGCTAAATCTTTCAACAGCCGATTATACAACATAACACGCCCACATACGATATAACACTCACTAGCCAATAAACATAATAGATATGGATGAAGCAATAAACCCTACAGATGCAAAAGTGCACTTATGGGATCTGCTAAAAACTGTAATTGAGATTTTGAACTCCAAAATTCGATTAACAACAATAACTAAATTAACTTCAAAGAGTAGAAGCTAAATCTTTCAACACCCTATTATACAACGTAACACGCCCACATACAATATAACACTTACCAGCCAATATACATAATAGATATGGATGAAATAACGAAACCTACAGATGCAAAAGTGCAATTACAGGATCTGCTAAAAACTTCAGTTGAGATTATGAACTCCAGAATTCTATTAGCAACAATGACTAAATTAACTTCAAAGAGTGGAAGCTAAATCTTTCAACACCCTATTATACAACATAACACACTCGTATTACAGTACCATCTACAGTGTCAGCTCCCTTAACAAAAGCTCTGTCACTTCATCAAATCACTTTCATTATCGTGATCCAAGGATATTAATAGCGACTGTGTAATTTCTATCCGGTCAAACCCACGAATACCATTGTTAGGAGTGCGGACACACGATCGATCACAATTACGGATGTGGTGCTTAATCATATTTATTCAATTAATTAATTTCAATGAGCTCAAGGTGAATGCTGTGGTCGTGTGAGGTTTCTGCTGCATTATTCAGTTCAATTGATTGAGTTTGGACTTTATTGCGGTGGGTAAAATTATCTTTACAATGGAAGCTTTTCAGCAGAAGATTTTGGAAAACTTAAGTACTTTAGACGTGTACGGTTTATTTACATTGTTTAGCTGAACAAGCAAATCGTTCAAGTCATTTCTGTTGTAATAATTATATTTTTACTCAGTGTGCATTTCAACCAACACGCGAAACAGTGAGACGCCAAACTTTACTGTAAGCGGTTAACTGTAACTACTGAATAATAAACTTTTCGTTATTGTATAAAGAGTTATCAATCAAAGTCACACTACTACTAAAACTTGACTATAAACACAAGTATAGTGTACATCCTTACAAGACTGTACAGATGAGAAGACTTTTATAGTTTTGGGCCTGTGCTATCTTTCTAGGACATAAGCTAAAAGCTTACTATAACAGTTAATTTAGATATTAACTAAAGAAGATGGCTTTAATAACATTGTTTTACCATCTTAACCGTCTATAACAAAGACGTCTCAATAATCCGCAAAACAAACAGAAACCGGTGTTGCATAAATTGAAACAATGTACGCTGCAAGTGTGAGCGAGTGACAGCTAACAAAACGTAACAAAATGTCACATAGAGAAAATAAATCGCGGGGGAAAATAAAGCATTTCGCCCGTGTCCCCGTTTCGAGCGGGCTTGGAGCGGCGCGGGCGCTGTTCCGCGCACCACCATCTTGATACGGTTTAGCGTTCGTGGGAACACACCTCTCTGAGCGCTAATTTATTGCCTAGCGTTGCACTACATGGGACTGACGACTCTATCCCGCCTGCCACGGCATTACCTCGTAAATTCACATCGCAAATGAGAGCTAGCGAGCCGAAATCCACAAGTGCGCTGTCAAACGATGCTACGTTGTCACTCCGTATTGAGTTATTTAGTTGAGTAACGCTAAGTAAATTGTTAATGCGGTTCTGTGGTTTACCATGGTGTGTTTTTGTTTCAACATTCGACATTGGTATGCGTATGTGATTATTTTGTGCGTCAATTATGTGTGACGGTCGCCTCAGTGCGTTGCAATAATGCACTAAATTGGCTTGCTAGGTCGTGGCATTGCAAGCCTTGCTTTATACAACCGAGACACCCCAACAAGATTTTCATCAGAACTGCCTGAATGTGTGTGTTTTTTTTTAATAAATCTCCAATACCTTAGTTTACATCGCGTTAAGTTCCCTAGTCAAGTGTGATATGCCTGAGATGTGCTATGCAGGGGTTGTCTAATACACGGAAGCTGACCAAGCGGACCGTCCCAAGCCTCAAGGTGTCTATTCCCGTTCATTATGCGTAGAAGCCTTTTGAAAGAGAATTGAAATTTATGAAAAATAAAAGGAAAAATATAATGTGGTGTAAAAACTATTTCAATCGATTCTCCTGGTGATTCTGAACAAATTACATAGTTGCAGGTTTAGTGTATACTAAAAATAAACTTGTATAAGTTCTGTTCTGCCTAGTCTTTTCCCAACAACTATGTTGAGGCCAGCTTCCAGTCTAACCAGACGCGGCTGAATACCAGTATTTTACATGGAGCGACTGCCATCAATCACACCTCCGCAACCTAGTTACTGGGCAATGCTGATGTGGAGGAACGAGGTGTGGTGTTCCTCCAACCAAATGGAGGATCCTCCAACCAGGCGGAGTTTTGTGACTGGCGTGATAGATGTCGCCACACTGGTATCCTAAGATCAGACTGGTTTTCAGATTTTCGGGCTTCTGACTACCCGTAACGACTATTATAGGTATTCGTATGACACCCGCTTAAAGTGCTCTCGAGGCACGAAGGGGTCTCAATGTTTAACGAACGGTCACCCATCCACAGACTGACCGCAGCAAACGCAGCTAAACCTTTTCTTTTTTGTTTTATTTAGCGATAGGCTCGCATTTGACTACTATCTCACCTGATGGTAAGGGATGGTGTGGTCGACAGTGAAGCACGCTTGCCTAGAAGTAACCTATTCACTCTTGACTTAAAGACCCCAAGGTTGTAGCTATTGGGAAACAGACTCCAGCAGGGAATTCCACTCCTTAGCTGTGCGAACAATGAATGTATTCGCAAAACGCTTTGTACGTATGGATGGGATGTTCACCATGTACCGATGGCGCATTGCCGTACGTCTTGTAGTCCGATGATGATGGAAAGGGCCAGGCGGAATTAAATTGTGCAGTTCCATCGCATATTCCCCGAAGTGTGACCGATAAAAAACCGACAGGCTGGCAACTCGATGTCTATAAAATCTTGCAAATCATATGACCCACGCGGTTGTTAATTAGCCATGAGCCCCTTCTGCTTGCTTTATTACAAGTAGGTATTTAAGCAAAAGAAAACATTTTCAAATAATTTCGCAATTTGCGTAGATTTTAGTTTCTGATAAATCCCAACGTTCTCCGTTCAAAGTTTACAGCGTATTTCAAAACAGCACACCTGCTCCCAACAATTGAAATCGCGGCAACCCATATAAACTTGTGTAACCAAAGCGATACATCACTACGTATCATCCTCTGTGAATCAGATTAAGCAGTAAATTGAGTCAAACCGCTCACTAACCGGCGGCATAAATAAATACGAGCGTGCTAAATGATGCACGATTCTATACCTTAATCATTTACACAATAGTTATGTAAAGGTGTGATTAGACCAAAATAACAGAGTTAGAACACAGAAGAGGGCTTAAACAGAGCGAGCAGCAAAATATCTTCCTCGTAGCTTTTTCCGCTTCCAGCGCTTTTTTTCGGCTTCCAGTCTAACCAGACGCAGCTGAACACCAGTATTTTACACGGAGCGAAAGCTATCAGACTTCCATAACCTAGGCACTGGGTAATATTAATATAATTAATTAAATATAATTAAACAAATGACTATATTACTCGTGATTATGATCTAGTGAGGAACATCTGTGTCTGCTGTAATGCCGATATCCTAATACCGGCTTCCCACGGTGCGTGATAGCGCGCACCGCGACACACGAGCTCGCGCCAACGCACCATGGGAAGAGACTCGTCCGTGGCAGACGCGTGCGGAGCGGTGCGCCGTATCCACATCACACACCCTCATAATGTGGCTTCCCACGGTGCGTGATTTTACGGATGATACTACGCACAGCCGGTGCGCGCTACCACGCACCGTGGGAAGCCAGCTTAAGGTTAGACTGGTTGTCAGATTTTCGGGCTTCGGACTACCCGTAACGACTACCATAGATATTTGTATGACACCCACTTAAAGTGCTCTCGAGGCGCGCAGGGGTCTCGATGTGTCTCGAACGGTGTTCCATCCATGGACTGACCGTAGCAAGCGCAGCTTAACCTTGCAAAGCGTATAATCCGCGCGGTTTTTAATTAGCCTCGAGCCCCTCTAGCAAAATATCTAACAACAATAAATAAAATATTGAATTGCAATCGAACATCAAAAATAAGCTCCCTTCTTCTTTCCTATTAAACTGTGCTGTGCTAGACAGGGTCCATAATTGATCCCATAATCTTAAGCTTACCACCTATTTTAACATTACATTAAGAATAATATAATATAATAAGGAATTGAGTATTGATTCAAGGTTTTTATCGTTTAACTGAACTAGCGTCAAGCGAAAGCCGGTTCTAGTTTGTCCTAGCATTTTCGGCATTTTCTGAGTTTAGACGTGTTCGTCTAAAATCACGAACATTTTAGTGCGCCCAGTATTAGTTTATGATGACGCAGACACTGCTTAAATTCAGAGTATTTAAGTTTAGATCAGCTGCCAAGAATCTTGGCCAAACATAAAGCAAAAAAAAAAGGAGAAACTATTTTTTTTAACCTTGGCTAACTGGCTTCGACCCACCTGATTGTAAGTGGTTACTGCCGCCTATATACACCTAAAATCCTAAGAGTATTGCTGATGTACTCCCCGAGACCAAGTTGAAAAGTCTCATGTGGCTGTACACCAGCACCCATACATACCCTTCAAACCGAAACACAACAATTCTATTTGCCGGTAGAAATAAGTATGGTGGTAATACTTTTCCGGACGAATTGATTCATAATGAGTTCTACTACTACTAAACACTACCTTGATTACGCCTTTGATGTTCGTGTTCTATGTTCGTTTGGTCTAAACGCTCCATAAGGATCGTTCGAAACCTTAACTCTAAGCAATTAAAATTAAAAAATAATTACTTTAGATCACAAATAAATCTCTACAAAAATAACTTACATAAACAATGGTCCATTATCAAAGATATATGTCACTTAGGGTTTCTGCTCGAGAATTCTCGAGTCGAGAAATGTCGAGAAATCATGCCAACTTCGAGACGAGAAAAAATACCTCGAGAATTCGAGAACTCGAGAAATCGAAGATTTTCTTTTATTACTGTAAAATTGGCTTAAAAGTTACGTAATCTTTGCATTCTGGCTTCTGATCGTTCTCCTTATGAGGCACGAGTAAGCGAGGCAAGCGAGGAGACACATAATATACCTGCAACTCCAAGTACTCTTATTATAATGTGACATTAAAATGTCAAATAAAAATTAACTGTAAGATAAACTCCGTTTATCTATTGTTGGGTTTCTGAATACAAAATCGACGACTAGATAACTATCCAAACAATAAGTGAGTTTGTAAATTGATCACTAGATGGGGTCTCTTTTTAAAGCCCATCTAAATATACTTTTCTCGCCTTAAACTTTACATCTTTTTGCAATTAGGCCCCAAGTTTAAATGAAAATCTCCTCTAGTACCTATGTGCAATGATTTTAAAACGATGAAATATAAAATTTAAATCACAATATTTTCTCTTTGTTATTTTTAATCATAGCAACAGCACAATAAAACTATTAAAACAAAATAAGTAGGATTTTAAAGTTTTATTGTAATTTATAATATTGGGCGGTAAAGTTTATTTATATCTTTAAAAAAACTAAGCTAACGAACCTATTTGTGGTGTAAATGAATGGGTTCTAAGGCAGGACTGGTTATTTCACAAAGGTAAATATCAAAGTGCCCTAGTTAAAGATATCTCATGTTAAACTTTTCATCCGTGAACATTTCGGATGGATTTCTTTCGATGCCTTTTTATTGGTACTGATTTATTTGAAATAGCCTCCAGCACTTCCAAATCAGATTCCGATGAACTACTCGAGTCCATTTCGCTGGGAGTCCAAAACTCACTATCGATTAACGATTTACGCCCCAAATTGGTCAGTCAAGTTAACTGAAGTTTGAACTAAGTAAGATCATCTTCTGACTGGGGTGTCCAGAAACGCAATGTGTCATTTTATCGAACCAATAGCGGTGGAATAGATAAACTACGGTTAGGAGTACCTGAGAAACTGAAAAAATAAGTTATCTGAAGTTTGAAATAGGATTATCTTCTGACTGGGGTGTCCAGAAACGCAGTGAGTCAGCTTATCGAAATAATAGCGCTATCGAACAGATAAACTACGTTCAAGAGTACACCAGAAAACGGGAGTATGCTGATTTTTTAAGGTTTTTAAAAATTTCTCGAATGACCCGAGAAACCCGAGAAATCGGGCTCGAGAATTCTCGAGACCCGAGAAAAAAAATATGTCGAGAAAACAGAAACCCTAATGTCACTACAATACTAAACCTAATAATTATGACGACCTTCTTTTAACTAAAAGGAATCCACAGGAGTCCATAAACTATATAAATCACTATTTTGCAAATGTGGGTAGCCAACTGGCTCAAAGAATCCAAATAAGAACACAAAAGAATGAAATTGAACTAGCTAGAATAACAAACTCAAACTGTTCCTCACTGAAGTCATTCGTCCTACTACCTACGGATGAAAGAGAAGTTAAAAGTACCATAATGAATTTAAAATCTTCTAATTCCAGTGGTTGGGATGAAATTCCCTCCGTTTTACTCAAACTGGCTGTCGACACTCTTGCCACACCTATTGCTAGGATCTGTAATTTGAGTTTTGCCAATGGCGTCTTTCCCAACGCTCTGAAACAGTCAGTCATTATTCCCATTCACAAGTCTGGGGACAGAGACTGTGTCTCGAATTATAGACCAATTTCATTATTGCCATCCCTCTCTAAAGTGATTGAGCGGATTATGAACACTAGATTCAAAACATTCTTCGAATCCAATCAGCTTCTCTCAGAAAACCAGTTTGGGTTTAGAGAGAAAAAATCAACTGCTCAGGCCGCACACAAGCTTATATCATTTACCGTCGATGGATTGGATAGAGGAGATAAGACCCTAGGAATTTTCCTGGACTTGGCAAAGGCGTTCGACACAGTTTCTGTTCCCATACTCCTCAATAAGCTTGAGCACCTTGGTATCCGCGGTGTCGCATTGGACCTTGTAAAAGACTATATGTCGAACAGAACTCAATGTGTTAGAATTGATGGCTACATCAGTCAACAGGAAAATGTCCAATTTGGCGTGCCACAAGGCAGTATTTTGGGCCCTACATTATTCCTCGCTTATATTAATGACTTGAGTAGTCTCAACCTGAAACAAGGACAAATAATCTCCTTTGCAGACGACACGGTACTTTTATTTCATGGGCGCACGTGGACTGAAGTGTTCAGCTTGGCTAATGAGGGATTTGCTTTAGTTACGTCTTGGCTCGATCACAACCTTCTCACATTGAATGCACAAAAAACAAAATATTTAACCTTCAGCATTAGGAATAACACGCAACCACCAAATAGCTTGCAAATAAAGTTGCATACTTGCAAAAGTGCTGTAGCATGTTCCTGCTATAGTCTCACAAAAGCATCCTCTATCAAATATCTGGGCTTGATAGTAGACCAAAACCTTAACTGGGGGGAACATATCGGTACCGTAATAACTCGGGCTAGGAAAATGATCCATGTATTTAAAAATCTTCGCAATATTTGTGACCTCAAACAACTTAGAACTATTTATTTTGCCTTATGCCAATCAGTATTATCGTATTGTATCACTGTTTGGGGAGGTGCATCAAAAACCACCTTGTTAAGTCTCGAAAGAGCTCAGCGAGCAATACTAAAAGTAATGAGTTTCAGGAAATTTAGATATCCAACACATCAATTATATAAGAATTTATCTTTGCTCACAGTAAGACAAATATTTATAAAAAATGCTATATTACTTCAGCACTCAAAGTTACCGATACATAATTTCACTACAAGGCGTAGAAAAGATCTGGTGTATTCCATACCTAAACGTAAGACGTTTTTTTCAGCAAAATTTTTTGACCATCTGGGGCCACTTTTATATAACCAGTTGTCAAAGTCCATCAATTTACGCGATACGACTCTCTCTGTTTGCAAAAAAACTTTAAATAAATATCTCATCGAAATGAACTATAATGACTCAGAAAAGCTATTAATATCCATATCATAAATAGTTTTACAAAAATACATAGACATTCTTATTCCATGCAAACACATCTACACATTCACTCACTAAGCTACATTTTACACAAATAGACCAGTTTTTCTTTTCCTTATATTTATAATTTACTTTTTTGGTTGTATTAGCCATTATTGACACAACTTCTGTTTTCAACTAGATATTTTGTTGTTATAAGTTCATAACCGTAACTCATAAGATCCAAACTTTTTTTTTTTGTTGTCTGAAACTTTTGCATATACTTTTAATATTTTATAATTACCCTTGTTATTATTGTCATCAAATCATCAAATGATCAAAAAATACCCACTAAGTATCTGTATTCTTATAGCCATAGGTACTCATAAATCAGTGCTTTATTTAACAGTCTAATGCAAATTATCGGGAATTGTATGGAAGTGTGTGAGTGTTTGTGAATGAGGAAGACTGACCTACCGTGATACAGTTTTCACTAGTACGGAGGTCAGTGTGAATTAAGCTCAAACAACCGCATAACGTACACAGGTATTTATAACGACATAATTATGTAATTATATTCTTGTAATTAGTACACAAAAAAGACACAAATCACAGGATTGTTGGGATTTGTGTGTTGGGTTTGTTCATTTATATTGTCAATAAACTTTTTTAGTTTTTTTTACTTTTTTTAAGCTCATCTCATAAATATACTTGTACAATGCAGTGATTGCGATCGACGGTGATGTAATCACCCCTCGCTTGTAGCCTTTCAGTGATTAAGTGAAGATGAGTTAACAATCATAATTATTTCATATTCGTAGCCGGGCTTCCGGGCCCGTTGGTACTATTACATACGTACACAAGTCATTCGCACGGCCATCAAAATGCAAATTCATGAAATACCTGATATATGTCATACATTTTCCCAATAAAGTTGAGAGATATAAGAAGTGAGATTTAAGCCCTGGATACAGACACCCGTATAAATCTGAAAACCGGATAAAATCTGAAAACCGGTATAAGCGACCTTCAGATATCGATGTTTTTGGTATTTGCGTTGTAAATGTCACATGGCTCCGTGTATAATATGGATATTTTGCCGTATCCGGTTAGACTAGAAGCCGCTGAGGGTAGCTCAGAAAATGCAAAATGAATTGTATAGCGGTTCCCTGATGTCGACATATTGGGAGGTAGAGAAGATACCTACGAAGCTTGCATAGCCACAAAAGTGAAAAAAGGAAGCGTAAAAAATCGAAAAAAAATAAAAATAAAAGAAGAACGGAAGTTTTAAGTTGAGTTTTTTATACATGTATAGTTCCAGCTCATTTGCTAAAAGTATTGAATACAGATCGAAGAAGGAAGCAAAAAAAAAAGTTTTTTAATTTCATTGATTATTTCTTAAAAGAGATTTGATTTATTTCTGAGGATTGGCCCAGGCCCAGCAGTGGACAGTAATGGGCTGATTGTGTTATGTTATTTCTCAAAAATATTCATTTCAAATATGCACTTACTTTCAACTTCAATATACTTTGGCATTACAATTTGTCGAACCAGGAATTCATGCAATATGGAGATGTTAGAACACATAGAATCGATTTCCGCATCAAATACACAGATTTGTCTCACATAGCGTACCTTGACATTCACATTTCCGAGCGTTGTACTACGTAAAGGCAGTTCTAGATTGGACTCTTGTTCTACACTTTTGTAGATTTTACATATCACACACGGCATATGACAGAAAGGTGAGACCACAAAATATTTGTCACATAGTTATGTTTTGCGGGTTTTCCTACTTAGATGAGCTACACCCACGCACTGCACACGTCACCTTTATGTATTAAAGGTATTTTGTGAAAATAAATGCAAACTGTTAGGTTCAAGTCGGAATACCGGCTGATACAGGCCGATATCGTATTTCAGATTTGTCGTGTCAACCTATCTCGCTGTTGCTTAATTAAGTAAAGTAGGAAAATAATTGTATAACATTACATCACGTCTATATTCCCTAAGGGTAGGGCAGAGGTGTATAGTACACTCTCATTTCGCCGTTATGTTCAAATTCCATGTAATAAGGGGCAAGCCTATTGCCATTAACCAGGCACAAATCCAAATATAAGCTGCTACAGAGAAATTCTACACGGAAAAACCCAATAACACTTTGTCCGACCTGGGGATCGATCGCAGGACCTCACGCTCAGCAGTTGCGCTTGCGACCCCTAGACTAACCAACGAGGCAGTCAAATAATATACAAGGTGTAACATAAATAACGCACAACCTCTTAAGGGGTCACTGTATTCATAATTATGAACAACTTTTACTATGGGACCAAACCTGAAATCGCGAAAAAAGGCCGTTCCCTACATTTATGTTCGCATAACTCGTCAAAATGTAGGGAACAGCAGTTTTGTTCCCATAGTAAAAGTTGTTCATAATGATGAGTACAGTGACCACCTAAGAGGTTGTGCGTTATTTATGTTACACCTTGTATATAATGTGTTAAACAGATGATATTTCACGAACATTCTATGTATACTTCTACGTTTGTTGTTCTATGATCCTCAGCAATATTTGTAAATAATGTCTGTAATTTACGCAAGACACTGGAATGGCATTTATTAAAACTAGCATGACCATTTCTTCTTGATTAAAATTCAACGTGAATGTGGTGCGATGTTCAGAAATTAAAAGGCAATGTTAGTTATACATTCAATTAATGATTATCGTTCTATTTCAATTTGTGCTTTATTAGACAAAAGTGCGATTGTTTATACAAAATGTTGCACAATGATTTTCTCCCTAATGTGATTGAAGGCGACGCTATGGTACTCGTTATTTTTATTGGACTCATGCCAGTAATTTCAGGATTTACAAAACATTTATATTTGAGCTGAATATGTTGCACTGAGAAATGGAGTAGTGGTAAAGTAAGATACAACTCAGAAGTCACATCGGTAAACTTCGTAAAACCGATAATTTCCGAACTTAGTGCGACTTCTGAACCATGAATGTTTATTAGTACTGCAGCAAAAAAAAAATACGTTGACGCAATAAGCTTCTTAGTTGTGTCGTATTGTAGTACGGCGTGAAAAAGTATTTTCAAAGAAATTACGTCCCAAAACTAAATAAGCTAAAAAATTTACATCTGATTCAATTTGTTTCTGTATGCTAAAGTTTAAAAGCTCCTGTATAAACTAGGCTTTACAACATCGTACAGCGTTTGATTCCGTGTCGCATGTCATTGATGTAGACGTCCATTCCACACGTAGATACAAGCTAGCTACAACGCACAACACATCTCACATGTTTGTACTACATGGACAACAAATAAATTCTACTCAGGTACTATAGATGAAGACTAAGATTCAGTCTACTAGAGTTATGACGCCATATCAGCCCGCGGACAGTACTTTTGAGCACTTGGAAAATAGTTAATATTATTTAAGAATATTGACATTATAAACATTAGGTACGTTCGGTATCGGATTAATGATCGTAGTATTGTATGTTCTTGTTAGTGCTTATGGATGTCGCTCTATATCTCTGTTACTAAGGTTCTTGTGCTTATTCTTAGACCCTATCTACGCTTACTTAGCATCATCATCGACTAGGGTCCCAACCAACGTAAAGATTAAAAATAAATGGCCGTTTAAGTGTCCATCTACTTGTTGTGACTTCGGCTTATTAGGATTTTCTTATTAGGTTACACGCTGCAAACTGCCCTTTATATTTTTCATAACAATTCTTTCCATCCAATGGTTGTCTGGAAGAAACTGCTTTAAGCGATAAGACCACCATAAATGTACTGTTCTTAATTATTTGTATTCCTTCTGTATTATTATCTTTCGTGTACAATAAAGTATATTTATTTATCTATCTAGCTTAATTGTTATCACAGGCAATAGATATAAGACCACCTGTTTAAATCAATCAATCATTAATCTAACATGAGGATGCTAAACAGATGAAATTATAAAAAAATACAGGAAATTCATTTCATTACAAATTATTTTCTGTGTGCTTTTTTATGTTTTGAGATCTTTGGCCACAAATAGTTTGATAAATCGAAAATGCAATTAGTATATTTGCTAGTGGTATAGCCAACTTCTATCGTTGGTTATAATTAAAGCTGAATTATTTATACACTAAGGTTGTAATTCAAGTCTCACGCGACTTGAATTTTATAGTTGATAAATCTAAAAGTTCACTTATTTGCATATGAAGTATAAATTACCAAGCGATATGCAGTCAATTGCCATAGTAAATGATAAAAACGAATATATTAACAAAATAAACGATGGAGTTATAAACATTTGGTCTATAAATAATAACTGTAATGTCGTTCGTAAACGTCCAAGTTATGAACCTCCATTGGATATGTTTTACATTCAATCCGAAGGTATTATAGGTCGTAACATTTAAATTACTTGAAGACGGGGACTGTTAATTATTTAGCCAGTATAGAATTTGTGATGATTAACGATAGATTGGTAATAAAATCAACACGTCAGACCGAGAAATAGTATACGTATACGTTACAACTGAAAGTAATTTATTTGTTTATGTTCATTCCTCTAGTTAGGCTGTGCGTGTAATTAAATGTCCGGAGACTCTAAATATACAATCATGGTTTTAGAACATCAAGAGGGCCCTCCCCTCTTGATGTTCTAAAACCAATACTAATTAGAAACTACGCAGATCATACGAGGTAAAACTACGCTTGCCGCGGTCAGTCCGTGGATGGGTGACCGTTCGTTACACATCGAAATCTCTCCGGGCCTCGGAGAGAACGTTAAATCGTCAGTCCCAGGTGTCATTCGACTTATTACAGTCGTTATGTGTGGTCGGAAGCCCGAAAGTCTGACAACCGGTCTAATCTTAGGATATCGGCATTACCCAGTAACTCAGTTGAGGAGATCTGATGGCAGTCACTCGTTAGTCGTGTAAAATACTGGTATTGGTAGTTGGGAAAATGGTAGGCAGAACGAACGGCCTTAGAATATCAAGAATTTCAGTGCTCGAGTAAGTTGCTCATCTTAGTCATTTGGAAGAGTTACCTAAGCCAAAATCCTAAAGGGTGTATTATGAACTATTTATTGAATTGCCTCGCTACTGAGCCTGCCCTTATCATATAGACAACTGAATCAGCAATGTGCTGAATAGATATTGCCACAATTACTACTATCAGTAGCTAGATTGGTGATCTATACGTAGTAATTATCTTTTATTCGAAACACAATCCAACTCAATCCCGGGTAGCAATTACACTATATTACAAGTGGCCTAAGATTTGTGTGACAGCGATTTTAACAGACCGAGCAGTAACATTAAGGTAGTTTACTTTCTATTACGAAGCAGCAGCCTCTATTAAGGTATCTGATTGAGAAGAGTAGATTCAATATATCTTGCTGGGCGTTAATAGCGAGGAACTATCGACTAGCCTATTATTTTGTCAAGTTGGGATTTATAGATTGGAGCGCGTAACGGTACAGTCGTGTCGGAGTCCTATGAACATTTGCCAGTGTATGCTCTTATATAGGGCGTTTGTTGTTGATAGTATCAACAGGATAAGGATTAAAGTAAAGGTTACTTGTGTTCTGGGAATGGATTGAGTTAGTGTAGGCTTCGATTGGGTAACTGTTGTTGCCTTGTTCGAAGAGAACGCTTACGAGCGTTCTATATTTCAGATTCGATCTGCAGGGTCGATCTAGTTGGGTTCTTGGGTATCCAGATCTGTAGGGAAGGTAGAATGATGACTCCATACATCAGAATATAGTCTATCGGATGCGTTAAGATTAAAAGTCTTGTAGATTATCTTAAACATTGATACAATTAATTTTTGGAGCAATTTCTTTTTTGTTTATTTTCCAATATTTTATGCATTAGTATTTATTTAGATTGAACCTACATATTCTATTTCAGCTCCGTAACAAATATCAATAACTAACAGTATAGTTTTTTTGTCTTACTAACAAGCACGACCTAACGATAGATGTTTATCACAGAATCTGTCCATTGCTTTACGAGACACCTCTAACCCCGTCACTATCGGAATGTGAATTCAATGATTTGAAATTCTAAAATTCTGAATTAACATTCCACGATCTATTGCCTGGTCCAATTTCAACTTTTAATCAAATAATTTGGTGTTGTATACTGTAGTGTATGAGTTTTAACACAAGAGCCGTAACGAGCGATTTCACGGCGCGAGCGCATCCTTTCGCCACGGCTGTCGGCCCTCGATCACGCCGCCATCTTGGCTGCGCGTGCGACAGATACGTTGCGTCACATGCGCCAACAATATAGAGAGGATCGTGTTACACTGCCCTAAATCCCCTTTGTTCTTTGATTTGCATGTGTAGATGTCTAGCTAGTGTTGTACAACATTGTTGGTGGTTCATGTAGATGCATTTCGCGAGCGGATATTTGTCGTCACAATTGATTTCAAGTCTGATATGACTTTGTAATAGGGTCTAAAATAGGCATCACACAAGTATTTGTCCTGTATTGTGGGTATATATTTCCGATACACCAATGGAGTCTTCATGTCTATCAAACGGTTATCAGTATCTAGATTGTCATGATATAATTCTGGTGCATATCATTTAAAATATCTAGCATTCTAGTGCAGTCAATTATTTGCCAGTACTTATAAATCATCGATTAATTGGATTTCATTCAGTCGAGATAATATCTTAACAATAAATGCGGGCGCGATTTTCATAAACGTAAATCTGTAATTATTTAAGTGTTTATATAGCTTTATAACTTATAAGTACCGTAACCGAAGATGTTAAATTGGGTAATGAGCAAAGCGGATTATATAATTATAATTTTAACCGTGCCAAGAATTTTCAAGTAGTTTACAAGACAATTTTATGTAAGCTCTTAACTTTAATGTTTGCGATTGATATCCATATCTGAAGAAGGGTGACTGACATTTTGTTTTCCTTTTCAAATTATTTTGGTAGTGATACACCATTTGATAATGTCATTCATTAGGATATTTTTCCTTCCATTTAATTTATCTTACTTGATCATCTACGTCTAACATTTATTGTTTAAGCTTAGTCATTACAGCATGACTTTAATTTTATTAGGAAATTCATCATCACTATCTTTGTATTCTGAGTTATGTATTTAGGATTATTAACGTTTTTTAGTTTCCATTCCAAGAATATTTTATTGAATTTCCCAACCAAATTTTCAATCAAGAACAGAATCGGAGATATCTTAATGTGCCCATAAAAATAAACTAGGTTCTAGCGAATTTCTGACTCATTATTTGGGTCAGCTTTGCGTATGTTGTGTAGTTAGTAATAAAACGATTCAGCTTGACCACTGCCGGCGTATTGTAGCTTTGCTTTCATTTAGCTTAATACTTCATGGATTTCTGTCCATACTAAAATGAAAACAGCCATACTAACATCTACATCCATATCATAAAATAAGTCAATCTTATCTTCACATATCAATTTATCAACTCAAAAATAATCTCTCAATCAATTTCACACAATAGCTTCATAATCAAATTCTCACTCATTAAACCAATTTCTATTAGCATTCACGAAATCAAGTCGCAATCGCGGTGTGCCACAGGGGACAATGTTTGGACACGCGCTCGGGGCGCGCGACAGCGACAATGAGTTGCGTCCCGATCGCGCGATTAGATCGTATCGGTGCGCACGCGCCGAGCTCCGGTTTAGATTGGACCGTGAAATTAAAAGCGATTTATAGTTGTGCTTAATGGTTCTACGGATTAATTGTTAGGAACGTTGTTTAATGTAGGATTATTTATTTAAGTGGGTATTGAGTGGGATTTGGCTTGTATAGTGATTGAATTTAATATAGGTATAATATTTATGTTAATTGTGATTATGGGCGTCAACTATTTTGATGGGAGAGGATTGTGTGCAGCAGTGTACAATGAGATGCTGAGTAGAGTAGATCTTTGTTATACTCAAATTCAATTTAATAATTTTAGAAATTGAAACAATTTCAACCGAAAATTACGTATGGAGATTGATTTGTCAATATAAGTGGAAATCAATTTAATCTCTACGCCAAAAAGTACATACCTACTTTCCAAATTGTTCGCCTCTTGAGCAAAGAAACCACAACTCCAAGGTAATATTACAATCAAGCACATAATTCAAATACTATTTTTTTATCCGCCACAAGAATGACAACATGATGCTATTCGATTGTACGTACTCTTGACTTGACAGTCGCTAAGATAGAGTCAGTTCGGCTCTTTATCGCATCACCAATCTAGAGCTCTATTGACTATTTGAGCTGTTCAAATTTTGAAGGGTCCTTACAACATGAATTAAGAGATAACAGATGGTATTATGTAGAGAGTTTTTTACCTTTTGGTATGTATTTTTCTCTCACTTACTTGAAGCTTTATGTTTGTGTATTTCATGTAATATACGTACAACCCTAGCCAATGATATGCAACGAACGTTCGTCATATGTTAATTTGATCAAATTTCGTTTACCGTGAATCCGGTTTCATTTGGATGTAAGCTGTAAAGAACTTCGATCGTTGGTTTGGTGTGTGTACGAACCATAAAAGTTATGTAAAAATCACTAATTGATTTTTATTTCACTGTTAAGGATCTTAAGGTTCACGTTAGCTTCATTTAAATGGTTTATGATGTATGTAACAACGTTGATAGACTTGATGAAATTGCGTATCACATTCAAAATTGCAATACCTTTCATTTTGACAATACAACAATTTTCATTGCATACATAGTTGTGGAGAAGTCGGTTTATTAATACGTACGTTGCTATGGAAATTGTTGACCTGTCAAAATCGAAGCGATTACGAGTGTTTTGCTCAATTAGGATGCTGGATCGAAATTTAATGGGTATGCAAATACCGTCAAATTGTAATATGAATATCATTGATCTCTATAGTTGCGAATAGGAAACCTATATTGCTTTAATGTGTCTAAACAAAAAAGTGTTCTTATGAACTGTTATGAACCTACAAATAAACTGATTCATTTTTTACATAAACAGATGCCTGTATTCCCCGAAGGGTTGGCAGAGGTGTATATAGGACACCAACATTTCGCCGTTATGTTTATGTCCCATGTAATAAGGCGCGAGTCTATTGCCATCGACCGGGCACAAATCCAGACACCGGGCTGCTACTGAGAAATTCCACACGGAAAATCCCAATAACACTTTGCCCGACCTAGGGTTTGAACCCAGGACCTCCCGCTCAGCAGTCGCGCTTGCGACCGCTACGAGTAGACCAACGAGGCAGTGATTCATTTCTTTTGAAATTACACTACATTAACTTAATTTGCATAAACTTCACAGATTTCAAATTATTACGTCCAAGATCCATAAGCCAAGCAATTATTCAATCAAGATAGAAATGCCTCAACATTTGAATATATTAAGACAAGAAAAACACAATAATTAGATCTAATAAGAATGTAAACGACAGATGATAACCAGACAGAAACTGATCAGTCATATCTATAAGTAATGTGGGCATAAAAGTACGCCTTTGTCTGCCCACAGCTGCGTCGACGCATAAATCATTTTGGGAAATAATGCTTTATCTAAATTAGGACAGACGGTTGTTTAGATTGTAATTAGAGAATATTTTGAAGTGTGTTTGAAGTTTGATTTATTTGTGGCTGGGAACTTTCTCAGTGTGAATTATGCAATTGAAGAAATTGTGATTCTGAAGTAACTGTCGATATAAGAATAGTAATACTTTTCACCCTTTTCACCGTAAGGTAAGTCCTGACATTTCTTTACAAAACGTTACCACACAAAGAATGTGAAAAATAAAAAAAACATTAATAATATAGCTATTTTACGGTTTTTGATGATGTCGTTTACGTTTTTTCGATAGCAGTGTCCTTACGGCTACAATTTACGAAATGATCGAGCTGTCAGGATCAGGACTCATCTTTAGTTGAACGGAGTATAGTATAGGCTGACGAGGTGCTACTCCAAATGAATTTAGATGTCTGATACTATGAAAGGAGTAAGGTCTAAATCTTTCTCATTATGAGAAAAGACCCGTGCCCAGCAGTGGGATAGTAATGTGATGATGATGATGATACTATGAAACCTTTATTGTCATACAGTATCCCATTTGACGCAATGGGCAATGCAATGTTCAAATTTGATGGCACGGTTGTAGCAGTAGCTGAGCGATAGGCTTCTGCGCTAGGGCTCGCCGGTTCGATTCCCGCACGGAATAAATATTTTTATGGCCTACTGATAGTTGTTCCGGGTCTGGGCGTGCATTTGAGATTTGAGTTTGTACTCTTACGATACAGGAGAACTCCTAGGGAAAGGACAAGTTTCCTTAAAAAACAAAATAGTACAGACCTTCCTAGTGAGCGTACGAGCAGTTCTTTCACACAAACCGGGCTAAGAAAACGCGTTACAAGAATAGCAAAGATTTCATCAAGACTATTAAACAGTCAATGAACACAAACCAGGCACTCAAACCAAACTACACTTTCTAAAACCTTTTAAAACCCAGCCTAGATTAAGGCCTCGCACACAGAATAAGGCCACATTAGGCACACATAACGCCCCTCATACACTACAGTGGTACAAGCCTCCCGTCCTATAATGGTCGTATAATGGTGACAGCGCTATTAGGCGCTCGTTGATTTGCGGTGGAGGCTCCGCTCTCGTTTGGCATAAACGGCTCAGGTGGGCCTTATTAGGGTTGCAAATATGCAGGCACAAGGTCTGTTGTCGTCAGGATGGCAGTCATGGCTGGTTTTATGAGTTAGTAGTCATATAAAACAGATTTACATGGAGTAGCAAATATGTTCGATATTGTTGTTGCTTGTAGCCTACTGATTTCGCCACAACCCTATCTTCAAAGGGCTCAATGTATCTAACACTTCATTATACAGAATGGGTCAAAAATCGTGGATCAAACGAAACAGGGCGATAGTTCGGGTTATTTGCAGTAAAAAAATATCCATATGACAGAGCCCTAACTTGATTTCCTTAAAAGTTATGACAATTTGAGTGTTTTTAAGAAAATATCAATTTGTAATAAATAGGCAATTAGAATAAAATGCGTACTTGCGTACCTACTTTAAAACAATAAATGGTGTTTAGTTGCTTGAAAGTGCTTTTATGACCATATTTTTAGTACCATGATTTATAAGTATTGGCACTTTTTTCAATATCTTATAAGTCTCACGTAAAAAAATTGTAACTTTAAAAACTTACTGTAAAAAAATGTACTACCACAAAATGCTGCAAATAACCCCAACTATCGCCCTATTTCGTTTGATCCACGATTTTTTACCCACCCTGTATATAGTATTATACAACTTGAGGTCGCCTGCGGCTTCGCCCGCGTGGATGTCGTTTATCGCGTATTCCGCGTTTTTCGGGATAAAAGGTAGCTTTCCTTTTCCGGGTTTCAGACTGCACCAAGCCACTTCTGTACCAAGTTTCAACAAAATCGGTACCTAGTTTAGTTGTGATGAGGTAACAGACAGACAGAGGTACTTTCGCATTTATAATATGAGTAAGGATTACTTAGTTCTTTTTGAACGTCAATGTTACAATAGACATCCCTCAAAAACGCCCGCTCGTCACCGCTTTCTAGTGTTTATGCTGTTGTGGAGAAACGAGGTATGGTGTTGCATAAGACTCCGTCTGCTTGGAGGATCCTCCCTTTGGCAAGACTCCGCCTGGTTGGGGGATCCTCCCTTTGGTTGGAGGAACACCACATCTCGTTCCTCGAAATTGTGAAGAAGAAACGGCGCAACAAACTCCCCAGATACAGATCTGCCCGTCAGGTGAATAAATTAATTGAGTCTAAACACAATTATACTGCAACACACGCGAACTTGAATCGTGTCAACGCACTTTGAACTTTGAACAAATTCCTTCGATAGAAACCGAAAGTGAAGATATCACTCTCAATATATACATTTATAGTCCTGTATACAATGGTGTGATCAATGTTAGACGCATTATAAAGTCTATGGTTTTATTAGTTTACAATAGATCCATCAAAGAGGGAGTTAATCGATTAATCAATGTTTACTTAGGTAAAAATCGATAATTGAGTACGGATTTACGGAAGCCCAACACATTCAATTCAAACTATTGAAAATTAACACAAGACCAAAACAACATAACATCATCACGCCTGTATTCCCTGAAAGGTTGGGCAGAAGTGTGTACTACACCCTCAATAGGGAGTAGCCTATTGCCATTAACCGGCCACAAATCCAGACTCCGGGCTGCTACTGACAAATTCTAGACGGAAAAACCCAATAACACTTTGTCCGACCTGGGGATTAAAACCAGGACCTCAGTTCAGACTAACGAGGTAGTCAAAACCAAAACAAAGGCCCAACTAAATTAGAACGAAAAGCTACAAAGCCTGAATAACTTGACATTTAAGTTAAACAAGCCAACTTAAACGCACGTGTGGTAGAAAATATATTAGCGGCATGCGTTTACGAAAATTTATGAATACTAAATACCGAAACGACTAACAAGAGCCAGTTTAGTCATTTATCAACGTCTAGCCACTCAATTGTGCGAGATTGGCTACTTTCGACTTTATCCGATACCTTGCTTAAGATTTAAGGGGATTTATAAACAGAAGGGATTACGGCGACCAGCTGTCTGGCGTGCAATGATTTAAAAGCTGTAGAAATTGCTGCCTTGTTGATATAAATGTTGCTCGGTGACTTATGAAATTTTTAGTTTATTTTGATAGGTGATATCCGGGTATTGTTCGATTGAATTATTACGAGAATTAATTAGATTAAAGCTGTTAGGACTGTTATTTTTTTTTGCCTTTAAAAAAAATAACAGTCCACGCTCTCCACTTGTGGTAGTAAAAAGCGAAGAAGGTGGAAATTGCCAAAATGATGGGTAACATTACTATATTGTCTAGTCAAACAAAAACGCTTGGTGGTAGGATCTATACAGTCCGCCTGGCTAGCTACCACCCTCACATTAAAGTCCGGTGCCAAGCAGATTACTATGTTCCGTCGTGTATATGTGAGAGCCAGAGGGGTATAATGGAATCCCTCTAAATCTCTTTTGCTTGAATTCATGTGCTCTATCTTAGACCCTGTCTGCGAGTAAAACAACGCTATTGCGATTACAAATTCGCCTGCTAAGCGTTATCATCATATTCTTCTTCTCTCGTGTCTCTCTCTCTTATATTATGAGAATAGCACATGCCATGGTGTAAAAATTAGCCAGTCAGCAAGGTTGGTAGCGGGGCTGATTGCTCAGGTACGACGGACGTAATTAAGTATCGTCCCTCGTGGAAGTTCTTTTAATGCACGATTATGTTAATATCTATTATGTCAGATAAGTTTAAGCGTCTAACAGACGATGCTCTTTTTGCGCAATTGAGAACGAAGCGTTTACTTTTATATTCTGTGCATCGTTTTTTTTACGCGCCGTATGCGATGCTTTATACAATTTAGTGTTGTCCTTCACGTGCAAAAAGAACGTCGTAAAATTGCGCGTTTTTGTTAAAGGCATTAAGCGTCAATATGTTGACGATATATTCAACAAACTATCGATATATAAGCCCTCGATAATAATTCCTTGACCTTACAGCACTACTAGTAAGAATGTTCACTACACTTAAAGCTGATAACCAACAATTTATTAATCTTAGACTTAACAGAACCATTGCATGCATATTCATACTCCCTAGCATAACTTAGATCAATGATATGCATCAGCAAGACCATCGTCATTACGCCGCCAATGTTCTACGAAGGTTCTAAATCAGCTTAACCTAAATAGGAAAAACACCATAAGATTCAGCCAGTAATCTAGTAATGCAGTCTTAATATATGACTATGGGCATACCCGGGCCTGCTTTTAGCTAGATTTTAAAAAGCCCTGCTGATTTTCCCACGGATGCTAGCCTTTGTTGTTAGGCACGTGCCGCGTGTTCAAGAATTTTATCGATAAAATCTTGTGCAGTTTTTTGTGATGTGAAATTTCTCTGAATATTAATGCGTCTGAAATGTAAATGGGAACATTATAAAGTAGGAATTATGTTGTTTATCTAGTGTCGGGTAAAGTGACTGAATTTGTTATCTAGTTGAGTCACTTTAACACTGTATTTTACATATCTGATAACAGCGAAGTGATTTAATTTACATTTTCTACTGCTAAGTTGCCTACTTTAAGCATAAAAATGTTTTACGATTCATAATTCTGTCAGGAGCTGTTGACATAACAAACGACAATAGTATAATTGAAGTATTATTGCAGGGCAGCGGTGAGTTTTATCGATAATCGATAGTACTAAACATGTCGCATCGACAGCACTCGGCTACCGTTCGCGAAACGTGACCGCCCGCGACAAACGGCGCGCGTGACGTTTCCGAACGCAGCCCGATATGTCGCCGATACGAGGGACATCACTACACACCATTATACCCTTTATTACGTGAACCATAATAGCTATATTCCCTTACATATTTGTCACGTCACAAATTTTTCCTACGTATTATTTAAAGTTGATATAAAGGTTTATGTTAAAAGCGTTAGTAGGTACAGCATTTTTCTTGCTTTACGTGTTACGGAACTAACGCTAATGGAGTAAGTATAGCTTAGTTTTAATAGAACTATACGATGATGTAAACTAGTTAATATTGTTGATAAATCTGAAATTCAAACAAAATAATAACTGTGACTGCTTCGTTGGTCTGGTGGTTACAAGCGCGACTGCTGAGCGTGAGGTGGTGGTTACAAGCGCGACTGCTGAGCGTGAGGTCCTGGGTTCGATCCTAAAGTCGGGCAATGTGTTATTGGGTTTTCCGTGTGGAATTTCTTAGTGGCAGCCTGGAGGCTGGGTTTGTGCCCGGTTGGTGGCAATAGGCTCGCACCCTATTACATGGTACTTAAAGATAACGGCGAAATGATGGTGTACTGTACACACTTCTACATAACTCTTCGGGGAATACAGACGTGGTAATACGTTACGTTTACAATTTTTTTTTAAGAAAATTCGTACTTACATACATTTGCTATTTACACCGTTGGGAAATAAAATCAAAATCGGTGAAATCGATCATATCGCATACCCGGCTTTCGAGTGATAACCTCGGGAATGCATTTGGTCATTTTTATTTTATCACGACGTATAGGTCCTATAATTACAAAAGAGCCGCTCTATGCGAAATTGTTTTGTAGGCACTGAAATTAAGCCTTTATTGGGTATGTAAAATTCGAAATAAATATAATTGACTAGGTTTTGCCCGCGATTATGAAATCAATGGATGACCACGCGAAAGCTCACAGGAACCGTGCAATGACTAAATGAGGTTTTCACTCTAAGGCAACGATTTGCTTTTTACACCGCTGGGAGATAAAATCAAAATCATTGAAATCGATCACATATCAATACCTTCTTTAATAATCTTCACGGTTTATGTACGCTAATAAAGTTGTATCTACACTAACATAAGTTTATGCGGTTGACGGTCTGAATAATTGGATTATAGGTGGTCGGTGTCGAGCATAAGAGCTAGAATATAGTCAGCCGTAAAAATCGTAAGTTGTAATGTAACAGACGGCCCCAGGATCTCCTGAGCACGTCTGCTACACCAGTTGTAAAGAATGTGTAGAGCATTCAATACCTAATACATAACAACAATAATAAAGTGCTTATCCGAGTAAGAGTCAGCTAGTTCCTTCTTGTATTCACGGCGTTTGTCGATGGCCCACACAGCCATCTGATAGAAACCGGCGGCAGCAAACAGACCGGCTGTAGCATTTAGTCGTAGTCATAGTAGTAGACGTAGACGACAGCAGGTCCGATCGCTGATCTCACAAGTGTAGGTAGGGCAGGAGACGAAGTGAAAAGAAGGGAGAAGGGGTTACCACCGGGGCGCAGCTTCTTTATCTGGCTTTCCAGTTGGATTACATGCCACAGCTGTTAATAACACCAAGGGAAACACGTAGAAATTCCACAAATGCTTTTTATTTAACTTGATACGCTTCATTTCAGTGTAATATCAAAAAGTGTTCTGCCATAGAAATATTCCAAATTTCAGTTTATAACATTTCTCCTCAGATTATAAAACAGAAGGCAGATAGAGTGACAGGAACAACGTGAGTGCGGCCAAAAAAGCAAATACAAATTCAAAAGCGAATACAATCTCGAGTCAGTATGACACGAAGCGCCGCATTGTTAGGACGTCATCGATAATTTTAATATTTATGATAGTAATGCCATCTTGCGTTTATAAACATTGCAAAAACTGTTCCTAAAAACAAAATAAAGAAGATGGAGTATCTTTTCATAGGTTTTATTGATTATTTATCTATTTGGATATTATTTTACGTGATTATTATTAGTGACATCTTGGAACACAAAACCTTAACAAAAATCATTCGGTGTTGCTTGTTTATATTGAAACCATTTACCCCCTAAGTTAGGAAATAAGTAAAGAATACAGGAATAACGATTTACAAAAATATTTATTTCGATTATAGTGTTTTATTTATCGCGTTTTTTGGTAGGTATGTTTGTAGGTATGTGTGTCTGTTTGTATGTGTCTTCGTAACTAAAACTACTTAATGTATTGTCTGTCCCTAATAATAATCATAAACGTCAGTCGATTTGCCAACATAAAGTAAATATAGCTATCAAAAACATAATTACAACCATTCACGACTATACTAAATGACTGCCATAAATCCACAAAATATTTCTATTTATCATCTTCTATTCTGTAATCTGAGATTAGTAAATTTCTAAAGTAGGTACTTGCATTAAAATACAATCTGACTCAACGGCAGAGATTCACTTTATATACATATGTATAACTCTGTATGTATCTGCATTTTTCGGAGACAGTAAATTGTTTATTTAATATTATAATGAAATATTATGGGAATTTTGTCATTATCATGGCAACCGTACACGCACAAAGAGGCAACGTGTTCTTATAGTGCTGTCACGCACACATGTCTACAGACGTGCCTCACATTATGGTTCAGTACAGTCTATCTGCCTTTTGTTTTATAATCTGAGCATTTCTCTATATAAAATAAACAGAAAATATCTTGCACCAAAAAAAACATCCATGGTGTCCAAAAAACAATCTCCAAAAGCCAAGTCTAAATTAGAATTCCATCTGCCATCAATAAAAAAGTATAAAATATAAATAGCAAGTAGGTAGATGAATGACCATGAAGGTGATACTACAAAGTGTATTTATGACTTCCTAAGTCGAATGAAAGTCGTCAAAAAGATGAATTGACGATACCGTTCGTCGCCGAGTTGAAGCGAATGCTTGTTTCTCGCGACTTCGTCCGTAGATACGTGTTCAAAACTTCGAAACTTCGCTGCGTATTAAACGAGGAGATGAGTGCAACTACAGCTAGTCTTTAGCTGCTGTTTTAAACATTTAAAGAATGCAATTTTATAAATAAACGGCTGAAATATCTGTATACCTGTACTTTAAAGAATAAGACTAATGCTGGAAATTATTAATTTGCTTGCCCAGACTAGGTGACTATGTGTATCCCATCTTTTTTGCAGCAGTAGACAGTGCGGGTAAGTACTAGGGTTTTCGCGTTCCCGGCCTATTTGAGTTCCCGGGAATCGGGAATTTTTTCTCACAATTCCCGGGAATTCCCGGGTACCCGGGAATTTTCATGTTTTTTGTATAAATATAGTTTTTCCCGTATATTTCAACATTAAACTTGTATAAGTAATTTAAACATGATAAATTCATAAATTGTCTAACATACCTACCAATCGACTTTTCATATTGAAATAAAAAATCTTGCACTTATTTAAAAAATTGAACTAGAAACAGTTCAGTCATTTATTGTGCGACGTCGCGAGTTTCTTTAATGAAAAAAGTCTTCTCTTCATATAATATGGCAAAATATTACGGAATAACAATAGGGTGAATGACTATAAAGGCTGTTACCAAATTCGTGTATTATCTTAAAACCACATGATCACTGGTGCAGAATGACCGAGCACGGGATTTAGCTTGATTAAAAATAAAGTTTTTTTTTCTTGCGGTAGCGATATGTGATCGAAACATAACCAACTAATAAAGTACAAATAAAAATTGCTAAATAAAAAATTTATTCGTTGGAACATTTTAGACGCCACTCATCAATGAATGAAAGGACGGTGACACAGCTAGCTAGCACGACTAGCAATAAATCTTTCTTTGCAGTCGGTTAACACGGGGCGCAAAAAGGGCTCGAAAACAAAACTTTTTTTTTGAACATAAACTATTTTATATTTAAAATAAAAACCATTACCATACCAAACCATAACCATTTAGGGTTAATCTGTGACCAGTAGATCACGCTGTTTAAAGGAATTACAAGAATTCGTTTACACCCTGTATATTTTCATTATTTATAAATCTCGAAATTACACAAAAGATAAGCATTGTGAATAGTTTCTACACATGAAACATTTACAAAAAAAAATCAAGCGAATTTGTTTACTAAACAGAGACAACAGTACTAGTGTGTGCTGACATTATCACGATACATTTACCCTATTCTAAGTTCACACCACGCAGTACAATGTCTGTTTCACGCGAGAGAGACAGAAAATGCTCGAAAATCCTAGGAAGCGTGCAGACCCTTCATTTTTCATCATCATTTCTTCATTTCAAATAATTCCCGGGTACCCGGGATTCCCGCCTAATAATTCCCGGGTCCTAAAATCCCCAAATTCCCGGGAATTCCCGGTTCCGGGTACCCGGGGCGAAAACCCTAGTAAGTACAAAAAAAGAACGAAAAATCTTTTTATAAAAATCTGATTCTTCTTATCTCTTGTGATATTAGCTATTCTCATGTAGTTCATGCCGAGAAGTGGTGAAAAGATTAGTCAGTCAGCAAGGTTGGTCGCAAGGCTGACTGTCCAGGGTGCGCCGGACGTACTTAAGCATCGTCTCGCATGAAAAACCCGATTAAAAAATCTAACATCCGAATTGAGTTTCCTAATTCATGAGATGCAAACCCTACAATTTCTGCGTCAAATCATACAGTGTCAAGTATCTCAATTCCAAACAGTCGTATCTCATTCAGGTTCCGATCAGCGATAGTGTTAAAGTAAAATAAACTAGATCTGTACAGAAGGTCCATTTTAAACAATGCGAGAAGAAAAACAAAAAAAACACAACGTCGCCGATTAAAAAAAAAAAAAACACCCTTTTTGAGCCATAACGTAGCCAGAAAGAGTTGGGTGACGCAACGTGGAAAGTTGTGGTTGATATCGGTAACATGGCGAAAGTGTTACTGTTCGTGTTATTTATTTATAAACTAGCTGACCCGGCATGCGTTGCAATGCACTTTTACCTACTACCTACCTACTACCTACCTACTACCTACCTACTACCTACCTACTACCTACCTACTACCTTCCTACTACCTACCTACCTACTACCTACCTACTACCTACCTACTACCTACCTACTACCTACCTACTACCTACCTACTACCTACCTACTACCTACCTACTACCTACCTACTACCTACCTACTACCTACCTACTACCTACCTACTACCTACCTACTACCTACCTACTACCTACCTACTACCTACCTACTACCTACCTACTACCTACCTACTACCTACCTACTACCTACCTACTACCTACCTACTACCTACCTACTACCTACCTACTACCTACCTACTACCTACCTACTACCTACCTACTACCTACCTACTACCTACCTACTACCTACCTACTACCTACCTACTACCTACCTACTACCTACTACCTACCTACTACCTACCTACTACCTACCTACTACCTACCTACTACCTAATTTTAATAATAACAGCCTACACACAGCGGTCGAGGAGTTAGGCTTCTCTGACCATTGCGGTACAACAATACAAATAGCCCAGTCATTGCATAGTAAACCAATTGATTGGAAAGTTCAAAAAAGAATGTTCAATAACAAAAACATACAACTATTTAAAACTACTCTGCAACAACTAAATTGGAAAAACATAATAGATGCAAATAAAAATATTAATGAAAACTACGAAGCATTCAACAATACATTAATACATATATTAAATAAATGCATACCATTACGAAAAATAATAATAAAATCCAACTACAAAAAGCACTGGTTAACTACGGGAATAAAAGCTTCATGTACAAATAAAAGATTATTGAAAATAATAACACTAAAAAATAATAATCCTATATTAAAACAAAATTATAAAAACTACGAAAAATTACTAAAAAAAGTAGTTATTACTGCTAAAAAATTACACTACATAAATAAATTTAAAAAATCCGACAACAAAATAAAAACAATGTGGAGTATTATAAACGAGCAAACAAATAAAAAACCAAAAAAAGAAAAATCTAATATAAAACTACATATTAATGACACAACAATGATCGACCCTAAACAAATAGCAGATACTTTTAATGATTTCTTCTCAAGTGAACAGTCAACCATCAGGCTACAAGCCCCAAGGCGCCCCTGTCCTCCACCCCACTGAAAACACCATGTTCCTGGGCGTAGTTGAAGCCTATGAAATAAATATGTTAATCAAAAATTTAAAAAACAAAAAAAGTCATGGCACCGATGAGCTCCCACCTACCCTACTAAAACAATGTGCAGACGAGTTAACCTTACCATTCTACTTACTGATCAATCAATCTTTTGAAGAAGGTGTTTTCCCGGATAGTTTAAAAAAGGCCCTGATAAAACCAATCCATAAAAAAAACAGTAAATCCGATCCCAGTAATTATCGCCCAATCGCTCTTCTGCCTACTGCTTCCAAACTATTTGAAAAGGCAATGTGTAACCGCGTATACGCCTTCTGCGAAAAATATGAAATATTCAATGACTGTCAAAACGGTTTCCGGAAAAACCGTTCAACAATATTAGCAGTATATAAATTTATTCAAGAAGCCCTTAACATAATTAATGACAAAAAATACGCCGTTGGCATACTACTAGACATGACGAAAGCCTACGACAAAGTACAATACAACATATTACTAAATAAACTACATGGCATCGGAATCCGTGGAAGAGCTCATGAATGGTTCACATCCTATCTGAATAACAGAGAACATCAAGTAGAAATAGAATTCTTCAACAACTCCACGAAAGAAATAGAAATAATTAGATCAAATAGAAAAATAATCAATGCATCCATCCCCCAAGGCAGTGTGGTCGGCTGTCTTCTGTTTTTAATTTACATTAATGATCTCCCCAAAATCATAGATGAACACTGCGTCTTGTTTGCCGATGACATATCACTCTTAACTTCATGCGATAATAACACAAATCTCAATAGTAAACTCACTGCTGCACTAGACAACACAGTCGCTTGGCTGAACAACCACAACCTTGAAATAAATTTCTCAAAAACTAAAATAATGTCCTTCCACCCCCACCAAAAAACCCCATTAAACATTAATCTAACCTACAAAAACCAAGTAATAGAAGTAGCATCTGAATTTACGTTACTAGGCTTATCCATCGATACGAATATCAACTGGAAGTCTCATATTAAAAAACTGAGATCCAAAATATCAAAATTTGCCTATGCCCTCCGGGAAGTAAAAAAATCCACCAATCTCCAAACTGCCCTAACTACTTACTACGCATACGCCTACTCATGGCTTAGTTACGGCGTAATACTATGGGGCAATAGCACAGATTCACCAACTCTTTTCACCATGCAAAAAAAACTTATCAGAATATTAGTAAACATAGAAGATACCGACAGTTGCAAACCCCACTTCCAAAAGCTAAACATTCTAACCTTACCTTGTATTTATATTCTGGAAATCTGCAAATTCGTTAAAAAACATCAAAACTTCTTTACAAAGCGCGAAGATAAACCGTTACAGTATTCACTACGTCATAAGAATAGGCTAAACCTACCAAACTCGCGACTTCAAATCCACTCTTCAAGCACATTCGTAATGTCCATAAAAGTTTACAATAAATTACCCGAAAAATTAAAAAACGAAAATAAACTACACATATTTGTAAAAAACGTAAAACAGCTACTATTAAGCAAATGCTACTACAATATAAATGAATATTTAAATGATAAATTCTAATCGCATAATAATTATGTTCCTACTAAATTCCTAGTAACTACTCCTAATAATTATGTAATAAATAAGTACACAAGTTAATTGTAGAATGTAACAAACAGTAATAGATACAGGAATCTTTAAAAAGTGTGCAATATGAATACCATAAATAAATAATAATATGTTGGTAATATTATCATAATTATAGTATTAAATAAATTAAGTGTACATAAATTAGTACCTATTTAATCTAAATAACTAAGCGCAATAAACGTGCAATCTTAATATTTAAATAGATAAACAAATAATTACTCTAAAACATAAACAGCGTAATTATAGTACAAAATTGTATATAGTATAAATAAATTAAGTAAGTAAATATCTACCTTCATACATAGTGCAAGTTTCATTGTTAATCCGAATTAATAAAAAACAAAATAATATTAATATATATAATTTAATTAATACTTAAAGGATAAATTATAGTATAAACTTTTTAAAATGCAAAACTTCCTTGTAAGGAAATTAAATTAGATAGATAGTTATATTGATATTAATAATTTGTATATTAAGCTTCCTCTCTCCTAATATTTTTGCTGTGCCCGACAGGGTCCATAATGATCTCATATTTTTTTTTAAGTTACCACCTAAGTCTACATTGTGGAATGCAATAAACTTATTGAGTATTGAGTATTGAGTACCTACCTACTACCTACCTACTACCTACCTACTACCTACCTACTACCTACCTACTACCTACCTACTACCTACCTACTACCTACCTACTACCTACCTACTACCTACCTACTACCTACCTACTACCTACCTACTACCTACCTACTACCTACCTACTACCTACCTACTACCTACCTACTACCTACCTACTACCTACCTACTACCTACCTACTACCTACCTACTACCTACCTACTACCTACCTACTACCTACCTACTACCTACCTACTACCTACCTACTACCTACCTACTACCTACCTACTACCTACCTACTACCTACCTACTACCTACCTACTACCTACCTACTACCTACCTACTACCTACCTACTACCTACCTACTACCTACCTACTACCTACCTACTACCTACCTACTACCTACCTACTACCTACCTACCTACTACCTACCTACTACCTACCTACTACCTACCACCTACCTACCACCTACCTACTGATATAATTAGTTTTTTTTTTAAATATCAAAATTTTCTTTCATAAGAACCTTCTCCTGACAATTATGAACAAAACAAAAAAAAAATTAGCGAAATCGGTCCAGCCGTTCACGCGTGATGCGATGACCAAGGGAAATAGCGATTCATTTTTATATATATAGATATTATGATTTGAGTATATTGGAAGTTGTTCTACATCCGTCATTTGTCTCAAAAGGTTCATTAGAAAATCAGCGTCAGGAAGAAGCCACACGACGCGGTGCGGCTCCAGCGCGGCGCATGAGCGGTGCCGCTGCGGCGTAATACATACAAATGTTCATGGTATACCACACGGTGCGGTGTGGCGCCGCGCCGCATGCTCACCGGACCAAGACGAGGGGCGAGGGTGTATGCGCCGGAGCGGCACCGCTGCGACGTCGCAGACCATTCGGAGCTGAACTATGTCTCCGCTCACTGCGGCGCCGCAAGAGCCGTTCCACACGGTGCGGTGCGGCAGCGCAGCGCACCGCGTACTGTGTGTGCACGCTGATGCGGTAAAATGGTTGCCGTGCGGCGGCACACCGCACCGCTCCGCATCGTGTGGCCCTCCCTCAAACAGCATGTGTCTGGCATGCCTGCTGAAATGGACCTATTAGACGCAGCCGTGGGGCACACAAATATGATCTGTATTTTACTCATGTAAGTTTTAATTTGGTTATACTATGTTCCTTCATGTACTGTTGCCAAATAAACGTTATTGTTTCTTTCTTTGCAACCACCGCCGCTGTCTCTTTACAACACCACTTTTGTGGTAATCACACACTAACCACCGTTTATGTTATGCTTATCCACTTTTTTGTGAAGATATGGTCTCGTGTTGTCTGTCCAGGGAGTATCATTTGCTTAATCAGAACTTTTTGGCGAGATCTAAAGAGCTTCTAGCTAGGGTGTCCCATAGTAGCTCAGAGCTCAGCGCGTTGCTGGGTGACGAGCTAGGAAACTGGATGTGGTCATGACCTACATGCTACTGTTCAACCATTGTTTTGAAAAGGTCCCAAAGAGCATGCAATAGGAGTGTAGGACTGCCGTGGTTTGCAACTAGTCCGTTTGACTTTAAAGTAGCGACTCTACCTCCCGGTATCTACAAGGTTGAAGACATGGCACATTGGCATGAGCTATTCTCATATAGCCAATGCCGACATGAGACGAGTAGAAAGGCTGATCAACGTAAAAAATTACTAATCAGGCTCTAAATTTTATGTCAATTGCTGTGATTGGTTATTAGTGTTTCGGTCAACCAATTATATTCGTTGACGTGAAATTTGAGTTCGGACCATCTTTTGAGGTGAGCCTTCTTCACCTTCCTACATTGTAGCAACATTCCCTTCGCATACCCTGTAACAGGCGGGTGACAGCCGCCGACAGGCATGATGACTAACAAAGAGACAATCGCACTGGTGAAGCTCAGCCCAATCTGATTGTGAGACACCTGGGATGAAATATAGTATGCGTTTGTTTGATAAAGTAAACATTGTGATTATAAGGAGGACCGTTTTGGATAGGGAAATAATTTCCTTTTGCACTTTAGTTTTGGATAGTCTGATTATATTGTTTAAGCTGCATAGTCAAAGCAGTGTAACTTAAAATATACCTACTTATAAGACAAAGCTTTACTGAGCTGAGGAAACCAACACTAAATTCTTCTAATTTTGAGAAGAAACCCGGGCATTGGGACTGTAATGGGCTGATGACGAAAAGACAAAGTAACTTTCTGAGATCTCAAATACATAGAAAATTCAATCAAGTTTTTGGAATTGATTCTTAGCGAAAATTGACGTAATCAAGCTATGTAATTTTTTATACATTTTACTGACAGTGATAAATATCACAGAAAGCAATTTATAGGGCGGGGACTATAAGAACTTCGTTAATAATCTGTCTCTAGCCTATTGGGACCCTTAACCTGAGGGGCTAATAACGCCGCGTTTGGTGAAACATATTTCGTTTCATATTCGTAATCATAACTTTGCAGTTGAGCTGCATATCCAGTCGGCTGTTGTCACGTAGTTGCACTGTCTGCATGTTAATTGCTTTCAAGCTGCATTAGGCAGTTGCATAGTTTACAGTTGCGACTGGATGTGCAGTCCACTTGCAGTTATGATTACGAATATGAAACAAAATATGTTTCACTAAACGCGGCGTTATTAACCCCCCTGGTAATATAGATATGATTTTAAGCTATTTAGTGGGAGTAAGTGTTAGTAAAGTAGTCTTGCTCACGTAAGTAAATACGTGCGCAATCACCTCAATACCCAGGTGATTCAAGGAAATAGTAAAATATTCTCACATATATTTCGCCTAGGCAATCAATTTACATCAATCAATCAATGAGTTTACCTAAGTTACCTCCATTTAATTCGAAACACGATCACTATTCACTGTGATGGGCGGTTTAGTACCCCATCCACTTCAACTTTCTGCAACTTCAATCTACGTCACTCTTGGATTTATCAGGGGCTCGGAAAACCGCCGATATCATTGATAGAACGGTGCAAAGCGATTCTGAATCCCATTTAAGAACTTTCAAGTAATGTTGTAGAGTGTGTCATATTTATTCTTTGTTTTTAAACTTTTAGATAGTATTTAGGTACTTAAAAAACGTATTTAAAAACAAGCTTTTATTTAAATGCTCTAAAAAGAAAAAAATACACTTTAAATTAAATCAAACCCACCAATTTACTACATTATACAATTTATATGATATAAAAGTTTGTCGCGCGATTTACGTGTGTAAATGTATTTTATTAAATACATTTTTTTCTTAGAATTACTTGTGTCAATATCAAGTTATATATTGTATTCTTGTTTATTTACACGGGTAAAAAAAAGTCTATTAAATAGGCTGAGTCAATTTTGACTATGTTGCCCTGGCAGGCAGATTAAAAGAATTATGTTGTAATTGTAAGAAAAAATAATCCTAATTTTAATAACAAAGAAGACTGATGGCTCATTCACTTTATACCATTTCAAATGCCGGTTAATGCTAAACGTTTCTTGATAAAGCAGTATTTGTGAATAAGAGACTTTTGAAACATATTTTCTAAAAACCTCGTTGTAGATCGCCAGTTTCAACGCCCAACCATTAAGACTTATGACCGCATTTACTCAGCACTACGCGTTTCACGTATCCGCGCAGGCCAATTATCCGCCGAATCGACTTTGTATCCGCGCTAACCCCATTCATATCCGCAGCCCCATTCAATTTAGGACGTGCTACCATTTAAGGTAAAGTCTATTTGAAAAGACAATTCCAATTGGCCTAAAATCAAAAGCCAGTTTTCGTAATAAAGTGAAATCTAAGTTGAAAATAATAAATTCTAATTGAAATCAAGCAATCTAAGTAGATCTAGATTTTTCAAATGTTAAAAGTTGTTATTTAACAGCGCATAAAATCGCAGTACGCAGCACATAAAATCACCTTAATTCTTATTACATAGCTCAATGTATCCGACCGTTAACGTCTGTGAAATCAAATAAGTCAAAATTCTCAGACTCAGACTTCAAAGTCGAAGTTAAATGAAGTTAAATACTTATTACATATTATGACGAATATTATTCAAGGTTAGTTAGAAAGGGGGTAATAATCCGTAACAGTATTAAAGTACCTATAATAATGAATAACTTTTGTTCTAAAAAATTCCAAAAGTCAATAGTTAAGAGAAATAGCTGTTCAAAGATATCAATAAAAATACGCTAAAACCTTCAGCTATGATCAGCTGTGTTTACATTTTAGGTCATATTTGGGGTCACAGATTAGAAGCTCCATATTCTAAATTCGTGACAAAACCAGGAATATAGAATTAAAAAATTAACATAAAATAAAAATAATCGAGTTTTTCAATTATAACACTTGCTTTAAAACAGTCATCAGTGATACTTTAAGTGGCCTGCGGACCAGTACCCTCTTTCCGACTAGCCTTGTATATCAAAAACGAAAATTTTAAGGCAGTGAAAATTCATATGCGAGATTTGTTTTCAGATTGTGTTACATACATACAATCAATGTGTGAACAAAAAGTATATTAAAAACTTTCAACACATTCCACGAAAACACTCAAAATCAGTCCCCAAACTGGACCGCTAAACCAATTATATGAATGGCCTTAAACCGCTACAAGTACATGAACAGTAGGCTATTCCAAGTGATACTGTCAATTATCTGCTCGTTAGGCCTGATCGATCCTCGGCGTGTGTTGAAGACTCGTAACTCAGCCGTCTAATGTGTCAGCCCAGGTCAGTGGTATGGCCCAGATCTGGCCATTAGTAAATTAAGAGCTGATGGGGAGATACGTCTGAGCTATGTTTTGTTTGCATGAATATTTAAGTAAGTCTGCTTTAATTAGATTACATTATAGTGAAGTAGGGTGAGGGTTTGAATCTTTGTGAGTTTAGGTTGTCCATTTTTTTATCTATCCCTACTAATATTGTAAATGCGATAGTGACTGTCTGTCCGTCTGTTACGCTTTCACGCCTTAACCGCTGAACCGATTTTGATGAAACTTGGTACAGAGATAGTCTGGAACACGAAGAAGGACATAGGCACTTTATCCCGAAAACCGCGAAATATCTACGCGATAAACGACATCCACGCGGGCGAAGCTGCGGGCGACCTCTAGTGTTAAATAGTGTCATCATTATATGACAGTTTTGTTAGCATAAATAATATAACTACTGGAAAATCTGAAGGTTGTAAAATTAGCTGTATTTGATTCATACATGGAGTGTCATATTTAAGTTACATGACGTTTATGAGCTTTCGAAAACAACCTTAAGCTTCAAGGAGCTCTAGATTAAATTGGTAAAAATAAGGGCTTCGTGGCTTCCTTAGTAATTATTAGGTAAGTTGGGGCTTTATTATGGTACGGTCAGCATCAAAAGTAGCTGAACAGTAGAGTTTTTAAACTTGGCATTAATTAGAAAACGAATTGTTTTAAAACAAAAAGTTTAATAGATACCTAGAGCTGCTAGATATAGCTCTAAGTATGCCTTAAATTTTTTGCTTCCTATCAATTAGTTATCTAATTAATGCAAAGTTTAAAAACTCAAATGTTCAGCTACTTTTGATGCTGACTGTACTAGGACTATCTATATCAGGGTTCGAAAGCCTATAGAGCAAGACACGGAATCAATACCGATAGAATATGTAAAAAACTTGCCCGATGCAAATTGAACTGACGCCTTACATCATAAAAGGCGAACCACTCCTCCATTTTGGTTATACATTTTAATCACTTACCTTTTGTTTAAGGAATGACAGATCCCTCACGGGAATTGTCCGCCTGGTGACTTTGATTTCGGACTGCAGTACTTCCATGGTGGATATCTCCTGGAAGCCGTACTCCTGTAGTGCCAGGCACGTACGCTGGACTTGCTCGATGCATGGAGAGAATGAGCAGAATCTGCCACCTGAAACGAAGAGTTGAATTTAAGATATTAAAAATAATAAAAAATCTAAACCAAAGGGTAAAATCTTGGTAAAAAATCCTCATACAAGAAAACTTGAAAAAAAAAATCGTTTCAATGTTTTCGGTCTTTGCTCTATCTTAAAAAGCGGCCAAGTGCGAGTCGGACTCGCGCACGAAGGGTTCCGTAGCATTATCTATAAAAACGGCAAAAAATCACGTTTGTTGTATGGGAGCCCCCTTAAATATTTGTTGTATTCTGTTTTTTAGTATTTGTTGTTATAGCGGCAACAGAAATACATCATCTGTGGAAATTTAAACTGTCTAACTATCACGGTTCATGAGATACAGCCTGGTGACAGACGGTCGGACGATTATTATCAATAAAAACGGCAAAGAAATCACGTTTTGTGTATAGGAGCCCCCTTAAATATTTATTTTATTCTGTTTTTTAGTAATTGTTGTGATAGCGGCAACAGAAATACATGATCTGTTAAAAAAAATTAAACTGTCTAACTATCACGGGTCATGAGATACAGCCTGGTGACAGACGAACGGACGGACGGACAGCGGAGCCTTAGTAATAGGGTCCCGTTTTACTCATTGGGTACGGAACCCTAAAAACGGTAAAACATACAAGCGTGAAATTGCTACGATTGAAGTGCATACTGAACTGGTCGTTTTTTTTTTAATAATACGTATAATTCCTCCTTAGTCAGAGCCGCCGAATGAGCCTGTGATCCTTTAACCAAGCGCAGCGGTTCATTTTCGGTGTTATTGTCTTTCATTTGTAATAAGTAATAACTATAGTAGTTTTATGCATCTCTAGAGGCAAAAGAAGCCTCGTATTTTTCTAAAAAAATTCAACATGTCCATATACATCGTAACTTCAAATATACCAATGACCTCAAAACGGTTCATATTCAATTGTGTATCGTAGATATACTCGTAAGATAGCAATGACGAAGTCCCATAGTACGCTACACTATCGAACATCTCCGTTCTATGTTAACTCGTATCACAATGGTAGGACTCGATAATGTCCAGAGGGATTCCTCGCTCCACGTCAGGACCCGTTCTGGCTTATAACAATGTTTGAAACGGACCAGGGGCGATCGACCTCGCTATTACACAATCCAAACAAAACCAAGACGTCTTACCACTTCATAATGCGCGCGCGCACGTAAAAAAGATCCAGACATAACAAAATGTCGACAGATGTTTTCATTCCCATGTGATAGATACGAGATGACCGGACCGAGAGTAAGATAGCGTACCCTTTTTGTTACCGCGATACCGTTTTGAAATTTTTACAAGTCGAAAATGCTCGGGAAGTGACATATCGTCTTTTATGTGGCCCGCTTCCTCTTATCTGTCAAATCTTATCGACCAATAAGGACAGCGGACGTCACTCACTCTGCCAATCTGAGAGGCGCGGGCGCTTCACTGCGGGGGGCGAATTTAAAATTGTTCCATTTTTAAAATGTGTATCGCGTGTCTGGATGGTATAACCCGCTCTATTAACATAATGTAGTTAGAGTCGTTCTGTGGTACGTAATGAAGCCATTATAGAGGATAATCTTCGAGCCTTGACACACTGCGCCACAGTTATGTGGAATGGAAAAAAATGGCAACACTTTATGTTCCAGAGCTTAATTGGAGCTTATTTATTGTATTAGCATGATTATGCATTTAATATATTATAAACAAGTATTTTATAATAAATAGTAAGCATAAAATAACATTGCCGCTCTAAAACCAGTCTTTAAGCGTTCTGTTTCTCACTTTAGAGCGGTAAAGTTATTTTATTCGTACTATGGTAGACTATAAAGTACTCAAAAAAACAAACATGCGCACATACTTAAGGAAAAGCATAACCCTGCTTTTATTGTCGCGCAGTCGGGTAAACATTGTACGTCTGTCAAAATAATAAGATCTTTCACACGCTCTAACACTGATACAAATCAAATATTTTCGCAATATTTTACTGGCAACATTTTTGTGGCGCAGTCTGCAAACTGTCACTACAAAGGTTCCTAGCAAAGGTCGTATAGGTGGTGAAATATGTAATACACTATCTTAATGCATCGCGAGTCACGTAGTCGCTTCGACTCGACTCGATTCGATAGCGAGAGGCCGAGTATCGAGTTATCTTAGTTACATGATTCGAAGTGTTCAATTAAAGTTAATTAATCACTGATGACGATTTGATTAGTTGTTTGTAGATAAATGAAGGCTGTTTATCTTATTAGTATTTAGTGGGCATTTGAAAGTTAATGTCTTCTAAGATTTTGTCGGTAGGGTTGGCAGGATTTTAGTTTTATCGTGGGAAATGTTTGACTTGGATTGAAATTTATTTGAAAATGAGTAAGCTTGTTAACCTTTTTAGTCTTTGGATATCTCTACAAATGTCGAATATTTGATGCTAAGCCATCAGCCACGTCTATTTGAATAAAGAACCAATAGGTACTACATACGTATGTTCTATGTGTGTATGCATATGCATAACATATGCATATCGACGGTTACATTTATAACTGTAATTTTTTGACAAACAGCTTTTTTTTACTAATTCTTCACTTAAACTACCAAGTCCTTCTTAACTTAAAAAAAGGTGTTTGTCAATAAATTACAGTTAAGAGTTCTTAATAGTCTAATAGTAGTTAACCGTCGATATGTGTAATATATGTGTATTATTTTTTTCGTCAATTAAACAGAAAATTTTAATAGCTCTACTTTTATAAAGATTTTAATAATAGTTCGATCTCTTTTTTACTTTTTCGAAAGTGACGTAAACTGATTAAGTTCACGTTACACTCTGTTCAACGAAAGATGAGTCCTGACATAGCGGTCATTTCGGAAATTGTATCCGTAATGAGGCTGCTATCGCAAAAACGTAAACGACATCATCAAAAATCGTAACATAGCTACATTATACATGTTTTTTTTTAATATTTGATATTCTTTGGATGGTAGCGTTTTGTAGAGAAATGTCAGGATTCATCTTACGTCCACTATCATAGTAAACCTAAGAGTTATAAGTTATAACGCAAGGTAGGAATTGTAGTGTACCTTTACAAACCAGGTTTTAAAATTATCAATCATTACATCTGTAATGTACCAAACACGATACAAGATACAAAACAACTCTACATGTAGTCTATGAATGTCTATGTATGGTACAGCAAGGTAAAGGGTGAAGTGAACACAGCCGTTAGTCATCCTCGGCAGTTGCGCTTGCGCCAGTCTGTGGGTCAGGGCACAGGAATGTCGCCTAATTGACAGATTGCTGAGGACGGGCTTGTCACTGCTGTTTAATAAACCTCTGTTGCTTTAGTAATTGTCTAAGAATTTAGAATTTTGGCAACAATTTTGGAGGTATTCAAGATGAATGATTGACATGGTTTGGGCAATTGACTGACCTTAATCATAGTGTACATACATGAGGATGTGTTCCTTGTGTATGGATTTTGATATGCCTTGTTTCTTCGTTCCAGCATTAAATGTAGAAGCGAAGCGATCGTAATTTGATTTTTAAAAAGTAGATAATTTTTATATCTTGTCCAATTTGAATTTAATATTTTAAATGTTCGTAAAGTTTATTAGGTTTGTGGTCATCACCATCATCTGTTGGGTGTACGAATGTTACCTAAGTGTCAGTTTAATCTTTCTTATTTCGTGTTGGCAAAGGTTATACGAGGATAGTTCATGCCACGGTGGCAAGATTAGCCAGTAAGCAAGGTTGGTAGCGGGACTGGCTGACTAGGGTGCGCCGGACTTACTTGAGTATCGTCACAAGTGGAGCTTTTTACAGTAGGTATATTTTAGTGACGAGCACTCTCTGATGCTTCATTAACTTCTGTTGCTTTACCGTTTGTCTTTGGCTTTCATGTTGGATTTAGTAAAATAACATCAAGCCTGTATTTCCCGAAGGATTGGGCAGAGGTGTATAATACACCCTCATTTTGCCTTTATGTTTAAGTCTGACGTAATAAGGGACGAGCTTGTTGTCATCAACCGGGCACAAATCCAGACTCCGGATGAGAAATTCCACATGGAAAAAACCAATAATACTTTACCCGACCTGGGGATCGAATCCAGGACCTCTGCCAGTAGTCGCCTCTGCCACTAGACTAACGAGGCAGTACCTTTTAGTATTACTATGAATTTAGTAAGTAGTGAGCCCGACAGTGTTAAGCAAGCTATGTTAAGATGAGAATCTCCGAATTCTTGTAGCTGTGAACTTATCGAATTATCGACTGACGTCACTTATCCTTTGCAACAAAATTGTCCAACAATTTACAAGTTAGAATTTGTATAAAGATATTTTAAAACGGGTCTCGTAAAACAATGTTAGGCCCTTAGGTCAGGGTATACTAAAGTAACCTAATTGATAAATTGGTAAGGCGGGCTGTGTCACTGGCGCTTAGTAACGACAACGACCCTTTTGTTGGCTAACTAATTGTTGCCTTTAGGCTATATTAAACTTGATGATTATGAAATTATACCAGTGAATTGATTAGACGCGGCTATGGAGAGGGAGCGCAGAGCATTGTCGTTTCGGGCTAGTATGCTGGCCCGCCGGTTCTTCCGATGTACAGCGGCGGTCAAAATAACACTGTTTAAAGCATATTGCATGTCACTGTACTCGGGAAGCCTGTGGTTCAGCTACACCCAAAAGGCCTACAATGCTCTGCGGATCCAGTATAACAACGCATTTAGGGTGCTGTTGCGTTTGCTTCGGTTCTGTAGTGCGTCAAATATGTTCGCTGAGGCACGTACCGACTGCTTCAATGCTGTACGGCGTAAGAAAGCGACCTCGCTGCTAATCAGACTCCGTGGCAGCTGCCCCAGCAGCATTCTAAGCGCTATAGCCGGGAGATATGACAGCCCGTTGGTGAGGTCACTTGTCACCTGTACATTGTCTGTGTTATTAGTTAAGTACTAACATAGGTTAAGACTGTTGTTACTAACCCAATGGATCTTTGTGTGTTCTGAATGAATAAATGAATTGAATTAAGATTGTTCATTTTTATACGTGTGAAGTTTGAGAGTTTTACAATGGCTTTCTAGTCTCTAAGTAATCATTATAAAGCGATTATGATTTGATAGGTTTTGGTTACTTTAGAAAGACGGCATTTAAAGAGCGGAGGCGCTTTTATCGCATGTAATGTGTTGTTTATGCCACACATAACAGAAAAACAAAATGACTTTACAAAGAAAGGAAAAACTGCCTTTATAAATAACTGAACAGTAAAATAACTACCATACCATAATTTTTACAAAACTAGCAACCCGCCCCGGCTTCGCACGTGTACGTTTTATAGCTTAAAACCTTCCTGTTGAATCATTCAATCTATTAAAAAAACCGCATCAAAATCCGTTGCGTAGTTTTAAAGATCTAAGCATACATAGGGACAGACAGCGGGAAACGACTTTGTTTTATACTATGTAGTGATAAAGTTTCAGAAGTCGGTGCATTTCCACGCTGAACCAAAGGCACATACTTCCGAAGCTGTAAAGTTTATAATAAGGTAATTACCTATATTTAGTTCTTTTTGAAGTCGTATTTTTTAAATAATTTTATTTCTATAAAAATTCACTAACTATACTTGTTGCGAGCACATTACTAGTTTTTCTGTTAAACTCTCCATCAAAGCTAATTTATATGCCTGTGCTAAGAGTAGGTTCGTACTTTACAACTCTCGAAAGCCATTAGCCGCTGGGCTTTTGCCACTTTTAGAGAAACGATATTATAATCCCTACTAATATTATAAATGCGAAAGTCACTCTGTCTATGACGCTTTCACGCCTAAACCGCTAAACCGAATTTGATGAAACTTGGTACAGAGTCTGGAACTTGGAGAAAGACATAGGCGAGGCGAAACGTTTCAAAATATACAAGGTGTAACATAAATAACGCACAACCTCTTAAGGGGTCACTGTACTCATCATTATGAACAACTTTTACTATAGGACCAAAGCTGAAATCGCGAAAAAAAAACTGCTGTTCCCTACATTTTTTTTTTATCTTATTGAAGTAATACATGGTATACACAACTTTTCTTCGCCAAACTGCTAAGCAGTTTGTAGGCGTTCTGCTCTTTTACATTTTTAAACTTATACTACCTAGTAAACACATCATCTTATTTTTACACATCATCGTAAATACATCTATATTCTTTTTATAACCTAAAAAAAGTAATTAAGAGGTCATTAATTCCTTAATAACTCTTTTCAGCATCATTTTACATTCATTTACATTCGAACATTCACAATGTTCGCATAACTCGTCAAAATGTAGGGAACAGTTGATTTTTTTTTCGCGATTTCACATTTGGTCCCATAGTAAAAGTTGTTCATAATGATGAGTACAGTAACCCCTTAAGAGGTTGTGCGTTATTTATGTTACACCTTGTATATTTTGAAACGTTATAGCTAAGACGCAAATAAGAGCGTTTATTGCAGCATAGAATCCCTAAACACTGTACACAAATGAGTACATTGAAAGCAGTAATTTGTAGTGTCGTAAGTACCATAGACAGAGATCTAAATGTCAAGTCTAGGACTGAAGCTATCGACACAAGTCTAAACCTGGCAGACTGCAACAATATGCGTTACGTAACAAGGGCTTTGTGCCATAAGTACCCCCATTCACTCTCAGTTTTAGTGATGTTACGCGTTTATATCGATAGTCTACATTGTTGAACCCTGTCAGTTATATAAATGCACTCAGTAAGGATATATGTATAAAATTGGAAATCACTAATGCGGCTTCGAAGCTTGGTGATGAAGGTAATGTTATTTTAAGGATGTGAAAGAAAAGCTGAGTTATTCAACGTTTATTGTGACGATGTAGATGTTCTTAACATCTGATGAGGCTTAGAGATTTATTTTTGACAAATGAAATTGACTTTACGAGAACTAACAGATTTTGCATACTAAGCTTCCACCGACGAGTTAGACTCTAAGCCCCTTATTACAAACGATGGTCTCAGAAAAACCCAGGTTTTAAAATAGCCCCGTCTCTTTTTGTTATATTATGTTAGAAAGTGATGGGTATATTTAAAATCTGGTTTTATCTTAGTCTTGGTTTAAACCACCTTTTGTAATAAGGGGGTAAGTGTCTAAACACACTATGCCGAAGATACGCGACCGAAGTTCGGCATGATTACGCCTGCAATGCTTTTTAAATTACCCGCGACACACCAGGCTGAAATTACGTCGCGTTTTACCTATATAAAAAACATAGACGCCGAAGTTCGGTCGCGTAATTTTGGCACGGTGTGGCGCCGCACTTACGGGAAGGATTGGCCGCAGAAATCATTAAACCGAGACGAGTGGAAGGAGGGTAGGGGGCCTTTGCCCTGCAGTGGGATGATCAAGACGGAATAAAAACATGTTTGCACCGACTATATAATGTAAAGTTCATTCCTTCTTTATCGATACTAGGATCCCATCACTACCCCAGACATTGTAAAGCAACACATCACAATAGCCCCGAGACGCGTCACTAACAATACTGGACAAGCCATTGATGTATTAGTAAAGATAACGCGGTGAAATCACATGTGTAGCCTGCGCGTACGCAGCGTAATGAGGTCGGCTCGCAATCCACTCGTGCGCATACCGTATTGTTCTTTCAATGATCCGATTGGAATTAAGCTACGTCGATACTTCGTTGCTTTGTGTGTGTTGGGTAATGGTAAATTGTGGTAACATTTTTATGTAACTTGGGTATACAAAAGATGTGAAACGAACGTGGTTATTGCAAGTTGATATAATTCTAATTCAGAAGAAGTACATTTTATCTATAAAACTGCATACAGAAAGACTCTATAAACAATACTTAAGAAAAAAATATTTTTGCAGTTGTTCGTACAATAGTTTGCCATAAAACTTAGACTAGGTATCGACTTGTATTTTCATCAAATTGAACACTTTTTTTTCTATTATTACATCAGAGCATTATCAGACCTGTGCTGTTCTTTCTCATTCCTATTTAAAATGTGGATTTTCACGGGTCCCCTTGAATCATAAGCTCCAGATATTTTTCGAATTGCATGCATATTTATCATTACAAAACTACATATTTTTCCAACAATTCGTACATAGGCGAGGTGTTCGCCCCGCGTGCGGCATGGGGCGTCGTCGTCGGGGTGGCCCGCGCATGCGTCGGCCCCGCCCCCGCCCGAGGCTGCGCTCGCGCCGACAACTCGTACTATTATCAACATACCACCTATAAACGCAATGTTGTAATTTAATGTAAACAATCATGGGAAGTGGTAAGGATTGTTCTGTCATGTTTGTTTGCGATATGATATTCATTTATTCGAAACATTGTAAGATAAAGCCGTAAAGGCTCGCCTAGTTTTGAGGTTAAGTTGTATTAACGGTAATGATAATGAAACACGTATGGTAAATTATAGTAATTCGCATTATTATGGATGAATGATGGTGATTAGAACATGCAGTTCTGTACATCTGCTTCTCATCGATGAGTCATCATTTGATAGGTCAAGCTTCAACCCCGACAATTTACCAGAGGTTCCATAAGTGCACTAACAAAAATATAATCAAATACAATTTACATTTTTTTAAATAAATTAACGACTAATACCGAGAAGGCATCCGATCGTGGATAATAAAATTCCAAGTACGATGCGTTCAATTAATTTAAAAAACATTCGTTAATTTTATTAATGCGCGCGAGCCTAAATCTACGATCACTGGAAGATGTGATCGCGAACGCCTTCTCATTTTCGAAATTAGCAAATGAATAAAAAACAAAATGTTGGTAACCGCCAACAGAGTGGACAAGATAAAGAAATATACGAAGAGGTGCCTGCGTTCGAGGGTCCAGATAACACCATTAACGCCGGGGAGGCTGGCGAACAAAACAATAGAAAGGGACGCTAATATTGGTTCATTTCCGAAAAAGTTAAATGATGTAAAGCCAACATTACAAATTAAACTTTATTTAGGAGATCACAAGGTCCAATACTAAAAGAAGCTGAAAATGACATAAGTCATGAAGTAGTTAAGCAAAAAGATGATACAATTGGAAGAGCAAAAGGGACAATACACGATGGTATTGATAGCGAAATGAGTGGAGTAAGTTTTTCTCAGCCACCCAGCCAGCAACATAATTAATGATGTTCGTGTTGGAGACGAATTTATAAATTGGCTTTATTCCGTTTTTAACAAAGGGTGGGACACGTGTGATAGGACTGATAGCCAATCTACGAGAATGCGACATAATTAGCGAATCATTTTGGGGATTAATGTGTGATAATATTTGTCTCCGAAAATCCTTTTGGAATCTGATTAGGATAGCTAAACAAATGAAATAACAAAACTAATTAGTTAACCTTTGTCTATGATGCTTGTCTTTTGTTATACTTTGTACCTTCCTATAGTAAATTAGCACAAATTGCATGACATTTCTAATGCTATAAAACTAGAGCAAGGTAATGTTGAAAGTATAATCAAACACGACGAAACTTAAAAGTTCAAAACTACAACAAGAACAGAAAAAGATAATAACAATAAAAAGCTACAAGCAAATTTCAAAGTGAAAATTTAAACAAAACAGGGAACGCTTCACTCTGCAACTTAGTTTTACAATATGAAATGCTAAGTGCTATGCAATTGTACGATGCTGGATAAGAAAATAAGTAACAGAATTCATGCTAGACTATAATAGAATTCCAATTTGCTATCAAAGCAATAACATCTTGACTGTATTAATTCCATAGGTCGCTTCTCTAAAATTGTTTTTCTTTAGTAAATTTTGCAATTTACTGTTTGAAAACATTGTTGGACCAAAATCCTTTACCTATAAAGTTTTTGTTTTTATGTTTTGTTTGTCTGACAAGTCTTTAGTTAAAGTCACCTTCAAGTCGATTCTTGGAATCACAGAAGGCATAGATTTGGTGGGTTAGTAATTGATTAACTGCACTAGTGTTTACTGGTATCTTATTGAAATCTTTTTTCCCTAATTCGTTGTTCATGTTTTCAAATCTTTGTTTTGATTCCAGATTAGCATGGCGGTTATAGTTTGCGTTTGTCATTTTAAATGGTACTTAGACTTAATAGCGAACATAATCAGCAGCAACAATCCGAAAGATGTAACACAAAATATTGTTATTATCTTAACCGCCTTCAAATTCCATTCTCAGCAATAAATAAAAGAAAGCGCAATCGGGATCGTAAATGTGAGAGAGCATTATTTGTTTCGCATATAATAATGGCATATTTAGTGGGCGATATCAGTTAATACGGAGAGGCTGGCATAAATCGGCGCGCGCGCAATCTAACATCGCGGCGGGCCCTCGCCCCGCCCCCCGCGAGTAACTCACTGCTATCTGCCCCGAATATTGTTAATCAGTGTATCATTAGCTCGCGAGTACGACACACACTGTTCGATTTTGTACAGAGAATTAATTAATATTATTTTAAATTTTGATTTAATTTTATGTCCGTACCTTTTGTTAACGGCACTATAAGCAACCCTCTCTTTTCCTTTAGGTATCCTAAGAGTTGTCATAATGACTTTATTAGGTGGCCTTGTAGCAGCATCTAGCAGAATATTACCACCACCAAGCAGCCTGTTAAAGGCTCTGACTGTGGCGAAATCGGTGTAAAGGTCCATCATGATAACCCATGTTTAAGAATGGATGTGTTGGGCCCAAAACGGTATGTGTGTACCTGCCTTCTGAGGTATCAAGATTCAAAGTATCTCAGGCCGAAAATTTCACCTAGAATGTATTAGTCAAACGCTTCAAATAAAACTATCAAATACAATATCCGAATAAAACATTTATAAACGTCGTCATTCGCACCAAAATTCAGTTCGTATGTATCTGAGATGGCTTGGCTGGCGCACGATAGCCGCATAGCGCACCGCCGCGATATAGATAAAGCTAACGGGGAGGCGCTGCTATAAATACCAAAACGAACCAAACGCTGACTCTGTCCCACTCATGCACCCCTAGTACTTTTAGCTGGGTGTTCGTTCTAATAGTTTTGTCGTAGAAGTTAAGTTTTAGAAGAAAACCGTTGTTAATCACAGCCATACCATACACAAAAAATCACATCAACTACCCTACAAAATTAATGGTAGTTTTTTAAATTATGTAGAAACACCACAACAAATGGTTTCCATAACGGATCTTGTCATAATCCGAATGCCTGACAAGCCAATTGGTGATATAAATATGAAATAATTATTTCATATTTCTGTCCCTGCAATGTCCATGACAAAAGATATCGTGTCACTGATTTCATTGTATGTAAATATCATGACCACAATCTAATTAACCTCTAGCAACAAAACAAATAATTAATCCGTATTCCAAAGTGTCAAAGTTAAGATACAGCGCAAATCTAGGACACCTGTTTAACATATCTGCGACAAATCGCATACCAACACTGCGAACTAATTTTATATTAGAAGTAATGGCTAAAATACTGGTCATAAATGCCAAAGGTGTTCAGCGGTCACTTCTCGTCCCGCCCACTATAGCAATAAAGTATTTTACAAGTGATACAAGAACTGCAATCAGACTCCGGATCTCCCGTTGCCTTAACCTTATAAATACTGTGCTATTTATTTCTGGAAATCTGTATGCTCTCATCAATATGGTTTGAATGTTGTTCTGGGAAGGTGAGTTTTGTGGGGTAGGTGTGGTGTGTTGGTGCGAAAGTGGACCTTGACTGGAATCTTAATAAATAGATGAATGCCAAGAAGTTTTCAGCTAGCACCAATTATTTTATTGGGGGAATAAAAAATAAAGTATATTCCGTTGCAACGAAAGCATTTATTAAAATTTTGCAATTTTGACAGGCAATACTACTTTTGTGAATGAATCTTATATTATTAATTTTTATCTGACTTTGTTTAATCTTCTAAATACCCATTTTTATTAATTCGAAATATCTATTCTTTTGGCATTACATTAAACATTAGAATACGATTGTTTGACTAATTAATATCGTGCAATTATTTTTATTCAAATGTTTTGCATGCCAGCTCCTGGCGTAACATATAATGCCACATAATCACAATCAATACTTTCTTTCTAAATATTTTAAAATGGTTTCTTTAGCACCTAAAAATGTTAATCAGTTAATCAACCAACAAAAAAAAGGCTTTTTCTTGATCTTCACTTTACACGAATAAGGTTATGGTAGTTTAAATGAGCCAGTAAAACACACCAGCATCTAACTTCCCCACATTATAACTCGGTCGTATATCAACGTGCGCGTACGCAGTGTACGGTAGCGACAAGGCGACAACGCGACAGCGCGAGCCCGTGTCGCGTGTCGTGGCGACATGTAGCTACCTTATACGCAATGAATGGAGAATGTGCGTGCGCACTTAAACGGAGTAAGGTGATGTAATTAGAAAAGTTGCGTTTTGTTTTTTATTTCTGTGGAAGGTCGATGGCTTGTGTGAAAACAGGAATAGGTGGCATTCTCGCCATAGGTACAATAATTTAAATAATAAAATACTCATGCGCTGACTATAGAAACTCTTTGAAATTATGTATGTTGTCGAGTACCTACTTAACTACATAAAAATATTGTTACAGTTAGACATAATATCACTCCATCACGCCTGGAGGTCTACTCCCTAAGCACGAAGTCCGTGGTTTCGGCCTTAGTTACGAGCGTTTCCTACTCCCTATCACCTACGGACATACCATTATTTCGGGGCTCGAACTAAGAATGGATGACAACACGATTTGACAGTCGTCCCTACTATCGATGTGTTTTTGCCCGTCCGAAAAGTTGAACTTGACACTTGTTTTGTTCACTCCTACGTTTCGGGCTACTTTCGGACGGTTGACTAACTTTGTTGACGGACTTAGGGAGTAGGCCCCCTGTATTCCCCCCGTAGGGTTGAGCAGAAATGTACCCTCATTTCGTGGTTATGTTTAAGTCCTATATAATATGGAGCGAGTCTACTGTCATCAACCAGGCACAAATCCAGACTCTGGGCTGCTACTGAGAAATTCCATAACACTTTGCCCGACCTGGGGATCGAACCCAGGACCTGCCTACCTACCAAGAGATCTAGTGCGCCAAAAATAGTTCGGTGCCATTTTGGATTCCATGAGGAGGTACGTATTGTCATCTAAAAAATATGATCAAAGTTTTGTTTATGTATAAATGGTTGTAGAGTTTTCAATGTATAACTGTAACGAATAATTGATTGCCAAGATAATGATGAAAGCTGCTTAATGAGAAATAATTGATTGCACGTACCAGTACCTATACCAAAATATAATATATTATATGTACCAAACAGCTGTTTTTTTAAATAAAATTCCTAAATCTTATCCTGTAACAGTCCCACTGCAAGTCTGCAAGCCTTTCTTACATATAAGAAACGCTCAGCTGTCGCGTTTGCGATCACTTGTCCAACGAGGAAACAATCATAATATCAACAACAATCACATGGGCCTAAAACCATCATTCTAAGCAGTTTACGATGGCGCGAAGGTTACATCGGCAAAAATCTCGTAGGTATTTTACTTGTTTTCATTAATACCATAAATATTTTATAACGGAAACATTTTCTTAAATTGCTTGTTCCAGTTCAAGAAATCAAGGTTAATGTGTCAGTTACCATAAATCTTAAGAGTAATAAATATTAAATAGACCATTAGGAGACACGGTCTTTGAACAAATTACCACAACTAGCATGAACATGAACAGTTCCATACTAAAAACACGAAGGTGCGTACACTATTTTCTAACTAGCGTCATTCAGCATAAATATTAATACAGATAACATAACATATATTTTCTAGCAACACGCCTACGTTACAGAATCTATAGTAAATCATTAAAGAACGTGCCAATGCCTCCCAGCCTCACTTACAACCGATAAGGTAATAAAACTCATTCACACGTTCGTCAACTTAATAGATGCCTTATTAAAAACGCACTGCACGAATTGAATCGATTCACTTTACTCGGCCCGCGAATCGATTTATTCACCGATGTTCTCGATTCAAATTAATATTGGCAGCTGCGTTTACGCGCCAAGTACGTTTGATTTAAGTTCCAGTTTTCCAATATTTAAATTTATTCGTGTCCCATTTTGAAAATGTTTATTTCCTATGTTATACTTCAGCGGTTGTATGATTTATTCCGAATAGATGTGTATTTAATTGATTATTAATAGGTTTTAGTTAAATACTGGTTCACTAAGGAAATTCCAGTATCTACTACTCCTACATCAATTAAGTCAAGTGATACATGATACTCTTAATGGTTGTATTTGTTCGACAATCCAGCATTAATTGCTTTATTTAATTTGCAACACTGAATTAACAGCTGTTTCTTAACTGCGTAAGTCCTCATAGCCAACGAAGAAGTTGAAGCATTAGTAGTGCTAAAAGTCGCCTGTGCTCTGTGATTGTTGTGGTAGATAAATGAAGTCTTAGCTATTTAATAAGGTTACTTTCATTGCATCTCTCTTCGACGGCCAACATAGGTTGGGGATCAATATATTTGATTGAAAAGATACTTGAAACAGTTTTCAAGAAGGTAGTTTCGTACTACTTACTACTCAGGTTAACCCGTACAAGACTGAAGGAAATTCTCATTCGTGAATTTCTCTACAAATATTCATCATCATCAATTATCAGCCATCAGTCTGCCTAGCTTTTTCTATCATTGTTCGATTCATCTTCAAGACCAGAAGATCAAAGTCACACCAGTGGTGTGGTTATCCAAGTTAAGTTATTTACGCGAAACGTCTGCCAATTGCCCTCTGCAACTTGGGTAAGTCGACGTATCCTACGGAAAAAGAGAATTGTAGAAGAGATACATCGTAGAGATTCAGGCAATGCCGACGGCATTCGGAAATAGGCATTCATATGATATCCGGGAACGACGGCATAACGTGTTCCCAGGGGCACGAACGAATTTTTATGTGTGGGTAAAGACATTCACGTAAAAAAGATCGCAGCAATGCTGCTTATAAAACGTTTCACAGAAAATAAAATACAATAATGATGTCTTGTTTGAGTTGAAACAACACATTGATGATTTTGCAACATCTCGTTGTGCTGAAAAGGTTAATCTTATAAATAATATCTAATCTGGCTCAAACACCAACAATAAATCAGGCTGTTTAGCCCATATTCTCGTTCGGCTCCGGCATTCCATCCCATTAACATTTAACAATGTATGAGAAATAGTATCGGTTAGGCCACATAAGTACGCATGCGATTTATTTAGCAATTGAGTGTAGCCACTTAAAGGAATCACAGCGCGGAGAAGCAACAAATTGAACAGGGTTGGCAATTACTGAAGACAATGCGTGCGTGAGAGTCGGGCGCCGCGCACGCAGCTCGCGAATTAGACTCGTTATCTGGACCCGGGTAATTAGGGAACGTTTCCCACGCGCGAACCCTAACACTCACAGGTGGACTTAGACTTGTTTTTGTTCGAGTTCGTTCAGGTTGAATAGTTAAAGGAATTTGTCACTGTTATGGCCGTTGTAATTGATCGCATGTAAGTTAACAATATCTGCAGATGTCCTACCCCATGAATGTCATGAGTCATAACAATCTTCTTCGTGATCTTCAGAGAGTCAATTAAACAGTTTTTTCAGAGTTGTTACGAGTGTTTTTGGGTCCACCAGTTTACGAATAAGAGCGAGCTTGCCGCGGTCAGTCCATAGATGGGTGATCGTTCGTTAGACATTAAGACTCCTCCGTGCCTCGGAGAACACGTTAAGCTGTCGGTCCCGGGTGTCATACGAATACCTATGACAGTCGTTGTAGGACAGAAACCCGCAAGTCTGACAACCGGTCTTACCTTAGGAAATCGGCATTGCATTGGTTGCGGATGTCTGATGGCAGTCGCTCCGTGTAAAGTACTGGTATTTTGCCAAATCTGGTTAGACTGTAAGCTGACCCCAACATAGTTGGGAAAAGGCTAGGCAGCACAGCTTGTGAATAAGTCTCGTTATTTGGACTCTCATGAACCCTCACAGCTGGACTTACGGCTTATTTTTGTTCGTTCAGGTTAAATAGTTACAGGAATTTGTCGCTATTAGGGCCGTTGTAATCGATCGCATAGAACAATATTGGAACATGTGCTGCGCTAAAACATCTTTCTGCGTGTGCTGTCGCCAAAGAGCCGACTAAAGAGTTTTGTCAAGCATATGAGGAATATATTTGTCTAGAGTAGTTCCGAGATTAGGACCCGGATAATTATAATATAGATATTAGAATATTGAGGATCGTTTCCGAAGTGCGAAATCCTCAAATGAAGTTCACATAACCCTGACCATTTTCGCCGATCGAGATTTTAGCAATGTGATATTTTCATGAATATAACATCTAGGTGCGATTTGGAAATATGCATGTATAATCAGAGATTAAAGAAGAGTTACGGTATAATCTCAAACCTCCTTTCCTCTCTTTTCGGATTCCTAGGGACCTGAATTGTAAAAAATATTTTCTGCAATAAGTTGCTCTGTTCGATTCAGAATACAAACTATCTCACATTTATGCAATATTTTCACGAGCGCATGAAATTACAATAGAAGCACCATATTGGTGCGGAAAGCTCAAAAGCTATGTTAGGTGCGCAAGCGCAGGGCGTTACGCCCCCAGGCGGCTGATGAAGACATCACGCGGCACGCCAATTGATTAGTCGCGCAACGGTCGGCGATGTGAGCGGACGTGTTATTATGCGACGTTAGACACGCGTCCCCGTTACGGGGATGATGCCACAACGTATGAGAACCATGCTAATTCGACAAGTTTGCAATTTGCATACATTTTCGATGAACTACAACCGTTAAATACTGACATTGTTTTTGAACAGTTTATGTTCACTAATTTTAGTGTTGGCTTTTAGGTCAGATTAATGTTTATTATAAAACGTTTCCGTTTAACTTACGGGTCAAGTAAAGCGGGTCTGCTTTAATCTGCATTTGATTCAGTTCATATAATAGGCACTTAAAACCTTTAAACGAATAAATGTCCATGTATAATTATATTATAATATAGAGCAGCATTGGAATAAATCGCGATTCTCAGACAATTCTCAAACATAAAGAGCTTCTAAAACCCTATTTATTCAACCTCTATTATAAAGTACGAAACTTAAACGCAAACAAGTGGGAACGGTCTAACCAAAGATATAAACTCATTTAACTAGCCGAGGAAACAGTTCAATAGGGAATTATTGCTCGAATTACGGAGTCTAATCGATAGTCGCACGCATTCGCGGATAGCCATAGAAACTGCGTCAATCGCGTTCAGCGGGAACCTTTACGTACGTAATTAAGCCTTTAAGGATGCAATACATCCCATCTACTGATAATTAAGGAGTTCAACAAACGAACAGTATTTTGCTGGCGACATTTACTACGATAGGAAGATAAGAGAGAAGGTTGGATAATACTACATTGTTGGTAATTGACAGTTCCTCGCTAGAGCATGAATTAGTAGGACGCGCGAAATGTGGTATTAGGTATCGTTTAGATGCCACTTATTGGTGATGTAATGAACAGCCAATAATATGATGTTGTTACAAGTATTTCAGGCAAGTGCGTGAGGGATAGTATTAGTAGATTGCCAATGACTAATAGGCTATTTTGGAATTTTCTAACCTATTTTGTCTGTCATAATCACTTGAATTGCATAACACGATCGCAATCGGAATAGCTTTGAGTTTGACAGTTTATGTCCATTGGGCCGTATGTTTTGACGCAATGAAAGTCGTTGTATCGTCAAAATGAAAATTAGTGCTAGGCAATTAGAGTGCTGGTAGGAATAGAACATTACAAATACCACAGAGTTTAGTCTATAAACAGTAGAATTGGTAATGTGTGAAGGTTCTTGCAACAAAGTGAATCGCGTGCTTCCTGATATACGGTAGACGCATGTGAGTTTTATTCAGCTTAACACATTGGAGTCTACCACACTTTTCATAGTGCTTATATGTCATGCCGCCAAACATATTGCTAGTGGACCTTCCAGGAGGGTCCACGGCATTACCTTTGCGCTAAGAGTGAACCCTCGAGGAGGGTTCCTGGCATTAGGTTAAAAACCGTATAAATACGCTACTACGTCGTAAAATAGGTGTTTGCTTCTTTCATGACGGTGCATTTTCCAAGAAAAACCTACATTAAAATGAGCTCTCCACGAGGGCACCCGGCACTGAACGAGTTAAAGCGTCATTGCCTCAGTATATTAAAGTACCCATGATGCCGTCCGATGTCTAAAAGGCCGTCTAGTGAGTAAACCTAATTTTGAGTTACCAGCAAAAACGTGGAAAATGTTGTCCCTAGAAAATTCTGAAGACGTAGAGATGTTTTTTTATACCAAATTATTGGCCTACTTTAAGCTCATTGTATAACTTTTAATGAGTTACAGGGCTAAAATTGTTTTTAAAATTAAAGTTTTTGTTTTTTAGTCATGGTTTCTGTACTGAAATGTGACCATCAACAATATGGTATGGTAATGCCTCAGGATCTCGTAACTGACAAATGATAGAAAAATACGGACAAGACTGATCGATAGAGAAAAAGTTGCGCTTTTACTTAGTTTTTAAAACTCAAATTTGACAAAATGTCACTAACTGTCTTTTATGGGGTGTCCTGCGTAAGCGATAAACGCGATGCGACGCGATGCCGCGAACGCGATCAAAACAATGGCATTCTCTGCTGGCAGCCTATGTAGCAGTCTGCGGCGAGACGCGACGTTACGTGTATTTTCATCGCGTCGTGTCGCCTGGCGTCGCATCGCGTCGCGTTTGTCGCTTACGCAGGACACCCCGTTTAGGGTTACCATCCGTCCGGATTTTCCGGACATGTCCGGACTTTCAGCCTTTCATCCGGACTTTGTCCGGCTTTTTAATTTGTCCGGATTTTTGGGTTACATGGAAAAAAATTAAATTAATGTTTAATTTTCGCATTAAATTACTTAAAAATAAAACGAGTATTAAATCAGTTATCAATCTTTATTAAACTACATACAACTAGTTAATCAGTCTCATCTCAATTTAAAACAATCAATTATTTCATTTTGTGACAAAAATGTCTGGACTTTTTTTGAAATGTCCGGACTTTTTGGCAAATGTCCAGCTTTTTGTCCGGACTTTTCAAATTTCGAAATGGTAACCCTAACCCCGTTAGAAATGGGACGGCAGCATGCATACCAAGCGCACCACCTAACACGCACGCATCGTGTGTTTAGATTCCGGCAAGCATCATGAGAACGCATGCATCAATGTGTATTCTTTCTCTACTCCGTGGTATGTACCCTAAGGGTTAAAATACAGTAATATAGAGGTGTGCATAAAGGCTTGGCAACCACCTTTTTTATTGGAATCAATTATTCACTAAACAGTCCAACTGTTCGCATGACCTGCAGTTTAAATTTATGTTCATTAATTACATATCTAGACAAATTGCATAATAATTTTAAGTTAAAATGTAAATATATAAACAAGCTTTTCGATTCAAAATGTAGAATGGTAAAGCAATAAAATATTTAGTGCCCATTCTGTGTTAATGTCTATCTTAATAAAATTATACTCGTAAGTTCAAAATCCAGGCGATTTAGTCTGAAAGATAAAATTGATTCGGGCTATATTTGGTTTGTGAATAGGGTATAGATTTGTGTATAGACTCAATTAATTTATTCACTTGAATAGAATACAATATTGGTTTATTTCCATTTGACTATTATTTTTTTATTAGAAATCTCGAAACTGTTACCTGTATACTTGTTTTAACAAGCAATAGTGTAAGGCTGAAGTCAGACGAGCGTAATTTACGCGGCTCAAAATGAGTCGCCATAATTTTTTAGAAGGATTTACTTACTAAATCCTTCTAAAAAATTACGCAGACTCATTTTGCGCACAATCACGCTCGTCTGGCTCGGCGTAATTTTATCGAAGGATTTACTTATTAAAAATATTTAATAAAATGTCCAAGTTATGACGACTTAAAAAAAAAAAAAAAAACATTTATTTCAGGTAATAACCCATAGTGCACACAAAAATTACAAATAATACAAGCAAGTTAAATTAAATTGGATTAACTTGAATTAAAAATAATTACGCAATACAAATCAATTTAAAATTGCTCACAAGACAGAGACAACACTGCTACCACATGACGTCATACCTTAAAAACTTCATAGTGACTTGTTATCACTCTGTTCAACATCCGTTTCACGTGACAAGGATTTAAAATGCATCCGCAACAAACATTTTTTTTTGTTTTTTTTTGGTTTATCTAGCACACACCACTCCTCTTCTTACACTCTACATACACACATATTTGCATCGGGGGTTAAACATTAATTTTAAATAATGCATAATTCAATTCAATCCAAGAATCCCGTCTTTTTTTTTAATTAATCATTTTAAGGAGTCGCTTCCATACTATACACCCGACTAGTTATGCATTCTCAGTGTTCCAAAGTGTGTAAAAAAAAAACGGGTTTCCCCGTTTTTTTTTTACAAAAAAACTCTTTTAAGAAGCCGCTTCCATACTTTCGTTTCGTAGCTAAAAATTCACTTTATGTAAATATGCTTCCGAATATCCGATCCCTATTTATAACTTTCGTGAGACACATTCATATTTATGATTAGTTACGGTTTACTCACGTGCATTTTTCGGGATTGCTCGACTAGTTTCGGGACCCAAACGGAGCCCTTAATTATGAGCTGAACACGCGGTGAGTTCGCGAGTCGAACAATCCGAAACTAGTCGGGCAATCCCGAAAAATGCACGTGAGTAAACCGTAACTAATCATAAATATGATTTTATTTATTTTTTCACATACCGTGTTCTTCCTATACTTTCCATAAAATAATACTAAATTGTTGTACACACGGCTACACATCAAGCTATACATTTCCAGTTTACACTGACCTCTCACTGTAAGGAAATCCTATGTAATGCGCGATCAGCTTATACTGGAAATGTATAGCTTGATCTGTAGCCGTGTGTACATCTATATAAGGTTAGTCAGAAAGGGGGTACTAATCCCACTTATAGTATCACTGATGACGGTTTCAATGCAAGTGTTAAAATTTTAAAATTCGATAGTTTTTATTTCCATGAAAAATATTTTTTATTTTAGTTTTTTCAAAAATTCTTCGTTCCTACTTTACTTACGAATTCAGAAAATGGAGCTTCTAATTTTTGACCCCAAATATGACCTAAAATGTAAACACAGCTGATCATAGCTGAGGATAGATAGACTTTAGCAATTTTTTTTTTGTAATTTTTGAACAGCTATTTCTCTTGAACTATTGACTTTTGGAAAAAGTGGTTGAACAAAAGTTACTCATTATTATGAGTACTTTAACACCTTTTCGGATTAGTACCCCCTTTCTGACTAACCTTGTATACATAAAAGGAGAAACTGACTGACTGACTGACTGATCTATCAACGCGCAGCCTAAACCGCTGGGGTTAGAAACTTGAAAATTTTACAGTAGGTTCCTTTCGTAACGTAAGCATCCACCAAGAAGGGATTTTTCGAAATTCAACCCCTAAGGGGGTGAAATAGGGGATTTAAGTTTTTATGTAAGTTCGTCATTTTTGAAGTAAGACGCATGAAATTAAATATTAAGGTTTCTGGTTAGAAATAAAGCTACACGTGTTTGAGCGTTTTTGAAAATTCAACCCCTAAGGGGGTGAAATAAGTTCTGAAAGTTTGTATGAGAAATCTGTTACTTTAGAAGGAAGAAGCATGGAATTAAAAATGTAGGCTCTTGGTGAGAAATAAATATACACGTGTTTGAGGGTTTTTGGAAATTCTACCCGTAAGTGGTGAAATAGGGGATGAAAGATTTTTTTGATTTTTTAACTGCACCTAACAAGGGGCTTAACGAGGGCTCAAAATTTCACGCAAGCGGAGCTGCGGGCAAAAGCTAGTCTTTAATAATCGTCGAATACTTGGGTTACCCTATTCCTGATATTGCAAAGTTCTCATACAAATAACTATTTGTGTACAAGTCTGGGCATAGCGTGCCTGGACCCATTTGCGACAGAACACCGCGGGCGCACCGCCTCGAGGTTTGAGCCTAACGTTGGAGAACATCCAGCTAAGCGTATTAATTGCCTACATAAATGATTTTAATGCGAGACATTAGTCTAGGCACTTAATAAAATCTTGTTTTATGCTATATTCCGCGTGAATTATTGTTTTTATTTGTTGTTGTTTCTGCATAATTGTAATGTTTTAGGGTTCCGTACCAAAATGGTAAAAAAGGAATCCTTTTAGTGCGACTTCGTCCGTCCCACAGTTCGTCTGTCACAGCTGCTTATTTAAGAAACTACGAGTAATAAAGCTATCGACTTACAATTTGGAATAGTTTCAAATAATGCTTGTCCATCTATATTGCAAGTAAAAGAATTGAAAAACTATTTTTATTTTCATTGCAATAGGAACAGAAGCGGGGGCTTGACATTTTAAAATGGGTTTACTAAGCCAAGTGTGGTTTCATATGAAAAAGCTTCATTTGCATCTTATAAAACATATTTTAATTTTCATTTATGCCTCATAGTTTCTGACTTATGATGAAAAATATCTGCAAAATGAAAAATATCTCCCTTTATCTCCGATGTTTACTAAGCGAAAAATCTGTAATAGGTAAATCGAGGTACTAGAGGTTTAGGTAAATATGACAGGATAATTAAACGATGTCTATTACCCGCTCAGTTTTTTAGAAATCAGTAAAATCAAACAAATTTTAGAGGAGCTGTTCCAAAAACAAAAAAAAAACCAAGGTACAGAACCATCGGTGCTTCAGTCCGGCTCGAACTTGGCCGTCTTTTTTTTAAAGTCAAGTTTTTATTTTGACTATCTAGTCGTGTTTGCGAGGCTGGGATGGACAAAAGAGGAGGCTTTTGTTTAACAGCACAGGGACAGTAAAAAGGCTAGTAAAAAAGTTTTTCTTAATAAGTCAGGACATAATAATATGTTTTCAAAAATTAAATATCAAGACTTGGCACACGAGGTTGTCGCCATGTGGGACGTTGATTCAGCAGTTATTGTGCCGATGGCCGTTACGGCCAATCGTTTAATAGCCAAGAGCCTCGACCAACATCTAAAGAGGCTCTCGTTGGGCAGCTGGATCAAGGGCCTGATACAAAAAGCGGTTCTCCTGGACACGGCGCGTATTGTTAGGAAGTTCCTCTCTCTGAGGCCCTGACCACCGGTAGCTTGGACCCTGTTCCCGATGCCGGTGGGCTACAATTTTATATATATTTTTTATAACGAAATATTTAAAATGTAATTTATATGTTTAAAAATGAATAAAGAATATGCTTTCTAACAGGAATCTGACAATTCTAATAATTAGAAAACTAGAAGCCTATGCCTTCCGATATGTTTAAAGAGTCAGAAACAGTTCATTCACCGTTCATTATTATTATAGTAATACAACACATTTCACAATAATACCTACTTTGTCGTCTATATCCTGGTAAGAGTACATAATGTTTTTATCATGTAATTGACTTGCAATTGAACTAACAAGACACATGACGTATCCTTGCTAGTCAGTCGGCCAGTCAATCAGTCGGCTAACTATAAAAGTTAACAAAGGTCGTAATGTTTCAACGAGAAAAATATCCATACAGGGTGTAAAAGATTTTCTATAATTCCTTCAAACCGCGCGTTCTACTGGTGAAAAAGATTGACCAAGCACGAGATTCTACCAAAAAAGCAAAAAAAACGTCTTCGTTTTATCTTTCCGAGTCATTTAAGCGCCCCAAGTTAACTGTCTGCACAGAGCGCTATCGTGCTAGTTGTGCCCGACAGCTGTGTTACCGTGCTTTCATTCATTTATGCATGGCATCGAAATGTTCTATCTATAAAACTAGTTCACCGCAAAAAAAAACTTTTCAAGCAATTTAGATAACAGCACTTACGTTTTCGTGCTAGTTGTGCCCGACAGCTGTGTTACCGTGCTTTCATTCATTTATGCATGGCATCGAAATGTTCTATCTATAAAACTAGTTCACCGCAAAAAAAAAACTTTTCAAGCAATTTAGATAACAGCACTTACGTTTTTTTTTTAATTTTGCTTTTTTCTTTTTATTAGCTGTATCCCTTGCGGGGTAATCTATACCAGTAATAGATCATATGGTTTTAAGGAACTACACGAATTCGTTTACACAATGTATAGTAACGCTTACGCATAGGTTAGCATTAAAATAAATTCCCTTGCAAAATCACTGAGTTTATTACATAAGCAGTAATAATAAACAAGGGCCAATTGGTATAAATTAAGCGGAGCTCGACAGTCGCGTTTACACCGACGTTTGTGAATATTGAAACTAAATCATTTCAACGTGACCCAAGCTATAGTTTGTGCGTTCGAAATTCAAATCATGAAAATTCATTATCTCGAATTCCATTGCAGTTTTTACAAAGCTGTTACGTTTTGCAGTGAATTAAACCAGCAATGAATGGTGCTACACAATTTCGAAATTAAGGGAGAATTCACACGTACCACATCGCAGCGACAAAAAGTGGTCACGCACTGGTTACGTGTGAATAGTGTCGCTGCATCTTCTTGCAGTTGCGTTGTGGTAACTACAAAATGTCGATGTGGTTGCGTTGTCGCTAGTAGTTGCGGTTACGTTGTGGCTAGTGGTCGACGCAACGTTTGCGAGGTGGCTGGCCGCTAGTGCGCGGTGTCGCTGGTGGTTGCGCTGTGGTTGTGATGTGGTCGATATCGCCCTCACGGTTGAATTTGGCGACAAAATGTGGTCCGTTTGTATTAAACTATTCATTTTAATGTAAATTAGTGCCCGCCCACGTGTTTTTGGTTTTTTCTAATGAACTGCTGTGAGTGGTCCTTAGAGACCCCTTCTACGTAACCGGGCAGTTATTGGCGAGACCTGAAGGGTCTCCAGCCAATGGTGGGGAAGTAAAATACTTAACTTAAGCTAACTACTTGTACTACACTAACATCATGACTACCTGCAACAATAGCACTAAGGGCGACCCCTAAAGGGACTCGGACCTCGGCTTAGGTCGTTGCTGGCAGAGGCTAGGGGCCCCAGATAGCCTGATGAGGGCTGAATTATTGGTGTGACTGCGGAGTCTGAAGAGACGACCGGCTCTACGACGGGAGAGCTCGGTGGATCGTGACCGCCGGCGTCGCGATGGGCCTCGTCGGCGAGGACGGTAAGCCGGACGGTGGCGGACGCTATGTATTGTGCTGGTCGATTTACTCGCCTTCTGGAGGAGGGTAATTTCATCATCGGGCTCTAAAAGTGTGTGCCTGGGACGGTGAACTTTACTTTCCCCGCCCACGCCACGTGTTGTGGTTGTAGTTATGGTACGTGTGAAACAAGGCTAAATCTCTCGTGCCAGCCAGACATGCTATAACAAAATACAAATAACACCACTAATGAAGTTTGATTAAAAATTGATTTATTATTTTTAAATTATGTATCCGGCTAGAGGCTTGTTTGTAATTGTTAATTTATTTGATTTAGATATCACGCTTTCAGGCTGGCCAGTTAGATCTGATTCGATACGATCGTATCTAACTCGATCTATTCGATTGTTTATTAAAAACGTTTAAACATGACAAGAAAACTGCCATTATTAACAATCACTTAACGAACCGTTAACTAATTAATTAGAACTTTGATTAAATCAGGCATACAACACGTTTTTTTTCAATATTCAAGTGTTTCTTGTCAAACTTTAATTGGGTTTCATAATTCTATGCAAAATGAAAGATTATGATCTAAAATTTGAATTACATGAACTGGCTTGCGTGGGCCCTTGCCAGATAGACCCCCCACTAAATGTTGCGTAGGGGGGCCCCTCCTAGATGACCGAGTCGATCAGGATCGTCATAAGCCGATGGGTGCAAAATGACTATACTCCATTTCATATAATATTAGACAAGACCAAGGCAAGAATATCTTTTGAACCATTTCTTCAAGTAGAGTTTCAGCTCATCTTGATTGACCGTTAATGTTCATAAAAGCAGAAAAGAAATACAGGGTGTTAACGAATTCGTGTAATTCCTTAAAACCACATGATCTACTGGTGTAGATTGGCCCCGCACGGGAATTAGCCTGATTAAAAATCAAAAATATTTTTTTTATGCGGTAGGGTAAGTGATCGTATCTAAACTACCTAATAAGGAATCAGTAAACAAAAAAGTTTTTTTTTTCCAATGAAATTATTTTATGAGATTGAACATTTGGATGCCACGCATAAATGAATGAAAGCACAGAGACGCGGCTGGCAGGCACAACTAACGCAATATCGCTCTTTGCAGTAAGTTAACTCGGGGCTCTAAAATGACTCAGAAATAGAATACTAAGATTTTATTTAAATATTTTTTCAGTTGATTTTCAAAAATTCCCTTTTAGGATTAATCTGTGTCACCAGTAGATCACGCGGTTTGAAGGAATTACACGAATTCGTTTACACCCTTTATACAGCATGTCTGATTAGTCACCGTATATCCGAAAAAACATGAACTCTGCTTACATTCTGTACAACTTTTACTATGGGACAAATTCTGAATTCGTGAAAGAAAACTTCTTTTCCATACAAAATAATCAATGTTGCTAAAGAAAATGTTAGAAAGGGTGCATTTTTTTTCACGATTTCTAAATTTGTCCGATAGTAAAAGTTGTAAGGAATGATGAACTGAGTCATGCTGTATATTTCCTTGCCAAAATGGGTCTTATTTGTTTAATGTTTAAATAAAGACTCATTTGTTTTGAGGGTTTTGAGTAAAGGTTCACAGCCTCTTTCATCGAAATTGAAGTATAAGGAAAATTATTGAAACATGTTTTTCACTATGTCAAATGTGAGAAAAAATCCAGTAGTAGAGCCACTCTTTTCAAATTCAATGGAAACCAACGTCTACTAGATAGAGTCCTTATCGAGCCTTACATTTGCACTTCAGTGAAAGTATAGAGCTTTCATGCCAGTGCCTAAAAGCAAAATGTATACATCTATTTGTTAGTCACTACTTACAAATAGATGTATACATTTTGCTTTATTATTTTATTATTTATTTAGTAATAAAAAGATCGAAACAAACATACTTAAATATGTACTTTCAGCTTCTTTTTTATGTAATAGATTGGCAATCAGGCACACGTGATGGAAATCTGTTACCACCGCCTTTATGCGCCTACAACCCAAGAGGATTGCTGATGCGTTGCAAACCTTAGAGACAAAGTTGTTAAGTTTCATATGCTAGTAACTTCACAATTTTCTCAGATATTTACGATTCTTCCCAAAGGCATTTTGAGAAGAAAACCCCAAGCTTGCAATTTCCGGCTTACTCAACATAAAAAACTGTTACTTATTACGCAAGCATGTCTACATAACTCATACCAACATATTCGGCACTCAATGCTTGAGGCCTCAATCACAAGTATACTCATAACAGCGGATAATAATTGTAACAATGTTATCTATAGAAAACAAATATAGTGCGCGGGCGCAGTGACGTGTGACCGGAATGCAAGCCGCAGGGCGCGGCGAGTCAAGGTAAGGGGTCAGAGAGAAAGGCACGCCTAATGTCTGTGTTAATTTCATATTAAACTTATTAATAATCGAAGTTATTGTTTTATTTTTCTTTGTTGAAAACGAAAGTTTAAGGAAAGCGGTGCAAAGAGACCCTGAACATAGCATAAACCTATTTCTGTCCCACTGCTGGGCACGGGTCTCTTCTCACAATGGGAAGAGTTTAGGCCTTAGTCCATAACATAACCACTGAATATAGAGCTTTATTAAAAAGCAGGCCACTCTCTAGGAGTGCCATAAGAGTAAGCAAAGAGAGAGACGCAAAGAGTCAAAAGAATGGAAGATGGTTGGACGTAGCTCACGTAGCATACACATGTTCCCTTTAAACTTATGTCCCCTTATTACAAAAGATGGTCTAAGAAAAACAGAGGAGCTCGTGGCTAAATAATTACAGCCGCATAGACCGATCTTCCGGGTTAAGCCACGCTTGCCGAGGTTGGTCTGTGGATGGGTGACCATTTACCATAGCGAGTTTCCTCCGTGCCTTGGAAAGCACGTAAAGCCGTTGGTCCCGGCTGTCATTTGTAGATCTTTGACAGTCGTTACTGTTGGTCAGAAGCCAGTCTTACCAAGAGTATCGTATTACCCAGTTACTGGGTTGTGGAGGTCTGATAGGCAGTCGCTCCATGTAAAATACTGATATTCAGCTGCATCCGGTTCGACTGGAAGCCGACCCCAACATAGTTGGGAAAAAGGCTAGGCAGATGATGATGGTCTAAGAAAAACATAGGTTTTAAAATAGCCCCGTCTCTTTTTGTTATATGACATAAGAAAGTGATGGGTATATTTTAAACCCGTTTACCTTAGTTTTGGTTTAAACCATGTTTTGTAATAAGGGGGATGGAGTTCATTGAAGTGGTCTATGAGGAGAATCATAAAGCGGTGCATTGAGGCCCTGAACATAGAGCTTTATTAAAAGATAGGCCACTCTCTAGAATTGTCATAAGAAGCAAAGAGTCAAAAGTATCTACGATTGTTGGGTGTAACATGGAAATGTTACCTTAGGAAGTTTTAAAGTGGTCTATGAAGAGAATCATAAAGCGGTGCATTGAGGCCCTGAACATAGAGTTTTATTAAAAGTCGGGCCACTCTCTGAGAGTGTCATAAGTAGCAGAGTCAAAAGAATGGACGTTTGTTGGACGTAGCATGGACATGTTCCCTTAGGAAGTTAATTAAAGTGCTATATGAGCAGAATCATAAAGCGATGCACTGAGACCCTGAATCGAGCTTTATTAAAACACAGGCCATTCTCGAGTATCATAAGGCTTAAAACGCACTAGCGGCCAGCCGCAAGCGGCACGCCGTATTGCGGCTGGCCGCTAGTGCGCATATCGATTTTTACATGAAACCGCAGGATCCCAACGCACTGGCGCACGACGGCTGGCCGGACATCAGTGCGTTGAGATCCTGCGGATTCATGTAAAAATCGATGTGCGGCCTGCCGCAAGCGGCACGCCGTATTGCGGCTGGCCGCTAGTGCGTTTTAAGACTAAGAAGCAAAGTCAAGGCAATGGTCGATTGTTGGATGCAGCATGGACATGTTCTCTTAGGAAGTTAATTGAAAGGGTCTATGAGGAGGATCATAAAGCGGTGCACAGAGGCTCTGAAATAGAGCTTTATTAAACGGCCCGTCTTTTAATAAAGCACTCTTGCGAATGTCATAAGAAGCGAAGAGTCAAGATGATGGACAATTGTTGGACAGCATGGGATATGCCCCTTAGATACGTTAATTGAAGTGATATATGGTTTAGGTTTTCTTCAGTAATGTGCAGTTATCATAGGTATTGCTTTCAACATCGCCGGCCATGCAGGATGATTACAGCATACGGATTCGTAGTGGTTGTGTCTTCGGGGGAGCTTTTCGTTCAGTACTAAACATCTGCGATTTTCACGTTGCTCGTAATACATTGAGGAAAAATTGGATTTAACAAGAACTCGTGTTGTTGCAACGTATTTAACATAAGTTATTGGCACACAGGTAATAAACCAAGATGTTACAGTTCCTCTTCAAGTTAATGATTTTACCAGCGCACATTATTCTACCTAATCAATTTGTGAGATTGGTCTTAAATTATCCTTTACACGTGTATAACGTCCTGTTATTTACTACTGATTAGATTTTAAACCAACCGGCGATGTAGCAGTTAAATCATCAAATTAAATGTTCAAACGACATAGATTTATGGTTTGATTATTAAGAGATGAGCCATTTGACATTTCGCTTATAAAGTTTCGTAACGTTTACCTTCTAATTCTGAGGGTATAAACACGATACTTTACAGGTGCACTATAGCCATCAAATTCTTGGCCATAGATCATTATTTGCGAAATCTAATTAGTGAACAAACTGTTACATCGATCAATGTTTAGAGCTTCAATTTATATGGGATTCATGTTTCGGTCGGTGATGGTGGCGTAATTTGATTACGCTCTAGTTATTATTTCCGAGTTTAGGGTTAATCACATTATTATCACATCAACCTGTACCGCTACAATGAACTGTTGTTGATTGCTTGGTGGTAGGATCTATACGGTCCGCCTGGCTAGCTATCACCCTCACATAAAATTCCCGCGCCAAGTAAATTTCTGTGTTCCGTCGTGTTTATGTGAGAGCCAGAGGGGTATAGGGGATTTCCTCTATATTTCTGTTACTTGGATTCGTGTGCTCCATCTTAGACCCTGTCTGCGCTTATTATCAGGGGCGACTAGGCTCAAACGCGATCAAGTCTACTAATAATTTAAAGAAAATGACGTAAAATACCGCCATTATCATCACGTCTGGAAATTGGAATTGTGAATGCTCTATGTAATTAGCGCTCAGGGCTGCACTCTGAGTTGCCTCTTACCACGAGCTTTTTACTTTGGGCTTTTATGATTACCACAGGATTCTTTTCTTTAGAGAGCTGGTCCATCCTTGCTGACCAACACACGGCAATTAGAGTTAAAGGCGGAGTTACGATTTCAATAAACTGCGTTATGTCGACTGTTAGCGGCTCGATAGGCGCAGCGGCTGAGCCATTAGCTTCTGCGGGTTCCTCTTAGTCTTTTGCTGGCTAGGGCAATTTTTCTTTCCAGCAAATTTTTAATTGTTCCTTTTATTTAGTTGTTCCGGGTCTGGCTGTTTGTTTATTTGCGATGAATGTCTGTAAACGCACCCATGATACAGGAGACATACCTACTAGTGACGGGCAATGTTTTTGGGTCTTGGCTAGTGTTGAATACGACAGGCCATTCATGAAAATTTTAGTATTAAAAATGTCTCTACTGACTCATCATACATTGTAGCTCTGTTCGCGCGGTGGACTCGAGATGGAAGGAAAAAGCGCGCGTAACTGTAGATTTTGACACAGATATTTTTCAGCAGAACAGACAATAAAACATAAATCCTACAGCTAGTAACAAAGACAGGCGAAAAAACCCCTCGTCATTTACTACTAAACATTTATTGTTATCACAAATTTTATTACCAACAGATTAATTTTAAAATCATCGGCACCTCGCCTAGTGTTTCGGCTAGCCCCTACAAGGACTGGTAGGCGTGGTGATTGCCCACACCAATTACAAACCATGTTATTATGGTTATTCGCAATGTCATTACTGAATATAAATCAATATAATGTATTTTAAATTTTAATTTGTGGTGGCAATACCTAGCACGAATTAATTAAGTGTAACTAAAAGCCTATTATGTTGTTCCACGGTTGTTGATAACAACTTTAAAATTGTTGTAGTTATTTAGTCGTAAATTGGGAAATAAATTGTTGGAGAGAAAATTTAAGGATTTATTGCTGTTATTTGTAATGTTTTGATTGTTATTTTAATGCTTGTCTTTGTCAAGTTCTAAGATAAGAACCTCTTTAAGTAAATAATTGCTTTTTGATTGAATAATTACTGAATCAATCTGTGAAACTGACACAGGTCTTAAGACTCGGGTAAAGTTTCAAATTTGACGTAACCCAACAGTCTGATCCATCATCAAAACGGGCCCTAAAGCGTAGTTCAGACTACGCTATAATATACAGGATGAAATTATGAACAGTCGACAAACCGAAATGGAAGATTTTACTCATCACTATGAACAACTTTTACTATGAGAAAAAACATGAAATCGCGAAAAAAAAATCTGCTGTTCCCTACATTTTGACGAGTTATGCGAACATAAATGTAAGGAACAGCTGTTTTTTTTTCGCGATTTTTGGTCCCATAGTAAAAGTTGTTCATAGTGATGAGTACAATCTCTCAAATAATCAAATAATATGAGCAGTAATCAAAAAAATGCTCACAAAATAAAAAGTACTGAACCAAATTGAAATTTTTATGGGACCAAATGGCAAGTATACTGCATCGAACTAACAAAGAATCACACTAATCGGACTAGAAACCTCGGAGTAATCGGTGTACATACATAAATAAAAAAAACCGACCGAATTGAGAACCTCCTCCTTTTTTTGAAGTCGGTTAAAAATACTTCTTATTTGAATAAACTAGCATTCTCAGTTTCCGAGATTTGATTAGGTTGGTAGGTACGGATTCATTACTACAATTGAAATAAAAAATTAAAAACTACTATCGTTTCTTTAAACAACGCACATGAACACTAAATAATACTCAAACCACATAAAACCCAAACTATTTCCCTCGTTTAGTCTGGATTACTAAAGTAGTTCGCAACATGTAAAGCTCGAAGTTCGGCCAGCTGGTGACATTGTGCTTTGATCCACATTGGGACCAGTTTCAGCGCGCTACCAGCCCTATATACAGATATGTAGCTTGCATTCTACGTGTGAATAATGTTATGGTCATACTAGCGTTGCTTTTGTGAGTTGGATAGTCAAATAGGTTGCTTCGAAATATGATAAACATATTTTTTTAATACGTTGACCTAGTTTACTGTCGATGCTATGGGGTATTCTTCGAAGCGCACCAACTTTGAGCCGCACTAAAAGTATTCCTCAAAACGCACCAGAGGGTGCTAAATAAAAAAAGCTAATTAAAAATATTATAATTTTATTCCTCGAAACGCACCAACGATGAAACAGAGAAGAGCATGAAGGATTCGTAATAAATAATATCGATAGACGTTTTAAAATTCAACTGTCTTTATTGTTTATTTATTGAAACTACCAGGAAAACAGAAATGAACTAGGTACTTAAGCGACTTACTACTTAGCTCAATAATAGTAAAAATACAGGTTTTGAAATTGAATCATTTGTTGGTTTGAAAAGTACCAGGGTGACAGAAATGAACAGGAAATAGGCGCTTAAACGATCTCACTTTAGGAGGAATACCCCGATGCTATGTTTGCAGACGCAGATACCTATAAATACGCAATCAGCCCATGACAGAGCCACGGCACGGGCGTCTTCTTAAAATGATAAGGGTTTAAGCCTAAGTTCAACACGCTGGCTTGGTTGACGGATTACATACACCATCAAGAACTTAATGGCGCCTTCTCAGATGTGCAAGTTTTCGCATGATGTTTTTCTTTCATCGTTTACGCAAGTTTAATCAAATTTTGATCTGCACATGATTTGTGAAAAGTCAGAGATGCGGGCCGTGATCGAACTTATTCCCTCCTGCATGGAAGACAAGCGATTAACTGCAAGGCTAGACCCGGAACAATTATCTGTAGGAGTCGAGTCCGCGATCCGTGACGAAGAAAGTCAAGCGTCTAGCTCAAGTTTCATCCTAAATTTCCGTAGCCGTCGTAAAAAGCGAATCCCAGATTATGGTATTCATCATAAATTGCGATTAAATATAGGTTTGCCAAGCCTCCTGGAGAGGCTAATATTAAGAGCTGTGATCATCACTTGCTATGGGATTAATGTATCATCTCTGCGAGTTTTTAGATTGTATTGAAGATCGAGTGCAAAATCAACAATGAATTGTAAATAGAGTCATCTAGGCAAGATTGGTAAGTCTGTAACACTGACACAAAATACATTTAGAGGTTGGGTTAATCTCGTTCCCCATTCCAAGTATATCTCGCCAAATATAAATTGCATCATATTTAACAGCATAATTATCAATGTAAGTAACATGAAACAGAATAGCATACAAGCCGACCGACAGACAATATATATTGTCTTATGATATTTAAATGACCAAGAATTAATATGTCAACATTGCGTGCAAACCCGACCTTATGTTATTTACTTACTTATTATAATTTGCTAGATTTATCGATCCATTTACTGACCAATCAGTGGACGGAATCCTTGGAACTATTTTGTTCATATTATACATACAATATAATAAAACCGGTCATAATAAAACGGTAGGTATTTAATGTAAAAAAAACCTGCCAAATGTGTGCCGATTTAGTCAAATAAAATTCTTTAGTCTAGCCAATTTTTTTTAGCAAAATCTTGGTTGTGAAATGTTCATTCTGCTTGAAGAATCCATTAAAAACACACATTTTAAGAAAACGTTAACACTTAAGGTAGTGACAAACTGATCCCATGTATGCAACGTAGATATGCGATGCATTGTGACATCTGGGCAACTGACAATGCAAACATTTTCAATGAAAGTACTTGACTAAGAAACATACTTGTTACACGTTGCATTGCATATGACAAGAGTGTTTCTAAATCATTTATTTTCATAGAAAATGTTTGTATTGTCAGTTGCCCAGATGTCATAATGCATCGCATACGTTGTATGCGTAGGATCAGTTTGTCTCTACCTTTATTCTTCAATTGATTTTTTTTTCTAAGAATCAGTTAATTGTTTTCACGATCAAAGGTTTGTTTATCTTTTATAAAAAATTTAAATGGCTTGTATAAATAGATACTTTTCCTAAGATGGCTATGGACACTTTCGTATCTTTTCCAGTTATCTATTCCGAAACATTTTTGATTTTATTTTGCTTTCATGGCTCAGCATAACAAACCTCTCATCCTATAAAAGCTTTCAAAGGTAAAATTGCTTCAGTCTTTTCAATGGACATTACGAAAGTCATTACGAAAAGCTACGATTGGCACATGTAAAAACCATCTTTTTCGGACATATGAATTATAAATATTAATTTTTAGAATACACTTTTTTGCTTCCAATGAGGCTTTACAATATTTTCCGCGACATAGCTAATATTTTTTTTCTGAACCTGCTATAATAATTATGTTGATTATAATAATTGACATAAATTCCTACACAATGACAGACAAGTCCGTAAAACTGTACAACTGTTGTACAAAACACCTACGATGTTAAGTTATTGCACAATTTGTGTATAAACTAATTTATGGCGTGTTTTCTGTTGTGCTGACAACATTGCCCTAATAAGCGCAAGGATATAAACTTTATGAGTAGGTATTTTACACCTATGCACCGCATAGCTATAGCTTCTAATAAGTGGAGGGGTGACGTCAGAAGCGATAAAGGGATCTTAATGATCTTATAGTTGAATAGGCACCAGTATAGAAAATATTTAGAGCGTTATAACAGGATTGCCTATTCTGCAATAAAATTATCTCCTTTAATGCCCGGTGCAAACTGAATCCGAAGCACACTGAATAACCATAGGTGTATATTTATTATTACGTAGGTAATGATTTTCTTGAGTGATATTCATGCTGAAGGATTTTAAACGGTTTACTTCATCTGTACCTATATTTCGGGAAGGCCCGACTAGTTTCGGACTCAAGCAGAACCCTTATTCATTTCGGCTACCAACATCGCCGCGTGAAGATCTCATGAATAAAGGTCCCGGTCACTTCATGCACTGATCTTGGCTTATATGAACATACTCAATATTGTCCCTCTTGTGATTTTTAGAACGAAGATTTAGGGTGGTGCATTTACGCTGTCTCCAGCTCGTCGACTTGGATACTGTGCGGTGAACAACTTTGTTTTCTGACCCATCCAAAGCGCGATGTTTCTTACATTGAACGAATAGAGACAGCGGCTTCGGATCAGCGGTTTCGGATGGGTGAGAAAAAAAAATTGATCACCTTACTTCGTAGAATGTTCTGCCTAGCCTTTTCCCAACTACAATACGGCCGACGTATCTTGGCGAGTCTGAAGTTAGCTGATTAGCTGCGCAGTAGACAATTTCGTTTCTAAAAGATTCATTGCGCAGCCAAACAACTAACTTCAGACTCGACAAGATACGTCGGCCGTATTGTATGTTGGGGTCAGTCTCAGTCTAACCAGATGCTGCTGAATACCAGTATTTTACACAGAGCGACTGCCATCAGACCTCCACAATCCAGTGACTGGGCAATACCGATATCCTAATGTCAGAGCGGTTGTCACACTCGGGCTTCTGACTAGCTGTTACGACTGTCATAGGTATTCGTATGACACCCGGTATCGATAGTTTAACGTGCTATCCGAGGCTCGGAGGGGTCTCGATGTGAAACGAACGGTCACCCATCCACGGACTGACCGCGGCAAGCGCAGATTAACCTTGCAAAATACGTAATTATAAAATAATCCATACATTTTCCATTCATTTTGTCGAAATATCAAAGAAATCAAACGAAATAAACAACATTTAATAAATCTATGAAAATAGTACCAGGATAACATAAACATGCAGTAGTGTGTTACGAATAGTCTCCCCCCATTCACGGATGGACTACGAGTAACAGCGATTACGCACTGCATCCGATCCGGATCCGTGAAAGTAAGAATATAAAAAACTCGGACCGAATTCGGATATTGCTTTGCGCACTGCATCCGATCCGAATACGTGAAAATACGAATCTAGACTCTAAAAAACTCGGACCGAATTCGGATATCGCTTACGCACTTATCCGATCTCTGATCCAAATTCAAACAATTCAGGGGCCATCTTTGGCATATCCATTTGGCGTCCGATTTGAATCCGAGGTAATGCGAAAGCGTTCATACAAACGGTACTACGGCGACTTCGGTCCGTCAATTTTTCTTCCCAATTGAAAACTCATGCATGACGGAGAGAAATCGGATGACGGAAGTCGGATCTAGTGCGTAAACTACCATACAAATAGTTCTGTGACTACTTCGGACCGTATTTTCTCGGATTCAGATCGGATGCAGTGCGTAACCGCTCTTACGATGCGCGGTTGTCAATTCCTCGTAAATACCTTATAGAATATGCGGAACTAAAATATATAGCGAAGTCTTATTAACAACAGTCTATCGGCCAGTACATAACACCTCGAATATCAACAGGAATTCTATTCACTACAACCGGCCCAGTTGTAATTCAGTTAGCCAAACAAAACGCTGTATTAGTCATATGGTCTATTGTCCATAGCTGTCGTTCGCGTCGCTTTATCTTAATTGACTGCAATTTGATTTAGTGGCGCAACTGTTTGCAAACTTACATTTGCTATAAGACAACACCTATATACCAAACAAATTTATTGCCGAATATATTTTAGCAGCAGCATGTATAACTTTGTGTTTTAACGCACGCGCCAATCTAATACTTCGATTCGAAAAATATCTGTCATTCAAATTTCAATCGTATATCTATACAGGTAGAGATTTAGTTTGTTAGTGCTGTGGGAATTTATGAGGTTGTCAAAAGGCATTGTGTGAGCAACGCCTAAGGGGACAAGTTATGTCACACAGTTATTTCTTGTACAACACGTCTGGTAGGAAAGTAACAAGGATATAAGATCTGTATCTCGCCATATGGAATTTGATTGAGGTTCAGGGGGCATGCTATTAATATGAGTACAAGTTCGAGCTCCAATTTTGGTTCTATTGAATTTATAATAGGTGCAATGGAACATTGAATCAGTTGTATTGTGAAATTAGAGTAGATCCACGTACGATTTTGATTTGATTTTGGAACGATATTCAAAATTACCTCATTTTTCTATTAGTATTAGGCTAGGTGGCGAGCCAATTGCCATTTTTCAAGCACATATATTATGCTGTCAGGTTCATCGCCTCTTACGACTCGCTTGCACGGAAATGGAGGGGAAATGTATTCTTAACGGATTAATTATACGGATATAGAGGAGAAATGTGGTTGTATAGACTCTTAGAATAGGAGATCACCTCTGCTTACCGCTTTGGAGATTACAGCCTACAGGCACGAGTGTATACATGTATAGTGTGAGTCTTCATAATGTGCACATATACTGTGTCAACGTAAACATCATTTGGCGATGCTTGGGGGAGGCGTATGACCAGCAGTGGATGTCTTTCGGCTGAATGATGATGATGATGAGGCATAATTATATGGACAGGACCCACAAAAAAAAAACTAAAAAAATAATCTTGGTTTACAATTGTAGAGAAAAACAGAAAGAAACAGATTTTTCGTAAATTCTTTCTTATTTTTAAGTTATTTACAACCATAACTGTTTTTGTTTAAACATGATAGACTGCTTGGTTCAAAAATTACAATATAAAAAGTTAACGTCTACAAAACCATATTTCCTTTTTTGTATTTCTTTTTAAATTTATTTTCTTTCGGTATGTCCAGTTTCCCCAATTTCATTATTATTATGTTATTATTCTCTTGATGAGTTTCTGAATGACAAATCTTTGTAATCTATTAATACCGTATCTGAATTTGTAATTTAATGTGCACTTTTAGAGACTCACTCCTGTATGTGTGTTTTCGATCTAAATATTTTGTTGATCGTTAATGGCGCATACTAGTTCACTAGACTAAAATATTCGTGTTGTTTGGTAGTAGGCCTCCAAAAGGCATGTCAGTATATCAGTAAATGACTGAATGAAGTGTGCACAGTTCGTTCCTTGATCTTTATCAGTAGAGTTGGTTTAGCAAATGAAACTTGTCAGCAAATAAATTTATCACGAGTGATACGATAAGATTGGTACCCCTGTTTATTAACTGCCTGTTCGCTGTATAATATAAATATAAATGGATACTGGTTTTGGACTATTTGATGATTCATTCATATGTCAAAGATCGTGAGAAATTAATCTGAATTTGGTTAAGCATAATTAGCCCAATACTGTTCCACTGCTGGGCATGGGCATCTTCTCAGGATGAGTTGGGCTTAGACATTAGTCCATCACGCTGGCCTGGTTTGGAATTGGGTTATAAGAGAAATAACATCAAACTTAATTTACACTTGTTTCGTAAGGAATTTAAAATGTATCGGCTTGAAAGAATCTCCTTCTTCTTTTGCCTTGTCCCATTTATCTGGGGTCGGCTCTCCTTGTCTACCTTTTCCATTTATGTCGATCCAGAGCCGTTGCGGTGTCTATTTCGCTCTCCTTTAGATCTTTCTGGACTGTTGTCAGCCAGGTAGCGACAACCGTCGCCACCTGGCGGAAAGAATCTCCGACAAATCTTTATTAAAAAAAAAATGATCTGTAAGTTTTAAGTTTCCCCATTAGAAGATTAGAAGGAAGATTTTCCTAGGAATACTCACTCGTTCCAGTGCTTGATGCCTATCAAATATTTATAACACGGAACGTAATGAAAATTGTGACAGGAAAAATGGAGGATGAACGTTGAAAATAATAAAAACACGTAGAAAACTATTTTATGGGTATTTTGACATCGCTAGTCATTCAATATTATAATTGTTAGTAACATCTTCCTAAATTAAAGATATTATTTATGCTAGTTTCCACAATCTTGTATTTGCTGAGTTACAATTTGGCACTCCAGGGGGTCTACTCGCTAAGCACGAAGTCCGTGGTTTCGGCCTTAGTTACGAGCGTTTCCTACTCCTTAACACCTACGGACATACGATTATTTCGGGGCCCGAACTAAGCCTTAAAACGCACTAGCGGCCAGCCACAAAACGGCGTGCCGCTTGCAGTTGGCCGCACATCGATTTTTACATGAAACCGCATGATCTCAACGCACTGGCGCACGACGGCTGGCCGGAAATCAGTGCGTTGAGATCATGCGGTTTCATGTAAAAATCGATGTGCGGCCAGCCGCAAGCGGCACGCCGTATTGCGGCTGGCCGCTAGTATGTTTTAAGACTAAGAATGAATGACAACACGATTTGACAGTTGTCCCTATTACCGATGTGTTTTTGCCCGTCCGAAATTTGAACTTGACACTTGTTTTGTTCACTCCTACGTTTCGGACTACTTTCGGACGGACGACTAACTTCGTTGACGGACTTAGGGAGTAGGCTCCCTGGTATTATATGGTAATTATTGCAACTGTTAATTAGATACGTAATACCTACTTCCTAAATTCGATTTCAATTAACAACGATTTTCGACTAGCTAGCTAGTCAACTCCTTAGGGATGGAATGGAGTATAGTAGATTATCACTCCTCTCTAGTTAAAACAAAGAAGAAACCTACCTACTCTTTTCACACACGGAAGTATGTACTTCACGAATGACGTCACATAATGATATACGAGTAGGTATATCAGCTATAACTAGGAAACCTTTAATTACATTAACAACATAATTATTTATCGCTACTTCTTTATCCTAGTATTTTCCTAGCCTAATGTCAAGGTACAGACTACATATTAAATAAAAAGTACTTGACTTCTTATTACATTCGTCTCACACACTACCTATTCCGTAAATCGAACTACGAAGTTTCGGCTAACGGATCACACGTTTTCCAACCACGAGTTTTTCGGATCCGACGATTGATTCGATTTTCGCGATTTGACATTGACTTTCGTTCACTCTACTCCCAAATGTTAATTGACACCTAGAGGTTCGTTGTCTGACAATACTTTGATCGTTTAAGTAGTACGAGTCTGTAGTACTACGAGAGGAATGCATGATGATGTTGCCAAGTGCATACCTAATCTAATGTTGTTAAGTGTAATTGGTTGTAGGTACCGTACTAAATAAATAAATAAGTTCAAAATCCGTCGTTATTTCGTTTTGATCCAAAACTTCGACGTTCGTTTTTCGGAGTAGGCCTCCAGACTCCTCTTGACTTGATCCCTTACTTTCTTAGAAGAAATGGACTAATTCATTCCCGGGAGCACACGCACATGACAGATCTGTAGATTTACCTTGTTAGCAATCTATAAATATAAATAAATTTATTTATTGGTATAAAAGGTTTTCCAAAATTATTGAGGCCCTGACTCCTGCACTAGATACAGTACGTTCAATCCACGAAGACGCGCCCCACTCCTTTCTGTGAGAGGTAGTCGCGTGGTGCGTATGCACACATCTCTAATTATTATCTTATATTACTGTGCGTATGCACACGTCTACATATTGTATCGTGATAAAACTAACACAATAGCAATTTATAATGCACACTTTTGCATTATAGCGATTTAGATAAAGAGTGGGGCGCATCTTCACGGATTGAACTATCTGTATATCACCTGTGTTACAGTAGCTAGTGTCTTCTCCTAATTATGAGCTAAGTTTTATGCAATAAGAGTCCAATTATAATAAAAAGTAAAAGAACAATAAGTATCTCTTCTTAACCCCATTGCTCTTGTTTGCAATTTATATAGGTACGAGTATGTATTTGTATACATGTATGTTTATTGTATTTTATGCATTTCTTGTAAGTTTATTGTATATTTTTTTATCCCTTTTTGTATTTATGTGGTTCTCTGTCTCTATATTTATCTGTTTCTTCTGTTTTTACACACTATTGTCTGGATATCTTGTTCTAAATTCTCCTCTCACAGGTCTGCTGGAAGAGATTCCTTTTAGAAATAAGCAGCGCCTTTGTACGCTATGCTCCTGATGAACTTATCTTTTATTAAGTGTTGTGTGTACATAAATTATTAAATAAAAATAAGGAATTAAATTAAAATTTTACAATATTAGTATTTTCGTGATATCTATAACCATGGTTTGACCTTTGCACCCCTAGATAACAGGTTTGCAGTATGACATCATCAACACACAGGTGGATGCTTTGCCTGATGCAATCCCTTAGTCACTTAGAACATAAGAATCAACAGAACATGTTTATCGCTACCGTCGAACAATAATTCAATCAGCACATAATAGGGTCACGGTTGAACCCGGTTCAACCTAAACCTTTAGCATCGATTAGTATTCTTAACTAGCATGACAACATTAATCAATTTGTATACAGTAGAATTTGAAATTAAGGTTTATTTTAATTTAGTAATTGGTGCAGTATAAACCGTGGGCCCGAGGTAACCGAAAGATTTTAACTACACGTTTCTGATGATATTATGAGTCAATAATGATATATCAGCATAAGTTCAATTCGATTAATTTAACTATTTTGTTTTTCGGAACAAAATACAACAATTAACGTTAGTACTTCCTCGTAAACAATACTTTAGATCGAGCGACGTTTAAATTATCGTGTGATTGGATAAGGAAACTTCTCACTTCACGGACCTACCCGACAAAACACCAAGGTATGACAAGTCGTAACCTAACTGTTCAAGAATTTGAATCTATCATTTTTATACACAAAACTTTTGACCAAACATCGATCAAGTGTCGAAGCTTTAAGCTTGATCAATAGCTGAAGAAACAGCAAAAATTATAGCGTAAAGCAGAGGAAAACAGAATAAGACAATCGAAAATAGAAGTGCCTACAGTTCTTAAAAACAAGAACTTCAAGAAGACGAAGATCTCGGACTACCGTGTACCCAAGTAGGTTCATGAGCATAGACATGCAGGCCTAACAGCAGTCATATTTCGTCTCGGCACGAGATAATGCGACCACAAAATTACGTCGCGCTGCGCGTGTTAGCCCTGCAGATGCGTAGTTATCAATCAATGTAGCTAAACTATTCTAATGTATGGTCATGAGTTAACCCACAAAACATATCACAGAAACCAAACTAAAAACTCCACTCAATTATACACCACTTAAACTCAAAACATTTAGTAAACAGCCCACAATATTTTTAATGTACCGGGTCACTTTCCGCCATCTTGCCAGCTTGCTTTCAAGTAATTCCACAAAGGGCACTATTTTTCACTTACAGATAACGTCCTAGGCCAGACAGCTGAGCTAAAGGCCTGTCTTATTAGACTTTCGTCCGTTCCCTTGAAGACCACCATGGGAGAAGGATTTGTTGCTTGGATATGAGTCATACTCCGTGGTACATTTGTTACTGTTTCAAGTGTTTAGATTGCGGTGTAACAGCGTTTAAAGGGTTATAGAGCGGTAAGTTTATCTTGGGGTTAATGCGAAAAAAGGTTGGTTATACGCGTTGGGAAAGCCCCCATTTGTTTTTATCAAGTGTCATGGTTTAACTGCAAGTTAAGTGAGCTTATTTATACGCGTAGTTTTTGTAAGTTGTGTTTAGTGTGAAACTGTTGTCCGAAAGTAAGACTTCTTTGATGCCAATAAATCCTCGCCAAGTATTGGTACTTTATGAGATAATCCTTACCAGTGGCGCAGGGTGAATTTTCTTAAAAGGTATCCAATGGAAGTAATCTGTAAATGGGAAGCCGGATCAAAAAATGCTTACCTTGCTCAAGTGTGATGCGTGAATTCCAGTAACTACTCGTTTCGAAAGGGAAGCCGATAGGAATCGAGTTGTATGGAGCCTTCGCCACTGATCCTTACTAATATAATAAATACGAAAGTAACTCGGTCTGTTAAGCTGAAGCTAGACGAGCGTAATTTACGCGGCTCAAAATGAGTCGGAGTAATTTTTTAGAAGGATTTAGTAAGTAAATCCTTCTAAAAAATTACGCCGAGCCAGACGAGCGTAATTTACAGGACGTAAAATGAGTCTGCGTAATTTTTTAGAAGGATTTAGTAAGTAAATCCTTCTAAAAATTACGCCGACTCATTTTGAGCCGCGTAAATTACGCTCGTCTGGCTTCAGCCTTACATAACCACGAGTGAATTACTGAACCGATTTTGATGAAACTTGGTACAAAGATTCATCAAACATCAAACACACTTTTATCCCGAAAAACGCGGAATACGCAACAAACGACATAAACGGGGGCGAAGCCGCTGGCGTCCTCTAGTATCCAATAAAGGGATGCCTATTAACTAATAACTATGCAGAGTAATTTGGACAAAATTTTATCCCGTTTGGGAACTAGCTAGAGTATAAAACTTCTTCACCGCACGCTGGGAATAGAATAGACGCGTGTTGTAAGCTTTAACAAAATCCAGCACGCTTGGTATACAATGTGTCCGGTTATGGACTAGCGATATTCTAGGTACTTATATAACAACTATTCTAGTACACAAATGCACTATACACTAGGGTCCAATCCACTTCCACTTTTTTGTTCAGATATTCTGTACGCGTGTACAAAAAATGTCATGTCTCTAAAAGTTTTAGTCCTACTGAGATAAAAGTAGACTTATTCGGAGGGCAACAATATTGTCTATCGTTTACATTACGATACAATGGGTTCATATATAAAGACATAAAGTTGTAGACAATATCTCAACAAAAAAGCAAAATGGCTGCCAAATGGCGGGGAAGTATATTGGACCCTAGTGTGTAGTGTATTTGTGCACTAGAATAGTTGCTATATAAGTACCTAGAATATCGCTAGTCCATGGCCGGACACACTGTATAGTCAGCCTAGCTATCTACCACCATGAAAGTCAAGCGACAAGCAGTTTGCTGTGTTCCGTCGTGTGTATGTGAGAGCCAGAGGGGTATAGGGCAATCTCTCTATCTGTTACTTGGATTGGTGTGCTCCATCTTAGACCCTGTCTGCGCTTACCGTCAGGTGCGACAATGGCCGAACGCAACCAAGAATAAAAAAACCGGCCAAGTGCGAGTCGGACTCGCGCACGAAGGGATCCGTACCATTATCTACAAAAACGGCAAAAAAAAAACACGTTTGTTGTATGGGAGCCCCCTTAAATATTTTTTTTATTCTGTTTTTTAGTATTCGTCGTTATAGCGGCAATAGAAATACATCATCTGTGAAAATTTCAACATTCTAACTATCACGGTTCATGAGGTACAGCCTGGTGACAGACGGACGGACGGCGGAGTCTTAGTAATAGGGTCCCATTTTACCCTTTGGGTACGGAACCCTAAAGAATATATTATCAGGTTGCTTCGATGATGTAGAGGAAAGATCATTAGATATCAACTATTGCCTAAGATCAACTCCTTAAAGTATTTTAACCAAAACGATAATAAATATAGGCTAAAGAAAACTATGACAAATTGTAACGTATTGATACTTTTTTGATGAGTACCTATAACATACAACGGTACTATACTAATACAAAGGTTAGTAAAAGCTTCGCTACAGTATTAGTGGACCAAGAAGAGAATAGTTGTTACATTTCTCAAGCATTTGTTATAGCTATTGTTATCCAGCATCATAGAACGGCTGCCCATTTATTAATAGGACATATTTGGACAGCGAACGACGTGTAATAAATAAAGGTATACAAGTTAGAATTTGAACCGAAACTCTGTTAGTTACGGAGGTATTGGACGTGATTTTCGAAGGTTTCGTTGGGTTGACTTGAAATATTTTGTAGGGACAATGTCTCTATGAGTTTGTGTTCGTAGTAATGTTATATTATTATGTCGTAGTTCGAAGAAGATCGACTTCACTCTTTTTATCTGAGTATTTACCGTATTCATTAAACTGTAATGCCATAGCTCCAAAGAGTGTTGTAACTATACCTATAGTCATGTCTCCAAGAACATGAGCGGAGTCAGTAGAGTGTTCTGTCAATTGCTGCTGTTAAATATTTACAAAAACTGTCAAAATTCTGATAGTGAACTTAATTCAGGAATGTTTTTAGTTGTATTGAAATACCATTGCGATTTGTCAATTTTAGGCTGATACGAGTTGTGGTCAGGAACCACCACAAGGCAAAATTTAAAAATTTGGTATAGTTACATGGGTATACTTGACGCGGCAGGCCTTAGAAAGACTGTAACGACCAAATGTTGAAGAGCAACTTATAAAAAAAACTATAGATATTTAGTAGTGAATTGCGGGAGGCTTATTTCCTTGAATGATTATATGTATAACGACCATCGCATTTGCATTGCATTGCACAGCGCGACATAATTTTGTCGTCTCAGTATCTCGCGCCGATACGAGATAAGCCATACATTATCTCGTTCTGTCACTCTGCGTATGGCAGGCTCGTATATTAAGATAGAAAGGCGAAGTAATTAACTGAAAAATAAAGTTTGGGAGAACAAAGAAAATTCGTAAGAATACTGTCATTTTTTATGAATGTCTTGACCAAACAAGTCAAGCTGCGTCTTAGAATGTGCCCAATATCAAAGCAAAATTTCCCAACTCAACTCACATTACACCAACCGGCAACCGCACATTACATTTGCCCATGTAATTGTACATATATTCGAATGCGCAATATATAATTATATTTATACCGTAACATGTTTCAAATAGGTATGCCTATTAAGAGCATTATCCATTATTGAGCATATAATAGCGTAAGGAAGTCTTTGAAACGGCTCATAAGACTAATTTAGGAAAATAAAGGGCCGTACGTTTTGAGAGAAAGGAAGATTAAGTTACTTAAGTATATTGGATGTAATTACAGTAATGTTGTATCGATAATATGGGTACAGTGTGTTGAAAAAGTGCACAGACGAAAATGGGTGAAACTCGACCATTTTTTGTCGCATATCGACAAAACATTGAAAAAAAAATCGTTTAATTAATACGCTGTTTTAAGTTTTTTATCATATCTGCTTATCCTTTTCCGAACTATGTTGGGGACAGCTTCCAATTAAGAGTCTATGCACACGACGTCTTTTTTACGCGCCGTCGACGCGCTTTTCGACAGAATACTTCATACTTAAAAAACGTCATTTTGATTTTTTATGTATGGAGTTTGACGGAAACGCGCGTCGACGGCGCGTTAAAAAGACGTGGTTTGTATAGGCCCTTAGATGCAGCTAAATACCAGTATTTTACACGCAGCGACTGCCATCAGACTTCCGCAACCCAGTTAGGTACTGGGCAGTGTCGATATCCTAAGGTTAGACCTGTTTCGGAACGAGATATGGTGTTCCTCCAACGAAACGTGAGGATCCCCCAACCAGGCAGGTCTTATGCCTGGCTACTGCAGATGCTTCTTTAGCTTTTTATTGTAAAAAAATATACCATACTTTTATGAATTGCGTTAATTTCGTTTAAATAAAAACGATGATGATGGCTAAGAATTGAAGTTGCATAGCAAATAAAAAGCAACCATTAAAAAACAGTAATCAAGGAAAAATAAATGTTTTGTTTTAATAATTTGTTTCTTCCATTTTTTTTGTCGATAAATTGCGGTCTTATTTCACCCATTTTCGTCTGTGCACATTATACAGAACACACTGTATCTATGAAAGAATATGCGTTGTATATCGTGTATGAAACTGGCATCCGTTGTAGAATATTGTCGTTTTAATGGCTTGAGGGCTGCATATAGGTAATAGGGCCTTGAACCTTAGATATTTACTAGATTAGCTATGTAGTTAATTTTATGCTAGTATCTGTCTGTCTGCATGGATGTTTTCTCATAGTGTTGCATCTTTAATTACTTGACTAGTTTTTGTATTAATGTTGTGTCGAAAGATAAATGTTTGTGTTATAAATGTTCAGAAGTGAAGTGAAGAGTGGCTATATGTCAGCTTTATGAAGTCATCTGTTGGATTTAAGTCTATCGTCTTTATTCCTAACAGGAAGATACTGACTTTATTAATTACTAGCGACCCGCCCCGGCTTTGCACGTGTACGTTTTATAGCTTAAAACCTTCCTCTTGAATCACTATATCTATTAAAAAAAACCGAATCAAAATCCGTTGCGTAGTTTTAAAGATCTAAGCATACATAGGGATAGACAGCGGGAAGCGACTTTGTTTTATAATATTATGTAGTGATGATGGGAAGAGTTTTGGTGAACACTTAATTCAAAAGCATTCTATCGCATCTACAGTTCACTGATTGATAGAGGGCCCATGATGATGCATCACAACATTCACAACACGCGATTCTCCTCTTTCAACATCCATTGAAAGACGGGCTAGAATATAAAACTTCCTCACAGCACGCTGGGAATAGACGGGTGTTGTAAGATTCAACAAAACCCAGCTCACTTTGTAAGGATATAATATGGTCCGCCTGGCTAGCTTCCACCCTCACATTTAAGTCCGGCGTCAAGCAGTTTACTATGTTCCGAAGTGTGTATATGATAGCCAGAGTGGTATAAGGGAATCCCTATATCTCTGTAACTTGGATTCATGTGGTCCATCTCAGACCCTGTCTGCGATTACCATTAAGGAATCTACACACCAAACCCGTCGACCCGCCGACAAAGCCCGGCATCGTCGTCGGCTTGATGTCGACGGCTTTATTTCAAAAGAATCATGTCGTCGACTTGTACCCGCGCGTGTTGCCCGGCGACTTAAGGCAACATGTCGGCGGCATGTCTGCGACTTGCGTACGTACGCGCTCATTTGCCCGCCGACACTCGAGCTATAGTGACGTGTTAGTGTTTTTTTTTTTGCAAATTTGTGCTGCTATAATTAGATCAGTATCACTATCCATGTTTAGGTAAATGTAGGCTGAATTATTCGGGAAACACAACACACGTCACTTTCCTACACGCGGCAGTCACTAACTACCAAAAAAGTTACTGCTTTCGTGCCGCCGACAAAGTTTTACTACTTGAACGAGAGGTGAAGTCGCCGACTAACCCGCCGACAAAAAAGCCGACGACTCATGTCCGCGGGTGGTTTGGTGTGTAGACTGCATTATATGTGACAAGGATCAAATGATATCAATTAAAAAAAAATAAAAAAAAAGTGTTGGACTTAAATCTAACGTATTTTTTCCTACAGGAAAGGTATTGCTGTATTAACAACTATGATGGGGAGCGTTTTGGTGAAAACCGCATTTTATCGCAGTTCACTGATAGATAAAAGTCCCTTGAAGTTGCACTACAACACTGGATTCTCTTTCATCCACATCCAGCCTACTCCTGACTTCTACAGATCGATCTGATACTACCACTAGGTAGTACTTAATATGCAAACTCATTCTGTTACGCAAGCAGCTGAATAATATGTCCAATAAAAAACTCAGCTGCCCAAATTGGTCTATTCATCGAGCAGTCTTTCTAACCGGTGTCTCCTACAGTTGACAATGGGCAGCTAAAAGCATTCTCAAGGATAAGCTGCAGTTATTGTGTAGTTTGTCGCCCAGATCGCTTGGCGATGCGTATCTGACGCTTAGTTATGTTATAACCGCTATGTACCAATTAGACTAATGAATTTAGGGCTGCTCAAGACTTTTGTGGCATTAATATAAATATTTATGGTATATTTTTAAGACGTCAGACATCGAGGTTTTCAATTCATAGTGTCAGTTTTAGTTTTTGTATTACAACTTTCGTGAGACACATTCATATTTATGATTATTTACGGTTTACTTACGTGCATTTTTCGCGATTGCCCGACTAGTTTCTGACCCAAACGGAGCACTTATACGACTTCACCGCGTGTTCAGCTCATGAATAAGAGCTCCGTTTGGGTCCGAAACTAGTCGGGCAATCCCGAAAAATGCACGTGAGTAAACCGTAAATAATCATAAAAAAAAATTAGTTTTGGCTAAGAAAAGGTTATGCAAAAAAAAGGACTAACTAAAATCGATCATGTAGTTGCAAAGAATGAAGCCTGTTGTTTTAAAATATATTTTACTCGGTGCTCGCGGCTTTGCCCGCGTGGTAGTCGTTTGTCGCATATTCAGTATTTTTCGGCATAAAAGTAGCCTATGTTCTTCTCCAGGTTCCAGACTATCTTTGTACCAAGTTTCTTCAAAGAGTTACTTTCGCATTTATAATATTAGTAGGGATTACAGGTGTGCACTTTTCTTCGAACAAGCATTTCCTGGATTGAGCACAGGTTTGGACCTATCAACAAGCCTTCTAGTGTTTTCCCTCGTTATATGACGAGTTTATGGTTTGAAACGGTGATTGTCGTATGAGTCGGTGTGACTCGTAAATCTTAGGGAAAACTAGTAATTTTATTGCACCGCGTAGTTTAATTTTATGGGTATCGTAATGTTATATAAGGTTTTATTATATATTTGGGCATTTGCTTTCGAAGTTGGAAAACGTCTCGTCGTCTTTTTGGTACTTCTAGTTAGGTACTCATTTCCGTTAATGGTCTTCTCTACCTGACAACCCTACGCAATGCTAGGAGTTCAACTACTTTCAAATCGACACAAATCGATGTATCGATTGAGAATTCGTTATCTGGTTCACTACTATCCAGATTAATGAATAGAATCGAATAACTTACAAGGGGATCTGAATAATCGACACGGTGTAATCAGATCGCAATCTGTTTTGTCGATTTATACGGATCTGCGGTTTTCCGCTTATGTACAAACGATTCTTATCGGCATATCGTAGTAACCATTTATAAATTGTTTGATCTTGTGTCTGTTCTATACAAATAGAGGACTAGATCTGTCGATGCTGGAATCTTAATGGTTTGGTTTGGTGTTTGTTTTAGAATTAAAAGGGTTTATGGGTAGATAAAATGCGCGTTATATTATAAATACTTATTTTTTCTTGTAATAAATGAATCTTTAGAGGTTAGCCGACACGTTTTGTTTTAAAAAGTGCCTCCGCTACCGGCACCGGCACCTAAAAATAACGCCATTGGGAACCGGCACTACATTACTGCCGGCAGCCGATATTAAAAACATCGGCTGCCGGCACCCAAAATGGACATCGGCGGCGGTAATAAGTTGTTTGTTAGTTAAAAGGTAGGTTAGATTTTGGGCCAAACATTGTAACTTGTCTTCCAACTGACTAATGTCAAGAGCGAGCAAAGCGAGCTCGGTTCTTTAGGGCACCCCGACACGGATAGGTTAGGTTCGAAGGGGATGCCGACGACTCTGTTGTAGAAACTCAAACAACCTTACAAACATCCCCTTAAGTTTTTCATTTGTTTTTATTGTGAAAATGAAAGTGGGTGACGAATAATCGTCTCATGAAGAGTTTGAGAGGCCTTGAAGGTGAAAAAACAGTGTTTGTAGGTAGTCGGCGCGGCGCCAGCACTCGTAATGGCAACCGGCGCCGGCAGTGGAGGTACTCGCTTTGTTTTAAGTTATATGTCGCCGCCGAGTGTTTAAAATCATGATGATCATGCTTTTGACGTTGACTGCTGGGCTTAGCATGTATGGCCTCTCCTTTAGACTTCAGCACTGAACGGTTTTGAGAAGTTTAGTGTTTAGTTATAACCTTCATATGCTGTGGAAACTTGTAGCTATATTTTTAACTATGGACGTTTGACCGGCAATCTGCCATCACGTTTTCCTAGTTTTTGTTTCCGGCACGGGCAGTACCTATTTTTTGAACTTGTGAATTAACGTGATTTTTTTTTTATGTAGGTACTAGGTTGGCACTGATGGTAAGAGGTTACCGCTGCGTATAAGCATCTACAATCCCAAGAGGGTTGCTCATTCGTTGCCAACCTAGGGGCCATCCATAAATTACGTCACACGTTAAGGGGGGGGGGGAGTTGGTCGACGAAGTGTGACATTGTGTTACAAGGGGCGGGAGGGGAACTAAATTTCGTGACGTCACAGTTCAAAATCTAATATAAGTAAGTATCTAAGTATTAAATGGAATTAAAACTAAATTCGGAACTGTTGTTTCAATTTAATAATTTGTAGATGTAAAATTGCAAATATGTGACGTTACACTAGCGAGGGGGGAGTCGTCTCATAAATGTGACCAGTTGTGACAAGGACGGGGGGGTCAAAAAGTCATGAAATTCGTGTGACGTGTGACAAGGACGGGGGACGGAAGGGGGGGGGGGGGTCAAAAAGTCATGAAATTCGTGTGACGTAATTAATGGATGGCCCTCTACAAAACAACGTTGAAAAGTCTCATGTGCCTGTAATTTCACCGGCACCCATACCTTTCAAACCGAAAGTCCGGTAGACAGTAATGCTTTTTGGCGGCAGAAATGGTGGTAGTACTTTCCAGGAAGAACCCTTTACAAAGAGTTCATAATTTTTGTCGTAGGTATCATATAAATAACACGAGTTCTGCTGTAGTATCTATGTATGACAATGTGGTTTAATTTCAACTGATTCTGAAATATCTGATTAAAAGGACTATTGACTTACCTTGGTCCTTAATAGCAGCAAGTGCGTGAGGAACACCAAGCCAAGGGCTGGGCAGGTCAAGGAATACTGCATCGGCTTTTCCATTTAAGTCCTCACCAAAACCATCGGCTAGGACATCTCTGTGTTTCGCCTAAAATCATAACGCATTGATATACAGGCTGGTAATTTGAGATAGGATATGAAGGGCAGCTACCTTAACCATTATAGCTACAGGAAAACGTTCTTAGAAGACCACCCCTAACTTTCATAACTAACCCATCACAAATGAGTTTTTTGCCATTTCTGGTTTCTAGTATTCCAACCCCAATATTGGTCCGGAAGTCTTTTGTTCCTTACGGGAAATAGGATCCATTGGCATCATAAAAATGTTTTGTAAATATTGCACTTTTTCTCGCTGACTATTTTTTACCCTAAAAGTTACATAGAAGCTCTCTATTTAAAATCTTAAACTTTAGAGCCTTGTATTCACTAGTAAACATTTGTTTATAAATCATAAACAAGAATCCACGTGTTTCTGAAATGTTGATACTCTACGTGCTACTCTGAAACATTTTTATAAATATTTACGTGGTGTTTCAGAAACTTTTGGCAACTTGTATCTGAAACATTGTTTGCTAGGGAATACAATCTAAAGCTATTCATTTGTTTAATAGTGTAAAAAAAGTTTCGGAATAAGACATGAAAATTTATTGCCGATCTTGATATCTCGGATTCGAATCCCAAATCGAGCAAAGTAGTGTTGGGCGATAGGAATATGGAATTGTTAGTAGCAGCCTGAAGTTTGGGATTAATTTCCGAATAACGGCAATAGGCTAGCCACCCGATTATATTACTTTCCTCTATGGGCTAGCCTCTTATTAAATAGGACTGAATATGAATGAATCATTTTGTCTATGTTGAAACTGAATCGGTCCACAATTGAGTTATTGAAACATCAGGTGGAAGGTGCAGGTTAGCGGACAACACACACCATCAAGATCTTTTTGAAGCACCTACCGAAGTGCAGAGCCAACTAATAAACATAGAAAATATATACTTACAGTAACAAAGTCAGCTATTCCATGTTCTTGAAACTCTTCCTGTGCAATCTTAGCTCTGTGCTCGTGGAAGTCAAATGTATGGACGTGACCATGCGGTCTCACTCTCCTGATCAAAGCATGGGTTAGGGAACCGCTGCCAGTACCTATATGAAATATTTATGGTAAATAGCCAATTTTGTCTGACTAAATTCCTTTGATATCATTTGGTATGTTTACACCAGTGCGTTTTAATGTTCATCTTGCGCTTTCAAATTCTTAGTTCAGCTTATCGTCTACACCGGTGCGTCCCGGTCAGTCGTCAGTCGACATACAATAGACGGATTAACGTACTGTGTGCGTAAGGAGCATGCGCTTTTGTCGAATTAGTATTAAGGCATGCGCTATTGCATGAGCTATGGCGCTTCACGCATGCCTCAGACGAAGACGCAAGATGAACATGTAAGCGCAATGGTGTAGATGTCGCAGTATGATAGTTATAGCCGTAATATAGTTATATCCCTAGGGATATAGTTATATACCGTAACATAGTTATACGAAAGCGATTCATTACTATCTTACGGCCGCAATCTAGTTATATAGTTATCTGACTAAACTAATCTAGTTAAGTAAATAGTTATAAATCTACCATAGAATCAAATAAAACAATATATTTGTCGCAGTAACATGGTTATAGCCGTTATACAATCATATGCCTAGCGATATGATCATATATCGAAAGATGTCTATAGAAAGGTTAAGGTTGTTTGAGTTTCCAAAGCAGAGTCGACGGAGCCCCGCACAGAGGAGCTCGTGGCTAAATAATTACAGCCGCATAGACCGATCTTCCGGGTTAAGCCACGCTTGCCGAGGTTGGTCTGTGGATGGGTGACCATTTACCATAGCGAGTTTCCTCCGTGCCTCGGAAAGCACGTAAAGCCGTTGGTCCCGGCTGTCATTTGTAGATCTTTGACAGTCGTTACTGTTGGTCAGAAGCCAGAAAGTCTGACAACCAGTCTTACCAAGAGTATCGTATTACCCAGTTACTGGGTTGTGGAGGTCTGATAGGCAGTCGCTCCATGTAAAATACTGATATTCAGCTGTATCCGGTTCGACTGGAAGCCGACCCCAACATAGTTGGGAAAAGGCTAGGCAGATGATGACTAAACTTGAAGCGGATTATAATTATATTCCTAGTAAGATAGTAATGAATCGCTTTCGTATAACTATGTTACGGTATATAATTATATCCCTAGGGATATAACTATATTACAGTTATAACTATCATACTGCGACATAGACATAGCTATTGGTACACAGAGAAATATGTAACTAAGAAGTTGTTGTATATTGAAAAATTCTGTTCTAGCAATTTAATCGTCAATTTTATTAGCTTAATTAAATCAGTCTGTAACTGTCCCAATGCAGGGCAAAGGCCTCTTCTCGTACAGAGAAGGAACAAGCATTGATCATCACACTTGCTCATGTGAGTGGTGATTACAGAACAATAAGGCCAGGTTTCCATTCACCAATGTTGGTGGGAAAGTTACATTGGTACATGCCTGGGTTTTGTACCCGCAACCCGGTACTTAATAAACGGTTCTGTAACCTCCGGTCCACCATAACATTCATTAACTTATTTTAATTTTTATAATTAAATTGATAACAAAATTATCAAGGCATTATGCAACATCGTCATCATCATTCAGCCGAAAGACGTCCACTGCTGGACGTAGGCCACCCCCAAGTATCACCTCATCATCAGTCCACCTTGTGGGGGCCTACCCACACTACGTCTTCCGGTATGCGGTCGCCACTCCAGAACCTTTCGGCCCCATCGGCCATCCATTCTGTTGCCACTTAAGTTTGGCAATTCTTTGAGCTATGTTGGTTACCTTGGTTTTCCTGTGGATCTCATAATTTCTGATGTGATCACGCATTATGCTCATGCATTCTAGTAAAATAGGTACTCATATTTATTTAATAATTGCATTTTTACACACTTGAATAATTTAACTAAGATCTTCCTAACATGTATAAATTTTTTTGTCAGTCTTTTTTGTCCCAGTGCTGGGCAAAGGTCTCCTCTAAGTTCTTCCATGTACTCTTTCCCTAGCATCACCCCAACATTATTATAACAATTTTTTCAAAGCACAAAACTTTAATTATATTTTCATTCTAAAGTTATTCTCTATAATAACAACTTACCAGCTTCAACTACCACAGACCCAGGTACCAGGTCAAGTTGTAATACAATCATACTAATGTCCGGGGTATAGATTATCTGTGTGCGATGAGGCAATGTCAATGACCACAGCTCTGGAGTTGGTTGTAACACATGACCCCATCCTTTTGATAGCTCCACCTGATTTCAAAATAAGAAGCCATGTGATTTATTTAAAGCTGTTCTAAGGTAGATCCTATATATAAAAAAAATATTGTAACTATACCTACTTGTTGCTTCAATCAAGTGTTCAAACCCATAGTTCGGAAATTCGGTGTGTGGATAAATTATACGATAGTTATTGTTCTAATTTCATCGTAAATAAATTTGTTTTACATATTTTACATGCAGAGAGGGAAACAGGTAGGTTAATATTTTGATAAGGTTAGAAAAGTTCAACATTCATAAGTTTTTGATAAATATTGCTCTATTTAGCAGTAAAAGGTGTTGGTTTAGTACTTACCCGGCTACCATAGTTGGCTCCGATAAGGGTCCTAACTTTTAGAGCTCCAAAAGGAGTTTGATAAACATTTTCCATCTTTTCACCCTTTTTGTTTTTCATTTCAGGCTGTACATCTATTGCATACAGATTATTACTTAGGTACAGAATGGCTGTATCGCCCTCTTCAATTTTATCTTTATAATCTCGGAAACTCATGTTATTTTTGTTATTCTTGAACTAGTTAAAGTTTGTAAACAAACCACGAGGGGTGGTTTCAGTTTTGACGTTACGTTTCGTTACAATCGTTTTCTCCTACAACCCAGCTGTTCTTTTTTTATGTAAATTCTGAAGTAAATTTAACTGATGTTTTTCAAATTTCAATGAAATAGATAATCATGTACTTAGAAATATAAAAAACTTGTAAGTTTTAAATAATTTAGGCTTAATCATTGATACTTCTTTAAAGATAACTTACACTTGTAGTAACTAAACGTTGATTCAGGGCGACTAAGTTTTCTTTGTAATATTTGTCGCATTATCATTGGTTCACTCGGCTTCTCTAACAATTCAGCCAATGAAATGACAAATACAAAAGAAATATAATTCTGATGAAAGTAAAAAGAGAAAACGGACTGGATTTGACGTTGCTTGCTTGCGGTCAAACAAAATAGTTATTTCGTGATTGTACGTAAATTATGAATAAATAAGTGAAAAGTAGCTATGAGAACCCAAAAATGACTGTGCACAAATGTTAGCAAAGGCTAATTCTTATATTTTTGTGTGAGACAAGAATTATGGTGAAGATGGACGCTTCAAAAGTGACGAGTAAAACTAGCTCGTTGAAGGCTTTGATTCTCAAAGCTTGGAGGGAACGATGGACTGATATACAATGGGGCATCAACATCAAGACCATACTTCCTAGAGGAGTCAGCGGCGACCTGTATAACCTAGCTGACTGCATCCTCCAGCAAGCCATGGTTGGATGTGGAGCAAACCAATTGGTAATATCTTATTTGAAACATTCTTTGGCATCTCATCTAGTATCGTATGCCGCTGTACTACAAAGAATAGCAAAATTCGATGCGTTTCATAAGCCTCATTGTATTATGAGTCTCCTCGAGTTCTTGGAAGGCGTCCTCGATGGCATCACTTGTCGTGGGAAAATGGAAGAAGAAATTTTGTCTTTTGCTGTTTCATCAATAATACTATGGCTACTGCAGGTGTACCATTACTGTCTCAGCAAATATCCATCTTCAAATCCTATTCAAAGTCAAGAATTACTAGAAAAGTCAACAACACTTTTAAATTCTATTGTGAATGCTGATTTCCTACTCGCTATGTTCTATTTAGCTAAACAGAATGACCCTAATGAATATAGCGAGGTTACCAAGAAGTGCCAAGAGATCACAGCATTCATGATGATGAATACTCAATTCAAAGCACCTGTTACGATCCATGAGACTTTACAGAAGATATGTAATATGGATATTGATAAAATAGCACCGTTGAACAATAAACCGGAGCCAGTAACTCATTGTTTGCAAGCTTTGATAGCGGTTAATGTGCTGTCAAACCCTAGTGCTGATATGCAACAGTTATCCAGTCAGTTACTCATGATACAGCGGATCAAGGGATATCCGCTATCAAGATTGTATTGCGAATTGATCAGAGCATGTTTTATTTCTCTAAATGATTCTAGTAAAGATGCCTTAAAACAGTCATTGTGGGCTGCTTTTACATTCCTCAAAATACCTCAAGTTATGCACTATCTACACAATATTTCTGGTACCACAACCAAAGATAGTGAATACTCTATAGAGATAGCAGAGGCATTTGAGAAATTGCTGCAGTCTACGCCTCTACTAGATGTTGTTGATACAAAGAACTCTTGCAACAGTGTCATATCTCTGTTGGAACCTTTAGTGAAATTGAATGTGGTGTCGGAAAGTCACCTGGCATACTTCAAACAGAAGCGGGAACATAAAGATGTCAAATTACAAAAGTTGGAGCCAACTGGGCTCCAAGGGTCTGTTCCATCATTCATCACAAGAGCTGAACCAACGTTGGCGGGTATCTTAAAAACAATGGGAAGTGATGTTCATAAAACACAGGAGTCTTTATATGTTATGTTGTGTCAAATCGTTGGTGGAACCACTTTAGACACAATACTAGCAGTTGCCACGGTGGAAGGAAAGTTGAAATTGTTTGTTTCAAGATTGATCAAGTTCAATGAATTTGCTTTACTTGCCGCCAGTGAGAAAGGAGCTCCTCAGTCTAAGGTTTATATCTTTGATATTTCATTTTTGATTCTCTGCTCAATAGTACAAGAGTATGGGGCTGATGCTGTCCTTGATGAAAATGGCGACTCATTCTTCGAAAAATGGGTCAAAGAATGTATGGTATATCAGGGAGTCCATAAATCCCCTGACCAGATACTCCAGAAATGTGACTCTCAACTTGTGGATATATTTATTCACCACTTGAGTGCTCCAGAATTTGATTTCAAAAACACAAATATCAAACCCCATGATCTGTGCATGAATGTGAGTGGAGTAGTAAAAGAAATCCTATTTGCATGGGAACAAGGTTCTCTTTCAGCTGCAGATGTTAAATGTATGTTGGATTCTTTGAGACAAAAAATGGCATCTTTGGCTGTCTGTGCCTCAGTGTGGTTATGTTCTTATATAAATGTTGTGCATCAAGATGCATTTTTGAAACCTATCAACATGGTTCAACAATTCTTGGTACCTCTCAGTGAAGTTGAGTTGTCACAAATAGATAATTTCAAGGAAAGAACTGTTTTGATGTGTCAAATTATAAGAAAGATGCAATATGATATCCATCCCCCATCAGTGCCAAAGTCGAAAGCCTTGGCATTAACTCACAATATTATTTCAAGGCAGCCCATACTAGAACAATTACAAACTGTTTGGGAAGATATTAAATCTAGAGGCTACCTTCACATTGATGCTACACATATTATAGAAAGTCTTCTCAATACAACTGGACCTATTTGGTTTGTTACCAACTTGGTTAAGGAAACACTTAAATTCCGTTATCAGGAAGACCTTGACAGATCAATTGATATTGTTCTTGCTATGTTCCATCTAGATATTGAGAAATGCACAGAGGCTTTGTTACTTCATGTCTTACCTCAATATTTGTATAATGCTAAACTCTGTGAAGACTTAGTAGAACCTCAATGTGCTATGTTGGCTAAACTATCAGTCTATTGCATTTATGCTGCTCTAGACCACAGTAACTTAAGCAAAGGGCAGCAATCTAGGAAGCGGCGTCATGATGACTCCGAAGACATAGATGCGATGGTTTCGTCTAATAAAGTAAGGAGATTGAATGACAACTCTTCCGATAGCAGCATGTACTATTCGCAAGGACACAATGTTTCTGGAATCACATTGAAAGAACCTTTACAATCTGCCTTGGAGACATTGTATACTTCGTTCTCTCAATTGGCTGGGAAAAATGGCGATGTAACACCTCAAACTGATTTTATCTTACAGTTTCTCGTTTATGTTGTGCAATGTGGACATGACAGAGCTCCATTAGTCTTGCAGAAAATGCCCAGTGAACTTGTACCAACTCTTATAAAATGTCTTCCAGAAGGTTTTAATATAAGCCTGATACTGCGATTGTATGACTTAACGACTGCTTATGGAAGAAAAGATACTGCTAGAGACCTATGTCTTATGAGAAACATGCGCCTCAGACCAGATTGATTTGTATTTAGCTGTACCTAAGATCAAATTAAGTTGTCTTCATTTTATTATAGTTTACTGTGTAAAATAAAAACCAATATTGAATTCCAAGTTTTATTTATTCCAATTTCTTGATCAGGCAAAAGAAAACGAAACATTCAAGGTCATAATAATCTTTACTTCGCAAAACGCAATCAACAAAATAGTGATCATAAATTAATACTAGGCACTTCTCCTGTTACAAATACTTGTTCCTGTTTCATATTTTACACACTTAAGACTATTTTGTACAATATTCTTAATCTACGAGTTCCAATAATGGACGGAATTCTATAAGCTTAGTTTTAGTATATACTAAACCTGAAACTAGTTTGGTCAGAATCACTAGGAGAATCGATTGACATATTTTTTTACACCAATTTTTTTTTATAAATTTCAATTTTGTTTCAGTAGGTTTCTACCCATAACAGTTAAGGAATAGACACTTTGAGGCTTGAGATGGTCCGCTCGGTCAGTTTCGTTGTATTATACAACCCCCGCATAGTACATCTCAGGCATTTCACACTTTACTAGGCAACTTAACGCGACATTTGTAAACTACGGTGTAACTTGAAGATTTATAAAAAAAAACACATATTCAGGCAGTTCTGATGAAAATCTTGTTGGGGTGTCTCGGTTTTTGTATATACTAAAAATAACGTTGTATAATTTGTACGGAGAAGAAAGAATTTATCCTAGAAGTCACCTAAGGAACTTAGTTTATTCAATATTATCGAGCAAAGGTGAGCTCATTACCTAAGCATGGAGTAGAAATATTACTTGGGCTCGTAAGGCCCATGCCCAAGCCTATAAATCGAACCAATTAGTTTTCTGACCGGACCTTGGTTGGATACAAAAATACTTTACATACAGCACTTACGTCCGGAAACGGATGAATAGCAGCTCTAAACCAAACAAATCTCAGGAAGGCAAACTTTCGTAGTTTACAACATTCCTCGTGCGTTGCTTTTATCATTTTTATATTTAAAGGGTAGAAAGAGCAATTTGAACGACGAGCGAAAACAAGACTAGCTATTGTTTTATTCAATAGTAAGTTGCAACCTCGTAGTTCAACGGTACCAGAAGTACTCCTAATATTGCGTTTGCGCATAATTTATGAATAGCACTGGGAATAAAAGGAGCTAAGAAAATGGACGGCATCGATTTACCAAAGTACGGACTAATATTACCTATCAATATTTACAAAAAATAATACACTTCGTATACACAAACAAATCACATTGAATGTGAATAATAATACGTTTTACTAAATCATTATTTTGTACAAAATCCTTGATACTGGACAATATAATTATGTACAAATAATCTACCATTATACAAAAAATAATTAAACACAAAGATCACAGGAGAGTTCCAGAGCTTTTTCTATAATTAATAAAATTTATTATTACAGGGTAACAAATTATTTAACTACTCAAAGAAATTACATGGAATTATGCTACAGTTATAACGCAGGCTTTTTGGCATCCGGCGAATCTGGATGTGGTCGATCTAGAACAATAAGAAAAAGGGAACGTTAATATATTTTATTCTGATGTTTTATCTGGTGTAGGTAGTGCAGACGCATTGCTGCTGCGCATTTATCTTGCTTTATTTATGTATCTACAATCTCTGCACTTCGAAACAGATTCCAACTATCTTAAGATACGAAATATTGGTTCCAACAGTAGATACGATAACTAAAATTCTATTCATTCAATTTAAATGCAGTAACTTACCAATTTGCCTTCTAAGTACGTCTTCTCTAGATGCATTATACGCTGGCGGTGGATTACTGACCCTCATTGGTAAACTTAATCTATTAGGATTGGAGTTTTCATCTACCGAGTTCTCCGCGTTATTAGCGAACGTTGTCCTTTGACTCCTATTCCACGTCTGTTGATAGGAACTTTCTGTGGTTATTGTGTTACATCTATTGTTAGTATGAGGAACATATTGCTCTGGTGACCAGTCGAACACGAATGTATGACTGTAGTTGTGGGTGTAGGCTGTAGGTGTCCCGGATGGCGTAGGAGGCGTCGTCGTCACGTAAGGACTTAGGTCTTGGTGACAGACGTCAGGCACTTTTTGTAGCGCTGATTCTGACCACGTGGGACTTGGGTTCCATTGGTCTACCATTTCTGTTTCTGTTATGTTAAAATTCTTCGATCCCGGTCTTCTACTGGCAATGGATCCTGCTGAAACTGCTATCAGTGTATCCCCTCCAGATGTGATAGTTGAAGGCGTGCAACGAGGTGACATATTTGATATTGGAGTGATTGGTTTGTCTTCAATATTCTTTCCTTTCCGTTTAGCATTGGGCTGGATCCTCGTATCCTCTATCCGTATATTGTGGTACCTGGAACAGGAATCTAAAGTTACACATGTGGAATTTCAATTGGACTAACTACGCAAGATCGTCACAGTCAATCAAGAAAACGATTTCAAGATGAAACTAAATTATGCGCGCATTCCTAAAACGACATATTTGATGGACAGCATGAGGTCATAGTGCAATTAGCAAGATCATTTCTAGGCCATACCTGATACCTAAACACTATGCTGTTAGATGAACTGACAATTTGAAATTAATAGAGTTTTGACCATGAACAGTTTAATTCCATTAGCATAATTAACAATTGCTGGCCGTCAAATCGGAAAGTCGAATATCTTACCTATTTTCTTGAAGTGAGACTGAATAATCCACGGGTCCGTTGTCTAGTCTTTCGTAGGCGTAATGCATGGGTGCTATATGTGGTGGAACGTGTGGTATGTGAGGTTGTATGCCAGGGTTGGGCATCATAACTGGCTGGTTGCCATTGATGCAGACCGGCGGCGTTGGCGTGTACTGCATCGTTGGAGGGTAGACTTGGATGTCTGGAGGTGGAGGTCCGTACATTCTCGTCGCCGCTTCGTAAGCTAATCCGTAGTGAAGCTTTGATTGTACTGCATAGTAGTGGTAGAGCCAAGGGTTGGCTTTCATTACTGCTGCTTCTTGTTCACTGTTGACAAAAAGTTTACTTAAAAACATGTATAACGATGTTAAGATAATAAACCAAGCTTTATAGTAGTCATAACAAATGTTAAAAAACAAATAATATTCTATAGTTATTAAACTAATGGTTTATACAATATTCCCCTACATCTACCATCAATATTTATCTGCCTAGAATAGGTTGTTGCAGTGAATAGAAACCTTGAACTCGAAATAGATCGTAAGTTAGGTGAGCTACGCAAACAATTAAAATAACTTTTAAATGGTGATTGCATATAACTGGAAAGAATTCGCTTTAGTCTCTACGACATTGTTACAAGCTTTAGCCATTACTAGAATAGCAAAGAGGAGCACTAAAGTTTAATGTTTATATTTAGTGGTATTCGTTTCGCCATGCGTTACGACCAACTATTAATTATGGTATCGAAGTAGTTTAGGCTATGTTCCATTACACTAATCGCAGATAGCGACGGTATATTAGACTTGTAATGTGTTTAACAAGTCACTGTTGTTTAGCGAGCTTCTTACAAATACTTGAAATAGAGTTTGCTGTTTGAGATTTTCCGATAAAAGGCCTGCATTTTCGAGCGGCGAGAATTTTATCGCTTCCATTATAAAAGCATTTTCTACGGACTGTAGGGGAAGTTCGGGTAGCCACGGACACATAAAGAAAAATCATGAAATTTTGAAAATCAACAGAATTAAACATTTATTTTCAAACTAAATGCGAAATACAACATATCTTTAATAATTAGAATCAAGTAACAATCAAATATTTTCTGTGTCTTAGCTTATATCGAGTCTTAAAATCAGTCTTTACTTTTTGACATTATTTTTTTTGGCGGGTAGCCCTGGACACACATAATAACGATGACCAAGCCGGTTTTTGGCCTTACAGACGCCACAATAGTAGTAAAGCTGTGAAGGATCGATGTCCACACAGGCTTCATGCGCCCAGTCCTTGCATGTATGACACTATATCCAGTCTTCATCAGTGCCGTGTGGTGTCGAACGTAAAGAATAGCACTACCCCATCTTTTCCCATGGGTGTCGTAAAAGGCGACTAAGAGATTCACTAGAGGATGGGCAGCAGCGTACTCTAAGTACTTTAACAACCATACTGCGATCGCCAACCCGTCTGCCAAGCGTGGCGATTATGGCAACCCCCCCCCCCCCTTATTGGGGGAGGCCTATGTCCAGCAGTGGACGTCTTTCGGCTGAATCATCATCAGTCTTCACCAAAGGTCTCGCCGCAAGTGATATTTTCATCCCAATACCCTCTTTGCGTCAGTCTTCCCTTAAATTTCGGCATTTTTAAATTTTTTAACGATCTGTAAAAGAAAAAAATAATTAAAAAATTATAATAAATACTATATACTTTTCTCAACATTTTATAAACAGTTTTTAAAATATCTATTAGAACTATATAATAAAAGAAGACATTCTGCCCACCCAGAAAGTGTCCGAGGGTACCCGACAAAATTGTGTCCGGTTTTACCCGACCGTCTCCATTAAACATTTTTATTTATTACAAAAATACCTACAATTGTAAGGAAAATAAATGACTTAACCTGTAAACTTGAATACATTTCCTACAAATTATTTAATAAAATGATTGTGATGTACTTACGTTTAATATATAATAATTGTATCCCAAAAGTAAAAGGCGCGCGAAAAACACTGGGCACGGGTAATTACAAGATTGTCACTCTTTATCCGCTCAGCGATTGCATCACTACTGAGTTGTATACGAAATCACGTGGCTAGGCGATCGTTTTGAAGTGTGTTTCGTTTTTCTATGTGTGCATGATTGCTCGAAACCGATGGTGGCCGAGGCTACCCGCCGTCCGAGGCTACCCGAACTTCCCCTAGTTAACATTCCATACACAGCACTTTGGAGAGGCTTTGTCAAAACAAATCAACGTTCTTTTGTTAAATAATTAAATTGTTTTTATCTTTAATCGTCGTCCTGTCGCAAGATAAACGTATTGCCAATAAAGTTTGTTAACAACGTTATGTTCGTTGCTAGTTAACAAATGATACATACGTATGCTATCTACGTCACACATCTCCGATTGTCGACAAAATGAGGAACATTTAAACAAACGACATGTAATGACTGTGCGGCTAAGGCAAGGTGAATACACAGTATTGAATTTGTACTTAATGTAACCTTTCGCGCGAGTTCAGTTAACGTTTCTGTTTGCAACCTTTAAGATAGTGGATGCAGGGAAATGTCACATAGTTGGACTCAGCCCTGGACCTACATAGGTACAGGTGGGTTGAAAACACTTGAATGAAATAATAGTGTGTTATAATATCAAAATACCTACACAAGCATATGCAAAGCATGTTAGCAGGATAAATTGATGTTGTTAAATAGATAATTAGTTATTCACCTCATTAGTTATCGTAAGATCGTATTTATTAGACGGATAACACGTTATTTTACTTACAGCTGAGAAACTGATTACGACCAAGCATATACTGGCTAGATAGGGTTTTTTCTTTTTCAATAGGTACTTATTAGGTCTATTTGATTTTACAACATGACGTATTCGATCGGTAATCAATGCGGCTTAATAAAATGTAGGTATGGAAAAGTTGTTTTTTTTCAAGATTTTAGATTTTTTTCCGTAGTAGAAGTACAAAATTACGAGCAGAGTTTATGGTTTTTGGATGTAAAGTGACTTAAGTGATTAACCAGTCAGGCTGTATAAAAGCAACGACTTTTCTAATGACAAACAAAAAATTAAAAAAAAAAAAACTGTATTATTTTCCTCGTCGTTCGAAATTTAAACGTTGATTTGACGACGACAGTACATCAAAGCTGAGATAAGTGTTGGACGGCGACAAATCGGTATAACATTCGCTGTGAGAACGAGCAGATACTGCTGAGAAGGCTTCGAAATCAAAAGGGCGACTGGATAAAACGCTATTCCGCTGTAAACACGCGTTCTGCATTAATAAACTTGACCCTCATGACCTTCGTGATTTATTGCATGCTTGTGCTAACATTTTATTTATGCTAAAAGCCTTACTGAACGTCTCGAAGATATCGTAGAAACAGTAGGTCAGTTATGCACATTAGTTGCCATTAATTTTATAATAATTTGTATTATAATTCATTTAATATTATTGAGTGTTTGGTACATTATCGGTTTGAAAAGTTGTCTAAGCAGTGTCTATGAATTATGTTAAGGTAGGTATTAAGATGAAATAATGTAGAGTAGAGCTGTGACACACCTCTCGGGTGTTATAAGAAAATGTTGGCCAAAATTGACGACAAAAAATCAAGAGACCATATTTGAAACGCGCTTATTAATAACTTATAATTATAGTTTAAGGATTGAATAAAAGGTTCTTTAACCTTTTATTCAATACCGCAATAAAGTAACCGCTCTAAGCTCTTTAGCTTAGAGCGGTTACGCACTGCATTCGATCCGAATCCGTGAAAATACGTTCCGAAGTAGTCATAGAACTATTTGAATGGTAGTTTACGCACTAGATCCGACTTCCGTCATCCGATTTCTCTCCGTCATCCGTGAGTCTTCAATTCGGAAGAAATATTGACGGACCGAAGTAGCCGTAGTACTGTTTGTATGAATGTTTTCGTATTACCTCGGATTCAAATCGGATATATGCCAAAGATGGCCCTGAATTGCTTGGATTTGGATCAGAGATCGGATTAGTGCGTACCTAAGTAATATCTGAATTCGGTCCGAGATTTTTAGACTCTAGATCCGTATTTTCACGAATTCGGATCAGATGCAGTGCGAAAAGCAATATCCGAATTTGGTCCTAGTTTTTTATATACCGTATTTTCACGGATCGGGATCGGATTCAGTGCGTAACCGCTCTTAGGCTACATGGAGTCAAAAATGATTTACGTGCTTCATGGCATCATAAGTTTGAACACGTATTTAGTTAATTATAGTAATGTAAATCTGCCAACGTCTATAAAATGTCGTAGTTAACTAAGATCCTTTATAGATAATTTTCAAGGTTCAAGCATTCTAGTTAGACTTTTTTATATTGTCTACATAATCCGGTGCTTGTTATGCATAACCGAGTTAATGGAATGTTGGAAATCAACGTATCCGTCCATGTTCTCAGTTTCCCGCCAATTTGTGCGTCCGCGCAGCCTGAACGCATAAATCTCGTCGACATGACGTAGGCGGCCGACATGTTGACAATTTGTTGTCGTTCACCGTATCACTGGTACATACCATAGGTGTGTATAAACAAGCGTTAAGTTACTTGTTTATACACTTTCAACATCGATATTTCTTTTGATACACTAAACAATAGCAACGGTTCTTTATCGATACGTGATGTCTTCTACAAAATGTCGTCACTTGGCCTATCACTTGACTCTTACGCAGCATGTTTTTATGTCTAAAAGTAATGAACCAATTAAACCTGGAATAGTAACATGATTTTTTGTTATAAGAAAAATAATAAAGAAATCTTTTGTCACTATGAATAGCCGTAAAATGTTTTCGTTACTGATAATATGGCTGGAAAGTAAAGCTCGGGACGCCATTAAATCTGTTATTCACGTAAGCCGGGCTCATTATTAAAAGCAACAGTATTTGTCAGTGGAGAGCACGAAGTAACATGAGTAGGTTGCGCAAGAGCATCAGCGCAGAAACGTGACAAATGACGCAATCCCGCGAACAATGCAACTGAGCTTGTGAGCACAGCGGATTTATAGCCACCACCGTATAAAATTTGGTGCAATTTATAAAATAAAGCGTTCGTATAATTGTGTAAGATACATAGTATTTAAATATTTGAACCTTACTTTATTTTTTTATCGGGGACCATCTTTTTATGGGCTACAGATGATATTTCTTCTCTAAAAAAAAGTTGCTTAGGAAAAATCATTGTATTGGGTTTATTATAACGCTCTTTGTTATGCGGTATGATTGTTTATGAAAATTTTTGTTGTATTTTTTTATTGGCAGCGTCTGTTTCTGCCTACCGCGGTCCGGAAGCGGATCTCGGTCCGCCTATTGCCGATCGTTGAGTAGAAGGTAATGCAAAAAGCTCGTTGTAGATACTGTCTAAGCAAAGCTTGCTTCCCTAGTGATGGAATCATTTTAAGTATAAGTACCGTTTGTAATAAGTCAATTATGTGTACAAATGTTGGACCTAAGCAAGACTACTTAACTCCAATTTGTGTACCCGTCTAACTAAATGCTTAAGAGCCAAAGCTCTTAAAATTTCATAACATACATTTTGAGGTAACGTTGTACCTAATTCAAGCTTTTAAAGGTAAACGGTCTTCAGGTACCTACCCATTATTATCGTTTAAATGTCTGCTTATGACATACACCGCACCCTTCCAAGACCTAAGTGGCTAAGGACCGCGCCACCGCCCTTTGTGCCTGATTGTTTAGGTCAGCTGGACTGTCACCCACTCGCCCATTCAAATTAATTTAGATTTACTATCTAAATAGCGCCTACCACGACTAATATGAATCGTTCTTGTCACTGTAGGCCGAGGCATAATGACTTTGTTCGCGCCGATTATTATCTAGATGCCTAATCCGGATTGTGAATGGTGTTGAATTTAATGTTTAGGAAAGTGTTAAGTCAGACGTTATCTTAATTACGCCTTTAATGGCATGCACCACGGAATAAGGAAGGAGTTCCTAGCGAAATCTTGAATCGCCTTAGATTTTTATCTCCTATCAGTCGCTCTTTTTACCCAAGTGCAAAGGAAACCTGATAGCATCGTTGTGAACTGCTTGGCTACATATACGAGAGTGATTGATGGCTCTAAATCATACCGCAGGAATTTCGGAAAGATCAATCTTCCAAAATTACTTTCTCCACAAAGTTTACTCATACCAATCCAGCCATACATCTCGAGCAAATTTACAAAATTAGCAGCAGTTTTCGTGTATTTTCGTGCTATAAAATATAGACGGCTGTATCCGCCGGGTCCATCGATCAAACCCGGCGCTTGTTAAACACCGTTTCTCACATCACAACAATAGCCCTTTGCGAGCATATTTCAAGCCATCCCGATAGTAACATCGGCCGGCCGATCGGCTTGCGAGGCTCGCCCCGGCTCTATAAATCACCCCCTTACAATATTTATTCTCTGCGAAGCTTCACTACGAACTCTCTAGATGTTCGATCGAGTTTTAACACTCGATTGCATACAACAGAGTAGATAAATATTCGTAATGCAACTTAGAAAATAGTCATAGAAGATCAAATGCAACGGTCTCATCTGGCTCAAGATGTTTAGAGTGATAAGAAAAACATTCAGCGATAGTTGTCTTAATTTGTAGCTTGCAAACTGTCACTTGAGCATTTGTGACCATTAAATCTGAATACGCTATAGCCGAATGTGGTTTCAAATTCAAACCGTGCTAGTGCCTACCATGACACAGCTTTGAATTTCAACATGAGGGCAAAATAGCAAAGAATAGAAAGGATACTTGATCTAACGAATGCTCTGAATGAAAATGATTACGTAGCGTATCATTAGAAGAGTGTAAGTCAAATGTAGGCTATTCCAATCAAGACAAGTAAACAAAATGAAACATAATTGGCCTTCTAAAATTGCCAGGCTATGATTGTAACTATTAACGTCAATTAACAAGGCATAGAAAAGTTATGCTTGACTCATGAGTAGTCTATAAAATGGTTTGTCTTCTTATTTAGAAAACATGATTTTGATAGTTTCTATTTAAATTATTTCACGTCTTGCCATATTTTCCAAAGTTTCTAACGACGAAGATTTTGAGACGCTTTTTCAAAAATTTAAAATTGATGCCTACTATGGTATTTATTTTGGATTCAGTTTCGATTTCATATCTTATCTTAACATATCTTTATTGCAAAAATAGTTTTCCAGATGTTTTAGTTACACATTTGATTTTGCAACAATAAACTCAAACTCAAAACTCATTTATTCAAAATAGACTAGAATTACTTAGTTCTTTTTGAACGTCACTTTTACAATATAGACATACCCCAAAAAGCCCGCTTCCTAGTGTTTATGCTGTGAAGAAGAAACGGCGCAACAAACTCCCCAGCAACACAGATATGTCTGTCAAGTGAATAAATTAATTGACTCTATACAAAGAAAAATAGTTTTAAAAATTTTACCGAAGACGTCGTATGTCGTCAAAATGATGTCCCAATTCTGCAGTTCCTATGCAATAAGTTCGAGTTGTAGCAACAATAGTAAGGGTAGTGTTTACGCGAGAGGCGTACGTCGTCCGACGTCATCTAGTATTGATATCTCAATAGGGAAGTCTGTAAGTGACCGCGTTAAGTTATGACCGTAATTTTTCAAAGTCGGCGCACCGTGGGCCGGCGGAATTATCGGGCCGGTTAATAGTGTGGCTTTGGGCTCAATTAGTTCACGAGCTTTAGACTTTCAGATATACATGGAGTTATTGTTCTTAGAAGCTTTTATCATCTACTGCTTTTGTTTTAGCTTGTTTATTTCCTTGGCATTTTGCCTCTTCGTTAATTCTGTACAATTGTTTGATTGCTGTGTTTTTCAGCTTACCATACTCATTGATGAAATACCCTCAAAAGCGATAACAAACATTGGAGATATCTGCATGATCGCTAAATGCTCTGCAATCATTTTTAATAATTTTAATACTTCGCCCAACTCTGACTGCGATTGTTCTACAGAGGCTGAATCTGTTTGAAGGTCTTCCAATGGTGACATATTTTTGCTTCACTGCACTGGGTAATGATAGGCACAATTTATGACCAGAATGTACATTACTATGACCAATAGGATGTAAAATTTTAACTTTTAAGTAAACTTCATAATAAATTCACCTTCCTCAACTAACGTTCAAGAAACACCACCGCTTACATCACTTGTCCTAGTCATACCAACATCAGATTTATTTGCAACGTCTCCAGAACATCCTATAACTGCAAATATTGCACGTTACATCTCGGAATTTAAAAAATGTTGGCGAGACGAAGCGAATACCTTGTAAAATTATCTCCAATTATAGTTTAATTCATAATTACCGGGCCGGACCGTAAGCTGTAATCATAATTGCTTGTTGCCGTACGCCGGCAACTTGACGATAAATATCATACCGTTTAGTATTGGTTTACATGATATTATTTGTTGATGGAAGGGTTTAATTCGATACGTCAGTTTGTAATAGGCAAGGGAGGTTTAGATATAATAAAAAGCATACAAGTACCTATGACGTAATGACTGCGAAATTAAGTGTCGTTTAAAAACCATATAAAAAAAAATGAAAAATATTTTACAACGTGTTTGTTATAAGAAGATACTCTACAATTAAGATTAACTATTTATAATCTGTTCTCTGAATTTGATAATTTTAATTATAGAACGCTAGAGCTAAGTATTTTCAGGTTTTAAACGATGATAAAATTAACAACATAGCATCGAAACCACAATATAAAGCTCACAATAATTGCAATGTTTACATTTAACAACTTTCAGCTGACGTAAGAGACATTATTATTTCCTGTAACGGCTTTGTCGAATAACTATCGAAGATTTGTGACGGTTTTTGTGATCATTTTTAGTAAATACAACTTAATATGTCGAATTAAATGTATTATTCAATTCATGTCAACAGAGTTGTTAGCATATGGAGGGCTATGTGCTAAGCTCGTGCCAATCTCTATTTGTTTTTAGTATAAACTCACAGAATGTCGAAGGTGCACGGGCAGAAGGTTCTTTGCAATGAATGGGCTTCCCGCTTCTCTTACCGTGGGTGTTCTAAAAGGCTACTAGAATATTTTACCAAGAGGATCGACGGCAACATTCTCCTGACCGTTTAACTTTAATTCATTCATTTTAATTTAGAGTTAGAGTTTAATTAACAACTTATTGGTATCAGCAACCCTTATGAGGCCCATGTTTTGGTTGCGGTGCATGCAGCTGCGAATCCCGCGACCCCGGCCATGGGTCAGGAGAAGGAACATCGTGGGTTTTTACCCGGTAAGAGTCCAGCATAACTCTTCGCCACCCCCGGGCGAAGGGTATCCATGAAGATTTAACAAAGAGAAAAAAAAACAGGAGGCCCATATTTAGTTCTGAACATTAGCCAGTTAGTATGATGAGGTAAGCACCTAGAAAGGGTGTCATATGATGAACGACGTCGCGTCGCGTTACACGACGTATTCCCGAATGGTTATTCTGATCACTTCATTTGCTGTTTACTCTTTGTACACCTACTTTTAGTTATGATTTGGCGATAGAATTATTAGTGCTGCTTACAGAACATTAAATGTGATTTAAAGTGGTTTATTTATTACTACGCAATATGAACGGTATCTGTTACTAAATTCAACGTTTCGCATTTACTTACGTTCCGACATTTATTGATATATTATAATAAAATTATCCTTACATTTTACGTACATTTCGGTAATATTAATAATTAGACATGTAATTTGATCTTTAGTTCAAAATAATAACTTTAATACTGTTTTATGATTGGTTGAACTAGTAATTATTTGTAAGTTTGAAGTGAAATATGTAGATAAATTGCCTGCAGAAGTATTAAAGGATAATAATTCAAATGATTGCTATGTGGCCGAACCCATTGTACCAAGGAGTTGACCTGTTATTAATAGGTCTATACAAGGTGTAAATGAATTCGTGTAATTCCTTCAAACCGCGTGATCTACTGGTGACACTGATTTACCCTTTAAAGGTTTTTCTCAGAAAAGACAAAAAAAAAAAAAAGTAAATTTGGTATTCTGTATCTGAGTAATTTTAGTGTCCCGAGTTAACTGACTGCGTTGAGCGATATCGCGCTAGCCGTGCCCGTCCGCTGTGTCGCCGTGCCTTCATTCATTTGTGCATGACATCGAAATTATCAGTACCATAAAAAAAAATTGGGAAAAAAAGTTTATTTTTATTTTTAATCAATCTAAATCCCGTGCGGGGTTAATCTATACCATTAATAGATCACGTGGTTTGAAGGAACTACACGAATTCGTTTACACTCTGTACATCTCTATATCTGTATATTCCCTTGTAACACTGTGGGGCATTCTTTATACAGCATGATTGGTTAGCCGCTTTACAATACGGCCGACGTATCTTGGCGAGTCTGACGTTAGTTGTTTGGCTGCGTAATGAATCGTTTAGAAACGAAATTGTCTATTTCGCAGCTAATCAGCTAACTTCAGACTCGCCAAGATACGTCAGCCGTATTGTACATCCAAAAACCATGAAATTTGTTCATCATTTTGTATAACTTTTAGTAAGCGCCAAACTTTGAATTCGTGAATAAAAAATCAGCTGTTTCAAACATTTTGTTAAGCAAACATTGATTATTTTGTATGGAACAGCAGAGATTGTCTCATTGGTCTAGTGGTCGCAAACACGACTGCTGAGCGTGAGGTCTTGGGTTCGATCCCCAGGTCGTGCAAAGTGTTGTTGGGTTTTCCGTGTAGAATTTCTCAGTAGCTGCCCGGAGTCTGGATTTGTGCCCGGTTGATGGCAATAGGCTCACCCTCTATTACATGCGACTTAAACATAACGTCGCACGGGAGTGAAAACCTCGGGAATGCAATTTGGTCATTTTTATTTTATTTCGACTTATAAGGACTATATCTTATGAGGAGCTCGTGGCTAAATAATTACAGCCGCATAAACCGATCTTCCGGGTTAAGCCACGCTTGCCGAGGTTGGTCTGTGGATGGGTGACCATTTACCATAGCGAGTTTCCTCCGTGCCTCGGAAAGCACGTAAAGCCGTTGGTCCCGGCTGTCATTTGTAGATCTTTGACAGTCGTTACTGTTGGTCAGAAGCCAGAAAGTCTGACAACCAGTCTTACCAAGAGTATCGTATTACCCAGTTACTGGGTTGTGGAGGTCTGATAGGCAGTCGCTCCATGTAAAATACTGATATTCAGCTGCATCCGGTTCGACTGGAAGCCGACCCCAACATAGTTGGGAAAAGGCTAGGCAGATGATGATGAAGGACTATATCTTATAAGAGAGCCGCTCTATGTGAAATTAGTTTGTAGGCATTGAAACTAGTCTTAATTGGGTATATAACATTCGTAATAAATATAACTGACTAGAAAGCCCACAGGAGCCGTGCAAATACCAAATGCATTCCCGAGGTTTTCACTCCCGGGCGACGATAACGGCAAAACGTGGGTGTACACCTCTGCCCAACCCTTCTGGGAATACAGGCGTGATGTTATGTTATGGAACAGCAGATTTGTTTCACGACTTTAGAGTTAAAAGTTGTACCTACAGAATGATGAGCACAGTTCATCATTTTCGGAAGTAAAGCGACTAACCAGGGGCTAATTCTACTAACAGAAACTTATCAATTGCAACTGAATCGTTCATTTAGACAGTGTTCGTTTACAAAAACTATCAAATTGTTTGACAACAAAAACAAAAACAAACATTTTGACTATTTTCATAAACGAAAACTGTCTGAATGAATGATTCAGTTGTAATTGATAAAAGTTTCTGGCCTCCTGTCATGCTGTAGAAATGTAGCGTTTTCAAAAAGTTTGAACCATAATAAACTTATTCTCAACATGTTACCTGTTCAGGGATGGGTACCGTGCCTTATCGTATAAAACTGTCCATTTGACGTTTGTTCACACAATAATTGCGCGTGCGCAGGGCGGCCAATGAAGTGATTTCCCCTTGATCGTATGGCCGCCCGTTCCGATGTATTAATGGGTAATAAGAGATTCTATGTAGACGGCCGATTATGTGGAATGTTTGCGAGTGGAAGGATAATTTAGTACTTTGGTACTGTAATGGTCAGTGAGAGTAAGATTACGTCGGGGAATACGCTTATGATGTATTCCTGAGTTTATCTTGGGCCATTATTTAGAGAATGGCGGGCGGATTGAAGGGCGTTTTTGGGGGCTATCTTTTGTAACGTTGACGTTCATAAAACGACTTAATTCTAGTCTTTTTTGAATAAATGAGTTTTGAGTTTGAATTTGACTGCTTTTTAAATAATACGTTATTGAAAGGATTTTTACTTTAAAGCTTTCTTCTAATATTTTTCGGTTACGCCGTATCGTACACGATACCAATTCTATCAATACGACAATTCTAATGGTTGTAAGGTAAATTAGGCATTGTGATGACGATATAGGATCTAAATTAGTTTTTTTGTATTTCTAAGTTTATATGGCGGTGTGCCTTGGCGCGTGCTTTAATGGTGTATGTAATCTCAGGACATTCTTTTCGTGAATTTTGTACTAGATAGACCCTTGGTCTATGTGCTTCTACGTCAATGCCTTCAATACTCAATGTTCATATAAGCCTATTACTGGCACGGGCCTCTTCTTAGGATGAGAAGGGTTTAGATCTAAGTCCACCAAGCTGGCCTGATGTAGGTTGGCGGACTACACACACCATCGAAATCATTTTTCCTTTTTTTGAAGCTAATCCCTCTCCGTTTTGCAGACGTAAAGTCATCAAAAAAGATCCAAAATTTTAAACATTTTCTGTACCGCTACTTACCTCAAAACCTGGTTAGTGCACACAATGACGGGTCGCTGGGAGTTCTCCAGGTTATCTTTGAGCTGCAGTACAGCATGCACCCATAAGAACTGGCCGGAGCGACGCTGAAGCCGCAGCAGGGCGATGCAAGACCGCTCCTGTTCTGATTGCGTTACTGTTGAAGAGAACAAGAGTTTAGTGTTGTTCTCAAATGAAACAATCTAGCTTACAAAATCGATGAAAAGTAGTTACATTTTGGTTTGTTCCTTCGTTTAAACTAGGTAATGGCAATACTCTACTAATTGACACCACAGTTGTAGTGACGCTGTTAAAGTAAGTAGGTATTTGATTGACTTTATCTTATTTTAGCTAATTTTAAATAAAGCCAGATAGACTGGCAGCCTGAAGTCAGCTACCCAGTTGCTGGGGTAGCTTAAATGCGGAGGAGGCAAAAAGAAAGTTTAAAAAAAACCCTAATCAATTTTTTGTCGATGCATTAATGCGTGGCGCTGCTTGGGAGAGGCCAATGTCTTGAAGTAGACTGTAATATGCTGTATGATTACGAGTATGTCATAATGATGAATTTGTCATCATCATCGTCTTTATCATCAATAGCAGTCCACTGCTGGATAAGCCTTTCCAGTTGCACGCCACTGATAGCGATTTTCTGCCTCTCTAATTCAGCTGATATAGCCACCATATATAGACCAGCCACCTTGACCTGAAGATCGTCGCTTCATCTAACCTGAGGGCGTCCCACACTAAAGCCTCATTTACACGGAGATAGTTTCTCGAAGCGAGACTCTCTCTGTTTTTGTTTTTCTCTACGATGAAAACAGAGATAGCATGAGACTCGCTTCGAGAAACTCTCTCCGTGTAAATGAGCATTAAGTTTGCCGATTCACTAAAGAACACGTCTATCCCAAGGGTAATCGGTTCTAAGCTGGCACATTGCCACTTCAGCTCGCTTAGCATTATACAATAACGTATATCATTATTCAAAAAATATAGTGCTAATAAATTGCCAAAAATATTTCAAATCTCATAACCAATGCATTTAAACGTAACTCAATCAGTGCATGTACAGGAAATGAAATACAGTATAATTAAGATGATAGCAATTATAGAGGAAGCGTACATTTTTTAAAGCATCTAATCATACATTTGCAGTTCTTGCATTTTGATATTGTTTACCGTTAAAGAGGACTCATAAGTGGCTGTTTTTTTTTAGTTTTTATCATCTTGTGTGTTCCGTTCATGGCACGTTTTTTACATTGACTCATCACGTCTACAAATTGATATCTGTTAACCTTTTTTGTCAGACAATAGAGTACTTATACAGTTTTTTATACATACACTTTGTAAACATGTTGAATTAATTATTACAGAAGAACAAAATGATTATCTAATCGAACTAGGGTGCTCCTTGTGGTGCTCCGCATCGCTGTCACTGCGGTGAAGCCGTCGACGGCCTCGGACACCACGGCTTGTCTTGCAGCAGGAGTGCAGGTCGTATAGCACGGCACGCCAACTTAAATGATATTATCCGTCGTGCTCTTGTCACCGCCGGCGTTCCAGCCGTATTAGAACCCAATGGCTTGGCACGTGACGATGGTAAGAGACCAGATGGCATGTCATTGGTACCATGGAAGATGGGTAGGCCTCTGGTATGGGACGCAACGTGCGTCGATACCCTTGCGCCATCACATCTTCCCAGCTCGGCAGGCTGTGCTGGCGCTGCTGCTGCAGCTGCGGAGGCCCTCAAGCGGCGAAAATATAATAACTTTATCAGTAATTATATTTTCGAGCCGTTTGGGGTCGAAACACTCGGGTCGTGGGGTCCGAGTGCCCAACTCCTATATAGAGAGGTTGCGAGGCGGCTGGTCGACGCTTCCCGTGACCCGAAGGCTGGTCTCTACTTTGGCCAAAGGATTAGCATTGCCATACAACGTGGCAATGCTGCCAGCCTTCTGGGCACGTTACCAGTGGACAGCGATGCGGAGGAATATTTTGATGCCGTATTTTAGTTTATAGTTTTATTAGGATATAGTTTTCGTTATTTGTATATATTTTTATTTGTAATTATGTAAATATCGTTTCTGTATATAAGTTACCCATTCACATCGAACTAGTAGTTGAAACCGCGGCTGTCGAATGTGAGGACGTGGGTTTGAAATCCAGATCGGTCAACTTGTTATTGCATTTTTCTGTTAGGAAATTTCCAGTAGCAGTTCGTTGTCTATTACTATGTTCTCTTTTTACAGCATTATACCGCCTTGCATGCCTGACATCCGCAGTGCGACATAATTTTGTCGTCTCATTATCTCGGGCCGAGACGAGATAAGCCATAGGTGTATTATCTAGATAATGCGATGACAAATATGTCGCGCTGCGTATCTTACCACGGCTGGCCTACCCCATCGAGAAGTAGCAGTATGATGTGTGTTTACTATAAAAAGAACAATTTTATGAAATGATATAACAAACAGACAATCTCAATCTCAGTGTGAATAGTTATAATTGAATAGCCCTAAAATTAGAACGTCGTTAATTTAAAGATTATCGAGGTGCGGCTAACGCAGCAGCACAAACACTTCCCTTAAGTAACAAGAGCCAAAGAAATTACATTCAACATCTAACTTTATCACAATAAAATAGAGTCTATATTTGCTTGAACGCCATCCACGATTATACAAGGTGTTTGACTTTGACAATGATGTTATGATAGTAATTTACATGCGCCAGGAATGGACTGGTCGATCATACGAAACGCCGTATAAGGCATCCGATTCTTGCGTCCGACGAATCGTCATAAATGGCTCTCGTTTGTCGATCATTTCGGAGATAAATCAAGAATCGATTCGTATGACCGATGTTTACGCAATCAATTTGGTGTGTTTATCGATACCTACTAACGATGCTAATACGAGTTCTGATCATCGCTTGTTAGTTTTATTTGTTTATAGTTACTGTTACGTTTTATTATGTTTGTACAGCTTTCCCTTATAAAGATATTCATGATTATTACTAAACGATTGTAAGAGTTTCGATAATTATTTATTGGATTTTAATCGCCGAGCCCTTTTTATAGTTTTGAAATACAAATTGTCGTTATTAATTTCGATATGTTCGTCTTAAATAGATGTATTTAAATACAGGTAAATTAACTAGCTTTACCTCGTTTTGCTGCAATCAATATTTATTTCGATAATATAATTACGTATGTCGCAGGTTTAGGAACAATAAATATGTTATTTCATACTAGTTTTCGCACGAGAATTTGTCCGCGTGAAGTTTGAACTTATACGTATAAGAAACCTCTGCGTAAAATTTCTTTCTAGACCCATATGTTTGGGCTGTGCACTTTCGGTCAGTTTCTTTATACACTATTTCCCTGGATAATGTGCACAGACGAAAATGGGTGAAACTAGACTACGATTAATAGACAAAAAACGAACTACAAAATTAAAATTTCATTTTCTTTTTCAAAGGAACTTTTTTTTAACTTGTGACTGTTTTTTAGCGTTGCTTTTTATTTGCTTTGCAACATCAATTCTTAGCCATCATTATCGTTTTTATTTAAACGAAATACAAGCAATTGCAATTAATGTATAAAAAAAGTATTAAAAAAGCTAACAAGCGTTATTAAAAACCATTTTTTTTCTTTTTTGTCGATAAATAGTTGTCTAATTTCACCAATTTTTGTCTGTGCACAGAGAGGACACACTGTATGAAATAATAAAAAAAGGAAGATTAGGTATGAAACGATTTATAACAATTTTGTCTAAATGATATAATTCGTAACACGAGCAAAGGTGCAACCAATTTGAATTTGATTATATTTATTGGAATATTCATTAACCCGTGGGACACTTATTCAAATATAAGATCTAGACAGTCCTTAAATATACAAGAAGTCTATTAATAAGAGTATCTATTATAATAACAAGAATATTAATAGAGTGTATTGTTTTTACATAAATTACTGAGTCAAATAAGCGAAGGAATTACCAATATATATATTAATAGTAGGCATTATAGTATACAGGATGTTTTCGAATTCATGCAATTACTGGCAACGAATTGCTCGAATCTACTGCTCATATAAATATTATAATAACTCTTTTTTTCATTAAATTTTTTCTTAAAGCCTTTAAAGCCTTAAGTACACTTATCGTGACTATGAAAGCCTCATAGGTACCTCCTAATATGTCAACATTAGGGAACCGCTATACAATTCCACCGGAACGGACTCCCATAATAGAGGAATCAATATGCAGCACGGGATTATTTAGAAAAGAAAGAATTAAAAAAAAACGATAAATATTGATATTGGAATGTGATTTACTTTAGTTTTCAATTAAAACCAAATCAGTAAAGCTGGAGTTCACCAACATGTCTGGACTTTAAAAGAGACCTTGACCTCTGAGTTTGTTTCGGCTTTTTTTCTCATAGTCACATAGAAACAACGACCATATAGCATAGAAAATATCGGCACAATCTAGTCTTAAAAAAAAACCATTACATTGACTTATAAAAGTGTCTGTAACAGATTTATTTACAAAAATAAATAATAATTTATCATTCACTGATACAAACATTTACTAGAAAAATGTCCTAGAATTTTATTTAAACGGTTAAACCTGAGAATTAATGTTGGCGAACACCACCAGCTGTTCAGCGAATAATGCGTCCCGTCGTCAGCGAAATGATTTACGTAAATGAATTCGGAAACATCCTTTATAGCGTGCGATTTATAGCGACTTAGGTCCGGCATCAGAACGACGAGACTTTACGGGTACTAAGATTTATTATTAATTTATTACATCTTTATTAGCAATTATTGTAGTAATAAATTCATATGCTACCTCCATAGGATCCGCGTTGAGATTGTCACATCCTTACATAATGTGTTTTTACGCAGGGCATAATTATACTTACTGGGATTTCTTAGGGAAATCTTGGCAACTAAATTAATAGCACAGTCTGTAATTTAAACGTAATTATTTGTTGAATAAAACAGATATACACTTTTTAGTTCGCATCAGTTCCAAGAGCCTTTAAGGAAAAAATACGTTATCTATACCGGAAAAATCTTGCAGTTGATGAAAAATGAAGATTGAACTTAAACAAATTAATGTTCTTGTATAGTCAACATTGACAAAGCTATTTTGTCATTCGGTATGAAAACGTCTGCGATGTTATATAGCAAAGATAAAAATATAAAATCACAGCTAATTATGTAAGAAATTCTACTCCCAATTGGGAATTCAATCCTTACTTTGAAACTCAATAATAAAACAGGGATCTCAATGCTAAAGCCTGGTGCGACTTTTATAAGGAACATTTCTGCTTTTTTTTCTTGGAAATTATGCTCTATTTTTTATTTAGCTTAGTCAATGTTACCCCGATTTAAATATCTACTTTCGATACATCCGTAACAAGCAAATGCCAATCTTTAAGCTAGCTCGAAATGGGGAAGGCCTATTTCCAGCAGTTAACATCTTATGGTCGTTATGATGCTTGTATTAAGATAGCCAACTAGCCACCGAGAAAAACTCTTAACTAACCACAAAAAACATTTCTACAACTATTATCATAAATAAATCAGGCAATTTTTAAGGTTCCGCACCAAAATGGTTAAAAAGGAACCCTTATTGTATGACTTCGTCCAACCGTCCGTCTGTCTGTCACAGCTGCTTATTTCAGGAACTACTAATGCTATTAATTTGAAATGAACAGTTTAAATAAAGTGGGGGTCGAAATTTTAAAATGGGGTCACTTGGTGAATTTATAACGACAGTAAAAATACCCCCCCCCCCCCCTCCCCCTTATCTCCGAAGTTTGCAGCAAAGCGAAAAATCTATAATAAATCGAATTGATATACAGGTTTATGTAAACAGGAAACATAATTATATTGTTTTTAAAGCAGTCGATAAATTAAACTAAAGAACTTTTTATAGGTACTATAACTTTCGTGAGACACATACATATTTAATTTTATGATTAATTACGGTTTACTCATGTGCATTTTTCGGGATTGCCCGACTAGTTTCGGACCCAAACGGAGCCCTTCGTCCTTCGTCGCGAGTCGAACTTTCGACTCGTACCTCGCCGCGTGATCAGCACATGATTAAGGGCTCCCTTTGGGTCCGAAACTAGTCGGGCGATCCCGAAAAATGCACGTGAGTAAACCGTAATTAATCATAAACTTTTTATACGTTTCCTTCCTAGGTACGGAACCCTTGGCGCGCAAGTCCAACTCACTTTTGCCTGTTTTTAACTCAAGCCATACGAACAATTACTGCGATGCCCTTTCCATCGACAACAACAATAACAATAACTTAAAAGCAATATTATGTAAATGAAATATTTCAAGCGACAGTATCTACGCTTACTCTATGACAATTAATTGAACTAAGACGTTTGTATCTGATTGCAATACGTAATAAATTTGCAATGTGCTGCCACAAAGAGTGGTAATGAATGTTAAATATCGTTTAAGATAATCTAACTGAAATTAATATTGTAGGTGTACGTAGAAAGTACACAAGTTGCTGTCAGAACTAATCATCAAAATATTATTATGCTGGGTGTCGACATTGCGAGGCTGCGTCGCGATGTGAAGACGCGTTTGCCTCGCGAGGTGAAGTGATCGCTACCGCGCGCGATTCGGTACGGTATCGGTATTGTGCGATGCTCAAAGAGCGCTCAGGGTGAGCCGCTCAGTTACAAGCGAAGCATATGTATTGCCTCGCGTTCTGTAAAGGCGAATAAAGTGGTTGGATCCATGGCTAAATGAAAACTCACATCTCGCAGCGTCAGCACGGCTCGAGTCGGATATGTAACGCTCGCGCGAGCATTTGATAAGCAGCCTCGCAGGCAGCTGCGCAATGTCGATACCCAGCTTTAGTTGATACAAAACTCTGTGTATAGTTTCCATAGACTTTATAGGTACGTACTAGCGCAGTTATTTACGAGAAGATTATAAAACGTGATATTAGGGACTAATCACTCGGCATTAATTCGCAAAAATGTGCATGATTTTAGACTGAAGAAATCGTGTGTTTTCAGCGGTTTATTTATTCTACAGCATGCGACAGCTGGATCAATACAAGAAGGTGACTCACGCATGTTCATGCAAAACTCTCATTTTCTATGAGTGAAATACGAATTAATGCTGGTAAGTGTGTTTAGTTCCTAAGAATGTCCATTCAATCAAAGTTACCAGAAATACTGACGACCCAAATCATTAACTTTACTGGCGGTCTACTCCCTAAGCACGAAGTCCGTGGTTTCGGCCTTAGTTACGAGCGTTTCCTACTCCCTATCACCTACGGACATACGATTATTTCGGGGCCCGAACAAAGAATGGATGACAACTGGATTTGACAGTTGTCCCTACTACCTATGTGTTTTTGCCCGTCCGAAAGTTGAACTTGACACTTATTTTGTTCACTCCTACGTTTCGGGCTACTTTCGGACGGGCGACTAACTTCGTTAATGGACTTAGGAAGTAGGCCCCTGAAACGAAAAATTCTAGGCTGGTATTATAACCATGGCGTTGGTAATCGGTGATTGGGTCGCGATAGTTTAATGAAGGTTGCTTCTGTCTTGTTACCGATACCTGTACCCGATAGTTGTTCATTCGAGTTACCTCTTTGCGACACCTGTGATAAAAAAACGGCCAAGTGCGAGCCGGACTACCGCACGAAGGGTTCCGTACCATAATCCATAAAAACGGCAAAAAAATCATGTCTGTTGTATGGGAGCCCCCCTTAAATATTTGTTTTATTTTAATTCAATTATTTATTTTTAAAGTGAATATATAATGTAAATTCTGTGATTATTTCAAGCGTCTACCTGTTGCCGTTATCATTATCGAGCAAAAACGAGCAAAAAATCACGTTTGTTGTATACGAGCCCCCTTAAATATTTATTGTATTCTTTTTTAGTATTTGTTGTTATAGCGGCAACAGAAATGCATCATCTGTGAAAATTTCAACTGTCTAACTATCACGGTTCATGAGATACACACGGACAGACGGCCAGACAGACAGACGGACAGCGGAGCCTTAGTAATAGGGTCCCGTTTTACCCTTTTGGGTACGGAACCCTAAAAAAGACTCCACGAGTGTCGATACTTAAGTACGTCCGGCTACCAACCTTGTTAACTAGCTATTTTTGCGCCACAGCATGAGGTATTGTCATATAGCTCGTGCCGATACGAGAGAGGCATTAAGGAGCGAGGGTTTTAATTTTTTGATGGAACGTTTTTTTTTATCTCAGTACAAAAAGGAATTAATTTCTACGGAAACATAATTTTGTAAGTCCGTTTTACATTAATATTCCACGCAAATAGATCTACTTAGAAATTATTGTGTTGAATGATTCGAAAGACAAATAATTATGAAATCGCTGTATTTTTAACCGAATTCAAAAAGGAGGAGGTTCTCAATTCGGATGTTTTTTTTATGTTTGTTACCTCATATCTCTCCTCATCGGATCAAAGCAAAATTCTCAAATTACTAATATTGCTTTGTTTATATTTGTTGTTGGGAACTGACTACTGAAAAAGAGGAGGAGGTGCGTGTCCCCCCCTCCCCCCCTTTGGAATGTTTTCATTATATCGTGTAAGGTATCATTTGAAAGGACTTTTTATGCCCGACTACGTCAAAGCCAAAAAGAAGGGTTATGAAGGAGGGGGTTAAAATTATGACACTAAAACGTATTTAATAAAAAATAAACTTTAAAAAAAAGTAAAAACCGACTTCAAAGAAATACTAAAAGGAGTAAAATAATTACCATAATATAAAATTTACAGTTTCAGAAGTCGGTGCAACTCTACACTGAAGCAAATAGAAACCACCGACTTCTGAAACTGTTAATTTTATATTATGGTAATTATTTTACTCCTTTTAGTATTTCTTTGAAGTCGGTTTTTACTTTTTTTTAACGTTAATTTTTTATATTATTTCATATGACAGTTTCCCTATAGTGTAGTAAAATGACTAAACGGTGTTATCTGTCAAATTCTAGACCCATTATAATAGTTATAAACAATTTTGATGAAGGGAAACAATATTAATCAATATGAAGCATGTTCAAATTCTCGTAAAACGTATGAATTGCTGTTATAACAAGGTAGTAAAACCAATTGATGTATTCTTGGAGAATGACAGTATTGTAAATCTTAGGTGATTACGATTTCAATTAAAGTGCTATTGTTTGTTTGTTTTGATTTACTATTGGTTTGTAAATTATAAAATATGTTGTTGTTGAAGAAATGTAGCAACGTAAATAACGTCGCCTTGGAGTGAAAACCTTGGGAATGCATTTTGTCATTGCACGGATTCTGTGGGCTTTCACACGAACGAACTCGCGGGCAAAAGCTAGTTAATTATATTTACTACGTATGTTATACGCCCAATAAAGGCTAATTTCAATGCCTATAAACTAATTCCGCATAGAGCGGCTCTCTTATAAATTATGGCACCTTTAAGTCGTGATAAAATAAAAATGACCAAATTGCATTCTCGAAGTTTTCACTCTAAGGCAACGATAAGTTTCGAATTGAATCAAGTATTTTGGTGGTCAGCGAAATTTTATTTTAAAGTAGAATCAGGCTATGGAAACCTTGTATTAAAACACATGTAAAGAAGGGTGAAAAAACGAACTAAAGTGTTGTACATAATTATTACAAGAAAAAGGGGTTAACGATGTGGCATTTTGGAACTACGTATACTGTGTGATTGGTAATTCACCAATTCTTTAAAAAGGGTTATAATAGAGACCATTGGGAACAAATTACCCCCAGCATATGTGGGTCGAAATAAAAAGTCTTGTCACTTAAGGCCTTTATTTCTGAAATATTGAGAATTTTGGGCTAGCGTTTTTGTCTTAAGTGATTGCTACTTCACCAGCTTTTAGAAAAGTACCAATTGAGTGCCCAGAAATGAGTAGTTTTTTTTACAAATCTTTTTTTCGATAAGTAGTTAAAAAAACCGTGATCTCGGAAACTGTTCATTTCCGACTCTTTCGAAGTTGATGGCGGTTAATTTATTACCAACGATCGATAGTATAGCCCTTTAATGAATTACCAGTCATCCTGTATAAATATCTACATGAATGTTCAAGGGAATTAGATTTTCATATCATTACTCAGACAAAACAGAGCTAATTTTAAACTTAGAATGTCGATGTTCACAGACCATTTAAAATTAATACTGACAAAGCAACATTTCTATTTGTAGTATCAACAACAAAAACTAATAATAAAACACAATCAAAGCAGTTACTGCTAAACCAAACCCAATATAATTTCCAAAGGTCACCGCACAAGCAGAGAACCGTCCTTGTCATTACCGATTATCGAATCATTCGAATGATGACTCGACTATCGCATTGCCAAGTACGTTTCCGATTCAACAAAGTTCGTTAGTCGATTTTGTCATTCGAATATACGTCTTATGTCGTTGTGACAGCTGAATAATTTCAAATTTCGAAGTAAGAATGTACGTTTGCAGAGGAGTAATGAGGGTTAATGCCAGCCGATCATTTGTGCAATCTCGACTGTTGGTTTTAGAGGGAAGAGATTGACGACTGCTGCGATTCTAGGTCGACAAACTGCAGTATGTTTATTCCTAAGTACACACCGGTATGTTTGGCTAAAGTGGGTTTGATTTGCGAGCTGTATTCAGAGCTCTGCCTACGCGCACCTTAACGAATGACATAATGATATGAATGTAAATTGTAGTAATTAATTCTCATTCTAACTAGAAATAGGAGTAGATTTAGATTAAATGTTCGACACGTGAGTTATGAGTGCCGTATTTCAGTCGACTGATCGTTTGGAAGTCATGTTTCAGTTCAAACTTTAAATACTTATGTAATTCATTCCTAAATTAGCATATTTTTAATTATCGTATATAAGCAATCAATGTATGGGATCCGTGATCAGTTGACGATATTTATTGTAGACTGTTCGCGGATAAATAAGTTGTATTTTGCATATTTCAGTAACCGACGGTTGTTTATTATCACGTACCATCCTCTATTTGCCTGACATTTGACTTATGAACATCTTAGCGCGAATCCTCCGAAAGTGTACCAATTTCGGATTTACCAAGTTTGCGACAAGCGCGAAGTCACGAGTTCTGCGCAATATTTCGAAAATAGTACATTCTATTGTACACATAGGGTTCAAATTCGTTTAGAAATATTTAGTCGAGTGCCCGATTTAGACGATTTAATCGCTCACGTAAGGGAAGGCGTTCACACACGATCGTCACGTCGCCGTCGCGTCAGTCGCCGACTTTCTCTAACGTGTGTTGACGTAGATAAGTCTGTGTTAAACGCTTTTGTATTGTCGTAGGTTATCGAGCGATCGCACGAGATGGGCCCGATAGTCGATTGTCATCTTTTCGCAACATTGGGTTTGCAGGTATGTGGTACTTGACCCACTTCAAGAGCTCAGTTATTTTAAAGGTATTTTTGGGATATCAATGAAATATGAAATTACTAGAGCGTTCTTTCTGCAATAGGGTCTTCGGTTAAGGATAGGAAAGGATATCTCCGTCTGTAGTCATCATAAGAGCCAGCGTCGACAGTGTGAAAGGGCAGTGCGGATCATCAGTCAGAAAAAATAATGAAAAATCTAAAATAAAACATAAATATCAATAATTTGCTAGTTGCAAGCAAAATTGAAGATTTGTATACATAATACTACTTGCAATAAAAATGCACAATTTCATGATTAGGTATTAATTTCAGTTTAGGAGTCAAACATAATTTTCTTCCTATGAAATTACAAAGAAGCTTTTTATCTAGATTTAAAAAAAAACCCTAAAGTTTCTGACCGTCGATGTTTCCGCTCCATTTCCTTATCTGATAATACAAAACTTGGCTTTTCCAATGTTTACAAGTTGCAGATGATAGTCGCTACAAGTAAAGCGCTGTATTATAAGAAAGTAAAGGTTTTTATACGTTCCATTTTTTTCTTATGGTATTCGTATAGATTTTTATAAGTACTCTCGCGAAAAAAATCGGTGACGTACCTCAAATATTGATTTACTCGATCATAATATAAGTTCCCACGGTTTTCGTTCACTAGGACACTAGAGATCCTACATCATTAATCACAGACAATGGACGCATGCGCAGTCGTCGTTTAGAGATCTATTAAAGCGTGCAGTTTACTGCGAGATTGACGGGTTCAGCCTGCGCACGAGTTGATGTTATGGAATTACGTTAGGAGCAATGTCTAGATCTATATCTAGATGTAAGTTTAGGTTTCTAATATATGTAACTTTAAATGAGTCGTATAGAATCAAAGGTGGAAATCTCACTTTTTGGCACTTTTGAGTTAACGATGCAGAAAATTCAAAAACATTCAAAGTAAACTGCTAGTTTGTCATATCATAACCAAACATGGGCAAATTCTTTGCTAAATCGACACAAAATCTTGATTTAGTTCGAAACACGGCAATCTTCCATTAGGGAAGAGTTGTTTCATTTTTCAATTTTTCGTTTGCTCTAAAGTTGCTAAAAGTGAGATTTCCACCTTTGATTCTATACGACTCAAATGTACCTTGGTCTGAGTTTGTAATATGATTTACATGTATTTTTGTAGTGTACGCATAACTCGCCGCGCAAAATTCGCCCCTAATTGCCTAAGTGTTGCCCCTTTAAAGATTAGATACTCAAAATCGCCCCCAATTATTAATAGATTAAAAGTATTGGGCGTACTTTGAATTTTACATAACGTTGAAAAGCCTGTAATGAACTAGATTTAGCTTCAATTCGCTTTGTCAATTATTTATAAGGAACATCGTGCCGCATCGCCGTCGTCACATTTCGCATTATAAAGTACAATTTACCTTAACCTCTAACTTATACACTCGGGAGCAATGAATCCGGGTCACCAATATAAACCTCGGAGCTATTAGTATTTTATAGACTATTTCATATCAGTCAAATAAAATTATTAAAACTCTGAAATAGTCATTTTCATACACGGTGTAACTTAAATAACGCACAACATCTTAAGGGGTCTCTGTATTCATCATTATGAACTACTTTTACTATGGGACCAAATCTGATAACGCGAAAAAAAAACTGCTGTTCCCTAGTTATGTTCCCATAATTCGCCAAAATGTAGGGAAAAGCAGTTTTTTTGACGATTTGCATTTTAGCGATTTCATTGTTGGTCCCATAGTGAAAGTTTTTCATAATGACGAGTACAGTGACCCCTTAAAAGTTGTGCGTTGTTTAAGTTACAACTTGTATATGATAATTATATTAAGGTTTATGTTAGTGACCCGGATTCATTGCGCCAGACTGTAGTTGACACTGCGGGAATTTTCCCAATTTTATAAAACTTTTTACCAGTCTCAATTACATCCTAGATTTATTCAGATAATAGGTCAGCCTACACGTCCATTGCTTCACCTTACTTAAACTTGAACTACTCGAGTGTTACCTAGCAGAATATCACTTACACAAATCAGACTAGAAATCAATTCAGAGTTTTTTTAACGAAAACATTGCCCTCAGAAACGCCTGCCTTTCACCGCTTTCGTGTTTAAGCTGCAAGCATTGTCAGGCATCGCCATAAATGGGCGAGCTCAATGTTTCAATGTGATAATTTTGTTTTGTTTCACTAAATATAATAATAGGATACTTACTTAACCGATGTTTGCTCTGCGCTTCCTTGCAGCAGTCGGGATGCAGGAGGTGGTACCAGCTGACTCCGTGTAGTGAACTTCGCTCCCAGCCAAGGTGCCATTCGCTACTGGACACAAAAAAAAAACATTCAATCAGTTGTTGTATTGCATCATCATAAGAACTATCAGCCACGGACTTTTTCTCGGAATGAGGAGGTGGTACCTCTTGCGTTCACCACGGTGGCTTGCTACAGATTGGCAGACTACACACACGATGGAGTTTTTTTCGTTCGTTAGTTAGCTGCATACATAGAGATGGAAGAAAAGTTTAATTTTGTCTATTGACTGCTTATAAGGGATTTACACGGGTCGATTTTCGCCGCACGGCTAGGCCGCACGGCGAAAATCGACCGTCTAAATGACAATTCGACTAGGCCGTAAGTGACTTAAATCGCAAGCCCCAAAGTTGGGTGCCATCCGACTTTTGCCGTTCGGCGACAAGCCGCATGCGGCGGGTAACTAAAATCGACCGTGTAAATGGTCAGTTGCAGGCGATCGCCCGCCGCATGAAGCGTGTTTTGCGCTGTGTTGTTCCGCTAGAAATGAACAAGTCGCATGCGGTTTTTGTCGACCGGTGTAAATGGGGTGGCGATTCGATTTTTACAAGCGTTGCGACTGGTGACTTGCCGCATGGCTAAAATCAACCCTTTTAAATCCTCCATTACTGTAGTATTGGCACGGAACACTTATTGTGCGAGCTCAACTCGCTTTTAGCCGGTTTATTTATTATTTAGCCCTCTCATGTGTGGGTGTTTCCTTTTCCTCACGATATTTTCCTTCGCCGTTAACGGCGTTAACGCAAACGATAATCAAATCGGTACCGCACATGAATTCGAAAAGTCAGAGGTGCGGGCCTGTGTCGAAATCAGACCCTCCTCTTGGTTCCGTTTTACTTGCATCATTCAGTAACATGGTTCTTAATTTGATCATTCATTGATCGTCAAAAAATTAGTAGAGCACTAATGAAAAAAAGATAGTTTAACCGGTTGCGTACCGCCCGTCGTCTCAGGACGAAACTTAACTGTCTTATCTATTGTGTCTATAATTTCGGCGATTGAGAGTTTAAAATAAGATATGAATAGAAAGTTTCGTAAACCTATGATAGTCCCTATTCTGATGCACACCAATTACAGTCCAAAAAATCGAAGAAATACTATTTGTCATTTCCCATTCGACATTGTTGTCTAAACTGAAGCTCAGCGAGCAATCCGATTGGCTAGCTGACAAATTAGGCGTCAAATCACGGCACCGAAGATAGTCCAATAAATCTGACAACCTGACAGCTGACAAAATTTATTTCTCAAATATGTTGCACTGTAAACTTAACTAAAACTATTTCTATCTTTTATTAACAAACAAAACAAGAGAGAGACGGAAACTTTTTAGAGCTGTCTAAGTAATTTTCTTGTTGAACATCACCATGTTATTACGCGGCATAATCTGAGGTGTTCTTTGACAACTCTAATATTCTTCTATCTCTTTCTTGCTTTATTTGCAAGTGCAGTGCAGTGCAGGTGAAGGATAGAAATATTTTTAGTCATTTTACTTTTAGTTACTGCTCAAGAGAATTGACACTATGACATAGGTTTACGAAACTTTGTAATTATAACTTAATTTTTTAACAATTTTTAGTTCATTAGTGCTTCACTCATATTTTGACGGCAAATTCAATTAAAAACAATCTAATTGAAACTAGTTTAGCGTCAAGGTGAAGATTCAAATACACACTAAATATCAGACACTAAAATTATAAAACATAGACAATAATTAATATGAAATCAGACCAGTGTTTGTGGTTATTATGCAAACATTATGGAGCGGAATAGAACTTACTATTGTAGTGTTCAAGGTCCAAATGATTGATGGATGAGATGACCCCAACAGATTGTGTTTGTTCCTCAAGTTCATATTCATTTTACTTTTAATCGTTCTTGATTTGGTAATTTTGGTTATTTGTTTATGGTGTTTAAATATTACATCAATATACTTTGTTTTATTTAAATAGTCTATCTACTAATATCTACTTATATTGTATCTACCAATATTATAAATGTGAAAGTAAGTTTGCTTGTTTGTTAACTTTTTACGCCTAAACCACAGAGCTGATCATCATGAAATTTTGTATATACGCTGTCAGGTGTACAGAGACAGACATAGGGTACCTTTTATCCCGAAAAAAAGTACTGTTCCCGAGGAAAACGACAATAACTTTCATAGATGGCGCCACGTATCTTTAGAATCACGATTGAATTATATTATTATAGAAACTTTAGTAGTGTGTTAAGAGTTTTTTTGAGCTTTTTTAATGCGAGCGAAGCCGCGGACAGAAGCTAACAGTCTATAAAATACTTCTTATTTGAATAAGCTATCATGTTCAATTTCCGAGATGTTAAGGTTTATGTTGGTGACCCGGATTTATTGCTCCAGAGTGTATTTATGTCTTACCTGGGCCATTCTTTTGTATTACATTTAAGAAAAACTCGAAAATTTTTGCATTTCATTGTGGCGCTGCTTTCAAAGGCCATTTGACAATAATGTCGATTTTGTACATTTAACCCTATTATGCGATTGCAGATTCGGGTAGAAACGTGGGTGTATCTATGTCTTAAATGAGCCTTTCTTTTGTATTACATTTAAGAAAAACCCGAAAATTATTTTTTTGCAGCTTCATTGTGGCGCTGCTTTCAAAAGCCTTCTTCTTCTTCCTGCCCTTATCCCATGTTACTTGGGGTCGCCAACACGTTTTCTTCTTCCATTCCGTCCTGTCACCCGTCATGATATCACTGACTCCCTTCTCTTTCATATCATTCTTCACGCAATCCATCCATCTTTTCTTTGGCCTCCCTCTTCCTCTCCATCCATCCACATTTATACTCATAACTCTTTTGGTCACATGCGTTTCATCCCTCCTCTTCACATACAAGACAAACGGTTCCCTTTCAACTTTTCTGTCACTGGGCGCTACTTTCAAACTTCCTCTAATATACTCATTCCTGACCTTATCCATTCTGGTCACTCCACACATCCATCTCAACATTCTCATCTCCGCTACATGCAATCTTTTTTCATCCGTCTTCTTCATGACAATAATGTCGATTTTCGACATTTAACCCTATTATGCGATTGCAGATTCGGGTAGAAACGTGGCCTTGTTATTTCCATATTACTTTTGTATCTTTCATAGTGAATAAGGCCCAGCTATTGTAAGTAACATTATGAAATGCAGTTAATAATTGACTATTGAGATCTAACTTATGGTCATCAAAAAACCTGTTCGTCCTTCTAAGTCCTTAACCGCAACAATGATATGTTAAAAAAAGATTTGATTGATTACTTGTGCATCTCGAAGCGGTAGTTGCCTTGGATGTACATTATTAGACACTATCGTAATATTGTAATATAGCTAGTTAAATCGCGATCATATCTTCAAAGAAATCTCAATAACTTCCACGAAATACCTATACTCTTAAATTAATGATGTGGTAGAAAAAAATATATAGGATGTAAACAAATTAATGTAATTGCTTCAAACCACAGTATTATTGGTATATATCAATGACACTGAACGGGATTTTGAAAGATATAAATATAATTTCAAAAATTAAGGCTCATAAAAGCGAAATACTGTGTAGAATCCCTGCTGGAAGCAAACATGTTGCTTATTTATAAATGTTACGGTTAAAGATAGTTGTGAATATAAACTTAAGATTAGCCGGTAAATGTTAAGTTTAGATTTAATGGTTGTTTAATGTTGTTATATCTCATCTTTAACCGGATAAATTCGGTTAAACTTAAGTCTAGCCGTAGCTAATGGCTAAAAATGTAAAAGCAAATTATAATATGAGAAAAAAAATCGTGACAAAAACTTTGTTTATTAAAACAATTTGTACTGAAAAGCATTATTCCCCTCCGCACATCGCATGAATTCTTTGATTTATCTAATACATATGTTACGGGTAAAGCCCGAATGGCGGGTACACCTAAGTTTACCCGGTTATTTAAGTCGACGGAGCCCCGCTGCGCGGGGCTCCTATTACTGTGTGCAGGGTTTAAAGTAACCTAACACGAAGGGAATGACGGGGGCTTCGTTCGCTCGCTTCGCTCGCTCACTCTGGCCCCCGTCATCCCCTTCGAACCTAACCTATCCGTGTCGGGGTTCCCCTTAACCACCGGCGTGCGGGTACACCTAGTTCTACCCTCTATGATGAAAGGTAAACCTAGTTCTACCCGGGTAAACCTAGGTGTACCCGCCATTCGGGCTTTACCCGTAACACATATATTTTTAACCATTCGTTTTGGTAAATCTTAAGTTTAACCAGTTAAAGATGAAATCATTTATCGCAAAAGAACATTGTATTGAACATTAGCCAAGTCAAATTTAAACTTAGCATTAACCGGTTAATCTTAAGTTTATATTCACACCTATCATTAACCGTAACATATACATATTCTTGCTAAAATGAGTCTTATTTATCTATTACTATATTTAAACGGAGTATAAGTACCTATTAGCTGATAAAAATCCGCAATATTGGTTTTAGTGTTTAAACTTGACCTAATCATCGCTACAGTAGCGATATAGTAGTGATTGGCTCATAGACATTACAATTTGTTTTCTTTACTAACATAAACCTCTTCAAAATTCCAAGAGGATAGTCTCGTGTTTTTAGTATGGCTTTTATTTCATTACCTTCATTAAAACCAGTAATAATCGACCTTATTGCATTACAATAAGAGTTAGTAATTACTCGATTAACTGATAAGTCGATTGTAATCGATAATACGTTAATATTTGCGTTTGTCTCAATTGCCTATTAAATACTTCAACTTGAGAGTTTTCTTCTCACAAAGTAGGTCATTGGCAATGGTTTGGAGAGGTGTTAATAACCCATTATATTTATCTAAATATAAAATGGAACTGTCATATTTGAAAATTGCAACAGATATGATATTATGATAGTGGCGTAATTAGGAATAAATAGCTTTTAGATTTGCATTAAATATGTCTAACGATAGTAAAAGTTTTTAGATTGTTTTGTGCGATTGGTCTCAATAACAAAAAACTGTGTCAGTTGCTTAATGATTTGTTGAAACCAAAGGATCAGAAACTCTTAATATAGCACTAAAAAAAACATTCAGGATCGATGTCGATTCGTCTCTTGAATGGAAAACTGATACGATGATGCATGAAAACGATTGTAACTTTTTGTTACTATTTTGATTTTGTTTCTGAAGGTAGTAGGTAGGGTAAGTAGGAAAAAGTGCATTGCAACGCATACGGTACAGTTAGTATTCTATAAAATACATTTAATTCAAATAAGCTAGCATTCTTAGTTTCCGAGATATTAAGGTTTATGTAGGTCACCCGGATGCATTGCTTCCGAGTGTGTATAAATCATTGCATATCCACGTAAACTATTTTATTGTAATTTCTCTCCAAATGTAACTAGCATCAATCATAAAAACAGGAGTTAATTCCATAGTCAAACTCATAGCGCCAACAAATCGAATATCAATATAATTTTAATAATCAGTATTAAAATATCCATTAAGCGAACCGCAACTAATAACTAAGCAAGAAAATATTTGCATCTATATGACGTAGAGGCTCATTGAAAACCGTATAATGTCGCTAAAGACAGAACAATAATGTTTACGACCGCCAGATGCAATAGAACATTATAGACTTTGTGACATATGGTCGTGCGTGATCCGCTTAACATATAAATCATAAAACATTTTAAGCGGCGTGTTCACTGGTGATGATCGGCAAAATTGGTAGGCAAATTCGCGATCGCGCGTAAGTATTTATTTATATACTCTTTATTGTAGATTTTCTAATAAAATAAGAAACATGACTTCACACTTCACGCCTGTATTTCCCGAAAGGTTAGGAAGAGGTGTATAATACACCCTCGTTTCCCCGCTACGTCTAAGTCCCATGTAATAGGGGGCGAGCCTATTGCCATCAACCGGGCACAAATCCAGACTCCTAATTGCTATTGAGATATACAAATCCACACGGAATAACCCAATAACACTTTACCCAGTCTGGGGATCGAACCCAAGATCTCACGCTCAGCATTCGCGCATGCGACCACTTTATTGTCAAATAAAACCGGCCAAGTGCGAGTCGGACTTGCGCACGAAAGGTTCCGTACCATTCTACCATCTATTCTGTTTTCTAGTATTTGTTGTAATAGCGGCAACAGAAATACAGCATCTGTGAAAATTTCAACTGTCTAACTATCACGGTTCATGAGATACAGGCTGGTGACAGACGGACAGACGGACGGACAGCGGAGTCTTAGTAATAGGGTCCCGTTTTACCCTTTGGCTACGGAACCCTAAAAACGAAATATTAGATGTCAATGAACATTTGGGAGAAGATTGAACAACAGAAAAAATGTCAAATCGCGAAAATCGAATCGATCGTCGGATCCGAAACATTTTCATGGTTGGAAAACGTGCAATCCATCAGCCGAAGCGTCGTAGTTATTTTTTTTATTTTCATTTGTGATGGCTTTGCTCTTATCTCTGGTCAAGGTCAGAGGAGACAGATACAAAGTCTACGATGGAGCGAGCTTACCCAGAAGAAGCCTGTACACTCTAACTTTGAAGAGATTCGGGTTGTAAGCGTTCGAGAACACAGACGCAGGTAGTTAGTTCCTGCGGCGACCTCTCGCGTCCGGCCCTGGCACAATACATGGTTCGGAGCGAGGGGGCATGGGAAGCAGTCACCTCCTTCTGCGAAGCAGTAATGCTAGCGAAGGAGGCGGAACGCGTGAGGGAGAGGCACAACTCACGCCCCAGCCACCGCAACAGAAGGAGACGCCCCGGGAGTCGGGAGTCACTGGGCGATTCCCGGCCACCGCAGGCGTGGGTCTGCGGACGGCGAGCGTTGGGTGGCTCGCCGTCCGATCAGGACCAGGCCCGGGTCGATGGCGCGTTGTGTTCCACGCGCGCCTCAAAGAGATGTCAGCTTAGTAGATGGGGCCCGCTTGGGCCAGTGCCTGCCAGGGTTGCGGAATTTGTTCGAAAGAGTTACCGCGCCCCTGGAACGCAAACGGCATTAGGAGGAACACGGATGGGTTTTAGTCAGTAAGAGTCTGACACTCCCTTCCGCTCCGCCCAGAGCGGAAGGAGTCATATGATGATTTCCCATACATAAAAAAACGTAGTTAGTTCCACTCTTTTGCCGTGCGAATTATCAAGGATGATTTTTGGAGTCCCCAGAGGCGAACATTTACAGCTAATGGCAATAAACCTTCGGTAGTGAAGACAGCAATAATATAAAGAACAGTTAATGTCTCGCATAATATCTTGTCCAACATATTTATCACCCAGTGTACACACGGCTTACAATTACCCATGATTTTATGTGACTAGTTCACAACGTATAGACTCGTCTGCTAATTAATTGGGTATCTTCAATGGCGTCATGCTTAACATCATTTATGTTTTTATGCTAAATCCGTTTATGTTTATGATAAATGTTAAATAGAGTTAAGTTAGAACTATATGTATTGTAAATCATATTTAAAGGTTTGATGGGTTAACAGGTGTTCTGAATCAACGTTATTGCCGTGTGAACTTAGATACATACTAATTAACAACTGAGTCGCTGGTCGCAAGTGTGTGTCTTTTAAAGTACCTCAATAGTGCCTATCTATACAAATAATAATATCGTACCGATACTAAAACTGTACATTAAATATTATTGGAAAAAACCAAGTGCAAAGCATCGTAGGAGCAATACTGATGCCGAAAATTTCGTTACAAGTTTTTTGGTCTGTTTGTTCATTTGTCTGTTTCAGCTCCACGGCAGTGCTTCTGGACAGATCCTGTTGAAATTTGGCACCTACATCCGTTAAAATGTAGGTCAGTTTATAGGGTACCTACAAATTCTTACGCTATTAAGTGTGGGTGATGAGCAGTAACCTTATGTTTCTATAGGCAAAGCCGCGGGTGCAGCTAGTTCGAAATAAATGAGTTGAGTTTGAAGGCGTCTTAAAAGGCGATTAATGGATTTATTTGAAGAGGATCGGCTACAATTTATTTTTTGGATTATTATGTATCTATCTGTCTGCCAAGCCTGGTGAATATGACATCACATATCCTTCAGTATGTTTATTGTACTGCTCGATATAGAAGACCGATTTTAAGCAATCTGTTCAAATCGGTATTAGTAGTATTATTTATTTAACTACAAAGCATTAACGTATGGACGCATTGGACAGAGAATTGTGAAAATACATTCAGGAGCAATGAATCCGGGTCACCAACAAAAACACAAATATTTCGAAAACTAAAAATAATAGCTTATTCAAAAAAAAAGTACTCTATAGACTATTTAAGAAGTTTCATTCATTTTATTATAAATAGTCTATAGAATTGTTTTTATTCACATGAGCTATCATTCTTAGTTTCCGAGATATTAAGGTTTATGTTGATAACCCTGAATCATTGCTCCCTAGTGTATTTGGCGTAAATTTTTGTCTAGCAGTAGGACGTAAAATTTTGAGTAAAAAGAGTATTAATACTCAACCTAATTTCTAAAACTCCCAAGTGTTCTCCACACTAAAGAGCTCAAGTAATATGTAAAATGTTAAAGGCAAAGGTCTGTGTGTACACCGCTCTAATACAGAGTTTCACGGGAGCTTGTAACTTTGTCATTGTATGCAAAGTCTGTCTGCTTCCGAGCAGGTGACAGCCGTGTTTACATTTCAACACCAGACGCGGAAATATAGTGCAATGAAAGGCCCGATGGCTTGAGCATTTGAATAAATTAGATATTAATTATGTCGTTATTGGCTGGGGACTTATTAGGGTTTGTATCTAAGTAGATATACATGGTTAACATCCCGCGGCAGGATTGTAGGACATTTCCTCTATCTAATAACCCAGGAACCATTTTCAAGATAGTTCAAAGTCGCCAAATCCTTCCTTTAAAAATAATAATTTAAAAAAAGTTTATCTCGAAAATGGCATAAAGCATTACTGGCCTACTAGATAGTGGGTAACGTGTCCTACAACCCTGCTACGGGATAGTGACGACAATAAGAACTAACTCTGGACTATACAAATGCAAAATGTGGTAAAATTTTATTGAAGAAAAAGGAGTGTCAATTTCCCTGCAGAAATATTACATTCTATTCTAAACGACTGCTGTATGTAACTAGATTTTTGTGAGATCTTTTCTGATTAATTCCGGTTTTATCTCGGTTAGGAGACAAACATACCAAAATTTATATCCGGAGCTGCATTCTATGGGAATATACCGGCCCAGGGCGTGTATGTCTGTAGTCATATTACTTGTGGCCAAATACTCAAACTCTACTCAATTTCAATTTGCCGTTAATTCTCGTGCTGTTACTGTCACTTTAAGGTGAAATGACAGCGACAGCACGGAATTAATGGCACACTAAAATTAAGTGGCGTTAATATTTGGCCAATAGAGTCCCAAACAATTCAGCTCCAAATTCCGGAGTGTTTTCACACTAATAAAAGCACATGGAAATAACACCTCTATAGACAAGCACTGACAACACATCACAGTGACATTGACCATTCAAAAAGCAACGCCTTTTCCACACCAACATATTCTTCTACGAATAAATTCCACTCCAAGCCGACAGCTGCATAAAAAATGTCAGATTATTTGTACTTGAACGTCGAGTGCGACTCATCTCTTTATCATTGCATATATTTCAACTCGTCTTATTATTTCGACCCATTGAATGTCGGTGACGACACGCATGAATATGAAACGGGCTCAATAGAGATGTTGTCATACATTTCAGCCTTTGACGGACAGCGGTCCTGTGACAGTTACACATAGTGTATTGTTTATTGTGTGGGGGAAACCTTGAACCAGTGGGGTGTTTGTACGGTGGGTTACTGTTTGAACTAGTTGATGCAAATTTGGTAAGGTAAAGTGATGAGGAGGGACAAAAAGCATGTGAGTAAGAGAGTGATGAATAAAAATGTTGATGGATGGAGGGGAAGAGGGAGACCAAAGAAAAGATGAATGGGTTGTGTGAGAGATGATATGAATGAAAATGATGTAAATATGTAAATGATAGCGGGACCGATAATAGGGAAAAATGGCAGAAGTAAACATTTTGCGCCGACTTCAAGTAACTTGGTATATGGGGAAAGCAGAAGACGTGGGACGATAAAGATTGAAGTTGAATTAGAGATACAGTTTTTGTCCAATGTCTCGAGTTTTCATTTAGGTTAGCTTGTCGCTGTGTACTCCCAGTTGGCGACTCTCTAGAAATAAGGTAATAATCCCTACGCCAGGTAAGCGGTAAGATAGTTTTCCTGTACCAGTACCTCGCCACTGGTCTGTGATACTGGTGAACACGTTAGTGACGCCGTGCATCACACACTCGCGCGTCTGGCGTCATTTAAGCTACATATATCACAGTACTTCATCATTCAGCCGAAAGGCCTCCCCCAAAAGGGGGGGGGGGGGGGATTGCCGTAATCGCCACGCTTGGCAGGCGGTTTGGCGATCGCAATAATGTTGTTAAAGTACTCAGAGAACGCTGCTGCCTATCCTCTAGAGAATCCAGTGTACCTACTTGATGTCAATATACATCATCTTCATGTCCAGAGCTTGCACATTGGTGAACATGTTAGTGCGCCGAGCACTACACGCTCGCGCGTCTTTCGTCACTCATGTCAAATACCTAAATGTACTTACTTGGTGTCAATGTGCAGTATCTTCATGTCCATGGCATGCACAGTAGTGAACACGTTGGTGGCGCCGTGCACCACACACTCGCGCGTCTCTGGCATGGCGAGCGGCGTGCACACCGCCAGGAACACTGGCTCGTTGCGGCTGCACAGAGGCAGGTAGGACACGTAGTGGCCGCGGACTAGTATTACCTAGAAAAAAGAATATGGGTCAATTATATGTTATCGGTAGCGGGTAGCACTGGGCAATGTTGACAAGAGAGGGTAGTCGTCGATATGGATCGGCCCACCCGAGGTTATAAAGGCGGTGGTCATTCGACGAAGCGAGAGCATTCCGTGTTGAACAGCTGAAGAAGTCTGACCTTTTATATCTGATTAGCTTGTCCTTATTTTATGATCTTGTAATAATTGTGTAAAGTAATATACTGTGATCTAGTTAATGTTACTAATACTAACCCAAATACAAGTACTCTCAGTGGTGGAGAGTCTATGTTGGTTTTATTTACTGTGTTTACCTTGCTCGCAATCCTGACATACCGATATTAGCTAAAACTGTAATGATAGAATCACCCCTGAACGATTATGTTGTTGTGTCATTTACATCAGAAGTGGAACAAGAAAAAACCAGTCCACATTATGATTGTATACCCACATATGTAAATATTTTATGATCTTTAAAATCCCCTGTAGACGGACTGACAAAAACTTGATTTCGACTGATATTACAATGGTGAGAAATGTGAGAATGAGAAAATGTGATAAATCCGGTGAGTCACAACCATTTTATTATGTGTGAAGGAATTTTGAGGAAGGAAATATAATATGAGAGGTTATTTATTCGTGTTAAATAAATATTAAATGATATCTTTGCTTATTCATGTAAAATAAAAGAGATGTTATCTGTATTTATTCGTGTAAAATAAATGAGATGATATCTGTGTTTATTCGTATAAAAATAAATATGATGGTATCTGTATTTATTCGTGGAAAATAAATACGGCATCTGTATTTATTCGTGTAGGAAAATACATTGCAAGTCGTATTAGAGTTTGTGGTGAGATGCAACCAGGGTTGATCTTTGGCACCGCCCGGTTTGGCCAGCCGGGGTTGGCCAAAGGCTTCGCCTGGGGAAAACTGAAACTCTAACGTGGCGAAGCAATTGTTATAGGGCTGGAACCAAGGCGGGATATGCCATGATATGGCTAGATCCAAGGCGGGTGATGCCATGTTGATAAAGCAGGATCCCAGGCGGGTGATGCCAAATGAGTTGGCTAAATCCAAGGCGGGTGATGCTATTAATTGATAAATGAAAATGCAGTGAAAATGAGATTCTGTTTTGAATTAATGTTTTGAAAAAGTTTTGAAAATATTGATATTTGTTTTGATTGGTTTTGTTATAATTCTTGTTGTAGAATGGTACAAAATAGTTTATTGAAATTAAAAAGTAGTTTGTTATTATTACTTATGGTTTAAAATGTATTTTTTGTAGACGAAAACAGGAAATTGTATTTATTATTGATGATAATTACTATGATGACTTCCGTTAAAGATTAATTTGTCAAATTTATTTTAAATAAAAAATAATTTGACTTATTTTCGTTAAAGATGTGTTTAATATGTATTGTATTGTTGTAAAAAGGTTGGATTATTAGCGCAATATAGAAATGTTATGTTTAAAACATCATGTCAGTTTTGTAATATGAGTTTGTGAATAATTGAGATATTATTTTGATCATGAAAAGTTTTAAAGGTTATTAATTTAAGTATTATGATTTTGGGAATAATTGAGATAATATTTTAAGTGTTTATAATTATGTACTATGATACTGTGAATAATGATTATAAGATATTTAACCATGAAACATTTAGGATGTTTGTTTTATGATTTCGTGAAGAATTGAGATATTTAAGAATGTAGGATTTTGTGAATAATAATGAGATAATAATCGTGAATTATTTTAAGGGTGTACTATGAGTTTATGAATAATGAGATATTTAATCTTGAAATATTTTAAGTGTTTAACGTACTATGAGTTTGAAGTGTTTATATGTTGGTAAAATGAATTGTGAATAATTGAGATTTATAATCATGGAATATTTTAAGTGTTAAATGTACTATGAGTTTGTAAATTATTGAGATATTATGTTATGATTTTGTGAATAATTATGAGATTTTTACGAATGAAATATTTTAAGTGTTTATGTATTATGGCTTTGTGAATCGTTAAGATATTTAACCAAGAAATATTTTAAGTGTTTATGTATTATGAATTTGTGAAAAACTTTGAGATATTTAGCCCTGAAGAACATTGTAAATGTATTTAAATGATTTTATGAATTTGTGTATGATGAGATTGTGTGTTTATGTACCTATTATGATTTATTGAATAACTATGATTTGATGTTTAACCAAAGTAGAACTATCTACCTATTAGGCATCTGAGATAGTATTTTATTGTGAGAATGTTGAAATCTAATGTGTGGATGTTTGTAAGTAAGTAAGTTTGATACGAGAAGTTATGAACGAATATAGAACTAGGTTGATACTGAATGAATATCAACTAGTTTAAGTCATGGGTGATGAGCTTGTTGGCCGTCGATGGGATAACAAGCTCTAATCGATGCAAACATTCTTTGGATGCTTTTCATTTTACTTTGGTCAAAGACATGAGTAAGATGACGAGGTCAAAGATCAGGTGTGGCCGAGATGTGTACTGTATTATTTGTTTCTGTTTAAGGTCCAGAGGTGTCACTGAAGTTAGGCCTTGATGTACAATCTTGACGATGGGGTTGATGGTGCGTCGACCACCAACCACCAACACACGAGGACGTGTGTTTTGCAGGAGGGCCGTGTTATCGGTAGCGGGTAGCACTGGGCAATGTTGACAAGAGAGGGTAGTCGTCGATATGGATCGGCCCACCCGAGGTTATAAAGGCGGTGGTCATTCGACGAAGCGAGAGCATTCCGTGTTGAACAGCTGAAGAAGTCTGACCTTTTATATCTGATTAGCTTGTCCTTATTTTATGATCTTGTAATAATTGTGTAAAGTAATATACTGTGATCTAGTTAATGTTACTAATACTAACCCAAATACAAGTACTCTCAGTGGTGGAGAGTCTATGTTGGTTTTATTTACTGTGTTTACCTTGCTCGCAATCCTGACATACCGATATTAGCTAAAACTGTAATGATAGAATCACCCCTGAACGATTATGTTGTTGTGTCATTTACATATAGGGAATAACGCATGGGTCTTGTAAGAAAATGATAAAAGCAGAGAAGAGCGTAAGTTTTAATTCGGATTGGAGTCATAAACGTGACGTAAATTCTTGCATTTGAAAACTCTTGGGACCTGATTCACAATAATTATCGTGATGACATCGCTTGAAAGGATAATTAGAGCACCAACACGATAGATTCCTCTCCAATACCTATATAAACACGGTGTCATGACGCGCTACGGACGCGCAGTGTATGCGCATCTATTATGGCGTCTCATGAACATAGGAATAGGAACCGAGTGATATATAAGTTGTAATTTCCTCTGCACATGTTTTGGGTTTTCAGGTGTCACTGAAAACCAGCCGTGAGGCTCTGCTCTGGGCATGTGCCACAGCAATATGCTGACCGATAGCCGATTTGTTTAGATGAGCATACCTATACGACGCGTATTATCTCATTTTTTTATTTACGTTCCTTAACACGCAAATGAATATGTTTTCTTTCTTTCTTTTCTTTCTATGCAATAAGAAAGCGGTAGCGAAATCGTATCTAATGTTAAGCTCTAACTTCGCGCACATTAAAACAAAACCATGTCACTACTCCTATCGAGTTACATCAAGACCTCTAAAACCTTTTTATTTCACATACAACTGTGACCCGCTTGTGAACGGGGCGTGGTACTATGACATTCTTTAAACTTTTAACTACAATGGATAAGTTCTATAGTTCACAGTTCAACCACTCTCTGACGCGATCTTCGATCCGGATTCGTGCAACCTTGGACGATATTTTATTGTGTTTTGAACTATCGTATTCATAGTATCGATTCTTTAAGTGTTGTTTGTAATCGATATATAGATTCGACAAAGTATCGACTTTGTTTAGTGATGTTTGAAATCGAGTTCGTATCGATATGTGAATTCGACATAGTATTGATTTTTAGTGATGTTTGAAATCGAGTTTGAGTTGATATGTGGATTCGATACGCCGTGTGTGTGGTTTGTGATTAATGGTTATGGTCTTAATTGATTTTGAAGGGAACTTGTTGTATTTGAGTAACGTCTGGGGAGATAAATATTGAACTCATGCCTGTATGTTTCTCACTTAGGCTACTCATTGAAATAGAGGACCTTTTGATTTTGAGTTTCGAAAAAGTATTTGATGAGTTAGTTTTGTTGGACATTCTTTTAGATTGAAATACAGCCCGGAAATGTCAGAGGCTTGACTGCTAACATAATTTAAATTTTTGAACTATTTATTAAATTAAACTACACACATCAAAAGTGTCTAGGGATCAAGCATTTTTATGCGGATTTCTTGAGATTGAGATGTGGCTTTGTAATAAATTTATGATTTTATAAATTTATATGGATCCTTTTTGGTGCATTTCATAATTTGAATCAGGAACTGTGAATCAAATTCGAGTAAAAGATGAAAATCAGCTGTCAATATTTTCCCTATAAAAACATACAACGCATTGAAGACATTATTAGTGCTACTGTTTCCCTACTACTGATTAAAACCAACGTTATTATGGAGCGGCGACGTCATTTAAGCAGGGAAGAAATGCTCAGAGCCGTGGGAATGATAGAAGCTGGTTCCCGGCAACGTACTGTGGCTTTAGCTCTGAATACAAGTCAGAGTGTTATCAGTCGACTTTGGACACGTTACCGAAGCACTGGTACCGTGGCTGAGCGCCATGGAGGACGGTATCGCTGCACCACACGGAGACAAGACCGATACATTCAAATCTTAACTCGAAGAGCTCCAACAATAACCGCCATGATGTTAGCCGTGAGGCTTCATCACTCTTCAGGGAACTTAATTAGCGACCAAACAGTCAGAAACCGCTTGCATGAAGTGAACCTTCATTCCCGAAGACCGCTACGGGTACCACCTATAGCAATGCACAATCGTAGGATTCGATATCAATGGGCTCTTGGACACAGAAATTGGGCAGAAGAACAATGGCGTTTCGTGTGCTTTTCTGATGAGTCTCGTTTTGGTATGAGACCGGATACAAGACGTATACGACACTGGAGAACCCCTGGACGCCAACAGCGATTAAAATCCTGCCAGGAAGTCCATCCTTATAGTGGTGGAACCATCATGGTATGGGCGGGTATTTGGATCGGCGGAAGAACTGAGTTGATTTGGATCAGAGGCAACCTCAACGCTCAAATTTATGCTGAGACGATTGTATCAGACGTCATCGTTCCTCTACAAGCGCAAATCGGTCCCTTATTTCAGTTAATGCATGATAATGCACGACCGCACACCGCAAGAGTTGTAAGACAGACTCTCGCCGCAGCTAACATCAATGTCCTGCCCTGGCCTGCTCAGTCGCCAGACTTGAACCCGATTGAGCATGCATGGGATATGCTACAGAGAAGAGCTCTGCCGAATATGGAGGGTATCCAGTCGCAAGAAGACCTTTTTTTGTTGTTGCAACGAACATGGGCGGCCATTCCACAGCGTGATTTGGATGAACTCATTTTGAGTATGCCAAACCGATGTTCTTGTGTTGTTAGTGTTTGCGGTAGAAACACGGATTATTAATTGTTTAAGTTACCCAATAAAAATTTAAAGAAAACTGTTATTTCAGTCTTTTTTTCGAACTTTTGTGTTAGTGGTTCAAATGTCAAAAATCCCTTTATTAGGAAAATGGCAAATTTCTTTATTAATGCAAAGGTGACTTGGTTTATCGTTACTGTGACAAACGAAAACACTTTATTTGATGAATCCTTAAAGAAAATTTTAATTAATATCAATCAGGAGAAAAGTTATTGCAAAAATATATGTTGATCCCTAGACACTTTTGATGTGTGTATTATTATGAACGCACTTAATATTTTTTTGTGTACGGTCGTAGGGATACGTGGTATCATTTAATGTCTTTACGTCATTACAACATGTCTATAGAGAAGGTTAAAAAAATAATTTTAGTTGATTTGTATGGAAAGTAATGAAAAAAAATACGCGAATTACGAAAAGTACTTCTAGTAAAGCTGTTCAATTTCCAATCTGAGTAACCCCACAAAATCCTTAAGAGTTCATTTTAACACCCTATATTTTCTTGAACTTCCTAACTAATATTATAAATGCGAAAGTAAGTTTGTTTGTTTGTTACCTATTCACGCCTAAACCACTGAACCGATCATCCTGAAATTTTGCATATACGTTGTCAGCTGTACAGAAACGGACATAGGGTACCTTTCATCCCGAAAAAAAGTACTGTTCCCGAGGAAAACAACAATAAAGTTAATAGATGGCGCCACGTGTCTTTCGAATCATGATTGAATGATATTATTACAGAAAATTTAGTAGTGTGTTAAGAGTTGACTGTCAAATTCTAAATTGACGCGAGCGAACAGCAGGCAAAAGCTAGTTTATTATAAGTTTAATCGTCACAAACCGACTATGAATACGCCAGGAAACAATAAGTAGATACAAAATATCATTGTATCGTTGCGTAAAAACTTTAATCTACTTAACAAGATATATTTAAATGATGTCTGCGTCTGTAGGTCAGATTGTATCATGATCTTAAATAGAGCACGGTATTGTATGACAACATTATTCTGAATGCAATTTTGAATGACTACTATGCTAATTGGATAGGAAATACATTGATGTTTCTCTGTAAAATAGTTTTATATAGGTATATTTTTTATTTTTTTTGTTAATGTTCAGTAAATGTTGATTTAAATATGATAGCTAAGGATGTCGAAAACCGAGCTAAACGTAAAAGAAGTCCCGAAAAACGTAGAAGCTGAGCAAAAGAGTGTCCACCAGTAAGTTGGCAACTATCATCATCGGAAACATACCAACATGAAGATATTGTCAAAAGAGAAACCTATGAGATTCCCACATGGATTGAATAACCGAAATCTAACAGGGTACCCAGCACGTATTTGCGTAATAAAATCACCCTATTGGCTGGAGATCCTTCCGTTCTCACCAATAAACGGGCCGCTAGGACCATCTACAAGTAGTCCAATAGAAAAAAACCCGCCAACTGTAAGTCGGACTCGCGCACGAAGGATTCCGTACCATTATCTATGAAAACGGCAAAATAATCACGTTTGCTGTATGGGAGTCCCCTTAAATATTTATTTTATTCTATTTTTTAGTATTTGTTGTTATAGCGGCAACAGAAATACATCATCGGTGAAAATTTTAACTGTCTAACTATCACAGTTCATGAGATACAGCCAGGTGACAGACGGACGGACGGACAGCGGAGTCTTAGTATTGGGTCCCGTTTTACCCTTTGGGTATGGAACTATAAAAAGCGTAATATAACGTATTTAGTAGTTGTAAAGCTCCATGTGAAAGAGTTCGTCGGGGAAAGTACTAGGTACCACCAAACTGAGCACCAAACCTATTTTTGCCGCCAAGCGTGGTTTCTGGCACCAAGTATTGGTGCCGGCAATAGGCATGTTGACAGCATCAATAAATTGCAAATCTAATTAATCCGCCAGTTAGAGTTTTGAAAAATAACGGACACGTATTTTTTCTTTTGTTAAATATATGAATATTTGGAAAGATAAAACGCATCAAAACTCGAGAGTGGGGGCTTGTGAAGTCAGAAGCTAGTAAAAATTGTACTTGCTTGTGACGTTTTGCCAATTTAAAAAGTGTCGTACTTCGTCAATTTTGGTTTACGTAATAAAAGCAAAAACATGGGTCTGATATTTTTTGATAATCTAACTGACGGACTAATTAGTTTTTTTCAGTCAAATACCCTATTACAGGCACATGAGACTTTCCAACTTTGTCTCTAACTCTTGGTGTTCTAGGCGACCGCCACTTACCATTAGATGGTTCGTCGACTTGTTTGCCAACCTATCATCTATCTTCTATTTAAACATATAAAAATGAATCCCTATTTCCCTTGGTCACGGCATCACGCGTGAGCGGCTGGACCGAATTCGCAAAATTTTTTTTGTTGAGTTCTTACTTGGCAGGAGAAGGTTCTTATGAAAGAAAATTGTGATATTTAAAAAAAAAACTAAATTATCTCAGTATGTCTATATTCTTCATTTGTTTACCGCATGCATGAAAATGGTTTTAACTTTTTGTTACCATTTGATTTTGTTTCCGAAGGTAGGTAAGTAGTAGGTAGGTAGTAAGTAGGAAAAAGTGCATTGCAACGCATGCCGGGTACAGCTAGTTACATATAAAAAAAACATTTCTATCAAATCTCTCATACAAAAATCGACAAAATTCATGACACATGTCTTGTCAATGTAGTGTACGACATGCAGGTCATTTACATCACTCATCCATTGGGAGGTCCGTCATCTCACAGCTTCATTTAATAACCCGTTCCCTCACACTTCAAACAAGATCTCAATTCCATTCCCAGATTAGAATTAAAAAGAATTAAATTGACATACAAGTATTTAAGGGATTATAACAAAGTTTTAAACCGATTGGTTACGTCAACGCGACGCCCACCGGACAAATGTATGACGATAGATTAGCCGGATACGATGCGAGATTATCGGCGTATGACGGTACGCCCCAACGTATGAAGACGTATGGCGCAAGGCACAAACGCTATGAGAGGTGGATGTAATCCCTACTAATAACTCTGTCTGTCTCTATGTTACGCTTTCACGCCTAAACCGCTGAACCGATTTTGATGAAATTTGGTACAAAGATTATTTGGAACTCAGAAAAGGACATGGGGTACTTTTTATCCCGAAAAACGCGGAATACGCGATAAACGACATCCACGCGGGCGCAGTCGCGGTCGACCTCTATTATAGCATAAAATATAATCATCCCAGAACTGTCCCACTGCTGGACACGGGTATTTTCCCAAAATGAGGGGGGTTTAGGCCTTAGTCCACCACGCTGAAGTGATAATGAAACTGATCCGCAGATGAATTCGAAAAGTCAGAGGTGCGGACCGGGATCATCTTAGACAGGTTCCTGCATGGAACACAAGCATTCAAGCAACAAAAACTATTATTTATTCTTATTATTTGAATATTGGTTTTCGTGTGCTTCGATTTTTTCAGTGGCCGTGATCGTAGAGCTGGTTGACTGAGTAGGTTAGCGTGACTAATTACTAGTTATTAAATCTTTTGTAGATTTATTTTTAGATAACGATCGATTTAAAATTAATAATATTTTTTACCAGCCACTTTCAGGACTGAAATCACTTACATTTGACGGGAAGTAAGACCTTTATTAGAACAAGATAGCGATTTATTTATATTTACTTTTATTAAAACGGTCTAGGATACGTAACAATATTTAAAGATTAGAAGAAGATTTCACGTTCAATTGTGTTGTTCATACAAAACAAATGATAGAAAAAAAACAATTAGAAACACCTCTATCATAATTCTTCCACTCATCTGCAAACAGATCACAAATCGAACATACATTTATTTTTGCGATGCTAGGAAAAATACGAATTCGATGCCACCCATTGTGTGCAACGTTTTCTAGACGGTTATACGCTGTCGCTACCGCTTATAACTTAATTCCCAACAATAGCGAGTTCATAACAGTATAGGACAATCAATCGTGACTTATTATCTGTTGCGTAGAACCGAAATCCATCAGAACCATACCGACTCATGAAGTCAACAGTAAACCACTTTCTACCAAGATAAGGCTTTGTCGTGACTATTCGTGACCCGATACACTGACCATTACTGTTACCCCTGACAATGGCGCTAGTTGTCGTACTTTCTTTATCAATAATTAGTTCCGATTTTCACCGCGATTGCCTTTGTAATTCGGTTATTGAATTGTCAAATATGATAGTGTTGTGATTTCAGAATTTGACTTTATCTTTTGAAGCTCAAATGTCGTGCTGTATACAGACTGTATTTGATTTTGACAGTTGTGAATGGGCGGTTGGATGCTGAAATACCGAACCGATTAGCAATGCTTTCTTAGTTAACAAAGACATTATTAACTTGATAGTTACCTAAGTACTTTAGTTAATAGTATATCTTTTCTTTTGATGCTTCTGTTTTGCATGGAACTTTCTTCGTTAAACCCGTATTTGATTCTTTTTAGGGTTCCGTACCCAAAGGGTAAAACGGGACCCTATTACTAAGGCTCCGCTCTCCGTCCGTCTGTCCGTCTGTCACCAGGCTGTATCTAATGAACCGTGATAGTTAGACAGTTGCCGCTATAACAACAAATACTAAAAAAACAGAATAAAATAAATATTTAAGTGGGCTCCCATCCAACAAACGTGATTTTTTTGCCGTTTTTATAGATAATGGTACGGAACCCTTCGTGCGCGAGTATATACAAGGTTAGTCGGAAAGGGGGTACTAATCCGAAGCCCACTTATAGTAGCGCTGATGACTGTTTGAAAGCAAGTGTTAAAATTTCAAAATTCGATATTATTTTTTTTCAAATAAAATGATTTCTATTTTAGTTTTTTCAAAAATTCTTCATCCTTGCTTTAGTTACAAATTCAGAAAATGGTGCTTCTAATTCATGACCCCAAATATGACCTAAAATGTAAACACAGCTGATCATAACTGGGGATAGATAGATTTTAGAGTTTTTTTTTTGAGATTTTTGAACAACTGTTTCTCTTAAACTATTGACTTTTGGGAAAAGTTGTAGAACAAAAGTTATTCATTACTATGTGTACTTTAACACCCTTTCGGATTAGTACCCCCTTTCTGACTAACCTTGTATATATATATCGTCACTTATATACACTTAAAACACCAAGAGGTTTGCTGATACGTTGCCAATCTTAGAGACAAAGTTGTGACGTCTCATGTGCCTGTAATTTCATCGGCACCCTTCAAACCGGAACAGAGTAATGCTGATTGGCGGCAGAAATAGGTATGGTGGTAGTTCTTGCCAGGACGAGCTCTTTCATAAAGAGCTCTAGGTACAACTACTGAACTGCCTCCACCTTGCATGACATTTCTTTGTTAAAACCGACTTTTACGTATACTGGAGCTATTTGTGCTACCGGTACTAAAAGGTGATTCTACGATTACCAACTTATTTGTCCAGAGACGTGGCTATGGGTGATAGGTACCGCCTTTTCGACGGAAGTCCATGTCTAGAAGTGGTCTGTGGTGAAGTGTATTATTTGGCTATGAAATGGAGCACAAAAACAGAATTCACTGATTAGTTAGTAGTTTTACGATAACACGCAGATAGAAACATCTTTTCAGGTCCACGTTATTTTATTTAGTATGTGTCCCTTTTTGTAGAAAAATAGCCAACAGAAGCTGACTCGCAAAAACTATATATTATTTCATAGCATCAGCGTCGGATAGCAAGATTATCTAAAGAAGCATGCCCCTACCTTAGATCACGCTTTGGCAAAAGAAAGCAAAAGCGTGCTATCGGTACATCCCTAGCAGTAAAAACACGCATAATTCGACCCAAAAATTGGCAAAAAACCGCCAAAACCGTTAGCTATTGTTTATCTATAACGTCTGAGGGCAAGACCGATTAAACACACCACAAACGTCGGCAAGTGGTCACAAGAGTCACGCTCAACCGTGTGGAGTCACGAATCGTTACGTCACACCTTCTTTTTTTAAAGTTATCCTTTATAACGGTGTGCGCACGCGCCGGCTCACGATATCGATGTCGTGTGCGGTTCATGTATTTTATTATATTAGCGTTGATTGATTGATTTCGATATTCTATTGATAAAGTTTGACCGATGTGTGTTTTGGTTGATGACGAATGTTTTACTACTGGTTGTAGGTACATAGTAGTATGATACTAATTTTATGTCGTTTCTACTTTGATAACTCGTGCAAATAACTGTAATCTAGTGTTTGATACATTACTGGACTGGTTCGTGATTGTATTATTTGTCATACGTTTAGTAAATCGCAAATAAAATATGAAATATTACGAAGGTTTGTTAGGGCAATTCCGGAATATGGATAAATTCGTTCAAATGAATTTGCCGCAGAATGTGTCGTCAAAATATTACGACGTGGACTGAAGTGAGGGGCAGAAAAATGGCGTCGCACTCTATTCTTGCCAACAATTTAAAATATCCATTCTACTACTATTCTATTCTAAATCCATTTGACCGAATTTACCCCATAATCGGATTTGAACCAACGCGAAATAGATATTTCGTTCGTCAGCATTTGTTTTCTACATATTATTTTTTGTAATCAGAATAATTAGCATTACCAGCACATTTATTGAGTGCTGTACACCGCCATTTTTAGTATGTACAAAAACCGAGACACCCTAAAAAGATTATCATCAGAACTGCCTGTTTTTTTGCGGGTATTCGCACTAAACACACCATTGAGAACGTTATGGAACCCTCTCAAGTGTGCAGGTTTCCTCACGATATTTTCATTCACATTCGCGAGGGATAGTCAAATTCTGATCCGCACATGAATTCGAAAATTTAGAGGTGCGGGTAGGGATAGGGCTCGGCTTCTCTTTGGCCTGCTTCGTTGAATGATGGAAGAGAGTAATAGGCACCTTTAAGGAGATGGCGAATCAATCTCCATTATGGACAACAAATTATTTAGATTTTTAGGACAAACAGAATATAAGTAATGTTTCTTATGAAAGGGTGACTGACAAGGTTTCCTTTTCCTCTCCAAGTGATAACCAAATTCTGATCCGCACATGAATTTGAAAATCCATAGTTGCGGGCCGGATTCGAACTCGAACCCTACCGCATGGAAGGCAACCGTTCGACCGCTAGGCTATCGCTTGTTTTCAAACAAACTGAAACATAATCGTCATAATTTTTCAAGCCCGTTACACTAACTTTAAGGTAACAAACACACTCGGTCACACGTTCAACATACAGTATGCAAATAATACATCTTAATATAGAGAGCAGTGGCTCGAGTTTTGTTATTACAATCAGATGAATTTACATTTCATAAATAAATGCATCTCTGCGGCTGCCCTAACGACGCCACACTCAATGTTTCTGCTTCACATAAACTGTATGAGTAGCTTAATTTAAATAACATGCCACGTTCTCTTCGACTGTACTCTATAGCGTTTGGTGTGAATATGATGTTAGTAAGATATAATGTTCAAACGTTTTTGCATTGACTGTACTTAGCCACTGCCGTTCGATTTCTGAAAGACCGTTAATAAGTGATATTTTGTCAAATTTGAGTTTTATACAAGGTTAGTCGGAAAGGAGGTACTAATCCGCAGGCCACTTAAAGTATCACTGATGACGGTTTTAAAGCACGTGTTAAAATTTCATAATTCGATAATGTTTATTTCCAAAGATGTTTTTTATTTTCAAAAATTCTTCATCTTTTCTTTAGTTACGAATTCAGAAAATGGAGCTTTTAATTCGTGACCTAAAATGTAAACACACCTGATCATAGCTGAGGATAGATAGATTTTAGCATGTTTTTAATGTAATTTTTGAACAGCTATTTCTCTTAAACTATTGAGTTTTGGGGAAAGTGGTAGAACAAAACTTACTCATTACTATGGGTAATTTAACCCCCTTTCTGACTAACCTCGTATACTACGTAAAAGCGCAACTTTTTCTCTATCGACCAGTCTGGTCCCTATTTTTCTATAATTTGTCAATTACGAGATCCAGAGACTTTTACAGAGACATTAATATTGTAGATGGTCACATTTCAGTACAGAAAAGCATGACTAAAAAACAAAAAGTTCACAACAATATTAGTCCTATAACTCATTAAAAGATATACAATGAGCTTAAATGTAGCCCAATAATTTGGTATTACAAAAAATCTGTATGTCTTCAGAATTTCTAGGGATAACATTTTCCACGTTTCAACTCAAAATTAGGTTTACTCACTTAACGGCCTTTTAGTTATCGGACGGCAGGCCAGGTGTGTGCGCACCTTTGTTGCGCATAATCCTGTAAACTTGAATTGAACGCGAGTTTTTGCGTTTAGTTTTCAATATATCAGTTTCAATGTCATTGAAACACAGTATATGCGGTGGAATTATGTTACAAAAGGTATACATTATACATTTCTACGTTACAGTCCATAGATTTCTACTGGTGAACGTACGTCTTCTCATAGTCCACGGCTATAGATTGTAGTCTTTAGGGATTATGTCTTAACTAGCTTTTGCCCGCAGCTTCGCTTGCGTGAAATTTTGAACCCGTTAGTGACGATTTTCGATACAAACTTTCATCCCCTATTTAACTCCCTTAGGGGTTGAATTTCGAGAAATCCCTTCTTAGTGGATGTCTACATCACAAAAGGAACCTACTGTCAAAATTACAAGTTTCTACCCCCAGCGGTTTAGGCTGTGCGTTGATAGATCAGTCAGTCAGTCAGTCAGCTTCTCTTTTTATATGTATAGATCAAATCACCATTCTCGCCAAGTTATTTTTATATTACACTCGGGAGCAACGAAACCGGGAATCGAATCAGCGACCCGTACCGTACCATACCGTACCCGTACCGTAGCATTGCAGCCAATCGCTTCACTACTGTACTAAAGGTGTCGTCAAAAATGGTATAAATGTCTCGACTGTACAAATAAGTCGGATTCGCATTTCTATGTAATAATAATAGATTAGGGAGCAATGGATCCGAGTCATAAACATAAACTTTAATATCTAGGAAATTAAAAATGATAGCATATTCAAATAAAAAATATTTTGTAGACTAGTTAATAACTCTCACTTATTTAAAACTAACCTAAAAGCCTTCTTATTGGAAAAATGTTTATACTCAGTGTCAGAATTTATGTCAAAATGATAAAAAATAGATACTATAATTGCAACGAAACAAACTTAATTAAAATAACGATTGACTAAAATTATATGCTTACCACCAATGATTTTGTATATAATATCATTGCTTATTACACGGACATTGATGATTATAAGTAGAGTCCGCGCAAGATAACTCTGCGCGTGACTGAGGGCGTACTAAACGTTTCCATGATCGCATAAGTTCAAATTACCGCGTTTTAAGCTTAACTTTTTTATCGCTAAACATAATTTTCCCGTTAAATATTCCTACAATCAGGTAGTTCTACTATCGAAATTGATAAAACGGCACACACTTTGGTGGACCGTGATTAGTTCCGATTTCGGCCGCGCGCAGACTTATCTTGCGCGCACTCTAGTTTGATTCATTTGACATATTTTTATTATTTTTTTCTTTTATTTGACGTTATATTTTTTACCAATTTGACATTTTATTTATATCAAGTTGACATCATATTTTAAATCAATTTGACGTGTGGTACTTCCTGGCCGCGCCACAGTCTCCAATTTGAATGAAAGTGGGCTTGAAAAAATGTACGTAAATTGTACGTTTTTGTACTAGAAGAAAAAAAAATTGTACTGTAAAGGTTCGCGAGAAATTTAACAAAATTGGTGGCGCGGCCAGGAAGAGTGCTTCCTAGCCGCGCCACCGTGTACACTGCAATAAACAATCTAATAATGTACAAACTCATTGGTAAACAATTGTACGTCTATTGTTCGTTCTATTAATAACGAGAAATACTGAAAAATGTCATGAAGATTATGAAAAAAAAAAAACGAAAAGCTGCGCCACAGTCTCCCATTTTGAATGAAAGTGGGCTTAAAAAAATGTACGTAAATTGTATGTTTTAGTACTAGAAGAAAAAAAATAGTACTGTAAAGGTTCGCGAGAAATTTAACAAAATCGGTGGCGCGGCCAGGAAGTATGCTTCCTAGCCGCGCCACCGCGTACACTGCAATAAACATCTAATAATGTACAAACTCATTGGTAAACAATTGTACGTCTATTGTTCGTTCTATTAATGACGAAAAATACTGCAAAAAGTCATTTTCTCTGTGATAAATTTAATATCGAAAATAAAATCGAAATTAATTTGGAAGTACACGAATAACCGTTGCATATGGTGTTTCATACACAATTATGTCCGCGATAATTATAATGTTAAATGTACGGGCAATTGCAAAGAATGAATGGAGAGGTAAAAGTAGTAAAAACAAAAATCAGAACTTCAATTAAAATAGATTGTGTTTTTGAAAAAGAATAGAAAACCTGAAATACTCAGAAAAAAATAATTAGAAAACCAGTCGTGTTACGAAATAAAATGCTTCCTGAAAGTATGTGAAAACGTGAAAGAAAAACTTAAACAATATAAAGATTGTTACGATAACATCATAATACAGAATTTTGAAGAAGATTTTAACTGTACTAAGTTTTTCATTGAGCAATATAAACAGAGCAATATACTTAAATAGTAACAGAGTAAATTAATATAACCTCTGAATAAAATCCATGACACGAACGCCTGACAGTTCTGCCATTACAAACTCGAAGTAGTATTATTATTTTCGATATTAAATTTATAACAGAGAAAGTGACTGTTTGCTGTATTTTTCATCATTAATAGAACGAACAATAGACGTACAATTGTTTACCAATGAGTTTGCACATTATTTCCTGCAGTGTACGCAGTTTTATTTTCGATATTAAATTTATCACAGAGAAAATGACTTTTTGCAGTATTTTTCATCATTAATAGAACGAACAATAGACGTACAATTGTTTACCAATGAGTTTGTACATTATTAGACTGTTTATTGCAGTGTACGCGGTGGCGCGGCTAGGAAGCATACTTCCTGGCCGCGCCACCGATTTTGTTAAATTTCTCGCGAACCTTTATAGTACTATTTTTTTTCTTCTAGTACAAAAACGTACAATTTACGTACATTTTTTTAAGCCCACTTTCATTCAAAATGGGAGACTGTGGCGCGGCTTTTGTTTTTTTTTTTTTTTTTCATAGTCTTCATGACATTTTTCAGTATTTCTCGTTATTAATAGAACGAACAATAGACGTACAATTGTTTACCAATGAGTTTTTACATTATTAGATTGTTTATTGCAGTGTACGCGGTGGCACGGCTAGGAAGCACTCTTCCTGGCCGCGCCACCAATTTTGTTAAATTTCTCGCGATCCTTTATAGTACAATTTTTTTTCTTCTAGTACTAAAACGTACAATTTACGTACATTTTTTTAAGCCCACTTTCATTCAAATTGGAGACTGTGGCGCGGCCAGGAAGTACCACACAATTTGACATTATAATATTTTACATTAATTTTAATAATAATAGATAGATTATGTTTACAGTCATTAGTAAATTGTTTTGCATGCAATAATTATAATTATGTAATGTTCAACACAATGTGAATTGTTCTGAATAAATGAAATGAAATGAAATGAAATACGACTCAAATTGAATTAATAAAATTCTCTATACAATACTTTTTATTTGAATAAGTTAGTATTCTTATTTTCCGAGATTAAGGTTTACGTTGATGACCCGGATTCATTGCTCCCGAGTGTATTACCTATTATAAACATAGTAATGCGGATCCGACTTAATTGTACGGTCGAGACATTTATAGCATTTCTGACGACACGTTTAGTGTAGTGGCGAAGCGAGTGGCTGTTGGGTTACGGGTCGCAGATTCGATTGCCGCACAGAAAAAATATAGGTAGATAGTTGTTCCGGGTCTGGGTGTATGGACATGTGTGATTTATGTCTGTAAACGTACACACATAGAGAAGAGTCAATAGTTTACACAATTTTTTATATTTTTTTTCGATGTAACGATAACGCACTTCTTCGCCGCCATCATCTTAGTTTCATACTTTATCCACCTTATGTTAGCATAGAACTCTTCTCTCATTCTCGTTACAATTCTGTACTCCCTTACAGAATTGTAACGAAAATGAGAAGTATATCGGGTGTAAAAAGACCCTTAACGATAACGAAAACCACGTATTCTACCCATCATTGGGATCTTTTTTTTTTATAGATCATACTTGGGAAATCATTGGTTTTGGAGATATTGAAGGTCAAAGTACACTTTTTTTTTTAGTTTTTTCCAAAATCGATTTCCAAGTCATAATACTAAACTTTCTTCCATACAAACATTATCAAAAATTTCAATTTTTCCTAACAAATTACGCATTTGAAGTTACAAAAACGCAATGAATATCAAACGCACACAACCGCCTTGGCTCGGCTGTGTACTGTGTAGCCGCTGCACGCATGCAAACGCGCGGCATTGCCACAACCATAATTTGCGCGCTACAAAAAAAAAGCGTTTATTTTCATGCCAAAAAATAAAAGTCGTTTCCCAGCAATTATTTTTGGTCAATGTAATTTAGTTTGATGTACAGAGTGCGTAGATTTCGTCTATGTGACGGGTATTTTTACACCCTGTAAAGAATATCCCTGCTAGTCTTGTAGTACACAATGATCATCGCGATGCTGGTTATTGACCATCCACTACATTATTTTCTGTTTCCACACGGCTGCAACTTACGAAATGACCACTGCATCAGGACTCATCTTTCGTTGAACAGAGTATAGTGTATTTGGCATTTTAAATTCCCACATTTATTATTAAACACATTAGCATCATTAAAAGCCAGTTGGCACTAAAACTTTCTATTTTGATTGACTGCGCATAGACTCTATAATTTTGAAAATTAATTCACGCTATAATTTGAATTCGCTCAGAAGCGGTTCATAGTTCAAGTTTTTGCGTAATGGCGTAATGTTATGAGCAATAGTTTAATTGGCCAATCATATGTACTGGTATGATAGTTTCACTTATTGTAACTACGTAAGATTTGCATAACTTGCTAATTGCTCTAATTGGACTGTTAATTGTGAAATTGTTTTGAAAAATAGTGGAATTGTTAGCACTGGGTCGCAAAAAGAAAGGAACATTCTCCAGTTCGAAGAATATTTAGTGTTTATTACCTACAGGAATCACAATGAATCTTCTTATGGTATCAAATTTTATCCAGTGTGGGGACGGGCTTGAATATAAACCTTCCTCACCGCACGCTTTAAGAGCCTCCACGAGTGACGATACTTAAGTACGTCCGTCGCACCCTGGGCAGTCAGCCCCGCTACCAACCTTGCTGACTGGCTAATCTTTTCACCACAGCATGAGCTATTTTCGTATAGCTCGTGCTGACACGAGAGAAGAAGAACCGCGCTCTGGGAATAGAGGCGTGTTGTAAGATTCAACAAAACCCAGCACGTTCAGTGGTAGGATCTATACGGTCCGCCTGGCTAGTTACCACTCTCACGGCAAAGTCGGCGTCAAGCAGTTTACTGTATTTGTGAGAGCCAGAGGGGAGGAGGAATTCCTCGATATCTCTGTAACTTGGATTCGTGTGCTTCATCATAGACCATGTCTGCGCTTACCATGACGCGCTAGGGTCAAACGCAGCTAAATTAAATAAAAAAACTTATCTATACATATAAAAGGAGAAGCTGACTGACTGACTGACTGATCTATCAACGCACAGCCTAAACCGCTGGGGTTAGAAACTTGAAATTTTGACAGTAGGTTCCTTTTGTAACGTAGGCATCCACTAAGAAGGGGTTTTTCGAAATTCAACCCCTAAGGGAGTTAAATAGGGGATGAAAGTGAAGTATGTAAAATCGTCACTTAACGGGTTCAAAATTTCACGCAAGCGAAGCTGCGGGCGAAAGCTAGTATACGATATCAGCTTTTAAATTAAACCCTGACAATTTTACAACATGATTACGGTGGAGCATAAGCCTTTAAACGCAGTGCTTGCAAAACTGAACATTAATGTACTGTACTTTTTATAGTCACCGTTTTTTTATGTTTATTATTTATTTATTGAACTACAACTGCGTAAAGTTGGAAGGGAGACCTTTGCTGTGCAGTGGGACACAACAGGCTGATAATAATAATAAACTATTTATTTATTGAACTACGAGTACAACTGCTCACTGTGCTTATCATTACAATTCTGCCAATTTAATAAGCAAAGAAAAACAGCCATCAAACCTTTTGTCAAATTTTCTAATGTTATTTCTAAGTTGCTGCTGCAGAATCATACGGTATCCTGTATATCTTGTCGAAAATTTAATAAGTATTGGTCAGCAATATTATTTTTACGGCTAGGTCAAATATCTATAACCTATGTTCCGGAAAACAGCCACACCTAACGTCTGGGAATGACGCTGTTCCGACCATCAGTCAAGGAGAAACGAAAGAAGGAAGGAACGGTTTAATACCAGATAATAACATTAAAAATAACTAAAAATTAATCGAAGTCGGAGGTCACCACAAAAAAACTGACATCACAGCTTTTTATTATCAATAATTGCCTACAAATTGCACTATTCAACACATTAACGCTCATATCAATTACAAAAGAAATTCATCGAATGATCATGAAGCATATTAGGCTATTGAGCAAAAAGCTTACATGCAGAGACATATCATTTGAACATGTTCTCACGAACACTAAAAATCAAGTACCAATCATTACACAGAACCTCATGAACTGACACGTAGGTATATTAATTCCAATAATGACCGTCCGAATGAGCCTTCTTTCGTCACACACCGTATAGAAAACATCAAATACATATAATTAGAGGCATCTATAAACTACGGTAATTGTGAATCGTCTTCTTTAATTACGAAGGCCGGTATCGAAGGTTGTGGAAGCGTTGCTTGTGAAATATATTTTGTTAGTGATGTACTGGACATGTATTGACATAGTAATCGACTAACTGTGCACGACTACGTGCTAATTAAACTGTCGATGTAATGTATCGTCACGTAATCGATGGTTTATTTTCGTGTTAACAGTTTGCCAATTACGATTTGTGGCCTAATTAAGAGAAGACAAATGACAAGTAATTACTAGATCACTTTTTAAGGAGTACTTTACCTAAGCTTGATTTGAGAATACCGTGGACAACTCATCGCACAAATGTTTCGATCCTAAAACAACTCAAAATAGAGAATATACAACGACTGTCTTCAACCAGTCTGCACCGTAGTGCGATACTTGGGCCACATTGTTCGCTGAGATGCCGATAACCTTGAACATCTGATGGTGACAGAAAAAAAAGAGGGCAATAGACCTAGAGGCTAATGCCTAAACTTTGGATACAGAAGAAAGATCAGATATCCGAACTAGAGATACCTATTAGCTGCAATCCACCAGGGAGAAGATAGCAACAGATGGATACAAAGCGCGGACATTTTGAAATGGTGTCATGATCCTCAGCAGGATAATTAAGAAGAAGAAGAAGTAACTAAGCTTGAGAAATTTAAAAAAAAAACGCCTACTACGCTTTCCGTAAATAAGACTGGTCAATATAGAACAGTCGATCATTGGGACTACTGAAATTACAAATCAGTTTGTCATCCACTTGTAAGAGCGCTAGATGCGTCCGATCCGAATCAAAAAAATACGTTCTGAGGAAATCTGATGCAAATCTATAAAATTCGGATCGGATGTGGCGAACAACCGTCAATACAGATAGTACTGCAGCTTGTTCGCATCGTATTTTCTCGGAATCGGATCGGAAATAAGTACACTTAAAAACGCCCGTAGTACTAATTCTGCGTTCGTGGTTTTGTGATTGAAGCACCGAATTGAAGATTGAATTACGTTTTTAAAAATAATCAAGAGTCATCTTGAAGTAATTAGCAATTTTCAAGTCCCAAAATTGTCGCAAGGAATTGTAGTTAACTATTACATAATCTATATACTAAACATTGTCACAATGTTGGTTAATGTGTTAATATTTACGAGAGCAGTCTATCCGTGAGCTAAGAGTAATCGCTGCACATTCCGATACACAAAACATCAGACGCTGAGCATCATTATACAATGACAAAAGAACCTTGTGCAACTAGTTAAAATGTATGCTCTCCTGGTACAGATGGTGAAACAAATCAGTTGTTTATATTGAACGATATTTGTGACACGTATTTCTTAAAAAAAAAAAAAAACGTAAACTTTGAATTGGTGTACCTCATCATAAAAATATGTACGGTTTCGAAAAACAATTGTTTTTCTTTCTTCTTCTACAAACATGAATGGAATTATCATGAAATTGCATGTCAAACATCTGAAAGTGTTTTATTGGTCGATGAATTGGTAATGTTCCTTATATAAAGCCTTCGAAAGATCGGTAACAATCTTCTGAGATAGATAGATAGATAGATAGATAGATATACTTTATTGTACACTAAAAGAAATAAAACAGTAGGAATACACGTAATTAAGAACAGTACAACTGGCGGTCTTATCGCTTAAAGCAATTTCTTCCAGACAACCATTGGATGGAAAGAATTGTTAAGAAAAATATACGAGTAAAGGGCAGTTTGCAGCGTACAAATATATAACTTAATAAAAAATCAGGAATCAACTAAACAATTAGGTATAAATACATATTATAACATAACACAAAATATATACATATTTGAGGTTACGGTCTTAGGAGGTTGGAACCTTAGAATTCAAAAGTTTAGATTTCTTCCGCGGGACCATATAGGTACAGTGAAGCTTCGGGTCTAGTAAGATTCTAGTAAGATATGTACCACCTCCTACGCAGCGTCACAATACGTTCTTGTTGAACTTATGACACCTAAGTGGAAATGAATGTAGGTATTCGTCAAAGTCATTTTTCGTTGCATATTACAAAAATTATGAGAATAAAATATCAAATATCGCTCGACATACTGCTGCGGACGCTACCCATCGGTTCCACCGCACTAACCTTATTCCGCATCACAATAATGGTCTCTGATCATTTCTAAGCGCATTTCTTGCAATCGTCGAGTATTACAACTGTATTGTTTAATGCCTGATGATGTTCGACTGTCGTCTCGTAGATATTGTTCTAAGAATATTAGATGCAATTTATGTAAATTGTAGTATTGTATGTCGTGTGGTCTCGGCAGCAAAATAGAAATGGATATCCCTAGATTTCGCTACTGAGGAGAATTGACTGCAAAGCGTTGTGGTAATAGCAGTATGATTAATTTTTGATTTATCAAATTCTGCTGCAAAATGTAGCTAAAAATTTTTTGTAGTGTATTAATTTTGCACGGAAGAATAAAGAAAATAATAATATTGATGCTAACACCAACGATAAAGAACTTAATTATTTATTTATTTTGGTACAGAAGGATAAAGAGAAGAATAACTTGAAAGATAAAGAAGCTCCTAATACTTTTTTAGTTGCATCTTAGGATACGATAAGTGATGAAGTGATGTTTGTAGCTAAAGTTAAAGACATTGCAATTGCAATAGCTCCAAGTCTGATTCTTTTAAACACGGAGATTTATTTGTTTCAAATTATACAAAAAACAAACTAGTTTTCACTTTCAACAACTTCTTAAATGCCATTTAAAGATTCACTTACGCATCATTCTTGTAGCATCAACGGCTTTTCAACACCATAGATCTTGTGTCTAAATACTTTACGCTCTAAACTGATGTCAATAAGATTTAATATTACTCGATAGGTTTCTCGAATTTAATGAACTTGGAAACACAATAAATATGAAAAGGTCGAGTATGGCATTAGTAACATATTCAGCATTCAACACTTTTTGTGTAATAATCATGCCATTCAACATTGTGTTGGATGGTCAATGTTATTGTTACGATTTATGTAATAGTTAATAGAGTTATTTATGAATATTGCAACCCGATTCTTCAAGTCTTTGAACCTACATCTTTTGGTTCTATAGATATCATTATTGCAAATATTCCAATGTTTCCTAGAGTATGATAAGTTTTATTAATCGGTTTGCAATTTTGAAAGGCATTATTTTTTTGCAAGAAACTGGTTATGGCATTCACAGTTACCTATTATTCAAAGACATTTAAGGCAATAAAAAAGGAGATGGGCAATCCTGGGCCCAGCAGTTAACTAGTTGAAATGTGTATTAAAAAAACCGTTATATTTTTCTAAAGGAAATCACAAAATACAGTACCATGTTTCTATCTAGGAAGCGAGAAAAGTTAAATTAAGTTATGAAACTAAATAATCGATTAAATACATACCTGAATTCTTAGTAATCGATACTGAATAAATCGGTGAAATCTCAGAATCTAAGCAGAATTTATATGAAAATCGAGTGACAAGTGTCTATCAATCGTTTCGTGGAATCGATTCATAGCGAAAGGAGTTCCTTTAATTTTTCTTCAGTCAGACACTGGCCACCGACTGACAGATGACAGGCAGAAAAAAACCGCCACTAGTGTATAGTCTATGACCCGCACTCGTTCGTTTTCTTTCGTTCTGACAGCGCACGTATTTTCCATGTTTTATTGTATAAACCCCACGACCTCGGCTTTGCATTGATTATAAAGGACTATTCGACGGATCATGCTACTTTGGATTATCTGGCTTTCTATTTTAGACAACTGATTACGCCTATCAATCGGATATTGACGACATGGATCGCTGTGTGAATTGTACCAATGCGAATGGTCGCAGTAACTCTATTGGCAGAAGAGTCTTGAACGATGAGCCGATTTTAACAGTTATTCGTCAATAGCGTGCATCTCAGCCTGTTGGAACTTGGCTCAAGATGTGGTTCTTGAGAGACGTCCGATTGAAGCACCAACCCAAGGTGGTCATTCCAGTGTTTGTGTCCGCTGCGGTCGTTCACTGTTAGCACAGCGGTACAGCCAATAATAAATATTTTAAACATATATTGGTGTTTTATTTTACTTCCTCTTCTCCCTTTTTTACCTACTGCTTCTAAGTGCAGGATATTGGATGTAGAGACTTGTCTTCGACTGTAGGGACTGTCCAGCGCGTGCCAAACGTATCAGATCTTCGACACGTCACACATGGAGGCTATCTACTTGCACTCCATGCGTAAAACCATTACACAACCGAAGCCATTCAAAAATATGTATTTCGCAAATTACATCAAAAAACGACAATGGTATAATGTAACCTCACTTTTACTATACTTCATATAACTTGATTGCTGGATAGCCAAATTTCACCAAATTTTCAGTGTGGCCTTGTTATAATGTCCTCTTACAAATAAGGCTAGTTTGATTGAGTTAACACCTGGGCCCAGGAAACTATGGAGTCTTTCCCTTCTCCTTTGGTAGTCTATAAAAATATTTCCTTGCTTTTGAAATTTCCGGATTGTATTTATATTTCCTGAAGTTTAAGAATAGGTATCTTTAGAATTAGATTCTTCCTATTGTGATGTTTAGTGAGCTGATTATCATTTACAGGGGACGCTTGATAAAGAAGGAAACCTTGACAATCACCATATCGTAAGCAACGTTAATCATATTATTATTCTGTTGGTCCAGAAAATCTAAACAATTTGTTGTCCGAAATGGAGCTTGATTTGCCATTTTCGTAAAGGCGCCTAAAATTTTACTTGTTTCCATCATTCAATCAAGCAGCCTAAAGAGAGTCTGAGTTTGATTACGACCCGCATCTTAAACTTTTCGAATTTATGTGCGAATTCGAATTTGATTATCACTTGCGTTAACGGTGAAGGAAACAACTGAGAGGGCTAAATAAAGTTCTCGATGGAGTGTGTTGTCCGTGACCACCAGCAACACCAGGCCAGCGGGGTGGATGCCCAGCAGTTGGACAGTTATGGGCTGATTATACTCTGCTCAACCAAGCAGCTCTAAGACCACTTGTCTTGTCTATATGCTTTGATAAATGCAGCTTGTCAATCGACAAGATCGAGTAAATCTGTACATTGAGATTTGTTTCTATTCTGTTCACATAATGACTATATTTTAGCGCGAGTTTCTAAATGATTATCAAGCGACCATAAAACCAGTGAATTAAAGCTGTTTATGAAATATTTGGTCCATTACAGGTACGATAGTGTAAAGTCGATACTTGTATGTCGGTATCGTGCGCTCGCGCCCATTAGCGGCGCTTGCGCAACACGCATTTAGTTCAATAGTTACAAGCGATTCTGGGGAAATGCTGTAATTTTGTATATTGCAGTTTAGTGACTTTAATATTGTAATTATGTTGTGTTGATATTTACATTAAATCATTACGCTAATATTTTTTGTTGTGAAAAACCATCTTTTAATTTCAAAAGATATTTTGTATTCGTTTTCTACACAATAGGGAGAATTCCAAGTGTTAAGAGTTGTGTATAAATCATTGTCTAGTCTTGTTTGTATGACAAAAGTGCATAAATGCCGTAGATACAAGTTGCTATCTCATCTCTTATTTATAAGTCGTACAGTCGCCCTCGTCCCTTATTTCAATTTCCAAACATAACTGAAATACCTGTGCACCTCTTGTATTAAGTTCAAAGAGAATTTTGATCTTATTAAACCTTTTTACAAATATCTATGGATTTATTCACATCACAAATTGATTTATGGACGTCACAACAAGACAACTGATACATAGATTAATATTATAACTGATAAAGATGATAATAATTTTAATCTAGATTGAATAGTTTAGTCGTAAATAATACCTTTCAAACATGAAATATTTATGTTTCGTTCTATATCTTCAGATATCTTTTAAAGAGTGTCTTATAGACGTAAATATGCAAGAATTAGTTTACATTGCTGATCATTTGACCGCGGTAGAATGTCGCCGGCTCTTTGCTTCTTTGCATTTTGTGTCGTACAATCTTCCAGCGACTTTATCTGATGCAGAGGAAAATGTACCAAAAGACGTACCTTGTATAAAGCTGCTGGTAAAATGGAATGGTGGTGGAGAGAAATGGGAAGGAAAAGGCAAAACACATGCTATAATAGAACGCAGATTACGTCAATTAGGCAGAAATGATTTGGCAGACTGGCTGGGGAAGTCAGTGTTTCATCAGCTAGCTAAACAAGTTAATAAGTCATTAGAAGACCCTCATTTTAATGAAGATAAACCTGGAGTTTTTCATAAAAGTTTTAAAGACAGCGATTCGAGAAACAATGTTGAAACATGGTCAACATTAGATTCCATACTGAGTGTGTCATTGTTTGCTTTATTGTTTATTACGTTGATTGGGTTCTGTCGTATGCTAGTCCTTACTTTTAGGTCCAGACCTAAAAGTAATAATACCATTAAGGATGTTGAAGAATTGGTTGATTTGATGAGTGCTGACTCTATAGATAGTGAACAAGAAACCGTTTATGAATTTGATATGGAAAATGGAAAAAGTTCTCGTGACCCTTTTGAAGTTCTTGAGAAGGCAAGAAAATAAAAAATATAAATAAGTAATGATTGTAACTATGAGATTAAAATTTAATTATTTTGAATTTATTTGATTTGTCATGGTGTTTCTCCTACTGTATTGAAACTTCGGTTTCTTCTGGGCAAGCGGGCTCCATCGTAGACCGCATCATCGCTTAACATCAGGCGAGATGGCGGCCAAACGCAGGCCTAGTAATAAATAAAAAAAAAAAAAAAACTACCCAATCAGTTTGAAACTACCCAAGTTGTTTCGACTTATTTTATTTATTTAAACTTCTATGCACTATGATGGTACAGTAGTGTCAAATACTCGTATATCGGAACGAACAGACTGTTCATAATTAACTAAAAAAAATTAAACTTTATCGGAATGAGATAAAATTCTTGTCATAATGACTGTTGTGTACTTTATTCATTCTAAAATACCCTTTGTTATCATTGAGATATAGTTTAATTTTCCTGGTTGTTCAGATAATTTTGAACAGTCTGTTCGTCCCGATATATTTGATGGTGGCTGTACATAAGGCGGACTTAATGCCATTAGGCATTCTCAATCAGTTTTTTGATATAGCCTGATCTTTAAATAAGATTTTGTTAGAACATCTATTCAGCAGATAATAAGATCGGATACAAAACTTTAGAGCTTTGACAGCGACGGATCAACTAACGATTTTAATTAAACACTTGTTGCACTTACTTCATACCCACCACCCCAATAACATTTGCATACAAAATTAACCATCGTCTATCAATTAACATTTCCTACGTTAATTCCTTGAATCAAAGCACAGCTACCTGTCGCTAACAAGCCGGTGTGTAGCAATGCGCGCACGCAGGCATCGGCCGTGTCATCGCGGCGCGCGCCCCGATAAGCCTCATTAGTGACCGTCCTTCTTAACTTCATCAACCGATACCATTAACTTGGGATATCGGACCGAAGTGGGTTGGCTAAATGGCAAACCCACGTACTTAACTGAATTGGCTACTTGTATGAAATAAACTGAATTTGTGTTAGTTGCCCTGGCTAGTAAAATAGAAGTTTTATTATAATAGGAATGAGTTTCGTATTGTTTAATGTTTAGTTGTACGAGTTCTAGAACAATATTGTCGAAAGGATACTGTTTGTATATTTAATACCCTAATTGGTATGGTAATAACTCTAAATTATATACTTTATGCCCTGAAATATAGGGTTAATTGTGTTGGTCTGTTGATCATAAAACTTGGGTACTTAATTGTGTTTAATAAAATAATGCGATTACTGCGTAGGTGTCTAAAATTTTATGTCACAAATTGTATGAAAATTATTGTTGTTTATACGACAATTTGACAGGTTGAACGATTCTTTGTTACAGTAATTTCATGTGCTATGGGTGGGGCTTTGAATGTAGCCTGTGACTGTTTCATTGTACTAACAGAGATAACCAGAGTATAACCAGATAATTAATGTTGGTTAAATACTAAATAGCGGTGAAATAGTCTAGCGATATTAATCGAAGTACTTATACTGTGATTTAGGGGAAGAAGGTCCAATTAAATAAAATTAAGATACTTTTGGCCACTATAGGAGCGTAGATACCATTGAGCGTTTTATTGATAAACATAAAAATAAACATTTTGACATCTTACATAATATTGGAAACTGTATTGCTAAGATATATTGACCACTTTGGATGCTTACTACAATATGCGAATTCGGACTGCGTACATATAAATGAATTTATGCCCTTCTGATCTTTTTGACTACCTCGGACGCTTATATCAATTTGACGCTGACTAAATTAAGGAAAAAAATATTTCTAGTATTTAACTTTACCTCGAGTAAGACCGCTTAGGAGGTTTAAGAATCGAAATGTTGTGCACAAACATCATTGTTGTGTGTCGAACAAAATGAACTAGTCTTCGTCGGGAAGCGAATTGTAATAACATTACTTTTTTATTACATAATGATATACACATTTAACACTTTTCGTGTAAAATCTAAATACTACTAATTATGTACCAAATAAGTATAAAAATATAATATACTATGGAGCAATGAATCCGGGTCACCAAAATAAACCTTAATATATCGGAAATTACGAATGCTAGCTTATTCAAAAAAAAAGTATGATTAAGACTATTTAATACTACTCAAATAAAATTAATAACAATTCTTAAATAGTCTATAAAATACTTCAATAAGCTACTATTCTTAGTTTCCGAAATATTAAGTTTTATATTGGTGGCAGTGAGAGGAGTACTAAAATAAATCTAAACGAAAAACTGGCGTAGAAGTACTCCTTCACATAGCAACCGTCGTCATCTGAAAGCGAGTTCAGAAGATTGGCAGCGTTGCCAATGTTAGGCAAGACATCGCTTAGAAAAAGAAAAAGATATTGATCGATAGATTATTCCTCTGAAAATAATTCAGAAACGGAAGAAGCTCCATCAATAATATCATACAGTACCCACGTCATTTCACACCTATAATTCTGATACAATTACTTATTCATATCCCTAGTACGTCAACGAATGAATAACTACTTATTAGATATATTTCTTAAGAAACATTCAGTTTGAAATTACTATTATTTAGTACCTTATTATCATTGAAATTGCATTTGTTTCCGTGGTATTGCGTCGCGGGAATGTCTTTTACTCGTATTACTTTGTTTATAATGATTTCTGTTTTGCAGTGAGAATTAAATGTCAAAATAAAGTTAGTTATCGTTAACTGTCAGGTAAAATGGTCACATTTTATTTTAGTAACTTAATTTGCTTAACGCCTCGGGGTGGTAAGAGTTGGTACAGATGGATAGATTTATGCGCTAAACGGTTTTAAAGTTATTTTCGCGTACAAAGTAAACTGTGTCAAAGCATTCTGTTTAGCGAGTCGTGAACTTAATATTTGTTAATATTTCGCTAGATTGTCTACTGAAATACATTGAGGGTTTACAGATTAACGTAACTACTTATACAAGGTTAGTCAGAAAGATTCCAAAATTCGATCGTTTTTGTTTCCATGCAATATGATTATTATTTTAGTTTTTTCAAAAATTCTTCATTCCTGCTTTAGTTACGATTTCAGAAACTGGAGCTTCTAATACGTGACCCCAAATATAATCTAAAATGCAAACACAGCTGATGATAGCTGAGGATAGTTAGATTTTAACGTATTTTTTATGAAATCTTTGACTAGCTATTTCTCTTAAACTATTGAGTCTTGTGGAAAGTGATAGAACAAAAGTTATTCATTATTATGGGTACTTTGTCACCCTTTAGTGTCCTTATTTATATATATTACCGAATATAAGTATTTCGGACTAACTTTGTATATTTTGAAAATAGCGACCTGCCCCGGCTTCGCACGCTTGCAATGTATTTCACACATAAACCTTCCTCTTGACTCATTCTATCTATTGATGAAAACCGCATCAAAATCCGTTGCGTAGTTTAAAAGATCTAAGCGTGCAGTCGGCGGGAAGCGACTTTGTTTTGTACTATGTAGAGATACCTCATCAGTTTAGTTGTTGCAAGAGCAATTGCCGAGCGCGAGCTTTTAGGTTCAATTCTAAATACAGGCTTTTCTGTTAGTCATTAGGGAGAAATTTCCCCCCATTACAAGTATCCTATAGTATCTTCGTTAGTGAACTGTGTGAAATCGCGGTCTAATCTTTTAGGTATCAAGGAACAGTTCAGTACTGCACGTGTTTAAGAAAAGAACTTCCCATACATTTTTATTCTAGACTCGCTGTGCCCGCGACTCCGTCCGCGTGGAAGTCGGAAACTAAATATGCTTCTTCGTAACTTTAAATTCTAATATCTTTTGATTGAGCAAACTGATTACGTTGAAACAAAAACTAAATGTTACTACGAGATACGCACAATATTTTTCTATAAAATCTAACCGCATTGAGTCAGTACTTTTTAGGTGATGCGTGCACAAACAAACCGACAAACCGATAAACAGAAAAATATACCAAAAATGATCGAAATGGTTATATTGGTTATCCTGTAACCACACCGCATTTTTTAAACATTTCTAATGTCAAGTTTACAGCTTTATTATACGTATAGATAGCATAGCGCAGTCAGTTAACTTGGGGCGTTAAAAAGACTCGAAAACAGTAAAGCAGGATTAAAAAAAAAAACAACGCAGGATCAATCAGTGTCGCCACCGGTACGGCTGTCCCATTTCAAAACCTAATAAGGGACACTTTTTACAAAAATCGTTTTATTGCATAATCTTGCTAACCTAGAAATTCTCTACCAAATACAAAAACACCAGCGTTGAAAACTCACATAATAAGCAGATATATTTAAGCATCGATACCTAGTAAGTGCCATTCACTGCCTCTGATCATTTTAAAACCTAGTAAGTCACTTTAACCACATGGTTTTTACCTAACGATTTAACATTTATGCGCTGTCCTGCAAAAAATCGTTTTAAGCCCTTACTAGGTTTTGAAATGGGACAGCCGAGTAGATCAGGCGGTTAGAAGGAATTACATGTTCTCGTTTACACCTTGCAGATAGATATAGAAGACAAAATCGCTTATGCTTCCGAAACATACGACTATTAGTTGTTGGATTACACTTACTTTTCCACACATAATCCGTGTACCAAAGCGTGAAAACAAACAGAGAGTACGTTCCTCATATCTCTTCATTACCATACGACCACACAAACTTGTGCGGCTCGCTGTAGGCGTGACTTTGATAGTATTTTCTAAATAATTTTCTGTCGTATAATATACGTCCATAGTATATTGCCTACAGGCGCGCCGCCTCGCTGAATAAACATTAATTCGTGTAGTGTAACATAAGGCTGGGTTCGCGTTTGGTAGACAGAAATTAATGTTAGGGAAAGTTAGTCTAAATGTTTGTTTAATGGATGTTATAATTTTATCGTTTACTAGCATTTGCCCGCAGCTTCGCTTGCGTGAAATTTTGAACCCGTTAAGTGACGATTTTCCATACAAACTTTCATCCCCTATTTCACCCCCTTAGGGGTAGAATTTCCAAAAATCCTTTCTTAGCGGACGTCTACTAACTATAAACTACCTCCCTGCCAAACTTCATCTTCATACGTCTAGCGGTTCTCGATATTTCGTGATGAGTGAGTGACCTTTCGCTTTTATATATTTAGATAACTAGCATTTGCCCGCAGCTTCGCTTGCGTGAAATTTTGAACCCGTTAAGTGACGATTTTCCATACAAACTTTCATCCCCTATTTCACACCCCCTTAGGGGTAGAATTTCCAAAAATCCTTTCTTAGCGGACGTCTGCTAACTATAAACTACCTCCCTGCCAAACGTCATCTTCATACGTTTAGCGGTTCTCGATATTTCGTGATGAGTGAGTGATCTTTCGCTTTTATATATTTAGATTACTAGCATTTGCCCGCAGCTTCGCTTGCGTGAAATTTTGAACCTGTTAAGTGACGATTTTCCATACAAACTTTCATCCCCTATTTCACCCCCTTAGGGGTAGAATTTCCAAAAATCCTTTCTTAGCGGACGTCTACTAACTATAGGTAAACTACCTCCCTGCCAAACTTCATCTTCATACGTCTAGCGGTTCTCGATATTTCGTGATGAGTGAGTGAGTGAGTGAGTGACCTTTCGCTTTTATATATTTAGATTGGATTTGTATGTTGAATAAATTTTGTTAAATCATGTCCGTGAACGTCCGTCCGATGGCGACCGATGGACCGATGTCCCGGGTGTCATACGAATACCCATGACAGTCGTTACGGGTAGTCAAAAGCCTGAAAATCTAACAACCGGTGTAACCTGAGTATATTGGCATTTTCCAGTAACTGGGTTGAGGAGGTCTAATGGCTGTCGCTCTGTGTAAGTGCTTACACACGTAGAAAGCGGGTCGCCGGCGCCGATCTGCCATCGTTTGTCGGTGCTGGTCCGCGCAGTTAGTCAGCGCAGGTAGTCTCTATACTGTGTGGCGAACAAGCGGCGACAAGCTCCGAACTTCGCCGACAAGTTCCGACCTGCTCCGATCAGCGTTGGTAAGCCGTATTTGCGCGAATTTGTATTTGGAACAAGGCGTATTTTTGTTAACAAATGCCAGCCCCTGCTTTTACCTGCTTCCTTTGTGTAGCGTTTACCTGCACGGCCCAGTACCGGTGGTAAGTCGGCGCTGGTTACCTGCTTCCTTTATGTATACACCCTAAAAAAATACTGGTATTTAGCCGCTTCTGGTTAGATTGGAACCTGATCCCAACATAGTTGGGAAAAGGCTAGGTAGAACATGTCCGTGAACGTCCACTGCTGAACAGGAACCTCTTCAGTCGCTACCATTGATAACCATGGGGTGCATGAAAAGAGCCTCCACGAGTGACGATACTTCAGTACGTCCGGCGCACCCTGGGCAGTCAGCCTCGCTACCATCCTTGCTGACTGGCTAAACTTTTCACCACGGCATGAGCTATTCTTGTATAGCTCATGCCGACACGATAGAAGAAGATTGATAACCATTGTTCTGTGTTTGCTTTGGAGGGAAGAGCGCTGCTTACACGCACATAACACGGCCTCTCGGCTCTATTTTGGGAAGCAAAGTTTTGACCCTATTTTTATATTTTAAAAGAATGCTACATTGTTTCCAATATTAACCAAAAAGGCTTTAAATTTAGTCTTTTGCTTTAGTTCTGTTCTGCCTAGCCTTTACCCAACTGTGTTGGGATCAACTTCCAGCCTAACCAGATGCGGCGGAATACAGTTATTTTACACGAAACGACTGCCATCAGACCTCCGCAACCCAGTTACTGGGCAATGCTGATATTCTGAGGTTAGACCGGTTGTCAGACTTTCGGACTTTTGCACCTGTTACGACTGTCATAGGTATTCGTATGACACCCAGGACCGACGGCTTAGCGTGGTCTTCGAGGCACGCAGGGTTCTCGATGTATAACGAAACGGTCACCCATCCAAGGATTGACCGCAGCAACCGCAGCTTAACGCGGCGTCTTACGTAGGCGGTTCAAAGCGACGCGAATTGCGAAGCGATCCGATGCGGTGACACGCGAATTCAATGCGATGCGTTGCGAAGTGGCGGCTTTGTCCTACGAGCTCGCGAATCGCCCGCCGCGCGCCACCGTCATTCAGCAGCACTGTACGGCAACGCATCCAGTTCGCGTGAAAATATCAAGCCAACTGATCGCGTTCGCGTCGCGCCGCATCGCACTCCACGTGCGTTTGTTCACGTAGGCCACTTCAATATGTGTCTACTGTTTGATGTTTACGCGTCGCGCCGCGCCGCTTCGCGTCACTTCTAGATCGCTCACGTAGGATACCGCGTAACTTTGCTAATTGTATGATAGGCGCGCCTGTCAATTACCCACGAGCCCCTCCCACTTTAGTAATAAATCAAAATGACAAGTACACCTCTACGCCTAGACCTTTACAGAAAATCGGTAATATAGTATTATCGGAACTGCTTAAGGCTGGTAACCCTTGGCTCGTAACCTTTTCCAGTTTAAATATTACAACATTGCCGACGCATATTTTAATGATATTCATCTGGTATAGAATAATAATTCCTCATTCAATGGCCTTTGTATTACGCGTTCTGGAGACATCATCTTTCGTTGTTGCATGGATGTATTATTCCAGGAACGGGGCCAAAAACGAAAATTTTTGGTTACCAATGGTAGTTTTTTTTATCGCCAAACATGGCGTATTAATAGGTTCGTCTTTGCTTCATTATTAGTGAAGATAAAAGAGTCTTAATTTTAACCACAATAAAGAAAGAAAGAAAGAGTAATGTTTATCGGTCATCACAATAAATCACATCATAAATAACATATCGATACTTCTGGGCTCAAAGGGAGTATAGCACAAAACATGGGTTTTCAGGAGAAGTAAAAAATAACAAAAAAAAAACGAATTTTCGTTATAATTATGTGAAAATGTCATTATGCCAAAAATGTGCTATACGCCCTTTGAGCCCAGAGGTATCGATATAATTAAATGCTTATGATATTAAATTATACTTGGTGTGGTATTGTGTGATTAAAAGGCTCAGCATATGCTGCAGGAAAACTGTAGCGCTGGTTTTCAGCTGAAACCTAAGGTGACTGTCAGAATAAGGTTCAATAAAAATTGTGTAGTAGGTAATAAGATTTAATAAAAAAACCGGTCAAGTGGGAATTGGACTCGCGCCCTGAGGGTTCCGTACCACCACTAGTTTTCCTTCTTTTTATTATTTGTTGTTTAACTATAGAGTATGTACTACAATCATACCACGTTTCACGCTTGTACGTATTACCGTTTTAAAGATAGAACAGAAACGTTTAAAAATCCATTTTTTTCGAGGTTTCTTGTGTGGGGAACCTCAACTCTAATATACCTATGCAATTATTCGTAGACTGCTGTATAGAAAGTTGCATTCAGACCAACCTAAGTATGTAACCGATAAATACCGGTAATTGGGTATTTTTGCTCAATACGAAAACGTGTCAACAATACAACGGCCAATTTAAATAAATACTCCAGAGTAACAGCTCTAGATTAATCTACAATAGGTGCTAGATCAGGCTGACCAGTGACATGGCTCATAGTTAGTGGATAAGTAAAAGCACAGAACACCTAAAGTTTGCTATAAGTTGGCAACGCCATGCTGAAATTACGCGACTAAAATGCGTCGTGATTACGGCTGCAATTTTATAATAGCAAAGACGCGACGTAAATTCAACTTGCTAGCCTAACCGTCGTATTATCTCGGGCCGAGACGAGAAAACAAAGGGCTTATCTCGTTTCGGCACGAGATAATGCGATGACAAAATTATTTTACGTTGCGCATGTCAGCCTGCTGTTAGCTGCGGATAATTTAAGTAGGTATTGCAAGCGTTATCACGACAACTATTATTTATTCTGTGACAAAAGTGCGGTCGCGTAATTTCAGCATGGTGTAGGGGCTACACTTATGTATCAATTTGATAATGTTCCAGCTTGACACCTTATAAATTCTAGTCAGTGCTATACGAATAGGTTACAGTTAACAAAACTTAGAAAATAGAATTAGAAATCAATTTCATAGTACGATATAAGTTGTTGTAGATGTGCCTATCCTGTAAAGGTAGCGAGATAGAAAGAATTATGAACTTAAGTTTTAAAAAAACACTTCCTTTTTCTATGATAGAAGGAAAATATCACGCCAACAGCGCACTACTTCAAGCCCGAACCAGATCCAGCAGTTGTTTCATCAAATAATAATAAGCTACAGACTCATTAGAGCCAACAGCATCAGAATGAGAAAATAGCCGAATATAGAAAACAAGCCAAAAATTACAACAAAATTCAAATATTTACATAATCGGTTCCATGCAAAGTACGTTTTACTTGACAAATCTACAATAAACCCTAGATCAAACAGTCCAACGCTGAAACAAGCTACACAAACACAAATATATCGCAACGCAAAACGCACGTGCACCTTATTAATTGCCTACAACGTACACATAGATCGTTCTCATTTGTTATTTTCAAGTGTTTTACTTCTCCCTACTATCTAGCCACTTAGCTGTGGGTGTCTGGATTAGAATAATCTTTATTTATTACCCTTATTTCAAAGTTGGTTAATGTATTGGCACTAAGTTGAGTTATGGGAAATAATCTTGTTATGAGAAGTGATATTGGAAAATTATGGAGTTATATTTTAAATTAAATGCAGAATTATGTAGTTTGAGGTTGTTATGTAGTATTAAGTTGTCATTCGGATAATCAGTAAGTTTATAGTTATGTTATTATTTTTTCAAGCCATTATTACTTCATTTATCGAGAATGTTTCTAGGTACCTATATGCTTGGTTTATCATCCTCAATTTAATTACTACGACCTTTTTTGTGTATGGACTTTATTTAGTCACTTGTCAGACAGATATGTGTTGCTGGGGAGTTTGTTGCGCCGTTTCTTCTTCACAACATAAACACTATTAAGTGGCGAAGAACGGGTGTTTTAGGGTGTCTTTTGTAACATTGACGTGCAAAAAGAACTAAATAATACTAGCCCATTTTTAAATAAATGAGTTTTCAAGTTTGAAGCCATATATTAACTTTGTCGAGTAAAGTATCGTTAGAAATTGTCAAAGTATTATCATAGGCTATATTTTGTTTGTAGTATTGCCAAATGTTGTACAGAGAGGTACAGAGAGTGCAGACAGGTAGGAGGCTCAAAATCTCCTCATCTACCTTTCATACGTCTTAAAACCACCCAAGCCACTCCCTAAAGTACTGCACATGCGTTGTTTTGCGCGCATGGATGTGGATAAGCTACGCCAAGATGCGTCGGAACTCAACTGGGAACACCTTATAGAGGCAACGACTGTTGATGACAAATTATCTATTTTTAATTGGACTGTCGTTGCGCTCTTTGACACCCATGCTCCTGTTAAGAAGGTGAAGCTTAAACGTCCGCCTGCTCCATGGATGACCAGAGGGGCTAGAATGGCGATGAGGCGCAGGGATCGGGCTTTTCGCAAATTTAAAAAGGATCGGCTTGAAGAAAACTGGATTTTTTACAAGGTAGTATACAGGGTGTTAACGAATTCGTGTAATTCCTTCAAACCACGTGATCTACTGGTGACACAGATTAACCCTAAATGGGACTTTTTGAAAATCAACTAAAAAAATAAATTTAAAAAAAACTTGATTTTCTATTTCTGAGTCATTTTAAAGCCTTGAGTTATCTGACTGCAAAGAGCGATATCACGTTAGTCGTGCCTGCTAGCCGTGTCGCCGTGCTTTCATTAATTTATGCGTGGCATCGAAATTTTCACACAAATGAAACTTTTTTTTTGCAAAAAATTAATTCTTATTTTTTTACTGAATCCTTATTAGGTGGTTTAGATACGATCGGTAACAAAGCCGCATGAAAAAATAATATTTTTTTTTTTTTTTTTTTTAATCAAGCTAAATCCCGTGCGGGGCCTGTCTACACCACTAGTAGATCATGTGGTTTTAAGGAATTACACGAATTCGTTAACACCCTGTATAGTAAGGTAGTATATATATATAGGAATCGGTGTAATCAAATGATACACAACGCTAAACGCTGCCATATTCTCGAAAATATAACGTCTTCTTCTCCTGCTGATATCTGGAAGTTCCTTGGTACTCTGGGTATCGGTAAACAGCGTCATGTAGATTTCCCTAAGAGGATATCAACCGTCATTTCACTACCACCTGTCATTTGGATCGCCAAGTGTTGTCTCAGACGGTTGGTTTCATTGCAGGCTTAGCAAGTCCTAACGTTGATTCCTTTCAGTTTTCTCCAGCTACCGAGGATGAAATTAAAAAGATCATCCTGTCCATCAAATCCAAGGCCGTGGGCTGCGATGACATTAGTCGTTTTATGGTTACTTCAATCCTCGACTTCTTACTTCCTCCCATTACCTATATTATTAACTTTTCTTTGGATTCTGGGGTATTCCCATCCCTGTGGCGTAAAGTTTATGTCCATCCTCTCCCTAAAATTTCAAATCCCTGCCTTCCCAGTCATTTCCGGCCCATTTCCATTCTCCCATTTCTGTCAAAAGTGCTTGAGGCCTGTGTTCATAAGCAGTTTTCCGGGTATGTTCACCGTAACAACCTCGTGAGTTCTTTTCAATATGGCTTCAGGCCTGGGCACAGTACAACATCTGCCCTTCTTAAAGTGACTGGTGATGTTAGGGAAGCCATGGAGAACAGCAAGGTAACTGTTTTGGTATTAATTGACTTCTCTAACGCCTTTAACGCTGTCAGTCATGATATTCTCCTCCCCATACTCTCACATCTTAAAGTTTCATCTGAGGCGCTGGAATGGTTCTCTTCTTTTCTTCGCGGACGTCAGCAGTCGGTTCGCGTTGATGAGAGTTCGTCGAGTTGGCGTGATCTTGGTGCTGGTGTTCCTCAGGGCGGCATTCTCTCTCCATTATTGTTTTCTATTTTTATTAATTTTATTACTCCCTTTCTTTAGTGTGCGTATCATTTGTATGCTGACGACCTTCAGCTGTATACTGCATCCCAGGTGGATAACTTGTCAGTAGCCATTCAGGATATAAACCGGGATCTGGATGCCATCAACAATTGGTTTGACAGATTTGGGGTGTCTGTAAACCCCACAAAATGCCAGGCCATTGTTATAGGAAGTTCACGCATGATGAGCAGAGTGGCGGTTTTATCCCTTCCTCCGATTGTTTTTAATGGTACTGTCATCCCAATTAGCCCTTGTGTGAAAGATCTCGGTTTATATCTTGATTCCACGCTTAGCTGGCAAAGTCAGGTTTCCAGTGTTTGTCAGAGAGTCAACGGTACCTTGCGTACCTTATATCGTCTGAGGAACTTTTTGCCTGCTAAGACGAAAACAATGCTTGTGCAGACTTTAATCTTTCCAATTTTTGACTATGGTGATGTGTGCTACTTTGACTTGAATGCTGTCTTGTTGGATAAGCTGGATAGGGTGCAAAATAATTGCATTCGGTACATTTTTAATTTGCGGAAATACGACCACTTATCTAACTTCAGGGCGGAGCTTAAGTGGTTACCTATTCATCAGAGCAGAAGTTTGCGTACCTTAACCACGCTTTTTTCCCTTCTCAATTTCTATATATATATATCTCTCATTTTCAATATCTTTGTTCTACTCATGCTAGGAGTTTACGTTCCTCTAATAATCTTCTACTTAACTGTCCTTCTCATACTTCTGATTTCATTCATTCTTCCTTTCATATTCAGGCTATTCTTCTTTGGAATGCGCTCCCTCTTGATATCAGGACAGCCACCAGTCGGTATGCTTTCAAGCGGAAATTGCGGAGTTATTTTTCAGAACAAAATATAGTAAGAGTTGTCTCATAATCCTCCTTTCTATTCCTTTCATAAGATAATAATGTATTTTATATGTATATAGGTATGTTTATGTATAGGATTTTATATAGTAAATTATTCTTATTTAGGTATTGAGAATTTAAATTATTTTGTACTTGTGTACATTTCAATTTATTTGTGTAATTGCTTTGTGTTCTTTTTTTTATTTTATATCTCCAATGAAATGTTCTTGTTATTTTGCACCTGCCATGTTATCTCGTCACCACTTTTGGTTGACTGGTAGAGAATGCCTAAGGCATTAAATCCGCTTTTGTACGTTTTTTGTTGCATAAAGTTTAAATAAATAAATAAATCTAGACCATTCGAAAGTCACGATTATTATTGGCTATATTTCTTTGGTGTAGTATTGCCAAAAGTTGTGGAGTACAGCGAGAGAAGACAGGTAGGAGGCCCAAAATCTAGTCATGATGACTCATCTAGAACAAAACATCTAGCCTGGGAGTTTAATTTTCAGTCATTTCCCAAACAAAACCGAGGACACATAAATCCTTCTAAATTGGCAATAGAATAGTTATAAAACAAAATACAAGATTCTCCAATACGACTTCCGTTTCGACCGGAACTTGGAGCATCAAAAAGATTCGGCGGTTTTCTCACGATGTACCGCAGAGTGTTAACTGTTACAATAAACGCTAGTTCGTTATAGCTCATCAGATAAGCCTGATTACAGCTGATCAGATCGTTTTATAGCCTCAATATAATTACTTCGAAAGCAGGCTACTATGAGGTATAGCCGCTTTGATTTAAGCAGGTATAAATGAATGGGTCTAATTAATTTTATATAAAAACTGATCGTGATGTTATGAGATGAATTATTAATTATGTTTAATGTAGTGTTTGGAGTTTCGCTTCTTTTTAATAGCACTTAAGTTTTTAAGAGTAAAAAATATGTGAAGGAATATAGTGCAAAAGTGATTTGGTGGGTTTGATCGCATCAATATAACATACGACTTGTATCCTACGACTTTCTCTAAATTGAAAAAATATAATATCTAACTGGTTGAGATTGTGTTTGGGTACATGAAAAAAAAACACAAGTAGTAAATCAAAAACAGTACACGGTGCTTCTTGTGGAGAGATAATGAAGCAGCAGGCTTGAATAATTATCATCATCATCATCAAAGTTAAGGCGTCTTTTATTCTGTACGATGTTTTTTTTTAATGGTTACAGTCAGCATCAGACATTATCAAAGTCAAAGTTTTTTATTTCAAATAGACCAGATTACAGGCACTTTTAAAACGTCAAAACTAAGTGCACGGTTCCAAAAGGTAGCTTCTATGGAGAAGAGCCGGCAAGAAACTCCATGGAATCCACTTATCTGGAAGTACAGATAGTTCAAAATGATCTGAACAACTAAGAAAACGAAACTATAGCTCAATGATACATACTTTAGAATGACCACAGTACACGACAACTGACATTCTGACAAGAATTTTATTCCATTGAGATAAAATTAAATTTCTTTAGTTGTTTAGGTAATTATGAACAGTCTGTTTGTCTCGACGTATTTGATGCTGACTGTACAATATAGAATATTTGTATTGTATTGTGAGTCGGCGTAAGTACGGACATGGAGAAGTTCGTTCAAACGGAGTTGTCGCAGAATGTAGCGATCTTTTTAATCACTGGGCAGAATATCGTGCGCTGCCATTTTATTCTGCCCGTTGCGTCTGTTACGACACATTCTGCAGCAAATGCATTTAAATGAACTTTTCCCAATGCACCATAACTTGTCAATGGCAGTGGACTTCTTCCGGCTAAAATCCCAACTAATATCCTAATCCTAACTCCCTAATCTTAACTTCCTAACTAATAATATAAATGCAAAAGTAAGTTTGTTTGTTACCTTTTCACGCCTACACCACTGAACCGATCATCTTGAAATTTTGCATATACGTTGTCAGGTGTACAGAAACGGACATAGAGTACCTTTCATCCCGAAAAAAAGTACTGTTCCTGAGGAAAACAACAATAATGATAATAGATGGCGCCACGTGTCTGTCGAATCATGATTGAATTATATTATTATAGCAGCTTTAGTAGTGTGTTAAGAGTTGATTTGTGGAGAAACTTGGTGTGGTGTTCCTCCAACCAAAGGGAAGATCCTCCAACCAGGCGGAGTCTTGTGCCTGGCGGGCTACTGCCCAAAGGTTGATGTTGGGAGGTTGTATATATACTATCTGCGTGTTAAATCTTGATTGCGCGATGTAGGATAGTTCGCATGTGGCGAGATAGATGCCGCCACAGATTGACTAATTCTAAATTAACGCGAGCGAAGCCGCGGGCAAAAGCTAGTGTTGATATAATTGTAAATATCACAATAAATAACCAATGAAACATAAATGCACTGCTCGCTTGTCAGTCTTCGAGGCAAATGATACTCCATTGCGCCAAGAATACGTAGTTATGTCTAACATGATAAATAATAGTGGACTTGTCTTTATGAGAAGTTATGGCGAAAGACTAGTGCTCTATCATTAGAGAATTAATACTTAATACCATCACCGGAAAAAGGTGGGTGTACTATTGTGCACAGCTGCACCCTTTGACTATTAATACTAACTAGAGACACGCCCCGACTTCGTTCGTAAGGGTACCATTATTTTAAATTAATTTTATTAGAATGATCTTAATTTATATTTTATTATTTTTCAACCATATTTTTTTTTACACTCTATTTTTATACATTTCTACACTTTTTTAACTGTTTAAATTAATTTTATTGATGCAGTTTTATAGTATAGTTGTTACAAGTTTTAATATTATTGTTTAAAATTAGCACTTATTGCGTATGGATTATTCGGTAGCACTAAAATGTATGTAATAAATAATTAATTAATAACTAAATTAAGTTATATGATTGAGGATTTTTGACTTAATATTTGCAAACATCATGATGGCTCTGCTAATAGAAAAAGCAATTTTATAAATTATACGAATAAACCTTCCTTTCCAATCTATGTAATCATAAAAACAGGATCAAATCCCCTTAATAGTTCGTAGTAGTAAATCGCGCACATACAGACAGACAGACAGACGCGTTGGGAGACTTTGTTCTATAATTTGTACTTGCTTTTAGTCTAAGAGCTCGTCGGGCTCGTCGGAAAACACGTTATTTTAGCAAGGCAAATTTTTTGCATGGTATTTCATAGGGGATATGAAAGAATGAGCCATAATTAAATCAGGTGACGATAACGTTGCTGCTCTCTTACTATTTAGATAGATTTTCACTGTTTTCATTCAGTTGTAAAATTAGTTGATTAAGATTAAAGGTGGGTATAGACTAAAGCATTTACTTGTAGCAAAACATCGAGCATTCGCTGTTTTTAAATTTACTCGAACCACATTTTGAACATGACGCTCGATGTTTTGTAACAACTTGATTTTAAGAACCAACGAGCATTTTTGTGTAACATTTCGTCGGACAAAGACACGACCGCGAACGCAGCACACGCGACCTGCAGATACGACATTTCAGCGAAAAGTAAATGAAAAATAGAAAGGAAGGTTACAGGTAAATGCTCACTCGCCGTGAGCATTACTTCAAACACCGTGTCGAGCATTCGCAGGAACGTTACGTTACATGGAAATGCTTTTTTAAATTCAGCTTTTGCTTGTATTGTACCATTCGTAAGAACGTTACATTACATGGAAATGCTCGAGAAAATGCTCTATTAAAATAAGCAATATTTCCCCACAACCATTACTTGCAGCAGTTTAATAAGCAGCTCGTGAATAGCAGTGGACGTTTCGAGCTGATGATGATTGACTTATTACATATCTGGCATATTCAAATCATTTATTGAGTTATTAATTTAAAATGTTCGTAAAATATTTGTGTAACGGCTAATATCTAAATAACATCCATATCTCAAAGCAAACTCAAATAAAAATCGAAATTTATTCTAATTTCATAGAAATAAGGTTGAATTTGTATTAACTATGAAAGTCGGGCTTTCATGCGCGTGAGTATTCAATTACTTGTAATAACGCGAGTGTATCGAAGCCTATCAATTTGTCAGTCTGTCCGTAACCTCTTTATATGTACATTTTATATTCACTTAAACATTTTGAAAGTAAACTTGTTAATTATGCTCGCATCGATTTCGTATATAATATTTTATGGTCAGGTCTCAGTGTGGGCGATTTACTACTTTATAGTCGAGCTATTTAAAGTGGTATACCTACTATTTTATTGTCGAGGTATGATTATTAAAAGAACATTAATGTTATTTAAATATTAGAAAGTACCTACACAACTTTTTAGAATAAAAGGTAAGTTATTTTGACTGGCTAGTTGGTCTAGTGGTCGCAAACGTGACTGCTGAGCTTGAGGTCCTGGGACACAGAAGAACCAAGTGGAACTTCTCAATGATAGCACAGAATCTGGATTTCTGCTCCGTTGATGGCAATAGGCTCGCTCGTGAGGGTGTACTATACACCTCTGCCCAACCCTTCGGGGAATACAGGCGTGATGTTATGTATGTTATTATGGAATCTTGTAGTGTATACTACTTACTTTTCTTGTTTTTTCAAACAGCTCAATATAGGTTATGTGTATTTCACTAATTAGGTATTATTAATTAAGTGAATTACACATAATCCTATGATTTAAGACCACCGTGTCAGCATCTTTTATGCATTACATAAATGTAAATATCTGTAATTTTGAAGCAATGAAACATCAATACCGGCGTTCATTGTGAAACATATTCGCGCCTGTATCTCTGCTAATACAGTACGAGATACCGTGATATTAGTATTGATGGAATCAGCAAAATTAGTTTTATAAATCTATTTCATTTGTTTTCAATATTAATTGAATTTAAAAATTAAATCCATAAAGTCAATTGTCAAAATTAGTGACGTCAAATTAGTTACAAACTGACAATTGCAGAAAGTATCGATTGACTATCAATCGATATCTTTATATATTTAACGGTCATGCGATACCAGGATGGTTTCCTGTGATTGGAATTGGCTTGTCTGGTGATAAATAATAGCGGCTTTGACCTAGTATAAGTATAATTATTAAATTTAATTTATTAGTAATTTTTACTAAATCGTCAAGTCGACTATTTTATAAAACAGGCAAGTCATTCCAATCACTAGGCCGGTTGCGCATGACCATGACATTCAACTTTTGGTTTGCTGATGAAACGAACGTGAAGTCTGAAAATTACGGACCGGTGTGCTGGTCAGGAAGGCCTGATCGCATCCTGCACCAGCCTCAACCACTCAAGGTTGAGGCTGGGTTCATCATCGTGCGAGATGATGCAAATAGTATATCAAGTAAGTGGGGTTCATCCATTGTATGGGGACTCATCTCGCCACGCTGTACGCGTGGTTTCCATGTCTGCGATTCGCCGATCGCCACCCCCGGGTCCGTAGGACGCCGTAGCGGTGTGTCCCGCGGTTCATTGCGCGGGACGATGCCAAGGACACCCGGGGTCGGCAGTTGCGTGGGCGACCGCAGGTGACGCCACCGCTGGCCAGTTGTCGGCGCAGCTGACGACGCCGCCGCCACCTCGCTGGGTGCGCGTGCCGCATGCCGCATCGTCCGGTGCCTGTGCGCCGTCAGTGCTGCCACCACGTGCCGGCTGCGCAGGCACTCGACGACGTCGACGCCGCCGCCTTGCTAGGTGGTATGCTGGGGGGCCAGCACAACTTGCCTGTGCGCATTGCGCAGGCTTCTTCGAGCCACACTCAGAAGAAACAAGTGCGGTAAGGTTGGCCAACCCAAAACTATAGTGCGAGCAAGCTCAGTCCGTCGCGAACGAACTCGAGTGGTAGGTTAAGTACGGCTTAGCTTTTAAGGTACCCAGATACCGCGGCCGTAACCGCCATGTTCGCGAATGGTCAATTTTGATTTTGTTGAATTATACATGTGTTACTGATAAACTGTATTTTAATTGAGTATCAGCACCTGCAGTACAACAACCACCAAGAGGTCCTTGATCCAGAGGTTCGATCCCTCTCCGAGAGTCTATTCGGCAACCTCTTATTATATTTGGTGGGTAGCATTCCTGTCTACCCACAACTTAACATTATTAACTATTATTTTACAGTCACCATCGCATCGCGTGCCACGCTGTTCCCAGGACCGAATGACGCGTGATGTGATGGTCGACTGTATTAATATTTGTAGCGTGCAAAAGCTTCTTTAAATTAAATTCACATTTAATCCCTAAAAACAATCTATTTTTTTTTTATTTGTTTTTTTTTATTTGCACGTTACAATTGGCGCCCGAACATATATCGTTGTTTTATTACTGTAGATGTTGATATCAGGTTATAAACACAAAAACAATGACTCATATTTAGCATTGTTTATTTTGTGGTTATAATCACTAACATATTCTTTTGTTATGGTGATACATTACATTATGTACCCAATTATTGTGTTGGTACAATCAGTGTTTGATAGTATTTAGTTTAAATACTTTTATTTCAGTATAAAGTTGCATTTTTAGCCTTTATACTTAGTTTTTTGTGTACACTTTCAATATAATGAAAAGTGATACCGCTTCTCAATTTATGGAGTTGAATTACTGTAAGTACGGTTGAGTAATTCAATTTCCTTTATTGTTTGGATTACTGTAAGTACGGTTGAGTAATTCCAATTAAAATCCTTTTCATAGGTAAACTTTTAATTTTACTTTTTACATACAAACACTGATTGTCACAATTACATTTGTTCTGAAATGTCTCAATAAGAGCTTTATTGTTTGGATTACTGTAAGTACGGTTGAGTAATTCCATTTAAATCCTTTTCATAGGTAAACTTTAATTTTAGTGTATTTTTTTTACATACATACACTTATTGTCTCACATACTTATTTTTGTTTTGAAATGTCTCAATAAGAGCTTTATTGTTTGGATTACTGTAAATACGGTTGAGTAATTCCATTTAAAATCCTTATAATAGGTAAACTTGAATGTTAGTGTTATTTTTTTATAAACAAACACTTAATGTCACATATTTATTTTTTTGTTTTAAAATGTCTCATCAATATGTATGTAACTGGTGAGGGTGAGGTTTTGCCATCATTGCCTAGCACACTGGATCAACGCTTAGTTATTGCAGCTTCACATACTAACTATGGTTTAGTAAGTGAGCTATTGCGGTTCCGTCTCATCAGCACACTACACTCACTTTTACAATGTCAGATTTTCGGTTCATAGCTTATTAAGTTCCGGTTAATTCTGACTAATTTTCGTTTTCAAAAATGTCTGATTCCATCATTGCTTCTGGTCTAATATTTTAGAATCATTATATTTAAATACTACAGTTCAAATAGCAACAAGTTTCAAACCTTATATCTTGGTTATAGGGAGAGAAGTCTTAGCGCATGGTAGGTTACATTTAATAATAGGTGACATACCTATGTCGTTAGGCATTATCAAACTGCCAAGTAGGGATGAATAGACAGCTTCTTTAGTTGATTAGCAGATATTTTCCGATACGTTCAAACTATAAAAGTAAAGTTCTTTTCTGCGTGATTAGCACTAAAGTTTATTAATGTAAATTTAATTGATAAACTACTTAGATGTTGTTTACAAATTAGGGAAACTTGAAAAAGAAACAGGAAAATATCATGCCAAATACACTTTGAAAAATCTTTTATTAAGTCTTACAAGCTAATTGTAGTATTTTAAAATTATTAAATTTTATAAGGGTCAAGTCACACTTATATTTTTTTTAGTAGTCAAATGTTTTTTTTTTGCATTCCTGACTTTAAATTTATATGGGTTATACTTTAAGTATATTCATTTAGTGAACTATCCTTTAATTGCAACCAATTTAAAGTTAACATTTTTAAAAAAAAAAAAAAAAAAAGTTTTTGTCAAAATTTTTACTTTCAATTTTGACTTTAAACTCAAATGTTCATGCCTCTGCATGTTAACAGGAGTCTTTTAAATTTGTTTTTGACAAATATTCGCCTGCAATTTTTCTCAAAACAATGGAAAATAAATGTTAGTATGGTGGAAAATCCGTTTCTTATTTTTTTGATAGTAGTGATATTTCTACTACATTAGTACTTCTTTTAGATAATAGTGATAGTCCTATTAGGTACTTTTGTGTTTTCACACTTTCTCAGGTTGATAGTGAAATACCTATCCAACCACTAAAATCTATTAAGTTCAAGGTAGTGTAATTTAGCCTTAACTATAATAGCATTTTATTTCCATGGACGTATGTATCCATGTTGTTTGAGTATCGTACTCGTTAGTATTGTCTTAGTACAGTCAATTAAAAAATCCACTCCGGTGGTCGTTTTTGAATCGACTCCGGTCATTCAATTCACGTTTTAAATCTTCGGAGTATCTTTGGTGTTCTCTAGTAATGCAAGTGCTTCGGAGTAGGTTCTTAGCATTCACTTGTTAATGCTAGTTTAGATAAGTTAGTTAGGTAGTGTAAATAGCCTAAAACTATAATAGTATATTATTGAATGATCTCAGTACATTCAATAAATTTAAAATCCACTCCGGTGGTCGTTTTTGAATCGACTCCGGTCATTCAACTCACGTTTTAAATCTTCGGAGTATCTTTGGTGTTCTCTAGTAATGCAAGTGCTTCGGAGTAGGTTCTTAGCATTCACTTGTTAATGCTAGTTTAGATAAGTTTAGATAGGTAGTTCTTAATGTTCACTTATAAGGCTAATAGGCATTTATAGTTCTTACTGTTCATTTTAGATTTCGGTTTAGTTAGGTCTTAGTAGCAGCTAAGCATTTAACTCTTAAGATTTTGTTATTTAAATCCATGGTATAGAATAAGATAGACTGCAGACGTGCGAAATAAGTAGCTTAGGGTTAGTTATAAGTAAATAGTAGTATAGTCTACTTGCTAGTCTTAGGGATTTTCCATCCATTTAACAGGGCAGTAGGAAAAATGTTTATTTTAGTGGCTGAAATAAACATATTTTTTTTACGGTTGACCCGGCCGTATCGCTTAACTTTCAGTTAACCTCTTTTACTGAAAGGGGGGTAATGTAGTGTATACTACTTACTTTTCTTGTTTTTTCAAACAGCTCAATATAGGTTATGTGTATTTCACTAATTAGGTATTATTAATTAAGTGAATTACACATAATCCTATGATTTAAGACCACCGTGTCAGCATCTTTTATGCATTACATAAATGTAAATATCTGTAATTTTGAAGCAATGAAACATCAATACCGGCGTTCATTGTGAAACATATTCGCGCCTGTATCTCTGCTAATACAGTACGAGATACCGTGATATTAGTATTGATGGAATCAGCAAAATTAGTTTTATAAATCTATTTCATTTGTTTTCAATATTAATTGAATTTAAAAATTAAATCCATAAAGTCAATTGTCAAAATTAGTGACGTCAAATTAGTTACAAACTGACAATTGCAGAAAGTATCGATTGACTATCAATCGATATCTTTATATATTTAACGGTCATGCGATACCAGGATGGTTTCCTGTGATTGGAATTGGCTTGTCTGGTGATAAATAATAGCGGCTTTGACCTAGTATAAGTATAATTATTAAATTTAATTTATTAGTAATTTTTACTAAATCGTCAAGTCGACTATTTTATAAAACAGGCAAGTCATTCCAATCACTAGGCCGGTTGCGCATGACCATGACATTCAACTTTTGGTTTGCTGATGAAACGAACGTGAAGTCTGAAAATTACGGACCGGTGTGCTGGTCAGGAAGGCCTGATCGCATCCTGCACCAGCCTCAACCACTCAAGGTTGAGGCTGGGTTCATCATCGTGCGAGATGATGCAAATAGTATATCAAGTAAGTGGGGTTCATCCATTGTATGGGGACTCATCTCGCCACGCTGTACGCGTGGTTTCCATGTCTGCGATTCGCCGATCGCCACCCCCGGGTCCGTAGGACGCCGTAGCGGTGTGTCCCGCGGTTCATTGCGCGGGACGATGCCAAGGACACCCGGGGTCGGCAGTTGCGTGGGCGACCGCAGGTGACGCCACCGCTGGCCAGTTGTCGGCGCAGCTGACGACGCCGCCGCCACCTCGCTGGGTGCGCGTGCCGCATGCCGCATCGTCCGGTGCCTGTGCGCCGTCAGTGCTGCCACCACGTGCCGGCTGCGCAGGCACTCGACGACGTCGACGCCGCCGCCTTGCTAGGTGGTATGCTGGGGGGCCAGCACAACTTGCCTGTGCGCATTGCGCAGGCTTCTTCGAGCCACACTCAGAAGAAACAAGTGCGGTAAGGTTGGCCAACCCAAAACTATAGTGCGAGCAAGCTCAGTCCGTCGCGAACGAACTCGAGTGGTAGGTTAAGTACGGCTTAGCTTTTAAGGTACCCAGATACCGCGGCCGTAACCGCCATGTTCGCGAATGGTCAATTTTGATTTTGTTGAATTATACATGTGTTACTGATAAACTGTATTTTAATTGAGTATCAGCACCTGCAGTACAACAACCACCAAGAGGTCCTTGATCCAGAGGTTCGATCCCTCTCCGAGAGTCTATTCGGCAACCTCTTATTATATTTGGTGGGTAGCATTCCTGTCTACCCACAACTTAACATTATTAACTATTATTTTACAGTCACCATCGCATCGCGTGCCACGCTGTTCCCAGGACCGAATGACGCGTGATGTGATGGTCGACTGTATTAATATTTGTAGCGTGCAAAAGCTTCTTTAAATTAAATTCACATTTAATCCCTAAAAACAATCTATTTTTTTTTTATTTGTTTTTTTTTATTGCACGTTACAATCTTAAATCTCTACTGGTTCAGAGTTTGATGAATTACGTAACTCAATAAAGAAACAACTTTTACAGACGGAAATTACTTTTATTAGTTTCTTGTAAGTTATTTTCTACATATTAGGAATAAGTAAGTAAAACCATTACCTTAAAAACACAACTATAACTACAGTTATAAATAATTTGCTTAATCAAGGATCTCAACGCTTACAGTGGGACCTAACCTTTAGAAATTAGACTTGCGCCCGCGCTGTCTGACGTTACAATTTTAATATGATGAATAATTGAAAACGAAAGATCTACTCATAATTCTGACGATTAACCAAAGTGCGTTAATTAAACTTTCGAATTATTTATTTTTGGAATAACCGTGACTGTTAGAATTTAGAGTTCACAGGAGTCAAAGTCGATTTCCTCAATAGAACATGAAATTAATATACCAACTAACTGCTAAGAACATTCTTCATTGGTCGTAACACTCATGAAATAGGTGGTAGAACAACACTATTATAAAAATATCTTTGACAAATAATGCAGTATCTAGTCAACCGCCGGGTCAACCTCAATCCTAATTATCTACCTAGTGCATCATTTAATTTTAATGTATGACACCAGATTTATGAACAAAAAATAGACAATAAAGAATATGTAAAAATGTTTTCGTAGAAATATCTTATATTTTGATTGAGAAAGAAATACCGAAATTTCATTCAGCCAAGGACACAATGACTGCTACAATAAAAACAAAAAGAAACGTTCACATTTTATGCTGTTAAGCATGTCCATGCCGAAAGGGTGACCAACTCAGCATAATATGCTAGGCGTCAAATACCCAGCGCTGATTTTCAGTTGGTACCCTTTAGCGATGGGTCGTTGAAGGTTTTTCCGTCAACGAAACGTTAACGTTGAATTGCGTTTGTCAACTAGTTGATCAACTAGTTAATTTCGTCAACGAGTTAACGTGTTACGAACGTCAACTTGCATGAACGATAAACGCCTAAACGCTTTTATTAACGTATGCTGTTGTAATGTTAATTTACGAACAATTTGATGCAGTTTACCTAATGAAATTGGATAACATTTTATGATGAATCATTTTAAGAATTAATAATATGACATTATTAATTCTTACTTTACGTTTACTTTCTTTAAAAATAATGACATTGATCAAATTACTAAATAAATATAAAATCTTGTATTCGTTATTTAGAGTTCAAATTCTTGTCATGACTATCGCGTCGTAGCGGGAGTTTTATTCTATATTTTCTATATAGAAATACAATTTACGTACGTTGAAAATAACAAAACGTTGACCGTGTACAAATCAACTCGTTGAATTCGTCAAACGATGAAACGAGTTGAATTCATAAACGTCGTTGTCTCGTAACTCGTTGACGAATTCAACGAGTTGATTTGTACACGGTCAACGTTAATTCCGTTGAAGAGACATTAACGTTGATTCAACTAGTTCGTTGATTCAACGCCCATCGCTAGTACCCTTACAGTGACACACATAACATGCGAAACATTTCATGCCCTCGTATAAAAGTTTTCAACAAAGTGGTTTGAAATTGGATTGTACTCGCAAAGTTTAAGCCGATAAAATGCTAGGCACAAGCAATAAAATTACTTACTTTCTGATCTCCAAACCGCATCTGCCGCCTCGCGTTCCGGGCGACGTTCATGCGGCAGAGGAACACCCTGTCTTCGCCATCAGTGGGCGCTCGGGACAGCTCGGTCCTGACTGCTTGCTGGTCTTGTTTGTCTATGACGTCGTAGACGCTGTCGCCATGGATGAGGAGGTCCTCCTGTGGAAGGTTCATTGGTTTAGTTGGAAAACGATTGATACGATAAAGATATCGATGTTTTAACTGGACAAAATATTACGAAAACCCTCCCATGAGAGCACAGAGAAGCTACAGAGCGTCACCAACTTCTTGGCACGGAAGTTAAAGACCCACTTGTTTAGCACCGGGTAGTGGTTTGAAACCTAGGCATGTACCTATATGTCTTTTCCAATGTCGTATGTACTTTCTTAATTAATCTAAGACTTCTCTGACGTGAAGGAAAACACTGTGAGGAAATCTGGACTTAATGGTCTGATATCGCCAACCTGCAGTGAGTAAGCGTGGTGAGCAATGTTCGTTCTTTCTCTGTATGAGAAGACGCTTTGCTGTGCAGTGGAACAGTTAGAGGCTGATGTTTATTTCTTTATTTTCTTCCGCATGTAGGCGCAATGAGTAAGGCCAAAAATTTGAAGTTCTACCTCCTGAACTTTTTGAAGGACAGCGCTATACTGAAGAATGTCGACCGACGTTCTTTCGCAGACGCGTTACTAATCAATAGCATCTAATCCGTAATTACCAAAGCTCGGTTCTTAGTACACTTCCTTATTTTATCTTGAGTTTCAGCATAGACATTAAAACAATAACACTTACACTCCGTACGCTCATTCATCCACAAAATAATTCTAGACGTAGGAAACGCCGTAAGGTGGCGGCTAGGCGGCTCTGCGATTAAAATAATACAGGCTGCGGTCTGCGCACTGATGAAAATGTCGAGGCAATCTCCGTAAGTATACGCCTCTTTAAAAATAAACGCGTTTGCTTTAACTCTGCGGCGACGGATCTGGTGGTGATGGTTCCGCAATTAGCATTCCGTGTGCGCTGTGCCTTTCTTTTGTTGGTATTGTTTAGGTGTGGTACTGTTTTAGATTTAGTCAGACTTTCATTTTGAAATATCTAGATATTGAACATTACTTAGTCCCCAAACTTTCTTAACTTTCATCATAATCAGTATTTGAATTCAAAAAGTCTGAGGTGCGGTCAGGTTCGATTTTGGACTCTCCTGCATGGAAGCCAATTGTTCAACTGCTAAGTTATCGCTGCTACGGAGACCACGCAGTGACAAACGCAGCGTAGTACGCCCCCCAGCCTGATGGATTTAGACGATCTCAAGAAGGTAGCTGGAGAGGACTGGATGCGGAAAGAGTGGACCGAGTGTTGTGACAAAACTTGGGAGAGGCTTATGTCCAGCAGTGGGCTAATTGAAGTTCTTTTAAACAGACTGCATTGTTGGTCCAGTGGTCGCAAGCAGGACTGTTACGCGTGAGGTCCTGGGTTCGACACCCATGTGAGGCAAAGTGTTATTGGGTTTTCCGTGTGAAATTTCTAAGTAGCAGCTCGGAGTCTGGATTTGTGCCCAATGGATGGCAATAGGCTCGCTCCTATTACATGGGATTTAAACATAACGGTGAAATGAGGATGTACTGTATACGTCTGCTCAAACCTTCGGGGAATATAGGCGTAATGTTATGTTGTTCGAACTGAGTCATAAATGAGAGCCTCTTAAAATATTGAGTTACCACGCCAATGTTTACGGACATCCAGGATGCTAATTGCGCAAAACACTCGGAATCGGCTTTGATTTTGACAGGTCAACAATTTTCATATCAAAGTATGTAGGTATGTGTGTAAAAATGCAACTTCTCCACAACTACGACACGTTTGGTGCAGTGGCTAAGCGATTGACGTCTGCGCTACAGGTCGTGGGTTCGATTCCCACACGGAACAAAAATTTGTATGGCCTTCATAATTATGGTTGTTTCGGGTCTGGACATTTGTGTTTGTGAGATTTGTGTCTGTTAACGCACACACGATACAAGAGAAATCTTAGTGTGGGGCAAAGTTTTTTTAAAAAGTTAAAAAAAAAATGTACGACGCATAAAGTCAAAATGGAACCTATAAAAAATACGAGTGTGATACGTAATTCGGATGCAGATTTGAATTTGAACTTACTGGATGGACCCTACCGACTGCCAAGCATGCAATAGAACCTTATTAATAGGTTTTTTAAACTCTATGGGTCATACCGAACCTACAAAAGTTTAGAAACAAAACCGTGTCCAATGCCAAACTGCATTCATAATAAAGGTATTTAATGCATTCACCGCCAACCGTAATTGCCCATTTCATAGTTTTTTCAGTTACTTTAGGGGTGCATGAAAAGAGCGCCCGGAGCACCCTGGGCAGTCAGCCCCGCTACCAACCTTGCTGACTGGCTAATTTTTTCACCACGGCATGAGCTATTCTTGTAGGTATAGCTCGTCCCGACACGATAGAAGAAGAATAAGTTACCTTAGATTAAAAATTTCATATTTTTAAAAGTAGTTATATATTGTACCCAAACCTAAATATATCAAAAGTTTCGCCCAGGCCGAACTTTCTTTATAAAAAGTATGAAAACAGCGTGCATTAGCGATACACAATGCCTTGAACGTAATGGAATGTATAATTTTTGATACACACCGTATTAACGAGCGGTGCAAAAATGATTTTTTTATTCACTTTAATTAAAACGGTCTTAGACCAATTATAATAATTAAAGATAGTAATAGAAGACGATACATACAATACAAAGGCAGGGAAATAAAAATTAAAAAAAATTCTAATAAACTCTTTCATAAATCCCTTACAATACTTCTGACATATATTCTTTTACTCGTTCATGATGCATTCCTCTCGCAGTACTCCAGACATTCCGACAAAATCATCCGCAAACATATCAAAATTCGGTCTGGCGTCCAGGATTGAGCACGGTGAGACTTCGCGGTATAGGTGATAGATTGGCAGTTCCGTAGCAACGAATGTGTTAACAATCCGACTTCCCCACAACTATGTGTCAATGAATATTGTTGTAATGTTAAATTGAAAGCTATTGAAATTAAGAATGTGATACGCAATTGGGATGCTAATTATTCTGTTAAACACGATTTTGTGGTGAGTATACGTTTTTCCTATTATAATGCAAGTAAATTAAATCTATTATTAATTAATATACTGTTTCGTCCACTTGGTTCAGGATAAAATTTATAACCAACAATTATTGTTTTATAACTTCCTAACTGCCAGCTCCTCGACCCTAAGGTCAGATAGGGTCAATAAAATTGTACTGCAAGTCTGTAATTCTCTCTGTTTTCTGTATAAACAAATTTCAATTAACCTAGGACCGCTTTAATAACTTTAATTAAATCATATTTCTCCAGCAAAGTAAAGCACAAGAGAATTTTCTCTAGATTGCTAGTGTTGCGTTTTGCACTAGGGCTGTCAAGAGGTAATACATAATTTTATTATATTTTATTTTATTCTTTAAAGAAAACTTACAGCTAGCACAGTTGGTATTTATTTAATATAGTAGTAGACGGCAAATTACAAGTTTTCAATTATAAACAAAATATGTAGAATTTTCAAATTGACATTGACAGCGTTTGGAAACAAGTTTTTGTTATAATAGATTTTTCAGTAGTTTTTAGTTTAATAGTTTAGACCACATGTATTTTTTATTACGTTTGGAATATAATTTATATTTTTTAGACATTATGTTAGAGCTATTAGATCTCAAGTCACGATTTTCTTTTGGACTGCTTGTAGGTGATCCTTGCGAATTGATTCTATGTAGGTAACCGGGCAGCTATTGGTGTGACCTGAAGGGTCTCCAGCTAATACTAGCAACAAGGCTAAGGGCGACCCCTTGTAGGAGTCGGCTTATGGCGTTGATGGCAGGATTTGGAAAGGAGACAGCTGGATGAGGGCTGAATTATCGTTGTAATTGCGGAGTCTGAAGAGATTACTGGCTCTACAACGGGAGAGCTCGGTGGAACAAGACTCGCCTCACACTAAAGCTTAATTATATGCGCGTAGCACGTATTGTCTATTTAAGTATTAGTTTGGAAATGAGGTTCTGTGTGTATTGTTTTCTTTATTATTTTGTGCTCAAGGGATACAATTAAAAACATTTTTTTTTAAATATCTTAAATGTTTCCTTCTCTTATCTTTGAATCTGGCAGTCACCGTTAATTCTAGCGTTCATTTCAGGCAGTTGTACAACAATAGACGTTTGAGGACTGTTATAATAATGATGATCGTATCAATATAATCAAGTAAAATTTCCCGAGTGGGGGACGAGCTAGAATACAAAACTTCCTCGGTGCACGCTGGGAATAGACGCGTTGTTACCAGCACGTTTGGTGTTCGGATCTATACGATCCGCCTGGCTAGCCACCACTCTCACATTAAAATCAAACAAGCCAAGCAAATTTACTGTGTTCTCCGTCGTGTATCCAAGAGCCAGACATGGCCAAACATAAAAATAAACAAAAAGTAAATAAAAATTACTCAACGATTTCTTAAGACTGAACAAATAAAAATAATTTCGTGTATGCTTCCATTGTTTGTTTCAATATCAAACTCTTTCAATTAATTATCAGCATTACAAATTCACAACAAACAAACCCCGCGTCACCCCTGACGTGACGTCACGGCGCGTCACTTAGCCCCGCCCACCTGTCGCGAGCCCTCCGCGTTAAGACATAATAGTGCGCGCGCGCTCCACCGCCCACGCGCCGCTGCCCGTGGGGGGCGTCCATGTGAACCGGCAAAAATATTGTAATAATCCGACTATGAAGCGATCATGGTTTATGCTCTATTTTGATAAAATCGTTTTAAAATTATTTTAAGATTTTTGCAATGCGATAAGGTTTTAAAACTTTCTACCCTGAAGATCTAATTTCGACTACCTCTGACGTAAGACAGATGCCGCGATGACCTGACTTAGTGATCTGACCTGAGTTCAGACTTAATGAATAGAACTTATGTTTGAGTAGCCTAACAGCGGTTACGCACTGCATCCGACCCGAATCCGTGAAAATACGTTCCCAAGTTGCCATAGAACTATTTGTATGGTAGTTTACGCATCCGGCATCCGTCATCCGATTTCTATTCGTCATCCGTGAGTTTCTAATTCGGAAGAAAAATTGACGGACCGAAGTAGCTGTGGAACGCTTTCGCATTACCTCGGATTCAAATCAGACGCCAAACGGATATGCCAAAGATGGCCCCTGAATTGTTTGAATTTGAATCAGAGATCGGAACAGTGCGTAAGCAACATCCGAATTCGGTCTGAGATTTTTACTCTAGATCGGTATTTTCACGGATTCGGTACGGATGCAGTGCGTAAAGCAATATCCGAATTCGTTCCGAGTTTTTTATATCCGTATTTTCACGGATTCGGATCGGATGCAGTGCGTAATCGCTCTAAGTTGATGACATTACTGTCAGAGAGTCGGTTCTGCGGTCACCGCTTATTCCGTTGCTGCGTGCTCTATAAGGAGATTTTCATATAGGGAGAAGTTTATGTACTTTTGGGAACATTCTCATATACTATATTTAACTTAATTGATACATTCACACTGTTGAGCAAAGGCCTCCCCCTTAGTCTTCCACCCTTCTCTATTGCTGGCCGCTTGTCGCTATTGTTTATCAAATTGTGTTGAGTTCATCTCGCCACCTTCCGCGAAGTCAACCGCGGTCCCGTTTCTCAGGTGTCGGGCTCTGTTCTGTCGCTATTTTGGCCCATAGATTATCCCGACATGACCGGCTCAGTTCTATTTAAGTTTGGCAGCCGTCTCAGCTACGTCCCTGATGTTCGTTTGGTGTCACAATAACGTGCAAAAGAAACATCGTGTTTTTTCCCAGACTATGCGATAGCAAAGGCAGAGTTATTCTTATGTAATGTTCACATATCAAACGGATCGCCTTAACCTATTTGTAATTCAGTAATTATAAACTAATGTTTTCAATAATCTACAACAAACAAAATCATAGACCACCAACATTGTTAGAACTTTCCTCGTATCCAAGTGAAATGAAATTAAACGCACACATTGCATCTAATTGCCTCAGGCGGGTACGCCCTCTAGTGATGAACATACGTAAACACAGTAATATATGCAAATACGTCTGTTAAGCGCCGCTAATTGTAGACCCATACAACTTTATGGGAATTTAAATAGGCCGTACGAAGTTGGCATTAAAGAATTTTTGATAAAATAAATCCAAAAATAGTCAAACTGTTTTCTAAAATTTATAAAAATGCAAAGCAAAATAACTTAAAGTTAGGTATCAGGCACTCTTAAAGATTGATAAAAAAAACCGGCCTAGTGCGAGTCGGACTCGCGCACAAAGGGTCCCGTACCACTATAAAAACGGCAAAAAAATCACGTTTGTTGAATAGGAGCCCCCTTACATATTTATTTTATTCTGTTTTTTTAGAGTATTTGTTATTAGAGCGGCAATAGAAACACATTATCTGCGAAAATTTCAACTGTCTAACTATCACGGTTCATGAGATACAGCCTGGTGACATACGGACGGACAGACAGCGGAGTCTTAGTAATAGGATCCCGTTTTACCTTTTGGGCACGGGACCCTAAAAAAGACATACGTAACCTCTATTGAATACCAAATCAATAGAAGAGGACTGTTTTCGAGCCTTTCTGCAGGAGTAAAGCACGATATGCAGTGGTTACTATTGATATATTTTTTATTCATTGACCTGTGCCTATAGACAAACGGCAATCGATGATCGCTAGAGAATATAAAAATGTACTGGATTGACATAAGCTTTCGACCGGTCAAGCGATCTGTTATGTCATTTCCATACATTTAATTGGCATTTCTATTCTCTAGCGATCATCGTTTACCATTTGTCTACAGGCACTGGTCGCGTTTTACCTAAGTTGCATCTGATGGTAACTGCAGCCAGGGTAGACACAAAAACAAACAAAGATATAGAGGGATTAACCTAGACCCCTCTGACTCTCACACTCCCCGATACACGACGGATCACATTTAGCTGCTTGGCGCCGGATTTTAATGCGAGGGTGGTAGCTAGCTAGGTGGACTGTAATAGATAGTACCACCACAGTGTACCTACTTACTACATACAGTGGGTCAACGCCCATACATTTGACAGATCCTATGAAATGTCAAAATTATGTAGGGGCGGAGGTTATGTCCCAAGTATGCAGTATGGCTACTTGGGACATAACCTCCGCCCCTTCACCCCGCAACCCCCCGCACGATTGCTCTGCGACAATGTTCTACGTTGACCAACTGTAAGGAGTAAGATATAGCTAGACTATAGTACCACCGAGCGTGCTAGGTTTGATGATGCTCATAAAGTTACCTACTTTTGCAAAGATTTCAGGTAATTAATTTACTACGCTCCTTGATGATTACAGCATAGTAAGTGCTTTAAAGAATCTGTTAATTATTTTATATGATGTGACCATTTACAAAATTAAATGCCTGAACATTAAAAGTTTTGTTACGTTTTTGCCTAAAATTCTTCGCTAAATCTAAGATTTTGTTACTCCACAATCTACACAATCACTTCGTTCAAGCTTACTATAAGTTAAAGATCTAAACAGGCGTTGCCGATACAATATCTCAGAAAATAATTGTGTTGTAAAATTGTTCTGGTGGATTACACCATATGATAGCCGTGGGCACCCATAAATCCCCAACTATTGGGCAGGGGCCCGTAAATTATGTGCTAAAACCTCAACGGCACGATTTCACTCAGAAATTACCACCTGACTGCAGTGGCGATAAATTTACAGTTAAGTGAATTACGTCATTGACACTTTAAGTGATTTGATTTGATTTTTATAGGAGTGATTAATGTACACACATAATTATTTATTCTTTAAGGCGTCTGTAAGAAAATAAGGATGTTGTTGGAGCTTGTGATCAACACAGCATAGGCTGAATGGAACACATTTTTTTTGACACCTGTCATCTGTCACAACGTTAGAATACGCACTTGCTAATTGTTTCCCGCCAAAAATACGAATAATATATTTGTTCCCGCCAAATTAACACCGCATTGAAATTAATTGTTCTTGCACTGAGTACTCCTGCAGTTATTATTCCACCAAATTCCTTATAATTCCCGTACAGATGTATTTCACCAACATATCAATAATAGCCCGTAACTATTTACCAGATAAGCTACATGTGACCTACAAATATGAGATTGATGTGTTCACTATAATAATATATAACATCACGCCTGTATTCACCGAAGGGTTGGGCAGAGGTGTCAAGTACACCGACATTTCGCCGTTATGTTTAAGTCCCATGTAATAGGGGGCGAGCCTATTGCCATCAACCGGGCACAAATCCAGACTCCGGGCTGCTACTGAGAAATCCCACATGGAGAAACCTAATAAAACTTTGCCCGACCTGGGGATTGAACCCAAGACCTCACGATCAGCAGTCGCACTTGCGACCACGAGACCAACGAGGCAGTCATGTGTTTAATAATCTTGTCAATACCACTATTGAAATGTGGTGAAATGTTAATATATTATGTTGGCTATTGAAAAGTTTAAAGACCGAATAGCATAATGAACAGTTAATGATAGGTTGGTGTAATTCGGTAACATATAATTCTAATGACATTATGACCCGACATTATGACCCCATTATTTTCCCACTGCTGAGCACAGGCCTCTTCTCAGAATGAGAAGGATTTACGTCTTAGTCTGGAGGACTGGCCTGGTGCGTTATTTTTGTGTACACGCCATACACATGTGTTTGATTTCGGAGTTTTGTATTTATTAGTGGTTATTGTAAGAGAGGTGTAAGTGATGGTTTGGATTCCCCATGATCCTAGAGTAGACGAAACCTATAGATAAATGCATATCTTTTTAAAGTTACAACCTGAGATACCATTAGCTTCTTCTTTAATACCGTATCGCCCTTAATTATTTCATTTTACAAAGTAGATTAGTAATTAAAACAACATCTAACATGGCTGTTGCACGGTAATTCACTTCCTTATAAAACACATTAACAGACAATTACAATACAATATGATTTCGAACAAGTTAACATTGCTACATGAAGAAATTTCACTCAAGAACAATAAGGTAACGAATAGAAAGGTACTGTACAGTACAGAACTCAACCCGTAAACGTCAGTAAGAGCGTTTCCACATTATACGACACGATATCGTTTTCGGACGCCGATACAGGGGGCCTACTCCCTAAGTCCGTCAACGAAGTTGGTCGCCCGTACGAAAGTAGCCCGAAACGTCGGAGTAAACAAAACAAGTGTCAAGTTCAACTTTTCGGACGGGCAAAAACACATCGGTAGTAGGGACAACTATCAAATCGTGTTGCCATAGATTTTTAGTTTGGGCCCCGAAATAATCGTATGTCCGTAGGTGATAGGGAGTGGGAAACGCTCGTAACTAAGGCCGAAAACACGGACTTCGTGCTTAGGGAGTAGACTCCTAATACCAATTACCAGCTCTATAACATACTTCTAATAATCACCAGCCTTTAATTGTCCCAGTGCATGGAAAATCCTTCTTTTCAGACAGAGAAGGAACGCTAGGATTAATCACCACGCTTTCTTACTGTGGGTTGGCGATTTCAGACCATTAAATCCAGGTTTCCTCACAATATTTTTGTAATTCAGGGGTGTCCAAGATTAAGTTAGAAAGTGCATTATAATATGCAATAAATGAGTCTCCAAGAGTAACGATACGCAAGTATGTCCGGCGCACCTGAGGCAGTTATCTCCGATATCAACATTGTTGATTGGCCAATCTTTTCACCGCGGCATAGATATAGGTCATTCTCAAATAGCTCGTGTCGATATGAGAGAAGAGGAGAAGATAAATGACTTTGAACAAGTCATTTTGGTACATGCAAGGTTTTAAACCAGCAATCCTGATGCTTAAGAAGCAGGTCTGTAAACCTCCGGGTCGCCACGAAACTCCTAAATAATTCATACCTCGTCATCTCGTCATCATATCCCGATATCGGATCAGATAATGTGGAAACGCTCTAACTATAAGACCAAATAAAGCTATTTTGTATTACAAATGCGTTTTCGCTCTCAATGAACGAGTACAATAAATAAACAGACCGAGAGTTCATTACTAACAGATTCTGTTTATTTTACAACATTAATACGGGTTCGACTCCGCGGTGGGCCATTGAATTTATATTTGTACCTTTTGAATTATTTCTACTGTGTAGTGTTGCTTTCACTTAGTGTTGGGAAGTGTACGAGGAGTGAGAGTTAATGGTTTCAGTTTATTCTTGGTTTGTGGTTTCTTTTGGTGCAATAAAGGGTCACTGAGGGGCTGTTTCATAAGGATGGATGGCAACTAGGGCCACACCTATTGGTAAGCTCAGACAGGCACTCTAATTGCAAAAAAACGGACAAGTGCGAGTCGGACTCGCGCACGGTTTCCGTACCATCTATACATATAAAAGAAGAAGCTGCTGACTGACTGACTGACTCATCTATCAACGCACAGCCTAAACCGCTGGAGTTAGAAAGTTGAAATTTTGACAGTAGGTTCCTTTTGTAACGTAGGCATCCACTAAGAAGGGATTTTTCGAAATTCAACCCCTAAGGGAGTTAAATAGGGGATGAAAGTTTGTATGGAAAATTGTCACTTAACGGGTTCAAAATTTCACGCAAGCGAAGCTGCGGGCGATAGCTAGTTATCTATAAAAACGGCAAAAAAATCATGTTTGTTGTATGGGAGCCCCCTTAAATATTTATTTTATTCTGTTTTTTAGTATTTGTTGTTATAGCGGCAACAGAAATACATCATCTGTGAAAATTTCAACTGTCTAACTATCACGGTTCATGAGATACAGCCTGGTGACAGACGGACAGACGGACGGACAGCGGAGTCTTAGTAATAGGGTCCCGTTTTACCCTTTGGGTACGGAACCCTAAAAACACTCGTAATCGCTATGGGTTAGATTTGACAGGTCAACAATTTCCATAGCAACGTATGTATTTACAATCCGACTTCTCCACAACTATGTACCATGCAATGAATATTGTTGTATTGTCAAAATGAAAGCTATTGAAATTACGAATGTGATATGCAATTCGGATGAGGGTCTGAGATGGAGCACACGAATCCAAGTAGCAAAGATATAGAGGGACCTTATACCCCTCTGGCTCTCACATACACACGTCAGAACACAGTAAACTGCTTGGCGCTGGACTTTAATGTGAGGGTGGTAGCTACCAGGCGGACTGTTTAGATCCTACCACCAAGCGTGTTGATGTTGTTGAATCTTACAACACGCGTCTATCCCCAGCGTGCGGTGAGGTAGTTTTATATTCTAGCCTATCCCCTACACGGCACATAATTTATTCATCGTCGTACTTGACTTTTTACTACTCAAATCTTACAAGTATTCTAGTATTTCTTACTGATCAAAGTTCTACTAGGCAAGGAAGCTTAAAACCTACAAAAACAGTGTAGCTTGTGACCTGACGACCTTTTCCGCCTGTTATAGAATACGCGCTGAGCAATTGTTACTTCATACTATCGACAAAAAGACAATATTTTGTACCGAGTTTCGTTCGATCAACTAAAGGGAATCGATTCACTCGCCTCCCATCACTACTTCATTTCAAATCAACAATATTTCGTTATTTTCAATTGATTCCAATATCGATGATGATCTGACCGTTAGTTCTGAACATTGATGATGATACAGCATGATTGCTCCAGTTATCGATTGTTAGATTTTCGGAATTGATTTCTATTTCTATATACTAATGTATCTGTTATTGTGAATCTGTGAGCCCATCTCGATTTAATTTTAGTGTGCTGTTATATTTTTGTATGAATCGGTATTATTAATCTACGCGTATATTGTGTTGGTTTATTGACTATTATATTAATATTTACGCTTTTATAGCTCTTGCTTGGTAGATAGAGGGTCAATAATAAAAAACCATCACGCTTTATTTACGCATTTTAGTTGAAAAGGGTCCGCAGAAGTACTATGCCTCAGCTGAAAACTATTAGGTAGGTACAGTACTTCAATGACGGGTGTTGGGTTTTATATGATAGGGGCTAATGTATGACTGCATACTATCTATAACTGCGAATTTCCTCAGATGGACCCTGGCAATATGCAAAATATGTATGTATACCGATGTATAATAACTGCCTCGTTGCTTTAGTGTTCGCAAGCGCGATTGCTGAGTGTGAGGGCAAAGTGTTATTGGGTTTTTCCGTGTGGAACTTCTCAGAAGCAGCCAGGATTTTGGATATGTGCCCGGTTGATGGCAATAGGCTTACCCACTTTTTTTTTTATCGTGGGAAAATCCTCATGGATACCCTTCGCCCGGGGAAGGCGAAGGGTTATGCCGGACTCTTACCGGCTAAAAACCCACGGTGTTCCTACTCCTGACCCTTGGCCGGGGTCACGGAATTCGCAGCTACATGCACCGCAACCCCGGCAGGCCTCGGTCCGCCAGCCCCTGGCAGACCTCTCCTTCTGTGGGGCCTTGCCCCTCGTCCTCCTGAGAGGCGCGCACGGAACACATGCGCGCCGCCTTCTCAGGCCTGTTACTGGTCGGGCGACGGGTAATAGGCTTACCCGCTAGGAATTAAACCCTTTGGGAAATACAGGCGTGATATTGTTATGTATTACACCCTACCTACTAGCTATAACTGCGAGTTTCCTTAGGCATCTTTATCGGATGGGTAATAACTATTGTCAGAAAAAGAGCTGAGAATTTCCTGACATAATCAACCCATTACTGTCTAGATCCTGGGAACGGGTCTCTTCTTAGAATGAGAAGGGTTTAACCTTTAGTACACCACGCTGGCCTGGAGCGGGTAAGCAAACTACACACATCATCAAGAACTTTTTTTAACCCGCTCACGTGTTCAAGTTCCCTCACTATGTTTTCTTTCACCGCTAACACAAGTGATAAACAAACTCTGTTCTGCAGAATTAGAAAAGTCAGAGGTACTAGTAACAAACTTGGTCTCCGTTATGGAAGAAAAGCATTCAAACGCTAGGTTGTTTTTTTCTAACAAACTTAAGGACGATGGACAAAAATGTATGGACTCTGGTACCCGGCCAAATAGAAATAAATAGCGTATCATCGCCCGGGAGTGAAAACCTCGGGAATACAATTTGGTCATTTTTATTTTATCACGACGTATAGGTACCTATTATATCTCCTGAGAGAGCTGCTCTATGTGACATTAGTTTGTAGGCACTGAAATTAGCCTTTATTGGGTATTTATCATTCATAATAAATGTAATTGACTAGCTTTTGCTCGCGACTTCGTCCACGTGAAGCCCACAGGAACCGTGCAATAACCAAATGCTTCCCGAGGTATTCACTCCCGGGTGACGATATCATTAGAAAGGTATTTACATGTACAACAAGAAAAACGGTGGCGCTTATCTCGACTCCTAATCCGATCTGATTTAATTTTTACTTGACCTGGTATTTAATTCCGTGCCTTAAGTCTAAGCTCCCACTATTTCCATAACACAAGACAACATAGCAACTCGACAAGCAAGGAAAACCCATTTCCATAAATCTTAGATATCTCGAAAATTAACAACAGTTTGTATGCTGCCTCAGATATAAGCCAACGGCGAGATAAAGATACAATGTATCAATATATTACTGCAATCTATTGTTAAGTTATAAATCGCTTTCGACACCTATTATTGCAATACCATTTAAAAATATAGGCTTTATCTATTAAACGATAACGCCTAACTTTAGTTGTTAATCTAAAAACAAATATGTCATTTTTATCTTTTGATCAACAAACACAGAGTTGCACATGTATAAATAAAAACAAATATAAATCTTGATTTATATTTATATTATCTGTATTCATATATTTCAAAGCACACTGATCTAGTTTTGGTACAATAAATCATTGCGTAGCTAGCTATTAAAATATTTACACTGCATGTCATTAACTGTGTTGCTAGTAGTGATGTTCCGGTGTTGCTGTAGTCAACTAAGGGTCGATGTAACCATCGGATAACTTTTATCTGGGGCATACATTTGACGTTTTGACAGCTTTGTTATAGAAATTCTGTCAAAACCTCTAATTTCTTCCTCTGCTAAACGTTAAGCGATGTTGGTAAAATCTGACCGAAAGAAACTTACCTATTAATCGTTTTTCAAAAGTGCACGTGCATATGAAGTCACATATAAGGGCTTTAAAGTGCGTTACATCTCCTAAATTGGTGAACACAACCACTCTGCCAAAAGTTTATAAAAAAATTAAGAGGATGAAGAATCGATTTTATAAAGCTTGGATACCAAATTAGAGCTATGTTTATTGATGATACACAAAAAAATGGCAAGGAAAGAACTTTGGCGTTTGATAAACCATGGACCCTTTTCAAAACTTCAATTAAAAAAAGAAGAACTTCCCACTTGCTCCAAAAAAAGCCGTACTTAGTGATGTAGTGAACTGTACTATCTAATACATCGACTACGTTAGCACACCTCTTTTACAACATACTCTCCACAAACAAATGTAAGACAAGCAGACAAACAAGCCCCCGGATATGTAGATTAATGATGCACAAACGAAAACACACAGACTAATTGCGATACAAATGAATACATGTCTCGATTAAATGAATACATGTCTCGATTGATTAATCGATTCGTCATTTAACATCGTTGGACGGACACTTGTCGAGGGGCATATAAAAATTGATAACTAAACATACATTTTAAATTAGTTTGATTGGTTATAGTACTTAAAGGAGTTTCTTGTTTGTAGTTATGTGTTCATTTGAATTTGCTGACATGTTTGTTTTGTCCATTTTTCCATGCTAAAAATATCGTCACATCCTATCGGCAAACTTACGAATCTACAAAATATCCATTTTACATGGGTGTGTGGGTTACGAAAAACTGGAAGATTAAAAAAAATATGTTATGTTGATGTCTGTATTGTGGTACATTTGTTTTTTAAAATGTTATTGTTTTAAGATAAATACATGCATGTTCAATATTTTGCATGGATCAGAAATAGACGCAGATTCGTAACTTTACTTCATCATAAGATTCGTAAGTTTGCCCTGGATGTGACAATATTTTAGCCGGTTATTGGCTATCGTTGAGTATAAACCGGAACACAGAAATACCAAGCATATGGCAGAAATAGGTATGATGGTTCTAAGGTTGCCAACTCTTTGTCGGTCAAAAATAGTAGTTCTAAAATTATTACCCACAAAAATATAGTACCTAGATATCGAAAGGGTGAAAAAAAATAGTAGGTTCCAAACTTTATTTCTTAAAATAATCTTTTTTTATAAGTTCACTTCAAAAGTAGGTAGTTACCAAAACACTAACTCGAGAGCGCGAAAATCGAAATTGCCAATACCTATGTCAAACTCAAAGTGAATGCAACTGTCAACTTGACATACCAGAATCGTTCAGAAATAGTTGATTACGTTTTACGCTTACACATTTTGAAACGAATATTATAGCTTTGAATTTAATGCCTTTAAAATATAGTAGTTTCGCCTACTATATATTTTTTTCAGAAATATAGTAGTCGGGCCTCTAATATAGTAGGATACTAAATTATATAGTAGGGTTGGCAACCTTAGATGGTTCCCCGGACGATTTATTCACAAGGAGCTCTACTACTTCTAAACTTTGCTATTACATACTTTATAGTAATCCAGGCGGAGTAGAAGTAGTAGTAGTACGCGGGCCCGCCGACGACACGGCCCGCTCACGCTCCGCGTTTAGAGTGACGAACGCTTTATAGTCACACAGGAGGATACTATCAAATGACAAAATCCCTAACCGCCATTTTCAAGATCCTATCTATCGGCGGTTTGCCTTACTACAGATAGAAATTTGACATTACTTCTATGGAGCTTATGTCAAATTTCTATCTCTAGTAAGCGAAACCGCCAATAGATAGGTTATTGAAAACGGCCGTTAGACGCTTTCTTATTCTTTAACCTGGTCGCATTTGACCCTAGTAGCATCGGGGCCCTACTTCGAGAATACGAAGTTTCGGCTGACGGATCGCACGTTTTCCAACCACCAAAGTGTTTCGGATCCGACGATCGATTCGATTTTCGCGATTTGACATTTTGTCTTTTGTTCATCCTACTCCCAAATGTTAACTGACATCTAGTGGTTCGTTGTTTGTCAATACTTTGGTCGTATATTTTTATAAGTTCGATGTTTCGTCGTTGTTTCGTTTCGATTCGAAATTTCGATGTTCCTTTTTCGGAGTCAGCCCCCATATGGTAAAGGCAGACAGGGACGAATCCAAGTAGCAAGAATTTACAAGAATCTTAACCAATAAAATGCTCTTCAAATCACATCACTCCTTAGAACTCTGAATGGCCTAGCTCGTATAAGTGATTTATATTACGAGAACATGACAGTAGACACCAATTAACGCCGAGAAGCTAATTACAGACAAGCACTAAACGGTTAATACCATTACAAACAAATACCTAAATAATAAATACAACAACGTCATACATAAATCAATCAAAATATTGACCGTCGAACTTACCCACTAACATTTAAATCTACGATAACAATTGGCATTAACGACATATCATCGACAGTGTGAAGTCATTTCAGTACCACCACAAAGGGCGCATACACAATGGCAATGATAAATACCGGATTGCTTAAGGCATAGGCGCGGTGCAACCCATTCCTTACTTGGATAACCATTTACACAAGACCTCCCTCACCGCTTCAGTTCTTTAAACTTGTAAACGTTAGAGGGGTTTGTGGATTCGTTTATGAAGGTCAAGGTATATTGGTTACTTTTATTGCTCAAGTATTTAATATTGAGCATCAATAAATCGATACAGTGGTTAGCGACAGTGCATTGTCTGAAGCATTATCATTACATTGTTCGGTTTGCATATTGAATTGTGCGTTCTTCTATTGTTTATGGTACGGTACGGTCTACGTGTGTGGTTAACGTGTGTCGACGGTAAGATATGATTATCTGGCTGGAGGAAGACCTCATTTCTATGGAGCGGAATGTTTGGTATGGTGTGCTGGATATTGTTGAAATATTGGACTCCGCCTTATCGGTAAGTTGCAATGAGTAAGATAGGTTAAGAATGAATGTTTTAATCTGTGTTGAGAACCTTCTCTCAATATAAAAATGACTGCACTAGAGAATTCTTCCATATCTATTTCTACCTAAGCAGCATTGCTGTGTTCCGATTTAAAAGGTATAGGTATGAAATTACAGGCACGTGGGACTTTCCGTCTTTGTCTTTAAGGTTGGCAATGTATCAGCAATGCTTGTGGTGTTAGCAATCCTCTTAGTCTTGTAGGTGTATTTAGGCGGCGGTACCCATTTACCATCAAGTGGCTGTCGGCTTGTTTGTCAAACTACACCTTGGAGCAAATAAATCGAGCCACTCCTTTTTTCACGTGTCTTGGTTATTAGTTTTGGTTTCATGGATTATATACTAAGCTGACAAAAAACTAACCTCATTGTAAAGGTTATCAAATAACCTTTTAGGCGATAAATGTATCGAATTGATCTGTTCCATAATACGTACCAAAAATAATAACAAATAATACGAAAAAAATAGAAGTGGCTCGATTTATTTGCTCCCAAGTATATTATAATAAAAAAAAAACTTGACTTTAAACACGAGTCAAGCTTTTTTTTCTATTGTACTGCTGTATGTGGTCCTAGAGGACCATTTCTATGTAACCGGGCAGTTATTGGCGAGACCTGAAGGGTCATCAGCCAATGGGGGGGGGGGGGGGGGGGGAGTAAAATACTTAATCTAAGCTAAGTTGTACTACACTAACATCATGACTACCTGCAACAACAGCACTAAGGTCGACCCCTAGTGGGACTCGGACCTCGGCTTAGGGCGTTGCTGGCGGGGGCTTAGGGGGGGGGAGAGACAGCTTGATGAGGGCTGAATTATCGGTGTGAACGCGTCAAGCGTTTTATGAATCCAATAGTTATTTTAAGAGTTGTCAATTCTAAAATTAAGATCAATCTAGCTCATAAGAGTTCTGAGAATTTGATTCGTGATTTTGGCAAAAGTTTGCTGTTTTAAGTTAACAAAGATTTGGGAAGGGTAAGCGTAGCATAGGCCTACGCTACGACAGCCAAAAATATAAGTATACAGTCAACTAATTAAATTCGCATTTTAACAGAGTAATGCGTGTGTTGAGTGGACAAAGGGGTGCATGAAAAGAGCCTCCACGAGTGAAGACACTTAAGTATGTCCGGCGCACCCTGGGCAGTCAGCCTCGCTACCAACCTTGCTGACTGAGTTATTTTCGTATATAGCTCGTGCTGACACGACAGAAGAAGAAGAAGTGGACAAATCTTTGACATCGATTGTCTGACCGTGTCCTACGTATAAAAAGTTAATACACACACAATTACAATGACTGTTATCTGCGTACTGCATTGATATCCGATGTTTGCCTATATACCTAATCCTTTGGTTTACTGTACCTTTTAGTTAAATATTTCTTTTATGTAGTAGGTTTCGCAAATGTGCCATCAAACTGTATTCAACTAACAACGGGAAAAACAAAATCCTACATTCCTGGTAGAGCGGAGATAATAAATTGTTCAATTAAAGCCATTAATTCCTCCTCGAATAATTGTTCGCAGATAATTATATTGTCTCTTAAGACAACGGTTAATCTTTGATCTTACAATAACTTAAGCATCAATTATCAAAGAGCTTTATACAATTTGCAGAACGATTTTGTGTAGAATATTACTTAAGTAATATTTGTATGATAGCCGTGTGGTCTTCAATTTGAAATGACCACTCAATTACACTATTATAGTTGTTGTTTTCCACTCAGTGGCGCCGATTCTCTTGTTTACGAACTATACTAAAATTAGAGAATTACTATCTTTTACTACTAGATAGCGCAAGAAAAGGACGGTGATAGATAACAACTAAGTTAGAGATGTCAAATTAGTTTACGCCTTGAACTTCGCCGTGTTTTTAGTCGACATGTTTTAAATGTCGTCCAGTTCAACTAAATTTGACAGCTCTTATTTACGTCTGTCGCTTTCTTATTCTATCAAAGTGAAAAAGATGGCAATAGCCTAAATTAAGTTTAGTTTGTGCATTAGAGAATCGGCACCATTATCCCGCAAACGTTAGCTAAAAATGAATCTTCTAATGGACTGCTAGAAGGAGGCATAATGGGGTATTTATCTACTTTTAAAAATGTACAACAAATAAATAAAATCGATGAAAAAATTGCGAAGTTTTGCATTCGAAGTTTGTTGAGGAGACATTTTCTGTCCTTGTTATGTGAAACGAATATTATACAGTAATGTCAAATCACTATGAAGTTTTTAAGGTATGACGTCAAATGGCAGTAGCGTTGTCTCCGTTTTGTAAACAATTTTAAATCGTTTATAACTTGGACATTTTACTAAATATTTAATTGGTTATTTCACTGTTGTTTATTATTTTTGTAATAGTTACGAGATTTTTAATAAAAGAATAATACTCAAATACCCTTTTGGCCCATTGTTGTCATATTGCTGGGCACGGGCCTCTTCTCAGAATGGGGAGTGTTTAGGCCTTAGCACACTGATGTGATGCGGTTGGCAGACGATAAAAGCCATCGAGAACTTTTTGGAGCAGGTGTGCAGGTTTCTTCATAATATTTTCCTTTAACGTAACGTCCTCTAACGTAAGTGATAATCAAATTCTGATCTGCACATGAAATCGAAAATCACAGGTCACAAGGAATTGAAATGAGACAACAACGAACATCGAACTTATAAATATACGTTTAAAGTATTGTCAAACAACGAACTAATAGATGTCAATTAACATTTGGGAGTAGGGTGAACGAAAGACAAAATGTCAAATCGCGAAAATTAAATCGATAGTCGGATCCGCAACACTTTCGTGGTTCGGAAACGTGCGAACCGTCAGCCGAAACTTCGTAGCTCGTTAGGCCCCCAGTTCTACCGCTAGACTATAATTTCTTTTAGTAAGTGGACAAAGGGAATATAATTTTAATTTGACATTTAGTACTCAATCATTACGTAAAGGTTATCTCTTAATAACTTTATAAGCACGAGTTATAAAAACCATTTGTTTGTACCCAATTAAAGTTCAAATGATCTGATAACTGTCTTAATAAGCCCTAACTTATAGTGAGTATTAGTAAAGGTGCGTATTCACTGCGCGTATTGGACAACATTGCCCAACACATGGGCAACTGGTTCTACGATGTCGGATTAGACAAAGTTGCCCACATTTTTTATCCCGTCCCAGTATCGTACATTATCTGACAATATTGTGCAATGTTGAAGGAATCTAGTTTTGGCTATTATTTATTTCTATTGAATTTTCATGCAGTTTTATATAGTTCCTATGGCAGGGAACGTATTGTTTTACTTATAAATGGTAGTATTTTTTATTTTCAAACTGGGCATATAACAACAAGATTCGTAAGCTACGTACGTGAGGGCCTACTGTGTAAATCTATGGGGTGTTTTCGTCATTATTGCTAAATATACAAAGTCTTTTAACCAATAATGCTGTGTAAATCATAGGAATCGGCTATTAGTCAATCCGACGCTTAGTAATGGCGTCTGTTTGTTTGCGTCGTTCTGTACTTATCGCATTCAAGCATGTCTACACTCTTGCTAATAACGCAATGAAAGACAGAATGTATTCTGATTATAAGCCAGATGTAAAACTGCAATTGTTACTGCATGCGTCTGCCGTGACTTGCACGCAACTATGTGGCTGTGTTTTAAATACATTGCAGTTGGTTCCATAAAATCTAACTTCATTTTTTTTTTGGGATGCTTGATCGGAGCCTCCACGAGTGACGATACCTACTTAAGTACGTCCGGCGCACCCTGGGCAGTCAGCCCCGCTACCAACCTTGCTGACTGGCTACCAACCTTGCTGGCTGGCACCCCAGCATGTGCTATTTTTGTATAACTCGGCTGACACGAGAAGAAGAACTGCATTTTAACTACACTTTTGCAGTTGCCTAAGTCCGTCCTCCCAATTGGGATAACGTCAAGCCATCGACTGAGATTGCCAGAGATTGAGATTGAGTGGAATGATTGTAGTCTGTCCACATATTTAATAATCATCAAGCTATCTAGTGAATACGCAGCCTTATCTAAGTGTAGAAAGATAATGACCGCTTTGTTTGACATTTTGTTATAAATTATACACAATGTGAGTACTGTTAGAGGACACACCTACGCATCAATTTGATCGCATAGGCGTATTTACGATATCAGCATTGTTTTATAGAGTTCCGTACGATATAGGGTTTAGTTATTTATAGCATTTATATTATAAGGAAGCTTTAGTGTAGGATTTAATCTACATGAGTTCATTAGTCAAGATTTAAAGTTTATAAATTTGAACATTTTGTGTATTTTTTAAAAAAAACGTTGCCTCGTACTAAGATTTCTCTTGTATCGTGGGTGCGTTTACAGACACAAATCTCACATACACAAACGCCCAGACCCAAAAAAACCATCTGTAGGACATACAAATCTTTGTTCCGAGTGGGAATCGACTCTACGACCCGTAGCGCAGAAGCCAATCGCTTAGCCACTGCACCAAACGTGTCGTCAATTTCATTCGTATTCAAGTCATTTGAATACGAATGAAAATTGTACCTTTGATGTGTTGGTTTGCAGGTTTACGGCTGTAATTATTAATAGTGCCAGAAAAATTATAATTACTGTTTATTTCTTTCACCTGTGCTGTCAAATAAAATACTAACTCTATGGTGAAAAATAAACAGTTGCCTTCCATTTAGGAAGGTCTAAGTTCGATCACGGTCTGCACCTCTGATTTTTTGGATTCATGTGAGGATCGGAATTTGATTATGACTTGCGTTCTCGGTGAAGGAAAACATTGTGAGGAAATTTATGATACCCGAGAGGTCTCCAAAAAGTGCTCCATGGTGTATGTACCCAGTCCAGCGTGATGGTTTTAGGCCCCTTCTCATTTTGAGGACAGGCCCGTGCTCAGCTTTGCGACTGTAATGAGCTGATTTTGCTATGTTATGTATTACTATTTGTGCATATTCCTTGTCAAATAAAATGCTATCTATATGATATTACGAAACCATAATGTTCTGCGCGCGCCACTCACGAGGATGTGGAGCTACGCCCCACAGTAGGAGAGGTCCGCAACGAGCTTGCGGACCGAGGCCTGCCGGGGTCGCGGTGCAGGCAGCTGCGAATCTTGCGACCCCGGCCAAGGGTCAGGAGAAAGAACATCGTAGGTTTTTAGCCGGTAAGAGTCCGGCATAACCCTTCGTCTTCCACGGGCGAAGGATATCCATGAGGATTTTCCCAAAATGAAAAAAAAGGTTTCTTATCTTCCAAGTTGTGTTTACTTAATTAAATTAAAAATGAAAGCTAATTTCTGAATACTTAACTTAATTTCTTCACTCTTGAATATCTGTCATACTGAAGTATGAACTCGAGGCTTGCTTACTTAATTACTGAAATCGTATTCAATAAAAGTTTTTCATAGCAATTTGGGAATTATTTTTAACCTCTTTCTACAAATTTTCTTGGAAGCGGTTTTTGTGTGCTTAAACTTACGATTATGATTCACTACAGTGGCAATTTTAGAGAAAATAAAATAACTAGTACAGAATCCTACCCGCTCTAATCAAGCTCGTACTCAAACTTTTTAAACTAGATATTTGGATTAAGTACTTACTACGTCTATAGTCTTATCATTAATCTTAATTGGGGAATAACAATAAAATATTGCTCGGAGGTTGGGTTGCTATCGTTAAAGACTGGTCCTTATCTCAAAGAAATTAGGGTCTAATTTCGATGTTTTGTCGAGATAATAATAGTTGTATCGATCGTTACATTACTGGCTCATAAGAAGTGTATCGTGGGAACTTTGCCGATGGATGAGTTATGGTTAAAAGATAGACTTAGGATTATCTTGAATTTTCTAATGCCGGGTACTATTTTGTCTTTATTAGTTTTGATTGTAGATCGATAAAGGACTCATTATAATTGTAGAACTCAATCTTAAAGGTCAATACAGCTAATGAGTCTTCTGAAAGTATTATACTAAATACACTCGCGAGCAATGAATCCGGGTCACAATACCTCGGAAACTAAGAATGCTAGCTTATTCAAATAATATGAATTATTTAGACTACTAGAAGTTGCTCACGGCTTCGCCCGCGTGTCTTTCGCTTATCGTGTATTCCGTATTTTTCGGGATCAAAGTAGCCTATATCCTTTTCCAGGTTCCAGACTATCTCTGTACCAAATTTTATCAAAATCGGTTAACGGTTAAGCGGTTTAGGCGTGAAAGCGTAACAGATAGACATACAGAGTTACTTTCGCAATTATAATATTAGTAGGGTTTTGAGAAGTAACTTTCGTGAAACACATTCATATTTATGATTAGTTACGGTTTACTCACGTACATTTTTCGGGATTGCCCAACTAGTTTTGGACCCAAACGGAGCCCTTAATCATGAAGTCATGAATGAGTCATCTAGTCGGACAATCCCGAAGAAATCACGTGTGTAAACCGTAACTGTGTGAATATTCTAATTATCTTAACTTTTTTTAAACAAATCATTGTTCTCCTGGGTTGTTAACAGAGGTGTAGTTTCAGTTTTCACTATCGTAATTGGACTTTTAAACATCTAAATTCTTAATTTTGGGATGAAGATAATGATGACCGTAATTTTTGTTATTTTTTTTTCGAATATTCACCCAACTAATCATAAATATGTAAGAAGTTTTATTAATTTTATTTAAGTTGTATTAAATAGTCTTCAAAATACTTTTTATTTCAATAAGCTAGCATTCTTAGTTTCCGAGATATTAAAGTTTAATTTGTGACCCGAATTCATTACTCCGGGGTGTAGATAGTACATACCTATATTAACATTAAGGTTTGGCGCCAAGCAGTTTGCTGTGTTCCGTCGTGTGTATGTGAGAGCCAGAGGGGTATAGGGGAGTCCCTCCATATCTTTGCTACTTGGATTCGTGTGCTCCATCTTAGGCCTTGTCTGTTCATACCGTCAAGTGCGATAAGGATAATAAACGCAAAGTTAAGGAATACTACTTGAAGTCGCTGCACTCCTAATTCTCTAATTTATTTGTCTTCCTCATAATTTCAATTTGGTTTTCATTATGTTTCTCTATGTTTATTTTAACATCTATATATTTTATCATTATGTACTAGCTTTCGCCCGCAGCTTCGCTTGCGTGAAATTTTGAACGCGTTAAGTGACGATTTTCCATACAAACTTTCATCCCCTATTTAACTCCCTTAGGGGTTGAATTTCGAAAAATCCCTTCTTAGTGGAAGCCTACGTTACAAAAGGAACCTACTGTCAAAATTTCAACTTTCTAACCCCAGCGGTTTAGGCTGTGCGTTGATAGATCAGTCAGTCAGTCAGCTTCTCCTTTTATATGTATATATAAGTATTTTATTATCATTTATATCTATCTTATGAATTTAGTCTTCTGAGAACAAAATTGACAAATTATGTTGTTTTTTTTAGATGCTTTTCTTTTTAACCCAAAGGTTGACTGGTAAAGAATGCCTAGCGGCATTAAGTCCGCCTTATGTACCACCATAGTGCATAGAAGTATAAATAAATAATAAGGGTCAACAGCGATAAAGACAAAGAATAAAAAAATATGTACAAGGTCTTGGATAGTGTTTTTTAGCTTTTTTTAATAGTAGAAATCATTAATCATAGTGTAATTGAGTGTCAAATGTTTAAGCGAAATAATTGATACTGTATTTAGTTTCGCCCGCGAGGGACGTGGTGATATGATATATTTTATTAATAATGGGACATAGAAATTAATATTTTGCAATTGAGTTTTATATATCCGGCTTCTTTCACTTTTAGGCTATATATCTTTCAATCTGTCGCCACTAAAATTTGATATAAAGTGTACATAATATCGCTAACGATATTAGGGATTATATTTATGAGAAATTTATCGTGAAATTGTTCTTGCAATATATCGGTGCCATTAATTATATGGTAGGTATAGTAGTTATCTTTGTAGTGAGACAGAATTAATAAAAGAAATATCGTGTAAACTTTTGAGTCTATTAAAATGAAATGGAGATTCGCATTCTATCAAAGTAGTTCAATAATTACACTAATCTTAGTTTAATGAAGAGCTTTATAGCCCTGCCCATTATTGATTACAAGCACAAAACGTTGGGTGATGCCTTATCTCCCCAAGTTCTAAGTTCTCCAAAATGATTTTTCATACATTCATTCCCAACGTCCCCAAAATGTAAAATGAATTGTACAGTTCACACTTGACCATTCCTCGTACTGACTTCTCCAAAAGTGGTAGAATAAAATAAAATCAGTATCTAGTTGAAATTAAACTTATTTTGGAAGATATATTTTCTCTACGTTTAGTATGTACTTATGTGTTTTGAGATTGCTTCGAGATATCCAGGGTGTGTTACGAATGTATCCAGAGGGAGTGACTTAGGAATGTATCCAGGTTGTTCTGGGGAAAAATATTATTCATATTATTACGTAATTAATAACGTCACAATACATGCACTGATTCATTCCATTCCTATCCACCTCAAAACACGTCACAATGACGCCAACATCATTTCAAACAGCATTACAAATTCAAAAACAGAACATATTCCAAATACAAAAGCTGAATCACTTACTACCCGGATATTGTCAATGACATTTAATCCGTAATGACATCTGACAGACATCGGTGAGCGATCAAAACAGAGCCACGGGTGCATTTGAGCGAAAAAATATAATTCCAGAGATAAGGTATGATCCGTTTTGTTAGTGTGCCGACACCCTATTAATCACAATTTGAACATATTGACTGGCAATCATTATGTATACATCTGTGGTAGCTACTTTTCACACGGAGCGACCGCCAAAACTGTGATAATACAGGTTGATTGAAATTGTTCGGGAAAGTACTTTATTCACTGATTTAAGCAGCCTATCAGTAGATTTGTTATTTTTATTATATTATATTATTTTCGATAAAATTACTAATATAATAGTTACTATAGATAGTATAGTTATAGTTAGTACTAAAGTTTTCATTCTTAATGTTCATATAATTAATAAATCGGATTTTGCAATACTAGAAGGTGATATTATGTTATAACTGTTACCTGAAACACAGGACTTCCTAGTTTAGGTGACAGTGACCAAAACTTGACAAATGATTTGAACCAATAAGCGATTTGATTGATTTGTATATTTAAGACAATGTAACTTCCACTAAAAATGCACTACAAATGAAAGTCATTTATTAATGTGGGATCTCCACATTTAGAAATGACTTTAATTTGTGTTCTCCCGAGATTGTAAGTGTCGTTTTGACAGCAATTGCGAGGCAGATTAAAAAAAAAAGTTGTCAGATTTATGAAATTCTATTACTCTATCCTCTCTCTCTGGCCGCCATGTTGAGTGTTGTTTATAAATGAACTGAGTGATCTAGTTAGCACAAAATAATAATGAATCGCCTGAGATTTTTAATTATTACGAAAATCATAATTATTATTATCTACGTCGGCAGAGCTATTGATTTAGCATAAATATACAGGACTTTGTTTAGACCGTAAATAAACGTCCTTTTAATATCCTAGAAAATTATTTGAGACAGAGGAGAAAAAGGTTACCTTCTATTTACGTCTACGCTGGTCCTACTGAGTGAAGCCCTTCCCGAAATTGAAAGTAATTACTAATAATCTTGTTTATCCAAAATCATTGTATTTGATTCAAACATAAGTACAGCACACAAACTTTTTTCAAACCAATCAGATCAACCTGTATCGTACACGGGCGCGGCTAACAATAAAACATAGTGATTAATTCATGTGCGCCGGCGCAGGCTAACGAGGAACTATTTGGGGTCAGACGGCACCATTTGTATCCGGACCCACCGGCGCGCTTTGTTATAAAAATTGAAAGTATTGTCCTATCTATTTATTTCGCTAGTCTTAAATGTCAAATCTTGTCTATGGTGATCTAGAAAGATAGTAGTAATCGATTTTGAGCTAGTAAATACGTTATTATTTTGTTTATACATTTTAAATATTTCACTATAAAAAAAACATTTAAAAATATGAAAAATACTAGCCCACCGACATCGGGGTCCAAGCTGCCGGCAGTCAGGGCTCAAGAGAAAGGAACCTCCTCACTATGCGTGCCGTGTCAAGGAGTACTTATTGCTTTTTGTATCAAGTCCTTGATCCAGGCGCCCAACGAGAGCCTCATGAGGTGTCAATCGAGGCTCTTGGCTATTAAGCCATTCGCCGTAACGACTATCGGGACAATGTGTGCTGAGTCCTCATCTCACATACCGACAACATCGTGTGCTAAATCAAGATAGTAAATACTTTTAGGCTAAATTGATAGCCTAGCGGTAGAACCCTTGCATTGTACGTAGGATGGTTTAAATTTGATCCTCTTTCACACCTCTGATTTTTCAAATTCATGTGCGGATCAGGGGCCCAATTCTACTAAAATAAATCTTGAAAAATCACAACCGAACCAAGGCCGAACCGTTCATTCAGACAGTTCTCAATTTCAAAAGCTGTCGAATTGTTTGACACAAAAAACAAAATCAATCAATTTGAAAGTTTTCGAAAACAAAAACTGACTGACGGTTGTGGCTCGATTGCGTTTGGCGACAATGTATTTTAGGAGAATTAGGCCCCTGAAATTGATTATCACTTGCTTTAAAAGTGAAGGAAAACATCGTGAGGAAATCTGCACATCTGAGAGGGCGTCAAAAAATATGTTCTTGATGACGTGTGTAGTCCATCAACCCTTACCGAGCCAGCGTGGACTAAGACCTAAACCCTTCGTATTGTGAGAAGAAGCCCTTGCCCAGCAGTGGGAAATTAATGGGCAGTTATGGAGTTGGTACTATAAGTTCAGTAAGTCGGATTTGTACCTTTGATATTTAGGTATTTGTGGCTACAGCCAAATTAATTAGTAATGGTTGGTTTACATAATTGACAGTAGATAAGATACGGCTAATTGACCACAGTGTTTAAAGGTTAACCAAAATATATTGTCAGGAATTTGACATCCATTTTGATCGATAAGTGTGTTTCTATAATAATAAATATCTAACATCAAGAATTATATAAGAGCGCTTTAGGATATAACAAAATTTATATTATAAAATAGCTTGGTGGTAGGATCTATACGGTCCGCCTGGCTAGCTACCACCCTTAAATTAAAGTCCGGCGCCAAACAGTTTACTGTGTTCCGTCGTGTTTATGTGAGAGCCAGAGGGGTATAGGAGAATCCCTCTATATCTCTATTGTTTGAATTCCCAAGCTCCATTTTAGACCCTGTTTGCGCTTACCACTTAGTCGCACTAAGTCAAATAATAAAATACTCCCGACATTGAAATGACTGAAGTGATTATCATCAAACATAGATAAGAATCATTTCAATTAAACCGGTTTTCAATTAACAAAAACACCGCATTGACATCGGTATATCCGTTTGGGAGCTACGGTGCCACAGACATACATAGAGATCAAATTTACAACACTTCTCTTTTTGCGTTAGGAGTTAATTAAGCTAAAACAACACGTGAGTACGTTAACGGTTTACGCACGTGCATTTTTCTTTGGGATTGAACGCATATCGCATGTCGAGTGTTCAGCTCATTATTGATGGCTCCATTTGGATCCGAAACTAGTTGGTCAATCAATCCCGAAAAAGTGCACGTGAGTAAACTGTAAATAATCATAATTACAGAGTGTATTCGAATTAGTCCTTGGAACTTCATGGTCTACTGGTGACACAGATTGAGGGTCAATCATGAAGCATGAGATTTTTTGAATTCGAGATTATTTTTATTTATTTTTCTCGCCTATTTACTGTCCCGCTGCTGTGTAAAGGCCTTCCCTTTTGTCTTCTAAATATCTCTATTTTGTGCCGTTTCTGACCATGTTACTTCCGCAAACACGTCTAGATCGTCACACCATCAACGCCGCGGTCGACCTCAGCGACGATATCCTTCTTCAGGCGTTATTTATAAAAATATTTCAAAATAAAATAGATGATAGATGTTACGTGAGTCATTTTAGCGCCCCGAGTTAACTAACTGCGCGGTGCGATACTCCACAAGTCACTATATGCAGGTGTACGAAATGTCCATAAGTGTGAAAATAAAATAACTCACCATAGAATGTCCGAGGTATTCAGCCGCGTTGTCCGATATGTAAAGTAATTTGCCGTTTTGTGTCATCATCATCAGGAACCCGTTTAGTGCCTGCGAAAAAAATACAATTGAGTAAAATGTGTCTTTACGGTGGACTTTTTCTTGTTCCGTGCACGAGCCATAGGACAGTACCTCTTGTCAATTTACCGTGGTTTTTTACCACGGTAACTTGACAGTCAGCAACGTTGGTGGCGAAGTTAATAGCCCAGTTTGCGCCGGGCGTACTTAAGTATAACGTTGGTATTGAAAGGTTAGTTAGTTTTTAATCGAAGATTAATGAAAGCTGTAGTCTGATAAAAAATGCTCGGTAATTGTGTTCGATCGTCTATTATATGGCGTTTATACTGTCATGGGATATCTATTTTGAAATTGTAAACCCAAACCTTAATCTTCGGGGTTAGTCTTTAAAATTGTTGACCTGTCAAAATCAAAACCATAGCGATTACGAGTGTTATGCGCAATTAGGATGCGAGTCAGACAAGGTTTTCCTTAATCAAGGACAGCCAATTATTATATCCTTAAGAAATAAACTATTAAATAAGTAATATGATTTATTAAATCATATTATTTAATAGTTTAATAATTAAAATATGTTTATTAAATCAAATTATTTAATAGTTTAATAAGTAAAATATGTTTATTAAATCATATTATTTAATAGTTTACTTCTTAAGGTTATAATACTTGGCTGTCCTTGATTAAGGAAAACCTTGTCTCACTCACATCCTAATTGCGCAAAATACTCGTAATCGCTATGGTTTTGATTTTGACAGGTCTACAATTTCCATAGCAACGTATGTATTAACAGTCCGACTTCTCTACAACTACTTATGAAGCGGCCAGTGAATATTGTTGTATCTATTGTCAAAATGAAAGCTATTGAAATTACGATTATGATACCTACGCAATTCGGATGTCGATTTCAATCATATTTCCATGTCTAACCATAATGTTTCTATACTGTATTCATACTAAATACTAATTCTATTGTTTTATGCCATCATTGGCATTATAATTACGTAAGGAACACTAGCCACTACCTGAATCTTTCTCAATAATATAAAAATAGACTCAACAATCACTGAGTTCTTGAACTTCTGATATTTATAAGTTTATTTGGTAATCAAATAATTAAGTGTAACATTGAATTACGTTGTTCAATATTCATAAGATAATCATTTTCACGGAAAACAATCATTTAACGGTTATGTTTGTAATCGATTTGCGAATTTTTATGTTTATTGTGTTTAAACTTAAAATCTTCATCTGCCTTGAGTCATTTATTTGGTAATTATAGATACGTTACCTTCTTGATAAATATGTTTCTTATATTTTGTGGCTTAGGTAGTTTTTCTTATATTTGAAGAGGAACGAGGTATGGTGTTCCTCCAACCAAAGGGAGGATCCTCCTACCAGGTGGAGTCCTAAGCCTGACGGGCTACTGCCCAACAGTTGATGTTAGGCGGTTGTATATATACTATCTGCGTGTTAAACCATGATATCGCGATGTAGGAGCTGTCATGGCGTCAACTATGAGAGTTGTCGATATTGTCGTTGTAGTCGTCTACACCACCGGTGTGTTGCGTAGTACGCACGTGGTGTGATAGATGCCGTCAATTTTTAGGACTGGGCAGAGGTGTATAGTATACCCTCATTTCGCCGTTATATTTAAGTCTCATATAATAGGGGGCGAGGCTATTGCCATCAACTGGGCACAAATCCATACTCCTGACTGCTACTGAGAAATTTCATACGGAAGAACCCAATCACACAGCCCGACTTTTAGATCAAACCCAGGACCCCACAATCAGCAGTTGTGCTTGCGACCGTTAGACCAATGAGGCAGTTTGTGTTTTTTTTTTGGTATATTTGACCTGCTTTTTCTCAGTCCATCTAGCAGGGTTTTTTGTCTATGATATTTAAGTTGTTTTGATTCTCAGTAACAGTGGTAAAAGTGGAGTTGAGAAGGATCCTGGCTTATTAAAAGACTATCCCGTGTGGGTACGGATTAGAATATAAAACGTCATCACCGCGCGCTTGGAATATGCGCGTGTTGTAAGATTCAACAAAACGCAGCACGCTTGGTGGTAGGATCTATACGGTCCGTCTGGCTAGCTACCAACCTCACATTAAAGGCCAAGCAATCCAGCAGTTTACTGTGTTCCGTCATGTGTATGTGAGGGGTATAACCCCAAACAAATAACCCCAACTATCACCCTGTTTCGTTTGATCCAGGATTGTTTACCCACCCTGTATATTTTCCTTATCCTTTGCAGTATCTTTTAATTGAAGAAGAAAGATAAAGGTTGAAGGAGAAACAAATGGTCGTGCCTACATAGAAACCACAAGAATAAACTTTTGTCTGTTTTAGAAGACATAAATAGCAATTTTTTGCTATAGACCGAGGCTTAAAATAATCTCTAAATCAGCATGCAAGAATGCAACACCTATTAATAGATTGCTCTCATTTCTATACTAAACATGTGTATACTACTATGCATACATACTAGCCACGTATTTAAATGAATACATTAGGTATTGTGTGCACCGTTCTAATTTCCATTACCGTAACCGCGATACACTTGAGTTATGAATCGCATAAATTAAATCGCGGGACAATCGCCGCGCGATCGCGGTTAACGCCACAATCGCGGGTTTGTCACATAAACTTTGTAACACTGCGTTCCCCGAAGGCGTTTGGCTTTTGTTTTATTTGTGCGGAGATTATGTAAGATTAATTTAATATTATCGGGTCACATTTAATGGTTAAGCGCAATTGCACAGAGGAAAAAATGTGGAGTATAGTCAGCATCAAATATATCGGGAACAACTAAGAAAATTAAACTACATCTCAATGATACAAGGGGTGTTTCAGAATGAACTCGTACACGACAACTGTCATTCTGACAAGAATTTTATCCCATTGAAATAAAGTTTAATTTCTTTAGTTGTTTAGGTAATTACGAACAGTCGTTCGATTTATTATTTTTTAGTTGTTTAGGTATTTACTTGTTCATTTCGTGTGTTTTGCGTTCACGACACGTCTGTGTCACGTCTACTCTATGGCCTACTTTTTCTGGTTGGTAATTAAGGAATTAGTCAGATGATGAACTGATGGTAAGCAAAAGAAATCATCGTTTCAATAAATGTATACTTTTACAATCAATTACCGACTTCAGGCCGATTTTTCAATCGTCAAATATTTTTTATCTGAGGAATAAATATGGCGGATTGACATATCGTCGGTACAATAGTACCTAAACTAGCCAATCTGAAACTTTGGCAGTTTTTGACTTAAATATATGTGATAAATACACCAATCTGCATTAACTAACTTCGTCTCTAGGAATAAATTAGTTGATTTAATGGTATAACCCTAAAGAGATTTGTTAATTACATATCTTGATAACCCTGATTTACAGTATTTTTTATTAAATTTTGACCTCCTCAACAATTTTACATTTGCAGATTGGCTAGTTTACTTTTGACCACATTTTCTATTCAAAAGTTGACAAAATTATTTCTCAGATAAAAATTATATGACGATAAAAAAATTGGCTCTTGGTCACATTGGTGTACCAACCGTATTGGTACACCACACATAAATACTTAATTAGCTATAGTCAATTTAGAGAGGTCAGTTAAAGCCGTATACATTTTATCATGTAAGCATTGATATTGGTACTTGTGACAAATGACCCCACATTTCGCTTACGTAACTAGGTTAACAATTATTAATAGTATATCTGACCTTACCAAACAAATTTCAACTGTACACATAAACAAAAAAGTTTATAATGAATACGTACAAGTTAATATGAAAAATAGCTTCCAACTTATGATTAAAACCCCCAGAATTAAACATAATGAGTGGTTGCCACTGACCACACCCCACTAATACGGCCTTACGCAATGATTCAAATATATTTTGTGTCCTTATCCCACAGCAGATTGCTTCATACGTTTGAAAGAGAGCGAGTAAGAGGTACTTTGAAAAGAACTGAGAATTTGTAAATGTGAAATTACGTGGCGTGGGAAACGAAGTTTGGAAGAGATTTTAATTAATTAAGTTAGAGGTTATGGTCGGTTCTTGCTTTTGCGTGTGTCGGTACAATGTGGTATATTATTTACAAGGAACGTTTGATCTTTTCAAGGTCATCGTAAAATTATAGTGACTTCGACTCACGGGTAGGGCGACTGCCTCGTTGGTCTCGTGAGGTCTTGGATTCGATCCCCAGGGCAAAGGGTTATTGGGTTTTTCCGTATGGAATTTCCAGTACCAGCCCGGAGTCTGGATTTGTGCCCGGTTGATGGCAATAGGCTCGTCTCCTATTACATGGGACTTAAACAGCGAAATGCGGGTGTACTATACACCTCTACCCAATCCTTCTGTGAATACAGGCGTGATTTTATGTTTTAAAGCAGAAATACACAGGGTGTTTTTCTGCTTTAAGTTGACAAAATCTTAACCAAAGTCAGTCTTACTCCGCGTATACCCGTCATATTCCATTTGGGGTGCCTTAAAAGAGTCTCCATAAGTGACGAAACTTAAGTATGTCCGGCGCACCCTAGGCAGTCAGCCCTGCTACCAATTTTGCTGACTGGCTAATCTGTTCTCCACGGCATGGCCTATTCTCGTATTGCTCATGCTGACAAAGAGACAGTCAGAGAGGTCATTATGCTCTGTAGGTTATGTGGTCAGTGTCTTTGAGCAAACTGGGTTCTTTTGATGGTTCAAATAAACGCTAGAATGAAGAAGTGCTGCGCTGTGGCTCTGTTCTATGCATGTGCTACAAGCAATATGCTGAACGATGGCCGTTTGCTCGGATGTGATGCATATCTTAACAATTTTTTTTGCTTTCGTTTTTATTTCCATTTATTGGTGGTCACAAGCGACACCTCAAGATGCAACAAATCTGTTTTCTTTCAAGTATTAAAGAAGAAATATAATACTGACCTTAGAAAATCCAAAGTTGAGTGTGGTGGATGGTTGGTGGTTGATGTCAAAGCGTTTGAAAACTGCGAACAAGAAAAAAACATTTATTAAAAAATCTGCGTCTACGATAATCAAATTCTTTGTGTTCAAGTTAGAGGTGCGGGCCGGGTTCGAACTCATACACTTCTGCGTGGAAGTCAATCATTCAACTGCTAGCCAAAGGGCATTAGGAGGAACACGGATGGGTTTTAGTCAGTAAGAGTCTGACACTCCATTCCGCTCCGAGTCATACGATGATTTCCCAACCATAAAAAAGGCTATTACTGCTATGCACTGCTGGAACTGCCATACTGCAGCTCTTCCGATTGACTAACTATTACCACAGTCTACCTATATCTTACTCCTTACAGTCGGTCAACGTAGAACATTGTCGCAGAGCCATCGTGCGGGGGGTTGCGGGGTGAAGGGGGCGGAGATTATGTCCCAAGTAGCCATAGGTACTGCATATTTGGGACATAACCTCCGCCCCTTCATAATTTTGACATTTCATAGGACCTGTCAAATGTATGGGCGTTGACCCACTGTATGTAGTGAGTAGGTTCAGTAGGTACACTGTGCTATTACTATATTGTATTCAGAGAACGATTTATTAGCTATTATGAATACTACTCGTACGATCGTTTAGTGAAATATGACACACCTACATACAATCGTACATTACAGATAAAACAGTTAATATGAGTATAATGTCTTTGTTCAATCTACCGACAAGAAATTGTAACGACACACACAATGTGAAATGTTTTGTGTTTAGGGTACATGTACACTGGATCGATTAAGACTTCAATTTAAAAGTATTATGAAGGGCTCGATCTTCATCAGCTGAAGAAGTCTGATCTTTTATATCTGACTTGCCTTATGTTTTGATCTAGTATACTTGTCATCATCTGCCTAGCCTTTTCCCAACTATGTTGGGGTCGGCTTCCAGTCGAACCGGATGCAGCTGAATATCAGTATTTTACATGGAGCGACTGCCTATCAGACCTCCACAACCCAGTAACTGGGTAATACGATACTCTTGGTAAGACTGGTTGTCAGACTTTCTGGCTTCTGACCAACAGTAACGACTGTCAAAGATCTACAGATGACAGCCGGGACCAACGGCTTTACGTGCTTTCCGAGGCACGGAGGAAACTCGCTATGGTAAATGGTCACCCATCCACAGACCAACCTCGGCAAGCGTGGCTTAACCCGGAAGATCGGTCTATGCGGCTGTAATTATTTAGCCACGAGCTCCTCCTCCTATCTAGTATACTTGTGTAAATTAATATTATTGTGATCTAGTTCATGTTACTAACACTAACCCAAATACAAGTACTCTCGGTGGTGGAGAGTCTACGTTGGTTTTATTTACTATATTTACCTTGCTTGCAATCCTGACATACCGATATTAGCTATAACTGTAATGATAGAAACACCCCTGAATGATTATGTTGTTGTGTCCTTTACAATTATAATTAGGGACTTCTTGTATTTTTTACTAAGTGTGTGTTTGCGTGTCTTGGCTGGTGTATTGACTCATATATCATTTGCTCTGACACTTCACCCTGACATTCATTCGTTCGTTCACTTTAAACCATTGCAAACAGTAAAAATATAAAAATAAATAAAAAAAGTACACGCGAACACACGTCCCGTGTTCTAGTTTGGTGATTCGTTAAATTAACATCTTTGTATATGTAACACAAAGCCGTAAAAGAAAAATGATTAGGTATCTCAACAGCTGCTTTCTCATTTTCTAACCTCTAAAAGTAGTTTCAAGAGAAAATACATATTTAAATTCTTCATTCCATAAAATGCTACGCATCAATGTACACCTACCCTAACATCGACACACGGGTAATATACGAACAATCGATAATTCGGAGCGGTCTCTACACCACTGATACACATCTCTATTGAAACTCTACGTAGAGTATTGTACTCAACGAGCGCTCTACATCACTCGCATAACTATTGTGAAACCTTTCTCTTGCGATGAAAAATTACGACATTATAAAAATGGTACTTTAACAAGCATTAACAATTCTTAAAATGACTCTACTAAACTAGAGCAAGCCAGTTAGAAATGTAAAAAAAAACCCGTGTCAATTTTATGGCTAATAACTTTTTTTTTCTCGTTTTGTAAAAAACATTAACAGGGTGTTAACGAATTCGTATAAGTAATTCCTTAAAATCACATGATCTACTACTGGTGTAGATTGATTAAAAATAAAAAATGAAACATTTTTTTGTCATGCTGTCGGGATATGTGATCGTATCTAAACCACCTTACAAGGATTAAGTAAAAAAAAAGAAAAAATTTTTTTTGCAAAAAAATAATTTTATCTGAGTGAACATTTCGGTTCCACGCATAAATTAATGAAAGCACGGCGACGCGGCTGGCAGGCACGACTAACGCGCTCTTTGCAGTCAGTTAACTCGGGGCTCTAAAATGACTTAGGAATAGAAAAACAAGATTTTATTTGTTTTTTTTTTTCACTTCATTTTCAATTACCCATTTAGGATTAATCAGTGTCACCAATAGATCACGCGGTTTGAAGGAATTACACGAATTCGTTTACACCATGTATTATCATCATAGGCAGCCTATTACTGTCCCACTGCTGGGCACGGGCCTCTTCTCAAAATAAGAAGTGTTTAGCCGTAGTCTACTACGCTGGCCTGGGGGTCTACTCCCTAAGCACGAAGTCTGTGGTGTCAGCCTTAGTTACGAGCGTTTCCTACTCCCTATCACCTACGGGCATACGATTATTTCGGGGCCCGAACTAAGAATGAAAAACAACACGATTTGATAGTAGTAGGAGTAGGCCAGCCATGTCAAACTCAAAGCCACTGTTGAGCCAAATGCATGAAGACCGTAGACTAGGTGGACCGCAAAACCTAAACTTTTTTTATTTAAAAATTAAATGTGGGATGACAAAATGTTTAATAACCAAAACCACATACAACAATAAACCACTTACGTCGGTCGTCGAAAACGGTTGTGATACGTGTATGGACTTGTAGAAGCGCGCGTTTTCAAAAACGGTTTTTAATACACTTGCGAGCTGCATTATGGCTGTTTTCAAAAGTGATTCGGGCCACAGGAAAATGCTCAGTGGGCCGCATGCGGCCCACGGGCCGCATGTTTAAATGGATGGAGTAGGCCCTCTAGTGCGGGTTAGCGGACTACACACACTATCGAGAACTTTTTGGAGCCCTGTCAGGTGTGCAGGTTTCCTCACGATGTTTTCCTTTACCGTTAACGCAAGTGATTATCAAATTCTGATCCACACATGAACTCGAAAAGTCAGAGGTGCTGCATGGAAGGCAATCCTTTAACCGTTAGACTGTCCCTGCTATTAAGATAATAAAAATGCTAATAAAAAGAATTAGCATTAAACCAATGACGCAATAAATTGACAAGATAAAAAGATAGCCAATCACAAAGTTGTGACACTAGCTTCTAAATTCAAATCGATGTCATTGCGCACTTACGAGACAAACAGTATTCGTAATTAATCGATTGTATCGATCCATACTTTCTCGACCGGCGGCCAGGAAGCATCGATAAACAATAAGCGGGCGACCACCCGATTATATCGATAAGTTATCTGTAGAATAATTCCCGTCTCTAATGGGCCCGCCTCAACGTAAGGGGATTTACACTTTCTAAACTATCTCAAAAGGGTTTCAGTGGAGGATGGATTAGAATATTGATAAGTTATAGGCAAGCCTTGACTCACACCGTACGATTGTCGATCAAAATTAGTTTGTATTAATTAGAGCGCCACAATTGATGTTTCTCGAGAGTGACGTTGAAATGATTTTGAATTTTCATAACAGTTAGCTACATAATTATGTTATCCGTGTTTTTAAACGTATGGTTGCGTTCTTATACAGCATGTGTGTTGTGAGAGGGCTTGTTTACTTGGCAAACTAAATAATGCAATCGATTGATTGTTTCAAAACATGTTCATTGTTTTTAAAACCATAAACTTGACTTAGCTCTAGTGCATCATTAATTCAAGCAAGTGCCAAAATTCCTTCCAAAATAGATTTAGGACTAACTAAAAAAAAAAAATGGGGAAGGTGTTTCTCCAAGAAGTTTTCGACGGCATTATAAAAACCGCCAACCCACACTAAGCCAGGGTGGTAGATTAAGGCCTAAAACCTTCCCATTCTGAGAAGAGGCACGTGCCCAGCTGTAGGATGGTTGTTAGTTTAGGAGATAAGTTTCTAATGGTTTATTTAAAAAAGTTCGTTTTAGTGTAGAATACCTTGTGAATGATTTCGTCGGGGGAAGTTCTACCACCATACTTATATCTACAGCCAAGCAGCATTGCTGGGTTAATTTGAAGGGTAAAATTACAGGCACGTGAGACTTTTCAACTTTGTCTCAGGGTTAGTAACGTATCAGCAACCTACTTGGCTTTTTAGGTGTAAACAGGCTGAGGTAACAACTTACCATCAGCTTGGTCGTCAGTTTAATTGCCAACGTATATAAAATAAGTGATCACAATATAAAACTATACTGTCAATACGACTAGATTGGCACATCTGAGACGTCACACGCAAGATATTCGCCGGCCAGAATTCCTTCACCATTAGATAAACATCAGAGCTCGCCGCGCAGCCGTTTGTATACATTACGTTTTAATAATGCATTCCCCACCGTTACCAGTGAGGTACGATATATATGCGAAAATTGCTATTTATGATGTATTTGTGGTGATGTCTGTTATAATGGTCGGTGGAACTGTAGGTGCAAAGAGTATTTTGAAATGGATAAAATGCAGGACTCAAGTTTGCGTTGCTCACTGGGTTCTGCGTCTTAATATGATAATAAAATCACTAAATAGATTTGGCTAACATTTTGACGCGTTAATTCAATAAAGTCATTTCTAATGGAATTAGATATTATGCAATAACTACGGTGGCAGCTTTTCTACACATCAAAGGTTTTAACGTGTTGTATTAGGATTAGGACGTAGTGAATTTTTGACGGAGTAGTTCCAGATTAGTTTTTCAATGCTATAATTATAGCGCTGTAATGTCGGGGCCCCACTTACGCCTAACGCTATTAATTAACGCATTAATTTGCACAAATTCTTATGCTGGGGCCACATTAACACCTAACGCCATTAATTAACGCATTGATTTGCTCAAATTCTTTGGTTTTGGGATTTGTGCGAATCAATGCGTTAATTAATAGCGTTAGACATAGCCATTAATTTAAACGTTAACGTAGGTGGCACAGGAGCATAAAGTATGATTTTGATTAAATGTCAATTTTTTTGTAGCTGGTGTTTATAAGTGTTACAGATTATTTTTGAGGTGTTTAATGATTTTTAACGGTTCTGCTGGTCCCGATACATTATTATAGCATATAATTATAGTAGGAAGATAAAATCAATTTTTACAGGAGACATTAAATTTAATGAACACCAAACATTGATTTCATCACTAATTAAAGCAGTTAAGCAACATCAATTGACTTTCAACGCGTGCGCTGGTTTCTATTACATACATAAATCCATCTTCAACTTTCGTCGCCAATACTACTGATAAATACCAACACTTAGGTAATTGAAACATACTCGATCAATTACAGATTCACTAACATCTATAGAACACGTGTACAGCGGATAGGGTTAAGTCTTAAAGTATGAATAAGACAAGCTATAGACCCAACGTATATGTTCTCTCCTCGTGGGTATCGTAAAATGCGATGAAGTGATTATGTTAATAGGCAGCATCACACTATGCGCTTATAATAAAAGACTGTGATTAACAATATGTTTGCCAAATATCGTGGTTATTTAATTATTTTGTTTAACTTAAATAGAACGTCCTAAACCGAATAAGTGAACGGCGATTAACAAAAATAAATTTATAAGACGGGTGTCAGTGGAAACGCCAGTAGAAAACGCCCTAGCCGGACGTTTATCGATGTTATTGGTGATGTTCTTAAAAAGACAGGTACGGTCAGCAACCAAAGTAGCTGAACATTTGGGTTTTTAAACTTGGCATTAATTATAAAACTATTTTTTTAAACAAAAAGTTTAATAGATACCTAGAGCTGCTAGATACAGCTCTAAGTATGTCTTAAAGTTTTTATTTCCTACCAATTAGTTATTTAATTAATGCGAAGTTTAAAAACTCAAATGTTCAGCTACTTCTGTTACTGACCGTATGTGTTACTCTCAACCAGCGTGCGTGTATGACAAGGTTTACGAACGTGGACGAAGCGAAAGGAGTATTTAAAGATCGTAGCATGTGGCTTTCCATAGTTTCTGCCTACCCTCATGGGAAAAAGGCGTGAGTTTATGACCAGACATCAAACATCATAAGCAATGCCGGTTCAGGTTCGCTTGAGCAGTAGCTTTATTTAGTTACATACATTGATTGAAATTATATCATGCATTGATTCTGGCAATATTGTACGACCGCTCATTGTAGTGCTTTGTTCAGCTTGATATGAAAAAGCAGAACACACAGATGGATTTGTACTCTCCTTTGGTGCTGAAACTGTTAGGTCTCTTGTTCATGGCACGGTTTCTAAACCGTACGGCGTATTAGCCGCGCCGTAGAAAAATCCTGTGAGCTTGTACACGACACGGCAAACCACCAGCCGAAACTGATTTATATCCATTTTGTTACACAAAATCAGCGTTGAAAAGCTGTCATGCAATAATTGCCAGTCGCGAAAACGTCCGGTGCCATTAGCAAACTCTCATAGACTGTCATACAACACTTATGTAAATCAAACCGTGCGCAAAATAGGAGTAGCCTCGGTGCATACGGCGGCGCAGGCGTGCCGTTGGGCCGCCGTGTCCGTCAACAAACTTCTATAGTAGGTAGTCCATACAACACTGGTGACCGTGCCTACAAACGGCGAATTAACCGTAGATTTATACGGCGAAAAAACGTATGTGAACAAGAGGCCTAACAGTTCGTAGAGGTTAAAACAAATGAAATATAATTATTAAAAATATTGACAGCAAAAATTAAGACCCTTTTCTCTTCATCAATATTTTTTTTTTTTTTTTTATTTATTTATACTTTTATGCACTATGGTGGTACATAAGGCGGACTAAATGCCATAAGGCATTCTCTACCAGTCAACCTTTGGGTTAAAAATAAAAGCATCGAAATAGGTACAGCAAAAAAATAAATAAAAAAGAGTTGAAAATTTTGAACTGAATACTTATAATACGAATTCCTAAGATAAATATAAATTACATAAAATACATATATTATATATAAATAATAAAATATATAGATATAATATATATCAAATACAAAATGTTATGGAAATCTAAATGTAATTATGACGAAGACTAATTAGATAATTAGGAGTGCAGCGACTTCAAGTAGTATTCCTTAACTTTGCGTTTGAACGAGAATTTACTCGGGGCTTTTTTAATATCGAGGGGAAGCCCGTTCCAAAGTTTGATTGCTGAGACAGCGAAAGAGTTAGATATGAAACCAGTGCGGTGGGAAGGTATTTGGAGAACTAAATTTTCAGAAGCACGAAGGTTGCGATTGTGAGAACTGCCCAAAACTTGAAAATATTGTCATCATATAAACTCGTCGCTCCACTTCTGACTATGGTATCAACAACCATTAGCGCTCTATAACTTATCCATACTGCGAGTCTAAAGTAAACACTTGCTAAATGTCTTAGAACAAGACTGATGGCTTCGTACTCCACACTAATGCGTACGATTGCTGGCCGAATGGCGCACTGAATCACTGTTCCGACCAGATAGTTTGAGTGAACTGCGAGCTAAAATTAAGTGTATTGGAGTTATAGCTCTACGGGATACTAAGGTTAAAGGTCAAAGCTAATTGGATGCACTGGTATGGTGTTCTTGACAGACGCGTGTTAAAGTTATGTCAGGTAGTTATGAAGGACGGTGGTTAACAGAAAAAAAAATCTAAGGTACTTAGGGTGTTAACGAATTCGTGTAATTCCTTCAAACCGCGTGATCTACTGGTGACACTGATTGACCCTGCATAGGTTTTTTTCAGAATCAACAAAAAAAAAGTTTTCACAAAATTAACCATTGTATTCTGTATCTGAGTAATTTTAGTGTCCCAAGTTAACTGACTGTGAGGAGCGATATCGCGCTAGTCGTGCCCGTCAGCTGTGTCGCCGCACCTTTTTTCGTTTATGCGTGGCATCGAAATTTTCTATCAAATAAATGTGGGAAAAAAAAACTTTTTTTTCGTTTTAATCAATCTAAATCCCGTGCGGGGTTAATCTATACCATTAATAGATCATGTGGTTTGAAGGAATTACACGAATTCGTTTACAGTGTTTACACCCTATATGTAGCTGGCTCCAATGAGCAAAATTTAGAAGACAAGACAAAATATGTTGTCATTCGGCAGAGCGGGCGTTTCTTTGCCGATCAGCTGAAGAAGTCCGGCCTTTATTATCTTACTAGCTTGTCCTTATTATTTTTCTGTTCTTGTTTATTATTTTTCTGTTCTGTAAATGAATATACTGTGACCTAGTCTATGTTACTAGCCATTAACCCAAATATTAGTACTCTCAGTATTGGAGAGTGTGTTGGTTTTATTTCTATATTTACCATGCCCGCAATATACCTGACATACAGATGTTAGCTCTAACTGTAATGATAAATTCATTTTTATACGATTCTGTATTTCTGTTACCTCTCTCTGCGTTTGTGAATCTATAAAAAACTAGCTGCAATTTAACAATCAACTCTTGACACACCACTAAAGTTTATATAATAATATAATTCAATCATGATTCGAAAGACACGTGGCGCCATCTATTAACGTCATTGTTGTTTTCCTCGAGAACAGTACTTCTTTTCGGGATTAAAGGTACCCTATGTCCATTTCTGTACACCTGACAACGTATATGCAAAATTTCAGGATGATCGGTTCAGTGGTTTAAGCGTGAAAAGGTAACAAACTTACTTTCGCATTTATAATATTAGTAAGGATGTTATATACCCAATAAAGGCTAAATTTCAGTGCCTACAAACTAATTTCGCATAGAACGGTTCTCTAGTGGTAGCACCTATACGTCGTGATAAAATAATAAATAACCAAATAGCATTCCCGAGGTTTTCCCTCTAAGACGATGATAATGCACTAACACCGTTATACGAACCAAAATACTCCACAACAATAAATTAAAACCATAACTAAATACCCAATTTTCATATCACATAAACACATTCAAATCAGCTTTAATAGACAACAATATTAATGCATATCACTTAATAAAATGCTATAAAAACTCGGTACAAAATTCACCTAATATTATTATAATAACTGGCTCGCCTCGGGCGATTCTCGAGCGAAGTCAAATGGCTTCCTAACTGATTCAAATGAAGAACATTTGTAACGGAGAAGTTTCTCACAAATTGTTTCGTTACATTAACTTAATGTTAACACGGAAAGTGCTGGTGTTGGTAATTAAGTATTGTGGACGTGGGTTGAATGCTAAATTTCCTTGCGGTACTAGGTTTAAAGTATATTTTGTATACCTAAAGTTAGTGATAGTTCTAGTAGTGGGGAGCATAAAAAAGCTTCCACGAATGACGATACATAAATATGTCCGGCGCACCCGGGGCAGTCAGCCCCGCTATCAACCCTGCTCTCTGGCTAATCTTTTCACCACAGCATGAGCGATCTTCGTATAGCTCGTGCTGACAAGAGAGAAGAAGTAGAAGTATAGGTAGGTTTAGAATACGACACTGTACACTATTAATATACTTAACGTTACATCGAATCATTGCGACATCACGCCGAGCGCTGCGTCGAGCGCACTGTGTGTCCAAGTATAAACAGAACAGAAATAAGTGCCCGAAATTTGTGTCACAGTTTATGTCGTGGTTTATGTACACCCTGGCTTGAAGCCGAAAGAGAGTAAGTTACGCCGCGCAAAGTGAGTCGCGAGATGTCGATTATGTTCAATTTCATACAATATCGCGATGCGTGCCACACTAGGACGTGAAGTGAGTCCGTTAAATCCTTTCAAAAACTTACGCTGACTCATTTTAAACTTTAACAGTAAAGTCTCCAGATTAAAATATTATCATTAAAAAAGTTTGACTAACACATCATCTTTTCCCAGTTGAAGATTTAGAATTTATACTTGCCTTTGCCCAGCATTGGGAAAAAACAGGTGGATTAAAAAAAACGCAACCCAATATTTTACCACATGACAAAAAATGCTTTTACCTCATAATTTCTACCCAGTTGGGTTCAATATACAAATTAACTTATAATTTCGCATGGAGTTCCCATAACATTCAATGGAACACTATGGTGTCCATAAATAATGGCGTAGCACGTGCTCAGCGCCATAATCGTTACACTAATTAATTAGCAGCGCGGCAAGCGATCTGAAATGCGCGCGCGCACGCCGCCTAATCAATTCTAATGTGAAGCGCATTTATTTACTACGGAACTGTTTTTTTTCCTTTTACTATTTTAGACAATATACGGAAATTGATATTATTACGTTTTGGTATAAAAATCTAAGGGAACCGTCTACGCACAGTAGTGGACGTCTGTGGTCTGATGTAAAGCTGATGATGACGGTACTAACATCATTATTGTACTTTTTTTCGTTCAATAAAACACGGACACATGAAAATTTATTGTGTTTCTTATTTTTCGACTACGAATAAGAGTTGTCTTATTCTATACTATTTCAGAAACTCTGGACATTCTCGTTCGGGCAAATTTTTCAATCGTCAGATAAATAAGGATCCTACGAGTAACTACTTAATATTATAAATGCGAAAGTAACTTTGTTTGTTTGTTACCTTTTCACGCCTAAACCACTGAACCGATCATCCTGAATTTTTGCATATACTTTATCAGGTGTACAGAAACGGACATAGGCTGCCTTTCATCCCGAAAAAAAGCACTGTTCCTGAGGAAAACAACAATAACGTTCATAGATGGCGCCACGTATCTTTCGAATCATGATTGAATTATATTATTATAGAAACTTTAGTAGTGTGTTTAAGAGTTGATTGTCAAATTCTAAATTAAGGCGAGCGAAGTCGCGGGCAAAAGCTAGTAAGGAATAAATATGTCGGTTTGACATATTTTCTATACAAACGCTATCAAACAGTCATAATTATTCCTCTGATAAAAGTTATCTGACAAATGAAAAACTGGCCAGTCAAATAGTCTGGACTGTCTTTTAATTTCTGAATAGCAAGTTGTGTAATTTAACGGTTCATGTTCCAAATAAAACCTAACTCTTCATAAATAAAGGCATGAAATATGAAAGCAAATATTCCAAAACCGATAAACAACTAAACGAATACCATACATCCATTGCATAAACAATTCTAACGCCGAATCCGAGTATAAAGTAAGTTTATTTTAAAAGCCCGGCTCGCAGGTGGTTAGCTAAATTGAGATGTTCGTTAGCTCCTAATGGTATGTATCTCGTCAATCGGGGCCTGTTATTTCTGTCGCCCAAGAACTGCCCTCCTGGTCACTGATCCGGCTTTTTAATAAAGCCTTCTGGATTATATGTGGGTATTGTCGGTGGGAGTTGGAAGTTTTGTGAAATATTTCTTTGGGTTACATGAACGGCTATTTTTTTCTATGAAACTTAAAATATACCTATCACAATTTTTTAAACGAACTATCATAAAAATTATTTGTTCTATAATATGTGAACATACATTGTGTAATGTGTGAGTTTTATATACGTTTCTTTTAATTTGTTTATTTTCTGTATCGCGGCATTTGGAGTACCATAGTGTCTTCTGCACCTCGTCATGGAACAGAACTTTTGGCCGGAGGGAGTAGTGTTCCGTCGCTTCCGCGGACAAGTGCCACATGATCGCACAATGACCTAGTGCTTAAGTGAAGTTTCACTAACATAGGCCTAAGTTTCTATACTAATACAAATGTATTATTTTATATAAAATATGTTAGTTTGTAAGGTATATAAATCTATGGGCCTAAGTAGCCTGATAATAAAGAATTTATTATTACCTATATTTATCTAATAGACAAAAATATGCATAATAAGTAGCGTTCTTTGAAATTACAAAAACATAACATTGCACCTGTATTCACCGTAGGGTTGGGCAGAGGTGTAGTAACACCCTCACTTCGCCGTTATATTTAAATCCTATGTATTAGGAGGCGAGCCTATTGCCATCAACCAGGCGCGAGACCAGACTCCGGGCTGGTACTAAGAAATTCCACACGGAAAAACCCAATTACTCTGCCTGATCTGAGGATCGAACCGAGGACCGCACACTCAGCAGTCGCGCTTACTTGATCAACGAGGCAATCAAATTACGAAAATTGAACGAAATTAAACTTGAACGGCTTAGTGGTGGAATATTTGAATTGTGGGAATCGAATGGCTACAATCATAGGGTTGTATCTTCGACTTTGATCCAGTCTATAAGTAATGGAAATTTATTACACGTTTTTCTCAGATAAGTTGATAGCTCTGCGAGATGTAGGGTAAAATTAAAGCTCGTGTAAATAGCTCTCTTTTGAGAGCTGGGATCTTATTTTACCAACCTATCAATAAGTAGTCCATAACTATTGACCAGATAAGCTAAATGTGACTTAGAAATATGACACTTATGTGTCCAATAATCTTGTTATTATCACTATTGATATGTTGGTGAAATGCAAAAAGTTTAGAGACCGAATTAGTTTAATGAACAGTTAATGATAGGTTGGTAAAACAGCCCCTTAGTGTCGTGTTGAATCAGTTGAGACGCTGATTTAAAAAATAAAGTAAAATGTTATCGTATACAAGGTTAGTCGGAAAGAGGGTACTAATCCGAAAGGGTGTTAAAGAACCCGTAATAATCAATGACTTTTGCTCTACAACTTTCCCCAAAAGTCAATATTTTAAGAGAAATAGCTGTTCAAAGAGTTCATAAAAAATACGCTAAAATCTATTTATCATCCGCTTTGATGGCTGTGTGAAGCATTTCAAGTCATATTTGGGGAGTTCTAATCCGTGAGGATTAGAAACTGCATTTTTTGAATTCATAACTAAAGCGAGGATGAAGAATTATAGAAAAAAATAAAAATAAAATAATAATCATTTTACAGGGAAATAAAAACTATCGAATTTTAAAATGTTAACACTTGCTATAAAACAGACATCAGTGATACTTTAAGTGCTCTACGGATTAGTACCCCCTTTTCGACAAACCTTGTATATGAGATTTGGAAGTAATTTTGATTTTGACAGGTCTGAAGCGTGCCAAGAAGCTCATCAGCAACGACTCCCTTGTTCAGACCAAGCTCCAAAGTCTTGAGCATCGGCGAAAAGTTCCTAGTCTATCGGTTTTTTTTTAATACGTTTCGGAGAGTGTGCTTCAGATTTGCCTAATCTAATTCCCCCCTGCCCTTTTTTCTATCGGACGGCCAGAAGCACGAAAAAGCCCCATAGGTTCATGGTTGATGTACTAAAAACCCGAACGAAGCGCTTTGATTCCACTGAAAATCGCCAAACAGTGGAATGCGCTGCCCGAGTGGGTGTTCCCCGACAGCTACAATTTGGGTGTCTTCAAGTTACGAGTGAATCGGTTTCTTCTGGGCAAGCGTGCTCCATCGTAGACCGCATCATCGCTTAACATCAGGCGAGATGGCAGTCAAACGCAGGCACAATAACAAATAAAAAAAAAGTTTATTCCTTCACCGATAACGCAAGTGATAATCAAATTCTGATCCGCACATGAATTCGAAAAGTGCTCGAGGAGCTCGTGGCTAAAATAATTACAGCTGCATAGACCGATCTTCCGGGTTAAGCCACGCTTGCCGAGGTTGGTCTGTGGACGGGTGACCATTTACCATAGCGAGTTTCCTCCGTGCCTCGAAAAGCACGTAAAGCCGTTGGTCCCGGCTGTCATTTGTAGATCTTTGACAGTCGTTACTGTCGGTCAGAAGCCAGAAAGTCTGACAACCAGTCTTACCAAGAGTATCGTATTACCCAGTTACTGGGTTGTGGAGGTCTGATAGGCAGTCGCTCCATCTAAAATACTGATATTCAGCTGCATCCGGTTCGACTGGAAGCCGACCCCAACATAGTTGGGAAAAGGCTAGGCAGATGATGATGACATGAATTCGAAAAGTCAAAAGGCCGGGTTCGAAATGAGATCCTTCTGCATGGAAGGCAAGCGTTCAAGCGCTAGGCTATCACTACTGCTAAAGTGAGCCTAAAAGAGTGTTGAAATAAAAAAAAAATTGCCAACATAACGTTTGGAAGACTTCTAATGTTAATCGTCTATTGAGCGCAGTTCAGACTAAACTATACTATTTCGCTATATAGTAAAGCACAGTGCGCTATAATTCATAATTATTAGGCATGACGTTCACACTATAAGCTATATCGCAAGCCGGTCTACTATGTAGGTATAACAAGTTAGTCAACGGCGATTCGTCGGGCGATGACCAGGACAGAAGTGAGGCGGGGCGGGGATCGGAGAATCGTATGATATGCTCTGAGAATCGCTCAAGTTTACCGCGTACAGCAAGCCAATACTTTATAGCATTGCGTTGTGTGAACACATAAATGTATGCTGAGCTATATCGTTTTGCTATACAATATTTGCTATATACTATAGCGTAATCTGAATTGCGCTTAAAGTGAAGATATTCTCTCACGAAATAATTGTCGAAACATTAGTCCCCATCCAAAATGGTTGGCGGAACAGTTAGGACCGAACCACCCCACTTATGCAAATCCTACAGTCAATTACTACAGAGGAAATTGTTGCGCTCCCCGCGAGTCGTGCGAAGCCTTTTCGGGTTGCTCTCAAATAAGTCTATTGTCTGTCAGTCTGACAGGGTGTGGACACTGTGTGTTAATTAGTTGGATGGGTAGCTGTATTGAGGCCCGTTTTAATAGGTAGCTTTTAAATGAGAGGTAGATTTAAACTGTAGTTGGAAGTTACGACTATCTAACTAATGCTACTAATATTAAGTGAAATGTTTTTTTTTAAACTGTTATTCAAGGTTAAGCACAAAGGGGGTACTTATCCGAAAGGGTGTTAAAGTACCCATAATAATTAATAACTCTTCTTCTACAACTTTCACCAAAAGTCAATAGTTAAAGAGAAATGACTGTTCAAAGATTTCATTAAAAATATGCTAAAATCTATCTATCCTCAGCTATGATCAGCTGTGTTTATATTTTAGGTCATATTTGGGGTCAGTGATAAGGAGCTTTATTTTCTGAATTCGTAACTATGATGACGTGATGTGTAATAAGGAATGAGAAAGTCTAGTACAGTTAGCATCAAATTTATCGGGACGAACAGACTGTTCAAAATTAATGATCTGAACGACCGAGAAAATTAAACTATATCTCAATTATACAGAATGTTAACGAATTCGTGTAATTCCTTAAAACCACATGATCTACTAATTGTGTAGATTGGCCCCGCACGGGAATTAGCCTGATTAAAAATAAAAAATAAAAAAAAATTCATGCTTTATTGCTATGTGATCGTATCTAAATCACCTAATAAGGATTCAGTAAAAAAATAAGTTTTTTTTTTGCAAACAAAATGTTCATTCTCTTGAACATTTCGATGCCACGCATAAATGAAGGAAAGCACGGCGACACGGCAGGCACGACTAACGTGATATCGCTCTTTGCAGTAAGTTAAATCGGGGCTCTAAAATGACTCAGAAATAGAAAAAAAGATTTTATTTTCAATTTTTTTTTTAGTTGATTTTCAAAATTCGCTTTTAGGGTTAATCTGTGTCACCAGTAGATCACGCGATTTGAAGGAATTACACGAATTCGTTAACACCCTGTATAAGGGATGTTTCAGAATTAACAAATACATGACAGCTGTGATTCTGATAAAATTTCTTATCAGAATCACAGTTGTCATGTATTGTTAATCCCATTGAAATAAAGTTTAATTTCTGTAGTTGTAATTATGAACAGTCTGTTCGTCCCGATAAATTTGACGCTGACTGTACTTACCTCATACAAATCCACCTAATGTTGACATCACATTAGGTCAATCAAAAGTCCGTGAAACAAACACTAGCTGTCACCATGACGTAACATTAAACGCATCGTAAGGTCACCTTCACACCGGCTGTCTAACTCGCAATTAACGTTTCAAGCGCGTCAAACAAATTGGCTTGTCATGCCAACCGGCTCGTGTGAGGGGGCCGTTACTTTAGGTACAAATTGACGGCTGTTTGAAAGTTTGATGGGTACGTAAACTGTGGGAGAAATACTTGATAATTAGACTGGATGGGGATTCCTTGTGGAGAGCGTTTGTTATTTTTTTGTTTTGAAATAAAAAAAGTTGCCCTACACTAGTTTTTTTTTATCGTGTACCCTTTTACCGACACATATCTTCATGCACAAATATCACCCACACCCGGAACAACAGTAGCTATTTATTTATTTATTTCCAAAGTACATTAATACATTTTATGAAAAAATGAAGCATGCTATTAAAACACAAAAAATAGGGTTAAAACTGTGCTTTTCAAAATAGAGCCGAGAGGCCCTGTATGATGGGATATACAGCGCTTTTCCCTTCAAAACAGGGACATAGGGACAGTGGTTTAATATTAGACCAGGATGCGAAAAAAATAGATTCAGGCAAACTGAGTGTACTGCACTAAGATTAAGATTAGAATAATTAACAACGCTGTGTGTGTGTTTATGTGTGTTGGGGTGTGCGTGGGTGCATGTGTGTGTGTATGTGTATGAGTGTGTGTACGTGTACGTGCCGGAGGCTTTGCATTCGCACTATTACTCAATTTATTTAGCCACTGACAATCAAATGTGACAAAATCAAAAGAACTAGAACCATACGCAAGAAGAAATACCAGCTGAGGCTTTGTAAGAAATGTACAACTTAATTGACAGAATTAATTACTTGAACATCAAAGAGTTTTTTTTATAAAAAATGTGTGATGGCTAACCTAAACCGCTGTTACTATGTCAAGGAACATTAATTACTTCCCAAAGCGTTGAGAGCATAATTAATCTTTACACGTATTGGTATAGAATCTATAAACGAATAATTATTATCTGATCCCCTTGACATTTCGCTTTTTTTAAATAAAAATAAACATTCCGATAAATGCACCATCAAATAAACAAAATATACAAGAACATACGCAGGTACGTGTTATTTTTAATCGATATAATATATTCGAATCGATAGGCCGCATAAATACAGGTCATTCGATTTATAAATCAAACTCGAAATCGATTTCAACAAGTGGCTATTAATTAAGTTGTAGTTAGATTAGAAATTAGATAGAGCAACAGTTGGGCGGTGACGTCGGTTAATATATGGGATCTATTATTAAATTTATCTTAAAGTTAAAGTGATCGCTGCAATCGTCGGAAATAGAGGTGTGAAGTGGTGAAACTTGATGCCACTCAATTTTTTTTCAAACCTGTAATTATATTTTTGTAAATCGCCTTGAGAATCTTCGGGAAAACTCTAACTGTTTATTAAGATATTACGTAATACAAGAACCTGTTGGTATTTCATTTTAAAGTAAATATAGGTGTTGTTTACAAGGTTATTTAAGGGCATTACAAATGCGTCTGCATTTTTGTCGGGCACCATGAAGCAGATGGGCACCTTTATCGTTAAGCGCGTTGATGTCTTTTGTATGGGACTGTAGATTTTTTTTAATATCATCATAAAATGCTGAATAAAACTGTGTTTAAGCGTTACTAAGATCGCAATTACCTTCAAATTATTAAAACACACAACATATGATCGCAAACACTTAATTTCTAAATAAATCACGCACATTCCGTCTTGATTGGCTGTCAACATTGACAAATAAAAATTGCGAAGTTATCATGAATGAAATATGATATTTCTTTTCATTAATCCATCTATCAATAATTTGAAACAGCGCGTCTGATGATTAAGTCATCAATTTTAATTATATTATGTTGCCAATAGTAATGACAGGACAGTATCGTGTCTATATGTACAGTGGGTCTGAACAAGTAGGATTGATTCAATGTTATGTGTAGAATGTCGTAATACACTTCGTTAAGTGTGAAACGCATGCGCTTGCGCACAAATAAAAATATCATAGTCAACGGATTTTGTAGCTTTTATGTGTTAATCTATTTAACTTTAATCGTGATTTATGAAAGATTTATGAAAGAGTTTATCAGTTTTTTTTTTTTTTTTTTTTTTTTTTTTTTTTTTTTTTTTTTTCTTATCCTATTATGTATGTATCGTTTTTTTATTACTATCTTTAATTATTGTAATTGGTCTAAGGCCGTTTTAATTAAAGTAAATAAATAAAATAAATAAATAAGTAATTCTTGTGTTTTATTAAGTATTATTTGAAATCCATTAGTTTTAAGTCACCAATTCTGTCAATGATATCTTGTTCATAATTACGATATCCTGGTAGTTACATTAGAGGTTTTAATTTCTTAATTATTATTATATATTTTGTTTTTTAGTTTGTGTGTGTGTAAGGTGTATAAAAAGAGCCTCCACAAGCGATGATACTTATGTGTGGTGTCTGGTACACCTTACTGACTGACTATTCTTGCTGACACGAGAGAAGATCAGGTTGCTTTTTTAAAATTCGTTACATTATTTCGTATTTGTGTTACTGTACTCTCGTAAAGTACACAGTACAGTTTTACTCTCGTAAATATTTAATTATTTCTTTATTTTCGTGTTAAATCTTTATAATTTCGTAATTATTATTTATTTTGAGTCCAGATGTCTGTGCACCATAACCCAAGGAATGAGTAAGCGTTAATTCATTCAATGTTCATACAAATCCAGCATCTAATGACTAATACGTTGAAGTCTGTAAATAAATGTTACATTACATACAACTGGACGTAAACTTATGATGTACTAATTGAAAGCAAACATGTTCAACCTACGTCGATCAATCAATATGGCAATTACTTAGATTTTCAATTTAATCTGTCAACAACTCATACAAACTAAAATGTATTTTATGTTACTTGTTTTTATTTAAAGGGGTTAAAAAAAAGAAAAACGGTGCTTTTAAAAAAAGTTTGTTGGGGTAATCCCGGATATGGGGTAAATTCGTTCAAATGAATTTGCCGCAGAATGTGTCATCAAAATATTACTCCACGCGGATTTACCCTTTTTTATCGTGGGAAAATCCTCATGGATACCCTTCGCCCCGGGAAGGCAAAGGTTATACCGGACTCTTACCGGCTAAAAACCCCCGGTGTTCCTACTCCTGATCCTTGGCCGGGGTCATGGGATTCGCAGCTGAATGCACCGCAACCCCGGCAGAACGCGGATTTAACCTAGAATGAAAAAAAAAACTTTCCTATTCTAAGTCATAACTGTACCCACTCAAATTGTTAAAGATATGGATTTTAAAAGAGTAACCATGGAGTTTCTTGCCGGCTCTTCTCCATAGGAAACGACTAATTAGAACCGTGCACCTAAATTCGACTCTTCATAAGCGCCTGTAAAGGTTTATGTGAAATAAAAACTTTTGATTTTAATTTTGAATGTAATGATATTTTAAATTGTTGGCGAAAATAGAGCTTGAGGCCATTTTTCGGCCCCTCACTTCAGTCCGTGTCTTAATATTTTGACGACACATTCTGCGACAAATTCATTTGAACGAATTTACCCCATATCCGGGATTACCCCAGCATATCTTATTTGGCAGCACAGGTTTTAAAAAAAAAAAACAACGAAAATGAAGTAACATAAAATACATTTTAATTTACTCCAACGCACTATACTTCTTTTTAAAAGTTAACATAAAAAGATTAAACTGATTCGCCAACCCTTCACCGCTTCTTAAGTGTTGTATTAACTATCCCACTTGACTATTTCAGTTAATTTGTAATTAGCAAGTCATAAACAGGTGCACCATACCGCTTGCTTTTCTTGAGCAACTAGTATAGTTATGAACAAGCGAACGATAATTCGTTAATAGGGATAAACAAGTTTCGAGTTTCACAAGGCGAGTTTTACATGCGAGTGACTGTTTGAAGTTTTCCTAAGATACGTTTCCTAAGATACGTACGTCTACTGCAGCGACATTCAAACCAATGTATTCATATTTTATTAAGTGATACTTCCTGCTGAACACTGTTTCCCAAAATACAAGCTCAAGCTCAGTCTGGGAATCAGTAGCAGTATCTTTTTCTGCAATATATTTATACGATGCACATGTTAGATTACTCTAAGATCAGATGAATGTATAACTGCCGACAGTAAAGATTTTTATTATTATTATTTACTGTAATACAACTCCCACCTTCGTTAGGAAGGTTCGTTCGGCTCTGGTCACATTTGATGGTAAGCGCAGATAGGGTCTAAGATGGAGCATACGAATCTAAGTAACAGAGATATAGAGGGATTCCCTTATCTGGTTCTCACATACACAAGACAGGACACAGTAACCTGCATGGCGCCAGACTTTAGTGTGAGGGTGATAGCTAGCCAGGCGGCCCGTATATAACAAATACGTGGTATTAGATTACTCATTTATAATCCATGTAACTGTTTTGAGACCAATAAACATTTTTCATTTCAAAAATTTTTCATTCGTTATACAAGTTGTCCCAAAAAGTAGAGTCAAGCGGAGGTCCAAAGGTAGAACACCCTTAGAGGTACCCGAATTACCTCCATGTATGTTCTGCAATTTTTTGTAGTTTTCAAGTTATGATTTCTTTTCAAGTTTTAACCAAACTCTGACTTTAGTGACATTTTTGATCGTAGTGACGTGAATAGTTTATTTTTTTCTAAATTAGAGGAAATCAGGAACTAATAATAAAAAAAAACACACATTTGTCTTAACAACATTTCATGACACTTTTTTCAAAAACGAAATAATTATTATCAATCAATCAATCAATCATTTATTTTGTTAAACATAGGTATGGTAACAGATAGTAGTGTCTAAAATATGCGCACTATGTTTTGCCAACATATGGCGTACAAAATTAACATATAAAAGCAATAACAATTAAGGTGGCATGTCAATAGATTACATTAAAAAATAATAAATAATAATTCAATTTAAGATGTCAGTTAGGTAAACAGGTCATTACAATTCCAGATAATTAAAGGCATACACACTCAATAAATAAAATCATAAGGGTCTAATTAGCAAGTCGGGATCGTCATACCTCTGTTTATCAGTAGTAAACTCAGTGATGGATTATAATACAGGATACTACTAATAATTATTATTATTTCGTTTTTGAAAAAAGTTAATCTGCTCAATCCTTCGGGGAATACAGGCGTGATGTAATGTTATATTAGAATTGAAATTGTATATTGTGTGTAGATTTATTTATTACGCATTGTTACTCAGCATTTTCTTGAAATCGAAATTGGGTGTCATTTGGAATTGAGCGTAGTTAAGCAGAAATGATGAGATCCTCAGGAGAACCAAGGTAACCGACATAGCTCGAAGAATTGCCAAACTTAAGTGGCAGTGGGCAGGGCATTTTGCTCGTAGAACGGATGACCGATGGGGCCGAAAGCTTCTGGAGTGGCGACCGCGTACCGGAAGACGCAGCGTGGGTAGGCCTCCCACAAGGTGGACCGATGATCTGGTGAAGGTTGCGGGAAACCGCTGGATGCGAGAAGCACAGGACCGCTCGATGTGGCGATGCTTGGGGGAGGCCTATGTCCAGCAGTGAACGTCTTTCGGCTGAATGATGATGATGAAGCAGAAACCGACCAACGACGAGACGAGTTTTGAGATATAGCTGTTTCAATGGTTATTTTTATAAAATAAAAAATGATTGAAAAGTCACATTTATAATGAAAGTACAGTACTCATTATTGCATTAAAATAACAGTAGCAAAAACCCCTTTAAACTGCCATATCTCAAAACGTGTTTTTCGACGATGTTCGTTTTCTGCATAACTATGCTTAACTATTTTCAAGATAAACCCTGCAGGTCCAAAACATCCGTTATCATACATCCTAGTCCATTCAATTTCCGCGTCAACACTCCACAGTCAGCTTGTGAAGGTATATTGATGAAATCATCACTACCGGTTGTTGTGACCTTTCGCTCCGTAACAAAATATATGTTTTTTTTACATTAAAACAATTGAAAGTAAGTTCGGTACTTGATTGTAAGGTCATGTATGATATGAATGGCTGGGATTGATGTACAAGACTTTTTGTTTTGAGTGTTTTATTATGTGTAAATGTTAATGTGTAATTATTTTTATTAAGGATCGTGTGTGTGTGTGCGCATTTTTAATTTAAGAATTACAAGGTGATTATGGGAAATCGTTTTGGTGTTTACTGTGATGAGATGTAAAGAACTAAGCAAAATCTTAGAAAATTATGTATGTTGAAAGTTGAATTGTCTCCTTAAGTGAAAAAAAATCTTCGAAAAAAAAAGCATTAAAAAATGGTAACACAACATACCTGCATCCTAATTGCGCAAAATATTCGTAATCGGCTTTGATTTTGACAAGTAAACAATTTCCATTGCTACGTATGTATTAACAATCCAACTTCTCCACAACTATGTACCACGCAATGAATATTGTTGTATTTTCAAAATTAAACAATTCGGATGCTGGGAGCCAATTCTAGTAACAAAATTGTTGCCAAATCACAAACGAATGACAGCTGTCAAAATATCTGGTTTTGTTTTTGCTGTCAAATATTTTGACTGAATGTTTAGTTTGGTTAAGATTGACTTAAACATCGGAAAGTACACGCTATTTAGGTTGTGAAAGATTACTCGATCCCATCAGTAATTCTTTTACCCCATAAAACATTATATAACCCAAATCTCTACGAGTATATTGAAACACTAGCAGCAATCAACTTATATAACTCCTTTCATTAACAATAGCTACCTATTCAGATTAACAGACAACAGAACTTTTATGAATCGACACTCAAAACAATAATACATTACGTTACTTAATTAATAAACTTTTAACCGAGAACAAAAAGGTATTAATGCTACACGTGTACACTACACTAGGGTGGAGTGATTTTTGTTTTTTTTGAAATTTGAAATGCCTGGGTGTGGAATAGTTGCTATGTAAGTAGCCATTACGGAAAAAAATAATAAAAAAAATTAATTGTTATTGCAAGTACTGCCCCAGGGGGATCGAAGTTTCATAATTATTGAAAAAAAAGGGGTGCGTTAAATGACCTAAAAAAAAGAATGTGTAAGGATATTAGTACGTAACTTTAATTAATAATTAGTAGTATTTAGGTATATTCTAAAAACAAATAAAAAAATAAGGACGAAATTATTAAAACAAGGTATCAAAATGATAATAAAAAAAAAAGATAAATTCCAAAAAAACACTATTATTCTGCCTTAAAATCTTTTTTTGGTATTGAATACGGACATAATTTTGCGAGATTTCAGCCTGTTTTTATAAATCCATCTCGTCTCAAGGCTCCGCAAACCGCAGCTGACGCTTCTGTCACAATTTTGACACGTCTCTCTGTTGCTTGGGTGTGGCAAGGATATTTGTTACATTTTTCTAATATATCAGTTTCAATTAAACTTGGCTCTTGAATTGGTTGAATAATAATCTGTGTGTCAACTGTTTTTGTTAGGGGTGGCTCAATTATTGTGCTCCAGCTTATCATGTCGTAATACTCTGCTGCTTCAATATTAAAATCTTCCATTTTGTAAGCACGAACTGGTTTATCCCGCTGTTCAGATTGTCGCAATTTTAATATTCTTCTTAGTGCCAATTCCTTGATGTGTTGTCTTTCGTCCCCCAACATGGCAATTAATATGTTTTCCACATGTCCAAAATATCCATTTCTTTGAATAACTGGGTCCACGACAGCTTTCAAACCGTCAGGTAAATAGTGTGACAGCATCATGGGATTGTGTAAATGTCTAGCACCATGAACACACGATGGTTCAGTCTTGATTTGAAACCAGATGGGAGCGTATACTTTTAAGATGAAAGTGACGAGTGTCACAAGTTTCTCATGCGGTGATTCGGATCCAACATAAAGTCGGAGAATCCTATTCGCTGTTGTAAGCCATCTTGAATGCGCAATTTTATCGGGATCTCTTTTTACCAAACTTTCATTACATTCTCCAGAATTTATTGCGTCACACATTTCTTTTAAATACAATTGATCTGTACCTACTTAAGTCTTGCTTACTTTGCTTAGTCTTCGTGATCAGTGGCAGAGTACAACTGAGTCGTTGGAAGTTTGCGATCGGGAGCTCTTCACAATTATTAAGACTACGGTACTACGGACTACGGTAGGAATTGAAGCCCTCCGCCAGATACCTTCTACACTTTGAGCTATGGTTTCGCATGTGTTAGTCACTTGGTTATGATATTTAGTGTTACCCTCGAGTCGGGTTATCCATAAAAATGCTCTCATTAGGTCACTGTAAGTAGGTAAAACACTGGTTGGTAGATCACATCCAGAACCAAATATTGGGCAAACTAAATCACTCCTTCTAGCAGCCATACTGTTTTATTTATCACAACAATCCAAATAGCTTTTCAACACTTAATAATGTCCTTATACTATCAATTTCACAATATTTGGTGCTAAAACAATGCAGCGTGACATTACGTTGGTGTCGATAATTGCACTAAATAATATGACGTTTTCGCGGCACGCGCCAGTCATTAACAGAGGGAGAGGAAGCATACAAAAATAACGAAAAAAATTGCTAGGTGGCAGCCTATTCTTTACTTTACGCTATGATGTAATTTTATTGAATGGTGAATGATTTGTAATGGTAATAGTAATCCATGAAAATATCTGTAATTTTGCAAACTTTTTCAAAACTTTATGAGCTTTGGGGCAGTACTAAACCTCAATATTTTTTAAATATATTTTAGATTCGTGATGAGTATATGATAGAGCAACTATTGCACACCCAGGGAAAACGAAATTGCAAAATTAAAAAATCTCCATACATGACCGCTCCACCCTAACACTACACGTCAAACGTCTCTCATCGATTCGAATCGCCCATTGTATCGATTTAACGCGTGTCGTAATCGATTGTATCAATCGATACGAATAAAAAATAATTATTATTATTTCCGACCTTACCCAAGGCATTAATTGTTGCTAGAATAGTTTACTGACAATTAATTTAATTAAGAATGTTGTAAATTTCTTGTGTGGTTGTATAAGTTTGGACTACTGAGGTCAAGTTATAAAGTGGACCATTTTATGTGACCCTATTTTAGGTTTATGGGTACACGCCGAATTTTGGCTTTTATTGTCGTGTAAATTGGAACTACCGAATAGTAGTATTTCATTATCTTAAATGTCCGAAAATGTTAAGTCAGTTGGGGGACGGATTAAGAATATAATTCCCCTCCGTGCTGCCAGGCAAGCGAGTCGTAAGAGGCGATGAACCTGGCGCCATAATTGTGGTCGAAAAATGGCAATAGGCTAGCCACCTATTACGTGGGACTAAATACAAGAGGCAAAACGTGAGCGTACTCGCTCCTGTAATGAGGAGAACACCTCTGCTTACACCTTCGGGTGTTATAGGCGTGAATGTATGTATGTTATTTATCGAAAACGTCAGTATCATCGATAAATGCCGAAATTGACTCTTCTGATAATTGACACATCTAAATAGCACCACAATGTGAGTCAGCGCTTTTATATTATGTTTTGTCAGTTAACGAAAACATATATATATATATTTTTTATTATTGTGAGCCCATGTTGTCCCACTGCAGGGCAAAGACCTCCCTTCCCTCCTTCCACCTTTCGCGATATAGTGCGATAGTAGGCCAATCCTTTAAAAATGAGTCCAGCTCATCCCGCCATCTTCTTCTGGGCCTGCCGCGTGGTCGTTTTCTGCCAGTTGGGATAAACTTAGTGGTTATTTTAGCCCATTGGTCCTCCGACATGCGGCAGACATGACCAGCCCAGTTCGCAACACATAAAACTAAATTTAAAAAAAAAACTTCAGCCGTTGTAAAACATATTGTTTCATCGTTCTCTAATGCAGTGATGGGTGACCGTTGTTGACACGGACACGGCGTGTGACCGTGTCACCCACAGCGACACGGAGGGATCTCGATGTGTACATCTAGACACCTCCGAAAAATGTCAGTCATGGGTGTCATACAAATACCTTTAACTGTCGTTACGGGTAGTCAGAAGCCCGAAAGTCTGACAACCGGTCTAACCTTAGGATTTCGGCATTGCCCAGTAACTGGGTTGCGGAGGTCTGATGGCAGTCGCTCCGTATAAAATACTTTTATACAAGCGCATCTGGTTAGACTGGAAGCTGACCCCATCACAGTTCCATCTATTTTAAACTCATCTAAGTTATTGTATTATAACTTTCGTGAGACACATTCATATTTATGATTAGTTACGGTTTACTCACGTGCATTTTTCGGGATTGCCCGACTAGTTTCAGACCCAAACGAAAAGCTCATGATTAAGGGCTCCGTTTGTGTACGAAACTAGTAATCCCGAAAACTGCACGTGAGTAAAGCGTAACTAATCATAAATTTCGGCTTTCGGCTGCGTCTGCGAATCGCATCACTGATGCGTCGGGTGCGCGACAGCCCCAACAGTCTCGTGGCTACTGTAGCCAGCAGGGTGGATGGCCAAATAATTGGTCACTGGATGGCGGCACACAGACCGTCATTCAGATATATGATATAAAAAGTATAGTTCAACGTGTTTAAGTTAGTAGGTAGGTGCCAAATTGTGTACTCATTCTTATGGATCTCTGGTCTGAAATAAAGATTTATTCCGTTTATTCATCTTAAAGTGCTTATTACATTTGGCTGAATTAAGTCGTCTTAATTCAGTCGTTACTGAATTAAGTCAAGTGTAATCGCAATAAGCAACCTAGGATCCTAAATTCAGTAGCAAGGATGGTTTCTGACTGACTAAATCATTTAGAAGCTTATTTAGAAACGCATTTAGGAAGGTGTAAACGCATTTAGTTACTAACTTCCGTCCATAGACCGTCGCTGCGTGAGGATGTATAGTTTTATTTTGACCAAAGAGTATAGTAATATATGGGAATAGAGAGCCCTCTCGCGAGATTCTTTGTAGATTTTTGCATGGTATTAACACAGTCTACTTAAATCTAACTCCTTACAGTCGGTCAACGTAGAACATTGTCGCAGAGCAATCGTGCGGGGGGTTGCGGGGTAAAGGAGCGAAGGTTATGTCCTGAGTAGCCATACTGCATACCTACTCGGGACATAAATTCCAGGGCTCGCACTTTTTGATTTCGAATTTGATTGACATCGTTCATAGAAATTATATTAATTGTATGTATGTTGTACCTATTACGATAATTTTATTACAAAGTCTGTTTACTAATCCAAGATGGCGGCATACATACATTTTCAAATGATTGTTCGTGGGAAGTCATTTCCACGGTTTTCGGGGTCACTGATGCCGAAAATAACGTCAAAATCCAAATCCAAGATGGCAGCCATGAAAATGAGTAAATTGGTGGACATGGGTGTCAAATCCATTGTTTCCTGGGGTGCGGATGCCGAAAACGAAGTCAAAGTCGAAATCCAAGATGGTGGCAGTAAAAATGTCAAATTAGTCGTCATGGGTGTCATTTCCATGGTTTTCGGGGGTACTGATGTTGAAAATGAGGTCAAAATCCATTTCCAAGATGGCGGCTTTTAAAATTTCAATTTAACCACCATGGGTGTCATTTCCATGGTTTTCGTGGATGCTGATGACGAAAATGAGGTCAAAAACTATATTCAAGATGGCGGACATGAAAATTTTCAAATTAACCGTCATGGGTGTCAAATCCATGATTTTCGGGGACGCTGATTACAAAAACAAGATCCATTCTCAAACACCAACATAGGGACCACGTTTTACCGGGCAAATTACATTTAACAGATATTTTTTTTTGACCGCCGTATATGATCGAGGAATACTTAGACTTTATTTCCAGCATCAGCATCCACGAAAGCCATAGAAGTAATAACCATGAATAATATGTAATTTTCTATGGCTCCTTCTTGGATTTGGGAATATTTTATGACTCTTACCTACCCCCGCAAGCGTTAGTCACTGCGACTGTAACCTCGACAAAATTTGTAGTTTTAAATATTGTTAGAAAATTCCAGGATAAGATGGCGAAATTGCTGCTACATACCTTTGCATTATTTTGTCAATCGTCAAAATTACGCATGCGTGGTTTTCTTTTTGCGTGTCACTGTTTCTATAAAACGTTAATTAATTTGGACGTTTGTTTGACAAAGTTTGTGTAATTTGTTTTATGTGACAACCCTATGACAAGTGTTACCAATTTTGACATTTCATAGGACCTGTCAAATGTATGGGTGGGCGTTGACCCACTGTATGTAGTAAGTAGGTACACTGTGGTATTAATATGTGATTTTTGTATTTGCGAAAACTGATCGCCTACGTCAAGTACGTCACCCCCCCCTTGAGTTTCTGTCGATGCGTGAGGACGTATAGTTTTATTTTGTATTCCCGAATAAAAAAGTGTAGTGCGAGTGCGGTGCGCAGCGTGGGTACCTACGAAATGACGAAAGAAATAGAAGTTATGCTCAATATTTTAGAGCTGTATAAAGATATGCCCTATCTTTGGGACAAAAATGACAAAAAATTCTTGAACAAAAATGTACGAAATGAGGGCTTCCAAGTGCTACTGAGTTTATATAAAATATAGACGAATCGGCTACAATAAAGGCCAGGGCTAGGCAAAGGCCAATTTTTTGTTGTCTGGATAATACTGGAGCCATCCTCGCACACGACACGTCCGACTCCGTCGCGCTTTAACTGGCAACTTATTCAGTAACTAAAGTGTGACCATTTTATAAATGGCGAATCTGCCACAGACTGGGCAAAAAATCTGCCAAAATCTGCCACACTTTGCGCCAAAAATGCCAAAAATATGCCTTTAAGGAAACTGAAAAAAATACACAATGAATTCAATGAAATTTCTTTAATCAATAAAAATATTTAAGTTTTCTTATGCGTTATTATACTTAAACACTACTTACTCTATGTATCCGCATTTGCCTTAAAATTTTCGGTATACATAGATTTTGACGACATCTTTTTGATCATGTTTTTAGTTGGTTATGTAGGAGACACAGTCGCCGTGTCTTTTGTTGTAATTAAAGCTGACACAATACATGTTGATTTAGGAACCTATTCTTTATTTTTGTTTTGTTTAAATTCACCAGACAGAAGATTCTTTCGCACAAAGCGTTGGACATCGGCAAACATAATAACGCTTTCGCGAAATTTGTAATATTTGGATTTGGATATTTTGTAGCCCCATTCGCGTCCAGGATTTTTCCAATCGCTCCCCAAAATTTGTCTACACTCAAAATTGTGCTGGTGGCGCTACTTCCACCTGATTCTAACAAGTCTCTTGGAAACCAAATCAATAAAGAAGTATTCCAGTTTGATTACAGTACATAATCATCTGACGCACTTGTTTAAATAAGCGGGAAATCCCCGTATAATTTGGCCATGAAACAGAAGTTGCCAGTTCGAAAAAATCATTTGTAATCTCATTATACATATATAAAACCTGATGTACTGTATACTTTTAAAAAAGATAATTCAAATTATGTAATGTGAATTGTCATGAAATCATTTAAATCTGCCGAAATCTGCCACTTTTGTGAATCGTCAGCATGATCTGCCACAGATAAAATTTTGGAGCGAAATCTGCCAAAATGGCAGAAATCTGCCACAAATGGTCACACTGACTAAATTTAGGACAGTGTGATCAGAAGCTTCTAATTTGCCCATCTGAAATAAGACGTCTTAATTCAGCCAAATGTAATAAGCTTTTAATACCTACACATACAGTGGTGGACATATAATTAGAAACACCAAGTGTGACTTTTCTTTTTAGTACAATTTAACTTGATAATTAATGTTTTACGTATCATAGAGGCCTTATAACTATTTATCTATAATGTATCCACATCATAAAGTATTATTATGTCAGTTTTGGAAATATCATATATCCGTTTATGTAAAAACTAGTATACTTTATAAAATAAAATGAAGCAGCACAACGTACTTAAGTGGACAAATAATTAGAAACAGAAAAAAAATATTAGCATAAATATTAACAAAGTTAACGAAACAATAAACAATGAAGTTAAATGGTACAAACGTTTTATAGTAAACAATTAATATTTGGTTGGGAAGCCTCTGCTGTCGATTACAGCTCTACAACGACGTGGCATTGATTCTATCAATGTTTCATACATTTCCAGGGAATATTTCGCCAAGTTTCTACAAATGCGTCCTAAAGTTGTTGTAGTATGATACTAGTAGTAATACGATATTAGTGATATGTTTATTGGACAATGTTTTCTTTACAATGTACCACAAACTTAGATTTGATTCAAATCCGGACTATTTGCAGACCACTCTAACACCGACACTAATTAGTCTCTTAGAAATGCTTTAACGCTGAATGGATTATTGTAGTGTCAGTGTTAGAGTGGTCTGCAAATAGTCCGGATTTGAATCAAATCTAAGTTTGTGGTACATTGTAAAGAAAACATTGTCCAATAAACATATCACTAATATCGTATTACTACTAGTATCATACTACAACAACTTTAGGACGCATTTGTAGAAACTTGGCGAAATATTCCCTGGAAATGTATGAAACATTGATAGAATCAATGCCACGTCGTTGTAGAGCTGTAATCGACAGCAGAGGCTTCCCAACCAAACATTAATTGTTTATTATAAAACGTTTGTACCATTTCACTTCATTATTTATTGTTTCGTTACCTTTGTTAATATTTATATTAGTGTTTTTTTTTCTGTTTCTAATTAGTTGTCCACCTTAGTAAGTTGTGCTGCTTCATTTTATTTTATAAAGTATACCAGTTTTTACATAAACGGTTGTATGATATTTCCAAAACTGACTTAATAATACTTCGTGATGTGGATACATTATAGATAAATAGGTATAAGCCCTCTATGATACGTAAAACATTAATTATCAAGTTAAATTGTACTAAAAAGAAAAGTCACACTTGGTGTTTTTAATTATATGGCCACCACTGTATGTATAAAGTTACATTTTTAAATATTTTAATAAATAAACAAAAAAAAAAACATTTAAAAATATAAAAAATAGTAGCCTACCGGCATCGGGAACAGGGTCCAAGCTGCCGGCCGTCAGGGCTCTAGAGAGAGGAACTTCCTAACAATACGCGCCGTGTCCAGAAATACCGCTTTCTGAATCAAACCCTTGATCCAGCTGCCTCACGAGAGCCTCACCAGATGTTGGTTGAGGCTCTTTGCTATTTCATTTCATTCATATCTATTATTAGTTACGGCTTACTCACGTGCATTTTTCGGGTATTTTACTACACTTTTACTAGTCGGGCAATCCCGAAAAATGCACGTGAGTAAACCGTAACTAATCATAAATATCAGCTAAGTTACTTCAAGACAACTGAATACATATATTCCCTTTATAGATACAAAACAAAATTATATATCAGCGATTCCTATTATCAATTCAAGGCTTCAATACAGTCATAAGAAACAAGTAACAACATTTATTAAAATAATATTCAATTGTAAGGTTGGTACATAATAATAGTGAACAAATGTTGCCATAAATCTCAGGGCGTATGGTATGAATAGGACCCAGATTGCTAGGAACCTTGACCTACAAGTTGGCTGGCTTGCCGCCTGGCTTCGCTTGTCAAAACCGGCTTTGAAGTTTAGGCTTTTTAGTTGAGGTGAAATTGTGGTTGCGGTTCTTATTCTATTAATCGGTTTTTGTAATGTGGATTTGTCTTGAATGGTGATTAAAAAATTGGTTCCACAAGATTTGCTAAATCTAAGGCCCGTCTCTCAATATCGTTCTTCTAAAGCCGGGTCCGCAGCGCCAATTTTTTAATATGTTATTGTGTTTTTGCGAACAAAACTGTTAGGCCACGCCCCTATTCGGTTAACAAACAATATTAAGCCGCAGCGCCAATTTTGCTAACAAAACGGTTAGGCCACGCCCCTATTCGGTTAGCAAACAATGTTATCCTGTTTGCAAACACGAAAACACGGCGCAACGGACCCGGCTTAAGTGACATCTCTTAATTTGTTGTCAATATATGAACGTCATCTTCATCTTAAACATACGTCAACTTAGCACAGTCTTCGTTTATTAACAGAGAACGATAGCCAAAATCGGGAGAACTCCCGATAAATCGGGAACTTTTGCAACACTGCTAGAGCTCTACTACTACTAACAACTACCATGAGAACACTAATATAAGAGCGGTTTTAAAATTTGGGTCTCAATTATTTTATATTTTATAAATCTTAACTTTAATATTATAAACGCGAAGGTAAGTTTGTTTGTTTGTTACTAGGGTTTCTGCTCGAGAATTCTCGAGTCGAGAAATGTCGAGAAATCATGCCAACTTCGAGATGAGAAAAAATACCTCGAGAATTCGAGAACTCGAGAAATCGAAGATTTTCTTTTATTACTGTAAAATTGGCTTAAAAGTTACGTAATCTTTGCATTCTGGCTTCTGATCGTTCTCCTTACGAGGCACGAGTAAGCGAGGCAAGCGAAGAGACACATAATATACCTGCAACTCCAAGTACTCTTATTATAATGTGACATTAAAATGTCAAATAAAAATTAACTGTAAGATAAACTCCGTTCATCTATTGTTGGGTTTCTGAATACAAAATCGACGACTAGATAACTATCCAAACAATAAGTGAGTTTGTAAATTGATCACTAGATGGGGTCTCTTTTTAAAGCCCATCTAAATATACTTTTCTCGCCTTAAACTTTACAGTTTTTGCAATTAGGCCCCAAGTTTAAATGAAAATCTCCTCTGGTACCTATGTGTAATGATTTTAAAACGAATCATTACACACATGAAATATAAAATTTAAATCACAATATTTTCTCTTTGTTATTTTTAATCATAGCAACAGCACAATAAAATTAAAACCAATAAGTAGGATTTTAAAGTTTTATTGTAATTTATAATATTGGGCGGTAAAGTTTATTTAAGTATATCTGAAAAAAAAAACTAAGCTAACGTACCTATTTGTGGTGTAAATGAATGGGTTCTAGGGCAGGACTGGTTATTTCACAAAGGTAAATATCAAAGTGCCCTAGTTAAAGATATCTCATGTTAAATTTTTCATCCGTGAACATTTGGATGGATTTCTTTCGATGCCTTTTTATTGGTACTGATTTATTTGAAATAGCCTCCAGCACTTCCAAATCAGATTCCGATGAACTACTCGAGTCCAAAACTCACTATCGATTAACGATTTACGCCCCAAATTGGTCAGTCAAGTTAACTGAAGTTTGAACTAAGTAAGATCATCTTCTGACTGGGGTGTCCAGAAACGCAATGTGTCATTTTATCGAACCAATAGCGGTGGAATAGATAAACTACGGTTAGGAGTACCTGAGAAACTGAAAAAATAAGTTATCTGAAGTTTGAAATAGGATTATCTTCTGACTGGGGTGTCCAGAAACGCAATCGAAATAATAGCGCTATCGAACAGATAAACTACGTTCAAGAGTACACCAGAAAACGGGAGTATGCTGATTTTTTAAGGTTTTTAAAAATTTCTCGAATGACCCGAGAAACCCGAGAAATCGGGCTCGAGAATTCTCGAGACCCGAGAAAAAAAATATGTCGAGAAAACAGAAACCCTATTTGTTACCTTTTCACGACTAAACCACTGAACCGATCATCCTGAACTTTTGCATATACGTTGTCAGGTGTACAGAAACGGAGATAGGGTACCTATCATCCCGAAAAAAGTTCTGTTCCCGAGGAAAACAACTATAACGTTCATAGATGGCGCCACGTGTCTTTCGAATCACGATTGAATTATATTATTATAGAAACTTTAGTGGTGTGTTAAGAGTTTTTTGAGCTTAATTAACGTGAGCAAAGCCGCGGGCTAGTTTTCTACAATATTAGATAGGTAGCTTTCGTATTCCTATAAAGCTTCTGGTCTATTATTTCTAAAATAAAATAAATTAATACATGAACGGTTTCTATGATCAGGCACGCAATAAACATGTACCTCATGAAAGAAATATCCTGGGGCAGTGTTGTGAATCATCACCTTACAAAGCATACCTATAATTACTTATTAAATGAGTACAATTCTTGAGTAAATCAAATGCATATTCTAAATTCTATTATATTATTGCTCAGACGTACTTTTTAGTTGATATAAAATTGAAGCCCAACATAAAGCAAACGTTCAAATCTTTAATCAATTCTACCCATAAACTCCCACACGTACATAGTCAAAAGCCTCTGACGCTCACCCAATAATTTATTATTTTAATACTTAGTAAAAATTAAGTGAGTACTAGCTGATATAGGAAATTAACTATTAGTCTGTTAAAGCTAAAAGTGTTACTACCAATTGTTTGTTTATCTGCACGTCCGACTAAGTCACTATTATTATTTGTTTAATAAATCAAAATTTCTATCCGTCTGAGTTGGAGGCCTGGAGACTTGCAACACAGGTTATACCTAGTGCAGGCTCCAGTCTCCACAACATAAATTGTCTACACCTAACAAAAAATGATAACCCTTGTACTTTTAATTTAAGTATGTTTGTGGAGAAAATAAACGATTATTGTATTGTATTGTACCTATCACCGTCCACTACTGGACACAATGGCGTAGTGTTCAAGCTGCGGGTAGAAAGAAAGAAAGAAAGAAAGAAAAAATATTTATTTGTCACAGAGACACACACATAATTATTGTTAAAAAAAAAAATAATAAAATAAAATGGTCAACTGCGACAAAAAGGTAGGGTAGGCTGATGAACGAGCGAAATGCCAGGTTTTCAGCCAGGAACAGCCTTGCGTTATTCAGTTTGACAATTTGAACGGTTATTTTACATAAATAGGTTTATTTTTAGAGCCCCTTCGATAAGGTTCGGCGTAATTATCGTAATGAATTAGCATTCGGTTCAACCATGGGTGCATTCAAAGAGCTTCCAAGTGACGATACTTAAGTACGTCCGGCGCACCCTGGGCAGTCAGCCCCGCTACCTTGCTGACTGGGCAATCTTTTCACCACGGCATGCATGCATTTTTGTATGGCTCTTGCCGACAAGAGAGAAGAAGACAGATAACCGCATTTAGGCTTCCGTTCCCAAAGGGTGCCAACGGGATCCAATTACTAAGACCACGCCGTCTGTATGTCACAGGGATGTATCTTTTTAACCGTAATAGGTAGTCGTAAAATAGTAGGAAGTAGTAAAAATCATAAAAGTCTAAGCCCAAAGGAAGTCCCCACACAAGAAAACTCGAAAAAAATGCGGATTTTCAACGTTTTTTGTTCCTGCTCTATCTTAAAAACGATAATACATACAAACTTGAAATTTGATATGATTGTAGTGCAAACTCTATAAACAGTTAAACAACAAATAATAAAAATTAGGAAAACTAGTGGTGGTAAGGAACCCTTAGTGCACAAGTCCGACTCGCACTTGGATGGTTTCTTATTTTGTGTAAAGTAAGTTTACGCTCTTCTTATCTTTATATACATTAGCAATGCAACTAAACTGGCCTTATATTCATATGACTTTAGTAGCGAGGAAGCGTGTCGCGCATGGTAGTCAAGTTGTCATCAGCGAATTTAAGTCGAACACTAATTTAATCCAACTAAAACACTAATTATATTTAGGCAACACCTATCTATATCTACTACCGACCTATCTACACCTGCTTCCCCATAACAGGTTCCATGTAATTTTCTGCCTGTTTTAAAATTCAAATCATATGGTAATGTGACACAGCACGGCGGACTAATTGGATTAACGTTCAGTACACTTATGTATGGGTGGTGAGTGTTAAGTAGTGATAACAGCGAGTGTTAATGTATTAATAATGATATTATTATGAACGGATAAACTGTGTTAATAACTACGTCTGAAATATACGTCATTATCATCATCACATTTGTGTTTTTTTTTTATTTTGATATCACTAATATAATAAATCTATACATATAGAAATCTGTAGACTTGACGTGTTTGCACAATAGAAATGTAAAAAAAAAAAATTGCGGGGGCGTTAAGCGTGAATTACACAGAAAAGGCATAAGATGCAGATACGGCGCAGGCGCGTCGCTTTCATACATTTTTTGCGAAAAAGATTTCAAGCGGCACGACAAAATGTATGAAAACGACGCGCCTTATGCCTTTTCTGTGTAATTCACGCTTTAGAGAATCACCAATAGGTAGAATTCATTTCCATCATTATTAGAATATTAGTCTGTTTATCTGTTTGTCGGTTTGATTGTGCACGCATCACGTGGCAATTGCTGACTCAATGCGGTTGACTTTTGAAAAAAAGATTGTGCGTATCTCGGAATAGCATTTAGTTTTTGTTTCATTGTAGTTGGTTCGGACAATCAAAAGACATTAGAAGTTGCGACACAATAGCATAGAATAGAGTAGAATAGAATAAAATAGAATAGAATATACTTTATTGTACACCAAAATTGTAACACACACACAATATTGGTTTCCGGATTCCGTACAGACGGAGTCGAGGGCACAGCTAGTATATTATAAATGTAAAAGTTTGCGAAGATGGATGGATATTTGTTACTCAATCACGCATAAACGACTGAACGGATTTTGATGAAATTTGGCACATAGATAGACCATGTCCCCAATTAACACATAAGATACTTTTCATTCGGGTTTATGAAGTAGTTCCACTAGGACGCGAGTGAAACTGCGGGTACAGCTAGCAATAAATATTTTTACATTAACATTATTATTCTTTATTCCAATTAATTTTTTAGTAAATTATATGACATAAGTTTAAAATATGTGTGACAGCACGGTTGACTTATTGGAGTAGCGTGTACTAGTAATGTATGAGTAGTAAGTTATTTATAATGTCAAGTGTTAATGTAGTTTATATTATGCTATTATTATAATAATATAATGTGGAGTAGGTGTTACACATGGTGATAATAACAATGTCTGGAATATACGTCCTAAACTGCGAAATTGTTTTTTAGGTTTTATTTTTGTTTTTATGTAAACTGAAACAATTTATTTTAATAATTGGATTTAGTAACATTTTAGCCATGTACATTGATGGTGCGTCAGATAAGAACGAAAAAACCGACAGAACGTTCGATCGGAATCCGAGAAAATACTATACCTACTATTACAATATTATTTGTATGAACGTTTGTGCACTACATCTGATCGCAATATCGTAGATTTTCAGCTGAATATCCTCGGAACGTATTTTCTCGGATCCTCGATTCTCCGATCCCCCTCGGATCGGATGTAATGCACAAGCGGTCTCAGACGACTAAACTACATAGGAAGTTACGCAGTGTTCTTTAAATGTTGTTTTATTGTATAATCAGGCTTTATTGCCTGAGTTGGCGTAAATAGTCGGATAATGGATTGTAAGATTCAAATATTATAAAAAATGTTCAGTATGAACACTAATGATCGTGGCTGATAAAGGTAGATCCTTTACAATAATGATTAGTCACTCAGCACCTACTAATTCTGCTAACATTATATAATTATTAAAAGAGGGGTTCCCTTCCAGATGCGTAGGCAAATTGTAGACGTGTAATATTAAATAAACAGCAAAGAAAATAAAAGTGTTAAAGTTCCCAACCATACACTACTAGCCCGTACCTAGAACAAGTACACAGTCTGCCACAATTTACTACCTACTCTTAGTAATTATTTCTAATTATAGTGCAATTGTAAACACAAACGAACAAACAATTGCGATACGTCGATAATAGGCCGCTAAGTGTCGGTGTTGCCGCTCCCTTGCGCCCGCGCAGACCAGCGTAATCATACGTTGATGCGCGAGCGCTTATCACGATTACCTTAGCTTCAATCTTTGTAGGTTATACGCGATTGGCTTAGATTTTAAGTTGAGATTAGAGTAATTTTTCTGTTTAGTTAATTGTGGGTTTTGATTGAATGGTTAATGTTTTTATTTTGAGGATGCAAATGGCAGTATAACCGGCAGAGCGGAAACATTAACGTTTAGATAGAACTATGAGTTAAATTCTGCCATCAAGATAACTTTTACAAAGAGCTTATTACTAACAATTTGACTACGTCTTATTGGATGACGTAGATACGTCATCCAATAAGACGTAATAGCCAGATGGCTATTAGGGTATCAAAAATTTGGTCTAAGAATTTAATTATAGTTCGGCCAACGTAATTGGTCAGATTTGACGTTTGCATGAAAGCATATAAATATAAATGTGTACAGAAGTTGCACGGCTTTGGTTTTAAAGAAAGTTGCCTTTACACCGCGCATGCATGCTATAATGATACTAAACGCCATGTATTGGAGTAATTATTGCTAGTATTGACATTACTTCTAGTTTTTTGACAGGTGTCAAAACCGAACTATTAGATTGACACAACTGTAGGTTACTCGGTATCAGAAATTGAACAACTTTTCGAAATTCATTTTTTTTTTCGAAATCGAGCAAAACCACAAAATTCTTAGAGCAAATTTAACATTCTGTATAATAATCGTTTCATATTCTAAACATTTTATTATTTCTTATTGGCAATTTCTTTCTTTTCATTTGACACAGTGGTAAACATAGCGGAAATAAAAAAACAAAACTGTATCACGGAAAACAGATACCGTGTTATTACATTTTATCCAATTCCGTACGGAAATATTGCAATTATTATAATTTATTAGCACTTAGACTGTAATATTGTTATTATTTTCAAGAAATAAATCAAAATTCTCACACCACTAATCAAAATATGCATTAGAATTATCTACGCATTGATCAAGGAACAATTTTTTAATTAACCAATATTTTTTATAAAGTGATGAATGTTAAGAAATATTTATTTACTAGTGTTTAATGCCTAATAAAATTGGAGGTTATCTGTTATCTGATCAACGTTTACTACCTATTTGATCATCAACACGTTATGTGTGTGTTAATGATTAATATGTAATAATAATTTTTAAGTATGCACCTGACGGAGAATTTTGATAAAGATTGTTCGTTTTATTTTATTGAAATAACTGAATGGTTTAGTCCCATCTCTTCCCCTTCCCATCTCTTCCCCTGTGCGTTTATAACTACAAACATTTACAATCTTTGAGAAACGTAATAGGGGAAGAAATGGGAAGGGGAAGAGATGGGACTAAACCGACTGAATCATGTATAAATTCATAGGATTGTCCGTTTGTCACACTTGAAGTTAATATTATATATTTATCGTTTCAGTTTTGTGGAACAACAATGAAAAAGGACAGGAAGTCATTTTGTTAAACTTTTTGGACCTTATTACAAAAGATGGTTTAAACCAAGACTAAGGTAAACCACGGTTTAAAATATACCCATAACTTTCTTATGTCATATGACAAAAAGAGACGGGGCTATTTTAAAACCTAGGTTTTTCTTAGACCATCTTTTGTAATAAGGGGGCTTGACTTTCGTCATTATATGTAGTTTATTTATTTTAATTATTTTATACACCTCTTTGGTTCTCTGACGGCCTCGTTGGTCTAGTGGTCGCAAGCGCGACTGTTGAGCGTAAGGTCGTGGAAACGATCCCTAGGTCGGGCAAAAGTGTAATTGGGTTTTTCCGTGTGGAACTTCTCAGTAGTAGCCCGGAGTCTGGATTTGTGCCCGGTTGATGGCAATAAGTTCGCCCCCTTTTACATGGGACTTTAAACATAACGGCGATATTAGGGTGCACTAATACACCTCTGCCCAACCCTTCGGGGGATACAGGCGTTATGTTTATGTTACGTCATAAATTTCAAGTATGCATTTGACGGAGAATTTTGATAAAATATTGTTCGATTTATTTTATTGAAATGACTGAATCATGTATAAATTCATAGGTTTGTTTGTTTGTCACACTTGAAGTAATGTAGATATCTATCTTTCCAGTTTCGTCTCAGTTTACCAAATAAAGGGTGCCAAGTGGACCCTATTACTAAGCCTACGTCGTCTGTCCATCCGTCAGTCCGTCCATCTGTCTGTCACAGGGCTGTCTATTTTTAACCGTAATAGGTAGACATTTGACATTTTCACACAGTACAATTATTTTATTATGATTTCTATCATGACATTCATGACAAATATTAAAATAATAAAAAGTTTAAATAAATTCAAAATTCATTCCCATATCAGAAAACTCGAAAAAAAAACATTATTTAAATTTTTTTTTGTACCTACGGTAATACATAAAAGAGTGAAACTTGGTATAATTGTAGTGCATATACTCGATAGTTAAATAAAAAAAATGGAAAACTTTAATGGTTTTGTTGGTAAGGGTTCCGCCCTTAGTGTACAAGTCCGACTCGCACCTGGCCGGTTTTTTTACACGGCTAATTGTTTTTTTTTCTTATAGAGATAACGCTCTAACGGCCATGGTTAAACTGCGGATCTATTGCGATTTTAAATAATGTTTAGAAGCTAATGTGGGCCTGAGAAACATGCACATTATGTAAATTGCAATTGTGGGCAGCATTTGGACCAAACTCCATACAAACCCTGTCCATGCCCTTTGTTTATAGAATTGGACTCCTGGACATTTTCAGATCAACGAAAACAGTCAGGAAGACATTTCACTTGGTAAACTTTTTGAATTTTGCTATAAAACGTAAGACTCTGGTTGGTGGTTGACTCGCCCTAGTGATTAAGAGACGAGAGTTATCCTTATTTGAATACGATTCGTTTTGTGTTCTGTGTCACTTACTTATTCGAGGCATTCCTTTTAGCGCCCCAACTTGAAAAGCACCAATTCAAATCGCACCAATAGCACAGTAGATGTATAAGCTAAAGCAGTACCTCAACTTACTATAATCGCCTGACTTGTCACACTCACACGGACACACTGTATACTGAGTAGAATGCACTCTTTGTCATGTACTCTGTGACAGCCGTGACTGACTGTATTCCGATGATAACTTAGAAGTCTTGTTGCAGTGCGTGTCTGTGTGAGTGTGTCAATTCGGACTATTGTAGGTAGTTGAAGTACTGCTTTAGCTAATATGTATACTGTGCCAATAGTAATAGGAATAATATCGGTGTGATTCGAATTGTTGCTCTTCAAATTGGTGCGCTAAATGGAATGCCTCACTTATTCTATTGAGTTTTTACAATAATACGAACTAGCCCAAAAAAATAACAAGCGTAGCCGCGAGCAAAAGCTACTGCAACACAAGTATGTAGCCGACAAGGTATCGCACACAACAATATTTTTTGTATTATTCCGACCATAACCGTAATTACCACACAAGAGCTATGATTACACGATGATATGAATGAATCGATGTAATTTTTGTGAACAAAAGTGATCATTTCTGGCAAATTCATCGACAAGGTCGTCTCGAGACGAATCGCAAATTGCTAGCACATAATATTTATTATAATTATTGCTGAGTGAGTTATTTATAAGACTTGTTTGTTTCGTGTGTGGCCCTGGCCTTAGTACCAGGGTCCATTTGGCCTAGTAAGTACTTTGGAAATTGATATCATGAAGCCAAAATAATCAAAGACGTTCTTCGTCAGGTACCATTTAGCAGAATTATAATTATAGAAGGAACTATTGCTACACCAATGGCACGGCGAGCTTCGTTTTGTATGTAGACTGACTGTTAATGAACTCAAAATAATTTTAAGACGATAAGACTCTCTGGAGCCAATATTCTAAGCCTCCGGAGTTTGATCATCTGTCTACTCTGTTTTTCACTTCCACTGCTACATGTGAACGAATTTGTTAATTCTTTAAAATCAGTTTTCTCCCATTGATGACGCTGATGCCCGTCGCCAACTATTTGCAGAGAACAAGTTGAACGAATGTTTTAAACAATATAATTATTATTCAACATTTTATTCAATTTCATACAAGGGTAGGTATTATTTACATGTTTAACCTAAATTAATACAATTATTATAATATTATTTTAGACAAATATCATTCTCATATACAATTTTGGCGAGGTATTTTCGACAATGATTGATCGACAACAACAGTCTTACTTAGCGCTTCGATTTAAAATTGCTTTACTAATAATGAATACATAAATCGAAAGTCCTTCACTAGACCATTATAAAACCTAGCTTCCGACAGCTGATTTTTATAACGCAGAGATAAACAATATTTTAATATCATTCCGAACATGAAAACAAATCACAATGTTTCTTACCCGACTGCGCGACAAAGGCAGAGTTATGTTTTATTATGTCAATATCGGTCTCAAGAATTATAAACCTTCAGATATTATACATTCAAGTATCTACTAGGTAATAACTTACCAATATGTCATTGTCTTGTAATGTTTATGACATGTAGCTGTTTGCTGCAGTAAAATATATTAATAGATTCTGTGCTGGCGACAGATGTGATAGTAAGGCGATCGTATATAGCTCGTAGTAGCGGCTAACTGTGAGCGCTTGATCAGATTGACTATGAGCTCAAAGACTTAGTGAAAATGTTTAACCGCGGATCCGCTCGCGTACTTAACTAATTAGCCGCTTACGAAGAGATGCTGATGGTGAAGACTACTCCCGTATGCATTTGAAATAATCTTTTTGCATCTTCTTACAGTAAGGTAGTCAGCATTTAAGTTGACACCTCGGGGACAACAGTGAGATATTCGGCTATGATCGGCTATCTTCGGTTTATTATAGCGTTCTCTGTGTCGTAAGTTACGCAGTCAGTCTGATATACATTTATTAAGTGGCTAAAAACATACAAAATCGCATTCGTTTTAATTGTGATATTGTAATAAATTATTATTTTCATCATCTTTCAGCCGTCAGATCTCCGCTTTCTTAAGCTGTCTATTAAAGGCTTAAAGTCCGCCTTGGAACACCCGTAGCTTCAGCAACTCGCTCTTGAACCTTTTTTAAATAGTTGTCCTTCATTCTTTCAAAAATATTTACCAATTTCGAGGTAGTAAACAAACGAAGATATAGGTACCATTTCAAAAATTGGTGGTTATAACAACTCTAATTTTTAAGTGACAAATGACGCATCACAGATTTGCAGCTATGAGTAAAAACCGAATTTAACCGAACATGTTTCTTGTCCACGACAGACATTTTAATCTACAACTCAGCTTTTCACACACCACTGCTGAAAACAGGATTTTTCCAAAAAAAAAGGTAGGTTAAGCCCACAGTCCCAACGCTAGGCACGGGGTAGCAGAGAAGCTGCAGTCTAATAAAGCAATCCCAAATTGAACAGCAGTTAGGAAAAGAGGCTGTTCTAAATCTGAGTTCACACGACATCTTGTGTCAAACTTATCTACATGATGTCTTCCGACAAAATCTGTCGACTTTCGATAAGCGAGCTTTTATTATGAAAAAGAAGACAGGTCATAATTAAAAGTAATTATGTTGTACATAATTAACATATTAATGTATAATTATTATCTTGATGTGAGAAAGCTGAGGTCAAGATGGAGCGACAACAGCCCAAGGGTGTTGCGATCGGCAGTCAATAACTACAGTTACTGATCGTGAGGTCGTGGGTTCAATTATGTTCACTGAACTATTGTGATGAATCACTTCAAATAACACTAGCATTTTAATCTATAAGGATTTACTTTAATTCCACTTAAAAAAAGGAGTTTTATTTATTTATTCAATATCAGATACATTTGCTTTTACAGATAATACCCAAGGTAACAAATGTAGTCATGAACTGCTAGTCTGATAATTTTCCAGTCCCAAGTAACGGGTCTGGGTAGAACACGTTAAGATTACACACGGAACAACACACTAAGTGTCACCCTCCGGAATTCCGCCAAAGAGCATGAAAATAAGTCTAAACCCCGTGAGAGACTATATTAAGGATTCTTACTGCACGAATCACCGGTGCAAACTTTAATAAAGTACGGGTAGCTGGAACTTTAAAAAGATCCCCCCTCGGTCCCAACCGTAACTTCCTATCTGGAACGAGCAATCCCAACGATTCCAACATTTGTGGATTATTCAGCATCCCACGAAAAACCATGAAAACATATTTTGCAAGAGCGAGGTTGCGCCTTACTTCCAACTTATAGTACTCAACCATCCCTAGTCCATCCATCCATAGTTATTCTACTTTAATTAGAACGGTCTGAGACCAATTACAATAATTTAAGGTACAGGCGCCAGCAGGTCAAGTTACCCGAAACTGTAAAATTTTCCCAATCAACCTTGAACCTAATGCTTTCGGGATAAAGATGAAAATCTATTAAAGAAATTTGCCAGATTGTAGTAGCTTGATGTCTGTACATACATACAAAATATACTGGGGAGCAAATAAATCGAGCCACTTCTATTTTTCACGTATAAGTATAATTGTTATTATTTTTCGTATTATGGAACAGATCAATTCTAAACATATATCGCCTAAAAGGTTACTTGATAACCTTTACAATGAGGGTAATTTTTTATATTTTCAATTATATAATTCATGAAACCAAAACTAATAACCAGGACACGTGAAAAAAGGAGTGGCTCGATTTCTTTGCTCCCAAGTGTAGTTGAAAGATGAATTAAATATAAAAAATAACAATAAGAGACATCTCTTTTATAAATCCATAAACAGTGTTCCTTCCGACAGTATATTCTTCCACTCATCCGGAAACACTATTCTAATTGCACAACACACTCGTCATCGCTATAGCATTGATTTTGACAGGTCAACAATTTCCATAGCAACGTATGCTAACAATCCGACTTCTCCACAACTGTATACCAAGCAATGAATATTGTTTTCAACACATCAACTGTCATGATTGATGTTGGTTACGTTAAGCAATTGCTCTACCGATCACAATTCAAAATATAAACGCGATTGTCAATATTGATTGAATAGTTAGCAACGGAAATTAGCAAATAGGAATTATATTTATGATTATTTACGGTTTACTCACGTGCATTTTTCGGGATTGACCGAAAACGAATGGGTTCGTCTCGCGACCTCGCCGCGTATTCAGCTCATGATTAAGGGATCCGTTTGGGTCCGAAACTAGTCGCGCAATCCCGAAAAATGCACCTGAGTAAACCGTAAATAATCATAAATATGAATGTGTCTCACGAAAGTTATAATACAAAAATAGGAATTATTCATAAAATTGTATATTCCTACAAACATTACCTGTTTATTTAGACTCCCAACAGTCATATTCAAATGATCCTTACAATCAAACAAAACATCAAAAGAATCCCGCGTAATTTCACAAAGAAATTACGGGACACTCCCTCGCATCATATCGGCATAACAAAACGCAAATAACCGATCGGCAAGCACTGCAAGTTAATTAAGCACAAGAAACGATCTCACATATCGATAGTTCCCAGGGTGGTATGCAAAAATTGTTGAGAAAATACCACAGGAGTGCGTGGTCGATAATTCGCGGGACGCACGCCGGTAATTTCAGCATTTAGGCCGATAAGACTGGGAATTGTAATTGTCTGAATTGGTGTTACGCACTGCAACTTGAGTCATATAGTGCGGTTCGTGAGGTGTGTGCGTAGTGAGGGGAAAATGTGGAGTATTTTTTTAAAGAACAATTTTGTAGCTTTAATAATTATTCAATAAGTTTTCAGTTGCTTTTATGTATGTAGTTTTTATATGTAGACAAGAAACGTTTATCTCGAAATGTAAAAAAAAAAAATAAGTATTGGATTTTTAAAAGGTTTATTTATGTACCTATTATGCGAATATATATCTTTTACGATTTATGAATCATGCCGAATTTATTATTATAGCATTTTTGTAGAACGATAAAACTTTGATAAAACAATCGGTGGATGGTCGCAAAAAGTAGTTTTTAATAGTTTAAAAATCTACAACGAAAAATATTTTCTGTTTTTTTCTAAGATTTTATGAGTTTATTTTTATAGCCAATCGTTGGCATAAAACTAGACATCTATCGTTTGCCAATAAAACAACAAAGTCCAAACTACGGAGGAGTCAAGCATCATTGAGAAGCGGGCTCAGCAAAATCATATGCAAAATGCGTTTCCCACGACCCGTGGACAATCGAACGTTTATCGAGTGGCCCGGACCCCTATTCTTTATCGATTATGACTTATCGATATTGCATAATTTTTGACGATATCGAAATAAAAAAGGTAGTAAATAATCAGCGGTAAAACAGCAAAAAAAAGCAAAAGTTATTAATAAAAAGTTATTAGTAAAAAAAAATTGGCTAAATTCTGTGGACAGTGTAATTCTTTTAGGTAATAAATAAGTATTTCATAATACAGCTGTTCAAATATCATTAAACTAAACCGAGCAATAAGTTATAAATCAAAGCAAAAATGCCCCAGAAATTGATTAATTAAAATCAATCTCACTTACGATACTTACTCGATACCGTTATCGTAAATCTATCGGTGTTTAAATATTTATCTTTGACAAATTAAGCTATTCCACTTTATCTAAATCGTTTTCTATCGCGATAAAAAATATTGACAGCACTTAAATGTTGAAGTATGAATAAAAATAAACTACATTTGGAAACGTAAATTTTCTTGAAATGCATTCGGGTTTATTTTATTATTTTGAAATAACACGTAAACTAGTGTGGAAGTTGTTTTAATCTTAAGTAAGTATCTGCGATTTTTTTATGGCTTAAAGTATGTGTTGAACATGAATGGTTAATTGGATTAATAAAATGTTGAATGTGCTATAAAATGAATTTAATTGATATTGTATTTTACAGTCGACGAATAGCATTGAGTAGGTATTAATTATTAAGTTTAGAAAGCAATATTATGACAAAACACAGCTTATAATATTATACTCATAACAAAGGCCGCTCAATTTTGATGAATAAATTATCGTTCACCATCGATATGTCGCAGTTTACTGAGAAATACTGATTTTGAATATTCTTCTAACTTTTTTAAATATTTTATCATGAAATTAATATTTTCTCATTTTTTTGTTTTTCTAAGTTTCAATTAGATTTTGCAAAATAACCATAATTTTACTATATAAACAATGTAATGTTTGTCAAATCGTTTCTTCAGAATAGGGTTGTACTCGAAAATCATCGCAGTATTCGCGAAGCCGGTAAGTCGGTAGTCCCCGGGGAATCTCGGCGAAATGTGGACAACGTCGGCTTACATGACAGTGAAGTACGTACGTATGAAAGGAATTCATTGTACGAAAGGTTAAAGCTTATTTATTAAGGGTCATTTGGGAGCTACGCAACTGGAATTCCTTGGTTGATTATTCTAAATGTTGTATGAAATATTCAGTTGTTGCAAGCATTCAGTGGATACAAAAATTAAAATAAGAACTAAAACAATGACTGGTTCAGAAAATTTATATAATTATCATTTTCTTTTTGTGCAATTGATATGTATGGCTAATATTTCAGTTAACCCTTCTAAAAAGTCTTAATATACTTACTTTAAAGTTATCAGTAAATACTACATTAAGGGTGGGTTTAATCAAAGGTAAAAATCATTTTTTTATTACATACATATTTCGATTGTTAACTTGTATGTATTAAAAATTAAGAAAGCCAATGCTTTGAAAGTTAAAAACTCAAACTACATAAGAAAACCAAAAAAAAAAAACTAAAACATACCAATCTTAATTAATATACAACCTTAAAATATCTTCAAACAAATAAAGTCTGCAAGAAAGCCTCAAATTCCGCAGCAGAGTAACCATGTGAACCGCGTAGCTTGGCGTGCAGTACGGGCGTGACAACCCAGCTCGGGTTCGATTCCCTGCAGGCACCATTAGGGCCAATAACCATCAGTCGGTAGCCGGTCCCCGGCCCGCTAATTTAGTCTAATTTTCCTATCAAAACCGAAACGCTATTGTTTTTTTTATGCCGACAGTAGCGTTCTAACTGTTTTATCGTGAGAACTTCGTTTTGTTACGTAATTATTACTTTTTTTTGCAGTTTTTTTTGTAATATCCAAGGCTGTGTTTTGATATTTGCGTGCATGTTTCGTGTGTGAAATTCGGCCTTGTGTTAACGCGGTAAATCAAGCTTGAAGGAGAGATTCTAAACGGTTAGCGTATCGACGTGATAGTTACTATGGTATAAGTGAGTATAAAGTTATTCAAGGTAAAAGTTTTGTAACTTAACACTTTGATAACCTTCGTATGCATACAATTATTATATTTTGTACTTATTTTACATATGTATTTAAAACAAACCTTTATTCATGTATGCGTTTTGGTTGTTTTATAAATGACTACCTATCCTCTCTAGTATTTATAAATAATTCATAAAAACGTTTGTTTACCGTAACATTTTTATCGTGTATTTTACATACATACCCTTTCACGCCTTTTTACCATGGGGGTAAGCAGAAACTACAGATCGACACATGCTACGATCCTTAATACTCATTTCGCTTCGTCCATGTTCACACACGCGCGATGGTTGTGCGCATGCGCACCTCACGTATTTTATTATTAATTAACGTGATTAAAATAACCTCAATCAAATCAATTCTGTTTTTCTTCAAACAACCATTTATCATACTTAATCATTTTCCTTCACAAATGCACAGGTGCACCAACCATACAACACGTACCTATCAGATTCACATAAACGTTATGTGGTGAGTAAAGGATGCGCAAGCGCACGTTACGGGGAGTGGCTCGTTCATATTACGTATTAATTTAAACACGCTTCGTTAGTGATGCGGAGTGCTTGTCATGTTAGAAGTTACATCTGTTAAATGGTACCCGTTCTGTTTTAGTTTTAATCGGAGCTGTGGTTTATTTAAATGCTGCGGTGTGTGGGTGGGTTTCTATAGTTTATTGGTACAGAATCTGTTCTCGACTAGTGACAAAATAATTATGAATGCTTTTAGTATTGTCTAGAATTTTTAATTGAAAAAAATTAGAATTTTCTAGAGGAGAAGAGGGGGACTAAAGATAAGATGGATGGATTGTGTGAAAAACGATACGAATAAAAAGGGAGTAAATGCTAGCGGGACAACTAATAGGGAAGAATGGGTGAAGAAAATATTTCGCACCGACCAAGTAACTTGGGATAAAGACATGAAGAAGAATTTAATGCTGTCTAATATGTAAGATATTATAAATCTATTAACATAATTAGGTGTTAGGTTCAACGTCCCTGAACATCATACTCTCTTGCCGAGAATTTTTGGCCAACGAAGCTCTTAGGCAGTGGTGGAATAACCATCCGAGATTTCGGAGAGGAATAGCAGCATCACTGCTGCTGCATTAGTGGGGATTGGCTCCAAAGTCACTTATACTCTCTTGTCAAGAATTCTTGCGCTTTGGCCTACGAAGCTTGTAAGCAGTAACTGCAGATAGTGGAATAATCATGTGAATAGCAGACGTGTCACTGCTGCTGCATTCGCGAAGGTTGGCTCCGAAGTCCCGCTTGTAAAGCATGGCGACAACGGCCAATACCTCTATTTTGGGCTAGAGTGGTACAGCGATATACTCCAATTGGTTAAGCAAGATAAAAAACTCTGTTATTTTAGTTTAGCTCCTCACATATTTCTCCTCTTCCTATTTCTAAACATAGCTGTCTACGAGTATATTTCATTAATTCATTGCAGGTCTGCTGGCAGAAACTATTGAAATAAGCAGTACCTTTGTACTCATAATTGCATATTGTTTTTCTCTTGTAAATTATTGTTGTATGTACATAATTAAAATAAAGACAATTTTTGTATTATAACTTTCGTGAGACACATTCATATTTATGATTAATTACGGTTTACTCACGTGCATTTTTCAGGATTGCCCGACTAGTTTCGGACCCAAACCGAGCCCTTAATCATGAGCTGATCACGCGGCGAGGTCGCGAATCGAGTCGAGTTCGACTCTTGAAACTAGTCTGGTAATCCCGAAAAATGCACGTGAGTAAACCGTAATTAATCATAAATAATAAAGACAATTACAAAATATAATGACGGCCTACCAGCGCTGATCGCAGCAGGTCGGAACTTGTCGGCGCAGTTCGGAGCTTGTCGGCGCTGGTTCGCCACACAGTGTAGAGACTACCTGCGCCGACTAACTGCGCGGACCAGCACCGATAAGCGCTGACAAATCGGCGCCGGCAACTCGCTTTCTACGTGTATACGCACTAACATTCATTTAAAGTTGGCACATACCTTGTTGGAAGTAGTTGGACTTCCTGACGTAGACACAGACGAGAGCCATGAGCTGCAGCTGTGAGAGTCTCTGTCTGGTGGACGGGGGGAGAGGCAGCAGGTCCCGAAGGTTGGCAATCTCTGCGTTTATGAGGTCGCGTCTCAGCTTGCTCGCGCCTTTCGTTGATTTGCCCTGGTCGAACCTAAGGAGAGAGAAAAATGATTATTGTTTCAATTTCAAACTCATGTCACGCTTAGCGGGTTAAGGGTGGCTTGAGGAGTCAACCCTTAACGAGCAGGTGCACATAAAATCAGAATAGAAGAATATTAAGGAAAACAATTATGTGTCATACACAAAATTTTCAAAACATTTTCGTTCTGTATTTGTTCATTTATTTTATTAACCCGTGGACAATGGTGTGGGTTGTATGTTTACCAATTTTTGTAATGACACATAATTTTAAACTTGAATATGTAACTGTTTTTTTGTCGCCAATAAATAAATAAAAATAAAAGTTGTTGTATCATATTCAGAATAACATAACATCACGCCTGTCTTCCCCGAAGGGATGGCCATCAACCAGGTACAAATCCAGACTCTGAGCTGCTACTGAGAATCCAGGGATCCTGGGGATCGAAATAGGACTTCACGCTTAGCAGTCGAGCTTGTGACCAATGAGGCCTCCCTCCCTCATATTCAGAATGTTATCTTTTAAGGCAGTAGGGAAAGTACCAAGATGGTTTCCGAGGGCTCGGAAGAATAAAAGTATTTTCCGGGATTAACGAAACAGCGGTAGTACACCAATTTTTTTACGAAAGCTTTAAATTATTTAGTTTTAGTTTAGTTTGCAACTTAAGAAGAGCTGGTTGATTAGCAGAGCCTCCGACAGGCCTCTAAGTTTAGGCATGGTTTTACAGTTTTTCCCGAAAGATACTACACATGAAGATAAAATGCCTTCCGTGGAATCTCAACGCAAAAACTGGTCACTCACTGTCTGTGGTCAAGACTACATTGTTTTCTCAACTATCCTAAATCACAGTACCGTATTCACTGAAATTGTTAAAGATATTCTTTTTAAATGAGTATTCATGGACTTTCTTGCCGACTCTTCTTCATAGGAAACGACTAATTGGAACCATGCACCTAAATTCAACTTTTCATATGCGTCTGTATTGGTTTGCGTGAAATAAAAAACAAAGATATTTTGATTTTAAAAACTTACGCAGTAATATTTTGTAAAAACCTATGTTAACACGTATAAAACAGAATTTTATCATCACTTAAATCCTCATAATATATACGCAATAAAACTTAAACAATTAAGCACTTAACTATAATATGTTCGAATAAAATTTGTTCCACATTCATATCCTAGTAGAATAGTATCGATTATTTGTATCGATATTATAATTTAACGATTTTTATTGTATTAGACATAAATACGGAATATTTCCTAAAGTTACGAATTCACCTTGAATCGTAATCGAAGTAATAGTACGAGTAATAGCAAAGGTCAGACTTATAGCTGGTGCTTTAAAATACCATCTGGGTTGTTACTATTTGTTATTTTTACTGTTAAAACAGATAATTATCACCCTTTTCTGACTAACCTTGTGTATACCTACAACATCAGGAGGATTGTTGATACGTTGCCAACTTTAGAGACAAAGTTGGAAAGTCTCACATGCCTGTAATTCTATCGGCACCCATACCCTTTAAACCGGAACACAGCAGTGCTGCTTAGCGGAAGAAATAGGTATGAAGGTCTTCCCTGGAGTAACTTTTTCACAAGGAGCTTTGAACACCAAAAAATAACACTTGACATCCTAGGTTAAAAGTTTTAGTAACTAATGCTAAAAACGGCCGTTTTTGGTACTTATCGCTAAAACTTCGAATCCAGAAGCTCTAGTGTTGATATTTGATGTTCGAAAATTTCTACAACACTTGACTGAAATGTTGTACGTACGAAATTTCAATAAGTATGTTGTGTGTTGACAGAAATAATGCTTTTTTTCTGAAGTGGCTCCACTTTCGGTGGGGAAAGCGCCTTAAGTAGAAGAGCTCCTTATGGTTTAATAATATAGTAGATCCTTTTGTTGTATACCACTACATATAAGTCTAACAATAGCTGTGTAGAGCGTCTTGATGGACAAGGATCATAGTCCCATTGAGCGTCCAGTTATTAATAACGTTAATATTACCATTCGTCAAGATCTGTGAATCACTTGTATAGGGTCAGCTAGTGGGAATGGCGAGAAATGGACAAGAGCAAAACATTAATTGGAAAGAGGTGGGAGAATGTATTTTTTTTTGGAAGTTGGTTGTAGAAAATATGTTTTGCCAATTATAATAAGATTTAAATTACAATGGGGAAGTAGAGGAAACTATACACGTTTTTTGTTTCGGCCCAAAAGAAACAATTGCTGACGTTAAAAATGAAAGTTGGCTCTTTGTTTCCTCTGCAATGTGCGCTTTAGATTTTGATTGGATTCATGAAATACACGTACAATTCTCGTGTCCGATTTTTTCTGAACGACAACGACGCCCGAACGATGCCTACGATTCTGACATCCGATCCGATAGTCTGATCGTACGTGTAATTCATGTTCAAACAAATGTATGACGCGTAAGCCTTCAGATAGTCTGATCAGACTATCGGAACCGACCATCGGAGGCAAGTATCGGACGTGTATTTGGGCTCTTATAGTCATACAATTAATAGAGTTAATTAGTAGTAAACATTAAAAACTATCTATAATATGTCTAATTAACAAACATAAATAAGGACACGCTGCCATTTTTGCAATAATTAGTCTATGCGTTTCTACAATTTAATATGATAAAATATGCCAATCAAAACACGTTCAAATTATACTTAATCGTTTTATGTGAGAGAATTTTATAAAAGATGTCATATAATATTTCGTTAGCTTTTTATATCAAATTAATTTTTATCAAAAAGATTATGCGATTCGTCAATAAATGATTGCAAAAACAATTACATTTGTAATTGTTAAATTTGAAATCATTTAAATAAAAATTATTAGTTCTAAATTGGCGATTAATTGTTTTACATGCCAATCAAGGTTTCGTAATTATTTAAATGTCACTTTAATTATTGTTCGATGATTTAAATTTAATTTAATGCATTGACCAAAAACTTGTTTCGAATATTATTTTTGCACAAGCTGACGAATCAAATTTAGATAGAAAAGAACATTTACTTAACGTTGAAAGACAATTTCCGGTATTTGAGCACGCTTGGTGGTAGGATTTATATACGGTCCGCCTGGCTAGCTACCACCCTCACATTACGGCTAATATTTAACCGACTTCAAAAAGGAGGAGGTTCTCAATTCGTCTGAATGTTTTTTTTTTGTTTTTTTTTTGTGTGTTTGTTACGCGATATCTCCGCCAATTATGAATGGATTTGATGATTCCTTTTTTGTTTGGTAGCCCATACCTCAGAGGTGGTCCCATATAAATTTTATTGAAATTGGTTCAGCAATTTTTGAAAAAATCAACAAAAACAAAAAAAAAATACACAAATCGTATGTAGACGACGTTCTAGTTGTAGTGCTGGTCCGAGAATTTGTACACTATTGTAATTGTAATTTGTGGCACTAAAAAGTATAAAATAAAAAAACTTTAAAAAAGTAAAAACCGACTTAAAAAAAAACTAAACGGAGTAAAATAATTATCATTTAATAAAACTACCAGTTTCAGAAGTCGGTGTTCTACGCTGAAACAAATTGAATGCACTGAAAAAAAAGAAAAGTCCTGACTGACTGACTGACTCATCAACGCCCAGCCCAAACCCTTGGACCTAGAAACCTGAAATTTTGCACAGAGGTTCCCTTTATAATGTAGACAAGGAATAAGGAAGGATTTTTCGAAATTCAACCCATAAATGAGTTAAATAGGGGATGATAGTTTGTATGAAAAATCGTCACTTAACGGGTTCAAAATTTCACGAAAGCGAAGCTGCGGGCAAAAGCTAGTATTTTATAATTAGAACTTTGATAGTTGATGTGCTGTTGCGACACATTAGTCGTTAGATGACTGTTAATGAATCTGTTAAATTTTACCTTGCCGATAACCTTAACCGTTCATTTAGTGCAACTCAGCCTAAAACATTATAACATACATATCCACTTAAATACGCAAAATCACCCTGACAGGAGCCAATTCAAGCTATCATCACAACAACGCATTAGCTGCAGTCGTCCAGTAAAGCCACAGTTTAACCTTTAACATTACACCCATAAGCTGTCCGTCTGAATATTCCATGGTCCTTGTTATATTAGCAGAAATACTGTTGCAATATTACATGCCCTATGCCCTCCAGTAACATGATATGTCACTTACGCTGACGACTGATTAAAATTAACCCGCGCATGGATGTATTTATGCAGTAAATGATAAAGCAGTTTATTGATGATGTCATTGCAGTTTAATGAACAAGCTCGTGTAAAGTTTTATGTCAGTGATGGATTAAGGAAATGGTAGCTACTGGCTACTTCCTTATTTGGTGGTAATAGTACGTATTTGTACTTGAAATGTTACTATTGTTGATTAAGTATTGATAAACGACTCTCATTTGTGAGGCATTATTATAATCAGTCCATTACTGTCCCACTACCAGGCTCCGGCCTCTTCTCATAGTGAGAAGGGTTTAAGTCTGAGTCTACCACACTGGCCTGGTGAGGGCTGGCGACCTACAGACACCTTCGAGAACTTTATGAAGCTCTCTCAGGTGTGCAGAATTCCTCACGATGTTTTACTTCACCGTTAATGCAAGTGATAATCAAATTCTGGACCACAAATGAATTAAAAAGTCCAAGGTGCGGAACGATTGAGACCCTTCTGCATGGATAGCAATCTTTCAAACGTTAGGCTATCATTTTGAAAAGAGCGATGAAGATTTTTTTAAAGTGGTTATTTGTTTGAAATTCTACTCCATGGCACCTTTTGGAAGTCAACTACCAGACCGCCATGTTGAGAGTTGTTTATTAACATGGGCCAAGTGTAGTACATGTATTTTCGTCTTGTATTTTCTTATTTAAGACATTATAGGTAGCACTTTAACACATTTCTAAATAATATCTTTTCAATTTATTTTTAAATCTGTTTTTATTAGTTTAGTACTCCCTTTCCGACTAACCTTGTATATGGATATATTTTTTTAGTTTTTTATGTAATAGTTTGGCCAGCAAGCCGACGGCCCACCGGTGCGCGGTGGTGAGTGGTTATGCTGATGCGTTGCCAGCCTTAGCGACAAACTTGGAAAGTCTCATGTGCCTGTAATTTCACCAGCACCCATACCCTTCAAACCGGAACACAGCAATGCTGCTTAGCAACAGAAATTGACATAGAAGTAGTACTTCCCCGGACTCACACTTTCAAAAGGAGCTCTACTACTCTTAAAATGGTACTTACTAAACAGATTAAGACCCAATTTCACCAACTACTTAATGTATTGTTAAATTAATTGAGCTGTAATTGTTATGGCAACGGATTGTTTGCTGTCACGAGAGAAAATAATGTTGTTATTAATTTGCATAAATAAACGATACAAATATCTTTCGTTAACAGCTAGTGGCTAACGTTCTTCTCATAGTTTTTTTTTCATTATTTACGCAAATTAATAGCAACATTATTTTCTGTTATGACAGCAAACAATCCGTTGCCATTACAATTACAGCTTAATGCCAATAATTACCGATGTTTGTTAAACTTGTTTGTTGGTGAAATTGGGTCTAAGGATCAAAGCATGAACAAAAATACTGAACATCCATTAAATCTCAAAAATTCAGTGAAAGCAAAAGCTGAAACTGTTATTAAATATATTAAGCTGTCATCAATATAAGCAGTATTTTTTGCAATCTTTTTTGTAATCTACCATACGTACCGACTTATTATTTTTTTGATTTTAATGAATGCAACAAAAAAAAAAAACGTAAGAATTTTTGTGCAAAATTTCAAGAGTCACGTTTCACCATGCAATGATGAGATCAAAAACTCTTTTGCATTATTCTACTTGGTACATTATCATTTGAACCGGTATTCCAACAATTTTAATACAAAAAGATAAAAAAAGGTAACAGTTTTCGAATGTTTCGTGGAAAAAGGAGAAATCTTTTGTGATTTGAGTGAGGCGTTCAATGAATGGCATAAAGAAGTGAAATCAATGAGGGAGTGAGTGAGCGGATCTCTTATTAGCTAATATAGTGCAGCACGCGATGCGCCTGAGCAGCTTGGTTGGTGTGTTCCGCTTGGATCTCGAGATGTATTTTTGACATTATTTTTTTAGTAAAAAAATGTATTTATTTGTTAATTTATTTATAATATTTAAGTATTAACAACGTATAGCATGCTTATGTCTTTTAACGAAAATAGCTTATGACATGGCCGTCGCAAATGACCCCAATTATTTCGATGTTTTTTTTTACCCGTTAGGGAAACAGATGTGCTTGGATGTTTTTTTTCGGTCCAATTTCTTCTTTATTTGATTGCAAATGCAAACGATTTTCGCATTATTCAACAATTTATAATATTATTACAAGTAAATCATTAACTTGTATCACTATTGACTAATCTCTTCAAACCTCTTTAGAACCCACTTTATCGTACACTGCAAGTTCTAACTTTTTTTTAACCCTGTCAGTCTCAAGTGGAGTACACCTATGGTTCATGTGTATCGTGGGAACGAGATGCATTACCGCCGTAACCGGAGAGGGCCCTAACTCCTAACCTATTTTATGTATAAGGCCATCCTCACCTCACGAGCACTTTCCGTATTTTAGCGAAAATTCCGTGAGCTCTGAACAAAGGAGCCCAATTTATATGAACACACGAATTGGAATGCTGTTAGCTCTGAATTATTGGCTTCAAACGTGGAATAAAGTAGGCTGAAACGGAATCCACATAGATATCATTATAATAAGGGAGCTAGTTATATATTTGTGTTGAGATTGTTCCAATCTCTGGTGAAGAAAATTATTATGCTTTCTTTGAATAAAATAATAATATAATTTAAATATTTCATCAATACTTATTTAAATAGCGGATACGTGTCAATGTCAACCTACATTTCTACATTTAGATTTTTTTTTTTGAATGTTCATTTGCTTATTTAATTTGTTCTTTAATTTTTTGTGGGACGTTTCATTTTTTAAATTATTTAATTTAATTGCAGCTATGTTGTACTATTTCATTTTATTAAGTTTCATCTTAAGTTTAAATACAAGCAAATACAATATTTAGTTTTAATTCCGCTAAACTAAAACTAAATATTGTATTTGTATGTCATGGATTTCCGCAAAGTAACGCCTAATTCCGTAATTTATCTTAAGTTTAAACTTAATTTTAATACTGTTTGAGTTTTAATTTTGGAAGATGTGTTCATCTCTAACTGAAAAAGCAGAGTGCCAGAGACTTAATAATTATGCATACCTAATAAAATCAATTATAAAGTGTATTTTTCGTTGGAGATCCCAATAAAGTAAAATTCATAATTACCTAATAATTAAATGTGGCTCATATGAGTAACTCGTCTGATCACTAAAATAGTAACAAATTATCTTATGTAAGTTTCATGTTATAAGCTGATATGTAGCAAACTTTAAACAGTGTTTACCAACTTTTGCGACTTCAAACACTTAAGCACAGTTTAGTTTGCATGCTAACAGACAAAACGGTTTTCCATTTACAACTCAGTCCGGTCAGGTAATTTACTTTCTACAAAAATTTTCACTTGAATTTTCAAAATAAGTGACCGCAACTGCTTTCGGTGTTGTGTAAGTATAATTTCCTGTGAAAACTTAGCCTGTTTTCCCACGCTGCGAGCCGTTACAAAGGCAGCTAATAATTTAGACAATTTTCCAATATCAGGCCTGGCACGGTCCAAGTGAAGGGCGGAAGATTCGCTTTGATTTTAGGAAAAAAAAAGGAAAAAAAATGTTTTCTTTGTTTTTCATTTTACTTGCACTGTAGTAGTATTTTTATAAATGTTTTAAATTCATATTACAAAAAGTATTTTTATAATACAAACAAACAGGTAAAATCACTACATAGTGTAAAAAAAAGTCCGTCCTTATGTATGCTTAGATCTTTAAAACTACGCAACGGATTTTGATGCGGTTTTTTTTTAATAGATAGAGTGATTCAAGAGAAAGGTTTAAATGTATAAATTGCACCTGTGCGAAGCCAGGGCGGGTCGCTAGTGTAAAATGTAAATGTAAAAATATTGTACAAAAATAAAAATAAGATACAAAAAGTTTGTTTCTCTTTAATTAATTGTCCGTAAAGAACGGAGGACATAGACGAAGGGTATTTTTCTGGGTTTTACTCAAAATCTTCTAAATTCCCAAAATATCCAAATTAAATTCTAAACATCAAAAAAAAATGGAAACTTTATCGACATCGTAACATTTCTTTGAAAGAAATAAACCGCTCTCCGTCTCTACGTTACACCAACCACTAAGGGTAGTCCATAGAAACCGCAACAGCGTATCGGTGGTACAGTACACGCCACTCGCATTACCTCGTAAGGACCATACCTCTATCTCATTCGTTCGCCCTATAAATTCTAATACCATGTTAGTGCATAGAAAGCTTTATTACTACTGCATGTTTATGTTATCCTGGTACTATTTTCATAGATTTATTGAATGTGTATGTTTATTTCGTTTGTTTTCTTTGTTATTTGACAAATTGAATGGATTATTTAAATGTGCCGGCGCGTCGAGAGAATTGGCTTGACGACGCCAAACTTAATTGATTCCTGGACGAATGACATCTACCAGATGACAGCGGTCAATGTCGACTTGACGTAACACCGAGGACTGGGGAGGCGGCCCACAAAAAGCTAGACAGATAACGTCAGAGCTATCGAGCAAAACCCCGGTGTTGATTTTAATGGTGATCATTATTAAGATAACTGAAGTGATTGGGATTGGATGCATGTGCGCTCGCGCCCCACGTACTCGGTGGAACGTCGTCTATCTTTGTGCATCATTTTATTTGTGTTTGTCAAAGTATGACTTGTAATTGCTATCAAAGACTTTAATTTGCTTCTCCTCGCCCGCAAACCCACGCATAGTACGGTGGCTGCTTCTGATAAGGATAACCAAATGCCTTTAAATGCAATAAGTTCTTTACAATATGCAAGGTTAAGCTCCGCTTGCCGCGGTCAGTTCATGAATGAGTGACCGTTCGTTACATATCGAGATCACTTTATGCATCGGAGAGCACGTTAAGCCGTCGGACATGGGTGTCATACGAATACCTTGGCAGTCGTTACGGGTAGTCAAAAGCCCGAAAGACTGACTTTTTTTTTTTTTCTATAACCTGCTGTAGTTCGTCCTTGGGACGGTTTCTACGTAACCGGGCAGTTATTGGCGAGACCTGTAGGGTCTCCAGCCAATGGGGGGAAGTAAAATACTTAACCTAAGCTAACTACTTGTACTACACTAACATCATGACTACCTGCAACAACAGCACTAAGGGCGACCCCTAGTGGGACTCGGACCTCGGCTTAGGGCGTTGCTGGCGGGGACTTAGGGGGGGGAGACAGCTTGATGAGGGCTGAATTATCGGTGTGACTGCGGAGTCTGAAGAGACGACCGGCTCTACGACGGGAGAGCTCGGTGGATCGTGACCGGAGGCCGAAAGTCTGACAATCGGTCTAACCTTAATATATCGGCATTGCTCAGTACCTGGGTTGCGGAGGTCTGATGGCAGTCGCTCCGTGTAAAGTATTGGTATGCAGCCGCATCTACGGTGCGAGCACGGATCTTTTTATCGAGTCGATTCGAGAAATTTATATATTCTAAACGTCAAATTTGACATAAGTATAGATAAAACGACAACTGCTGTCATGTTATCAAAGTCAAAGCATCTACTTCAATTAGACCTGTGGCGGCATCTATCTCGCCATATGCGAACTAGCGAACTATCCTACATCGCGCAATCAAGATTTAACACGCAGAGAGTATATATACAACCTCCCAACATCAACTGTTGGGCAGTAGCCCGCCAGGCACAAGACTCCGCCCGGTTGGAGGATCCTCCCTTTGGTTGGAAGAACACCACACCAAGTTTCTCCACATTGTTGACCCCGACGTGATCGTCACAGACAGTGTTTCCACACTGGTGACGTCACACACAACCTTCGCAGCCTCGGCAGCCACATCATCACTCCCTCAGCAGCTCAGCATTCAATCGAACAGCAAGCAGCGAGTCTCACAACGGGTGATGTGACCACTAGCTTGCAGCGAACGCGCAAGCCTGGTCACGACCCTCAGCCCACTCCAGCATCATGGCGCATCATACTGCACTTCGGCCGGTCAACTAGCAGAGGCACTTCTCTCCTGGTCGACGCAGTCCACAGCCACCAACCACTCACAGTTGTTGGAGGAACACCACACCTGGTTTCTCCACAGACCATTTACAGGCACTTTTAATATCTTATGTTGACGTTTAGAATAGATAATAATATGTTTCTCGAATCGACTCGATAAAAAGATCCGTGCTCGCACCGCTGATTAGACTGGAAGCTGACCCCAACATAGTTAGGAAAAGGCTAAGCAGAACTTATCTGGACGGAAAGCCAACACAGTGCACCTGTGTTTATTTTTTGGTATTTAACGGACCACTACACTAGCAAAGTTGACGCACTTTACTGGTTGAATCTTCACTGCCACGACAACAATTTACTTCAACGATGAACAACTTACATTGACATAACTTAGGCTGGTATTCCACTTATCAAATATCTTTGTCCAATATCGATGTCCAATATTTGATCAAATTTCTTTGAGGGATGCCCATTCCACTTGTCCAATAACTTTGTCCAAGATTTTGCGTAGTCTGAGAAAATGGAGGAACGTGGAGCGTCTTTATGTGCTGCTATTATCATTAGATGATTATTAAAAAAGAAAACGCAAAACAAAAAAAAAAGCTTTGGGTGAAGCCATGAATCGAAAAGCGAAGAGAAAAAAGCATTCAAGATAATTTACTTAAAGAATTACAAGTCGAGAACAAACATTCATATAGGCGTTTTTTACGTATAAATGAGTTAACATTCAATTACATTGATTTAGAAAGTATTTGTCCACGAAATCTTAGTTGCAGCCATTTTGATTTAAATTTCATTATTCTTTGATCAAATATCGTTGTTGCTGGTACATTTGATGAAGTCGTCCAATTATTTATTTGATCAAATGTACATTCGACAAAGATATTTGATAAGAGGAATACCAGCCATAGATTCACACATCATTGATTCACAATCTACATGCCAAAGCCTGTCAAATAGCCAGAATTGGCAGTCACACGTCTATAACAAGTTTATAACAGTACTAAGTCCACTCATAATAGTCCTTGCCAAGAAATCTCTAAGCCCTCAAGGGCTTACAGCAATTTGCCGTCATATCGCAAGCCACACACACATGCACAAACACGTATTACATGTGCTTTGTGGCATTTGAAGGGCATAGGTTAAGTATGTGTGAGTAAGGTCCTTAGTCCAGTTATGTATAGGGTTAAATATGGTTCTAACTAGAGATTAGGGTCAAAGATGTATTCAAAGGTATTATTTCGGTATAGAAATGCCATTCGTAGTCAGAAATCGATCTCGGATTTAATAAACACCAGCCTTTGTGTGCCTTTGTTTGTTTGTATGTGTGTGTGTGTGTGTCTGTGCCTAGGAGAGTACGTTAAATAGTCGGTCTTGATGAATACCTATGACAGTCGCTACGGTAGGCAGAAGCCCGAAAGTCTGACAACCGGCCTAACCTTAGGATATCGGCATTGCCCAGTAACTGGGTTGCGGAGGTCTGATGGCAGTCGCTTCATATAAAATACTGGTAGTTAGCCGATTCTGGTTAGACTGAAAGCTGGCCCGAACATAGTTGGGAAAAGGATAAGCAGAGAGAGCTTTTGTATGTGACATGGTTTCAGATCGAATAACCAGATCGATCTATTAGCTAAAGATTACACCTAAGTAAAGGGTAGGAAATGCTATGGCAAATACGAATAAGAATCTCTATAATAAGGATTTTGTTATATGAATCCACCCATCCAACCACCTTTCCGTGGGTGAATTAAGAATTTTATAGAACAGAAAATTCCTACGGGATTTACAATGGACATCATGCGAAAGCCACAGTTATACTTGCGAGAGGAATGCATCACGAATGAGTGAAAGAATATACTATCAGAAGCATTGTAAGGGATTTACGAAAGAGGTGGTGTTTATTTTTTTTTTCCATTGTATTGTAGTATGTTCTATTCCTCTTCTTTTTTCTATCTTTAATTACTGTAACTGGTATAAGGGCGTATACATAAAGGAAGCAGGTAACCAGCGCCGACCTACCAGCGCTTATCGGTACTGGTCCGTGCAGGTAACCGCTACATAAAGGAAGCGGGTAGAAGCAGAGGCTGGCATTTTTTAACAAAAAGACGCCTTGTTCCAAATACTAATTTGCGCAAATACAGCAACAAATGACGGCTTACCAGCGCTGATCGGAGCAGCTCGGAACTTGTCGGCGAAGTTCGGAGCTTGTCGGCGCTAGTTCGGCACACAGTATAGAGACTATCTGCGCCGACTAACTGCGCGGACCAGCACCGACAAGCGCTGGCAGATCGGCGCCGGCAACCTGCTTTCTACGTGTATACGCACTACTACAGTTTTAATTAAAATAAATAAATACCACAAGCCCTCCGTTCTTCGTCCTAGAGGCACTTTCAACACCGAAATAAATTCTAATCAATAATATCACAACTTTAGGACATAATTTAGGGACTTTGCAACTTGTAAAGTATAACACCCACAGTTTAGTCTAAGTTGTGCCTAAGGGCTTAATATTTGCTCAAATGGTGGCCATAAATAAAATTACAGTTCTCAGTTACTCTAACTATGTACTTCTATTACAATTAGTTCCGCTTAGTTTTATTTAAAGGTTAAGTTATGTTTGAGTAACATTTCTTGATGCATTGGCTATTTCAGTCAAATGTGAGAACTGAGGTTTAATTTCTAAGCTAAAAAGTATTAGTAAAACGTACGAAAAGGAAAAAAAATACACAGTTACTCGTACATATCTTAAGATTCATGTAGCAATGAATATTTTGTTTTTGAAGATACAATACAAATGTATGTATACAAACACGTCAAATTCATTGGAGTATGATATCTATTGGATGAACTTTTTTTTATATTTTTTATGTGATACTAGCGACCCGCCCCAACTTCGCACGTGTACGTTTTATAGCTTAAAACCTTCCTCTTGAATCACTCTATCTATTAAAAAAACAGCATCAAAATCCATTGCGTAGTTTTAAAGATCTAAGCATATATAGGAACAGACAGACAGCGGGTAGCGACTTTGTTTTATACTATGTAGTGATAAAATAACTTACAATTGATGGCTAACAGTAGAAGTAACAAAAACAATGTCAAAGATGACGATAATACAACATAAAAATCCGTCTATTTAACTCCTTGTATCGTATCAAAATTTTACGCCAATGGCGGGCGTTTTTAGGTACTGTCTATGATTTGACGTGCAAACAGCACTAAATTGATTTATAGTAGTCTAATTTGAATAAATGGCACTGTCCAGCCTGTAACTTTTCACCAGATAAGGTAAATGTGGCTTACAATGAAATAATTTATGTGTTCAATAATCTTGTCATTATCACTATTGATATGAGGTGAAATGCAAATCTTAGCTATTAAAAAATTCAGACACCTAATCAGCTTAATGAATAGTTAACGATACGTTGTTGAAATACACCCTTATTTTGATTTAAATTCTGTATCGAGACGTTTGTCTCGGAATTCTCTAAAACACACATTCAAGACATAATATGCACAACTGCACATTACGGACATATGCACATTTCTCGAGTGTGTTCTAAGCTCGCTCGCGTCAGGGCAAGCGGCGAGGTCTCTGACACGATAAGCAGTGGCGTGCCTTCCATACAAGCCGAAAAGCCCGGCTTAATATCAGGAATGCGAGAATAATAAAAAAAAAAACAAAAAAAAACTCCTGTAAAGTAGTATTGAATCATCATGTCTCATAACATAACAACTGATACCTACTGTAATAAATAAAATGTTTAAACTCCGCGCGCAATACAGCGAGCCTCCGTGACCTCCGTGTGTTGCTAAGTTGCCAGGTTTACATAAACAAAATTTTTCGCGTCGCGCCTCGGCCGGCCTACGTAACGTTGCCAAACCGCCTGCAAGATCTTGCATTACGGTCGCACGCGCTGGCTTCTTACGCGGCTTAAGTCTTCTGTCACTTTTCCTTCAATCTCATTCATAAATTGCATAGAGATATATAAGTAAATATACATAAGTGCACATAATTTGTTCGCAAAAATAAGCCGGGCTTATGACTCTGTTAGTTTAACGAAATTGAACATTACGGTAGTGTGTTTAGAAGTGCAATTTGTGTGGCATGCGTGTTTAGGCACATAGATGCCGCGATGTTTGTATTTCGATAGAAATGATACAATTTCAAATTAGTTCACATTTTGTTTTGAGCGATATTGGAGCATTTTTTTGACGCGATATATATTTTTTCAGTTTCTGTGATTTAAAGTATTGTGTAACTTTTATTCGTTTGTTTTAACGTTTGTGATTAAGTTTCTTTGTGATTTGCCTTTCTTTTTATGATGAATTCGGAAATAATTGTTCCTTGTGTGAAGTTGTGTGTGATGGATTGAAGTGTGTGCAATCGTTACTCGGGAAGGTAAATACTTTGAATTTTGCAGACAAATACCGTTTTATTACTTCACCTGAACCTAGTCCTGATTTGAGTAGGTATTTCTAGTAAATCAAAGTCACAAATTCACAATAGGCATTTTCATAGATCGGCTTACAAAACTCTTTGGATTGTATGTACTTGTATTGTGTTGGTTGCTCTCATTTAAAGAAATTATTCTGTAACACCAGTTGCATATTTTTCTCTAATGATACGAACGCCTGGAATACATCAGGTCACGATGATTTGAATAACTTATCTGTGGCCAGGATTAATTGCTCTAAACAAATAGAACGAAACAACAAACGGCTTTTATCAAAGCTACCGAATGATAGATATGTCCGTAAATCTATCTAGTGATACCATGCCATCAGTGTGCTTTGTTGTTTGTCATCAGCAGAAGTAAAGAAGCGAAGAATGAAGAGTTAACACGGCTGTTTACATCGAAAGTAATTATAAATTGTTTTTAAACTTTTGCGATTTGTGCACATCATAAAAATATAGATCGGGTCTATTATAAATTAACAATATTTTTTTCAACATTATAAACATTGCGTAATTATACTCATCAATTATTTCTGAGCCATCTATTGGCGGCGACGGGCGATTGTGTCATTTTTCCCGTCGAACTCGAAGCGCGCAAAAAAGCACCTGTAATGCTCATAGATGGCTCTTAAACCAAAATGTATGTGATTTTGCAAAATCACACAATTGTATTAATTGCACTCTATTTATTATTAGGGTGAAAATAATAGTTGTGTGATTTCGCAAAATAACGAATTTTGACAAATTTTACAGGGTTTTTTTTTCTAAAAATCTATCGGGCTTGCCCTAACTTTGAACCCTAGGCACGCCACTGACGATAAGTGGACATTTTACAAACTATTACAAAGCCTGTACAGAACATTATATTAAGCTGGTCACGCTCCAGTTATGGCGGGAAAGTTGAACGCATATTAAGTTACACTGTAATTAGTGTTTTTCGGAAATTGAAAAGTTTTAATCGGTTTTGTTGTCAATCGGTTTTGTTGTCAATTTCGCAGGGGATTATCGTTTCTCTTCGCTACTGAAAAGCATTACGTAGCTGTATTGTAATGTGTAGGTAAGTATTCTAGCCGCCTTTCGGCAACCTTTATAAGTTAATGTACCTTAACAAAAACCTGTCTAGAAAAACTAACCAAGCATAACAAAAATCAAACATAATTTACCCAGTATCTTCATGAATATCATCATTATATTTTGTATTAGTTTAGTTTATTAGCGGCTTTTTTTTAATGTCGCATCGTTATTCTGAGTCAAGTGCATTTTTTGGCCTCGTGCAGGTTGTTTAAATTTGTATCTTTTTTTGATAGATATTTGTTGTACTTCTGTAATTGCCTGTGCGAGCTTATTTTTTTTTTCCTTTCTTTGTTATTTTTATTGTTTTCTAGGTACATAACACGGAATCATATCCACTACAACAAATTGAAAAATAACATTCTCATCTTTCGATATCCAGCAAGGCGTCTATTGTTATTATTAACTTTCTCAACACTGAATCATTAAACCTTAGCATTAAATAAAGGAATTGTAAGGGCCGATTTTTCAATAGTCAGATAACTTTTATCTGCGGTTAATTTTGACGTTTTGACAGCTTTTATAAAGAAGATTTGTCAAACTGCCGTACTTATTCCTCAGATAAAATAACTGGTAGTCGAAAAAAATCGGCCTTAAAAAAAACTATTTTCCTACAGAATTCAGAAAGAGATTGTAGAAAAAGGTTTAATTAGCAAATAACATGGGTGACATAGTTTGGGTCAGGCAGGTGACAAGTAGACACTCAACACGTGGCTCGCTGTACTCCGTGTTATAATTAGCGACCGAGGCGCGTACTAATGAGAGCACTATTGTCCGCAGTCGACGACCTAGCACTTGACGGGAAGATGGCTAAAGAAACTATAGTGAGTTTTGCGAACAATAATATTTTATTTTACTTTAATTGAGTTTAGGAACGCATAGACCATGTCCAAGACAGATTTGGGTTGGATTTCTTTGATTTTCCTAAATCATTAACACTTTTTGTACGTTAAAAGTGACGTCGTTATCGAGTAGTTTTAGTTATGCGCTCTTCCATTTCTATGGAATTAACTTCATTGTCTGTCTATCTTTTGTGGAATCAACCACATTTAATCCAACAAAAATTGCCAAATTTCGCCCCTGCTAAAAATATGTAGCTACCTACTCATGGTCAGCTATAACATCAATACACAAAACAGGTATAAATTCAATCTCCTTCTAATCGTAATGGCACAATTACATTTCGTTGATTGCTCAAATTCGGGTATCCAAATTACTTTGGATTCGGGCAATACTACGTGTAATTGTGCTTTTATTCTAATTTACAACTGACAGATCGAACAGATTAAAATTAACTGTCACCACAACTCTTTAAAAATACAAAACTATGCTCATTTCTCTACAAAACGTTACCATGCAAAGAATAACAAGTATTTTAAATAAAAAAAACATGCATACTATAGCTTTTTTACGGTTTTTGATGATGTCGTATACGTTTTTTTGATAGCAGTCTCTATGCCGACCGATTCAAACCGCTATGTCAGAATTCATCTTACGTTAAACAGAGTGTAGTATATGAAATATCCTTTTCTTGCTAAAAAGTATGTACACAAACATGTAGCTATAATATGTACAAACAAAATTAAATTCAATCTCCTTCTAATCAACATTGATCCATAAAGTATCCTGGCTCATTATTCTCAGTTACAACTGGCAGATCGCTGGCTTTTAATCGAAGATTAAAATATCTGTCACCATAATTAAAAACCACAATCATATTCTACATTCATGTCTTACGAAGTTTGTACACAAATATGCAACTATAATATATACAAACAAAATTAAATTCAATCTCCTTCTAATCAACGTTGATCCATAAAGTATCCTGGCTCATTAATCTCAGTTACAACTGACAGATCGCTGGCTTTTAATCGAATAAAATTATTTTTTAGCATAATTAAAAACCACAATCATATTCTACATTCTTGTCTTACGAAGTTTGTACACAAATATGCAACTATAATATGTACAAACAAAATTAAATTCAATCTCCTTCTAATCAACGTTGATCCATAAAGTATCCTGGCTCATTATTCTCAGTTACAACTGACAGATCGCTGGCTTTTAATCGAAGATTAAAATTATCTGTCAGCTAATGAACAGTGCGCGGCGCCGGCCGGGTTATTTAGCGCCCTCTAGCGAACATCGGCAATTGGATTATAATTGTTTTTCACGCCTATTTCGCGTTATTGAAATAAATCTTTTGTTTAATATTTATTATTGTTTATTTTCGTGTGTTGATTGGTATGCCTGTTTTGCATATCGGATTTGGTTTTGATTGTTTTAAGATTGTTCAAAATCTAGGTTTGTTCATCAGTGATTGAGCTGAGTTGACTAATTTGATTGATTGCAAGAATAAATGTAAAAGGCAGAATTTCAATGAAGACAGCGAATATCGTGGCATTCTAAACAATAAAAAGTCATCTGACTAAAAAAAACGATAACTATAAATATAAGAATAGCATAATTAGATGTTCCTTATATCAATTCTAATCAATTTTTGGTAAGAATCAGATACATCCTAGTTTTGCTTGGCCTTTAGCGTGATAGATAAGCGTAAAAATAAAGTACGAGTATACAACTATACCCATTTCAACGTAAGGTGAATCTTTTTTTGTATTATAACTTTCGTGAGACAAATTCATACGCGAGTTCGTCTCGCGACCTCGCCGCGTGTTCAGTTCATGATTAAGGGCTCCGTTTGGGTCCGAAACTAGTCGGGCAATCCCGAAAAATGCACGTGAGTAAACCGTAAATAATCACAAGTAAGGTGAATCCTGAGGTTTTCAACAAAACATTACCATACAAAGAATATGAAACACTTGAAAAAAATGATACTATAGTATTTTACGGTTTTTAATGATGTCGTTTACGTTTTTTCGATAGCAGTCTCCTTACGGCTACAATTTACGAAATTACCGCTATGTCAGGAGTCAGAACTCATCTTTCCTTTAACAGAGTATAATTATAATTAGAATAGCTTAATTGTTGTTGTAATTTATTCCGTTTATTTATGTTTTCTTATAAATTTAATATAGCCATTGACACTAAATTAAATAACACTAAATTGCTTAAATCAATTAGAAACAGTTTCGGGTAAGAATCAAATAGATCCTAGTTTTACTTAGCCGTTAGCCTAAAAAACGTTACAATTAAAGTACCTATACAACTAGATTACTTACATAAATATTTTGATTAAATATGTCACTTAAGTTACCACCTTAACAATACATGCAAAATCTTCCCACACCTTGAACGTAAGCCTCAAATAGTCAATGAACTGATTCGTAAGCCCGATCATAATCATTGAGCCAAGTACGCATGCGTAGAACTAAGCTCCTTTTGTGTAGACTCAGCCTTGGATCGCTGATGAGCAGGAAGCAAGGTCGATACACACTGGGAAGTAATTAAGGACAATAGTTCCTAAATGAGCAAAGAAATTATGTCACAAATGAAGCTTAGATGTGATATTTTAACGTTAAATATCATTAAATGATAGTTGACAGAATACAGTATATTTTAAAATTTTAGATAATTTTTAGAGCACTTTGATCATGCAGACTCCGTTGTCCATCTGTCACCAGGCTCTCATGAATCGTGATAGTTAGACAGTTGAAATTTTCACAGATGATGTATTTCTGTTGCCGCTATAACAACAAATATTAAAAACGGAATAGATAATGGTAAGAAACCCTTCGTGCGCGAGTCCGACTCGTACTTGGCCGGTTTTATTTTAATTCTTTGACTTTGTTTCGTTTCGAAGTTACACCTGGGGGGTTACCATGATCTGTTAGAGCAGGAATGTTCTAATATTATTACGAGAGTGGGAAAGTGACAGCGCTAGACAGCTCTCTAGCGCCATCTCTTACCCACTCTCGTAATAATATTAAAACATTCCTGCTATAACAGATCATGGTAACCCCCCTGATGGTAAGCGCAGATTGTTTGGTCTTAGTTTGTCTGCTCTTTAGTTTGTGGTAGTTGGACAAAGTAAAGCTGTAATTTGAGTTATGAAGGCAATGAAAGTGAAATTACTATCGATATTCTTGTTAATAACAGGCTTTTGAGAATATATATTACTGAATAGGGCGATGACGACACGTCGGTAGATTTAGTAGAATTAAGATTTAGTGTCTAGTGTATCGGTGTTTTAGTATTGTTTGGAATGAGTTGATTTAGTAGTGAATTTGTTTCCGCGTTGTGCTTAAATGTGTTATTTAAACTATTGGCACTGTTTATGAGTTTAATTTTAATTTAACTTTTGGAATAATGTAATGCTGGCGCCCACATACAGGACTTTGGCGAATGTTAATTGTTTTATAAGACAATTATTAACATAACATCATCACGCCTGTATTCCCCAAAGGGTTGGGCAGAGGTGTATAGTAAACCCTCATTTCGCCATTATGTTTAACTCCCATGTAATAGGGGGCGAGCCTATTGCCATCAACCGGGCAAAAATCCGGACTGCGGGCTGCTATCGAAAAATTCCACACGGAAAAACCCAATAACACTTTGCCCGACCTGGAAATCAAACCATCGAGGTATTTTTTTGCTGAGCCCCTATAAGTTTGACCCAGAGCCTAGAAAGAAGAAGATACAGTTTCGAGGCTGAACTTATGGTTGCATATTAGAAAATCAAAACTTTCTCGAGCCAAAAGAACAATAAACGAAATAACAAAATTTAAATGACCAAATGTTTTATTTAGAAAAAAATTAAAATCCCAATGTATGTGACATCAAATGAACGACTGATCAAAAGTTGCTAGATATAATTTTAAATTATCAAATCATTCTTCAAGGCCTCTTCATTAGACAATTATTCGTCACCTACTTTCATTTTCACAATAAAAACTTAAGGGGAAGTTTGTAAGGTTGAGGTTTCAAAGCAGAGTCGACGGAGCCCCGCTGCGCGGGGCTCCTATTTCTGTCTGCAGGGTTTGAAGTAACCTAACACGAAGGGGATGACGGGGGCTTCGTTCGCTCGCTACGCTCGCTCACTCTAGCCCCCGTCATCCCCTTCGAACCTAACCTATCCGTGTCGGGGTGCCCCAAATTACCGAGCTATCCATTTGATAATTAATAATTTATCCAGTACTCCATTTTGACCTTTAAACGATTTGGTCAATAGTGTAATAAATAATTTAAACATTGATATTCCTGACTTTGGTCAGCTGAACTTTTGATCAAATGACCATCGTTATTTTAAACTTTGTTGATTTGTACGTTGTTCTTTTGAAATTTGCTCAGTAAAGTTTTGATTTTGTAATATGCAACCGAACTTATCAATGTTAAAAAATACTCAAAGTGACTTTAATATAATATCATTATTTTTCATTACCAAATCACAAACCACATACATACATGTAACCTTTAAAATTACGCACATAACAGTGCAAAAAACCATTTTATCCTTATAGATGGCGGATTACAGTCGACGAGTATATTAAATCATTTAACTGATTACCAGTTCATTGTGTTTGTCGCTATTGTGTCGAGCTATTAGAGAATAAGTTCGTACTACGTTATTTGGATAAGGCCGAGGTGCGTTTAAGAGCGACGCGGTAAAGGAGTGAGCAACCATTATTAATTGGAGAGGCAAGTGAAGAAAAATAATGAAAAGTGCTTAATTTTTGACCCAAAGGTTGACTGGTAGAGAATGCCAATGGCATTAAATCCGCCTTGTGTACCACCAATGTATATGAAATTTAAATAAATAACAAAGGAAGCGAATTAAATAAAATAACTATCGTATTGGCAGAAAGTTCTTTGACTAAAACTATTACACTGTTAATGGATATTTAAATATTAAAAAAAAAAAAAAAAACTTAGGGAATACTCAATATAAATGAGTGGTTGCTGATTTAATATCAGATACGTAGCAACATCTAGCTGTACACTTATTACCCTAACCCTGCTTCTACCTTATTACGATAGTCTGATAATTCAAAGAGAGTTGAGATAGTAAGCACTGCTACTTAATTAATACTAGAATTTCGCTAAAAAACATATGAATAAGACGAAATTATTAATCCATGAATGCCACGTTTTGTGTCATAGTGAAGCCTCGTATCCACTAGGCAACAATTGACGCGAAACATGTGACGCTCAACATGTTCGGCAACATTGCCAGATGACGCGGAACATGACGCTGAAAGAATTAGTACGCATGAGTTTGTTGCACGTTGTCGATCTTCGTGTTGCTACATGTTGAGAAACATGTTGAACAACATTTAGCGCGTCAGTTGTTGTCTAGTGGATACGAGGCTTTACCCTTTTTCAGTGTATTTTAAACATTTTTAGTTTTAAAAACTTTACAGCAAACAATGTTGTACCTAATGTTCTATAATCCGCTTCATCACTTAACATAAGGCACACTACATCAAATTTTTATATCCGCAACAATCTCATGGTTGGGAGACCAATCTGTCACCTATTATGAGTGTTGACTTGTAAAGGTCTATTTATACATTAAATTTTAACTGGCCCAGAAGACATCATTACGTTTATCGTGTCTCTCCACAATAGTGCAGTCTGTCTCGTTTATATTATTAAGGTCTTTGTTTAATTAATGCGTTATGTCTGCGAGCTAGATATTGTGAATAGTATGAATGCAGTTTTTAGTATTGGTATGACATGCTTCAGTTTTTAAATGTGACCTCGTCATTGCATACATACATTTAAACTTGTAACTCCCAAAGGGGTAAGCAAGGGTGTTTTTCTCCGGATGTCACCACTGCGTCGACTGCCCGGAAGACACGGCGCTGCACACGTTGTAGGAGTGCCGTGCGTGGGCGACGCAGCGCCGTGAACTAGTCGCGGTGATCGGTGGTGAACTCTCTCTTCCGGCCGTGGTTCTGTCCATCGTCGGGAGCGAGAGTGCGTGGGAAGCCGTCACCTCCTTTTGCGAGGTGGTGATGGCGACCAAGGAGGGAGCGGAGAGGGAGAGAGAGGCGACGGCCACTCTCCTTTCCCGCGCCATACGCACCGGGCGCCGCCAGAGAGCGCGCGACGAACTCCGGCCACCCTAGTGTGTGGCCTGCGGCGACGGGTTAGGGGACCCGTCGCCCGACCAGTAACAGGCCCGAGAAGGTGGCGTGCAATGTTCCGTGCGCGCCTCTCAGGAGGACGTGGGGCAAGGCCCCACAGAAGGAGAGGTCTGCCAGGGGCTGGTGGACCGAGGCCTGCCGGGGTTGCGGTGCATGCAGCTGCGAATCCCGTGACCCCAGCCAAGGGTCAGGAGAAGGAACACCGTGGGTTTTTAGCCGGTAAGAGTCCGGCATAACCCTTCGCCATCCCCGGACGAAGGGTATCCATGAGGATTTTCCCACGACAAAAAAAGGGGTGTTTTTCTACTACAGGAGGCTATACACCCACGTTTCACCTATCGGCGTCGTCTTAGAATGAAAACCTGCAATTTAGTCATTTTCATTTCATCACGACGTATAGGTACTATTATTATAAAAGAACCGCTCTAATGCGAAATTATTTTGTAGTCACTGAAATTTAGCCTTTGTTGGATATATAAAATTCGTAATAAATATAATTGACTAGCTTTTGCCCGCGACTTCGTCCACGTGAAAACCCACAGGAACCGTGTAATGACCAAATGCATTCCCGAGGTTTTCACGCTTAGGCGACCCTATGGTATTATGTCCTATGTAAAAGGAACTATAGGAGCCTATTTCCATTTTCCGGGCACAATTATGGTGCCAAGTCCTCGTCATGGTCCATTTAAATGATATTTAGTTTTAAAAGATCTAGCTGTCATCTACACTTGGGAGCAAAGAAATCGAGCCACTCCTTATTTCACGTGTCCTGGTTATTAGTTTTGGTTTCATGAATTATATAATTCAAAGTACAAAAAACTACCCTCATTGTAAAGGTTATCAAATAACCTTTTAGGCGATATATGTTTAGAATTGATCTGTTCCATAATACCAAAAATAATAACAATTATACCTACGTGAAAAATAGAAGTGGCTCGATTTATTTGCTCCCAAGTATACAACTTTATTTTTACTTTATGCGAAAACCGAGACACCCCAACAAGATTTTCATCAGAACTGCCTGAATATGTGTTTTTTTTTTAGTAAATCTCCAAGTTACACCTTAGTTTATGTCGCGTTAAGTTCGCTAAAAAAGTGTGAAATGCGTGAGATGTGCTATGCAGGAGTTGTCTAATACACGGAAACTGACCGAGCGGATCATTTCAAGCCTCAAGGTGTCTATTCCCGTCAATTGTTATGAGTAGAAACCTACTGAAACAAAATTGAAATTTATGAAAAAAAAAAAAACAAAAAAAAATTTGGTGTAAAAAATATGTCAATCGATTCTCCTAGTGATTCTGAACAAACTAGTTTCAGGTTTCGCATATACTAAAACTAACCTTGTATATGTTGGGTTTTATATTCATCTTCTAAATATACCTTGGTAGATATGGATCATAATTGGCTAGATCCGTTCCGGTTGAAGCAAATAAATAAATAGAACCACTGTTCGTCGATGTTATTAGGGTCACGTTTAGTGCTGGTTTAAGATAGCCATAGTTAAGATTTGGATCAATCCTTAGGATGAACCCAGACCTGCACAAATCGTAGCAAATAAAAATAATTGAATGATGGCTAAGTTGAAAATATTTTAATTTGCTTGCACCACATCACCTTACATTGCGTTTGAAATAAAATGTGAAGATTTGATAACTGTCAAGATTTTTTCACATTTACGATTATTATATTTACGATTTCTGACATCTCTAGTATTATTCTACCTATAGAAAAATATATTTTATCTGTAAACAAAATTAACTTTAAGCCGTTGTAGTTATTACATAATATTGTAATCGTTATTTAATGCGGTTTTATTGCACGGCATTAATTTTAATATAGTGTTGTATTTCATAACAACAACTTCATAATTATTTAATAATTGCTCATAACAGTCTGGTCATAGTAGGCCAAACAATATTTATAAATCAGGGTTCCTCACATTAAAATAATTTAAATCTTCACTAAATTATCCTTTAATTAATTTGTCTTTGAATACGATTAATTAATCATCAGTCTAGGGAAAATAAATTCACATTTTATCGTTGATAATTAACCTCAAACAACTTACACAATTTATTTTAGCAAAAGAAAAGTTATGGTCAGTGAAAATTATGTGATGAATATTTTAACCGGTGTAGTACTGTAATTATAGACACAATAGATAAACAATGGCGGCCGTACCGTATTCGGTACACTTGGGCGAGGCATGTTAATATGCTGGCCACTAAAAGCTAGTACGCTGTTCACATTATTCATATACAGGGTGGAAAAAATCAATGGGCCCTGAAGGGAAACTACTTTAAATCCTTAAGATAGATTATTTCACCTGAAGGAAACATTCCTTTATTTTTAAAAAGAAACCAAACTGCATTCACAGATCTCTCGACAACCTTACCTAAACCGGGAATCGAACCATCTAAAAATTCAAAAAATTAAACACTCGCTATTTTATTCTACTAATCGGTAGGATTATTGTCAAATGGAACGTTCCATTTTTAAACTTTTCGTCAGAACGCCTCGTCTAAAGCCTGGCGTCGACTACAGCCGAAACGCGTCTAATCGAGTCGAGTCGCATTTGTTCCGTGTGAGGCGAAACGGTCAGTAATGGCAAGTCGTTAAAACATAAATTCGCGTGATAAGCGATGCGCGCGAGTTATGTAGTATAGGAGGCGAATTATTGCGGTTCTATTCGACTCGACTCGGCGAGCCTAGTGGACGCCAGCTTTAAGAGGGAAATGTGCATAGAATTATTATTACCAATTAAACGATTTTCTTATCTAAGTCTTCGACAAGGTACTTAGAGATAAATTAGCAAGCTTGTTTTCATTCATAGAATGTCTATAAAGATAAGAGTTAAAAAAAAGTGCATTTTACTTAATAAAAGTGAACAGTTCTAGTCTAGGTAAAGTTGATTAAAGCCCTTGTGTACTAAATATTACATTTAATGGATATCTTGTACGACAGACGAGTGTAAGACCTAATGTTTCTTGGAGAAATTTTATCTTTAACATTGACTGTATCGACTAGTGAAATAAAATAGCGAGTATTTTTTTTTTTTATTTTTAGCTGGTTCGATTCCCGGTTTATGTAAACTTGTCGAGAAATCTGTGAATGCAGTTTTGTTTCTTTTTAAAAATAAAGGAATGTTTCCTTCAGGTAAAATAATCTATCTTAAGGATTTAAAGTGGTTTCCCTTCAGGGCCCATTGATTTTTTCCACCCTGTATATCAGCCGCTATCTTCTCCACTAATACGTGAGGGATGAATTAAGAATATAGTTACCCCCCATTGCTAGGCAAACGAGCCGTAAGAGGCTATGAACCTGGCACCATAATTGTCCCGAAAAATGGCAGTAGGCTCGCCACCTACATGAGACTTAATACAAGAGGTGAAATGTGGATGTCTTCGCCGCTGCGCTCTCTAGACAACTATCAAGCCAAAAGAAGAAGATAGTAATCAACATGTCCGCATATCATAAAAATATATATTTGTCCCGTGTGGGTACTTACATACGGGCTAGAATATAAAACTTCCTCACCACACGCCGGGAATAGATGAGCGTTGTAAGATTCACTAAAACCCAGCACGTTTGGTGGTAGGATCTATATGGTCCGCCTGGCTAGCTACCATCCTCACATTAAAGTCCGGACCAATTAGTTTTCTGTGTTCTAGCGTGTGTGTGAGAGAGCTAGAGTAGGTGAGTCCCACTACATCTTTTTAGGGTTCCGTACCCAAAGGCTAAAACGGGACCCTATTACTAAGACTCCGCTGTCCGTCCGTCTGTCACCAGGCTGTATCTCATGAACCGCGATAGTTAGACAGTTAAAATTTTCACAGATGATGTATTTCTGTTGCCGCTATAACAACAAATACTCAAAAACAGAATAGAATAAATATTTAAGGGGGCTCCCATACATCAAACGTGATTTTTTTGCCATTTTTATAGATAATGGTACGGCAGGCCGTTTTTTTTTCTTCTGCTAACTGTCCGAGACAAGGTCGTCCTACGGGACATGCGTGCTCTGTAATTTTTTAATTGAATTCGTGTGCTCTATCTTAGACCCTGACTGCGCTTACCATCAGGTGCTGCTAGGGTAAAAGGTAAAAAAAGAAAAAAAAAAAGTATTACGATATCCTAATCCATTACCAATTATAATTGCCTTACGAAACAGACTTTCGCAAAGTCTTCTAACTTTAAAAGCTAGTCAAAGTGACTGACAAGGCATTAGTGTAACTTCTCATGTTTTTTACACGAATGTAACTAGTATCTAGATCAGGCTAAAGGTTAGTCAGGTCGGTAATCGAGAGTAGCATGATAGGAGGAAATGAAAGTGCTAAATAGTAGGCTAAGTAAAATATTTCCGATTAGGTGTGTTAACACACTGAAATATTGCTTCAATTTAAAAATTATAAGTTATTTCGCTTATTTTATTATGGTTACTAGCAATGTGCGCATTTTATATCCATGAGGTATAACGGGCTGGTGGAGGAGCTCGTGGCTAAATAATTACAGCCGCATAGACCGATCTTCCGGGTTAAGCCACGCTTGCCGAGGTTGGTCTGTGGATGGGTGACCATTTACCATAGCGAGTTTCCTCCGTGCCTCGGAAAGCACGTAAAGCCGTTGGTCCCGGCTGTCATTTGTAAATCTTTAACAGTCGTTACTGTTGGTCAGAAGCCAGAAAGTCTGACAACCAGTCTTACCAAGAGTATCGTATTACCCAGTTACTGGGTTGTGGAGGTCTGATAGGTAGTCGCTCCATGTAAAATACTGATATTCAGCTGCATCCGGTTCGACTGGAAGCCGACCCCAACATAGTTGGGAAAAGGCTAGGCAGATGATGAGGTATAACGGGCTGGTGTCCGCAACTTCACGTCTAAGCGTGTATTTTGCGTGATTTATATCCATTAAACATACTGGCCAGTGGCGTAGCTAACATGGGTGTCACCCGGTGCGGAAATCAATGGTGTCACATGTCACCCTATGAATGAAAACTATTAATCGGATTTTTTTAAAGATTTTATTTTTTGAGCGATGCGAGCGATTTTTTGTCTGATGTTACCTTTTAAAGGGTCAAGTCAAAGTTTTTTATTTCAAATAGACCAGATTACAAGCACTTTTAAAACGTCAAAACTAGGTGCACGGTTCCAAAAGGTAGGTTCTATGAAGAAGAGCCGGCAAGAAACTCCATGAATACTCTTTTCAAAACAGTAGTTCATGATAATTTCATTACAGCAGTGCAAGGAATAGAATGAGAATAATGCAGGTTAATGTAAGAAATAAACTCACTTAAGAGTGACAAATAGAAAAATATGCCTTCTAGGATTGCCATAGCAGTTATGGGCTGACCAGTCCCGACAGACAGCACCCGTTCACGAGCATGACGCCCGACCGACCGCGCATGTAACTGCGAGTGTCATGTGTGTTTGTATCAATACTCTACCTACACCGGTTCCGAACGGAATGTTAATCAAAAGAAGGAAATAATGTTGTCCAGTTAATGCAATAAAGTTTTTTTAGAAATCTATATACTATTTTAGCGGTTATTTCATTTTATGGATTTTACACTGCGTCCGGTGTCACCTCCTGACGGGTGCCCCTAGCTACGCCACTGGTTATCTCTCCAATTACTTAAAAAAGCTCACACCACTAGTAGTAGGTTCATCTCCATATTTAAAGGGTGCAGTACTTGATCTTACAACCCCTAGATTGATAGTCAGAAGATTAGATTATGAAGTGGTTCCTATAACAAAATTAAAATACTCGTGTTCTCGGGTTTTCTTTTAGAGAACGTTTTGGTAAATTACAAAATAATCATAGCTTCTTTGAAAGTTCCTAAGTTTTAAAACACGCTAATAACCTCACCGCGTTACAATAATATTGTAACAGTTCATGCTGGCTTGCAAAAGCCAATTGAAAAAAATATATTAAGGACATTTAAAATTAATGCTTTTTTTCTCTTTCTAATTGCACATTCGGGTATTCGCGGCCGTATATTATTTGCGTATTACTCTTTGATGTGTCTGAGTGAGTAAGGCGCCAGTTGTAAATTTTCATCAATATCGTTACGTGGTATTTTCAAGTAAATCTAACATGATATTGCTGCAAATCAAGCACGAATTCTGTCTAAAACAAAGCTATTATTTATTTTAATTTTAATCATTATTATTTCTACATTTTAAATGCTCTAATTTAAACTCCTAACAGCCCCCAAGTGCAAAGTGCAGTATTATTAAATATGAATCGGTTCCGCATACAGAATCTGATTTAATAGTCACTGTTATTGGATCCTTATAATTTATGGCCATTTGCCTTCGTGGGAACGACTGGGTACTTAGAACGCTATCACACCGTACTGTAATGTTATCTGGACTTGTGTTTTAAATATTCGCGTATCTATCTTCGGTGCAAATGTATTATGAGCTATGGGATTAAATTTTGAAATTATATTTGTTTGAATAATGTTAGCTTAGTGTTATTGTTATTAAACATCGCGGATCTTTTTCTCATCTATCATGTTTTACGTAAAAAAAACCTAAATTATTAGTAGGCAAGATCAAGACTAGTTTGCAATATTTTTTGGGTTTTTTTTGGTTTTGTTTATAATGAATGTCACTCAGTCGCAATAATTTTTTTTGTTTATTGTTTTTCTTGGTCATGTTTGATTCTAGTCTCATAAGTAAACGCAGACAGGGTCTAAGGTGGAGCACACAAATCCAAGTAACAGACATATGGAGGGATTCACCTGTACCCCTCTGGCTCTCACATACACGCGACGGAATACAGTAAACTGTTTGACTTTAATGTGAGGGTGGTAGCTAGCCAGGCGGACCGTATAGATCCTACAACCAAGCGTGCCGAGTTTTGTGGAATCTTACAATACACGTCTATTGCCAGCGTGCGGTGAGGAAGTTTCATATTCTAGCATGTCCCCAAACGGGATAAAACTCTTAAATCTTTCTCCCTCCGTGAGACCCTCCGTGCCTCGGAGAACACGTTAAACCGTCGGGCCAGGGTATCATAAAAATACCTATGACAGTCGTTACTTGTAGTTGGAAGCCCGAAAATCTGACAATCAGTCTAACTTTAGGATATCGACATTGGGGTTACGGAGGTCTCTAAAATACTAGTATTCGGCCGCATCTGGTTAGACTGGAAGCTGACCCCAAACGTAGTTAGGAAATAGCTAGGAGGAAGGAGTTCTTGATCAGGAGGATGATAATTTTCAATCCTCCTTTAGTCATCTATGACATCCAAGGTAAGATACTTCGCAGAGGAACCAGTGCACACCGCTCATTAGTTATTTCATTATAAGCTAAATAAATCAAAGTCACTATCACTGCCAACGGTAACGGGTATTAGATAAAATGATAAATGAAATTGACGACGACGGTGTATTAGAATCCCGATCAGCATTAATTAGTGGTGTGATATCATTTAATTAGGTGCCACATGTATTCAAATAAACACTATTTACAGGGATGATTTTTTTAAATATTTTTTTAAATTTGTAAATCGATGTTAGGTTGTAGCTTTTTGTAAAATTTAATTCCTAATTGGCGCAGTAGATAAACGTTTATCTTCTAATGCCGGGACCACATTAACGCCTAACTCCATTAATTAACGCATTAAGTGATAGGAATACAAGGAATTTGTGCAAACTAATGCGTTCATTAATGGCGTTAGGCGTAAGTGTGGCCCGCATGTCACAGTATTTACAGTTTATTGTTTCAGTTCTGTTTCTGTCTTTTGTTTGTTTGAGCGTATAAGATTCGCGCCTGTAAAACGTAATAACGATTCATTGGAGACATTCTAATGTGAAACCATCGTTTTTTTAAATGCGACAATAATTTTCCTAATAATTTAAAGACTAAAATAAATTAATTTGATTTCGTTGCTGGACTAAATGCTAGATATAATAATTTGCTAATACAATTAACCTAAACATCACTCGTCAAATAAACTCAATTCAAACGAAACTTTTCCAACTTTAAAATTTACTAAAAAAAAACATCCTCTTCAAACACACTCTGTACGTATAAAATGTTTGTTTCACAATTAAAACTGTATCGCAATACAAAAAAACAAATTCACAAAAGAAATACCACATCTAACTTCACATACGAAACAAAAACAGTCGGCAAAACAAAGCGGTTTCCTCTCAATCTGCAAGTAGAGCCTCTTAGCTAACCGTATCTATCAATTAAGGCTCAGAGGAGGCGTGAGTGGACTTTTGATTGATCCATCAATAAGTACATAAATCCATTAAGATAATACGCATGAGCCTGTTAATTGTGTATTTTCTACGGCTGTCAGTCGAGTTACATCCGAGCCATTCCAACTTTGAAGTGATTCGGAATTCGAACATTCGAAACTGTTTCAAATAGAGATGGGCTGCGATTGGGCAATTAAAAAAACGTGAAAGTTTGTATAGAATGATTTTGGATTAATGTAAAGTGGTCTGTTAGAGGTGGGTGGCGCAATTATTATTTTACGCATGTTTTTACAGTTCAGGGTGGGCCAAATTATACGCAATTTTTCTATACACACGGTTTATCGTGAATCACGTTTTCTATGTATAGAGTACGACGTTAACGCGCGTCGACGGTGCGTATAAATGACATCGTGTGCATAGGCTCTTAGCTGTTTGTGATTTTTTGCAAGGTTACTGGTTAAATAACTGGGTCATACCTACGCTAGTAAAAGGGGGTAACTTTACAAGGATTGATTTTCGGTTTAGTGATGTTCTGGTATTGTGCCAAGCGATCGCGTTAAACCTCTTCAACCGTTAGAGTCTATGCACACGACGTCTTTTCAACGCGCCGTCGACGCACGTTAACGTCATACTCCATACATAAAAACGTGGAAACGTAACGTCAAACTCTTTGGAGGTTCTTACATCTCATGCAGTATGAAAACTCAATTAACAAAGGAATAAAAAAAACCAAAAAAAAAAACAGACAATATATCAAATAAAGACTGCCTCGTCGGTCTAGTGGTCGCAAGCGCGACTGTTGAGCGTGAGGTCCTAGGTTCGATTCCCAGGTCGGGCAAACTGTTATTTGAATTTCACAGTAGCAGCAGGGAGTCTGGATTTGTGCCCGGTTGATGGCAATAGGCTCGCCCCCTATTACATGGGACTTAACGGCGAAATGAGGGTATACTTTACACCTCTGCTTACCCCTTCGGGGAATACAGCCGTGATGTTATATTATGTGTTATATATCTCAATTTAAATCGTGCAAAATATGTTTCATGTTGTGGTATTGTGGTTTGATGGAAGATCTATGTTAAGCGCAATTAATGTACTTGCATATTAAATGAATGAATTCATCTTTACATGAATATGGTAATTAATGTACTAACATGACTACTACATTGCCTACTAAGTGATGTTAGAAAATTATTTGTTTTTATTAAGGAGGTTTATTTACAAGCAACTTATCATGTTTATTTATTTGAAGTTAGTTAATTAATGGACGAAGAGGATATTGTAATGATCGTTGTTTAGGAGTTTAGTGAAAAGTTAGTAGAAATAATCTAGGTTCTTGGTACAGTCAACAAAATGTTTAGATATACAGGCAAACAATGAATATCAATGCGCTACGCAGGTAATTGTTGTTATAATTGTGTGCGTAATGACTTTTTATACGCAAGACTCACTTAGACAAGCGATGGCAACAGCCTTAAAACTCTTTCCCCCTTATTACAAAAGATGGTCTAAGATAAACCCAGGTTTTAAAATAGCCCCGTCTCTTTTTGTTATATGACATAAGACAGTGATGGGTATATTTTAAACCTGGGTTTACCTTAGTCTTGGTTTAAAACATCTTTTGTAATAAGGGGGTGTAAAACTACGTATGTAGTTAGTACCTGTATACTACTGTGTACCCTTTGGTTGACTGTACATGGTGATCTGTGGGCAAAAACCAACCCATACAGAAAAAAGGCAATGACGATAATTATGCATGGAATAAGAAATGTTTTAGTAGCTTTTTTTACAGGTTGGTAAACGTGCTTATGACCCACTCAATGGTAGGTAGTTACCGCCGCCTATAAACACCTACAACCCCAAGAGTGAAATGACTCCAATGACGCACAAGTCGTGGCCACTGGCTGTGTCCCCGTGATTCCATTAAGTGTAGCATCAAAATGTTAAAATCACATATTTTTTTTTAACAAAAATGCTTTTTTTTCTTATTTAACCCTTATTCGGTAGTTTAGATACGATCACTAACCACGACCGCAACAAAAAAAAAAGAATTTTATTTTTAGTCGAAATCGCGTGCTATATTAATCTATATTAGTAAATAGATTATGTGGTTTAAAGGATTTACATTAACTCGTTTACGCCCTGTACCTTAAATCTATAGATACTAAAGAGCGACTTCAGTAAGAACCGTTAAATGTCGAGTGTGGCAGTGAGTTATGATCTTATGATACGACTAGGTACATTTGCTGTTTTAAATAAACTGCATAATATATTCAACCACGATATTATAGGGTAATAATGAAAACCTATGCATACATTTGTTTAGACGAATGAAAATTACATGGATCGAACAGCAACATTGTAAGCCAAGGTTCTGGCTAGGCTACTATCAACTGTGAAGGTACATGTTTATTTATTTGATGAAATATATATTCATTTCAGTTGTTCGACATAGGTCTGATCCAAGTTTACTCCGAAAAACAAACGTCGACGTTTTGGATCGAAATAAAACGACAATATACAATTAAAGTATTGTCAAACAACGAACTACTAGTTGTCAATTAACATTTGGGTGTAGACTGAACGAAAGACAAAATTTCAAATTGGGAAAATCGAATCTATCATCGGATACGAAACACTTTTGTGGTTGGAAAACGTGTGATTCGTCAGCTGAAACTTCGTAGTTCGATTTTCAGAGTACACCCCCTGCACTTGAACTTTAATTTCAAGGGCTATTTTAATACTACTGCTGCATTAAGAAAAAAAAGAAATCAAGAAAGGCACACAGGGATATTTCTGCTTTACTGATGTTCAAATAAAGATTTTTGACTTAGGATTGTAACCTTTCTGTTCCAAAAGTTACACTAACTGCCTATTCTTATGAATTACCGAGCGTTATTGGTTGAAATTAAGACTATTTATGACTAGTTACGGTTTACTCACGTGCATTTTTCGGGATTATCCGACTAGTTTCGGACCCAAACGGAGCCCTTAATCATGAGCTGAACACGTGAGTAAACCGTAACTAATCATAAATATGAATGTGCCTTACGAAAGTTATGATACAAAAATATAACTTTTCTGTTCCAAAAGTTACACTAAATGAACAAATTGAAACCGTTTATGGTAAAGACATGTTACCTTACTAGATACCTGGTCGTTTAGACAACACTATAATTTTATAGCCAATAATCTCTCTAACATGAGAGGGGCTTGTACCAACTTATGACATACAAAACAATCCATGTATGTTTAATACCAACTTTCAAACCTTTTTAAACTATTGAAATATCTAATTTCAACCTTGAATCAATCATTAATTAAGTAAAATTCTGTTTGCAATTACAAAACCAGATACACATGCTGCCAAATTAATGGTCTATCTCTATACAACTAATTAAAACTGATGTACCGTTTCATTATACGGCGTAATGAGTTTAGCTGTAACACAATGGTTTAATTAGATCGAAGCTGTTCATTAACATACGATTGTGTCAAAACACTCAGTTCTGTCGTATCGGACTGTCAACTAAATGTCAAAGATGTGTCGGTGGGTAAGAGACGTTGGCCTGTTGTGTAATGTACAGGCGAGTGCTCAGTTTTGTTGTCGATTATAATGAGACTTGCGTTTTATCGTGACTTTGCTCGTTTTAAATGTATTAAGTGAAAATGTAGCTACGTTTTCCTTTTTATAAATCATGGTTATTTAAGTTTTGAAGAAGATCTTGTGAAAAAAAAATCATTTATGTATTTACTTTTTTTTTTAGTCTTCTTATTATTTTTTCCCAAAATACAAGCTCAAGCTTAGTTTGGGAATCAGTAGCAGTACCTTTTGTGCAATACATTTATACGATGCATATGTTAGATTATTTATTCTAAGATCAGATGAATGTATAACTGGCGACAGTAAAGTTTTTTTATTCCACTGCTGAGCAAAGGCCTCCCCTTTTGCCTTCTAAACATGTCTATTTTGTGCCGTTTCTGACCATATTAATTTACTATTTACATTTACAAATATGTATTTATTATTTAGTCAAAATAAGTTACATAAGCACAAAGCATTTCTATTGTTAAGTAAAACGTATCTAGCCTTAAATAGTTATCATACATGGTTTCAATCAATATCGATTAACCCAGGCTGGGTTATTCGCAATAGACTACTGGATATAGGCTTAAATGGTTTCATTAGGTAGGTACTTTATATACATATTATTCAACATTATTACTACTATCTTTCAATCTCCAACATAATTTACAAACAGACATCCACGCAAACAAAATCAAACAAACGCAAACATATTAATCCAAAACTATTTTCCCCGCCTGTACACTTGCGGCCAAACAAACCTGCGCGCGCTGATCGGCTTACGTCGGCTATCAACTGGTACATCGACGTCTGTCCACGTGCCCGGATTAAATGGACCGTGTGACATGTGATTGTACACTTATTTGTACACGCAGTGTAATGATTAATGGGCTAGTGATACGGGTAACGGGATTGGGGAATAATGATGGGACGATACCTTAGTTATTCGTGTTGTAGAATGTTTTTTTAGCCATTTTATTTTGGTTAAAATGTGTAGGTACGATGAATAAGCGGGTAGAATTATGCGAAATTAGTGTGCTATAGAATCTTATAAAAGGTGAGTGAAACATTGGAAGGTACAGCAGAGGAATTTTACGGCTGGTAGGCCATTACCACTATAGGCATATTATCTGCTTATCGCAGGTCACTGATGGAAGTAGACATCTCCCAACAATGAATAACCAAAAACCTAAAGAAACTACGCTGGGTTGTCAGATCGTTATGAACATTTTTGACGACACGTTTGGTGCAGTGGCTAAGCGATTGGCTTCTGCGCTACGGGTCGTGGGTTCGATTCCCACACGGAACAAAAATTTGTATGGCCTACAGATGGTTGTTTCGGGTCTGGGCGTTTGTTTGTGAGATTTGTGTCTGTAAACGCACCCACGATACAAGAGAAATCTTAGTGTGGGGAAAAGTCATTTAAAAAAATAAAATAATGACATAACCTTTAGAGTGAATTTTATTCTTGACGGCAAGTAAAAGTTATCAGGAAAATGACTTAACTTCTCAAAGAAGTCTACTTCAACGATTCAAGAACAAAACAAATGAAAATCTTCAATACAAGGATAATCCAATCAGGAAATTAAAAAAGAAGAACTCTTACGTACAGTTCAAATATGACTACTTACAGGCAAATAACCGCGAACAGATGTGAACTAAGTACTAAAGTACAAAATAATATAAAATAAATCACTTAAATGGTCCGCAGCCATCAACTTTTTACCCCACTTTCTATAATGGATGTCGTCCAATATAATTTTAGAATGCTTTAGTGAAAATACCTGGCTGCGTTTTGGACGTAGGGCAATAAGAGCAAGTCATCTTTCGGCCTAATATAAATAGCGAACATTAAACGAACGCGCCTGGTTTGTGTACACTGGTGGCGTTTGACTTAAAAATCTATTGACGCTGACTTAAGATTCTAAAGTTTTTTTTTTGTTAAATATGGGCTGTTTTCGACTTCTACCTTTATTTAAATTCATCACAGCCAACATTGACAAGTAAAATCGGACGGAATAAAACGCAAACTGAAATTCACAAGTAAACTTTTTTTTAAAACTGTGATCAACGTGTTTCTGAAATGCACATGTTGCAAAACATGTTTTCACAGCAACGGTGCATTGCAATTGCAATGGTGCGGTGCATTGCAATGGTGCGGTGCATTACAATGGTATTTCAAAAAATGCTGGTAACTTGTATCGAAAACATTTTTTACTAGTGAATTCACGGCATAAAGATCTCAAATATCATGTAGCACAAGATTACCAAAATAATAGACTACATACTCGAGCTTTAAACTCCATCACTATCCGTGTGGTTCCTCGGCATCGTTAATTTCATTGCATTTGAATAATTATCTTTGTATTCACATAATTAGGATTTCATTCAATTACTTTTGTTTTTTTTTTTTGTTATTATAAATGCGATGTTTTATGCGCTTAATACGTGCTTAAGTACTAATTTTGTACGCCATTAAATGGCAAAACATGTAGCTCCTTCCTGAAATTTAACACCATGCACTTATTTGTATTATTTACTCATGTTTTTACAAATTAAATATATCTTTATCTTTTATCTTTATCGTATAGAACAACCAACCTGCTCAATCGACTCCCTTTCCCGTAGATATCGTATTTGACATTTCTTCTATTGAATTTCTGTCAAAAATCTTGATTTTGAACTGAGATCGGTTATTGGTTTGGTCATATAACAACCTACTGCGATCACTATTGCTTTTGCTGAACGTTATGGTTACAACAATCTTCCCGCACCACCATGTTTCGTAGCGTTCTAGGAGCAGTAAACGTTAAAGGGCTGCTGATAATGTATTTTTTTTGACTAGTTTTTTTCATATTTCTATAAGTCACTCTCTTGTCACACGTGTGATTATTAAATCATTTAACTAACCTAAAGTTTTCAATCAAATTCGTAATTTAAACTTTCCTAAGGTTCTCGATAAAACAGGTAATTTAAATGGCCCATAAAATACATTAAACAATATTCAGTGGCCCGCAGTGTACACTGCCCCGTGATCCCGTAATGGCCTTACGCGCATTACGTTATTTTGAGTGGTTTGTACCGAACAAAAAACATATCGAGACAATTCGAGCTATGCGCGGAACGTGGGCCAAGAGACCGCTTTAGTCAACTATTTGAAGGTTGACTATTTTTCATTAGACCCCCACTTTTCGTTTCAAAGACAATATGTAGTTGAGTTAGCCTCATTGCTGTAATGATAATGCACAGCTTTTGAGGTTAATCTGGGTTCGATTTACATTAGGCAAAATGTACTGCAGTATTTAGGGTTTCTTACTAAAATGGTAAAAAAGGAATCCTTAAGCGTGTATTACATAGAAACGGTGTAAAGTGCAGGCGCGGCGCAGGCGCGAAGCTTTCATACGTTTTGTCATGCCGCTTCAAAATCAAAATCAAAAGTTTTTATTTCACATAAACCATTACAGGCGCTTATGAAAAGTCGAATTTAGGTGCACGGTTCCAATTAGTCGTTTCCTATGGAGAAGAGCCGGCAAGAAACTCCATGGTTACTCTTTTAAAGTCCATATCTTTAACAATTTGAGTGGGTACAGTTATGACTTAGAATAGTTATGAGAGAGCAAAGTAGACTTAAGAGCAGGAACCACACATAAAAGCAAAATGAAAAATATGGTCAGAAATTAACTAGGTATCCAGGCATCTAGCAAGTCTACAAAGCTCTCACATTTACAAAAAGTAAAAGGACGCTAAACTATATAAAACAACTGACATGGTTAATTGTCATCAAAACACATTACAAAGAAAATCACTGTAATAAGATAAAGATATCTTGAGAGTAACGTTAGTAATAAAATAAAATAAAGCTAATAGTAATGAGGTTAGTTAATAGACATAGGTACACATACGACGTTAATGAGGTACCAGGGAAGCCGCATTTGCAGAAGGAGTTATTGCCAAACACCTTTATCTTCAACGTAGTCCTTAGTCTTGTAATATGCTTTTTGAATAAGGACACGTTTAATATGGGCTTTAAACTTTCCCTCGGTAAGATCAGTTACAGATTTCGGTAGCTTATTATAAAAACGCACGCCATTTCCTAGAAATGACTTATTAGTTTTACTCAATCTGAATTTGGGAATCACAATTTTATGTTTATTACGTGTATTTTTGTCATGAAAATCGCTTCTAACATTAAACATATGCAAATTTTTCCGAACATACATAATGTTTTCAAAGATATAGTGTGACGGCAAGGTAAGTATATTAATATCTTTGAACACGTTTCTGAGGGACTCGCGGGAACCCATATTGTAGATTGCACGGATTGCTCTCTTTTGTAAAATAAAAACAGAATCTACGTCAGCTGCTGAGCCCCACAACAGAATGCCGTAGGACATAATGCTGTGGAAATATGCGAAGTATACTAACCTAGCTGTAGCTACATCAGTCAGCTGCCTAATTTTCCTAACTGTGTATGCAGCAGAACTTAACCTAGCCGACAGGGCAGTAATATGCGCACCCCACTGCAATTTTGAATCGAGAGTTATACCTAAAAATACGGTGTCATTAATTGTGTTAAGATTATTGCCTTCAAGCATTAAATTTAAACCTACTTGGGGAACATTTGGTAGTGAAAACTTAAGGCATTTTGTTTTGTTTGCATTTAGTAATAGATTATTGGCTGCAAACCATTTAGAAAGAACAGTAAGGCTCTCGTTAACATGTAAAACGTCCCTATCTTTTCTATCTATTTTAAAAATAAGGGAAGTGTCATCGGCAAATAAAATTATGTCTGATAAGTCGGTCATCATATAGGGTAGATCATTTATATAGGTTAGAAACAGGAAAGGTCCAAGAATTGAGCCTTGAGGCACGCCCATCTTGACCAGAGAGCCCGAAGACATCGCACCGTTAGCACCAACTTTTTGCTGTCTATTAGATAAATAGGAGAAAACAAGGTCAGCAGCTCGGCCACGAATTCCGTAGTGGTGTAATTTACAGATGAGGGTGTTGTGGTCAACGCAGTCAAAAGCCTTGGAGAGATCACAGAAGATGCCAATAGCATCCTGAGAGCTCTCCCAGGATTCCAAAATATGAGTGACTAGTTTCACTCCTGCGTCAGTAGTCGACCTACCTTTCGTGAAACCATACTGGCGACCATGCAATATCCCGTTCTGGTCAAAATGAGACATCATCTGATCAAGCATGATTTTCTCAAAGATTTTACTTAGTGCTGGAAGCACCGAAATCAAATCTTTTTCGTACACAAATATAATATTGCAACACCTGGAAAAGGTTGCTAAGCTGTAACTACTTTATATAATAAGACCTGTATTATTTAACCTTAGTGTGCAAAAAAATAGTTTGAGTTTGAAAAAAGAAAGCGATGCGCCTGCGCCTTGACTGCACCTTACGCCGCTTCTATGCAATTTACGCCTTATGGTGCGACTTCGACCGTCCGTCTGTCTGTCACAGTTGCTTATTTCAGGAACTACTAATGCCATCGACTTGAAATTTGGAATAGTTTTAAATAATGCTTGTCCATTTATATCGCAAGTGAAACAATTGTTCTACCTAGCCTTTTCCCAACTATGTTAGGGTCAACTTCCAGTCTAACTAGATGCGGCTGAATACCAGTATTTTACACGGAGCGACTGCCATCGGACCTCCGCTACCCAGTTACAGCGCAATGCAGATATCCTAAGGTTAGACCGGTTGTCAGACTCTTCGGCTTCCGACTACACGTAACGACTGTCATTGTTATTCGTATACGGGACCGACGGTTTAACTTGCTCAGAGGCACGAACAAACAATTTTTTTTAATGTTTTTTTATGACTCGACTTAATTTATTTGTTTTAAAATAATTCTATCTATCTCACTGAAAGATTAGCTTAAATACCATGTGAGCTTTTAAACTATTTGCATCTTAAACGCCTAAATATATTCATTTCAACAAATGTAAATAAAAAAAATACAGTCGAATTGAGAAGGAACCGACCTTTTTTTTAGAAGTCGGTTAAAAAAACTATTTCTTTTTGCACCCGCATCGACGCACACGCATGTCTAAGCTTGCCAATCTTACAGCATGTTTAGGTAAACATACTACATCGTTATTTTGTCATTCTCCTTTAAAAAATGTAACTTTCAGTCAATTATTGCAGCCGCCAATTAATAGGTACAAATCTATGAAGTACATTGAAGTAATTAAATATTAGACAAATATCGGATTATTAAATTATTATTCCATTGGATTTGCTAATGGTAAGCCGCGGGAATAGTGACAGGTTGTTAGCTTGCGCCCACGCATACTGTAACCCAATGGCCTCAGTTGACTCTTGTAACTTGAGCGAGATTATTATATGAAGCAATGTCTTAACGTCAATATCATTTGAAACCATTGACGTAGAAACACAAGGATCAGGATCTAGTAAAAAATTCACGAAAAGTGTCCTAAGCTTACATACACCACTAGAGCGCGCGCCAAGGTACACCGCCGTATAAACTTAGGAATACCAACAAACTGTAATTTAAATCCTATATCGTCATCACAATGCCTACTTTAGCTTACAACCATTTTTCACCATACGAAGATACGACATTGAATTGTCATATATTAAATTCGTAACAGCGATTACGCACTGCATCCGATCCGGATCCGTGAAAATAAGAATGTAAAAAACTCGGACCGAATTCTGATATTGCTTTACGCACTGCATCCGATCCGAATACGTGAAAATACGAATCTAGAGTCTAAAAAACTCGGACCGAATTCGGATATCGCTTACGCACTTATCCGATCTCTGATCCAAATTCAAACAATTCAGGGGCCATCTTTGGCATATCCATTTGGCGTCCGATTTGAATCCGAGGTAATGCGAAAGCGTTCATACAAACAGTACTACGGCTACTTCGGTCCGTCAATTTTTTTTTCGAATTGGAAACTCACGGATGACGGAGAGAAATCGGATGACGGAAGTCGGATCTAGTGCGTAAACTATCATACAAATAGTTCTATGGCTACTTCGGAACGTATTTTCTCGGATTCGGATCGGATGCGGTGCGTAACCGCTCTAAGTCTTCATTTTGGTTCGGACATTTTTGAGCGCTGACCCAAGGTACATGTGTTTCTACATCAATATCATTTGAAACTGAAGTCTTTTTAAAGCTGGGCTCTGTGACAGCATCATCCAAGTGGATGGAGATCATTTTCTGGCTGCAGAGTGTCACTAGACCTATCCCCTTAGGTAAACTCCTGTTGCCAAGGAATTCAAATAGGGTAAAACTCGGTAAAACGCCCCACTTTTTTTAAAATTGTAATAAATAAAAAATCTTACAAGATATAATCAAACTTTTTATTTTGGAACAATATTTAGTATTTTAACAACAATACCACAAGTAATAATGATAATAGGAACTAAGGATACAATAATATTTATTATTTAAAAAAACCTTAGGTGGGGCGTTTTGTAGTGTGATCGTTGGCTAATACGACTCACTCTTATTATAAAATGCCCCAGTGTATTAATCATATATTTTTGCATATTTTAAACTATAACAACAATTGTTTTGACAAAAATTAACTCTCAATCTTAACTTAGGATAATAAGAGGCAGTTACTCAGTCTCTTTATCAAATCAGACTTTTTAAATAAACATGGTACAAAACTCATGTAACCACGCTAAACAAGACAGGCATTGAATCCAATCTTCTGTGGATTTTGTATTATAGTAATCTTCCGTGCATTCCACGCATCTGATAATGTCGTCATGTTCGTCTGAGATTTCTTCTTCAGAAGTATCTACCCTGCCCTCATTTTCATCATTGCTTTCAGAAGAGGATGAATAGCTTACTTTTTTCTTCTTCTTATTTTTGACAGACACTTTCTTTGGCTTCTTTTTACCTCCTTTTTCTTGTTTCTTTTTATCACCATCTTTTTCTTCGATAGGTTTAGTTATTTTTGTTGTCTTCGTCTGCTTTAATTTTCCAGCTGCTGGCTTCTTTTTGTCGGCAATTACCTTCCTTTTCTCAGAGAAAATCAGAAGGCTTGTCACTTGACAAGCCTTCTGATTTTCTCTGACTTAATTCTGAGTTGCGAGCCATGAATCCCGAAAACCAGACATTTACAGCTGATGCTGAACTTGATGAAAATGGATTTTTAATATTGAGTTTCTTAGCAAGTTGAAATGCCATTTCCACCTTCAATTCGGCAAATCCACCTTTCTCCAATTTCTTTATATGGGCAACCAGTTTTTTTCCGTGTTCTACAGAAAATACTGGTTTGCGTCCAAGAGGGCCCTTTGATTTTCCCGATAAAATGTGTCTTCTTAGGGTTCGAGATGGTATGCCAAAGCTTCTGGATGCCTCATTAACACCCATTTCTTTGCTAAGTACACTGCGCATGGCTTTGTCTAAGTCGTCTGTACTCCATGATGCTCGTAGTGTTGTTCTTTGATACTTCCGAGACATAATCTGAAATAATAACACGCGATAAAAAATACTTTAACACAGTTCAAATATTGGGGCGTTTTGTAAATTGACTTAAGGGCATATTGTCAAATTTGATTTTTAATACGCCCCACCGAGGTCAAAGCAGTAGATTCAAGGTTATAACGTTCGACAAAATAAAAGTATAAAGGTAATTTCATCTATTTTACGATAGTGTGGGTCATTATAACACAAAATCTAAAAGTATCAATATATATGAATTTCTTAGAAACTTACCGCAAATTATTTCACTCCAATAAATACAGATTTTGCAATATTTTTTAAACGGACATCACAAACTACGTGCACACGTCGGCCATGTTGTTCGCCTACTAGTGGGTCTCCGCGCGTCTAGTTGTGAGCGGCGCAGCTTTGATAGTGTGAGTGCTGGAGTGGTGGGGCGTTTTGTCACTTGGGGCGTATTACCGAGTTTTACCCTACCTTGAGCATGTCCTTTTGTCGAAGAGGCTTGATCACGCAAGAGATGAGGCTGGGAGTATGATTATTGACGGAAACAATGTAACTAAAGTCTATTTTGATCCCCAGATATTGATTTGACAGTTACAAATATATCAAACTTCTCAAATAATGTTCTTAAAATAGTCAAGCTTCACATTAACCTGTCAAATTACAATCTGGGAAAAATATACTTCAGTTCTAGTTCAAAGTTCAAATATTTATTCCGTAAATAGATTTTTTACAACACATATGTTTATGTCATTATGCTAGCTGATTCCGGCATTTCCGACATCATTTTATCGTCACATTATCCCGTGCCGATAAAAGATAAGTTATACATTATCTCGTCTCATAAAATTATGTCGCGCTACGCATGTTAGCCAGACAAAAGAACGTTGAAAATAAAATTATTAGAAAATTGAATTATTCCGAGAAAAAAACAAGTCTAATGGTATTCATAGATAAATATACTTATCTTATGTTATTTTTTATTTAAGTAGGTTAATATACCCAATATATTAACAGTACATAATTATCACATACCTACGTCAGTGAGTACTAGCGTCTATGATTAAATACACTAATTTACCACACAAATACCTAAATGGAGACATTTTTTTTAAATATTGTGAAATTGCCCAGTGACGTAGTGTGTTAAACGTTTTGGATACTTTATCAAGTCATTAATCTGCCTAAAGAGTTATTTAGATGTTTGATAGTGGAATAGTTTGGTCTGTTTAATTCTAAGATATGCAATGAGGCTTTTTACAATAGATGCAAAGTAAGTGGGTATACACGTAGAAAGCGGGTTACTGGCGCCGATCTGTCAGCGGTTGTCGGTGCTGGTTCGCGCAGTTAGTCGGCGCAGGTAGTTTCTATACTGTGTGGCGAACCAGCGCCGACAAGCTTCGAACTTCGCCGACAAGTTCCGACCTGCTCCGATCAGCGCTGGTAGGCCGTTATTTGTTGCTGTATTTGCAAGGGAATAAGGGTATCTTTGTTAAAAAATGACAGCGCCCGCTTCTACCCGCTTCCTTTATGTAGCGGTTACCTGCACGGACCAGTACCGATAAGCGCTCGTAGGTCGGCTAACGGCGGCGCACGGCTAAAATCGACCCCTGTAAATCCCCCATAACTCTCACATAGATACGACGGAACAGAATAAACTGTTTGGCAGACGTAATGGGGAGAGGGTGGAAACTGGCCCGGCGGATCGTACATATCCCAAGCGTGCTGAGTTTTGTTGAATCTTACTACGTTACGTAAACAGTTACTAAGAAATAAACTATGAAAAGTTCTAGGAACAGGTAATAATTCAATTAAAGTTTCTTTAGCATTTGTTCTAAGAATATGACGTTGTATTACGGGACCAACTACCGACGACTCCATCAAAATTAACTTGATAACAGCTCTAAATGACATGAAAATGAGTTCGTAAGTAAGCTTGGTACATAGTGATATCGAATTACTTAGAATATACTACGTCACAAGTTAAATGCTGAAGTGTGAAGTGAGGAAGCGTCATTTTAGCACATTATGAAAGAATACGTAACTCAGAATATATACGCAATATGGACATAGTATACGTCAATACGTTATGAAATATTTTCAGGCCATTAAACGCCATGGTGATAATGATAGAAGATACGAGTATTTTATGATCTTATATTGTCAATTAGGAGATTTTATGACGTAGAAGCTAATTGGCACGATATTGGACAAAGAGGTGCTAGTTTTCTGGGTATAAGAATTGGAACGAAAGTATGGTACAGGGAGCTTACTCCGAAAAACGAACGTCGCAGTTATGGATCGAAACGAAACAACAACGAACATCGAAATTATAAATATATACCTACGATCAAGGTATTGTCAAACAATGAACTACTAAAGTTCGTTTTTTAATCTCGGAGACTGAATTGACAGGCACGAAATGTCAAATTTGAAAATAATGCTCCAAAATTTCACAAGTTTGACATTTGTACCTATCAATTTAGTCTCCGAGATTAAAAAACAGACTATAGATGTCAATTAAAATTTGGAAGTAGAGTGAACGAAAGATAAAATGTCAAATCGCGAAAATCGAATCTATCGTCGGATCCGAAACACTTTCGTGGTTGGAAAACGTGCGATCCGCCGAAACTTCGTAATTGTTTTTTTTTTCTATTTTTCTGCCGGATTCTTACGTAACCGGCCAGTTATTGGCGGGACCTGAAGGGTCTCCAGCCAAATTCGTAATTCAAGTTCGGAGTACGTCCCCCTGTAATAAGGAAGTTTCGTTTGCTCTGATGTCAATTGACTGTCTCAGCTTAAAATATCTTTGCCATTTCTTTCCCTGGATAGATATTATAAAAGCTGATAAGATAGATATCAAATCAAGAGGGCAAAAACATCAACTTATGTATTTTTCTTGAATTGATGTCTTTACAATCGTTGGATAACTGTTATCTGTGAAATAAATATGGTCGTTTGACAGATTTTCTATAGGGAAACTGTCAAGCCGCCATATTTATCTCTCAGTTAGCAGTTAACCGACGATTGCGAAACAGGCCTTAAGATATGGAATCTGCTTGCTTCCTAAGTTTTATGCACTATAATAAATATTATCTAGTTTCATTGGGATTGAAACGTAACGTTTTTGTTCTAGCTTTTATTATTGAATGATATAAAGTACCTTCTCTTTTGTTCTTCCTGCTTTTTTATTATTATCGCGCTAATGGTAAACGCAGACAAACATGGTCTAATATGGAGCATACTAATCCAAGTGACAGAGACATCCCTCTATACAACTTTATTTTTAGTATATGCAAAAACCGAGACACTCCAATAAGATTTTCATCAGAAATGCCTGAATGTGTGTTTCTTTTTAATAAATCTCCAAGTTACGCCTTAGTTTATGTCGCGTTAAGTTCCCTAGTAAAGTGTGAAATGCCTGAGATGTGCTATGCAAGGGTTGTCTAATATACGGAAACTGACCGAGCGGACCGTCTCAAGCCTCAAGGTGTCTATTCCCGTCCACTGTTATGCGTAGAAACCTATTAAAAGAGAACAGAAATTTATGAAAAAAAAAAGGAAAAATATAATGTGGTGTAAAAACTATGTCAATCGATTCTCCTAGTGATTCTGAACAAACTAGTTTCAGGTTTAGTGTATACTAAAACTAAACTTGTATAGAGCGATGTCCCTATTCTGGCTCTCAAATAAACACGACGGTACACAGTAAACTGCTTGGCGGACTTTAATGTGACCTAGCTAGGTGGACCGTATAGATCCTACCACCAAGCGTGCTGGGTTTTGTTCAATCTTACACCACGCGTCTATTCTCAGCCACTATATTATAGCCACGGGATAAAAACATTAAATACCAACACGAAACTCTCGTGATGTTCACGTGCTTTCACGTGTAACCTAACAGTTCCAAAAATCACTACCTAATGAATGCTAATTAAATTATTCTGTTCTAACTGTTTTAGTCATTTTGTCCTGCGTGATGATCACGAATTAGGCCATACATGCGTGACGTACACGACCCAATCATACTATCACGAATTGTGACAAGTTGATACAGGTACTTTGAATGCGTAGTACATGTGACTCTAATTTGTGACAAGATATTGGTTTAATGAGTTGTCGAAATGGAAACTCACGTTGTCTGATTTCACTGTTTTCTTGTAACGGAATTTTGTGTTTCCATGGTAACGTGTATTCGTGTACCCGCGTGGTAAAATCACAGTCTACCTGTATCTTACTCCTTGCAGTAGTTGCGGGGTGAAGGAGCGGAGGTTATGTCTCGAGTAGCCATACTGCATACTTGGGACATAACCTCCGCCCCTACATAATTTTGACATTTCATAGGACCTGTCAAATGTATGGGTGTTGACCCACTGTATGTAGTAAGTAGGTACACTGTGGTAAAATTATCCTTTTTTATTCTTTGATTTTGTCGCACTTAACCTGAGTCGCATCTGATGAGGAGACAGGCTCTAAGATGGGGAATACGAATTCATGTAACGGACATATCGAGAGATTCCCCTACATCCCTCTGGATCACCGGTGGTGGGAATGGGCTAGAATGTAAATTTTCCTTACCGCAAGCTGGAAATAGACTTGTGGTGTTAGATTCAACAAAACCCAGCAGGTTTGGTGGCAGGATCTTTACGGCTCAACGTGCTAGCTCACTCTTACATTATATTTCGGCGCCAAGCAGTTTACTAACTAAGCTTAGTTACTTTACTCAGCCCTCTGACTGAGTTATTTAGTAGTAGAGTAGTCTCCTATACTCCTCTGAGTATAGGAGAGTGCTTTTGCAACTAGAGTAAAACGAGATCAAGCTAATGAGTTTATTGAAATTGACCTACCGCTCATGGGCCACTAAGTTGCTAGCGACAGTTTTTTTTTTTCATTGCTTTGTTTCACTTGAAATGACTATGGAAGCCTCAATGTACCTCCTAATATCGTCACCCTCCGCGCTAACTATCGTAACTAGCAATTGATAATTTTGCAGAGAAATTCTCACAGAGCGAAGTATAAATGAATAAAAATAGATACCATAAGGCTTTAGGGCAACTACTAACCAAGCCAAGAGTAAGCCAAGAGCAATATAAAAAAGTTATTAATTCATTAATAAAGCCACAGCTAACGCAACTACTGAAAAATTATCAATTGTTAGATACGACAGTTAGCACAGAGGGTGACGATATGTCGATCGCTATTTGTTTGTAGCTGCGTTTGGTGTACAAATTGCGATATACTGTCAGCTTAAAGTACGCCGGCTGTACTTCTGTCGACTGTGAAGATTCCTGTCGCCACAAGTACTACAGAAACAAGATAACCTAAAAATTCTAACGCTAAAGTTATGTAGTAGTATAATGTCTATGGTCAACTTATAACTAAACATACCTCGTGAACATGTTGGCTTGTATTGTGCGTCAAGTATATCGGAACGCTCTGGTCGGCGTCCCCGCGCGCCGCTTCCGTTGTCATCATTGGCGACACGACGACCACCCCACTGCTCACCGTACGTCACACCTGGGGAAAAATGGAGGCATTAGAACGAGCAAGTTTAATTGGGTTTAAATGTTAATTTTTAGTTCCTAAGCTGTCAACTCATATGTATAAACAGTGATAATTTAACGGTTGAATGCTATTGCCTTAGGGCCTGTCCACATCTCCACGTCACGACGTCGTCAACGTGGAACGGTGCGGTAACGCGCCACGGTGCGTTGACATAACGTGAAAATTTACGTTACCGTATTGTAACACGTTCCGCCTCTAGCCGCAAGCGTACACGTATATGCGCTCCGTCCGCGATCTCCACGCCGGGAGTTAGTCGCCGTTTACGTGCTCCGATGCTTTAAAACCATACCTTACTGTTTCTCTTATTAAAATTCAGGATCTACATGATCAACGATAAATCTAACAATGATCCTGACGTGCATTTTTACGATAGGGTAACGTAAATTTGCACGTTATGTCAACGCACCGTACCGCGTTACCGCACCGTTCCACGTTGACGACGTCGTGACGTGGAGATGTGGACAGGCCCTTACATGTAGGAGGATTTGATTTTGAACAAGCCCGCGCCTCTGTCGTTTCGAATTCATGTGCACATCAGAATTTGGTTATCACTTGCGTAAACGGTGAAGGAAAATGTATGCTGTATTTGAACCAGCTAATGAAAATGATATGCAATGATCTGACACACAAGAACTTTAACAAATTACTTTTTTATCATTAAATATCGGGCGAATAAAGAAAAAATCGCGTTATTTCCCGATTTGCAATAGTTATTACCATGCAACGCGCAAGTTTAAAAGTTAAAATAACTTTTCAGCTTGTGAGTGGCCTCACATCATCAAACTTAGCTTAACCGCCACTCTGCCGCGCTAACGAAGATTTTGGACGATTTTGAGTTGTATATAATATATACAACTAATATATAATATATATTTGTAATTGTATATAATATACAAGGTTAGTCAGAAAGGGGGTACTAATCCGAAGCCCACTTATAGTATCTCTGATGACTGTTTGAAAGCAATCGTTAAAACTTCAAAATTCGTTATTTTTTTTTTTCAAATAAAATGATTTTTATTTTAGTCTTTTCAAAAATTCTTCATCCCTGCTTTAGTTACAAATTCAGAAAATGGTGCTTCTAATTCATGTCCCCAAATATGACCTAAAATGTAAACACAGCTGATCATAACTTGGGATATTATACAGATTTTAGTTTTTTTTTGAGATTTTTGACCAACTGTTTCTCTTAAACTATTGAGTTTTGGGAAAAGTTGTAGAACAAAAGTTATTCATTATCTTATACTTTAACACCCTTTCGGATTAGTACCCCCTTTCTGACTAACCTTGTATACAACAATATATAATATACAACAACGATTGGCTGATTCCGTATATATTATATTCGGAATCAGCCAATCAAGATCTATTAACTCTCTCGAAGTAAGTTTTTAGAATCCTTCAGGAACTCGGTTTTTCAGTAAGTAAGAATGCAATAACTAAAACAGTTCAAAACTTAGAGCACGTTGAGCGAGTTGTATTCTTCGTTAGCGCGGCAGCACTGCCGGCTGAAGAGTTGGTAGAAATGGGCACTTGTTCCAGATTTATCTTATCCTATAATCATAGAAATATCCGGCGTCTTGGTGTGTGTCGTCTTCCACCATGAAACCATCAACCATCAGAATTACGTGATGTCAAACCAACTAAAATAAAAGTAAAAGTTTCAACAAATACACATCAGGCCAGAACTTCGACACACTTTTCAAGAATCCGCGACAGTAGAGAAACATATCGATTTGTAAAATTTGTAGCTGTTGCCAGCTGGCAAAGAGAATATCGTGTCTATTATAAAGGTAAATACCACATACCATTACAATTGAAAGTATGTATACGTAACGTAAGTAAAGTCTACGCAGGTAAGTCGGGATTCAGAAATTAGAGTACTATTAAAAATGATACTGTACTTTTAATCTACGAATGACGTACGCATTACGTATATTGACATTGGTGAAATATGTTATTACTATGGACTTTATCATTAATTCGATTAGCACATTTTTATTGTATAGAATATTATTTTTTTCTACTGTTTATCTTTGTCAGATGACAAATATACTGGTATATGGGACTTAAATAGATGACTTACAAAAATCACTGCCAGTATAACATATTTTTTCCCGCCATTTACGGTCGTCTCACTAAACAAGCCCTCCGGCTGTCAAAGCAACAACTGCGTACAGTCACAGCAGCCTTCACTGGCCATGGTTCATTTAACAAACACCTCTTTGTCATTGGAGTTACAGACAGTCCACTGTGCAGAGCATGCATGGAGGAGGACGAGACGGCAGCCCACGTGCTACTAAACTGCCTTGAGGTCGTCACATACAGGGCTAAGTACTTCGGAAACCCAGGTACTCTTCGAAAGATCACCAGTATCATCAAGGGTGTGCTGGCCTTTTTCGAGGAGTTAGGGTGGATCGAGTAACTATACTCACCACCCATCACGCAAAATACGCACTTTGACGTGGAGTTGCGGATACCAGCCCGTTATAACATATTTTTAACGAAGCACTAACTTAAAACCCAACTGCCTCGTAATTTTAGTGGTTGCAAGCATGACTACCGAGCGTGAGGTACTGGATTCGACCCTCAGGTAAGGCAAAGTGTTATTGGGTTTTTCCGCGTGGAATTTTTCAGTAGCAGCACAGAGTTTGGAATTGTGCCCGGTTCATGGCAATAGGGTCGTACTTTATTACATGAGACTAACACGTAATTGCGAAATGAGGTGGCCTATATTCACTTCTGCCTTACCCTTCGGTGCATACAGGCGTGATTTTATGTTATGTAATATATTTATAAATATGGATACACATAAACCTTCTCCGAGAATCAAGCTATTTAATCGTGCCAACCGGAACAAAAGGGTGAAAAAGGGTAGTGAAAAGGGCGCAAAAGTGACGTTGTATTACGTAGAGGGGCTATCAGTATACTATTTGAAGAAGGCGGGTGAATTATTACAATTTGAACCTTATATTTCAAGGACATAAAAGTTACAACACCCGCTTCGTGGGATAAAAAGACGTATGTATGTAGATAGAGACTTAAAAGATTTAGGTGTCTATCTACATACATCTACATAGAATAAACCAAATGTTTGCTACCTCTAAATATGTACACAAACACACCTGCTCACCAAAAAGTAGCTCTACTCCGAAAGATAACCAACAAAGAGTTGACGACTCCTAAAAAGGCATCGCACATGGAGCGTAAAAACAAAAATGGTGCGCTAAACATTCTTCATTAGCGTTTCAACGCCGACTTACGCCAATCATTGGCAGGCGCCAGAATCTGGCAAGAATGGGCATGGGAGGAGCGCTAATTATTGACAAAGACAGACTTATATGGCATGCCAAACCGATCATAAAACACTAAGAACTTATTGCCTTTTTCGCCTCGACGAATCGGTGTGAAGTGGGCATTTATTACTGTGTATTTCATTAACTTTACGTTGTAAAATATGTACCTATTTTTTTAGTTATTTTTTAGAATAATCTGTGAATGATTGATTATGTTTTAAATGTCATGTCGTTTTGCGTAATGTGCGGTTATGTTGTAGTATGCATTGAGGGTTAGGTTGGTAAAGGGCAGAGGTTAAACCCACATCGGCTTGTGTCGATGCATGATTGATTTATTTATGTTGCTTAAATATAGCTTTGCTGATATTGATACTTTAAGATAAAAGATAAAGTACAGACTGATTTTCGTACTTCGCCATTTAAATAGAGAGTGAAATCTTGTTTGACTTCAGAACACTTTTTTATTAGTTTAATCCCTACCAATATTATAAATGCGAAAGTAACTCTGTGTGTCTGTCTGTTACGTTTTCACGCCTAAACCGCTGAACCGATTTTGATGAAACTCGGTATAGAGCTAGTCTGGAACCTGGAGAAGAATATATGCTACTTTTATCTCGAAAAATACGGAATACGCGACAAACGCGAGCGACCTCTAGTATAACAATATAGTTTAATACTTTTTAAAGTATCAATAAATTATAAAGTATTTGTATTCATGTGGAAAGTTTCTTTTACAAGTATAACATTCGCGGAAATACCCAAAATCACCCAAATAATAATGGAAGTAATTTTTGACCCTATTCGACTAATAACGCCATACATAATCGTAACAATACGTGCCTATTCGATTCGCTCTTGGCATTCCATTGCTCATTAGTGACGCAACCTAATTCGACCAAAGATCAGACCGATATTGCTCACAAAATACCATACTTGTCATGATCTACAATTATACCAACGTTATCTTTTTAATGCATACCTTTTACGCACATTTTTTAACGTAAACAAATTACAGTTTTCAAAGCACCAATAATTTTGGGCCGATGTGTACTAAGGACGTATATTAAAATGATTACGTCCACTTTCGACCGAGTGATTGGACATATTTTAGTGTGTAATTTTTAGTGTTATTATTGGTAAAAGCAATGTAATTGGTATGAGTTAAATGGCTTGTTATGTAGATTTTGATAAATGGCCCTTTTTATTTATTTTGAAATTAAACCGTTAATTTGTTTTGTGAACGACTCCAAAATGAATTCAAGTTTCAAATTGTACGGGATAAAATTTAGAGTATCAATCTATTTATATAATAGAATTAATATATTAGCATATACGAGTATACCTATGATGTTAGCATTAAATAGAATGTTCGTATCTACCGAAGCTTACTATGTTAAGACAGTCACAATGAAACACATTCAAGTGATAATATTGAGTGAGAGATATTGAGTGCCATATCTGACATACTCGTAAGATTGACAAACAAGTTCATCACCATCATCATCCAGAAGTAGAGACATAAAACAATTTAATTTTCTTCTGTCAGTCTACAATGTCACACTGTCATCACAATCTCTCTTGGTTCATCATCATCAGCTCATTACTGTCCCCCTATTGGACACGGGCATCTTCTCAGAATGAGAAGGGTTTAGGTCATAGTCAACTACGCTGTCAAATCTAATTTATTTAGAAGTCGCTTCATTTGTGTCTGTTTCCTCGCGATGTTTTCCTTCATCGTCAACGCAAGTGATAGCCAAAATTCTGATCCACGTATAAATTCGAAAAGAGACCTGCGGGCTGGGATTGAACTGAGATCTGCCTACATGGAAGGCAAGCGTTCAATCGCTAGTCTATCACTGCTCTCTGGGTTAATAAAGCCATTTTAATCAGAACTCAATAACTTGGTGACATAAATACAGCTTCAAGAATGTATTACTACCTCACTATATTCCTATCCCATGGGAAAGTTTATCATTCACCGAAAAACAAAAAAAAACCCCTCACACACTACTAAAGAAACAATATGAGAAACTGCAGATTCTGTATCCTAGCCACTTACAAATCGAATAAAACAAACACTGATATTCTATTATGGTGATCGCCTGTCCTCTTCCCGCGCGTAACGACGGAGAAGGACAGAGTTACTGGTTGAAATGTCGTAGGTCATTAGGTCCTTACCATGTAGGGCCTGCAATATGCCAATATGGAAGCCAGCCGTGACTTTTGTATGTGGTTATATTGGTCTTAACAATAGGTTATTGGGCATAAGATTTAAGCTAAATGCGTAGATGACCTGAGCGGCTCCAGATGACTTTGATAGCGCGAGACATAGACTGAAATTAATTGTTCTGGTGAAAGTTATTAGGCTGCTTGTTTATTGAAATAGGATTGCTGTTATAGCAATACTGTAGACTACCTACAATATCAATAGTACCTTGTGTAGGTAGTATATTACAAGAAGTTATTTCGAATATAATGGTGCATTTAGATCAAGCAGAGTAAGAACATGTATTTATTAGACCATTCTTTCTTTTTTCGTCTGCTATAATCACAGCTTTACCACAAAACAGTTAAAATAGTACAGTCATTTGGTTGGTATCCTTTGATATAAATAGTGAGGTTCTTCACATTCAACATAGAAATATTCTCAGCCCACTCTGTTCTTGCTCCCTGCTTTTAATCTAAACGCCTTTGAGCAGGTTAAAATGGGGTCATCCCAAAATCTGACCCCGAAACCCAGATTTAATTTGAACGTTTTCGGGATTGCCCGACTAGACTAGTAGAACTGAATTCGATTCGCGACCTCGCCGCGTGCTCAGCACATGACTAAGGGCTCCGTATGGTCCGAAACTAGTCGAGCAATCCCAAAAAATGCACGTGAGTAAACCGTAACTAATCATAAACATCAATTTGATCGGTCAGGGCTAACAGATAGGAAGGCTGAACTACGTTTTCTATACATAAAATCATACTACAAAAGCGTAAAGAGCACTCAAACTCTTAGGTATATCCCTGGAGTATTATTTCAACTTAAGCACTCTTCCACATCGACGCATAATCTACTATGTTTTGTAATGTTTAGAAGGAAGTGTGTCTTAAAGAAATCTATTAGCAGTCCTTGCATTACCTAAACTTTAAACTGTAAGCACTTTTAAGGACTTTCCATTCTCTTTTTAGGGTATCATGTTGCAAGTTCACAAACTTTCAACCGGAATGTCTCAGCCTGACCCCCGCTATTGTCTCCAGCCCTTTGTTTGCTGTAGTTTTAAATGTACTGCTCCTACTAATTTTATTTTATGTAGTTGCCACGAGTGAACCTCCTTCAGTATGTACATATTTTAGGTTCGAATAGTTATTCAGTTGGCGAAACTACTGTTCTTGTGTACCATCGCTGAGTTTGACCACATTTCTTTGAATACTAAATATATTGAGTGAGTTTTTGTTGTCATTTATATTGTCTTTATTAAAAGACGTAGAAGTGAGATCAAGTAACAAATGAATGTCTTAATTGTTTTGGTTTGGTATTAGTGTTGTATTGGTGTTCACAAAATTGCCGCCATCGCTGAGAAGGTCAAAGACAACGCCTTCGATGTTATGGACATGTGCTCAGCCTTCCAGAAAACCACATGGTCCGAGTAGCTTTTAACGTACCGAAGGTGACGCGAAATCGCAGAAGACCCCGCGCCACTTGGCTGACGACAATCCAGAAGGACCTGAAGGAAAGTGAAAAAGACGCCGCAATGGCTCTATATCGAAATAAACGGAGAAGACGGATCCCAGATAATAGGATAAGGCAAAGGAAGAAGAAGATCGATATGCACCAACATTAAAATTATCTGGTTAATCAATTGTTTACCTAAAATTTTTGGTGCAAACAGTTGTTAAGCAGAGAATTTAGAGTTGGTGAACACCAGTCTTACTAACACATCTACGGTTTGGGATGCAAACTTCGACTCAGTAAAAATATACACAATGTAATAATTGGCGCAAGGGACAGCAACGTTTTTGTACCTTACGCCAATAAAAATTTCCAGCGTCGATATAATTAGCTTGTTCGTCTCAAGATCCCGTGTTTTATTGAAACATTATATCTCTTAACTCTTGCTTGTGTTGTACGTGTTCCTTCAATGATGATTAGTCGAATCAGTAATGTTACATTTGACCCAAAATCCAAGTTGACTGAACTCCCTAACCTGACCGTGTAATGAGCACACCAAAATTCATAGTACAGCTACCTACGTTACAAAAATTAATAACCGTATAAGAAAACAGAGGTTTGTCATACAAAAGTCATCCAGAATGTCGATTCAAATTATGATAAGGCGGAATTAGTTCTGGTAGAACGTAATGGCCAACGATTAGGTTATGTTGTCCGTGGAGCAATAATGCTCGGAAATTTTGGATGTGGTATCAAAGCAAGGCCTAGGGTAAAGTTTTACTTTTTGGAGTTTTATGGATGCGTGATTACTGGACATAATGGGTCAGCTTATAAAAAGACAAGTTGGAAACGCGAACTGCTTTAGCACCCCAGGCATTTTTTGTGTTTTTTGTTCAGAATAAACGTTGTTATCCTAACTGTAGTTGTCATTAAAATCAACTCGACACTCTCTACTATGTAGAAAATAGCAATTATACAAAAGAACACTCTAAAGTTACCGTTTAACTATGAAGCACAGTTCTACGCTGCAAGGAGATTATCCAACACGGTATTGAGAGAACCGTTTCAAAGTTAAAAATTAATAAAGATTATTTCTTCTAGATCTTCAGTAGTCCTCTCCTGTATATTGCATATACATAAGGAGTGTCGGAACTATAATTTTTATTTTGGTTGAGTAATGCATTTGACTGTATATTATACACACGTCTAATGGCCTCTCAAATCGTTTAGTTGTATCAGTTTAAATATGGCTATAGAAAAGAGAGCCATGTTCAACAGTGGTTATTGTGTTAGGTTACTTCTGGAAGATTCCAGACCCCTTTGCAAAAGGCTGGCATTATGGGTGATCACATCCAATCTTAACATCCTCTTTCGTAACTCATGGTAAAGTTCATAGAAGCGCAGTGAATGATGCGACGTATCTCAATTCTCGAATGGCCCACAAAATACCGCTTTGATAAGCCTGACGAACTATTTTGTTCCGAGTTCCAAACTCGGAGTTTTGGAGTTAATAGTAATAATTACGCTGTTAATTAAAGCTAGTGAATTATTGTTTTTTATGCGTTTGTAGAGGGACTGTAGTAGAAGGCTTACTTTTTTTTAAGATGACGACTTACAAGACTCTTGGGGTCTATTTGACGTAACTACTCTGCAAATCTGCACTCTGTGCTTTGAAGTTTAAGTTGTATTTCAATTCAGCTGAAGAGTTCAAATTATGGAGTGTAAGACTTACAGAGTTACATCAAATGCCCCTGGAAATAGAATATTATGAGAGTTTATACGGAGCATTTTGAAAAGCTCTTATATTTGCGACTGAAAAGTCCAATGCAAGTAACTACAACACAAACCGCCCCATAGAATGCTTATTTGTTCTTATTATTTTTATCATCATCATCATTTAGCCGAAAGACGTCCATCGCTGGTCTTCCCCTAGCATCGCCACGTCTTATTATTTTAGTGGTAAATATTTCATGTCGACTACTTGAGCAAGTTTATTGTGTGCAAGCCATAAGCAAGCAGTTAGATAATTATACAAGCTCAAACCTTACTATGGCATGTTCAAAAGATGATTGAAAAATCCTGTCCCGAAAATTCGAACGATAAAATGAATTATACTTTAATAATTATGTGTGTTCCTTCAGTTTTATTTCTTTTAGTGTACAATAAAGAGTCCCGGGCGGTCCCGGTATCATACGAATACCTATGACAGTCGTTACGGCTAGTCAGAAGCCCGAAAGTCTGACAATAGGTTTAACCTTAGGATATCGACATTGCCCACTAAATGGTTGGCAGAGGTTTGATGGCAGTTTACCGGAGGAGGCGTCGACGGGTTCCTGATGAGGAAGCCGCGCTGTACGAGGAGTACCGCGCGGCGAAGAAGGCTCTGTGGCTGGCCATCGGCGAAGCGAAGACGCGAGCTTGGGAGGAGCTGTTGGAGACTCTAGACGGGGATCCGTGGGGGCGCCCTTATCGTATGGTTCGAGGGAAACTTCGTCCCTGGGCCCCCCCACTTACGGAGAGTCTCCAGCCCCAGCTGCTGGAAGATGTAGTTGCAGCCCTCTTCCCTGCAAGAGCGGAGCACCGGCCACCGCAGATGGCTCCGCACACAGCCCCAGAGCCTGAGAGCGTAAGCGTCCCAGAGGTGACACAACCGGAGATGAGAGCGGCCGTGATGCGGCTCCGGGCCAAAAACACTGCTCCGGGGCCCGATGGAGTGCCCGGCCGCGCTCTCGTCCTCGCCCTGAAGGAGTTGGAGCCCCAACTGAGAGGACTCTTCTCAGCTTGCCTCGAGCGGGGCCAGTTTCCCACTCAGTGGAAAACAGGTCGATTGGTCCTGCTCAGGAAGGCGGGGCGCCCAGTGGACTCGCCGTCCGCTTACCGGCCCATAGTGCTGCTAGACGAGGTGGGCAAGCTATTCGAGCGGATAATCGCAGACCGCTCGAATATCGAATCAGTTCGGATTCCGACATGGGCGCTCTACCATCGACGCCATCATGCGAGTGAGAGTCCTGGCGGAGGAAGCGGTGTCCCGGGGTGGGGTGGTGCTGGCGGTGTCCTTGGACATCTCCAATGCCTTCAACACCTTGCCCTGGAGCTGTATTAGGGAGGTGTTGCGTTACCATCGGGTGCCTCCCTACCTCCGTCACGTTGTTGGGGCTTACTTGGCGGAAAGGTGTGTCACCTTCAGGGGACGCGACGGCGGAGACCAGCGCGAGATGTCGTGCGGTGTTCCACAGGGTTCGGTCCTGGGCCCGCTCCTGTGGAACATCGGGTACGACTGGGTGCTGAGAGGCGAGCTCCAACGGGGGGTGACCCTGACGTGTTACGCGGACGACACGCTGGTCACGGCTCGGGGGAGCTCGCACAGGGAGGCAGCGTTGCTGGCTACGGCTGCGGTCTCACAAGTCGTGAGCCGCATACGGCGCCTAGGCCTGGAGGTGGCCCTAAACAAGTCGGAGGCCATCGCTTTCTATGGCCCCCGACGGGCGCCGCCGCCGGGATCACACATCGAGGTCGGGGGGGCTCGAATTGCTGTCGAGCCAACCATGAAGTACCTAGGATTGGTGCTCGACAGCCGGTGGGACTTCGGCCCCCACTTTCGGCGGCTGGCGCCCAAGCTATTGGGCGCGGCGGGCGCGCTGTCAACGCTGCTTCCCAATTTGGGGGGCCCGAGCACCGCCTGTAGGCGGTTGTATGTGGGGATCGTGCGATCGATGGCCCTGTATGGCGCCCCGGTGTGGACGCCCGACTTGACGGCCCGCAGTATCGCAATACTGCGAAAACCGCAGAGGGCGATGGCCGTCAGAGTCATCAGGGGTTATCGCACGATCTCCTACGAGGCGGCTTGTGCACTGGCCGGATCCCCGCCCTGGGACCTGGAGGCGAAAACCCTTGCGTCACTTCACAGGTGGCGCGAAGAGGCGCGGACGCGGGGCGAAAGACTGGTGCAGCGACAGATCACGCTGCGTCGGTCAGAGCTCCGTCAGGTCTTAGTGGCGGAATGGCGGGACAGGCTTTCACGCCCTACCGCCGGCCTCGTCACCATTGAGGCGATCCGGCCGGTGCTCGATCTCTGGCTCGGGAGGAGGCACGGCTCCCTGACGTTTCGGGCGACGCAGGTGCTCTCGGGGCACGGTTGCTTCGGGAAGTACTTGTGTCGCATTGGCAGGGAGCCGGACGCCCGGTGTCATCACTGCGTCCATTGTGGAGAGGACACGGCGCGGCACACGCTGGCAGAATGTACTGCATGGGAGGAGCCGCGCCGCGCCCTTGTTTCTGAGGTGGGGAGCGACCTGTCGCTGCCGGCCGTGGTTCGTTCTATGGTCGGCAGTGCAGAGTCCTGGGACGTGGTGATGTCCTTCTGCAAAAGTGTCATCTCGCAGAAGGAGACTGCGGAAAGGGAGAGGGAGAGTGCAAGCACTCTTCCAGCCCGCAGAAGGCGCACCGGGCGTCGGCGGAGGGCGGATAACGCCCTCTTCCAACCCCCGTAAACGAGTCCAGGGGCGGCGGACTTGGGGACGTCCGCCTCCCCCATCCAAATGGACCAGAGGTGGTGGCGCGTAGTGTTCCACGCGCGCCTCCTAGATGACACAGGGGGAGTCTCTCTCCCCCCCGCGATTGAGGTCTGCAAATGCGGGCCGGCACTAGTTGGGGGCTGCGGACGAATGTACTGCTCCCGCGGCCCCCGGCCTAAGTGTGAGATGGAACACCGGGGTGGTTTTAGTCAGTAAGAGTCTGACAGACCCCTCCGCCTACCCCAGGGCGGAGGACATCCATGAGGATTTCCACCCCCAAAAAAAAAAAAAAAAAAAAAGGTTTGATGGCAGTCGCTCCGTGTAAAATACTTGTATTCAGCCGCATCTGGGGGTCTACTCCCTAAGCACGAAGTCCGTGGTTTCGGCCTTAGTTACGAGCGTTTCCTACTCCCTATCACCTACGGACATACGATTATTTCGGGGCCCGAACTAAGAATGAATGACAACACGATTTTACAGTTTTCCCTACTACCGATGTGTTTATGCCCGTCCAATTGAACTTGACACTTGTTTTGTTCACTTCTACGTTTCGGGCTACTTTCGGACGGGCGACTAACTTCGTTGACAGATTTAGGGAGTAGGCTCCCTGGTTAGACTGGAAACCAACCCCGATACTGTTGGGAAAAGGCTAAGCAGAACAGTGTACAATAAAGTATCTTTCATCTCGATTTTCTTCCCTCGTAATACATAAACAATTTATAAGCCATCAAGAACATTAATACTCAAGCGCAACAAAACATTGCGTTTGCCTCAAAAAAAACAAAACACCTTCAAACAAAGACCACCTGCGTCCAACCCCGTAAGTAAGTAACTGCTAAGTGGTGGTGTTAATTCGGCCGCTACTTACCACACGGCACCCTCCAGCAAACAGTCCTACTTGCTAATGTACGTGTTAAGAATTTGGGTCCAAATATTTGTGGAACGTACCGTTTTTTGATGGTGAGGGGAGGGGGGAGAGAATGATATGCAGGTGTGTTTTGTTAGAGATGAGTTTGTAAAATAAATTGAAATTAACAACACATACATACATAAATAAATAAGCTCACGCCTTTCCTATTGGGGGTAGGCAGAAATTGCAGAACGCCACATGCTACGATCCTTACATACTCCTTTCGCGTTTTCCACGTTAATACATCTTGTCAAATTAAAATGTGAGCTCAAACCCAATTAAGTGAGTGGAATTTGTACTGGTAATACATAGAACTAAAACTAAGTCAAATTATAATGAAAGATATCAAGAATAAGCATTAAAGTTCACAACTAAAGAAATTCGATGCTAATAAAAAAAACGATTTAAAAAAAACGTTCGTATTTTTGAAAAGGTGTCGTGGTGGCCTGGAGTTTACAAACACGCTTTTTAAGCACCGGGTTGCAGATTCAAACCCAATCATATACCAATGTGACTTTTTCAATGTCAAATGTACTTTCTTATTAAATCTAAGACGCCACTGACATACGATGAAGGAAAACATCGTGAGGAAACCTGGAATTAATGGTCTCAAATCGCCAACCCGCAGTGAGCAAGCGTGGTGATCAATGCTCGTTCCTTCTCTGGATGAGAAGAGGCCTTTGCCCAGCAGTGGGACAGTTGAAAGCTTATATTTAATTTTAACAACAGTTGCAATGATAGTATACGTAGCCCTCAAGATAGCAATGCTTGTAAAAGGCCACTAAGTTATAAGTACCAAAACAAAATGTAACACCAATGATGTACACATCGTATACAATAAATCTTTGAATCTAGTATTTTTGAGAACGCAAGGAACGACGTGATGATGAAGCAGTGAATATCAATAACTGCCAAAAGTTAAACACATAAAACTCAAGTGTGATTCCTGCATCACAAGTTATTAGTGCATGTGAAATTGTTTAGCGGTTTCCTGATAAAGACCTTATGAGGATTAGTCACAAAAAAAGAAATACTAAGGACTAGATTTTTTTATTAAAAAAAAACACTGTACTAATTACCTACCTGCAAACATGTACAGTAAATGTAATAAAAGTAGGTGTAACTATTCTCTAGAGTAGACCAGCTGATAAAACAAACCAAGATGATTAAAGTCTATTAAGGAAAAGTATGAGAGGTACATTTAAACAAGAAAAGTATAGATTAGGTTTTTGCAGGGTTACTAAGAATCGATGAAGTGTTAAAATAATAAAAGAAAAACAAGGAAAAATCTTATCTCTACTAACAATAACAACCATTTAATAGGGTTTTTATTTTTAAAATTTCAACGAACACTCTTATTACTCATTGTGGGCACAGATGAGTAAGCATACATCCTATACGAATTGGAATCCTGTTCCTTTACATTTTCCCATGCACAGATAAATAAATATATGCGGCGATGATCTAACCTTTGATCAAGATTACTACCTCATTGGTATTAAATACAGATAATTATAGCGATTGCTCATAATTACTATTAAACAAGTAGCAACAACATTTATTTTTTCAACTATTGAAATTAAATAATTCTCAGAAGTGCCCGGTTTTTAATTGATCTGAGAAATGTTGAGAGGATTAAGCTATCTTATATGGATTTTAAAGTGCAGTAGCTTTCTCAGTAACAAGTTCGAGATCACTATTTTACTACTAACAAATTGTGGTGTTCTTTTTTCTGTAGTGTTCAGACAATTTTATTTTTGTTTCCTTCTTTTTAACTTGTTACTTTAAACAGGACTGTATTTTGTTCTATTTTTTTCTTTATCGTTACAGTGAACTACTTTAGTTTTGCTTTAGCTTGTTTAAAATGTGAAATATGGGTTTTTATTTCACAAACTTAATGGTCTTTATCTCGATTTTTTATTTAACGAACACATATTTATCATTGCAACTCGTATGTAATTATTACAAAAATAGCTACTGACGTTCGATAGGCCGTCTCATTGTGATGCATCTGAGAAAAGAAATCACATGGATGCAACGTAACAAAAAAAAAGTAAAATAAAAAAGTAAACGAGATGCGCCCGCGTACGCCAAGATCTCGGTCAGGCAGGAGCCGAGTTCTTTTGTTTCCAACCTCGAATCAGCCAGTGTCTCGAATCTAGATGCTGTTTTCGAATTGTTTTTTCTTTTTCCCCCTATGGCTTTTTCTTTATTGTCTCAGTGCAGGCTGTCTAAAAAAAAGTAAAAGTCCGGTGGCTTATGGCTCTCCATTGATATGCGACGTTCGAATTGAAATTTAAATATTTGCTCGCATCCGCGACGGGCTTCATCTTGGGTATTTTGTTTTTAAAAAGATCTTTGTGTTTCCATCTTAATATTTTATTATGTTATTCAAGAAATACCGCGAGTACGCATTTACGTATTTTTTGTTGAAATATTTTTGTTTACTGATCGTCGCCTTCAAAAAAAACCTTAAGTTTAGATTTCTTTCTTCAAAAAACAAAAAGGAAGTCTCCTTTAAGTAAAATTTGCTATTTTTAATTTTTTTAATATTTCCCTTCTATGACTATATCGTTTGAGACAGCCGTTGAATACGTATATTCGGGTATTTTTGAAAACTTTTTAAGCGTTAATTAAAAAAACGTTTCTAAATTGAAATTTTATAGATCCAATCAACGAGTAATATTATAAAACATTATTAAAACTACTTAGAACATTTAGACCAAAGTTTAATAATGTTTCACGGAACACAGGTCAGAGGGTGCTATCGGTTATTTGTGGCGTTCCGATGAGTGACCATGACTTTTTTAAATTGATCTATAACGTTGCACCGAAAAATGCGGAGATAATTGTGTAGAGACACTAGAAGTGACTGGTTTATATTTATATTGCTGTGTATGAGCCGTTTTGAACAATTGTTTAATTGGATGACAATACTTCTATTCATTAATATGCTTTTTTTAATAAAAGAGCCTCCACAAGTGACGACACTTAAGTACGTCCGGCGCACCCTGGGCAGTCAGCCCCGCTACCAACCTTGCTGACTGGCTAATCTTTTCACCACAGAATGAGCTATTTTGGTATAGCTCGTGCTGACACGAGAGAAGAAGAAGACTGGGAATAGTTGCTAATTAAATTCCTACCACTTATGATGGTGTCAGAATTCAAAAAGGACCCGGTAATACCAGAAACTCTAGAATCTTTTTTTAATATTCTTTGTTATTAGTATATTGATGAATGCTGCCGCCCTCCCTGTATACCTAATCTTTTTTTGTCATCTCTCACTGCTCCCACCAATAAATTACAGTAGGTATTCTTATTCTTCTTCACTTTTATACAAGGTTAGTCAGAAAAGGGGTACTAATTTGAAAGGGTGTTAAAGTACCTATAATAATGAGTAATTTTTGTTCTACCACTTTCCCCAAAAGTTAATAGTTTAAGAGAAATAGCTGTTCAAAAATTACATAAAAAATATGCTAAAATCTATCTATCAAAAATCTAAATAACTCAGCTATGATCAGCTGTGTTTACATTTTAGGTCATATTTAGGGTCACTAATTAGAAGCTCTATTTTATGAATTTGTAACTAAAGTAGGTACGAAGAATTTTTGAAAAAACTAAAATTTAAATAATTTTACATGGAAATAAAAATGTTCGAATATTGAATTTTTAACACTTGCTTTAAAATCGTCACCAGTGATATTTTAAGTGGCATGCGGATTAGTACCCCCTTTCCGACTAAACTTGTGTATGCATGCAACTAAGCATGCCACTTCTAGTCCTCATACATCAATGACCAATTCCGTCCAAATCGACCGACGCAGAGGCGATCGCAGTTTTTTTATTCCACTACGCCACGCTACATTTCTAACTATCTGACATTAAAGAAACGATTGTTCACCTTGTAACAGCAACTGCTCCCATTCTTAGACGTCATATTTCTATGACATATCGTTCGACATTTTAATCTTTTTAAGACAAATGTGACTCATTATCTGGTTCCGGTAAATATTTGGAGTGATTCAGAGAATGTCAGAATTATGTTTTAGTTGTAGGCGCGGTTGAAATAAGTGAACGAAATAATATGCAGTTACACATGCTCATTAGCAGGATAAAAAGCATGCTTCTAAGCATGCTTAAAAAGCAACCGGCTTGCAATTCAATAGCAAATTCAAAATAAGAATACTCGTTACCAGCACGTTATTTAAACACATGCTTGTAGATGGCATTTCCTCGATATTGGCATGCTATTGTGCAACTAATGAGCAACTGCACCTTCATTTACCTAGGCTATGCTTTATGACAAGCTTATACGGCAATTACAAGCATTGCTAAAATTTGATTACCTATATTTGAAACTACAAGTGTCATCCTTATAATTATAAACCACTGGTTTAGACTTTGATACACAACGTCAACCTTTTTAACCGACGTCGAAAAGAAGGAGGATATTAATTTGATGCGATTTTTTATTGCTAGTTACTTAAATATCAAAAAAAAGTGCAGTTTTTAAATTGCGCATGTTACTTTTTCGGTCAAAATAAGCGTGACTTGAACTCTGAATCAAGTTATGTTCATGTCACAGTGCCAAAGAAATAAGCTTTCATACCGTTTCGACATGCACTTTAGCTATACTTCCTAGAATTTGAATAGACCAAGTCTAGGACGCTATAGCGTTGAAATCGATTTCTTAGTCAAAAAAGCGGAACGCTTCTCGGTGAGATAACTTTAATAAGAACTTTTTGTGTGAAAAATTAATCATTCGTTTAAAGAAGCATGCTGCAAATTGATAATAAAAATTAAATGTCAATTTTTAACATTTTATGATGTGCAAACTTTTTGTATGAAAGATTTTATCTTTCGTATTAGCATGCTGCAAATTTATAATAAAAATTAATTGTAATTTTTTTACATTTTGAGTGAACAAAAGATTTTGCGTTTAGGAAGATCTTCTCTTTAGGTTTGTTAATCTATATAATAAAGAGAAGTCCTGACTGACTGATTGACTGACTCAATGCTCAGCCCAAACCCTTGGACCTAGAAAGCTGAAATTTTGCACGGAGGTTTCCTTTATAATATAGACAAGGAATAAGGAAGGATTTTTCGAAATTCAACCCCTAAGGGAGTTAAATAGGGGATGAATATTTGTATGGAAAATCGTCACTTAACGGGTTCAAAATTTCACGCAAGCGAAGCTGCGGGCAAAAGCTAGTGTCTCGTAAAATGACACTATAATGGCAAATGAGTTAAGAATGATATTAATTTTATTAAAAGAATGGGAAAAGCGTGCAAAAAAAATAGTACCAGAATTGATTGCATTTCTGAGATCAAAAACTTTAAAAAGACTTGAACTTCTGTTCAAGTCTATTTAAAGTTTCTTTCAGTTTATTGATTGAATCAATAGTAATAAATTCACCGACCAAAGCCATCCAATAAACTGAAATTGATTTCACATAAGCACTAAAACTTAAACATTGAATTCAATCAACCACTAATGTTCTACAAATATTTGCTATCAATGTTTTAATTCGCCACAAATCTTTTGCACACTTAACTTTTCAAAACAAAGATAAGCTACGTCGAATCGACGTCCGATTTTGGACCGGTTTTAAAACATTATTTGTTTAAATAGAAGCCTCCAATCTGTTTTATAACTTTATCAGATATACTGCTAATGATGAACGCTGTTAACTAAACAATTTAATGAGTATGTAATAAAATAAATAAGTTGTAATCGTAAAAGGTTGTATATCAAACATCGTTAATTCCATTTAGAGATGATGTTTTTTTTCTGCTATTATTGATAGAGGATTTATGTATTTCATATTATATTAAAAATAACATTTTGTTTTAATACAGGGTGTAAACGAATTCGTGTAATTCCTTCAAATCGCGTGATTACTCGTGACACTGATTGACCCTGCTTAGGTTTTTTCAGAATCAACAAAAAAAGTTTTCAAAAAATGAACCATGGTATTCTGTATCTGAGTAATTTTAGCGTCCTAACTGAACTGACTGCGTGGAGCGATGTCACACTAGTCATGCCCGTCGGTCGTGTCGCCGTGCCTTCATTCATTTATGCGTGGCACCGAAATTTTCTATCTCCGCAACCAAGACAAGTAATTCTACAATAATTAAAAAAAAAAACACTGTCCCACTGCTGGGCACGGGCCTCTTCTAAAATGAGAAGGGTTTAGGCCTTAGTCCTCCATGCTGGCCTGGTGCAAGTTAATTACACATTTTTTGTAGCCCTCTCAGGTCGTCTGCAGGTTACCCACATTATTTTCCTTCAGCGTTAAAGCAAAGCAATAATCAAATTCTGATCTGCACACGATCACTTGGTTATTAGTATACAGGGTGCAAAAAGACCCATCACATAGCTGAAATCTGCGCACTCTGTACATCAAACTAAATTATATTGACAAAAATAATTGCTGGGAAACGACTTTTATATTTTGGCATAAAAAAACGCTTTTTTTGTAGCGCGCAATATATGGTTGTGGCGATGCCGCGCGTTTGCATGCGTGCAGCGGCCACACAGCTGAGCCAAGGCGGTCGTGTGCGATTGATATTCATTGCGTTTTTGTAACTTCAAATGCGTAATTTGTTAGGAAAAAGTGAATTTTTTGATAATGTTTCCTTGACCTTCAATATCTCCAAAATCAATGATTTCCCAGGTATAGTCTGGTAAAAAAAAATGATACCAATGATGGGTAGAAAATGTGAAATTCGTTAACGTTAAGGGTCTTTTTACACCCGGTATTGATGAATGTCACCATCACTGCCTTCCCTTTATAACCTTTTCGTATCATCTCTCACACGTACCAGTATATTACAGTATTATTATTCTTCTTCTTCACTTTCGTACTTTCATGCAGCTAAGCATGTCACAAAAGTCAGAGTGCCGGGATCAAACTCAGACCCTTCTATATGGAAGCAAGCATTTAACCGCTAGGCTAATAAACTGCGAACTGTTCGAGAGATGTGCTGAACAAGACTGTTCTAAGGATAACAATTAACGATACTTGAGAAATAGAACAATAATCAATACTCGGATTTATGTTTACGAAACGTTTGGAAACCAGGTAGAAATGATAAATGATTTTTATTTCTGTGAATTAACAATTTTACACGTCAACGTAATGTTTTTTAAGACTAGATGGCGCAGAAATCCTTACACTGAGAGGAGTGGAAGAATGGTAGGGAGGCCTTTGACCTGCAGTGGGATGATCATGGCTAAATAATAATAATAGATGGCGCCGGCATTTTTTTATTTGACTAGCTTTTAGAAGAAAGCCGAAATAAACTTAGAGGTCAAGGTCTCTTAAAGTCCAGATATTGTGGTATTAAAAATAAGAGAGTGTATCAATGTAGGGCAACGTCTGGAATGGCTATTTGAGGAATAGGATAAGAGGCAAAGAATTGACAACTATAAGCTTGACCCTCACACGACCCTACTCGGGACTAAAGATTGGTTGTTCTACAACTTTAACATCTTATTTAACATGCAAAAGCGAGATTTTCTATTAGTTTTACCGTCCAGGGAGGGTCAAGTTTTCAGTTAGTTGTTAAGCTATAGTTTTAGGGCATCACGTCAACTTAGAATTTGATTATTACTAAATGTGTCGCCGTGTATCCTTACCATAAGGAAACACGGCGACAAATTACACTCGACACTCAGTGTCGACACCGAGTGTCGTAGTGTTTACATCGCTGTTACACTGAGTTGCGCATTAGCTCTGTTTAATTTCAGTGTCGCGATTGCATTGTGTCCAATGTCAGTGTCACCGTGGATGTGTAACCCCATTACGTTAAAGGTGAACAAAAACAATCCTGCACACTTGAGAGAGTTTCAAAAAGTTCTCGATAGTGTGTGGACTGCGTAACCCACCAACTAGGCTTGCTTGGTTGAATAAGACCTGAACTCTTCTCATTTTGAGCAGCGGCAGAATAAAATTAAATGTCCGGATTACTCGTATGCAATAAACTCGGCTTATCGCAGTCCACGGCTAGAAATAGGCCTCTCCTAAGTTCCACTGCTCAGTCTTTCACAACACCATAAACAGCCTCTGGTATCGTTATGTAAACTTCACTTTACCACAGCCAGAGTGAGGGTGACTAATCAACATTGAGCTATGCTGCGCTGTGCTTAGCTAAGCTAACTTTCTAGTGCTACGTTTTTTCTACAAACAAATTGCTTCGCGAGTACCTGATTGACGGAAGACCGAGCGTCGTGAGCAGTGCGGTGAGGAGCGAGTCAGGACGTATCGCGTGATCTCTGCTCTGTTTTAAGCAAAGCGCCGTCACGTTAGTGATCCGTAACTTGTCTATTTTAAATGAGTTGAGGGAGGATCTCATTTTACGTTCTGAGGTACTATTCGTTCGAGGAAAGGATAAGTAAGAGAGACTGGTGAGCGATGGGCTCACTCACGGAATCATCATCAAATTTTTGCATCCCTATCACTTACACACTCACTCGCTTATCAGTCAGCTACACACTCGCGCTTATGCAAATAATAAATTGAGGTTCATTTTGAGGAATTCAAACGAGGTAACTCACAAGTGAGGGGAACATCACTATGTAACACAAAGCGCAGAGCACCACGTTTTGTTTGTTTCCTCATTAAAATCTAAGAGGATCGAATTGACTTGAATAGAGCACAGCAAAGCACAGCGCGTCGTAGCTCAATGTTGATCAGTAACCCTTGAAGACACGGTGTTTCAATTTAACTGTAAACCTACTCATATACTCAAAATATCATACAACAAAAGCAACCCAAAAAAATCACCCACAAAACGACTAGATGCGTCATTTATTTGACCTATTAAATAACATAGTCACAAAAAACTAACAGAATAGACTAGCATTATTCGTACCTAGTTCTTTTGGTCGTATGTACCTACTTGTTTTTATGTCAATTAAGTAGGTAGGTACAGTCTCCTATTATCCTTGATGATGCTGTAAAAACATTCTAAACGCTGTTAGTAAATGGCTCTGTGATTGTTTTTGGTCACTGCTTGCTTCGTCTCGTAATTGCTTAATGTCTCTGGATTTGGTAAAAAGGTGCTATTACTTTTTATGACTGACGTATGTGGAGTAAATGTCAATCAAAAGGTAAGATTTTAAACATAATGTTTGTAGTCAAGTCATCGATGTAGCTGAAAATCCTGAAATGTTTTATTGGCCTTATGCTCGAAGGAGATAAAGAAAGACTAGCTGTATGAAAAATGATTAACACTTTTTTTATAAAAAACTTTGCCCCACACTAAGATTTCTCCTGTATGGTGGGTGCGTTTACAAACACAAATCTCACATATATAAACGCACAGACCCGAAACTATTATCTGTAGGCCATACAATTTTTTGTTCCGTGTGGGAATCGAACCCACGACCCGTAGCGAAGAAGCCAATCGCACAGCCACTGCACCAAACATCTGACTGACAACTGACCTCTGAGTACCTACCTTTGAGTAGCCATTTTTTTATGGTTTATGGTTACCCCCGCCTATACTTATACAATACTAAGGGGATTGCTGATCCGCTGTCAACCTTAGAGACAAAGTTGGAAAGTCGCATGTGCCTGTAATTTCACCGGCACCCAACACTTCGAACCGGAACAAAGCGCCACTGCTTAGCGACAGATAGGTATGGAGGTAGTACTTCCCCGGACGAAATATTTCATAAGGAATTCTAGTACTCTTAAAAATAATATACATAACATCACGCCTTTATATTCCCCGAAAGGTTGTGCAGAGGTGTACGGTTCACCCACATTTCACAATTATTATGTTTAAGTCCCATGAAAGGCTGGTATTCCACTTATCAAATATCTTTGTCCAATATCGATGTCCAATATTTGATCAAATTTCTTTGAGAGATGCCCATTCCGCTTGTCCAATAACTTTGTCCAAGATTTTGCATAGTCTGAGAGTATGGAGGAACGTAGAGCGACTTTATATGCTGCTATTATCATTAAATTATTGTTAAAAAAAAAGAAAAAAAGCTTTGGGTGAAGCCATCGATCGAAAGACGAAGAGAAAAAAAACGTCATTGAAACTGTCCACGAAATCTTAGTTGCAGTCATTTTGATTTAAATGTCATTAATCTTTGGTCAAATAACGGTGCTGCTAGTACATTATTTTGTAGAAGTCGTCCAATTTATTTGATCAAATATACATTGGACAAAGATATTTGATAAGTGGAATACCAGCCTAAGAGGCGAGCCTATTGCCATCAACAGGGCACAAGTCCAGACTCCGGGCTGCTACTGAGAAATTACATACCGGAAAACCCTTTCCCCGATCTGGGGATCCAAAGCCAGGACCTCACGCTCAGCAGTCGCGCTTGCGACCACTAGACCAACGAGGCAGTCACTGCTACTCTCAAAATTCCAAATAAAAATGTCGAAAGAAATCATGACATATTTTGAAAATTATAATCTGTGACGAATTAATAATTAAATAGTTTTGTTTGAACACTTAGAAGACAAATAGATAATTTTGCGACCTCCTATCACGTCATTCACGCTAGCCGCAAATTAAACGTTAACGTCCTTTCACGTTAAAACGATGAAAAGGTTAAGTGTATTGCAATACTTCAATAGAGATATTACATTACCGTCACGGCTAAATTCCGCGAAAGGTGGTAGGTAGAGATGTAAATTCCAACACGCAAAGTTCGCTGAGAACGGTATTAGGTACGTGTGAGGGGGCGGATTTATCGTCATTTAGCGGGCATAATACCAAACACTGGTTTTTTTAACAGAAATATCTAGAGACGCTTTATTTGCAAGGTTAAGCTGCACTTGTCGCGGTCAAACCATGGATGGGTGACCGTTCGTTAAACATCGAGACTCCCCGTCCCTCGGAAAACACGTTAAACCGTTGGTCCCGGGTGTCATGCAAATCTCTATGACAGTCGTTACGGGTACTCAGAAGCCCGAAAGTCTGACAACCGGTCTAAACTAAGGATAGTGCACTGCCCAATAACTGGGTTGCAGAGGTCTGAGGTTAACCTAAGGTTAGACCGGTTGCAAGACTCATCAGTCTTTACGGGTAGTCAGAAGCCCCTTTCGGGCTGTGTTACGAAAACAACCATCTTCAAGTCTATAGAAGGACAACCAATTCTGCTCTTAGAGAAGACTATAATGATGGTTATCATTTATTTGCAACCCAAGCAAAAGACAACTAACAGATACAGTATGATAATTGCTAAAATAACTACATGGATACCCTACAGATAGGTTTTGGTAAATTAGGCCGTAACATGTACTATAAGCATCAGAACCCCTTTGTGAAATGCACGATGATGACACCCCTCAATCGCCAAGATATAGGATCTCTGAACCGTTCAATAGGCTATGTCAATATTCTCTCGGGAGCATTGAATCCGGGTCACCAGCATATACCTTAATATCTCGGAAACTAAGAATTCTAACTTATTCAATAAAAAATATTTTATAAACTATTAAATACTACTCAAATAAAATGAATAAGTAGTATTAAATAGTCTATAAAATACTTTTTATTTGAATCAGCTATCATTCCTAGTTTCCGAGATATTAAGGTTTATGTTGGTGACCCGGATTCATTGCTCCCGAGTGTGTTCCATTTATTCATAGTTTCTATTCCTTTGCTAACTGAGATTGTTTCTAATGAAAAATATTCTTTGAAAGTGAGAGTGAAAATAAAAGAAGCTAAATTGAACGTCGAATTTAAAAAAAATAGCAATGACATGTCAAGAGGAATGTAAAACATATAATGCATATTGAAGTTTAATGTTTCTTGACAACAATAGCAATTTGGCAAAAAGCATCGCACAACGCCACTTGTATAGTTTTTGCATAAACAGAGTTGATTAAAAGCTGATAAAAAAGGTTTCGCTAAGTTGTATTTTTGCTGCAAGTTGTGTTCAATCACTTTTTTAGGATACAGAATTGCATGCAGAAGAGTTAAAAGTAGTAAACATACTAACAAAGCAAAGGGATAACTTGGCAGAAAGGTTTACCGAGCTATGGGATAATGTTGGCTAAACCGGAACTAAACCAACATCAAACTCAGGTACATCTTTCTGAAGTCCACATATTAGGAAGTACTTGAAGGCTTGCAGAGTCACAAAAAGAGAAATAAGGCTTCGAAAAAAAAATTTACCAAAGAAGGTTCAAATGACAATCACAGGTGATGAAGAGATGTAGATAGATGTAAAATTCATGTTTTATGAAATTTGCAAACTGCAATAAAATTACTCGACGATGCAATAAATATTGCATTTATTCAACTTTTGATTCTATCATATTAAACTGCAGTGTATAAAAATAATGCTAAACCTCTACGTTGATGAGTGCTAAAAGTTTGCGTTACACAAAAAGCAAAGGTAGTTCTGTAACTTAAAGTGTTACCCTCTAAGACATAAACTGAAAATGAAGGCAACATTAAGAATTATCAATTAATGGCCGGTTCCTATGACCAAAATCGTTTTGCTTATCAATAGTATAATTGTTCATTGCCAAACCTGACATATAAATAGACTTGTTAGCTAATTTTAAGTGGGATAGCCACTAACGTATGGGAGGGTCTACTAGGCAGAGCTATGGGGTCTTTATTATTGGTAAAGATACAAGAGTCTTAATATTAACCGATAACGCTCGGTAAATCATAGGAATCGGCCATAAGTTAAGTTTACACCCGCGTGCTTCCATTTCTTTCAACCTTGATTGATTCCAGGAACAATGAGTACTATAACAAAATCAATTGGCAAAAAGCTCCGTTTAACGCCCTTAACCCTTAACTTATAATTATTCAAAATATTCAAAACAGTTTCTTACCGAGCAATTCTAATAATTGAGACAATCCTTATACAACACGAGTGTATTCCAGAAATTTGCAAAAATCGGCTTCTAATTGTAATTTGAAAACACTAAATTTTCAGCAAATCTCAACTGTTCACATCTACCTACTCAGTTCACACTTCAAACAAGTCAAAATTCACGCCCTTGGCACCACTGAAGTAAATTAGGCGGACCTAGAGATCGTTTAGCACTGAATTCGGAACACTGCGTGTAAATATTTGTATACCTTCGTATAGTGGCTTTGAAATTTATTGTCACTTCACCCTTTTATTTACACTCTATCTTTAGAAAAAATCCTTTACAAAAAAATTAAGTCAAATCAACAGCAAAAAAGTCAAAAGTCATCCGTTCCATTTTTGAGAGTCAATTTGCCAGTAACGTGTTCCGAGTTCGAAGTCGGAACTGACAGCGGTTGACAGGTCGCGTGGTTGCGCACGCGCGGTCGTGTGAGCGTGCTGTGCGCACGGGCATCGGCGCCACACTGCGTTCGCGCGCTTTTCGACCTATGAAACCTTCGCTCGCAGCCTCCAACGAGTATAGGATGTATTAGAACTGTCGATGATTCTAAAAGATTTTCTCACGGAAAGGACTCTCGATATGTAGATCGGTCTGTCGACGGCCTAACGGTTCAGAGCATCATCGCTGACTGATGTTGATGAGTCGACTCATGAGTTTTGTTTTTAATTTTGACGTGTTAGAGTGGTAGGTTTATTTTTAAAGTGGGATTATTCTATCGTGTTATGAATGCGAGTCTTATGGACCGTAGTGAATCGGAGCCGAGGCTTTTTGTGTTGTTAAAGTACTTCTGTCAATGAAAATGTATTGTATTTAGTTGTGTAACTCGTTCAAACGGTTCGGCCACGTGTTTCGGTTAAATGCGTTTGATCGATTTGTTGGTGATTTATAACTTTGAGGGGGTCCATTTTTATTCATTAGAGTTGTGTGTTTGACTTGAGGATTTGATTATCACTTGCTTTAACGGTGAAGGAAAACATCATGAGGAAAGTTGAAATCAGAGAGGACTCCAAAAAAATCTCGATGGTTTATGTAGTCTGCCAAACCACACCAGGCCAGCGTGGTGGCCTAAACTTAAGACCCTTCTTCATATGAGAAGAGGTCTGAACCTAGCAGTGGAACTAGGCTAATTAAGCTATGATCTATGCTGTGTGTTTGATATTGCTGCTTTACAAATATACTAATAGGCTTTATAAAGCAGGCAGTTACGCTTGTGTAGAAGATAAATCGTCAAAGAAGACCAAGCTCTGTTCGCCATTTGTAAGAGGCCTTTGACCTAGTCCAGTAGTTGGCTGGGTTGATGATAAATACTTAGGTATAGTCCAGCGTATGTTAATTCTTGAAGCGAAATTAATGTTTCAACGATCAAGGGTTTGTTTTTCTTTTATACTTAAATGTTTTGTGGCTGGACTACGGCTGCACTTACTGCTGGTGTACGTCCCATAATTTATGTGGTTTAACTGCTTCAGATGTCATTTCGCCATCAACTACTCTTTTAGTATCAGTCTCGATTGTAATAGGGTAAGGTGATCCTAGGAAATAGTTACTTACATTTTTTTCTCTGATTTCAATATTGTCTGGAAATATACACAGAAAATAGATTACGTTTGTGTAAGATTACTTTTGAATATTTAAATTGTTATTTCATTTTAATTTTTTTTTTTTACTTTCGTCAGCATTTATTTTTGTTTGATTATTTACCTAATAAATTACGATTTAATCCAGTTCCAATATTATTAATAGGAAAAAAAAAACTTTGATCACACATGATGAAGTTGCAATAATTATGAGATGCACGACATGGTGTTTATAAAAATAATTAAAAACAAAATTACATCTTCATTAATATTTTATCGAGATAGGAATATTTTTATTCAACCATTTCAAAACTTTAGTAATGTTTCGTCGCCGTTTAGATACACAATTAATTATTTGTCACGCGGCCCTAATCCCGCTTAAAGTTCTATGAACGAAAGACATCAACGCTCAATCAAAATCACCGAATTTCTTTTGTTCGAAAAATCCCCAATTTTCGATACAATACTTACCGTCTACAATTTCAGACAAAATAGCAGTTTGACATATTTTTTATAAAAACACATTTTCACGAAATATTGCAAAACCACGAAAAATTGCAGGTATCGTAACAAAAACTCAATAAACAAAGTTTCAGAAGGCAATAAGTTTGATAGATGTCAAAACTTCACACAACGTGTAAATTATCACCCTGTTAATAGATAGCCTTGATAATTTTACAAGCATTGCGTCACCACTGCTGTCAATATTCAATCGAAAAAAATAGGGCGGAAAAGAGACAACACTATTGCCGTCGTTCCGCCGCGTTGTCACTTCCACTTCAAAGCGAACAGTCGTCACGGATCACTGCGAAAGCCGGCCCATTGTGACGACACACCGAGAAACTATAGCCATCTCTGTCCCTCCCACGCAATTAGTACGGCAGTTATTTATAGAAAGAGACGTAATCAAGTGCGTTTTTTGGACGAATTGTTTAGTTTTTTGTGAAATATAGATCAACTTTAAAATAATATGTCATTGACCCTAAGTTCCGGTAAAATGGCAGCGGTCATAGAAATAAGAAAAATACGATATATCGTTAGAAAAAATTCTGAAAAATGTGCTAAATTATAACTGGGTTCAATTTAAAATTTAGCATTCATATACTATGTAATTTATTCAGTATTTACATGGAACGTGACAAAAACTAAGTTCAGGGGCATACAAACGTTGTGATAATTCCGACCATTTCAATACTCTTTCTCATTGTACGTTTGAATTTGAATCATTATAAATAGAAATGATACATTTTTTATGTATTTTTTTATCGGAGATTGCTTCTGCGTTTACTTGATTGAAATATTGAAAAATGTATATTCAGCCTAAAGAAGCAAATAAAACTTTTTTTCAGAATTACATAATAATTATTGAGTAAATAATACTCAAACGTATTTGAGGATTCCGCATTTTTTTGTCATCATTTTATTAGATACCATAGTTTGACCAACTTATTGTTTTTGCGTTTTATGATGTTACAGAGAATAAACCTCCGGTTTCTGAATTGAGAATTCAAGGATGAGCAGTACTCAGGTAACATTTGAGTACAGAGTTGTCAAAAAAATGACGGATTTTAAAGCATTTTTTTGACAAGTCCGTACTCAGATATAACTTAAGTATTGCTTATCTCGAATTCTCAAATCAGAAACCGGAGGTAAACCACCCAACCAAACTTAAGGTTCCGAATAATTACTATAATACAAGTAAACACATGCAGCTTTCTAAATAAGTTTTTTATATTTGTAGGTAGGTACTACTTAATTTAAATACATCGATTTCGATTCCTGGGGGTCTACTCTCTAAGCACGAAGTCCGTGGTTTCGGCCTTAGTTACGAGCGTTTCCTACTCCCTATCACCTACGGACATACGATTATTTCGGGGCCCGAACTAAGAATGAATGACAACACGATTTGACAGCTGTCCCTACTACCGATGTGTTTTTGCCCGTCCGAAAAGCTGAACTTGACACTTGTTTTATTCACTTCTACGTTTCAGGCTACTTTCGGACGGGCGACTAACTTCGTTGACGGACTTAGGGAGTAGGCCCCCTGTTTCGGTAGAGAACATTTTTTTTTTCCGAGTGTCTTTTAATTTTATATTTAGTTGCAGTAGGCATTAGGAAATATCGGCATCCATGAAGGCAGAACATGAAAGCGATGGCGGGACGAGCTAGACAAAGATTGGCAATTATTGGCGCAAAAAATAGAAATCAAGGGGGAGGCCTTTGCCCAGCAGTGGAATATTACAAGTTAACAGTAACAACAGGACATTGTCAAACTAAGGACAGTAGTTTTTTTTTCAAGATTATTTATGTTCCGTTTGAGAAAAAGTATATACAACGTTATTTTTAGTATATACAAAAACCGAGACACCCCAACAAGATTTTCATCAGAACTGCCTGAATATGTGTTTTTTTTAATAAATCTCCAAGTTACACCATAGTTTATGTCGCGTTAAGTTCCCTACTAAAGTGTGAAATGCCTGAGATGTGCTATGCAGGGGGGTTGTCTAATACACGGAAACTGACCGAGCGGACCATCTCAAACCTCAACGTGTCTATTCCCATCAATTGTTATGGGTAGAAACCTACTGAAATAAAAAAATGAAATTTAAGAAAAAAAAATGTGGTGTAAAAAAATTGTCAATCGATTCTCCTAGTGATTCTGAACAAATTAGTTTCAGGTTTAGTATATACTAAAACTAAGCTTGTATTGGTAATCGAAAAAAATCAAAAAGCATTTCTTAGAAACCTCTACAAACAATTAAATGGCTAATACCCATACTTGCATCCCATGACATTCCTTTTGGGCTGCTTAGGATTTAATTCTTTAGAGGTGAGACGGCCATATGACCAGACGATCGTCACATGCATAATTTTAAAAGGGATCATGGATACCCCAGATCTTCATAACCAAGTCTGCAAGCTATTTGTCCCTTATAATTACTGTCGTAGCAGGAGACATAAACTATTAGTAGTCCCTTCATGTCAAACTGTTGCGCACTCTCAGTCACCCATACCCCAGACACTGACTGCGCTTAATGCTCTCTTGGATTCAAACCCAAACCTTGATTTGTTTGGGGATGCATGGAAGACGATTCTGTCGGAATTTATGAAGTATTGTGAGAGGAATGTATGAATGTGTTACTTGTTTGTAGTTTGCAATCGGTAGTTATCTTTAAGTAGTATAATTGGTTTCGGCCGTTCTATACTTGGGATCAAATAAATCGAGCCACTTCTATTTTTCACGTAGGTATAATTGTTATTATTTTTGGTATTATGGAACAGATCAATTCTAAACATATATCGCCTAAAAAGTTATTTGATAACCTTTACAATGAGGGTAGTTTTTTGTATTTTGAATTATGTAATTCATGAAACCGAAACTAATAACCATGACACGTAAAAAAAGGAGTGGCTCGATTTCTTTTCTCCCAAGTATATTTAAAGTAAAAATAAATAAATAAATGTATCACTTTATTATTTTATAAAATTGGTTACCTATCTGCTAGTAATGATGCTACGAGTTTATCATATATTTATCTAGTTCATATTTTTATTTATTATGCCCAATATATAATACTAATAATTGATAAAGAAAGATATAAATCATTTCTAACAATTTAAAGTTAAATGAACAAAGATAAACTGAGTGTTACGTAGTTCTGCATTCACACTAGTAAAAGATTACTGATCTTTTACTTACTCGTTGGAATGTTCCCTACCTTTGGCTTAGCGCAGAACCAATGTACTATACAGCATGAGGTTTTACGATTACGAGTTGATAAAGAAAAGACAGTTGCGTCATTTCTTTCTATTTTTAAAAAGTATACTTTGAGATAAATTTATGTAATAATAATTTGTATAGTGTCTTAAGTACTGTCAAACATCGTCTAACCTAATTAATTCGTTTATTTGTGTTCCACTTTGTATTTTGAACGGCGTGTGCGACAAATATTAACAAAGCAACTTTTAAATTTCTCACCATTTTGATTTGTTACTACCTTAAAAGATACTTTGATTTTCGTATGGAATCTCTACTTAAATCGTATTTTAAATCGAGATTCATGACTGGCTGTTGTTTTAGAATACGAGTTTAAGATACGAAACAGCGCCTCACTTTGGTTTTGTTTCTTGTATTAATTACTTAACAGTGAAGGAAAAACATCGTGAGGAAACCTGCACACTCCAAAAAGTTCCCGATAGTGTGTGTACTCTACCAACCCACTCTAGGCCAGACGAAGGCCCAAACTAAACCCTTCTCATTTCAAGAAGAGGTCCGTGCACGTATGTAATAAAAAAAGCAGATTTTCAAAAAATATTCATCAAAAAAGATTAAGTAAAACTAAAGCAAAAGCATTTAAAAGGAAAAGTTGTGTCTACTGTTTTACTTATTGTGGCGTAAAATGTCTAGAAGATCCTTCAAATGTCGATTATGTACAAAAAAAATAATTAGGTACCATCTATCAACTAACAATGTCGAAAAACATTTGTCAAACGAATTATCAACAAGATTTAAGTAGAGATTTTATATAAATCCCTGCTCAAATCCTATGTTAAATCGAGATTCATAACAATCATTACTGAACATTGTTTACAACTCAATACAAAAAGTGAATCACCCTGTACGCTATTGACCACCGCCCAAAGGTCGTCGGGCACCAGTGACCGGGGGATTCTCACGCCCGTTGCCATGGCAACCGATACCACAGCCATATCACCGTCGATATTGAGCGTAATTTGTAGCCTCGTGGTACAGAGAGATTTACTGCGAAGTAGATACCAGACGTTTACTAGGAAAAGTGGAGTACGTACTAAATGGTAAAGGTTAGTTTACGTAAGCTGTAAGGTAAGGTAAGGTTTAGAAATAGATGTAAATAAACATAAAAAAAAGAAACCAACTTCAAAATACTCAAAAGCTTTAATTAAGGGTAAGTAATTATTTGTATTAGAAATGAAGATCACAATCGAATCATTTTGCGTCTGGCTGTTTTGTTTAGTCCACTTAAAACGGAAAAATTAATAGAAACCGACTTCAAAAAACTGAAAAGCTTATAATAATAAACAATGTAATAAAATTTAAATTTTCTGAAGTTGGTGCAAACCTTCGCTGTAACGAAGAATTAAAACTTAAGTGTAATTGAAGGCGACGACTTAAGTTTTATTTTATTTTATTATGTGGTCACCATTTCGCAATTTTCAGTTTTTTGAAGTAAGTTGTTACTATTTTTTAAAGTATTTGTATTTCCGATTTCAATCACCTTCATAAGTTTTTATTTCACATAAACCATTACAGGCGCTTATGAAAAGTCGAATTTTGGTTCACGGTTCCAATTAGTCGTTTCCTATGGAGAAGAGCCGGCAAGAAACTCCATGGTTACTCTTTTAAAATCCATATCTTTAACAATTTGAGTGGATACAGTTATGACTTAGAATAGTTATGGTCTTTGAGTGAACTAAACAAAATAGTCAGACGCAAAATGATTCGATTGTGATCATCATTTCTGATACAAATAACAATTACCCAATCACGTGTGCTATTCGTCGTTGAGGAGTTCTATTCTAGAAAATAAAGTAAACAGAGAGAAATGAAGCCAGAAGAAATTAAGCACTTTGGAGATATCATCAGATCAGATCATGACAAAACTTAAATGGGACCACCTCAAAAGTATACTCTTTCAACCAAAAAAGAATCGTTAAGTACGGTTTTATAAATAAACAAAAAGTCAAACACAAACATATTGAGAACCTCCTCTTTTTTAAGTCGGTTGAAAATGTAGAGTAATAATGTTGTAGTTATGTACCTAATCGTCGGGCTGGTCGTCCCCAAAAGGTCAGAGAAAGGTTTAAGTCTGTCAGACCGACGTAGTTTACTGTTGACAGTTCTAAAGGTATCATGTAACAGGAAGTGATACCTATCGCCATTTATCAAAACAATTTCAATTTTGACGAAATTCTCAAAACTTTCTAACCGAAACGTAACCCAAAACCTTATCTTAACACATTCGAGTCCACCACACTTTTCATAGAGCTCATACCCATCCCACCATACATATTGCTAGTGGACCTTCCAGGAGGGTCCTCGGCACTAAGTTTGCGCTGATACTGAACTCTCGAGGAGGGTTCCTGGCATTGGGTTAAAAACCGTGAAAAATACTCTACTACGTCGTAAAATAGGTGTTTGCTTGTTTCATGAAGGAGTATTTTAAAGAAAAACCTATATTTAAAATGAGCCCTCCACGAGCACCCGGCATGGCGATTGCGACGACAGGGTGCCCTCATGAAGGGCTCCCGGCACTGAACGTGTTAATACTACAGTTCTGTTGTTTAGAGAAACACAAAGAGTTGTATCTTACCTGTGAATTTTACTCAACGATAATGAGGGCCAATCTACTAATCTTGATATCAGTTGACAGCATAAAACTTCTGGCTATTAGACATTATTAAGAATTGTTGGAAATCTCTAAATAGTATAAGAAAATTAAAGTCGCTTATCGCATCTGTCTGTTCGTCCGCTTACTTCTTTTACTACCCTATGGATTTTGATGCGCTTTTCTTAATTCAGGAAGGTTCGACGTCGGGGCGGGTCGCTTGTACAAAATAAATAATAAATGTAGGTAGTTTATAAGAGAGTATGATAAGTTTATTTAATCAATGCAAATCCTTGAACTTAACCAAAAACGCTTAAATTGGGAAGAACTTTCACCTTTTGTAATTTTAAAATAAAAAATTCCGCATTGCAGCTTTGAACAGTTTTAGTCAACCAGTATCCAATGATGCTTTTTGTGATCCAAAAACAAAAAGATCGTATTGCGACTCAATTATTCTCATCCAAGAATGTTTATAACAATCAAGTTAATTTGTCCAACAAAAGACAACCAATCAAGACCACAAAGCATTTCTTAAAACTGACAAAAATTAACTCAATTAACGATCCACGGAATAAAAACCGCCCATAATATGTACCCATGAAATTAATTAAGATGGCTGCGGTGACGCGCATTGCTGCCACCTAGCGGACTGTGACAGTTACGTGCTTCAAACGCTTGGCGTGCCAGCTGGATTCCAACCAATTAGATACGAGAAAAAATGGAACGAAAAAAGATTGAATTCAAACTGTTCTCAATGACAGTATTGCTGCTTCATTAGGCTGAATTTTGTTTTCTTTGCTTTTTAAATGGGAAAAGCGATGAGAGAATATTGAAACCTTATTACACTATTTAACCTAACAATACACAGAAAATACTCATTTTAGCAAAGACAGTCATGTATAGAAATACTGCCTCGATAGTTTAGTGGTTGCAAGCACGACTGCTAAGCAAGAGGTCTTGTGTTCGATCCCCAGGTCGGGCAATGTGGTTTGGGTTTTTTCGCATGGAATTTCTCAGTAGCAGTCCTAAGTCTGGATTTGTGCCCGGTTGATGGTAATAGGCTTGCCACCTACCTACATGGGACTTAAACATAACTTCGAAATGAGGGTGTTCTAAACACCTGATGACGACACGTTTGGTGCAGTGGCTAAGCAATCGGCTTCTGCGCCACGGGTCGTGGGTTCGATTCCCACACGGAACAATAATTTGTATGGCCTACAGATGGTTGTTTCGGGTCTGGGCGTTTGTTTGTGAGATTTGTGTCTGTAAACGCACCCACGATACAAGAGAAATAGTGTGGGGCAACGTTTTATAAAAAAAACAAAAACAAACAAAACCTCTGCCCAACCCTTCGTGAAACACAGGCGTCATGTTATATATGTATAGAAATAAGCAACGTGTTTGCATTTAGTAGGGATTCATCATAGTATTGGCTTAAAAAACCGTAACGATCAATCAAGATGAGCTGAGAAACTCTACTTGAAGAAATGGTTCAAAAGATATTCGTGCCTTGGTGGGTCACTTTTGTTTAATGTTACTTATTGAAATGGAGTATAAATAAATCGAGAAGAAGAAGTCAGAAACTGTTCTAATGAAAGCAGACTAGTTTGATAGGTACTTAGTTATTAAATATAACGGTGTGCACGAAAAGTGTCTCCACGAGTGACGATACTTCAGTACGTCCGGCGCACCCTGGGCAGTCAGCCCCGTTACCAACCTTGCTGACCGGCTAATCTTTTCACCACAGCATGAGCTATTTTCGTATAGCTCGTGCTGATACGAGAGAAGAAGAATATAACGGTAACCATATACTGTCACGAAATTGTAAAATACTATTTGCTGTAAAACGCCACTACGATTCCTTTGCAGTGAGCTGTGATAGAGATAGTCATACACTTACAGCGGTTACGTAAGCTACCATACAAATAGTTCTATGGCTACTTCGGAACGTATTTTCACGGATTCGGATCGGATGCAATGCGTAATCGCTCTTAGGATCACAGTAAACATACGAGATAATTTATTTTCGTAAACAACTATAGTACCTGTAAGGGTACTTATAATTAATTGAATACAATATCTAATCACTATTATTATATCTCCGTGTGGTGCTGGACGTAAAGAATAGCACTACCCCATCGCTTCCCACGGGTGTCGTAAAAGGCGACTAAGGGATTCACTAGAGGATGGGCAGCAGCGTTCTCTGAGCACTTTAACAACCCCACTGCGATCGCCAACCCGCCTGCCAAGCGAGGCGAGTATTGCAAACCCTTCCAACATGGCTTGGGGGAGGCCTATGTCCAGCAGTGGACGTCTTTCGGCTGAAGGATGATGATGATGATGATATATTATAAACCAGGCTACTGAGAAATTCCCCACGGAAAAACGAAAGTCTTAAAATGAAAAAAAAACCATAAGCAAGTAAGTTTATGGTATGGTATGGTATTGTGCTATAACTATAATTATTGCTGTACCAAAAGGAATTAAAATTTTTAGTTGATTAGCTACATTCCATGGAACCCAAATTAATTATTCCCCCTCTATTTTATGAAGATTAGGATTTGTATTTTTATTTACCGTAGGGGGACTAACAGGAGTAATTTTATCTAATTCTTCTATTGATATTACCCTTCACGATACTTATTATGTAGTTGCTCATTTTCATTATGTTTTATCTATGGGAGCTGTATTTGCTATTTTAGGGGGATTTATTCATTGATATCCATTATTTACAGGATTATCTTTAAATATGGTATTGGTACGAAGTCAGTGAGAGTCCCCTAGTTAATTTATAAACATTACACTAAATATAAATCAATAAGTAATTTATGAAAACTACCATCAATCTTAAACTGTTGTAAAAGGGTTCACTTCCGACATTCTTAAAATACCAACGCGTTTTCAACTAAATTGATACGATGCGTCCAATCCGTGTTTGAACGCAAACCAAATTAGTCAGACCTTCCTTTCCCCGCTCCGCTATAAAAAAATGGTACTACAGAGGGGTGAATAAACTGTTGTTGAAGGTCCCAATAAAATGGTGAGTTCGAACTATAAAAAGGATGGTCAATTGAGATAGAGTAGAATGCTTTATAAACCCTTACAAAAACTCTATGAAGGATTTTTAGAATACCTTTATGTTGGGAATAAAATGATCAACTGTGCAGCTGGTCTCGCAAGCTTTTGTCCAAAAAAAGTTGTTCTGCCTAACCTTTTCCTAGTGGCTAGTATTTAAACGATCAAATATAAATTCAAAGTAAGGGTGTCAAAAATACTAATTATGGCGTACTGAAATACTAAGTGGGCGAAAGACTGAGGGCGAACACAAATATTGAAAACGGCGACTTAAAATTACGAATTTGAGGTACGAGTTATTCAGAACGATCAGTATAATAATTCTTAAGCGAACAAATTTCACTCACGTTATTGTTGTATGTTTGTAAGGTTGTTTGGGTTTCCAAAGGAGCGTCGACGGAGCCCCGCTGAGCGGGGCTCCTATTTCTGTCTGTAGGGTTTAAAGTAACTTAACGCGATGTGGATGACGAATTAGGAATTAGATTCGAAGGGGATGACGGGGGCTTCGATCGCTCGCTTCGCTCGCTCACTCTAGCCCCCGTCATCCCCTTCGAACCTAACCTATCCGTGTCGGGCTAAGGACATGTATATTTTCGCCCACTCAGTATTTTTTTCGCCCAAGTTAGTATTTAATTCGGACACTTGGCATTTTAGTTCCTAGCTTAGATTAACTGTTTCCCACTGCTAGTAGCTCATTTTACGAATTTTAATCATTCATAATTATCGTCAGTTAAGTTAATTTTTCACAAATATATTTTAATGCCGCTCGGTTTAGTATTAAAGTATCTCATTAACAGTCTTCCATATATTATTTATTCGCCTTACTAATAATTTCCCTTTCCTAATTATGTTGGGGTCAACTTCCAATCCAACCATATGCAGCTGAATACCAGTATTTTACACGGAGCGACTGCCATCAGACCTCTGCAACCCATTTAGTGGGCAATGTCGATATCCTAAGGTTAGACCGGTTGTCAAACTATCGGGCTTCCGGCTACCCGTAACGACTGTCATATTTTTGAAAATCCTTTTATATGTCATTGTCATTATGACAACTATCGTTGAAATATAAATAAACGTACTGGAGGATTGTTAATATATTTTGCGAAAAACCTTTTATTTTATGGGTTCCCTATCCATTTGCATAAAATTTTAAGACCTAATATAACTTAGCATAATTTTGTTTGGCATAATTATATTTTCGCATAATATAATTACGCATAACAGCTTATGCATAATTTTTTAAGCATAATTTCTCTAACCATAAGGTCATGACACCCGAGACCGACGGCTTAACATGCTCTCCGATGCACAGAACGGTCTCGATGTGTAACAAACCTAATGTCATTGTTGAATATATAGACAAGCATTAGGAGGGATTTTTCGTAATACGATTTACTGGAAGTCTTGGTATACTTAAAGAATTTTTAAAGCAAATAAATAATTAATAACATGTTTTAGTGTTTCTTTAGAATTAATCCCTGCGGTGGTGAAAAGGGGTGGTAAGGTTTCACCACATTTCAGTGGCGTTTTAGGCGTGAATTACATAGAAGCGGTGTAAGGTGCAGGCGCGGCGCAGGCGCGTCGTTTTCATACATTTTGTGCGAAAAAGATTTGAAGCGGCACGACAAAACGTATGAAAGCGACGCGCCTGCGCTGCGCCTGCTGCACCTTGCGCTGTTTCTATGTAATTCACGCTTTAGATTAACTAAGAAAGTGTATGAACTTGAAAAAAAAACACATTGGCACATGCCTGAGTTTGAACCCGCAACCCGGTGCTACAAACGGGTCTGTAACCTCTGAGCCACCATGAAATTTAAAGTTAACTTGAAAAATAAACTATTTAAGCGGGCACGGCTAGCTATTGATAGTAAAAAAAAGTTAAAACCGACTTCTAAAAAAAAAAACTAAAAAGAGTAAAATAATTACCATATTATAAAACTAACAGTTTCAGAAGTCGGTGCACTTTTACACTGAACCAAATTGAAGGCACCGACTTCTGAAACTGTTAGTTTTATAATATAATAAATAATTATTCTACTCTTTTTAGTTTTTTTGAAGTCGGTTTTTACTTTTTTTTTAAAGTAATTTTATTTTTCTATTTTAAGTGGCGTAAACAATACACAAACATGCAATTACAGCAATCCCGGGTAATTTGCTGTTATCCATTGAAGAGTTCCATTGTCAATCTCTGAGGGTTTTCATCAGATCTTCACCAAATTTAAATGGGACCACCTCTGGAGAATATTCTTTCAAACAAAAAAATAATTTTGCAAATCTGTCTAAATATGAGGGAGCTATTCCCAAAAATACATAAAAAAACAAACATCCGAATTGAGAACCTCCTCCTTTTTGAAGTCGCTTAAAAATATGTATGTTATCGTCTCCTGTTGGTTCTGAACTCAATTAATAAACTGACTCGAGCTTACTATATAGAGTGTAAACGACTGACCTTGCATGGGTTTACTTTAGTGCCCCGAGTTAACTAACTTCGCGGAGCGATATCGCTCGTCGTTCCTGCCAACTATGTCGCTGTGCTATCATTCATTTATGCATAGCATTGAAATGTTTTACCACATAAAATTACCAAAATACCATTTTTGTTTGGTTTATTTTTACTAAAACGTTATAAGGTGGCTTAATACGGTATACATACACATGTTGGTTTGAGTCTTTTGAGTGAACGGGCATGACCGCTGACTGACATCCGTGGAGCACAAAGGTTCCAGACGAAAACCAGCGTCAAGTACATAAAGTGCTTGGCATTAAGCTGATCTGGACACCTTTTTGGTTCAGCCGTGAGACACATACCCAAGACTTTTTATTTTTTATTTATATCACTTTTTTCACATGTTGTGTCTCTTTGTGCTGTGTCCAAATAAATGATTCTTTATCTTTATCTTTATCTTTAATACGATCACTTTTTTATCATGCTACTTGTAACAGCGGTTACGCACTGCATCCGATCCGGATCCGTGAAAATAAGAATATAAAAATCTCGGACCGAATTCGGATATTGCTTTTCGCACTGCATCCGATCCGAATTCGTGAAAATACGGATCTAGAGTCTAAAAATCTCGGACCGAATTCGGGTATTACATATGCACTAATCCGATCTCTGTTCCAAATCCAAGCAATTCAGGGGCCATCTTTGGCACAGGTCCGAATTGAATCCGAGGTAAAGCGTTATAAGCGCATACAAACAGTACTATGGCTACTTCGGTCCGTCAATATTTCTTACGGATTGGAGACTCACGGATGACGGAGACAAATCGGATGACGGAAGTCGGATCTAGTGCGTGAACTACCGTACAAATAGTTCTATGACTACTTCGGAATGTATTTTCACGGATTCGGATCGGATGCAGTGCGTAACCACTCTAAGTCTCACCTGGCATTAATCTATACCATTAATAGATCATGTAGCTTTAGGGAATTATACGAATTCGTATCCAGCCTCTATACTTATTTATATTTTTCTTATTTAGTCTCAAACAATATAGAAACATACGCAAGTACTTAGATCCATTATCAAAATCATAGTCCTTCCCATAACATCTGCAACATCCATCAACTCCTACATTCTTCAGCTCATTTATATACCTACTTAACCTATCTAAGTATAACATTATATTTCAATCCAATATCCAACTAAAGTAATCGGGTAATCTCACATAAAAGTATTGTGCGTCGGTGGCAGTAAAGGCACGCGCACACTGGATTGTTTTATCCCGCACGCAAGTATTCGACGCACATTGCACGGTGTACAATAAAACATATGAGATGTGCTAGGGTTGTGCTAACGTATATTTAATAAAAGTTTAAAATTGTTTCTCTTTTAAACTGAACGCGTGTATCGATTGCAGAGAGTAAAATGAAGGTGCTGTGAGGTTTCTGAACGGCAGCAAACCAGAGGGCCTCCTCCGAAAAAAGAACGAAGTTTCGGATCGAAACGAAACAACGAAGAACGTCGTACTTATAAATATACGATCAAAGTTTTGTCAAACGACAAAATACTTGATTGCTAGATGTCAATTAACTAACAATTCAGAGTAGGCTGAACGAAATACAAATTGTCAAATTGCGAAAATCGAGTCGATCGTTGAATCCGAAACACTTTCGTGGTTGAAAAACGTGCGATCCATCAGCCGAAACTTCGTAGTTCGATTTTTGGAGTAGGCCCCCTGCTCCTTGATTCATTTTGTTATCTCGTTTTGTCAACGATTGTCGTAACGAGAGAAAGCGAGATAAAAAACCGAATCATACGACAGCCGTCTTATCGAAACGTTCGAAATAAATCAGAAAGCAGTAGCAAGGCACTCTCGTCGTGTAGATCTACCATGAATAAACGAATAGGGTATGTACAAAAAAGTGCATTTCGTTAAAATGTGTGTTGACACTTCCAAAAAATTAAGCACAAACTGCAAATACGCCAGTTTCGTCAACATAACTTTTGTGACACACAATCCTATTTAATTGTAAATAGGTGCGAGTGGTTATTGAGTCAAGTTTGGACTACTTCAACATCGATTACTTCATTGACATAGGATTCTTTTGTTAAAGAATTAAAATCTTTCTACAACGACTCAGACGCATCCCTAAGCCTATGAATCGCATAGCGGCGCGTACGGGGTAGCCTCGCGTTACGCACACGATACCACTTTCCATTTCCTCACAGTATTACAATAGCGTTTTTATATCGACGCGTGTTTCAAAAACAATGCAGCGCGCCCCAAGAATTTTATCATATATGAGATTCCTTTTTTAATTATTTTTTTTAGTATTGTTTTGGGTAACTATGTATTATTGTTTGGGTTTTTTGGTTGAGAGTGCGCGTAGTTTTTTATTGCTGCTTCAATACATAACATCATACCTGTATTGTACTACTGCTGGGGCTGGGCCTTTTCTCAGAATGAGATAGCTTTAGGCCTTAGTTTACCACGCTGGCCTGCTGCAAGTCGGCGGACTACACATGTGGAGGAACGAGGTGTGGTGTTCCTCCAACCAAAGGGAGGATCCTCCAACCAGGTGGAGTCTTGTGCCTGCCGGGCTACTGCCCAACGGTTAATATTGGGCGATTGTTTAAATGCTATCTGCGTGTTAAATCATGATAGCGCGATGTAGGAACTGTCATCTATGAGAGTTTTCGTTAATATCGCTGTAGTCGTCTACACTACCGGGGTGTTGCGTAGTTCGCATGTGGCGTAGATAGATGCCGCCACACACATACCATCGAGAACATTTGTTTTAGCCCTCTCAGTGGTGTAGGTTTCAGGATAATCATCTTCTGATCTGGGTGGGTTGAGATCGAACTTAGATCCTCCTACACGGGCGCTAGCTTTCAACCGCTTAAGGCTCAAGGCTGTCACTGCTGCATCAATACGGTAGTAAAAAATATGTTCCGTGGTCCTTGTCCACCCCGTATCCCGTTATTCCAAACTACTAGGTACTAGAACCGATCGTGGAGGAAGATATTCATTAATTATTTTCTCAATAACTAATGTATATTTAGGCAGGGCAGAGTAATTGCCGTCAAGCCTGGATGAGACGAGCATGGTAGAGTCGCCGACATCCTGACGAAGAACGATGCCATCACTCGTGCATATAATAATAAATGTTCTGTTCCCGTTTCTTCAGCATCATCTTGAAGCCTTCCAGACTTCAACCCGGGGAATATGGTCCTGACGTCACATCGGGCCGTGCGTGAGCACTGTGTGTGTGAATTTAATTGACGACACGTTTGGTGCAGTGGCTGAGCGATTGGCTTCTGCGCTACGGGTCGTGGGTTCGATTCCTACACGAAACAAAAATTTACTATGGCCTACAGATAGTTGTTTCGGGTCTGGGCGTTTGTGTATGTGAGATTTGTGTCTGTAAACGCACCCACGATACAGGAGAAATCCAAGTGTGGGACGAAGCTTCTTTAAAAAATAAATAAATAATAATAGCTAGCTGCTAATAATTCAATAGATATAGAACTTATATTGAAGTCTAGTTGTTTTAATCATCAGTCAATACCCCCAGCAGTACACCTGGGGCTGAGCATTCAAACACTTCTTCTTCTTCTTCTATCATGTCGGCACGAGCTATACGAGAATAGGTCATGTCGTGGTGAAAATCAGCAATGGTGGTAGCGGGGCTGCCTGCCCAGGGTGCGCCGGACGTACTTAAGTATTGTCACCTCTTTTCATGCACCCCAACAATTCAAACACTGGGGAAACTGGTCAACAATCGCAGAGCTAGCCCTCCTGCTGCTGCCTGTCACTGACTTGGCTATCTATGCTTAACTTAGTCTGTAAGGCTCTAATAGTGATAAACAGAAACTTGACGAAATTAAATTTCAAATTCTGCAAAGCTTTTTTTTTTACTTTTTTATAGACTTTGTCATGTCCCACTGCTGAGCAAATACCTGCTTTTGCCTTTTGCAAAACTTTATTATAAAAAATATCGTTTATTTTACAGTCAAGCACATCATAAAACTATGTACTATCTAAACGCGTTGGATGATAATTTTATTTATCGCAGACAGGGGTCACATCCCGATTTTCTCTCCTGGGACGAGTTGATAAGATGAAATTACTGATATTATGCAACGTAAGAACCACCTACGGATCAACGAGCCTCGTCCTGTTGGAAATATACGGCAGCATAATGCTACGAACTTTTAGTAAACCGAGTTAAGTTTTAGAGGATTGAGCAAAACAGTGACAATGGAATCAGTTGGAAATAATTATAGTTGGTAGAAGAAGAGCAAAAAATGATGTAAAACTTTTGAATTTAATCTGAAAGTTCATAGGGTACCTATATTGGTCCGAAAAAAGTAATTTGGATTGCGGAAAAAGTTCACATCTTAATAGAGGCGAATGTTCAGTAAGAAGAAGATCATTTATTTACACACAAATAAAGACAGAAAAATGTGTTTAAATTTAATCAAAAGTAATTTTGGTGCATGAAAAGAGCCTTCACGAGTGGCGATATTTAAGTACGTCTGGCGCACTCTAGGCAGTCAGCTCCGCTACCAACCTTGCTGACTGGCTAATCTATTCACCACGGCATCCGCTGTTCTCATTAGGTCGTGCCGACACGTGAAAAGAAGATCAAAACAGACTGAGATAGTCTAAAGTGATTGATAATTGGAACACTTGCCATTAATTCAGCATGGCAAACAGCATATTGCTCGACAATATCACCATCATCACCATTCAGCAGAAAGACGTCCACTGCTGGACATAGGCCTCCCCCAAGCACCGCCACATCGACCGGTCCTGTGCTTCTCCATGTTATGGGGGTTGGCGGGTTGGCGATCGCAGTATGGTTGTTAAAGTACTCAGAGAATGCTGCTACCCATACTCTAGCGGACCCCTTAGTCGCCTTTTACGACACTCACGGGAAGAGTGTAGGATAACTTTTTCACTTTTTCATCATCATCTTCATACGTCATTTAACCTTCTTTCTATTTATATTGAACCTTTTTTTTATCAGAGGCCACATAGTTCTTATATTCGAAATTGGAAAGCACTCGAAAAAGAAGCAAAGTTGAGAGGCGACCAGAAAAGTGAGCGGACTGGTGTTAACTTGAAGGAGACTGTACTGCTGAGCCTCTGGCACTCCGACTTACTTGAGGGAGTCGCCGCACTGTTGTCCTTACAGCACTCCACCTAGTCACTGTACTACTGAGCTCCCGGTCACCCAAATATTACTCAGAGAAGTTTCGTGTATCCATTCCAAATTTTTACGTATGCTATTAGGGACTATAAGGGCTTTTTTACTGTCATGCGGGTTCGTGCCCGCGTGCGTGCGTCACCCGCATGCGTGGCGCTCGCAGTTCACCTTTTCGTGCGTGTTTCACACATCACAATAAATACGTGTATGAAAAGGTGAAATTCAAGCGCCACGGGTGCGGGTGACTCACGCATGCGGGCACGAGCCCACGTCACAGTAAAAAGGCCCTTAGTGTTTTTATCCATATTACAGAAGTTGTCTTTGTAAAGTGTTTTCCTTGTTTGTCCGGCTAGGGGTAGGTAGGATCCCTAAGGCCTCATTTACGGAGACGCGGGGCGTCACGAGTCACGTGCGGCGTGGCGTCTCGCGGCGCGTCGTTCGATTTTTCTGTGCAGCGGCCCGCATCATCACACGCGCAAACACAAACATATGGCAATGTACGATGTTGTTTATGAAGACGCGGCGCGTACGACGCCATCGCCCCGCCGCGGTTGACGCTACGTTTTACAGTGGACGGAGAATTGCAGGAATACGAGTAGCTGGTCGCATCGCTGCGTGCGCCGCCGCGATAAACGTCGCGTGCGACGCGGCGATGCCATCCGGGGGCTCCGCCTGCATTTCAAGCAAACGCGTGTAAAATCGCTTATCCGTAAACGCTCTCATACAACGCCATATGTTTGAATGCAGTGCGGGCCGCGCCGCAAAACGCGACGAGCGACGCCCCGCGTCTCCGTATATGAGGCCTAAGTATTCAGCTTTCTTTATAACTGGTGTAGCAGACGTGTCTCTAGCTCAGGAGATCCTGGGGCCGTCTGCAACATTACAAGAGATGAGATTGTGCTATTCTTTACGTCCGGCACCACACGCTCGACAATTTATAGACAACTATATTTTCACAGTTTACATCCTTACCGGCTATTCCAACAGCAACCAATATTGTTCCCTTCAACTAAAATAACCATTGAAATTTAGACGTAAGCGCATAAGTGAATCTTATTGCAAGTACGTTGTAACACAAATTATAATATTTATACACCATTACTCTTTGCTAACAGTACGTAAGATATGATAATAACAGTGTTCGTTGGAATTTAATTTATTGCTGATATATTATATTATTTATGTATGGTAAAATAGTTATGAGATAATGTCACTTGTGTTTATGGTGAAGTGAATCAATAAATTCTTATGTAAATATGTACTAAGTATGAATTAATTCATTTCTTTCACCATGCCGAATTTATATGGATTTGAATGTGAGATGGCTTTATTGATTTTAAGGGTGTTTCCGTTGTCAACCCGCCTTTTCTACCCACGAGCTTATTAAAGCTATTAAGTAATAATTCCAGTTTGAATCTGAATCGGAATAAAATATTCATGGGGAGAAAATGCGGGTTAATAAAAAATAAACTTTAAAAAAAAGTAAAAACCGACTTCAAAGAAATACTAAAAGGAGTAAAATAATTACCATAATATAAAATTAACAGTTTCAGAAGTCGGTGGCTTCTATTTGCTTCAGTGTAGAGTTGCACCGACTTCTGAAACTGTTAATTTTATATTATGGTAATTATTTTACTCCTTTTAGTATTTCTTTGAAGTCGGTTTTTACTTTTTTTTAAAGTTTATTTTTTATTAAATACGTTTTAGTGTCATAATTTTAACCCCCTCCTTCATAACCCTTCTTTTTGGCTTTGACGTAGTCGGGCATAAAAAGTCCTTTCAAATGATACCTTACACGATATAATGAAAACATTCAAAAGGGGGGAGGGGGGGGGGACGCACCCCCTCCTCTTTTCTAGTAGTCAGTTCCCAACAACAAATATAAACAAAGCAATATTAGTAATTTGAGAATTTTGCTTTGATCCGATGAGGAGTTCCGTTCCATATCTCTGAAGTTCATGGTCTAATCATAACAAAATTTAAATGGGACCAATCGGAAAGTATGCCCTTTCGAACAAAAAAAGAATTTTTCAAATCGGTTCATAAATGACGGAGATAAGAGACACATAAAAAAAAAAAAAAAAAAAATACAACCGAATTGAGAACCTCCTCCTTTTTGAAGTCGGTTAAAAATAGAAACAATCCATTTTAAGGATAAATCCACAATGGTAAGTAACCACTGTATTTGTTATCTGCAACTTTCGTTTTTTTTCTAATGGTCTATTTGTAGATTGTTCTTGCCGACCATTTCTAACTAACCGGACAGTGTTATTATATAGTTATGCCAATGCCAATGGGGGGAAGTAAAACACTTAACCTAAACTAACAACTTATACAGGATGGTAATTTGAGATGGGGCATGAAGGGCAACTACCTTAACCATTGTAGCTACAGGAAAACGTCCTTAGAAGACCACCCTTAACTTTTGGGATAATTTAAATCGGCATTCACAGATTTCGAAAAAAAAGTACAGTCAGCGAGAAAAAGGGCTGTTTTCACAAAACTTTTTTATGATGCCAATCGATTCCATTTCCCATAAAGATCAAAAGCCTCTTCCGGACTAACTGAGGTTGGAGTACTAGAAAAGTCAGAAATCGCAAAAAACTTATTTGAGATGGGGTAGTAATAGGGGCAGCTACCTTAATCGTTGTGGCTAGAGGAAAATGTTTTTAAGAGACTATCCATGTTTTTTGAAAATATTTCGAACAGCATTCACAGATTTTGAAAATAAAATAATTTATTTTTTCAGCCTTAACGTCACTTTTAACAAAATGTTGTTTTTCTTGATTTTTGACGTTTCTAGTACTTTTACCTCAGTAGTTCCGGAAGCGTATTTTGTTCCTTATGGGAAATAGGATCGATTGGCATCATAAAAGAGGTTTGTAAGAACTGACCATTTTTTTGCTGACTGTACCAAATTTTTTTTTTTCAATATCTTTTTACGCATTTCGAAATAATGTCAAAAACTATGGCCAGTCTCCTATCAAAATTTTCCTGTAGCGACAACGATTAAGGTAGCTGCCCTTATAACTAACCCATCTCAAATAGTTTTTTGTTATTTCTGACGTTTCTAGTACTCAAACCTCAGTTGGTCCAGAAGAGTTTTTTGATCCTTATGGGAAATGGGATCGATTGGCATCATAAAAAAGTTTTGTTAAAACAGCCATTTTTCTCGCTGACTGTACTTTTTTTTCAAAATCTGTGAATGCCGATTGAAATTATCCCAAAAGTTAGGGGTGGTCTTCTAAGAACGTTTTCCTGTAGCTACAATGGTTAAGGTAGTTGCCCTTCATGCCCCATTTCAAATTACCACCCTGTATACTACACTTACATCATGACTACTAGCAACAACAGCACTAAGGGCGACCCCTAGTGGGACTCGTACCTCGGCTTAGGGCGTTCCTGGCGGGAGATTGGGGGGGAGACAGCTTGATGAGGGCTCATTATCGGTAAACTGTAGGATTGGTGTGTAGGTTACATTTATAGTGCCAAAAGTTTAACGTAACACCGTGGTATATATTCACTAATCAGTTATTTACAGATCTCTGCTTACTCCTATTTGATTCTAAAGCTTTAAGGCTTACAGACTTCTTCATCTTCTTCTCTCGTGTCGTCACGAGCGAAGAAGATGAAGAGAAGAAGAAGGTGCAAGAATAATTGATTCCACGAGGAAAAAAATTGCCAGGCAGCAAGGTTGGTAGCGGGGCTGACTGCCCAGGATACGCCGGACGTACTTAAGTATCGTCACTCGTGGAGGCTCTTAATGGACCCCACTCTTCATCAATCATTATGATTATTCAAAACCGTAACATCGGTACTATACTTACGTCACTTCAAATACGGCTAAGTACCGTAGGTTCCATGGATTTGACCACGTTTGAATTGATTTTTACCCTGAAAAAAGAACACGAAGATATTTTTGCCAACAATAATTCCACAGAAATGATGTGTCATTGCAAAACAAATATGAAACCACTCATTTACAATCCCATCAATCTAAATATTGAACGTGTCGACCCGGGCATCAAATGTGTGCGGTCTCGTTACGCAGTAGTAATGAGTGCGCTTGCGTTCATTAGCGGCACAACACAGCGCACTCCTGCGCAGCGTCGCCTCTATGCATCTTGTATGAGACACCCGGTGCGGTGGTGTATTCTGCACCGATTGCAAAATTTCGCACATATTGATGACATTGTATTGATTTTTAATATTGTTTTTTTCATTGGTGCTGATATTAAATGCACATAGAATAAACTTAAGTTAGTAAAGGTTTAGTACAAAAAACAGGAAAATAAATAGCATGGTTTCTCTTAATCGGCGTCGTCGTTTAACGTCATTGATTGGAAAAAGAAAACATTTCACAGTGAAAATGATAATTCATAAAACCCGTTACTTAGTTAGGGCTTCTTAAATCACACAAGCAGCACTTTTGATTTAATCGAATTCGTGTAATTCCTTAAAACCACAATCTATTACTGGTATAGATTAACAACGCTCCGGACCTAGCTAGATTAAAAGTTCAAAAATTAATCATTTTATTCTTGTGGTTGGGGTACGGGATCATATATCGAACATGTTGCTCTGAAATGTTTTATGTTATTAACATTTTGATGAAATATGAAAACGAATACCAGCAATGAATGAAAGCACGGTGACACAGCTGTCGGGCGCGACTAGTGCGATAACGCTCCGCGCAGTCAGGTAACTCGGGGCGTTAAAATTACCTACTGGGAAACCGGAAACATGTTTTAATATTGTTTTTTTTTAGTTTGATTCTGAAAAAAATCCATGCATGTGACCCTGCATGGACCCTGCATAAGTGTCACCAGTAGATCAAGCAGCTTGAAGGAATTACACGAATTGAGATACAGACTGTATAATTATATTTTAATTATTTTGTTCAGTTTCGATTCATCATCTTTTGACTCTACATATTTTTAAGTAGATTCAAAAATGTATGTTTTCATTGCTTTTTATCTAAAAACCGAGTTGCAGAATCACCCTGCGTCGGTGTGAGCCAGTTAGTTTGCCGCGATGTATTGCGTATTGTGGACCTACAAATTGATTGGACTCGTCACAGAGACGCCGCCTTCGCGCCTGTCACTTCGTCACTCCATACCAGTAGCACATAACAAAGTTACGTTTACCTCAACACGGACAATTGTGGGGCTGGGAATTTAAAATTGGTAAAGTTTGTGAAAACTGAGGTATCAGAAAGAACAGGAAGTCATCGCCGGTGAACCATAATCATGTATTTTTTAGGGAACCGCACCTAAATTGTCAAAATTGTGAGACTATTTATGATTAAGATTTACTTTAGAGCGTCACTTTAGAAATATACTTACTTACTTGTTAAACTAATAAAAGAACACTTTTGAACTTATGGCATTATAGAGACAGTAGAATTTAATTAACAATGTTGAATCCATTTTTTTATACATTTGACAGTATCACTACATAGTATAAAACAAAGTCGCTTCCCGCTGTCTGTCCCTATGTATGCTTAGATCTTTATAACTACGCAACGGATTTTGATGCGGTTTTTTTTAATAGATAGAGTGATTCAAGAGGAAGGTTTATATGTATAATACATTGCACCCGGGTGAAGCCGGGGCGGGTCGCTAGTTATACTAATAAAAGAACACTTTTGAACTTATGGCATTATAGAGATACTAGAATTTAATTAACCATGTTGAATACATTTTTTTTATATATTTGACATAAATTATGTATATGTTTTCAACGCTTTTGAATGTAGTATTATTTACTATTAGTAGTATTTTAAACTGATTGTTTTAGACAAAAAACAAAAAAAAAAAACGAATGACATGGTCTCGAATCAAAATTTATAAGTTGAACCCTAAGGACTAGTTAGCAGCTGTACTTCGTTCTTTTCATAAGTCAAATCTTTGAAAGACGACGACGGTAACATTGAGTGATAGTTTTTACGTTTGTGTGGTAGTAAATCCATTTAATCACCGATATTCTTATCTAATAACAATCTCGAGGAAAGTCATAAACTTAATAAGTTTATAACATCGTTTTTACGTAAGGAACATTGTAAGGAGATCACGTTCGTCCGATGACAATGGTACTGCATGCTTTCAATAAATAAAGACAAAAATGATCGGGATTGTTGTAGACGAAACAATATTTATGCGCGTCCTGCTCGGGATCGAACCCGCGACCCCGGGCTACCGTGCCGGCGCTGGTGGTCTGAACGTACAAGTGGACATGCATCCATTGAGATATTATAATATCTCGTAGAGTATGGGTGAGATATGCTAATATTATTTACATTTATTTGATATCAAGGTACGAACGGTAGGTCGACTGCAGAACATCTATATGACGTTTTATCTTCCTGTACCAAATAGAAAGGTTTTTAGTTTTATGCTTCTTATGTAAAACATTGGAAAAGAAAATAGTACAGTAGCTTCAGGTAACGGTTTAGTCCCATCTCTTCCCCTGTGCGTTTATAACTACAAAAATTTTCCATCTCTAAGAAACGTAATAGTCAATAGTCATTTATTGGTAATTGTTGATTACATGTCATTACATTTAGATAACATTATTATACAAACGATATAATAATAAAATATTCAGTATTTAATAAGTAATTTTAGTCAAAAACATGTCATTTATACAAAAGCTGTAAAACATATTTATAAGCAGATAACAATTCAATAAAAGAATGTCAATTAGAAATCAATGTCAATAAAAATACAAAATAAAAATTTAATGTCAATTCTAAAGAACTAAACAAATAAAAATTATTAATAATAATAGAATAAAAAATAGAACTACATAAGTAGTCACAGTTTGATTTTAATAAATTCGTCGTAAGTGTAAAACGCTTGCTCGACTAGCCAGCGCCTTAACCTAGTCTTAAAACTTGAAAGAGTTGTGGCACTCACTATACTCTCAGGCAGCTTGTTGTAGACTGCCGGGCCCATCGCATGAGTTGATTTCGAGGTTTTTGTGAGTGTTCTGGACACTACCGATAATTTTCCTCTGTGCCGAGTACAGTACGAGTGAACATCACCCCGCTTCGTATACAGCCCTAGGTTCATCCTTACGTAAACCGCTACTTGATATATTACTATAGCAGGTAAGGTAAGGATGCCTAATTTGGTAAAGTGCGGTCTAGCGGACACATCCTGCGGTATTTGGACGATGGCTCGCACGGCACGCTTCTGCATTCGGAAATAGGGTAAGAGATGAGAAGGGGGGTTCCCCTTCTGTGGTTTTGTTGTCACAAGCACTCAGTTTAGTATTTATAGAACAGTCGAGTAGTTATTTCCATGGTATATGGTTATGACTATTTTAAATAAATACTAAAGGCTACGCAAGGGTGGAAAACTCAAAACAATTGCAACAAAACATAAACACACAATTAAAATGCCTTCGCGTAGAAAACAAGCTGAGTAAATTCTCGATTGGTCTCGTCGACTACTGGCCACAAGTGTATCATAGGAAAGTAATGCAGTATTTTTAATACGTGGTTCGGTTACTTCAAGACGCGGATCACGGACAAAAAAAGAAGTAAATTGTGACATTTTATACATACATAACCGTGTGCTTCCCGGCAAAGAATTGGCTAACCCTTTTCTACCTGCGAGTGTCGCAAAAGGCGACTAAGAGATTATTTATTTATTTTAATTTAATTACGACGGTCACCACTATTTCTACTAATAGAAACGATGACCAAACGCAATCGAATTGCAACCGAACAGTTCATTCAGACAGTTTTCGTTTACAAAAACTGTCAAATTGTTTGTCAACAATAACAAAACCAAACATTTTAACAATTTTCGTAAACGAAAACTAATTGATAGTTGTTTGGTCACGGTTTGGCAACAATTTTGGTAGTAGATTTGGCCTCCAAACCGCTTACATTAATTAAAGACGCAACTACCACACAGACTTCTCACAATACTCCAGGAATACTAAAGGTTTCTTATGTGCAGTTATTGGAGCGTTATGGCATTCTGAGTTTGGAATCCAGGCGATTGCTTGTGGGCGTAATGACAGTGCATGGTTTGTGTAACAATAGATTTGATTGTCCTTACTTAGTGAATAAATTACGCTCTAAAGTGCCAAGAACTGTTATCCAACGGGGGGTGCGCGTCTCTCGATTGTTCCACGCAGACATGTGCAAAACTAACGCCGGGGAGCGTGCACCTCTTCGTCGCCTTGTGGAGGCATACAATACTTATTGTATGTAACTTGACATATTCAATCTCTCAAACTAACTTTTTAAGAAAAAGGCCATAGATATATTGTCTAATAGAGTAAGCTAGTTAAATTAAATCAAACGTTGTATAACCACCACACACATATTCTTTGTAAACTTTTTAAAATCTTTCACTTTTTTATTCTTTTTATTAATATGTGGACGAAGGTGTGGATTACATGTTTGTTATTTTACTTTAAGGATTTACTGTATTGCATTTAGCATGTAACTGTTTTTTGTTTCCAATAAATAAAATAAAATTCTTAAATACTGATAAAATCTTTTTCCATTCATCAGCAAAAATATCACAATCATTTTTTCTGTATTATGACTTTCGTGAGACACATTAATATTTATGATTAGTTACGGTTTACTCACGTTCTTTTTTCAGGATTGCCCGACTCGGCACCTCGCCGCGCGTGTTCAGCTCATGATTAAGGGCTCCGTTTGGTTTCGAAACTAGTCAGGCATTCTCTGATTTACTACCAAAAATTGGGAAGGGTGCATAATCATCACCCGTGATGTCCTCTCTGAAGACCTCTCCACAGTCGTAGCTTCAGGCCAGTTTTGTATGTTCGAGTGATCGCATAGAAATCAAAGACTTCACCACAACGGCATTTTGTTTGTCATCACACCGATAATTCTGCCCTTATCAAACTATCTACCTACCAATCTTCCACCAGGAACGCTCCAAGCCGAAGTCCGAGTCCCACTAGGAGCACCCTTAGTGCTGTTGTTGCTAGTAGTCATGATGTTAGTGTAGTATAACGATTTTGCTTAGGTTAAGTGTTTTACTTACACTTTGTTTATAATCCACATTTTGCATATTTAATTTCATTATTGTAATTAATATTACATTTTGTTGTGTACAGACTCAATTAATTTATTCACTTGACAGACAAATACGTGTTTCTGGGGAGTTTGTTGCGCCGTTTCTTCTTCACAGCAAAAACACTAGGAAGCGGTGAAGTGAGGGCGCTTTTGGGGGCTGTCTTTTATGTACCTAATATTGACGTTCAAAAAGAATTAAGTAATTCTAGTCTATTTTGAATAAATGAGTTTTGAAGTTTGAAGTTACTTTCGCCCCATTGGCTGCAGACCCTTCAGTGCTCGCGCATAACTTCTAGGTTACATAGAAACAGCAAGGACTATCGACAAAAAGATAAATAGTAAAAACAAAATGTCGTTAATGATCGCAGCTTATGATGTCGATGCAATCATCTAAATAGAGCACGATTTGAAGTCTTAGCTAATATCACATTGTAGAGACTAAATCAATCATCAAAATCATCTACAATTATCAGTTGCGAATAGGAATCAAATTCTCACAAACGAAGGTTCTTACAATGACATTTGTATTGTTTAGATCTAGTACATTTTATGATAAACTACATAAGATTAAAAATAATAATAATTGGTGCCCTCTGATTGAACTCACGACATCAACACACGTTTCTGTCCGATATACCGTGGGTATCATCGCATCAAAGCCTTAACAACATTATAAATGTACTGTACTGTGGCTATACATCAAGCTATCCATTTCTAGTATATCCTGACCTCTTATTGTACGGAAAGGCGATACAATGCGAAATCAGCTTATACTGGATTTAATGGCTTGATATATAACCGTGTGTACAATGAAATAAACGTACGTATTTATCTTAACAGACTTAATTACTGCGGATTATCGTACAGCCGTATCTTACTAATATTATGAATGTGATTGTGAGTGTGTTTGTCTGTCCGTCTCAACTGCTAAACTGCCGCATAAAAGGTACCTACATACCTATGAGGCTTGCATGGCCAGAAAATGTAAATTAAAAGGAAAAGAAAAAAAACTGGACAAAAAGTAAACGTCAAAGGTATACCGGGCGATATTTGACCCAAATATCGCCCGGTAGACAGTTAAATTATCATAATAAGAGGTAGATACGTTACTAGCGCGCCGAAAATGAAGCGTACTAAAGGCGCCGATTCTCGCCTGTTGCCTCAGTTGCTTTCGAACAAGATAACATACGTAGGTTCGAGGCTTCTAGATGTAATGCCGTTTTGTGAGCGTATAACGTAAGAGCAAAAATTCATCAAGTTGCAAAATGGTTAAAATCTAGTTAAGAATACCATCTAAATCACCATATTTTTCAGCAAATTTCTGTCTTGATGGCATGGCAATAGAGGTTATCCTGATCTGAGCTTACAAATCGACCACCCACTGGATCCGTAATTACGTTTAATTCCGGAAAATCGAGAACTTTTTTCGTAGTTATAAAAAAATGTGAAAAGTTGGATATTGCGATGTATATTTACTACTCAATTGTTTGCTTATTGGAAAAGAAAATACCTGAATACAATGTTTCATGGATTGTTTTGATCGTTGCTGGGAAGTTTATTGCGCTGTTTCTTCTTCACAGCATAAACACTAGGAAGCGGTGAAGGGTGGGCGTTTTTGGGGGCTATCTTTTGTAACATTGACTTTCAAAAAGAACTAAGTAATTCTATTGTTTTAAACTTTCGCGATTTGTACACATTACAAAAATACAGATTCGGGTCTATCGTACAGAACATTTTCATAGGCACAAAATTCCTCGTCTTCGGTATAAAAACTTGTTTGGTGCCTTTTATTTTTTTTTACGGAATTCGACGATTTGGTGCAGTGGCTAAGCGATTGGCTTCTGCGCTACGGGTCGTGGGTTCGATTCCCACACGAAACAAAAATTTATATGGCCTACAGACGGTTGTTTCAGGACTGGGCGTTTGTGTATGTGAGATTTGTGTCTGTAAACGCACCCACGAATATACAATAGAAATCATAGTGTGGGGCAACGTTTTTAAAGAATGAATGAGTTTGACCCTAATCTGTATTTTTAACCGACTTCAAAAAGGAGGAGGTTCTCAATTCGTCTGAATGTTGTTTTTTTTTTTTTTTTTGTATGTTTGTTACTCGATATCTCCGCCAATTGCGAATGGATTTTGATGACTCTTGTTTTGTTTGGTAGGCTATAGTTCAGAGGTGGTCCCATATAAATTTTATCGAAATTGATTCAGGGTTTTTTGAAAAAATCAACAGATACAAAAAAAAACATATACTTAGATGACGTTTTGGTTTGTTCCTTTCAGCAAAAGTTTTGATGAGGACTTTCAATCTCTGTTTTAACTGTCATCACAGAAACATTAGCCAAGAACAAAGAAGATTGTATATATTTGTAAGGAGCCGTCATGATAATTATACATTAATACCTATTTTTAAAGAAAACTACCTAGTTGTTGGAAAGATTACGCAACCGTGTCATTTAAATTTGTGGTTTTGAACCTTGTAATGTATGGCACTAAAACGTATTTAATAAAACACTTTAAATAAAAGTAAAAACCGACTTCAAAAAAAACTAAAAAAAGAGTGAAATAATTAGCATGACATAAAATTAACAGTTTTAGAAGTCGGTGCAATTCTACACTGAAACAAATAAAAGCCACCGACTTCTGAAACTGTTAATTTTATGTCATGCTAATTATTTCACTCTTTTTTTAGTTTTTTTTGAAGTCGGTTTTTACTTTTATTTAAAGTTTTTTATCAAAAGTAATTCTAGTCTATTTTAAATGATCGAGGTTTGAAGTTAATGTTGATCCCGGAAAATCGGTTTGTAAATCATGTCAAAGAAGTCGCGAGAAAAAGCTTGTAGTTCATATTGCATCGTTGCATCATCGATACATCGGTTCGTTAATAATAATAGTTTTCTGTCAGTTTTATAACTGGTATCGATAATTATTCACAATGATATCAATCGGCCGGTATCGGCAGTGGAAATCTATTGTGTTGTTCTATTAACATTTTCTCGCTATAAATGTGTATTCCTGAGTGGGATTAATGTAATGCAGGATAAGAAAACTAATTTTACAGAAAAAACAATGTGGCTAGTAGGTAGGTATAATTATGATGAACTTCAGAAATTCTCGTAATTGAAATAAAATTCTATTATAGTATTATTTTTATACCTACTTATCAAAAGTCTAACAAGAATTAAAAAGGGTTCTTTTCTTGGGTCGATATTCTAAGAAGAACATAAACTTCTCAAATCTGGAGATTATTGTTTTAGATCTAAAATCCCTTTTAAAAGCTGTAAGTTTCTTATTTCATTATCAGCCACGGTATCATCGAAAAAGATTAGTATCATCCTAGTAAACTCATTTTGATTTACTTCACACACTACCTCTAGTAATATATTGCAAATGACGTGAGCTCGCTAAATTCTATATCTCACACCCGCAAAAAAATACAAAATGAGTTATTCCCAACGAATAACGTGATTCGTTTCTAGTTGAATCGGATCACGCAAAAGTTTCCCATCGGATCACGTGATTGGAAGCAACTACAAAATAATGCGATCATATTCCCATTGCATCACGTGATCCATTCTTATTAAAAACTTCAATTTAAATAAATCATGAGTGGTTGGGATTTTTTTTATAACAAAGTAGTTGATTGGTTGGGAATATAATTGTTTTATTTTTAATCGCATCCGATCACGTGATCCGATGTGAAAATTTGGCGTGATCCGATGTAACTAACAACGAATCACGTGATTCTTTAGGAATAACCCAAATATTCTATACAGTTTAGCGAGCTCAGGAAAACTATTGTCATTTTTATAATTTGCAAACTCGTACCAGAAGTCAGGGGTACAGTATTTAAGATTTCAATAGTCGCTTTAATATTCGACTGGGGCTATGTTAAGATCATAATCTACTATTCCATCTTTAAGCTACTCTAAGTTCAAAAGGCATTAACGTCCGGTGTTGAGGTGCATGCGTGTATCGCGGTGATTTACTGAAGCTAAGCCTTCAGAATTGCTAATTTATGGTCGTTTGTTTGTTTGTCACCGTAACACGGACAGAACAAACTCTATTGTATAATTTATTCTACAAAAACCTATTAGTTACCCTTTGTATTGAAATTTTAGTAATTAAACGCACGATTTATATGACTTAATTCTTGATATAGGCCATTTATTTGCAATATCCTTCGTTTTTTTATGGTTTTTGTGTCTCCTTTAGCAGACGCCGGCGCCGTTTCCTATAGTATTTATTGGTAACAAAGATATGCGTTTTTTATGGATCATTCATTATAGTTCATCATCGTCGACAACTCGTATAAAATATTTAAATTAAACAACTGGTTCGGCAAGATTACAATAGACGCCACCCATATAATTGCACACTTCATCCTGTGCTTACACTATGTATCACAGATTATTTATTAGTTACTATGTTACTATGTAACCTTTACACCTACTGATAGGTACATTCATAACTATGAGATAAACAAAATAACAAAGTTCAAGTCAAATTCAATTCAAGTCCGGCCCAAAACAGTTCGAACTTTTTAACGATTTTTTACATAATGTATTACGAAATATGTACAAATATAATTAACCCGTACCAGACCAGTGTGGTGGTCTCTAAAACCTTCCCATTCTGATAAGTGGTATTGTTTACATCAAATCAAATTTCATTTTTTTCAATAAGTTTCCAAAATGTTGTTTACCTATTTTCAAAATGGTTCAGGCCAGACTTTCAAAGTAGGTACTTAACTAAAAATACTGCATGAAATATACAAGCGGATGATGATGATTATCATTCAATATTGTTCACTGGAAATCCTATTATTAATACATAATTGCTTTGCCATTGATGAACGAATTAATTAAACTTACTTCCCCGAAGAATAATCTCAGGATTTCCTAGACTTCTATGTCATTATTACTACGGTATATAACGTCATGACCTCTGATGATCTTATTTCTCGTTATTTCATCATTCTTATGACGTAGTTTTTTATCTAGTATCACTTAGTTTACGCAAATCATATTTCCAGAATACATTGCTCGCGGTTGAAATTCCAGACTGCATTATTTCTTTGTTATATTTTTCTTGAACAGTGATGCGAAATATTATTGAAAGATGTTTTCCTTATGCAAGAAGTGGAAAGAAAATCAGGAAATAAGGAAAGTGTGATAAGAGTTAGGACGGTTAGGATCCTAATTAGCCAGTATCCAGCCAGTATAGTAATCTCACATACACAAACGCCCAGACCCGAAACAACCATCTGTAAGCCATACAAATTTTAGTTTCGTGCGGGAATCGAATCCGCGATACGCAGCACAGCAGTCAATCGCTTAGCCACTGCACCAAACGTGTCGTCACACGTCACACATGATTCTTCAAATAAATATTTTTTTACTATAAATAGTCCAACAAATAATTCATGATTTTTAAATCCCGGGATTAAAACGTCATTAAAATTATTCCGGGATTTTAGAGGAGGTATTATCCACTCTATGTTACTTCCTTCCTCGAAGTTTAGGTAAATATACTCTACCTATTCCGATCTCTGGTGATCATTCATTACACATCGAGACTCCTCCGTGCCTTGGAGAGCACGTTAAGCTGTCGGTCCCAGATGTCATACGAATACCTATGACTGTCGTTACGGGTAGTCAGAAGCCCGAAAGTCTGACCACCACTCTAACCTTAGAATATCGGTATTACCCAGTAATTGTGTCGGGAACTTCGTGGAGTGAGCGCCATCGGTTGTCTACCGCATAACTAACCGTGACGTCAACATCGGACCACCACTGCCCGTTGGAGGGAGGAGACCGGCTCGCTCGGTGCGCCCGGAGGATTGCTTCTTGGACCGTACGACGGAACACTCGTCTAGAGTGTTCTGTGTAGATCAGCTGAAGAAGTCTGACCTTTTATATCTGACTAGCTTGTCCTTATTTCATGATCTTGTAATAACTTGTAATAATTATCTAAAGTATTATATTGTGATCTAGTTCATGTTACTAACACTAACCCAAATACAAGTACTCTCAGTGGTGGAGAGTCTATGTTGGTTTTATTTACTACATTTACCTTGCTCACAATCCTGACGTACCAATATTAGCGATAACTGTAATGATAGAATCACTCCTTAACGATTAAATTGTAGTGTCGCTAACAATTGGGTTGCGGAGGTCTGATGGCAGTCGCTCCGTGTAAAATACTGGTATTCAGCCACATCTGGTTTGATTGGAAGCTGAAAAGGCTAGGCAGAACATACATAGTAGAAAATACTGCAACACGTAGATATAATTATGTTAATAACCTACCTAATTGTATGAAATCATACATCAACTAATTACAAGTTGTTATAGGCGCCACAACAATTTCCTTATTTGAATCACATGCGTTCGAAGAATCCTATCAGGTTATAATTGGTATCAATGTACCGATTTTTCCGAATAAAAGGAAAATACAACAGCTATGCATAAAATTATTTGTAATAATTATTCACTACGAAATTGCAGCTTTATGTTATTAATTTGTTAGAAGCCATGATCAATAATAGCAGGAAAACCTATTAATATGCATAATAATCTTTATACTGAATTCAAGGAATATGTTGGAAATTATAGGAAATATAGATCTTTGAATTTTAAAAGTCGACGAGGTACACCTACTTCGGTGAGGTAGTTTTCTTTGTGTGTAGGTAGGTATCTGTTGGAAAACAAATTAATAGTGATAGTGGTCTAAAAAAACCTTGCCCCACACTACGACACGATACGATAATAATTAGAGATGTGCCGACTATGACTTTGGCCGACTAGCCGATTAGTCGGTTGTCAAGAGGCCGATTAGTCGGCCGACTAATCGGCCAAGCCGATCACGGTTTCGGGGATATTCGACAATTTCTGTGACGCTTCGTTTACAGCTTATTCGCGCGCAAATCGCAACCGCCACCTGCGAGCGTGTTGGAACATGTTTTGTTTACTTCGCATTGTTTTTTTTTTATTTAATGTAATTCCTCCTATACAAGGTTAGTCAGAATGTGGGTACTAGTCCGAAAGGGTGTTAAAGTACCCGTAATAATAAGTAAGTTTTGTTCTACCACTTTCCCCAAAAGTCAATAGTTTAAGAGAAATAAATGTTCAAAAATTCCATAAAAATGTGCTAAAATCTATCTATCCTCAGCTATGATCAGCTGTGTTTACATTTTAAGTCATATTTGGAGTCACGAATTAGAAGCTGCATTTTCTGAATTCGTAACTAAAGTAAGTAGGGATAACAAATTTTTGAAAAAACTAAAAGAAATTTATATTAAGTGGTAATAAAAATATCGAATTTTGAAATTTTAACATTGGCTTTAAACAGTCATCAGTGATACCTACTTTAAGTGGCCCGCGGATTAGTAGCCCCTTTCCGACTAACCTTGTATACTTTTTATTGAGAAATACAGTAAGAAGCCGGATAGTCGGCGCTCTTTGCCGAATAGTCGCCGACTACGAAAGTGGCCGGATCGTCGGCTTTACCGACTAGTCGGAACATCACTAATAATAATATTACCTGTAAGCCATACAAATATTTATTCCGTGCGAGAATCGAAGCTTCGACGCATAGCGCACCAGTCAATCGCTCAGCTAATGCGCCAAACGTAAAAAAAACACTTTTTTTTTGTAATTTTGGCACTTTGAAAACTTTTACTTAGGGGAGCAGCTTTTTTTTTCTATTTTACTGCTGTAGATTTCCTAGGGGCCATTTCTACGTAACCGGGCAGTCATTGGCGAGACCTGAAGGGTCTCCAGCCAATGGGGGAGAAGTAAAATACTTAACCTAATAATAAATAATATACTTGTACTACACTAACATCATGACTACCTGCAACAATAGCACTAAGGGCGACCCCTAGTGGGACTCGGACCTCGGCTTAGGGCGTTGTTGGCGGGAACTTAGGGGGGGAGACAGCTTGATGAGGGCTGAATTATCGGTGTGACTGCGGAGTCTGAAGAGACGACCGGCTCTACGACACGGGAGAGCTCGGTGGATCGTGACCGGCATTTTTTTTAAAATTATATTCTTCATCTCTTTTGACCCTAGTGGCACTTGATGGTAAACGCAGAAACGGTCTAAAATAGAATACAGGAATCCAAATAACAGAGATATAAAGGGATTCCCCTATACCCATCTGGCTCTCAGATAATACTCTTCATCCAAGTTTCGTGACTCGAATTATAATTTTGTTAATAATCATTCAACTATCTAACACGTAACATAAAACATAATACCTTACGTATCTACTTACTCAATACTTTTACGAAACATAATCTCAAAATCGACTCTAATAAAACGTCGAATTTCAAACCGCAAACTCGAGCAAATAGTTCTCAAAGAAATAAACGACCACAGGCCAAGATCTCCCAGATTGAAACGTACCGGCATAAATACCCACGTGCCTTTAAAGGTACTACATAAAATACGCCTTAAGCCATAAATTATAACAAACTTAAACACCCGATATAACCCCGAGCAAGTTCGCATAAAAAAACACTAAAACGTAGTAATGAGTAACAAAACAACACGATAAATTTAAACTTAAAGAGGTGTTATAATTAACGTTTTCGAGTTAAAAGGATGACCGTAAACGGTCGGTTAATTTCTTAACCCTTTGTGCGGGCAATGTCATAATTTGTATGAAGACAAATATTATGTGCACACAAATAACTGTAGGCGATTGGACTTGGTGTTTGTTTTTTATTTTTATTTTTTTGTGTGGTTGTATCTGACTGATAAAACATGTATTGACGACACGTTTGGTGCAGTGGCTGATCGATTGGCATTTGCGCTATAAAAATATTTGTATGGCCTACAGATTGTTGTTCAGGGTTTGGGCGATTGTGTTTGCGAAGATTTGTGTCTATAAAAAGCACCCTCGATACGCAAGAAATAAAAAAGAGGGGCAAAGTTTAAAAAAAAAATGTATATATTTTTCGTAAATTGTAGAATAGAATATACTTTATTGTACACCAAAATTGTAACATAGCTCTTATACAATATCATTTAGTGAAGGGTACAATGGCAGTCTTATCTCTGATAGCGATATGTACCAGAAAACCTTTGGATGAACAAGAAAACAATGAATAAGATAGTGGGGATAGTCCGTGGTGTGTAATACACTATACAAGTTTAATTTTAATAGCAATAAAATGTATGATAAGCAAACTAGTGCAATTACTTAATTAGCAATCTAGTCTGTTGTTATATCCCATGTCAATTAATATGATTTCCGAAAAATGCATATAAGAAATTACATCATTTCATTTATTTACTACCCAGCCAGTAACAGCGCTGTGGCTATGTTTAGTGCACGTGCCACAGCACATATATGGCGGATATATTCTTAATTTTTATACATTTGTAGCTTTACTTTTTGTTTTCTTTATTGTGCTTCACCTCAAGTCGCAATTAAAAATATTTTCTTTCTAGTTCTATATTTATTTACAATTAATTTCTAACAATGTCACAAAACAGTCCCCATGAATAACACACTTCACACCATAGATCCGGCTAACACCTGTCATTATAAATAAAATCCTCGCGCTTTTTCTCAACTAAATCGCATGCGCTTTAGTTTACAACAGATCTACAAGTAAATCTGAACACAATAAAGTGTGTTGTAGACCGGCTCCATAAAATTGAGTGTCCCAACGTCTTAGTTAGCCATTTATTTATGTCTGTGCGGCTGAAAAACTAACTCCGCGGTCTTATGGACCGGGCCGCGTGTATTTCAAGTGTTAACTAAGTAACTCTCTATTCAATGTTGGTGATTTATTGATGGGTTTCTGTCGAACTTTATGTGCGGAGAGTGTACGATTAAAATTCTGTGTGAATGCAAAGAAGACTGAATGTCTTTTGTTCGTTTGCTGGTGATATTTTCTTTATGTCTTCGATGTTAGGGTGGCTGCATATGGGCAACTAAGTTGCTCGAGACACAGTTGATCGCTTTTAAGCTCTCTACGCGTTGTCTATCCGTGCTGTCCGTAGTGCGTAGGCTTGCTGGACTGCTAACCTTCATGCATTTTGCTGTTCAGCAAGGCATATGTACAAGCTTAGTTTTAGTATATACTAAACCTGAAACTAGTTTGTTCAGAATCACTAGGAGAATCGATTGACATATTTTTACACCACATTATTTTTTATATCTTTTTTTCATAAATTTCAATTTTGTTTCAGTGGGTTTCTACCCATAACAGTTGACGAGAATAGACACCTTGAAGCTTGAGACGGTCCGTTCGGTCAGTTTCTGTGTATTAGACAACCCCTGCAATCCCTGCATAGCACATCTCAGGCATTTCACACTTTACTAGGGAACTTAACGCGACATAAACTAAGGTGTAACTTGGAGATTTATTAAAAAAAACACATATTCAGGCAGTTCTGATGAAAATTTTGTTGGGGTGTCTCGGTTTTTGTATATAACGTTGTATATAGGCATACTTACTATCGTTCTAATACTCAATTTTTTATTGCATTCCGTGATGTAATTTTAAAACAGGTGGTAGGTTTAAGACTATGGGATCAATTATAGACCGCAGAGTCTATTCTACCAACCCACAAACGACCCACAATTGTCAGTAAGTTTTCATTTATAAAACTGTCTAAATTTTTGGTTTTTGTTTTGTTGTTGAATAATTTGACAGTTTTTGTATACGAAAACTATCTGCATCGACGGTTCGGCTTCGGTTCGGTTGCGATTGATCAACGTTTACATCAAGTATCTATCACGTTAGTAGAATTGGCACCCAGGGGGCACAGCATAGTTTAGTAGGAGAGAGGAGGAGCGTTTATACAGGGTGTGTCGTAAATAGTGGTCCAACGTTAAGGGATCGATACGCGATATATTCAGCTATCACATACCACAATTTGTTTTTTTTTACCATAGGTCTCAGAATAAAACGTTTTTTTTATTTTTTTTCGAAAAAAATATCTAAAAATTACTTGCATATGACAGCACTGCACATTGCACACTGCACATTCAGCAGTTATAAACAAAAAACAAAATAGGAAAATAATGTATTGGGTTGAAATTGCAGCTAAACTAGAAAAAGGAGGAGTTAATTTAAAAAAAAAACTGTTTCCTTTGGTAAAAAATGGTTCAAATTGTGGTATGTGATAGCTGAATACACGGTGTGTCGACCCCTTAACGTTGGACCACTATTTAGGACACACCCTGTATATTTTAATTGCACGTTGTGCATCGTGCATGGATGGCCAGTACCGATGGACAATGCGGCTTTAGTAGCAGTTACCCTTTTGGTCTATGGACCACAGATAAAAGTTAAGGGCGACCAACTGTGTCCCAAGCAACTTAGTAGCCCATGTGTGATCTGCCTTAGTTGTCTTGAATGATGCGCTCTCCTTGGGTCGTAAACGTGAAACGTAGAAATATATGAAGATATATAAACTATGAGTAGCTTCGCTTTTATTAACGAGGATAACATCAATTAAATAAATAAGAGCATAATACGATTTGTTCTTGCATCATGCAGATTCAAATAAACGATCAATCTCATTCGATGTGTACTAATTAGACTTCGGCGCTTTTCCTAATCCAATACAGGGTGAAATTGTAAACACTCGACAAACCGAAATGGGAGATTGTACTGTTGTTGACCTAATTAAAGGTTGGTAAATGAAAATAAGCGGACTGTATAAACTATTATAATTTGGTTCAAATGACAGTATAATATTGGCTAGACTTGTACGACTAGTATGCGCGCGCGTCATTGACCGTGTCCAATGGCGGAGTCGAGTGCTGGCAGCTGCCGTCCCGCGCCGCCCGATGCCTCGTCCTGCGCCGCACCGCGCCCTCCGCGCAGCCCCTCGCGCCGTCCATGAATCACGCCTTGTATGCGTGAACAGTACTTATCACTAAGAATAAACAACTTTTACTATGAGAACAAACATGAAATCGCGAAAAAAAAACAGCTGTTCCCTACATTTTGACGAGATATGCGAACATAAATGTAGGGAACAGCTGTTTTTTTTCGCGATTTCTGTTTTGGTCCTATAGTAAAAGTTGTTCGTAGTGATGAGTATAATCTCCCATTCGGTTTGTAGAATGTTTACAATTTCAACCTGTATATTTTTTCCTGTAGTGTCCCACTGAAAGGCGTCCTCGCCATATTCTTTCCCATTTCTCTATCTGTTTGCTCTGACCAATTACATAGAATACGATATTCTGCCAGATCGATTTTATATATATTTTAAATCCATTACCAAATTCTTTTGTATACCAACAGCAAACAGCTATCCACATTACATTTAATTTTATCAAATTAAATACCCTGGTACATTACCTTATGTCCAAATAACACCACTCAAGAGAATAATCACTCCATCGGTGGCAATTTAAACGATAATTGTACACCACTATCAGATAACGCGAGATATATCGTTCAATCTGGACAGGGGCGTTGCAAATTGGCATGACAAAGTTCAGAGGCTGTCCTGCTATCCGGTTGTCCTGCTAGTAATTAAGTCTTACACCTGGTACAATTAATCAGCAGAATGTTATGCCGTGTTTGTGTGATTAACGATACACGATATTGTTACTGGAGGCCTACTCCGAAAATCGAACTATGAAATTTCGGTTGACGGATCGCATTCCAACCACGAAACTGTTTCGGATCCGACGATCGAAACAAACGTTTATGTAAAAAATGCCAAGTCTCTATATGCAATCTTTCCACCGTAAAAAGTTTTAAGATCTCATAGAAGCCAAGTCCTATTCAATTTATTTTGTAGTTAGTTATCTATCTAGTGACTGTATTAATAGTTTTATTTCTATTATAATTATAGTGACTTGATATATTATTTATAATTAATTAATTATAACTAGATATCAATTATATTTAATTGACTTATATTTTTATTAATTAATTATAATTATTTGTAACTAGATATTTTTTTTTATATTTTTTTCATATTTAATTGAATTATAATTAATTGACTTGTTGAAAGATTGAGTAAACGGCGATTAGCAAAAGGAATTTATAAGGCGAATGTCAGTGGAAACGCCAGTAGAGGACGCCCTAGAAGGACATCCATTGATGTTATTGGTGACGTTCTTCAAAAAGGACAGGTGCGTAGTACTTTCAATCAGCGTGCGTGTATGACAAGATGTATGACCGTGGACGAAGCGAAAGGAGTATGTAAGGATCGTAGCATGTGACGTTCTACAGTTTCTGCATACCTCCATGGGAAAAAGGCGTGAGTTTATGTATGTATCTAGTAGTTCGTTGTTTGACAATATTTTGATCGTACATCTATAAGTTCTATGTTCGTCGATGTTTCGTTTCGATCTGAGACTTCGACCTTTATGTTTTTCTGAGTAGCCCCCTGTTTCCAAGTGCCGAAAATTTGTGTGATAGGAGACGTTGACTCATTGACAACATTTGTGCTGGATATTTTGGGTATGATTCGTTTTTTGAATAAAATTTATCCTGTAGTTGTTGCGCTAGGCAAAGTTAGTGTCTACACAGCCAGCCATGTTGCAATGGTGACTCTTCTATCAATAACCGGCTTTGGCTATTTAGGGTAGTAGGTTAATTAGTTTTTATCATAGCCCCCAGCTGTCAGATGCATCAATGTTAGCCATCATTTCCTCGCACGAGGATCTGTAGGTAGAGTGGAAGGTAGAGTGTATTTGCTGAGCCTTCTTCAGGTCACGTCTGTTATACCCGAAGGGGTAAGCAGAGGTGTTCTCCTATTACAAGAGTCTGTACAGTAAACTCGCGTTTCGCCTTTAGTTTTAATTCCCATGTCTACGTGTATAGGTGGCGAGCCTATAGCCATTTTTGTTCATGGTTATGGTGCCAGGTTCATCGCCACTTACGACTCGCGTGCCTTCTTGACCTTTGCTTTGCCTTTGCTTGCTTGACCTCGAGACGGAGGGAAAATGTTAATCTGTCTATGTGATTTTTCTTCTTCATTGAAAAAAGAAAGATGAATTAAGAATTAAGTGAAGTTAATAATATTAAAACATCGTGAGTAAACCTGGACTTAATGGTCTGAAATCGCCAACCCGCAGTGAGCAAGCTTGGCGATCAATGCGCGTTTCTTCTCTGTACAAGAAGCGGCCTTTGCCCAGCAGTGGAACAGTTACAGGCTAATATATACATATATACATGGCCGGCTGTCGCTGAAAACCAGCGCTGTGGCTCTGTTTCGCACGTGAGTCACAGCATTATGCTGAGCGATTGTCGTTTTGCGCGGATGAGACGCATATTTGGTTTTGAATGGTTTCTGTATATTACCTACAGCTAAACGTCAGCATCGAATTTCTCACAGACTGGTACAACAAATTATCCTACAAGTTTTATTAGATTTAATTATATGTAAACAACAATAAAAACATGTCAAAATTAAATTCTTATCATTTACATAAACTTTATTATATCGAGATAATAATATCAAAGATCGAGTTCTAACTATCTGGACTACATAGCGATTGTTATTTATCACTTTTGGTCCTAAAATATGGTACTAAATATAACAGGGTATTAGGCAACTGCGCAAAGGCATTGTATGATAGATAAGCCTTATTGGCTGAACTATGGCCCGATATAGTAAGCTGAGGTTGTCTATAGGTACATATTTTGAGGTAGAATGGAGCGTCTACACCAAGCCAACAGCCAAAGAATGCCAACGAACGTTCAGTTCAGTACGACAGTTGTTAAATTTAATCAAATTTTGTACAGTGAGCATCAAATATATCGGGACGAACAGATTATTCATAATTACCTTAACAACTAAAGAAATTAAACTTTATCTTAATGGAATAAAATTATTGTCAGAATGACAGCTGTCGTGTACCTGTGGTTATTCTAAAACACCCCTTGTATCATTGACGTTTAGTTTAATTTTCTTAGTTGTTCAGATAATTTTGATCAGTCTGTTCGTCCCGATATATTTGATGCTGACTGTACATAACGACTGCCTCTTCGTATGGCGGCACCTATAACGCCACATGGAAAATACGCAGGATGTGGAGACGTCTATCACGCCACATGCGAATTATCCTACACTAGCTTTTGCCCGCAGCTTCGCTTGCGTGAAATTTTGAACCCATTAAGTGACGATTTTCCATACAAACTTTCATCCCCTAAAAAGACAAACAATTACCCAAAAGACAAACAATTATCCAATACGACTCGCGCCACCTATTGTACGTTGAAGGTACTATGTCAGAAACTTTCTCGTGAGTAACAACAACTATACAAAGTTTCAACTCAATCGGATGAACGATGTGAATTTTTATTTAAAACCCCACCTCTTATATTACGGTGATTGTACATACTATTAATGCCAGAAACTCTCGCGCAAGTGTCAACAAAAAAAAAAACTTTCATCCTCTATTTCACCCTCTAGGGTTAGATTTTTCAAAAACCCTGAAACATTTTTGTGTTTTATGCTTCTTACTTTAAGAGTATGTACCAGACTTCAACAAACTTTCATCCGCTATTATAAGGGGGTAACCCCTTGGGGGTTTCATTTACAAAAACGCTTATATTTGTACATTTCTTTCTAACCATCAACTCTATTATTTGATTTCACTTTCTATTTCACCCCTTAGGGGTAGAATTTACAAAAACGTTAAAAACGTGTATTTATACCTAGCCAGAAAGCCTATTATTTGATTTCAGGCTTTTAACTTCGTAGAAACTTTTATCCTCTATTTCACCCCTTTAGGGGTAGAATTTCCAAAAACCCTGAAACACGTGTATGTTTATTTCTGATCAGTGACCTAAATATTGAATTCCATGCTTCTTACTTCAAAACTACCAGATTTCTCATACAAACTTACAACACTTATTTCACCCCCTTACGGGTTGAATTTCCAAAAACCCTGAAACATGTGTACGTTTATTTCTGATCAGTGACCTAAATATTGAATTCCATGCTTCTTACTTCAAAAGTACCAGATTTTTCATACAAACTTACAACACTTATTTCACCCCCTTAAGGGTTGAATTTCCAAAAACGTTTAAACCCGTGTACATTTACTCCTTACCAGAAACCTTAATACTTAATTTCATGCTTCTTACTTCAAAAATGACGGACTTGCATACAAACGTTAATCACCATTTTCACCCCCTTAGGGGTTGAATTTCGAAAAATCCCTTCTTAGTGGATGTTTTCGTCACTTAAGGAACCTAATGTCCAAATTTCATATTTCCAGCTTTAGTAGTTTAGGCTGTGCGTTGATGACTAAGTCAGTCAGTCAGGACTTTGAATTTTATATATATTATTATAGATTATAGATTGCGATATTAAGATTTAACACGCAGATAGTATATAGGGTGACTGGTAATTAGTGACCAATACTTTAACACATGATTGTACTTTGTACTCATGATAACAAACAACTTTCCCTAAGAAACATTATTTATAAAACAAAAATATTATATTTCCATATTATGAGCCGCGTACATTCCGTAATGATTTACTAATAAATTTTAAATGAAAAAAAAAAAATAAAAATAATGTTTCTTGGGAAAAGTTGTTTGTTATCATGAGTACAATCATGTTTGTGTTATAGGATCGGTCACTAATTACCAGTCACCCTATGTATGTTACGGGTAAAAGCCGAATGGCGGTTACACCTAGGTTTACCCAGGTACAACTAGGTGCAACTAGTAGCAGTTGGTTAGAACTAGGTGTAGTTAAGTTAAATCGACGGCGGGGCTCCTATTTCTGTCTGCAAGGTCGAACCTAACCTATCCGTGTCAGTATTCCCCTTAACCACCGGTGTGCGGCTGCACCTAGTTCTACCCGCTATGATGAAGGGTAACCCTAGTTCTAACCGAAGATATATATAAAGTAGGGTACATCTAAGTTTCACCGCATGTGGCCGGCTGCACCTAGTTGTACCCGGCTAAAACTAGGTGTAGCCACACTTCGGTTATTACCCGTAACATATATACAACCGCCCAACATCAAAAGTCGGGCAGTAGCCCGCCAGGCATAAGACTTTGCGTGGCTGGAGGACCCTCCCTTTGTGTTGAAGGAACACCATACTTCGTTCCTCCACGGTCGCAAACGCGACTACTGAGCGGCGAGGTTTTGGGTTCAATCGCCAGGTCGGGCAAACTGTTATTGTATTTTTCCGTGTGAAATTTCTCAGTAACTGTCCAGAATCTGGATATGTGCGCGGTTGATGACGATAGGCTCGCCCCCGAGGGTGTATTATACACCTCCGCCTTACCCATGATGTTTTGTTGTAATAGTATGATGTATAGAACGAATCCGGTTTCATTCGGATTTAAAGGTGTCTCGCCCCGTTCGTTGGCGTTCGGCGGCGGCTTGGTGTGTACACAGCACAAGGTATTGGAGAATTTGTAATATTTATCACTTGGAGATCCTTGCCTTTTTGGGTGATCAGTGTCAACTATGTCGCAAGTACGGTTAGCTATGAAATATTAAGATTAAGATCGCAGTAATGAATGATTAAGTTGAACAATCATGTCTCTAATCACCAATGCGTTTGCAAAGCATGGTGCTAATGGCCTATATAGTTCTTTGTAACAGTTGTTCAACAAGTCCACGTTACAATTTTATGAACTTATGCGTATCGCCAAAATTATAAAGTGTGTTTGATGTTGCACTACCGATAATTTAATTATAAAGTGTGTTTGGTGTTGCACTACCGATAATTTAATTATAAAGTAAGACGACACGTTTGGTGCAGTGGCTAAGCGATTGGCTTCTGCGCTACGGGTCGTGGGTTCGATTCCCACACGGAACAAAAATTTGTATGGCCTACAGATGGTTGTTTCGGGTCTGGGCGTTTGTTTGTGAGATTTGTGTCTGTAAACGCACCCACGATACAAGAGAAATCTTAGTGTGGGGCAACGTTTTTTTTTTTAAAAAAAAAAAAAAAAAGTGTGTTTGGTGTTGCACTACCGATAATTTAACTATAGAGTGTGTTTGGTGTTGCACTACCGATAATTTAACGACATGTTAAACGCTTAATTCTATCTTTGTATTATAACTTTTGTGAGACACATTCATATTTATCATTAGTTACGGTTTACTCACGTGCATTTCTCGGGATTGCCCGACTAGTTTCGGACCCAAAAGGAGCCCTTAATCATGAGCTAAATACGCGGCGAGGCCGCGAGTCGAACTCAGTTCAGGTCAGTTCGACTCGCGACCTCGCCTCTATCGACAAAAATACCTTTTTTGTAATACCAAACCCCTCCTCTCCGATGAGCAGCCATTTGAATTTTTCACTTGTCCATAACTAATGTAGGTATTCATTAAATATGTTATACCTTTGGATCTAGAAATACTTAAGGCTTCAATATTTTTTTTTTTGTAAGCTGAGAAGCTCCTTCATTTATTTCATAAAAAAAACTCAGTTATTACCTAGACTTACAAAGAATGCCAAATAAAAAAAAACTTTGCTTGTCATTTGTTTCCTTTTTAACTGACTTCTGGCGTTGCCAAATTGATTTAATGACTATTTTAAACTATTTGGTAAGACAAGGAGTCACATAGCTCATGCCGATACACGAGAAGGCGGCTGATTTATTTACAAGCCAATTAATTCATCCTACTAAGTACTATGGGTGTTCTTTATTCTCATCAGAATTTGCACAAGAACAACCACAGCATTCATATCGTAACATTTCAATTAACCAAACATACACAATATTCAAACTATCAGTTTTCCCAGCTGTGAGTTCTACACTAGTTAACCGTACCGATTCCATTTTATAGAGTTGTCTATCTAAATGCCAGGCATTCCATATAAATATGGAGGCTTGGCCAGTGGCTCTCTAAATTAAGACATAAAACCTATATGCTTTGTCTCTGAAACGTGACCTAACGAGACCCATAACTAGGGATAAGGTACAAGCATGCACATAAATTCTAAGACTTAAATAATTAATGTCTGTTCCTGGCTTTAATACATTTTCGATACAAGCTGTCTACAAGTTTCGAAGTATCTTCTGCTTGAGACGTTGATGTGTAGAATGCAGTAATTGAGTTGTTTTTTTGAGACCAGTGTTTTACCACAGTATTCAGTATGGGAAAGTGGGGTAGAACCGGGACGTTATATTAAGGCAAAAATTCAATAAAACAAAAGTTTGAAAAAAAAAAAACAATTTTAATACGATATATTTAGTTTAGCTTATAAATCACATATGTAGCATTTGAGATCTCTTAATTCTAAATAACAACAAAATATTAATATGTAAAAGTAATGTTTTATGGTTTTGCCCCTACCCTTGTCCAAAACCGGGTATACCCAAATCTTTTGCCCGATTTTGGCCCTTAACAGTGGTAGAAATGAAACTAATCAATGTCTTCGGGTTCCCAACCCGTCCCGGACAGCCTTCATGGGCCCAGTTCTTACATTTAAGACATTACACCCTGCATCGCTCCTTCGCGCGTATAAAGAAACACTTGTTAATTCCAAAGAATATTAGATCAATTGACCATAAAAGCGTTTTTCTTATTTATTGTTGTCGAGCACGCACCGACGCCATTGAAAGTTTGTTGACAAACTGATCAGGGTGACCAAAAGTAGCTAGCGAACGCGCGCCTAAATTTGAAACGAGTAAGAGGCTGTACTGCCGTGTCCCGGTTTTACCCCATACCCGGTTTTGGACTAATCTCCCCTACCTACCCCTTTCTTATCGTGGGCAAGTCCTCATCGATACCCTTCTCCTGGGAAAGGCAAAGGGTTATGCCGGACTCTTACCGACTATAAACCTGTGTTCCGTCTCCTGACCTTTGGTCGGGGTAGCGGGACTCGCAGTTGCATGCACTGCACATCTCCACCTTAACCTCTCCTTCTGTGGGTCCTTGTTCCATGTCCTCCTGAAAGACGTGCGCTTCCTTCTCGGACCTGTTACTGGTCGGGCGACGAATAATCAGTACCCACCCCTAGTACGAGTGTGCAAATTACGAGAATGGCAATAGTTTTTGTGAGGGATAGTAGGCATTTGTAGATGTTCGCTACTGAACATAGACTGTTTGAAGAAACACAGGGTGATAAAGCTACAATTACCATATTAGCTTTTCCAAAAAGGAATGTCTAATGTTCGTAGTAATCACGCGAGCAGGTTCGTGGTCCTATTGCATGTGCAACTCTAGCGCAGTTTGATGTTTTAGGGTAGCTGGATGTTGAATACAGCAGAATACTTCATCATGACTTCCCAATGTGATACCTGTTCTTCTTTTTTCGTGTCAGCACGAACTATACCTATGAAAATAGCTCATGCCCCGGTCAAAAGATTAGCCAGTCAGCAAGGTAGCAAGGCTAACAGCACAGGATGCGCCGGACGTGCTTAAGTAACTCTGCTTATTTGGGCTACTTTAATGCATCCACATTATACAGATCAGTTACCTTAAATGCCATCCATAAACCTGAAATCGATGACATTCAATAAGCAAATATCTGCTTTCAAGAGTACGACCATTTACATTATTATTATTATGAAGACCAACAAGCACTATCAATACTATTCTCATATTACTCGACTAAATATCTAAAACGCTCGTTGTACTCAACGATACAATACGTACGTTACATGGAGGTAGCTATTCTGAACGCTGCCGGCACAATTTTATGTCACTTTGACGATCTTATCAAATGTGCAAATGCGGCTACTCATACTGGCGATCCAGTGGTCGCCAACATGTTTGTTGTACAGTAATGTCAGTTTATTAGGGTATATAATATTCCTTTACTGTGCTGCAGGTAGAGATTATTGAAGCTATAGCCTGAAAATGTTAAGTATAGCTGGTAAAGTACGGGGCAGTGTGATACGTGAACGTCTGGACCATACAAGTTTTTTGTCAACCCTCTCAAAAAGTTATGATTCCGTTTTGTGTCACTTTGACTTGGCAGTGGGCATGTGAATTTAATAGGTACCCAGCGAAAGTCGCGCCACGTCAGAAAAAAAAACATAATTTCTGTCAACACACAAAATATTGAAATTTCGCTCGTGCAACATTTTAGTCAAGTGATGTAGAAATTTTCGAACACCAAACATCAACACTAGAGCTTCTAGATTCGAAGTTTCGATAAGTACCAAAAACGGTCGTGTTTAGCTTTAATTACTAAAACTTTTAACCTAAGACGTCAAGTGTTGTTTTTTGGTGTTCTTAAATTTCTACATTACTTGACTAAAATGTGGTACCTTCATACGAAATTTCAATATGTTGTGTCTTGACAAAAATTATGCTTTTTTTCTGTACTTAGTGACTTTTGCTGGGGGAAGCGCCTTAAATTATCAATGGATATACAGCATATCTGGTTAGTCACTTAACATACAAAAATCATGAACTCTGCTGATCACTCTGTGCAACTTTTACCATGGGATAAATTCAAAATTCGTAAACAAAATATCTGCTATTCAATGTTCATGTTGATCATCACGAATCATTGTTGCTTAGCAAAATATATGGAAAAAAGTTTTTTTTAACGAATTCAGTCTTTGTCCCATTGTAAAATTTGTATAGAATGACGATCAGTACCCCAAGTGTGAGTTTTTTTACGTTACTACTGTAGTTGCGTCACGCCAAAAATGTATGAAAATTTAGGCAAAGCCTCTAGCGGCGAATATCGTGATTAAAAATTTGTTTGACATTTTTGGCGTGACGCAACTACTGTAGTAACGTAAAAAACTCACACTTGGGGTACAGAGCTCATAGTTTTCAGATGTAAAGTGACTAAACAGACATGTTGTATAGTTTGACACAAGTGGAACATAGCATAATGGTTTTCGCTTAAAAAAAAAATATAAGGGAACTAATTAACAGCAAAAATGTTGTCAACCCCTCAACCCAAAGCCCGTACCATGTTATAATAATGAAACAGAGCATACACCAGCCACATGCCAGACAAGGACACCTGTATAGTCTGTTTAATTAACGCCGTAGTTCACCGCTAGATGAAGTTGTAGCTGCCTGAATAAAATAACGAGCCTTGCGTCATGTTGCCGTATATCGGTGTCTTGTTCACTTTATTTTGTTGGGGATTTTTAGTGCGAAGTGTATTGGTGATTAGGGGAAGATGGGGCATGTAAGGAATGTTGATAATGTGTGAAGATAGGGGCCGAGCTTCGAGTTATGATGATGGTGATGAGAATTTCAGACTTCATAATTCTGTTAGATCAATAAAATGTTGAGACCAAAAGCTTTAAGATCAAGGAGCTGCGAACAGTTTGTCACTGATAACCTTACCTACCGCATAATCATCAGCATATCTGGCTTTCTTATGGCTTACGTCAAATGGGAATAATAAGGTCGTTAAGCATCCAGAAATCAAAATTTCAGAACTAATTAACGATGAAGGGTGCTTAAATTAGAAGTGGATGAAGCCAAGAAGATCAGAGCTCATTTTGTTCTACATGAACTGTTAAATGTGGGTTTATATGGAGTTTGCGGCATGAAAACTAGGAAGCGGTGAATCACTTAGTGCTGTTTGAATTGATGTTCAAAAAGCACTAAGTGATTTTAGTCTGTTTTGAACATAGAACAACGCGGCTGACGTCCAATGAGACGTCGACCGCATTACCATAAGGTTTCGAATGAATTAGAAATAAGTTATGAAGTTTTACGAGATATTTTGAAGTAAATCAATCAATCAATCAATCTGCCTAGCCTTTTCCCAACTATATTGGGGTCGGCTTCCAGTCGAACCGGATGCAGCTGAATATCAGTATTTTACATGGAGCGACTGCCTATCAGACCTCCACAACCCAGTAACTGGGTAATACGATACTCTTGGTAAGACTGGTTGTCAGACTTTCTGGCTTCTGACCAACAGTAACGACTGTCAAAGATCTACAAATGACAGCCGGGACCAACGGCTTTACGTACTTTCCGAGGCACGGAGGAAACTCGCTATGGTAAATGGTCACCCATCCACAGACCAACCTTGGCAAGCGTGGCTTAACCCGGAAGATCGGTCTATGCGGCTGTAATTATTTAGCCACGAGCTCCTCGATATTTTGAAGTAAATAAACTCCTTAATTAAAACTCTTTCATACCTCTTAATCAACTGAACACACAGCAGCACATTTAAAAAACCATAATCCTTGCCAGGACAGCGGCAGTCAATTTAGTTATAACAATCGTTTCGAGCCCAATGCGGGTAGTAAAATTTTATTGTAGAGGCCCACTTAACCTGTGACGTGTCGTCTCCACGAAACAGGGGCACTTAGTCCTAATAGTCACCTCGTTATAGTAAATACTCAGTGGATTTTATAAAGGGATTTTGTGGCTTACCGATTCGAGTTGATTTTTTTTAGGCAAACCTTTTGGAGTTCGATTCGAGATCTGATTTTAAATGCATCGATGTTTAACAGCCAAAAAAAGGTACTCTATGTCCGTTTCTGTACACCTGACAATGTATATGCAAAATTTCAGGATGATCGGTTCAGTGGTTTAGGCGTGAAAAGGTAACAAACAAACAAACTTACTTCCGCATTTGTAATATTAATTAGGAGTTAGGATAGGATTCATCTATGATTATTGTTATTACAAGAATATTCACTTCAGTATAAAGAAATCAACAAACCACCAAGCCTTTTCCCAACTATGTTGGAGTCAGCTTCTATTCTAAACAGATGCGGCTGAATACCAGTATTTTACACGAAGCAACTGCCATCAGACCTCCGCAACCCAGTTACCAGTCAATGCCGATCCTAATGTTAAACCGGTTGTCAGACTATCGAACTTCTGACTACCCGTAACTACTGTCATAGGTATTCGTATGACACCTGGGACCGCCCCGGTTTAACATGCTCTTCGAGGCACGAACGGTCACCCATCCACAAACTGACCGCGGCAGGCGTAGCTTAACCTTACAAATCATATCGACGCTTGAGAGGAAAAAATTACCAAGCGACATGTTAGCAACTTTACACTAGAGCATTCTAAAGTTCTTTTTTTTTAAAAAAATAAATAAAAAAATCGGCTATTTGTCATAACTAATTGATTTCAACGAATTTTAAGTGCAGTTTAAAGGCTTATAATAAACTGGCATTTAACCCTTTAACGGGCAGTACATTTTAGGAAAAGTAAATAACTAACAATTTGACAATTTCTTATGAAAATAAAAAATTAAATGAAGAAAAACATTTTTTAAGCATCATTTGTATTTTTTATTAGAGCAAATAGTAAAAAATTGTAAAAATGTCAGGTTTTTAAAAAAAAAATATAACAGGAAGGCTTTCTCAACATGTCCCAAAAAACATGGTGGCAAATATATTGCCGTTGCCCTTGAAAGGGTAGATTATGAACTTAAATAAACCATTAAAATGCTCTAGGGTAAAGTTGCCAACATGTCGCTTGGTAATTTTTGCCTTTCAAGCGTCGATAAGATTCGCCACTAATTCCTATAAACAAATCAACAAACGATTGCAAAATATAATATCCAAGCAATACAACTTTCCACAATTTAACGATTTCAATTCCCTAGACAAGGAAACAGTTCAGTGATTCCTAACCTTTAAACTTACTAATCATGTTTGTTTGCTAACGAGAATTGCTGAGCAGAGCAATAATAAGCTGCAATTACTTTAAAACAAGACATTACGTAACTGGCTAATGAAAGTTTCGTAACTGCAGTCATAAGTCAGTGGGGTATGGGCGATCACACCTACCACATGTACTTTATAATTGTGTGAGCGTGGTTTGGGATGTGGCCAGGAAAACGATGGCTTAGTGATAATTAAAGAGGTTAGCGGTTAAAGCGGAATTAGTGTGAGTAGAACTGAGATGTTATTTGCGAAAGGGTAGTATTTAAACGATCGAATATAAATTCAAAGTAAGAGTGTCAAAAATACTGATTATAAGTGGGCGAAAGACTGAAGGCAAACACAAATATTGAAAACGGCGATTTAAAATTACGAATTTGAGGTACTAGTTATTCAGAACGATCAGCATAATAATTCTTAAGCGAAAAAAATTCACTCACATTATTGTTGTATGTTTGTAAGGTTGTTTGGTTTTCCAAAGGAGCGTCGACGGAGCCCCGCTGCGCGGGGCTTCTATTTCTGTCTGCAGGGTTTAAAGTAACCTAACACGAAGTGGATGACCGGGGCTTCGTTCGCTCGCTTCGCTCGCTCACTCTAGCCCCCGTCATCCCTTTCGAACTTAACCTATCCGTGTCGGGGTAAGGAAACGTATATTTTCTCCCACTCAGTATTTTTTTCGCCCAAGTTAGTGTTTAATTCGGACACTTGGAATTTTAGTTGCTATATTCTTTTCACCATAAGATGAGTCCTGACAGCTCGGTCATTTCGTAAATTGTAGCCGTAAGGAGACTGCTATCGAAAAAACGTAAACGACATCATCAAATACCGTAAAATTGCTATAATATCCATGTTTTGTTTTAAAAAAATATTTGATTTTCTTTGTATGGTAACGTTTTGTAGAGAAACGTCAGGAATCAACTTATAGTGAAAAGGGTATAGCTTAGATTAACTGTTTCCCACTGCTAGTAGCTCATTTTACGAATTTTAATCATTCATTAATTATCGCCAGTTAAGTTAATTTTTCGCAAATATATTTTAATGCCGCTCGGTTTAGTATTAAAGTATATCATTAACAGTCTTCCATTTATTATTTATTTGTCCAATTAATAATTCCCCTTTGCGAAATGTATCGGCACTTGAGATTATTAATGGTGATGGAACACCAACGAAGGTTTGTCATTTGTTAGTTTAACACATTCGTCCACCACACTTTTCATAGAGCTCATACGCCATGCCGCCATACATATTGCTAGTGGACCTTCCAGGAGCATCCTCGGCATTACGTTTGCGCTAAAAGTGAACTCTCGAGGAGGGTTCCTGGCATTAAGTTAAAAACCGTGAAAAATACGCTACTACGTCTTAAAATAGGTGTTTGCTTGTTTCATGACGGTGAATTTTCCAAGAAAAACCTGCATTTAAAATGAGCCCTCCACGAGGGCACCCGGCATGGCGAATGCGACTACAGGGTGCCCTCCTGCAGGGCACCCGGCACTGAACGTGTTAACAAAACTTTGTTTACCTACAACGATTCCTGTTTAATTCGGATGTAAGGCGAATACTCGTGATCTTAGGGGCTTACTCTGAAAATCGAACTACGAAGTTTTGGCTGACGGATCGCATGTTTTCCGACTACGAAACTGTTTCGGATCCGACGATTTGACTTTTGTCTTTTATTTACCCTACTCTCAACCGGGCACAAACCCAGACTCGGGTCTGCTACTGAGAAATTCCACACGGAAAAACCAATAACTCGCGACCCGAGGATTGAACCTATGACCTCATGCTCAGCAGTCTGGAACTCAGACTGGAACTATTTAGTTCTTTTTGAACGTGAATGTTGCCCCTAAAAACGCCTGCCCTTCACCGCTACCTAGTGTTGCAGTGTTCCTAATAGTGCAGCTATCAAGGTACGTACTGCTGTCTTATGTTTATAAGACCGTAAAGTGACATTTTGTTAAATTGGAGTTTTGTAAACTACGTAAAAGCGCAACATTTTCCCTATCGACCAGTCTGGAAAAAGCATGACATAAAAACAAAAACTTTAATTTTAAAAACTGTATTAGTCCTGTAACTCATTAAAAGTGAGCAATGAGCTTAAAGTAGCTCAATAATTTGGTACAACCAAAAACATCTGTATGTCTTCAGAATTTCTAGGGACAACACTTTCGACGTTTTTGCTCATAACTCAAAATTAAGTTTAGTCACTTAACGGCCTTTTAGACATAGGATGGCAGCGTATAAGTCCGGCCACACATCATAAAAAAAATCTGTAAGAAAATTTCTGACGCCTGCGCATACATTTTGTACTAGAGCCAACAGGCTGCCGGAATCGGCAAAATTCTGAAAGTGTGCGGGGTCTATACCCTTTCCAACGTGAGGTGAGTCCTGTCGTTTTTCTTCAAAACGTTACCATACAAAGAATATCAAATAATTAAAAAACAAAACATGGATAATGTAGGTATTTTACGGTTTTTGATGATGTCGTTTACGTTTTTTTGATAACAGTCTCTGTTCGGTACAATATTTGCAACCGAACAGTACCCCAAGCGTGAGTTTTTTATGTTACTACTGTAGTTGCGTCACGCCAAAAATGTCAAACAAATTTTTAGTCATGCTATGCGCCGCTAGAGGCTCTGCCTAAATTTTCATACATTTTTGGCTTGACGCAACTACAGTAGTAACGTAAAAAAACTCTCACTTTTGGTCAGCACTTTTGCCTGCGTGCATTTCCATAAATACATGTATTGCAACTATTGCCAGTTAGTGCGTGTTCGGATACCAATAGCGTATCTCGAATCAAACCATCTTAGTGCCAATTTAGCTTAGATTTACCATTTGATAGTTAACTAGTATTCAATATAATCTTTAAACCATATTATTGCGTATCATTAAACCAGTGGTCGTAAACCAATAACCAAACCATTACCAGTCCGATTTAAAGCCAACCAAATCAACCAAGATATCAATCAATCCAGAAGTTAGTGCTAAACCAATCAGGCACTACTTTCTACAGTCTCCTTAAAGCTACAATTTACGAAATGACCGATAAGACAGGACCAATCTTTTGTTAAACAGAGTATAGTACAAAATGTAAGCAGAGTCGCGCGTTAGAAACGTTCTGACGGAAATTTCAGATAGTATGAGGCCGAGCTTAAAGCATCGTAGATATAAACATACAGTGGGTCAACGCCCATTCATTTGACAGGTCCTATGAAATGTCAAAATTATGTAGGGGTGGAGGTTATGTCCCAGGTATGCAGTATGGCTACTCGGGACATAACCTCCGCTCCTTCACCCCGCAACCCCCGGCACGATTGCTCTGCGATAATGTTCTACGTTGACCGACTGTAAGGAGTAAGATATAGGTAGACTGTGCTATAACTATGGCTATGACCAATATTCAAGCTCACGCAACATTTGAAATAGTTTCGATTATCAAGTAGTTTAAGGCCTCCGATTCTCTATCTCAACCGCTGTATTTATGGCCTCAAACCAACTTGGCCTCTGACCAACATACCCGGTAGTTCTCCGTTGTGATACGCAAACAATAAAATGATGATATCTAGAGCCAGCAATTAAATGATTAGGATCGTTTTAATTTATCCTACAATGACAGAATTTGAATATCAATAGTTGGAACTTTCCGTAGGTACTTTGAACTTTATGTACCTTCTATGTAGTTGGCTAACATGCTTGTTAGGTTTGAGAAAAAACCTGCATTTTATAAAATTTGCACGCTGAGAGTGCAGCTGCTGGAATCACGCCGTGACGCCAACTTCAAGGCGTTTGTGGTGCGAGTACCAAAGTGTCTTCTGCACCTCGTCATGGAGGAAACTTTTGGCCGGAGGGAGTGGTGTTCCATCGCTTCCGCGGACAAGTACCACCGCACACTGACAGTGCTTAAGTGAAGTTTTACTAACATAGGCTTTTTCTATACTAATACTAATGTATTATTATAATATATACGTATAAGTTAGTTTGTAAGGTATATACAGGGCGTCCCACGACTTTGCCACATGGAGGGGAAGTACCTTAAATACTGTAGATAGAAAATTTTACTGAATGAAGACTTCATTTTTATTTTAAAAACAATACGAACTGCATTCAAAGAATTGTAAATAATCACCTGTCTGAACCGGGAATCAAACCCGCTAAATGTGAAAACAAAAAAAAAACTCATTTTATTGTACTAATCGAAAGGCTCGATCAGATCAATTTATTTCTTCTAAATAACATAGCATCTAAAATAAAAGGAACACCGTGAAATTTAACATTTATTTGAAATAATAAGACATGTTTAACTGTGCAACTTACAAACAATTTAATTTGTTAAATGCTCAAAATGTGTCTCTTCCTATTGTTTACAAATTGTAACTCTTTTAATAATCTCGCTTACTGTTGATTTATCTATTTTTTCATGGTGAATATTTGAAATAATACTTCGAAATAAAGCAGAAAGTAGGACATAAAGTCAGTTGTTATAAGCACGACATAGTCAGAGAAAATGCTATTCATTATTCTGAACAAATTTTTTAAATTAAATGTTAAATTTCATGGTCTTCCTTTTATTTTAGATGTTAAGTTATTTAGAAGAAATAAATGTATCTGATCGAGGCTTTCGATCAGTAAAATAAAATTACAGTTTTTTTTGTTTTCACACTTAGCGGGTTCGATTCCCGGTTCAGACAGGTGATTATTTAAAATTCTTTGAATGCAGTTCGTATTGTTTTTAAAATAAAAATGAAGTCTTCATTCAGTTTTTTTTTCTATCTACAGTATTTAAGGTACTTTCCCTCCATGTGGCAAAGTCGTGGGACGCCCTGTATATATATCTACGGGCCTAAGTAGCTTGATAATAAATAATTTATTATTATTATCATATTATAAAGGATAGCTAATGGGGCTGGGTCAGGCCGCATCGAAAGGCAAAAATACGCCTGCTTATACAGTTTGTATAAAACTACGTCGAATAGAGGCGAAGTGGCAAGGAGAGTGACAGAATCAAAAGCAGTACGCAAAAATGTTCGCTGCACCGTGAAGGCCAGGCCCACCTTTAGACCATTAAGGACGGGCCGGGCCTGGGGTAAACTTACTTCCAAAGTTTCTTATTTCAGGGCCTTACATTACGATTACAGAACTTACGGTTATACAAATCCATAATCTGAGGATTTAAGCAAGAACCAGGACGGCCAGTTTTAAAAATGGCGGCATGTTCACCTCCACTTTCAATCACGTGAGTAAGATACGTCGATACTGGTAACTCCCTTCGGGGTACCGTCAGTTAGGGTGGTTATCATTATGTCAATAATTTTATACAATTTCTAGAAGCGTCGCCGCGTCGTGTTACGATCCTAAAAATTTTATAAAAATTTGGAGTGACGCCACAGACAAGCCACAGTTGAACCACTGTAGCGTTTCCAGAGTCTATTTTGAAGGCACCCCTTTACAATAACTGGACTGGTACAACAGAAAATACAAAACAATTTAGGTACAATTTTGATTCATCAAATCATCTTCTAATAAACTGCACAATAACACGAAGTTTTCTAACATAAAGAACAAAACAAAAAAAAAACAATAGAAAAATCTAGATCAATTCGAAAATGGAATCCTACAATGCAACGTATGGGAACAATAATGACAACAATTTGAAATTGGAATGTTTCTATCTTGTTGTTGTCGGCACGTACTGTGCGTACGCGCATCGGTAGCATCCTTAGTCTTTGTGAAACCGATCAGGTAAGGAAAGGTACCAACAGTAACTAATATTATATTTTACACTAGCTTTTGCTCGCGGCTTCGCTCGCGTTAATTTATCATTTTTTGATCCCAAAATATAGCCTATAGCACTCAGGGATAACGTTGCTTCCTATTGGTGAAAGAATTTTTGAAATCGGATGTGTAGTTCCGGAGATTACCTCCTACATACAAACAAACAAACAAATTCTACCTCTTTATAATATTATATAATATAATAATATTAGTATAGATTATATATTATATATATTATTAGTATAGACTACACTTTTCCCTTGGTTTAGCTCGTGTGCTTAAAATCTGTTGCCACGTTTCATTTCTGGATCGTTGACCTTTGTCCAAGCATAGAAACCTCCACATATTAAACCCTTGGTCCTGTTTGTCATACAACTAACAAGGGCAGTCGCTATGTCCTGCCAGAAGCCCAAAAGCCTGACCATTTAAAGAAGCCTGAAGTTTATTTCGCAGTCTATTCGAGCTCGTGAATACAATACTGCTACTTAACAGTATTAAGTAGACAGAAAGTCGAATTTAAAAAGCTAAGAACAGACTGTACTAAATTTAAATGTTTTTAAACTTTCGCGATTTGTACACATTATAAAAATAGTAACTAGAGCTTTACCGCGTAGAATATTTTAAAAGGCACAATATACATCTACATGAATATACAAAAATATAACTCGAAAACAAGAAAAAATCGCGGAACATACATGGGGGTGAGACGAATACCTCTAAGGCTGCTCTACCTGTGGACTTCCTCTTGACACTACTTTTCTGGACACCCTGTATATGTCTACCCGTGACTACGGCCGGTGTAATTCAGTCGAAACGTCGTGATAAAAATAGTATATTCTACCTTTTAAAATATTCTACGCGATTAGAGCCGAGTCAGTATGTATAAAAGCTAAATTTATTTTAGCATAATTTTACAGAAGCATCCACTAAATTACTATACTACATTAAAACACCATATTATTCGTATACCTCTACAACCACCTCTTATTTCTTTATTTCCCCTGCTTACAGAACGATAAACAATATAAAATGCATTACTGCAGTCAGTCATATTACAGTATTACAATAATAAGCAATTGTTGCTCTTGTCGGCACTGATACGCTTACCGTGATTGTATTGTGATTGTAAAGATGGGGTGCGCGTCCAGTGGAAGCGAAGCTATTGAGTTACTCTGTTTTGTTTGTCGATAGAAAAGATCAGATTGCCAATTCTCGTAATTAATATTGACCATGACTGAATTGAGATTAAATTATAAGTTGACTAAAAATTAGTGTCAGTTTAAAATGTTATCAGAATATAGTTTTTGCTGCTTCTGCTGATTCGAACAACTTTCAAACTATTTACCATCCTATTCGTATTCGTCCGTATAGCGTGAAATCTCGGGTGTGGTTGTCGAATCGAGCAACTGTACTTTTTTCAGCTAGGACTTAGTTTCCAAAAAAATACAGCACAAGCTTTTATTCCAAACCCTTTATTAACAATATGTTACTCCTGCACTCAGCTTTGCAATCTTATCACATAAGTATTAATTTCACCATCGTATCACGTTAAGCAGACCCCGAAGCTAAACAACCGTTAAATCATACAAACCTCGTCAATCGGTAAATATAGGTAATGTAATAATAAAGCAATATCTTTCGCCTCGCTTGTTTGTGGACGGGGTCCCTAAATGGCGTAGAATTGACTTTATGATATGAAACAATTTAGTTAACTACCCGCAACTATGTCTGCGTTTACCAATAAAGTACATAACTTGATTCACTTGGCTTCTTAGTAAATGTTGCAAAAAAATTACGCCAATTTTTGTTCGCCATATTTTATTGCAGAGTGAAAAATATGTAAAATCATTGACGGAGAAACACATGGACATCGGGTCAGCGCTAAAAAATGTCCAAACCGAATGTAGACTAAAACGCGAAAAAGTAGACTAATTTACGTCAAATGGGTGCAGCAGTCGATCTTCGTATGGTTGTAAGCAAACCTAGGAATTGTGATGACGACATAGGTTTATGTTTGTTGGTATTCCTAAGTTTATAAGGTGTGCACTGTATTCATATTCATTTATTTGCGTTCCAAAAGGTAAAAAGATGTTAACAAAAGGCTTAGAGCTAAGAGCCGTTGTAGACCCTGTCAGGGCACGGCAAAATTTGTTATTAGCTAAATAGCTATTACTTAAAGTTAAAAAGCTAAAAATTAAATAAATTATACATAAAAACAAAACAATTACATTCGCATAAAAATAATAATAACATTATCATATAATTCTATTATTTGGTAAGCAGGTAGCTATTTTCTTGGAATACTATTATTACTTTCACATAAGGCTATATTTACTTAGGTAATATTATTACAAACAGTTATTTAATGAAAGATCATATTTTAAGAGATAAGTTTTACGTGACAATTTATAGATTCGGTAGGTAGCATTTTATAATTTACTCATTGTGTTTTTAGAAGTCATGTTATCTACGTTTCAGTATAATCTTCGTGATAAATATACACATGTATATATTTAAGAATGTATTTATTGTAATTATATTCTTTCATTCAAATGTTCGTTCACATTATAATAGATTTTGTTTAATAAAAACAATTTTAATTTATTCATAACTAGCGACCAGCCCCGGCTTCGCACGTGTACGTTTTATAGCTTAAAACCTTCCCCTTAAATCAATCTAACTATTAAAAAAAAAAGTATTCGTCACTCGTGGACGCTCTTTTCATGCACGGTATTTCATAAAAACCAGCGTTGTTGATCTGTCATCGACACCATCGAAAAAGTTTTCGATTTTTTGAGATTTAAAAAAGTTTTTACTCTTGTCTTTGGTCGGTCTCATGAAGATCTCGATTAGAGTGCACAACTAACAGCGGTTATGCACTGCATCCGATGAAAATACGTTCCGAAGTAGCCATAGAACTATTTGTATGGTAGTTTACGCACTACATCTGGCATCCGTCATCCGATTTCTATCTGTCATCCGTGAGTTTCTAATTCGGAAGAACAATTGACGGACCGAAGTAGCCGTAGTACTATTTGTATGGTAGTTTACGCACTACATCCGGCATCCGTCATCCGATTTCTATCCGTCATCCGTGAGTTTCTAATTCGGAAGAACAATTGCCCCTGAATTGTTTGAATTTGGATCAGAGATCGGATAAGTGCGTAAGCGATATCCGAATTCGGTCCGAGATTTTTACTCTAGATCGGTATTTCACGGATTCGGATCGGATGCAGTGCGTAAAGCAATATCCGAATTCGGTCCGAGTTTCTTATATCCGTATTTTCACGGATTCGGATCGGATGCAGTGCGTAATCGCTCTTAGTGTTGAGCTGTGTCCTTTTTTCTAATTTTAAACAGGAAAAAAGGCTTGTTTTCACTTATCTAAATCTTCTGTTTAAACAACCATTTACCTAAAAATTCGAGTACATTTTTGTTGTTTAATCAGAGAATTAATGTTGATGAACACCAGCCTAAATGAGCTGTGTCCTTTTTGAAATTAGGGCAAACCCATCATCATTATTATCTCCAAACTATCACAGATCACAATATAATTTCATTACCCGTTAACTTCAAAATAGCCTCTAAAATTACCACTCTCTTCCCCATTACTCGTCGTACACATTATCATACATTCGCCAAGCGCATAAGTGCAGCATCAAGTAAGAGCTAGCCAACAAAAGGGCCGAGAAGTCGGTGCAGTCGGCCGATTATAGGGAAAGTCGCAAGCACCTCGTTAGGCTGTAACATAATAATCGCAATTTGCTATTACCTACAGGCCACACGTAATATGAACGGTCTGACAGGCACTTGGGATGAGTAACCGTGAAAATAATAAGCTCACAGTTAGGACCTAGTGTTTTGTAAGAGGTATGGGTTGTGGGCTTGTTGTTGTGTAACTTTTGAAGATGATGTTTTGAGTAAAATAATAAATAAATAAACCAGCCTGTAACTATCCCATTGCAGAGCAAAGCTCTTCTCATACAGAGAAGGAACGAGCATTGATCGCCACGTTTGCTCACTGCGGGTTGGCGATTCCAGACCATTAAGTCCATCATTCTAATTGCGCAATACACTCGTAATCGCTATGGCTTTGATTTTAAACCATGCATGCACTGATCAATTCTCGTTTCAGTCCGTCCCGCTTACTACATATAGTAAAAAATACTTTAACGCACGACCTACAAAAAATAATAAGAAATACTTACCTAAAAAATATACATATTTTTGCAATAAAAATTGTGCTTGTCAAGATGTTTTGATTTATTTCTCCCATCCAACCCCCCGGCAGCAACGCTCTAAGCCGAGGTCCGAGTCCCACTAGGGGTCGCCCTTAGTGCTGTTGTTGCTAGTAGTCCTAATTTTAGTATAGTATAAGTAGTTAGCTTAGGTTAAGTAAGTAAGTACTTCTCCACCATTGGCTGGAGACTCTTCAGGTCTCGCCAATAACTGCCCGGTTAAGTAGAAACAGACGGCAAAACAGTATACAAGCAGTCAAGTAGAAAAAAAAACGAAGTCGCAGAGTGCTGATTTATTATTACGAAACTTTTCTCAGTTTTTCATAGGATTATCTTCAAAGTTGCATAAAATAACAAGCAATCTCAAGCAAAATCTAAAAGTTTTGTTTTAATTCCTAGCGTATAACAATATATATCATCCAAATGCACAGACGGCTAGGTCGCGAGGTCGTTACGACAAAAATAAATAAATACACAATGTTACAGTTCAGGGAATGTGAAAATAAACAGCGATATGTGCTCTTCAAACACCTGACAGTCCCATTACCGCGAACTATCACTGCACACTGCGCACGCGCAAATATTAATAGAAAAAAAATGTACTGTGATTTTATGTTACTATTTTACTAGAGCGGACTTCAGGATTGTTATATTTGTTATTCGTTTTTTTTTTGTTTTCACTTTTCAAGTACAAATGAGAAATATTTTTTTTATTTTTAAACCAATTGGACGTCTCTTTCTACATGGGTAGAAAAAGACAGAACTGAGACAGAATTCGCCATCTAGAAAATACGTCAAAATATTGAGAAAAAATTACTAAAAGTAAGAGTTCGTAGCCAATTGCATACAGCAGCAGCAGACAACATGTCGTAGCGACACGTCGTAGCGTCATTTTTTGAGAAAGAGACAACGTGTCGTCGCTGCAGCGTCTTTGGCACTACTGATTTGCGGTCAGACGACACGTCGTCTGCGGTCATGCTACGTGTAGTAGAGTGACGTGTCGCTAGCTGCGGAAGGTATTTCATAGAAATACATAGAAACCAGTAGTGTCGGAGCGACACGTCGTCTGCTGCTGCTGCTGTATGCAGTCGGCTACGAACTCGTACCTTTAAAGGAAACAGTGTTGTTGGTTGGAATCGTGATAGCGGCAATGATAAGTCTTTTTTTATGACATACATACATAATCAGCTCATTACCGTACCGCTGCTGGGAACAGGCATCTTCTTAGAATGAGAAGGGTTTAAGCCTCAGTCCACCACACTAGCTTGGTGCGGCTTGACGGACTGCATACACCATCGAGAACGTTATAGAGCCCTCTCAGGTGTGCAGGTTCCCACACAATGTTTTTCTACAGCGTTAATCAAATTCGGATTCTTTTTTTATTGCAACTAGAGGACTACATTTTTTCGCAAACCGAGTTACAGGGGCTAATTAGATATTACATCAAAGGACTATGCTCATGGATTTATGGAGTCCCGTACCATACTGCATCAAAGTCAAACTTTGTTTTTTATAGACTACACTTATCATATTAACTCCTACAAAAGTTCTTTTTGTAAACAAAACGTGAGTTTCGGAGATTTTAAAAATAATCTAAATAACCTGACAATGTGGAAATGTCATACACGATTTATTATTGCTCTAAAAAACAGTAATCCGCATCTATTGCATTCTTCATCTCTATGACCGGCTGTGAACGGCCAATTAACCATAGATAAAAAATGATAATCGTTTAAATAAAAATTCTAATCTATTCTAGTTGTTTTTAATTAATGTAGAATCGGCAAAATATATTTTTTTACATGTTTTTTGAAAGATGTGATCATGATACTTTCAAAATTCAAGGTTATAGTAATAATAAATCATGTAAAACGGAACGTCATGTGAAGAGAATAAAACAAATATCAACACTTTTTTAGTTTAAATTAAATTCCCAGTTCAAAAATCAAATCCCCGACGCGTAATGTCGTAAAAATTATGAAAATAATTACTATAATATTTTGATCTTGATACATGAGACTTTTTGGTACCACTTTTGGTCATTCTACTTTTACAGGCATAAATCTACCTCAAAAAGGTAAATAAAAAGATAATAATGCTTTTAAAATTTTGCCTAGTATCATAAACAAACTGACCAGTTCTATTTTATCCAGCTAACCCGTCAATCGTAGCACTGTGTATCACCTCTCACCGGGCGAGGCGCCGCGGTGCTGACACGCAATTAAATAATGCTGCAAGTGTTCACACTAAATTCAATATCTCGCAGCCAACTCTTTCAGATCTACGAGCGTTATGATTCTGTTACCACTACTCTGAGTTATTTGGATTGAGCTGGATTTCTCATTTTTCTGGTATCATTTTTCAGTAAAGATCAGTTTTTATAAATTATTATAATAATCATTTATACAAGTGTGCTACGAGTCTAACACCTCACTTTTATATCTCCTGTATCGTGGGTGCGTTTATAAACACAAATCTCACATACAAAAACGCCAAGACCCGAAACAGTTATCTGTAGGCCATACAAATTTTTGTTCCGTGTGGGAATTGAACCCACGACCCGTAGCGCAGAAGCCAATCGCTCAGCCACAGCACCAAACGTATCGTCAAATCTTTATGATTTGTTATTATAATTTTTGTATTATATCATTCGTGAGACACATTCATAATGATTAAGTATTTACGGTTTACTCACGTGCATTTTTAGGGATTGCCCGCCTAGTTTCGGAACCAAACGAAGCCCTTAATCTTCTTCTTCTTAATTGTTCTTATCACCCTTAGCTCAGCCATCCCTTATCATATTCGGATTGATCATAGATAGTAACTCAATTTATTGGAACTTTTACCGTGATCACTTTTATTTAAAGCTCGGTATCATTACGCTGCGTGATTATACTTTGACACAGAATTTAAAATGTTTAGACACGTAAATAATGGTAGGTATTTAAATACATAACCCTAGCACCAAATAAACTTTAAAGCTACGTTTATAGAGACGGGGAACTTAGCGCGGGGCGTAAAGTTGACAATTCAAACATAGGACGATGTATTAGAGCGTATATTATGGAAACGCATTTTTCCGCGCGTATTGTTTGAGTTGTAGTTGTATATATGTTACGGCTAATAGCCGAAGTGCGGCTACACCTAGTTTTAGCCGGGTACAACTAGGTGCAGCCGGCCACATGCGGTTAAACTTAAATCTATCCTACTTATCTTCGGTTAGAACTAGGTTTAGCCTTCATCATAGCGGCTAGAACTAGGTGCAGCCGCACACCGATGGTTAAGGGTAACCCCGACACGGATAGGTTAGGTTCGAAGGGGATGACGGGGGCTAGAGTGAGCGAGCGAAGCGAGCGAACGAAGCCCCCGTCATCCCCTTCGTGTTAGGTTACTTTAAACCCTGCAGACAGAAATAGGAGCCCCGCTCCGCGGGGCTCCGTCGACTTAAGCTCCACCTAGTTCTAACCAACTGCTACTGGTTGCACCGAGTTGTACCCGGCTAAACCTAGGTGTAACCGCCATTCGGCTTTTAACCGTAACATATATACGATAGTACGCGGCGAAAAACGCAGCGGAGTGCGTAGCGGAACCCTCGTCCCATAAACAAGGTCTACGCGAGTAAACACCTAGTTATGAACAAAATACTCACGAGAACAAATAGTACGTAATTATCGAACGCAATTTAAGAACAGTTGTATGTAACAGAACACGCTTTGTTTCCTCAGACAGTTCCCGCAGGGTAACTAATAGTCTGTCTGTTCAACAAAATATTGTGTTCGCACTGTATTTTTGCATTATTTTATATGCAGCTAAAATTTCAACAGAAAATATCCCATGATTTTTTGAGAGCAATCGATGGTGATGTTTCTATTTCTTGTAAGATGATATTTTATTCGCTTGCGAGTATTGCTTACAAGTTGTTAACACGCGAATGAAAATGAGGTTTTATTGAATTATGTTATAAATGAGATACGCGCTGGTTATAGAATCATCTATTTTTACTCCTTCTTTTTTTTGCAGTAAACGCCTAAAGAATAGACTGCTGGAAATTAATAGTTTCATAATAAATAATAATATTAGACGCTATTGTCAAAACAAAAAACTCGATCAACACCTATGAGGCTGTCGTTGGGCGGCTGGACTAAGGGCTTGATACAGAAAGCAGTCAAATCATTGATACAGCGCGCATATTGGGGAGATTCCTATTTCTGGAGCCCTGACCGCCGGCAACTTGGACCCTGTTCCCGATGCCGCCGGGTTACTATTTTTAATATTTGCATTTGTTTTTTATAGTATAGTTTTCAAAATTTCTAACACAAATATGCAAATTCTAGCTTTAATTCCGCTAAACTAGATCGCTAATTTCTCCCGTCCACAAATGTATGCACATGCAGGAGTGAAAAAAATAATACAACATGCAACCAAACCAATACGACGCGTCTTTTGCCCCTCCACGGGGCATCCGGATCCGCAGGAGACAGGAGAGTATTTCTAGTATTTAAAAATGTGAGGTGAATGAATAAACGGATAATAATAATAAAGGCTACTGCCTAAATAAAAGTAGGTAGGTATGTACAACACTGAACTGATGTTGAAAGAAAGAAATAAATCTTTATTATTGTTACAAAAATGTATTGGCTGATACGTAACTTATAAGTATACCATTAGAACGATAATTTATAAGTCCATCCTATGATTACGAAAATGAATTAAAAGTGCTAAGTATTAGGCGGCAAGATTTTCATACTAATCTACTTTTAAACTTTCAACTTTCATTTATTACGAGTATGATTGTGATATTAACAATAAAATAAAATATCACCAAGAAAATGCCAACGCCTTCCTTCCTTTTAACAAATAAACAGTAAAAACGATCAAACGATTACGAGATACATTAAATGAAAGTAAAACAATTTATCACTTTTAAGATTTCCGTGCTACCTAATTCATTCAATAACCTAATAGAGTTAACAAAAACATCGACATTTGAACAAACGTCACACTGTGATTTGAAACAAATAGGAGCAAAGTTGCTATGGAAGACCAGAAAACAATATTTCATACTCAGATTGTCAGCACAACAAAAAAGATTATTTTGCAGAATCATAGCAAACCCTCAGAAGAGCCAATCTACAATTCTAGCTTGGCTTGTCTACTATTCTCTCTTTTTTAATAGAAGAAATTCTTGAACATGTATGTAATCTCCCTTAATTTGAACAATTACAAAGCCTATGTAAATGATGCGATGGAAAAGTTATGGATACTCATTGATCTCAACCATAGATATTGAAAAACCAAAATTACCAGTTGTTAGTACCAAAATTAAAATCAACTGTCAAACTTCGCGCCATTTCCAATATTTTTGACAAGCACAGGCAACAATCAATCAGCCTATCTCACCGTTTCATAAATTACGTTATTTACTTTTCGATTTAACCTGCATTAACGGCACTAGCACTACCAACATTAGTTAAGTTCAAATGACACGGGCGCATAACTCACGTCATACCAACCATTACTGTAACTCAAAATGGCGGCCAACTATCAAAGAGAAAGCTCGCGAGCTCTCACATCATTCTCTATGGTCTAGTCTATGGCTTGCAAAACGGAGCGCAGATTAAAAACGATAAAGTAAATGAGGCTTTAATGTAAATAATTTAGGGATGATATTAGTTTGAGGTTAGGTTTAATTTCGTTCGTTTTTATAGTGTTTCCACATATTGGATCAAATGTTGGGGTAATAAACGCACTGGTATAGCCATAATACTGTATGGTTCTAAAATAAACTCAATCTGAACTGATTAATGTACTGCCTTATATTTGTTAATTAACATAACATCGCGCTTGTATTCCCAAAAGGACTGTGCAGAGATGTATTGTACACCCTCATTTTGCCGTTATGTTTAAGTCCCATGTAACAGGGGGCGAGCCTATTGTCATCAACTGAGCACAAATCCAGACTCCGGGCTGCTACTGAGAAATTCCACACGGAAAAACCCAATAACACGACCTGGGGATCGAACCCAGGACCTCACGCTCAGCAGTCGCGCTTGCGACCACTGCACCAAAGAGGCAGTCATACGTTAATTGTCACTGTTTAAACTTTTCTGTCATGACTGATAACATTATTCACAGAGGTGCTCAGTGCTCACACTACAATTTAAAAAATGTACTAACTGAAAATTATTAACTTCATAACACTTTCGAGCAACATAAAAGTCACCCATGACACATAAGCTGCACTTTCCTGTACACTCGAAAAATAATCAATATAATTATTGGCCAATGTTGGACCATCCTGAATACAACCCATGTATAGACGTCCAACATTGGCCCCAACATCAAAGCTAGTGTGACAGGGTTAAATTTATCAATTTACGAAGATTGTTCGTTGGTATTAACACGTTAAGTTCGTGTCTCGAGGCGATATCGTTGCTAAATATTAAATTATTGAAGTTTCGCGTACAGATAACACACGGTGCTCCGTCCGTAATGGGTTCGTGATTTAACGAACTTCTTACTTTGTGGGCGGTGTTAATCAATATATTGGTTTTAGAGAAATTGGTTTTGATACTGGCGTTATTGTTGTAAAGAGAACATAGAATAAAAAAACATTTATTCAAAATGGACTTAATTAATTACCTAGTACTTCAGCAACAGCCAGCCTGCAGCAGTTGATAGGGCTGATTGCCCCACTATCAACTGCTGCTTTAGGGGTAGCAACTTTGCTGACTGGCAAATTTTTATACCACGGCATGAAGCTATTCTCGTATATCTCGTGAGAAGAAGAAGAATTAGCACTTTTGGAACATCAACTACAAAACACAGCACCCATATTCCCACACTTCGCCAATTTTATTTGGTTTAAAACATTTATTTCTCAAAAGAAATACAATTCATTTATCTGAGAAACACTGGTTGACTTATTGTAGGGTTTTAAAACTAACAAGCGTCGGAACAAAACGTATTCTAGTTATAATAATCTTGTAGATACACAATAGGTAATTAATTTATGAATGTTGGTAGTAGCAAAAGTTTTAGTAAACTCACAGTCATTGCACCGTTAAAACTTGAGTTTATAAGTTTACTAGCTGTACCCGGCATGCGTTGCAATGCACTTTTTCCTGCTTACTAAGTACCTAAATGAAGAATATGGACATACTGAGATTTTTTTTTTTTTAATATCATAATTTTTTTTAATGAGAACCTTCTTCTGACAATTACGAACACAACAAAAAAATATTTAGCGAAATCGGTCCAGCCGCTCACCTGTGATGCCGTGATCAAGGGAAATAGGGATTCATTTTTATACGAGTATACATAGATATTTTGTAGTATATCATAATTATTTATACAAAGTGATCCTCATGAAAGTGGTCCAAGCAATTTTTTATTAGTTTGGTGGCCTCAGTTTCTAACGCGTTAACAGTTTTTTTGAGATACGAGTATCTACTATAAAACGCTCGTTACTATAAAATAGGAATAGAAACACAAATAAAAAATATGATTCACTGTATAATATATTCATCACATTTTATATAATCAATAATTCCATGTACATTAGAGTTTTCAAATAATTACAACATTTATAGTGGTATATTCTGTGATTTTAATTATAACACGCAATATTTTTGAAAATAACAAATTAAAAATTATATAATTTCTATCTTACATTACAACATTCAATTATTAGATATAAATAATTGTGTCATTAAATATGAATATATTTTAATTGTTTTAAAATTTTATTCGTTGAATAAAAATCTTTAAACTTTAAATAAAGTTGCAAATTGCAACCGTTAAGGAATATTAAATGTTAAGGAACATTAATTATTATAATTTGCAAACAAGATTTTGAAGTTGTTCAAGGGTTATGTTGTAGAATACAATTTCATAACATTTAATGCTTTTTCGTGTTATCTACATCATAAACCACGATTAACATCACAACCCATTGGGGCATTGAGATTTTATCATAAGGAATTTGTATACACTTTTTATGGAATGCTATAGATATCCTATGAGATACTCTATGAAATAGATAGAATATAATTTTCTACTGTGTGTATAATAGAATTTTGTCTTATATCCCTCTTTAGTCTTGTAGTTAAAAAACTATTAATAACTACATTGAAAAGACAAGCGATTAGCACAACACCGAATATTCAAATAATTTTTAATTACATAATTCAAATTCTCATTTCAATTATCACACTCGTTTTTATTATAAAAGAACTAATATTGTCAGTGGCACCTTGATTTGTAACTGCTTACAATTTCACATTGTACCTACAGAGAAAATACAACCTCCTTAATCAATTGCATGTACTCTAAGTAATTATAGTTTAGGTCTTTACTTTAGTAATGCAAATAATTAGTTTGTTAATAAAGCACATACATTGCAAAATTAAAACATAGCTCTCCAATAAAAACTGTAAGCATTTACAGTTTTCATACTTCTTTCAATCTAGCATACATTTTAAAATTGACTTTACAACAAATAATTTTGAATTATCATAATCGCTGTCCTAGAAATTAGTCTCTATGTGTATAGCATTAATAAAATCATCAACTACTTTTTAATTGACTTTTTAAGTCGCTAAAATATAATAATTTGTGTAAATAGCAAATAATTGACTTCTAAGACGCTATGAATTCTATGGACATTAAAAATTATTACAATTAAGTTACAATAACTCTAATCATAAGATCAGTTAAATTATATAATAAGCAAAAATAATAAAACTATTATTACATTGTTTTTCTCTACTGTCAATTCAATTCCATATTTCTACAATTGCTGTTTTATTTGATGTTATACAATGAGGTAACACAAGAAATTTAGTGCTAGGAATTTAGATAAATATTATGTGTCATAGAACTATTTTACAATATCAGAAAGATTCCACTACATTTGGAAGAATTTAACAAGTCATTTATGAGCTTTTGGCCGATAGAAGTTAATTATAATCTATACAATTATACATAGTTATAATAGAATATATAAATGAGCAAGTAGAATATATATATATAATATAATCAAGACTCTAAATAGTACTACAAGGCACGCAAACAAATTTTTAGACAGCCATAATTTTAATGTCATTGTCCCCGAAGAAAAAAAGTTTTTTTTTTTCTTTAATCTAAACCTTGTATACGGATAGATTGTAACTTATTAACTCACTTAATAGTACTGTTTTTTTTTTTCACAACTTTAAGCATCATAGCTGGATTGTTAACCGAATTATTATTTTGTCGAGATTATTATATTTTGAATATTATAATCTAAATTACGTTAACATTTTGAATAATTCTATTATTCAAAAAAACAGCCGAGTATATTGTGTAATATTTCGTTCCTTTTAAGTTTAGAGTCTAGTTATTACAATTTTTATAATAGGTACGTTTATAATTATGATAGATTAATAAATAAATTATTATATAATAAATCAGCTTCTCATTTGAAGTGGAACCCAACGGATGCGACGAGTGAATAAATTACATATATTTTCCTGAAAACAATAATTTTATTTAGTAAATCAAACACAAAAAGTATTTACTTCTTCTTCCTTTTCCATACTCACACCAAGTGCATTTCAGTAAATATTACAACTATTGGACACACGTGAAATCACTCAAAACACTCTTCGCCTAATTTTGATAGTGCATGTTATGAAATGCACAAATTTTATTTCCAATTACGCAACCGTGTGTATAGTGAAGTATAGTATGCAATTTTTACACTTGATGTGAAGTGTGTTTCTTTGAGTACAGTCAAAAATGATCATGCTATATTCAAAAATTATAAAATCTAAACATGTGGGTGACATTGGGTGTAAAACTTTAAACATTACAAAAAGTGTAAAGTGATTTTAAAAATTCAAAACATTACAAAAAGTGTAAAGTTGATTTGAAAAATTTAAAATTGCATAACTAATGCTATGTTTGCTGAATTTACGTAGGTGTATGGAACTTTGGCAATTTTTATGTGAGGATAGTGAGGTGACAAGGCAATGTTGGTGAAAATGTTTGGTCTATGTTAGTATAATGGGTAAAATGTATTCTGTAGATGCGTCCAAGAAGTACTGGTGAAGAAAGCTGCGTATTTTTAGATAAATATAACATGTTTACAACATAAAGTATACTTTTCGGACCATGATTTCAGGGGGCAAAATTATAGTAGAAGTAATGACATTTCAGTGCACTTTGTTGACCAAAGTTAATGCAAAATCGCAGCAAAAGTGTATGTTACATTAATCTACAAAAAAACCTCGTAATCAATTGAAACACGCACTCGAATGATTTTGACAACAAAAATGCTGAACGAAGCACCTTGTCTTATTTAGCATGATTATAAATTTTGCTTTTGTGAAGTTTAGTTTTGGTCTACAAAGCGACTGCGACCATGAAAACGTATTTTTTTCTATACATAATTAGTTTGACTACAATAAACATCAGAGCCGCACAGCTTAAATATTCAATTGAAACTCAAATCGAAACATAACAGCGAAACGTGGGTGTACTACACCTCTGCCAACCCTTCGGGGCGTGAAGTTATGAAACTCAAATCAGCACTATTTTGTTTGCAACAAGCAAACAAGACTTTTCCCTACGTCATAGATGCTTGGTTAAACAAATTATAGCAGCATCGCAATTCCAATTGAATTTAAGTGTGCACACACTATGCTGAAGATACGTGACCGAAGTTCGGCATGATTACGCCTGTAATGCCATTTGAATTACTGACGACACATTATGCCGAAATTACACTGTGTAATAGCGTACAGCCGAACTTCGGTCGGGCGTAAGTTCAGAGACAATTCGGCGGCAACGTATTATGTAGAGCATACATTATACGCGACCGAAGTGCGGTTCGATTGCCGACGAACATCCGGGGTGGGGAGCAGCGGGATGCAGGCATGCCCGCGCCCCGCGTGTCCGCCCACAAGTTTGCGCAACTGAATTTCTGCCGCATAAGTTCGGCACTGGTGTGTCATATCAGCCGAATACGTCGGAACGTAAAATCAGCCGCGGAACTTCGGTCGCGTACTTTCAGCATAGTGTGTTCAGACACTAAGGGTTGAATTTACACACTGCACTTAAAAAAATGAACATACTTACCATTACATCTACTTCTACAATTACAAGCGATAAAATGCAAAAGATTAGAAAGAAGAAAGTTTAAGAAGAAATCATCTCTAATACTTACAATGGTTAGTATTTGTTGTCACAGTGCTATTGCCGGTTGCGATCGGCGCTGGGCCATTCATTGTCGGCGTGCCTCGGTATCGAACTAACCAAACATTTGTTTAATGTTATCACCTGCAAACAGCCGTAAGCAAAACATATGCGTCGAAGCGACTACCCTCTACACTAACCGTGGTGTATTTTAACGTGCTCTGAAGTTGAGGGGAAATTAAATGGACTTGCATTTTCTGTGCATGTCTTTTCATACATCACTTTTTTGCCATTACATAGAGTGAGACATTAAATGGACTTGGATTTTTTGTGCATATCTTTACGTACGTCATTTTTTTCATGTCATTGAATGGGACATTAAATGAACTGGTTTTTTGTGCATGTCGTTTTTTGTGCATGTCGTTTCATACATCACTTTCTTGTCATTACATCGAGTGGGGCATTAAATGAACTGGTTTTTTGTGCATGTCTTTACATACATCTTTTTTTTTTCATGTCATTGAACGGGACATTAAATGAACTGGATTTTTGTGCATGTCTTATCAATATCATACATCATTTTTTTATCATTAAATTGATTGGGACATTAAATGGACTTGGATTTTTTGTGCATGTCTTTTCATACATAATTTTTTCGACATTACATCGAGTAGGACATTGAATGAACGAGTTTTTTGTGTATGTCTTTTCATACCATATCATTGTTTCGTCATTATATTGAGTAGGACATTAAATGGACTTGGACTTTCTCTGCACGTCTTTTCATACATAATTTTTTTGTCATTAAATAGAGTGGTACATTAAATGGACTTCGATTTTCTGTGCATGTCTTTTCATACATCTATGAGTGGTCTTTACTTTTGGTTGGAAATACACAGTGAGCAAAACTTAGTGCGATACAGCACCAAGTGCTTCGGTCACACTTGAAACAAGTGCAGAGTGAGTATCAAACTAGTGCATATCAAACACAGTATGTAACAGTTGACTCTTACTACCCAAATACATGCTTTTAATCAAACTTACAGTTGGTACACTCAAAATGTCAAACTCCAATGCACATGATCGACTCAACTAAACTGTCTCATTATAAAAACAGAATTATCACAACAAAACCATTGAGTCGGTATATCTGTAAAGACTCCGATTTTTTTATCAAACTCTATTACTCAAAGGTTTGCTAGTAGAAAACTCAATTTTGAGTTAAGCTGGCCTTTGTATATGCTATGTTGTATTTTAAACAGAATGTAAATGAATTTGTGTAATTCCTTAGTAAAAATATTTTACTTTTTTATCTTGCGGTCGTGTCTAAACCGCCTGACTAGGTTTAAATAAAAAAATAAGCAAAAATATTTTTTGATAAAATATTATTTTATGTGATAGAACTCTTCAATGTCACTCATAAGTCCGCCAATAGAAGCACGGCGACACAGTTGCGGGCACGACTAGCGTGATATCGCTCAGTGCAGTCAGTTAACTTGGGGCCCTAAAATGACTCACTTTAAAGATCAAAATACACATCCGATAGTTGCTTCCGGGAGCCGGATCCGACTATCTGATCGGATTCATGAAATACACGTACGATTCTGGTGTCCGATTTTTTCAGGACGACGACGACGCCCTGACGATTCTTACGATTCTGACATCCGATCTGATAGTCTGATCGTACGTGTAATTCATGTTCAAACAAATGTTTGACGTGTAGGCCTTAAGGATAGTCTGATCAGACTATCGGAACCGACTATCAGAGGCAAGTATCGGACGTGTATTTGTGCTCTAAGAATACTATGCTCAATTTTTTTTTTTTTTATTATTTCTTAACGTAACCTATGCGGGGTCAATCTGTGTAACCAGTAGATCATTAAGTTTAAAGGATTTACACGAATTCGGATACATCCTGTATTGTAACTTTAAAGAATAAGACTCTTAAAACTTGTATGGCGTGACAAGCCAGCAACATATAAAAAAGATGTTAAAATATATATTATACGTTTCTTTGAAATAAATATTTCACTCAACTTCCCGCTCAACGGATTTTTGTTCTCAAACAACACACATGTGGTACTTTTATAACAGCCAACATTTAAAAGGAAGCTAAGGAGATAGTCACAGAATTTGGAAGAGAAAATTAAAAGCCAATTGCGCTATATTCAGTTGTAGGTACATGTTCTAACACATTCATGCCGTGTAGACATTGAAGAAGGTTTTCAGATGCAAACTAATAGGTAGCCAATCACAAGGTGTTTGCACATAAGTACGTTGTAAGTGGGGAGAGATTAAACCTGACCATATATTTAAAAAAATGAATTTTAAATTTAGATCTTAATTACGCAAAACACTCGTTATGGACTTTGATTTTGACAATACAACAATATTCATTGCGTGGCACATAGTTGTGGAGAAGTTGGATTGTTAATACATACACACATCAAAAAAAGTTAGCGATCACTTTGAAAAATTATGTAGCCTTTTTGAAGCCGAATTTTCTAATCGGGATTCAAAGCGATAATTAACATAATAAATATAGATTGATAGTTATCTAGATAAATATAAATCAGATTTCAGTTGGACTTTGAATTCGGAATCTTCACATACATAATTATGCTAGTGATCGCAAACTTTTTTTGATGTGTGTACGTTGCTATGGAAATTGTTGATCTATCAAAATCAAAGCCATAGTGAATACGAGTGTGATGCGCAATTCGAATACTTTTTGCATTTAGAAGTTGTATTATAATGTTATAAGGTGTGTTGCATTTTCTTAAGTTTGTGTTCTAAAGTATAGTATTATAAATAAGAGAACACCTCTGCCTATCCCTTCGGATATTACAGTATTTCCCGAAAAAGTAAACTCAAATATTTAATATATAATATATATCGGCCGAAACGTCGGGATAAAAAAGGTATTTAGTGCCTTTTAAGTTTCTACGCGACTAGACCCGAATTTGTATTTTTATAATGTGTACAAATCGCGAAAGTTTAAAAACATTTAATTAAAAAATTAATCTTGCATTATTTTTTGTGTGAGGTGTTCTTACTATACAACGTGTTACATAATTCCCCTTAAAAAAGAAAATGTCATAAAATAAAATCATCACTGAAAAGCAATCCTGAAAACATAAAACTAAAGAGTAGACTACCCAGAAAGTTATTTATATTCTTACCTAATTTCCTCTGAGAGGTAAATGACAACAACCATAAAAGACTACTTGATTGATATTTTCTTTTTTCAGGGGTATTATGTAACACGTTGTATAATTTCGACTGGTGAAACTCGTTACTCTCTTAATACGAGAGATAGTCTAAGAAAAACTCAAGTTTTAAAATAGCCACTTTAAATATTCTATTTTTGAAATATCTTCCTCCTAGCCTTTTCCCAACTATGTTAGTTATTAAAGTCTAACCAGATGCACCTGAATACCATTATTTTACACGGAGCGACAGCCATCAGACCTCCGCAACCCAGTTTCTGGGCAGTGCCGATGTCAGGCTTCCGACTACCGGTAAAGACCGGTAAAAGGTATTTTGTATGAAACCCGGGACCAACGGTTTAACGTGCTCCATATTTGATATATGACGTTAGAAAATGATGGGTAAATTTTTAATCCGGGTTAACCTTAGTCTCGGTTGAAACCTCTCTTTTGGGTTATGCAAGAATTTAATTAATAAGAGTAAAGTGTGTCTTAAGGTATGAAACTGTGTCGCCAGACACAAAGTGTCCCATGTGCGGTCAGCTTTTGTATGCTACGAGTTGTTATTCTTGCATATTTATTTATTTATCAGCACTGTATAGTAGGTACGCTAAAATCTCGCCACTAACTGACATTAGTCAAGTCTCATCCCTCCCCACTTCTCACACACATAACATTCCAACACAGACCGCTAAGCTTCACTTGACAACATTGACTGTAAGTTAACTGTTGATACTTACCAAATAGTAGGCCTATTATAACGATTCCGATCACACCCATTATTATCATCATCTGTAATGTAAAATAAATAAAATTTAGATTATCATATTACTTCATCACATCTAAGTCTTAATTTGTCTAAGAACTGGGTATTCTAAACAAGGTACAACTGGCGAGGCCTAAGCTGAGCTTTGCATTTGTGTGAGTGCACATAGAATCGATTGCCAAAAAGATCATTGGTATAAACCGGTTTAAACCAAGCAAAGTACGCGTCTGCATTCATTCTCACACAAATGCAAAGCTCAGCTTAAGCCTCGCCAATTATAGGTATAGTTTTATTTTAAGTTCATAGTAGTGGAGTTTTTGATCAAAAGTCACTATTGACTTTATAATACACGATCTATGGCTGCTGGCAGATACAATGTACCTAGAGTCACCAATTACTTTGGTGACAGAATCCTAAAAAAACGAATACCATATCTATTGAACAGTCTATCGGCAGACATAAAGAGTGAAACAAATAAAAACAGATTTAAAAATAAATTAAAAAGATATTACTTAGAAATGTGTAAAAGTGCTACCTATAATATGTCTTAAATAAGAAGCCTAAAAAGTGTATAAAGACTCACCAAGTCAAACCATTACTACGGTTTTGTGGGGCTTAGTTTATAATTTATTTGCTATATGTGAACTTAAAATAAAATAAAATAAAAAATAATCTCAGACGGCACGGAAAGGCTATTTCTTTATGAAAAATGTACCTACCTAAAATTCTTAATTTTGGTCAAAACAGTATATTTAGGTACTACAAAATAATAAGTAAATTAAAAGTTTTTGGTCTTTTCTAAAAATTGATTAAATAAATAATAAATCATTTATTTGCGGAAAACATGGTATAAAAATGGTGTTAAATGATGTAAATAGCCACTTTTGATCATATGCTCCTCAATAGGGCCAAATAGTAGTTCCAAACTTGGTTCCGTAACAATTACGTAGGTCATATTGTAAAATGTATTGAGATCTGTGCGATGTCAACCACTTCAACAGAAGTAAGTCTTTGTTTTTCGTTACTTTGCAAGAAAAAACTTATTTTGTATCAAGTTAAAGAAAACAACAAAAAATAAATATTTCCTCAATTTTTCTAAGACTCTTATTGTGTGCTAGATACGTCATACAACCTCACAAATATATCGATCAGCATGACTATGTCGTTTTATAAACTGCGTATAAATTATTCGCAATGCTACAGCAATTTTAATATCTAATAGGTCGAATAAAATTTTAAGTAGATATTCAGTTTGACATACTACGTTGATCGATTTCTTACATTTTCTACTGAAATTTTATTAAGAAATACAGGAATGGAAAGACAAAATATTAGCCTGTAACTGTCCCACACTGAGCAACATGGACAACAAAACTAGTTTAAAGTCAAAAATCAAAACATTTATTTATATTAGACCATTTGCAGGCAATTTAGAAATGTCGAAAAAAAACAATAAGTGACTGCCGCGTTCCAAAGTGTAGATTCCTATGGAAAAGAACGGGCAATAAACTCCATGGTTACTCTTTTTCATCAAATATTTACAAAATTTTGGTTACATAGTGACTCAGAAAAATAAATGTGAGAACATTATAAGATATGCTATGCTAATAAGAGTACCTACAATTCATTTGCCATGGCAGATTAGAGATGACCAGTCCCAACTGACGGTGTCGATTCACGAACATGACGTAGGTATGTATCAGCATCGCTCAGCTCATCCATTTAGTAGGGAATCGAACGATCCAACACACACGACACCATCGGCGGGTCATTTGAGTGAGCATGACTTACTCTAACCGACAGACAACAGTTTAGTAGTTTTATATACATATTGTTGTATGCTTAATGACTTGGTTACTAGTAGCACAAGTTATGTAGTCACTTTTTTTAAGTAACTAATATCGTAATAATGTGTTACTTATAACAAAACAAAGGGGTGCATGAAAAGAGCCTCCACGAGTGACGATACTTTAGTACGTCCGGCGCACTCTGGGCAGTCAGCCCCGCTACCAACCTTGCTGACTGGCTAATCTTTTCACCACAGCATGCGCTATTTTCGTATATCTCGTGCTGACACGAGAGAAGAAGAATATCAAAACAGTTTTTTCAGCTGCAGGGCAAAGGCCTCTTCTCAAACAGAGAAGGATGGAATATTAAAACAAAATTAAATTACCTTAAGGTTTTGTAACCAGAACTTGTTCTTCAAACTCTTGGCTTGCTGTTCGAACTGTGAGGCACCGTATTGCAGTGCGTCTGTCGAAAATAAGAAATACTTTCATAAGTACAATGTTTCTCAACTCCATTTTTTATATTATCGTTTTTTTTTGTTTTATTGTTTCTTTTGGTTGCGCTTAAACCTAGTTGCACTTGATGCGCAAACAGGGTATAAGATGGAGCACACGAATCCAAGTAACGGAGATATAGAGTGATTCCCCTGTACTCCTCTGGTTCTCGCATACGGAACACATTAAACTGCTTGGCGTTGGACTGTAATGTGAGGGTGGTAGATAGTCAGGCGGACCGTATATATTCTGTCTTATACTACCTACTTACCAAGCTTGCTGGGTTTTGTTGAATCTTACAACACGCGTCTTTTCCCAGCGTGCGGTGAGGAAGTTTTATATTCTAGCCCGTCCCCCACGGGATAGTAGGAAAATGAGTGTATAGCAAACAAGCTGATGACCATCTGGTAATAGATACACACCTATAAGAGCCATTACGCACTGTCGACTGGTCACCGGAGACTTGGTCGACGGCGACTGTAACTTTCTATTTTCAATAGATGTTTACGCACTTGGTCGCCGGTCGCCCGGGCGACTATGCTTATGTTTTAGTCGCCGAGAGACCAAGTCTCCGGCGAATAGTCGACAGTGCGTATTGGCTCTAACTCTAAGAGAAATGCTGATGCGCTGCCAACCCTAGAAACAAAGTTGAAAAGTCTCATTTGCCTGTTATTTCATCGGCATCAAACTCTTCAAACTAGAACATAGCAATGCTGCTTGCAGAAATTCCCCGGAAGAGGTCTACTATCAACTATTTTACAATCCATACAGCTAGGCAACGAATATACTTGTACAGAGTAACGGTGGAGGCCCCGCGGGCCGCGTACCGCAAACTCGCTTAGTTTGCGGTATCGACCGACGTGGGTTGACGACGAGAGCGTTTTTTGAAATATGTAAAGAGTTGTGTAGTAAGTTCTATCGTGAACTATTAGTGAACTCATAGTTTTCTGTCTACGGATGTAATTTGACTTCTAAAAAGAACAAGGACATAGGTGTCCCGGTGAAGCGAGGTAAATTTCCCATTTTTCGGAATACGTACTACCTACATGTTGTTATCTAAGTTGGAAATTATTGTGATGACAATAAAATCCTCAGAAAGTTTCGAAAAAATAACATCCTCTCTTGCATATTTTCGTAGGAAAGCGTAAATACCTACTCGGGCGGCGGTATAGCCCAACATCAAAGGCGTTGCCAAAATGTATAGATTGTAAAACTGAAGCAATAGATACGTTATTAAAATAAATATAACTAATACACAATAGCCTTACCTGCTCTGTCGTCAAGTTCTGATAACTTCACATCTCTGTCGAGCACCTTGTCCATGTTCGTCTTCATTATGTCCACCACCTGGATAATAAACCATGATGTAGCCAGTTAACAGAAAATACGTATCTACGAGTGACGATACTAAAGTACGTCGAGTCGGCCTAACATACACAGCGTGATAATTTGGTCGTCGCATTATCTCGTGCTGATTCGAGATAAACGCACAAGAGGAAGCTGCTGCGCAACCTCTTGACATAATTCTACCTTTCACGTCACCCCCGGTTTGCAAGCCTCTTTTTCTGTGCTGGTTATTCAGCCCGTATGACGATTTTTGTATAATCCTCCAATTAGTTAAGTAAATAGGCAACTAATTACATTCTTCGTTTTGTTTTTTCCACCGCTTGCTTGAGCGCGTCTTGCATATAAAAAGTTATTACGCACACAATTACAATCACAATTGCCCGCGTAGTGCATTGATATCCGTTGTTTGCCTTTACACCTAACTCTTTTGTTGAGTATACTTCTTTCGATGCTGTTCTTTTTGACCCAAAGGTTGATTGATAGAGAATATCTTATGTCAATAAGTTCGCCACAAGCAGTAATAAATAATTATCTTATTTCTAGTACGGCGACGTAAACCGCATTTACGCACCTCGTCGACTTGCGCCTGAGTCTGCTGCAACCTCCGCTGCGCGGCGATCTGCTGCGGGGTGCGCGGTCCTCCGATGATCTCGCCATCTGGCCCTGTCTCTGCCTCTGGAGGGGCCAACCCAGTTTGAGCGTTACCTGGTTCAGCTGCCCTGGAACATGTTTAAATTAAAACTATTATAGTATTTTCAAATGTCGTGGTCGGCTGGAGGTCACAGACTGCATGTTAAGCACCGCGTTACGGGTTCAAACCCATGTATGTGACTTGTGTGTGTGTGTGTGAATGTGACTTTTTCAATATCATGGGGGATTTACACAGGTCGATTTTAGCCGTGCGGCAAGTCACCAGTCGCATCGCTTGTAAAAATCGAATCGTCACTCCATTTACACCGGTCGACAAAAATCGTATGCGACTTGTTCACTTCTAGCGGAACAACGCAGCGCAAAACACACCTCATGCGGCGGGCGATCGCCTGCTACTGACCATTTACACGGTCGATTTTAGTCACCCGCCGCATACGGTTTGTCGCCGCACGGCAAAAGTCGGATGGCGCTTAACTTTGGGGCTTGCGATTTTAGTCACTTGCGGCCTAGTCGAAATGACATTTTGACCGTCGATTTTCGCCGTGCGGCATAGCCGTGCGACGAAAATCGACCCGTGTCCCTATCATATATACTTTCTTGGTTAATCTAATACGCCACTGACATGCGCTAAAGGAAATCATCGTGACCTGAACTTAATGTTCTCAAATTGCCAACCCGTAGTGAGCAAGCGTGGCGATCAATGCTCATTCCTTCTCTGTAAGATAAGAGGCCTTTGCCTTGCAGTGAAACAGTTCCTGACTAATATTTATATATTTTTACTAGTATTTTCAGGTACCCACATTCTTTGTCCCGTATAAAATTTCCTAAATAATCTTCTGTATGCTTAGGCAGCTACAGGGTTAACTTATAAAAGGGAACAAGTTTTTCAATGTTTAAGTTACGAAGCTTTGATGCATGCAAATAAAACTATCCTATCGATGTTTCAATTTATTGAAAATGTATTAGTTTTAAATAGTTTCAGAAATGTTTTTATAAATTTTTATGTAGTAGATTGACAAACTAGTCGAGTGTCCTCCTGATGGTATTGATTATCACCGCCTATATACACCAACAGAACCAAGACGATTGCTGATGCATTGCCAATCTTAAAGACAAAGTTGTAAAGTCTCATGTGCCTGTAATTTCACCAGCACCCATACCCTTCAAACCGAAACACAGGAATAAGTATGGAGGGAGTACTTCCCCGGACGAACTCTTTCACAACGAATTCTACTACTCTTACTACTTCCTTACGCGGTGTCTTACGTAGACGGTTCAAAGCGACGCGAATTGCGAAGCAATCCGATGCGGTGACACGCGAATTCAATACGATGCGGTGCGAAGCGGCGGCTTTGTCCTACGAGCTCGCGAACCGCCCGCCGCGCGCCGCCGTCATTCAGTAGCACTGTATGGCACGGCATCCAGTTCGCACGAAAATAATAATATCAAGCCAACTGATCGCGTTCGCTTCGCTTCGCGCCGCGCCGCACCGCACTCCATGTGCGTTTGGTCATGTAGGCCACTTCAATAGGTATCTACTGTTTGCTGTTTTTAAGTCGCGCCGCGCCGCTTCGCATCGTTTCTAGATCGCTCACGTAGGTTGCCGCGTTACTCTTTTTAGGGTTCCGTACCCAAAGGGTAAAACGGGACCCTATTACTTAGACTCCGCTGTCTGTCCGTCTGTTACCAGGCTGTATCTCATGAACCGTGATAGTTACCCAAGTAACAAAATTGGAGACTATAAAAGTCCTGAGAACGTTTTGGAGCGTGCTAATTAGTGTTTAAGATTAGCACTATAATGGTGTTGTAAACGTTTACAGAACCCCAAATAGGCCCTAGTTTTATCACTGATTTATTCTATAAACATTACATACAGGCTCTCACGGTGATAAATCAGCTCTATAGTTGAAAAGTAAAAGTGTCGAGAAACGCTTTTTAGTACTAAAATAGTGTTTCTGCATCGTTTATGTCACAAATTTGCACTATAAAAGTAACCAAAACATCTTTATAGTGCTATTTTGCACCGTAAACGATTCCAGTGATCTTTTTTATCACACATTTTGTTCGTGTTGTGAAAATATATCGGAAATTGTTGCTTAACGTAACATGTAATAAAAAGGACAACTTCAAAACATTCATGGATCGTAATTCTGCCATAACTTGCACTTGCGAAAATAATTGTATCGATAAAATAATTATGCTGATTTCAAATTTGACAATGCGCCCTCATAATTTTCGTGTTTTAATTAAATTTTAATTAATAAAATAAGGACTTGTCCCAACTATGGCTGCTATAGTACACATTGGCTCCAGCCGTGCTGCTAATGTGCTATCATGGCAGAAAACAGCAGCCATTATTTCACCGAAAACGAATTAGTCCATTAATTATTAATTTTAGTGCTTTTATGTCACGCTTTAGTACCGTAGCAGTAACACAAACTCACTTATAGAGCTATTTAGAATTAACGTTATTTAGCAATTGCATTAGGAGTCGCTATGGTACTATTTAGTACTATAGAAAAGTTTTCATGACTTTTACAGAATTAGCGCATAGCGATGTTGAGGGAGCTTTTAAGGAGCTAAAAGGTTACGTAATGGTTGTGCAAGGTACTTTTATAGTGCAGATTGATACTGTAATAATGTTTTCGATACTTCTACAATACTAGTACTGTAAAAGTTATTTTTACGCATTATTAGTGCAAAATAGATACATAAAAGTGTCAGACAGGTCGTCTATAGTACTAAATAGTACCATAATCGATTTTTTCATATCTATTACAGTGCAACACTTTAAAGATTCTTTTGTATGGTCCTGTAAGCGTTCTAAGAGCTAAATTATAGAACTTAAATGCTCTTTAATCTTATAGAACCAAAACGCTCTTTTAAAAACCTTTATAGTACAAGCAGTCACAATGATTACCACTATAGGCCTACTATAGCACTATTTGGTGTTATAACACCCTGGTTATAGAAGCTTTTGTTACTTGGGTAAGACAGTTTAAATTTTCACAGATGATGTATTTCTGTTGCCGCTATAACAACAAATACTAAAAAACAGAATAAAATTAATATTTCAGGGGGCTCCCATACAACAGACATGATTTTTTTGCCGTTTTTATAGATATTGGTACGGATGCCTTCACGCGCGAATCGGACTCACACTTAGCCGGTTTTATTAAATCGTTTTCCACTGAACAGACAAGCACGTTATCTAGTATTCATATTTAAGTATTTTCCGATATCGAATAAAGGTTCCTCCTAGATTTCAATAACAAACAATTCTGGCACACATGCATCTGATGCCTGCCAATTCCTTAAAAACATCTCTTTCAGCATTCAATGTTTGCTAAAAAAACAAGGTATTCAATATCCCAAAGTCTTACATAACAAGAAAATGGGTGCCTGTATTTTTGCCGAAGTATTTTATATCGAATATAATTACGCCGACAACGATTCGCCTACGTAATCTTTGCCGAAGCAATTCATACCCTCATTTTATTTCGCCGAATGATTATTATACCCTTTTCACTATAAGTTGATTAGTGACGTTTCTCTACAATACGTTACCACACAAAGAATATCAAATATGTTAAGAAAACAAAGCATGGATAGTATAGCTATATTCCGGTTTTTGATGATGTCGTTTACGTTTTTTCGATAGCAGTCTCCTTACTGCTACAATTTGCGAAATGACCGAGCTGTCAGAACTCATCTTTGGGTGAACACAATATAGCCACCATAATTATTTGGCCAAAAAATCATTCAGAAATTTTGTTTTAGTCGAATACTTATTTGGCTATTGTTTAATTTGCCAAATAAGTATTCGCACAACATTATTTTCACACAACGGAATGTAATGTTAATCCGACTCTGCGCACTCCGACTACACGTGGTCAGACTCTGTCGTAGGACCTAGAGTGTTATTTAAAAGCGTGGAGCCAGAAGCTCGCGAAGGAGAGGAAGGAACGAGTGCACGAGGCCGAAGCGCAGCGAGTGGAGGGAGGTGGCGAGCGGAGCGAATCGGCGACCTCTCGAGCGAAGCGCTGGTCGAGTGTGCGAGCGAAGCGAAGGGGCGACAAAACGAGTCTTCTGGGGGAGCAAACCCAGAAACAATTGCATGCTTGCTTGCTTTCTTGCTTGCGTGATGGGAAAACGAGCCATCTAACAAGTGTAACGTGGCCAATAATACAGTTGACTAATGAAACAGTGGCCAGCAGACTAGTCGGCGTAACAAAAAGTTACAAAAAAATAATTAGGGACTTTAATCATTCGGCGTTTTAATTATTCGAATGAAAAGTGACGAAAGGTTGCCAGATAAGAATCGGCTATTCGATATATCGATTCGATATATATATCGAATATTTCGATACTACGAGATATTCCAACAGAGAACCCAAGAAAATATATAAGAAAACCTGTCTATTAATTTGGTGTAGCTCGTTCATCTTACTCAGCCACACGGACTTATATAAGGCACTTACGTTAACACATCTCTCGGATCATATTATTATACCTTGGTATTTACAGGGGTTGAAAACTTGCCAAAATATCGAACTTAACTAAAAGTTTTATGTATGATATAGATATTTTATTTTATTTTATTTATTAGGGGGTTATTCTTTTAGTTAGAAAGTACGATACCTCATACCACCTCATACCGTAGTGAAAAGATTTGCCAGTCAGCAAGGTTGGTAGCGGGGCTGACTGCCCAGGGTGCGCCGGTCGTACTTAAGTATCGTTAGGTACTGGTGGAGACTCTTTTCATGCAAGCTATTTTCGTATAGCTCGTGCCGACACGGGAGAAGAAGAAGTTAGGAATTATTTTAGGTATAAATAATTAAGTAAATTCATGAAACTCGTCGGAAACACAGTCGTGGTGGCCCGGAGGTTACAGACCCGCTTGTTAAGCACCGGGTTGCGGGTTCAAACCCAGGCATGTACCAATGTGACTTTTTCAATGTCATAATTCTGTACTTTCTTAGTTAATCTAAGACGCCATTGACATACGGTGAAGGAAAACATCGTGAGGAAACCTGGACTTAATGTTCTGAAATCGCCAACCCGCAGTGAGCAAGCGTGGTGATCAATGCTCGTTCCTTCTCTGTATGAGAAGAGGCCTTTGCCCAGCAGTGGGACAGTCACAGGCTAATATTTATTTATTTTATGAAACTAACTAGTTTAAGGTGTACTAATACGGTGCTAGTTAAGTGTTTTTATTAAGGTAACTTTTTGGCATTATAGTATGTATTGTGTCGATTTGAATGCTGAATAAATTGATTTTCTTTCTTTTCTTTCAAAGGGAAAGGCAGCGAACTGCAATTAGTTATTTGATTGATTGTTGAAACAAACACTACACACAGCAAGAGAGCAATCAACAGAGCGATGTATTTCTTTTGGCCCCACTAACATGACCCCACTGGAGGAAAACAAAAGAAAAGAATTTTAGAAGAAAATAATTCTTCCAGTTGGCCGCGGTGGGGCCAGAGGTGGGACCAGTCGTGGGACCAGTTATACATAGGAAATACATAAATTGCAGGCCCTATAGTTACTGTTGATATAGGAGTGGGGTGCATGAAAAGAGCCTCTACGAGTGACAATACTTAATACGTCCGGCGCACCCTGGGCAGTCAGCCCCGCTACCAACAATACAATACAATACTCTTTATTGTACACAAAATAAACAAGGAACATTATTATAAAATAGAAATGTACAATGGGCGTTCTTATCGCACTAGGCAATTTCTTCCAGACAACCTTTGAATGGACTCGATTTGCAAGAAAAAAAGTGAGGGGTAGTTCTCGGTTTAAGAATAAATAAGGAGACATTAAATTAAATACTTTAAATAAACCTAAAAACACAAATAAATAAATACTATACAGGCATGCATATATATGGTTGGTACATATATACCAACCATGCTAACTAGCTAATCTTTTCATCATGGTATGAGCTATTCTCATATAGCTTGTGCCGACACGCGTGAAGAAGAACTGTTTACAGGCTGAAGAAGAAATGTTATCACTATCATTGCTTACAATACCAACTTACAAATTCCATTAACTCTGAAACATCAAAGTTTGAAAAAGCTGTTAAATACCACAGTTTGTGAAAAAGCTTAGTTCTTTTAAGAATTCCTTCTGGAATATTCATAAAACTATAAGATAACAACTATAAAACTTCAACATTGTAACTGTACAAAGTTTCTATTATTTCAAGAACCAGTGAAAGTTATAACTTGATAGCTTTATTCAACTTCAACCTTCCCTCTAGAAGTTTGTTCGTGATCATAAATTGTTTAATCAGTTGGTACTGCTCCGTCTGTGTGTAACTATTTCAGCTGGAGAAACTGTTAGTACTCAAAAGTTGACGACTTGATTGGCTTCTGCTCTACGAATTCGATCCTTAGGGCGCGTTCTGACGACACGCGCCCGCTAAGCGTACTCCACGCGCGTCAGCACCCACGTCTAACTCGCTTTGTTTGTTGTATATAATTTGAGTCTTATGACACATCAATAGAACTCAAATTGCGTTTGCCATCCTAGCCGGGAGGGTGGAGGCCGCGCGGGTGCTGCGCGATTGCGACGCGTGTACTACGCGATAACTGTTTGGGCGCTGAGCGTGCGCGTGTACTTTACATCGATACAAAATTTACGTTAAGACAAGGGACTAACTATTAAATTCCAAAGTTTCTGAGGAAGGAGTGACTCGTAAGCGAAGAGCGCGCGCTTTCGCGCCGAAAAAAATCGCGCAAATGTGTATGCAGCCTTACACAGTCCTACCTCCATAGCTATTGCTGTCGCTAATTAGCATTAATGTGTCTTGTTTAAAGGGTATGGGTGCTGGTGAAATTACAGGCTTTTGATACTTTCTAACTTTGTCTCTAAGGTTGGCAACCATTGGCAACTCATACTCGTCGCCGACCAGTAACATGGGGCCTACTCCCTAAGTCCGTCAACGAAGTTAGTCGAACGTCCGAAAGTAGCCCGAAACGTAGGAGTGAACAAAACAAGTGTCAAGTTCAACTTTTCGGACGGGCATAAACACATCGGTAGTTGGGACAGCTGTCAAATCGTGTTGTCATTCATTCTTAGTTCGGGCCCCGAAATAATCGTAAGGCGGCGCGCCGTGTCCCACGCTCGCGTTTCTAGAGAACGTGGGCAAGGCCCCACAGAAGGAGAGGTCTCCCAGGAGCTGGCGGATCCAGGCCTGCCGGGATTGCGGTGCATGCAGCTGCGAATCCCGTGACCCCGACCAAAGGTCAGAAGAAGGAACACCGTGGCCTTTTAGTCGGTAAGAGTCCGGCTTAACCCTTCACCTTCCCCGGGCGAAAGGTACCAAAGAGGAGGTCAGCAATCCTCTTGGTTTTGTAGATGTATATAAGCGGCAGTAACCACTTACAACCAGGTCGGCCGTCAACGTGTTTGCCAAACAATAACATTAAAAAAATAAACTTTAAAAAAAAGTAAAAACCGACTTCAAAGAAATACTAAAAGGAGTAAAATAATTACCATAATATAAAATTAACAGTTTCAGAAGTCGGTGGCTTCTATTTGCTTCAGTGTAGAGTTGCACCGACTTCTGAAACTGTTAATTTTATATTATGGTAATTATTTTACTCCTTTTAGTATTTCTTTGAAGTCGGTTTTTACTTTTTTTTAAAGTTTATTTTTTATTTAATACGTTTTAGTGTCATAATTATAACCCCCTCCTTCATAACCCTTCTTTTTGGCATTGACGTAGTCGGGCATAAAAAGTCCTTTCAAATGATACCTTACACGACATAATGAAAACATTCCAAAGGGGGGAGGGGGGGGGGACATGCACCCCCTCCTCTTTTCAAGTAGTTAGTTCCCAACAACAAATATAAACAAAGCAATATTAGTAATTTGAGAATTTTGCTTTGATCCGATGAGGAGTTCCGTTCCATATTTCTGAAGTTCATGGTCTAATCATAACAAAATTTAAATGGGACCAATCGGGAAGTATACCCTTTCGAACAAAAAAAGATTTTTTCCAATCGGTTCATATTTGACGGAGATATGAGGTAACACACATAAAAAATAAAAAAAATAAAAATAAAAAAAAAAAATACAACCGAATTGAGAACCTCCTCCTTTTTGAAGTCGGTTAAAAAACTAAGAAATTGTTGTATGACCTACGGATAACTGTCCCAGGAGTCGGTGTTTGTGCATTATGAGATTTGTGTTTGTAAACGCACTCACGATACAGGCACCTAGGAAGGTCCACAATATAATAGCATAATCAGCCCATTACTGTCCCACTGCTGGGCACGAGCCTCTTCTCAGAATGAGAAGGGTTTAGGCCTTGATGTACCACGCTGGCCTGGTGTGGGTTGGCAGACTACACACACCATTGAAAACCTTATGGAGCCCTCTCAGGTGTGCAGGTTTCCTAAAGATATTATCCTTCACAGTTATCGCAAGTGATAAACAAATTCTGATCCGCACATGAATTTGAAAAGTTGGAGGTGCGGGCCGGCTTGTACTCTGCATGGAAGGCAACTGTTCAACCGCGAGGCTATCACTGATAAGCCAGAAGGTGGTCCAAGACTTTAAGTAGTATTGATGATGGTTTTTTGAAATGCTCCTCTGATACTGAATTCGCAAAAGTACTATAGTTTACGTTGTGTTACAAACAATGATCTTGAGATGTATTTGGTGCTTTAATTTTAGTTTTGTGTGTGTGACTTGGCTATTGCATTAGGTTGTAGACCTGTAATGATAGTTTAAGGCATTTAAATAAATAAATAAAAACTATTGTTCCAAAGAACCTCAAAATCCCTATTACAAGCAAAGACTAAAATATAAATTTAAATAATATATAAAATAAATATAATTTTGTAGTAATGCCAGCGTCGGATTTTTTCTATCTGACCATCTGGTAAGGAACGCAAAAACAATCTCAGAGGTCAATGGTTCTTAACGTCCAAACAATTCTCACGAAATAAAATGAATGAGAAAAAATTTAGGGCATTGTCTAGTCTGGCCTTTCAGAAAATTCCGTACCCCTAGGCAGCCAACGAAAAGTTAAAACATGTATCAGAGCTGTTATATAATAAAATAGTTCTTAGAACTGCCTCGTTGGTCTAGCGGTTGCAAGCGCGACTGCTTTACTTGAGGTCCTGGATTCGATCACCTGGTCGGGCAAAGTGTTATTGGGTTCTTCCGTGTGGAATTTCTCAGTAGCAGCCCGAAGTCTGTATTTGTGCCCGGTTGATGGCGATAGGCTCACCCACAACCAAGAAATGAGGGTGTACTATACACCTCTGCCCAACCCTTCCGGGAATACAGGCGTGATGATACGTTATGTTATTTCTTAGAATTGACCTTCAGCATCTATAAAAAACACTTAAACGTTTCACCTTGAGAAACTGTATCGACCGGATCGATCAGAATCATGTTTTATGCACATCATTTTCCGCTTAGAGAGTGATTAAGAGGTATAGCGTAGCTGTTGAATGCTTGCCTTTCAAGCAGGATAGTCTCAGTTCAATCCTAGCCTTCACCTAAGACTACCCGGATAATAATTTGATTATAATTTGCGTTAACGGCGAAGGAAAAACATCGTTAAGGTACTATTCCGAAATGAGCTGCCAATAGCAACTGCCGACAGCACGTGTAGCGACTGCAAGAATTCGCACCACGCATGACACTCGCCATCCAGCGTCACCTCTAGCCGCTGCACGTGCTGTCGGCAGTTGCAGTTGGCGGCTCGGTTCAGAATAGTACCTTAAGGAAACCTGCACACTTAAGAGGGCTCCAAAATTTCTAGATGTTGTGTATAGTCTAGCAACCCTTTAAGGATGGGAAATCATCAAATGACTGCTTCCGCTCTGGGCGGAGCGGAAGGGAGTGTCAGACTCTTACTGAATAAAACCCATCTGTGTTCCTCCTAATGCCGTTTGCGTTCCAGGGGGCCTACTCCCTAAGTCCGTCAACGAAGTTAGTCGCCCGTCCGAAAGTAGACCGAAACGTAGAAGTGAACAAAACAAGTGTCAAGTTCAACTTTTCGGACGGGCAAAAACACATAGGTAGTAGGGACAACTGTCAAATCATGTTGTCATTCATTCTTAGTTCGGGCCCCGAAATAATCGTAGGTCCGTAGGTGATAGGGAGTAGGAAACGCTCGTAACTAAGGCCAAAACCACGAGTAGACCACCAGGGCCGCGGTAACTTTTCGAACAAAGTCCGCAACCCTGGAGCAGGGGACCCTACTACAAAAAACGAACATCGGAGTTCCGGATCAAAATGAAACAACGAACTGAACGAAACGATACGATCAAAGTATGGTCAACCAACGAACTATTAGATGTCAATTAACATTTCGGTGTAGGGTGAACGAAATAAAATGTCAAAAATTAAATTATTTTGTTTTTTAACCCCCGACGCAAAAAGAAGAGTGTTATAAGTTTGACCGCTATATGTGTCTGTTTGTGTGTCTGTCTGTGGCATCGTAGCTCTTAAACGGGTGAACCGATTTGGGTGCTGTTTTTTTTCTAACATACAATTTGAACTGCACAACGCTTTGGTCTCAACTGTATTGTCAAGTATGTATAAATAAATAATACAAAATAAAAAAAACGCGAATATCGATCGTCGGATCTGAAACACTTTCAGGGTTGGAAAACGTACGATTCGTCAGCCGAAACTTCTTATAGCTCGATTTTTGGAGTAGGCCATCAGGCGTGGTGGACTAAGGCCAACTCTTCTCATTTTGAGAAGAGGGACAGTAATGGCTGCCAGCCTGTCTGCACTGCCCATGGCCCAGCAGTGGTTCAATTATGGGCTGATTATTCTTACGCTATTTTCACTTAACAGCAGATAATAGCCTGTTCGTTGACAGAGAAGCAATCAATAGGAAATATGGCATGTCGCCAAGTGACGTCATGGCAATTGGAGCTTGCCACTAATGGCACGGCATTTTGTATCGAATGCAGTGATTGTATGCATGTAATGATTTTAATTGTACACGTACAAATACCTCTACGGTCATAGCAAGGCTGTTGTTGGTAAAAACATGGTGAATTTAAAATTAATGTATTTTTATGGAATACATTGGCGAATAGGTTAACGGCCCACTTGATAAAAGTTAGTTACTGTCGCCTATGAACACCTATAACACCAAGGGGATTGCCGACACGTTACTAACCTTTGAGTAATTTGGCAATGCCTTTTTATAAGAACGTCATCTCGTTGTTCTTAGTAAAATCTTGGCTATTATCAACAGCCTTTTCAGCTAGTAGACGTCTACTGCTGGACAACGGACATACACACATACCAATAACATATAATAGTTCAGGAATTGAGTCCTGTCTATGGAGAAAAACAAGATATTTCCTCTAGTTGTTGTTGTTGTGGTCAACTCAAAGCTCCAGAGCCTTGAACATCGAAGCCGAGTTGCCAGCCTGTCGGTTTTTTATCGGTTACACTTCGGGGAGTGTGCAAAGGAACTGCACAATTTGATTCCGCCTGGCCCTTTCCATCATCGGACTACCAGGCGTACGGAAATGCGCCATCGGTACATGGTGGACATCCCACCCATACGTACAAAGCGTTTTGCGAACACATTCATTGTTCGCACAGCTAAGGAGTGGAATTCCCTGCCGGAGTCTGTGTTTCCTGATAGTTACAACCTTGGGGTCTTTAAATCAAGAGTGAATAGGTTACTTCTAGGCAAGCGTGCTTCACCGTTGACCACATCATCGCTTACCATCAGGCGAGATAAAAAATAAAATAATTACGACTCAAGAAAATACATAGGTTGATGACCACTGAACCAGTTTCTTGCACCGATGACATTAGCATAATTAGTCCATTACTGTGTCACTGCTGGGCATGAGCCTCTTTTCAGAATAATAAGAATTTGGCCTTAGTCCACCTCCCTCATCATCTGCCTAGCCTTTTCCCAACTATGTTGGGGTCGGCTTCCAGTCGAACCGGATGCAGCTGAATATCAGTATTTTACATGGAGCGACTGCCTATCAGACCTCCACAACCCAGTAACTGGGTAATACGATACTTTTGGTAAGTCCTTAGTCCACCTCCCTGGCGTGGTAAATTTATTGGAGCCTTTTCAGGTGTGCATGTTTCCTTACGACATTTTTCCTTCACCATTAACGCAAGTGATGATCAAATTTTGATGCGCACGAAAATTCAGAGATGCGGGCCTGGGGGGTACTCCCTAAGTCCGTCAACGAAGTTAGTTGCCCGTCCAAAAGTAGCCCGAGATGTAGGAGTGAACAAAACAAGTGTCAAGTTCAACTTTTCGGACGGGCGAAAACACATCGGTAGTAGGGACAACTGTCAAATCGTGTTGTCATTCATTCTTAGTTCGGGCCCCGAAATAATCGTATGTCCGTAGGTGATAGTCCGTATGGAGTAGGAAGCGCTCGTTACTAAGACCGAAACCATGGACTTCATGCTTAGGGAGTGGATCGAACGCGGACTTTGTTGCATGGAAAGCAAGCGTTCAACTGCGAAGCCATAACTGCTCACTGCTACTATGACATTAAAAATTAATGGCAAGTGAAAAAAAACATTTTCTACCTCACCTTACCATATCACTATTTCAAAAAGGTTTACCTTCTAAATATCTAAAAGGTTGTATCCACTCTACCAACAGTTCATAAAAACATAATGTGGAAAATGCCACACCATAAATTTTAATAAGGCTTTCAGGTTAGAAACTTTCAGTCGTTACTTCAACCTGATCAAAATGTAAGCAACGTTTATGATTCAAGAGTTTATAAAGAAAATTCGAGGTTTAATCTAAAGGGATGAAGTCAAGCGGGATTGATATTAAATATTAATTTAGAGATAAGATTCCTTAGTAGGTACGCACGGCACGTATCAAACCAGCCAGTATGACCTGACCTCGCTTTGTATAGGTTTTCTGTACAATGAGAGGTCAGGTTATACTGGTTGTAGCTTGATCTGTAGCCGTGTGTACAGTCATTAGTAAAAGTTGATGATTTTTTTGAAACTTTGTATTCAATTTAATTAGATGACACGTTTGGTGTAGTGGCTGAGCAATTGACTTCTGCGCTACGGGTCCTGGGTTCGATTCCCGCACGGAACAAATATTGGTATGGCCTACAGATAGTTGTTCCAGGTCTGCCTGTTTGTGTATGTGAAGAGTTGTGTCTGTAAACGCACCCACGATACAAGAGAAACCTTAGTGTGGGGCAATGTTTTACAAAAAAAAAAAAAAAAATATCAGAGCATGTGATGGTTATTTGTTTTTTTTTATGATACTAAGGTACCGTCCGTGAGGCCTAAGCTGAGCTATGCATCTGTGTAAGAATGAATGCAGACGCGTCCTGCTTTTTGGCAATCGATTCTATGTGCACTCACAACAAATGCAAAGCTCAGCTTACGCCTCGCCAGTTGTATATCTATTGATTGTTTTCTATCTGTTATTACGTATACAAAATAATATTAATTTAAAACGAATTTATATTAATAAAATACTTTTGAAACTTTGTACAGTCATCATTTAATTTTGATGTTGACATACAACAATTTTAATTTGATTTTAAACTTAGCTTTATACCACTGCAGGCAAATTAAATAAGTAGATTGCGTGACTTAGAGGAGTTTTATACCTTCATATAATAGCAGACCATATGAAACATACACATTGTTAATTTCGGTAATTGAAACTAGTTACTACGGAAATCAAAGCCATTCATTTTGTAATTTCAAAGTTAAATAATATTGAATAAGGAATTCTGTGTTATTCAAAAAACTATAAAAATTGCAATTACTCAAAATCTTTAGACTTTTAAGTAGAGTTTATAGGATGCTAATATGTTGCATATAGGACACACTATCACGCTGAAAAAGGAATACATCGAATTCAATTTCTTCTGTATAAAGCACGGGTTTGACATAACGTTCTAAAACTCTCATGAACACCAACACGTACTTATACACGCAGTGCAATTCAAGTCATTATCTTTGTAAATACCTACCGAATACATTTATAAAATACTAGCTGTTGCCCGTGGTTTTACTCGCATCCTTGGGGAACTACTTCATGTATACGGATAAAAAGTATTCCATATCCTAATCCAAGTCATGGTCTACATATGTGCCAAATTTCATCAAAATCCGTTCAGTCCTTAAGGCGTGATTGATTAACAAACATCCAAATTCAAAAACATCCGAAATTTCACGTTACACATAGGAAGTAAGATTTCACAATCCAAACATCTTGTATGTTCGAAGATATTATAGTTACAACGTTTTAAAATTTTCTTTAAGACATAAATTATTTATTTTAAAAATTTCGCTACTTGTTTACATGTTTGCTCATAACTGTACTAATTCAAACTGTGTACTCAGATAGGCATAATAATAATTTTAAACCCTGAATCTTAGAGCAATGTACTTTTGTTTTGTAATAATTACTTTATAATTGAATTTTATTCTCACTACCATTTAAATCATACAATAATGCTCATACTCTCCTTGTAGCATTAAAGTGTTCACCAGCATTAATTCTCTGGTTAACCAACCGTGTACAATTTACTATAATTTTAGGTAAACAATTGATTAACTAGAGCCATAATGTTGATGAGCACCATCCTAAATCACGCTGACGAGCTAGAGTTGATTTTAAGCCGGCAAACTTTAACTATACAAAATAATAGAATCGAATAATTTATTTCCAGAAAAACATATACACAAAAAAAACAAATATCAAACAGAAGGCTATTAGGTACCCAAAGTAAGATTTACTTTGTTCTGTTATGGGTATTAAGACCCTCGCACTTATAAATTCTATTATAGAAGGTATAGTCACTCTATCTCCATCTATCTATTACATTTCAAGGTACCTATGTTTCGAGAACTGTTGCTTTTAAAAGCTGCTTTTAATAAATATGCATAAGAATCCTAAACAACTGCTTAAAAAGCCGGTAAACGCAAAAAGAAATATGGATAAAACTAAATGCGTATCTTAAAAAAAAAACTTACCTATGCAAAATAAAATATCCCGTAATTTTTCCCGTAAGCCATATTCACCAACATTAAATACGCAATAAGATAAACAAATGACGTCTAAAATGCAGTGTCATCACAAACAAATCTACAGGCTAATGAAAAAAAAACAAGTGACAATCATCTACAAAAACAATACAAAACGAATCAAAAATTCAACTTACATGTTTTCTTCTGCACACTCACTTCAATTGAACGAATCAATTAAATATAAACGCGTTAATTCAATTATTTCAGCGCTTGCTTTTCAGCGTTCAGGCGAGCTTTCAGCAGCGCTGTTGCCGCAAAGTGTGACTGGAATCGGCCGCAGTAATATCGCACACACAACGCTTTTGGATGAGCTTATTGGCATGAGAGTTACTTTTTATTTGAGTGAGTGAAGTTTTGATGTTTGGTTTGAAAAGTGTAAGAAGTTACATACGTTTTAAGAGAATAGCCGGTTACATAATGTGTACTTGTCTTTTTTAGGCCTAAAACTCGTGATATTTTTTTATAAAATTTGTTAGCTTGCGTGTAGGTTGGATATTTCTTATTTTTAAAAATGCTTTGTTTAATCTTGTTCTTCTCTTACTAACCATGCAACACAAGCAATTCTCCAATATTTGTTCATACGCTCGTTTTCTTACAATATTTATTTTATTGAAAAACTTTTTTTTAAATAATGTCTGTAGTTTGAAATAAGCACAATATCCAGAAAAATCACTGTCCTCCGGGAAATAATAATGTTTAATTTGTTGATTTTTACTGTCCATTTAATGGTTAACAAACTTTTTTGACACACTTTTTTTTTTACAAAATGGAGCTACCGACTCTAAAATAAGACATTTTTAAATTGGTTCATGCACTACAATCTACAAAAAGAAACAACATTAAAAAATTTAAACCAACTTCTGTGGCCACCTGTACCATGTCTAAGCTTTCCTTCACGCATGCGCGAGGCACTGCGTGTGTGCACCCCCATCGATTTCCCCCACTTGTGGGGTAGGTTCAGGGCCCACTGCACGTGTCGCATTCGCCACCCCATCAATGAGTTAACCCAGACTTAGTAGTGGGCCTTCAGGACGCATTGATGCAAAAATCATTGAGTAATTTACAGGCTCTTGACCTATACATTTTACTAAGTTAGATAGGTATATATATCCTGTAGTCGTATGAATGGAAGAGTTATGTATAGGAAGTACATTTCTTATTCTTCTCTCGTGTGAGCTATATGAGAATAGTTAGCTAGCAAGTTTATTAGCGAGGCTAACTAACTAGGATACGCCAAACGCGCTTAAGATGAATGCGATCATTTGGCCCGCGACATTCAATTTTTTAAGAGTTTTTATATTTTCCGTAAAAACTGAAAAAAAGAAAAAATGCCGTGAATTGTGTACTCGTTTACCTTAAAAACCGGCCAAGTGCGAGTCGGAGTTTTATTATAAGATATTATCTATAAAAACAGAAAAAAACACGATTGTTGTATGGGAGCCCACTTAAATAGTTATTTTATTCTATTTTTTTTTTGTATTTGTTGTTATGACGGCAACAGAAATACATTATCTGTGAAAATTTCAACTGTCTAATTATCACGGTTCATGAGATACAGCCTGGTGACAGACGGACGGACGGACAGCGGAGTCTTAGTAATATGGTCCCATTTTCCTTTTGGGTACGGAACCCTAAAAAGGACATATTTTACTGAAATGGCGTCAAACAAAAGAAAGGTTGTTTATATCATGTTTGATGCCATTACAGTAAAATGAGTCGTTTTGAAAAGTAAACATATCAATAATATATATTTTGTCTGCGCTAATAATAAAATTACGTTTGAAAGATGTTCACTTTTTAAGTAATCTAAATAAAAAAAATATTAAAAAAAAAAACTCTGACCTAATGATCGGTTCTCCTTAATTATTGTCACACGTAGACTTTTATCATAGGGTGTATTAAAAATAAATGCATCATTATAATCTATTTATAGGATTAGCTGAGTGTATTTCGCACACAAATTGTCGAAGGAATGTGCGCTGGATGTAAACATATTTAAAATATTTAGAAATGTTTTTCATGTAAAGTAGAGATTCTGTTGACAAAAGGATGGAGGAAAACACTTACCTTTGTAAGTTTGCGTATAATATCAAGTAGGATTTGATGCAAAACAACTTTATGGATTATGTAACGTTCCCTTTCAATACCCACGTGAGACACCTTAACGTTCTATAAAACACACGTGCTTGAGCACATACGCAATATAAGCCATAAAGTTGCTTTGCCTCAATGGATCATACGTAACATATCATCACGTATGTATTCCGCGCAGGGTAGTGCAGAGGTGTATAATACACCCTTATTTTTCCCACCAGCTACATTTCTAGACGAATCACATTAAATGTTTAATGCATAAAATAATGCACTTTGTTTTATTTTGCAGTCTGTATGCTACAAAAGAATAATAATAGGAAAATCATAGTAAAAGCGGAGAGACGATTTTTTTTTAAACCTTCATATTACATTACATTGATTCCGTCTCTGTACCTTTTGGGTTACAAGCCCATACAATTTTTGACCATTTCCATTTAGAAAATATTCAGTAGTAAGGGATTGTGATAGAAATAGATTAATTGACTTCGATCTCCGGAATATACAAATGAATGTAAGGAAATAGTATACTATTGGACATTTGGATAACAGATAAAATTTTCTAATTCTACAATAGGCTACAATATACAGGGTGTAACCGAATTCGTGTTATTCCTTTAAACCTTATGATCTTTTACTGGTATACATTAAACGCACATAGCTTGACTAAAAATAAATAAATAAAATTCTTTTTTGTCTTGCAATAGGAGTAAATGATCGCATCTAAACCACCTGATAAGCCATGTTTTCATTTTAAAATGTTTTTTTTTTGTTAAAGTAGATCACGCGGTTTGAACGAATTACAGGAATTCGGATAGACATATGACCCGGATATGTATTGAATTCAGGGCATCGACCTATTATATCTATTACCAAGGATAATTATTTAATAAATGGTATTGCTCAAAACTTTATTAAACCTAGTCTTTAATATTTTAGTCTCATACTTCAATAAGTTACCCAGGCTTCTAGATCAAGGTCTTAATCGCAAGTTCGTGCTAACAATTCTCCGTGAGCTACGTCGTTACCCGTCAAGCCTTAATTTTCCGCCCTCATGGCTCCCAATTGATTTCTACCAGCTCCGCGTCACAGTTCATATTAATCTCGGAATTAATCTTCTGATAAAAGTCAGATTATGGCGTAATTTATTACATGTGAACATTTACTGACTAAGCGTAATAGTTAACGAACACTTTCATATGCCTATATCGGGTGTACGAGTAAAAAGACCCTTAACTATAACGAAAACCACGTATTCTACCCATCATTGGGATCATTTTTTTCGAACAAACCATACCTGGAAAATCATTGGTTTTGGAGATATTGAAGGTCAAAGTACATATTTTTTTTTTTAGTTTTTTCAATAACGATTTCCAAGTCATAATACTAAACTTTCTTCCATACAAACATTATCAAAAATTTCAATTTTTCGTAACAAATTACGCATTTGAAGTTGCAAAAACGCAATGAATATCAAACGCACACGACCGCCTTGGCTCGGCTGTGTGGCCGCTGCACGCATGCAAACGCGCGGCATCGCCACAACAAAAAAAAAGCATTTTTTTCATGCCAAAAAATAAAAGTCGTTTCCCAGCAATTATTTTTGGTCAATGTAATTTAGTTTTATGTACAGAGTGCGTAGATTTCGGCTATGTGATGGGTCTTTTTACATCCTGTATATATTTAAACTCACGCCTTTTTCCTATGGGGTTAGGCAGAAATTGATCGACACTTGCTACGATCCTTACATATTCCAATACTCTCATATCTTACCTAATAACAAGCGAGTGCTTTATCGACAGTTTACTGTAATGGCTTTTAACTTTGGTAACTTTTCTTTTGTTCGATGTAATTACAGTCTTCTTCTTCTCTTATGTCAGCACGAGCCATATGTGAATAGCTTACGCCGTGGTGAAAAAGTTAGCTAGTCAACAAGGTTGACAGCGGGGCTGACTGCCCAGGGTGCGCCGGACGTACTTAAGTATCGTCACTCGTGAAGACTCCTTCCATGCATCTGAATTACAAATAAAACACCCAAATTATGGTAAAATGTGTCGTTTTAAAAGGTAAATAAATACACTGCAATATTTTGCCTGCGATAATAGTAAAATTGCGTCTCAAAGATGTTCAGTTTATTTGTAAAATATTAGTAAATAAAACAAAATTGAATTTCGCTTATCGACTGATTACATTCACATTAAGCTTCCTAGCTTATTAAGACGAAAAAACTTGACGATATGATTAGTGTAGTGGCTTAGCGATTGGCTTCTACACTACGGGTTGCGGTTTTGATTCCCGCACGGAACAAATATCTGTAAGGCCTACAAACAGTTGTTCCAAGTCTAAGTGGTAGTGTATGTAAGATTTGTGTCTATAAACGTACCTACGATACAAGAAAAGTTCAAGATCGGGGCAAGAATTAATAAAAGGTGAACCCTTTCATCCTTTAGAAGGAGTTTTCTACCTAAAGAGGGTCAAAGCTACGATTGTAAGTAAGAAAGAAAGAAAATACATACTACATAGTACATACCATAATGCCAAAAGGTGTAACAGTTACCTAAATAAAAATACTTAACAAACACCGTGTTAATTATATCATAAACTATTAGTAGACTAAATTAAGTTAAAAACTGTCACCCGACTACGTAAAAAAAGGGGTCTAAAAAAGACGAAACAAGAAAATAATTCAAATAGAAATCCAGAAATGCATAGGTACAAAAATGGTCAAGGTAAAGCCGTGGTCGCACTCACTGTATACCTACTATGATTATGTGAGTGCCAGGAACACCTCCATTAAACAGACATGGTATATAGAGTATACAGTGGGTGCGACCACGGCTCTACCTTGACCATTTTTGTACCTATGCATTTCTGGATTTCTATTTGAATTATTTTCTTGTTTCGTCCTTTTTAGACCCCTTTTTTTACGTAGTCGGGTGACAGTTTTTAACTTAATTTTTTATTTAATACTTTTCCGTTTCCCGATCGGGCATATACACTAGCCGTGCAATATCTACATCGTCGCATTCTAAGAAATGTAACGTAAACGTAATGTTGGTTTGTTATTTACTTAAACGAGTAAATAACTGAAACGACTGGACCGCGCGAACTGTACGACCGCATTTTAAACATATGTTTTGACTTAAACAATATGATATACAGTGGTGGACATATAATTAGAAACACCAAGTGTGACTCTTATTTTTGGTACAATTTAACTTGATAATTAATGTTTTACGTATCATAGAGGGCTTATACCTATTTATCTATAATGTATCCACATCATGAAGTATTACTATGTCAGTTTTGGAAATATCATACAACCGTTTATGTAAAAACTGGTATACTTTATAAAATAAAATGAAGCAGCACAACGTACTGAGGTGGACAACTAATTAGAAACAGAAAAAAAACATTAGCATAAATATAAACAAAGGTAACAAAACAATAAATAATAAAGTTAAATGGTAAAAACGTTTTAAAATAAACAATTAATGTTTGGTTGGGAAGCCTCTGCTGTCGATTACAGCTCTACAACCACGTGGCATTGATTCTATCAATGTTTCATACATTTCCTTGGAATTTTTCTCCAAGCTTCTACAAATGCGTCATAAAGTTGTTGTAGTATGATACTAGTAGTAGTACGATATTAGTAACATGTTTATTGGACAATGTTTTCTTTACAATGTACCACAAACTTAGATTTGATTAAAATCTGGATTATTTGCAGACCACTCTAACACCGACACTAATTAGTCTCTTAGAAATGCTTTAACGTTGTTTGAGTTTTGTTTGAGTGGTCTGCAAATAGTCCAGATTTTAATCAAATCTAAGTTTGTGGTACATTGTAAAGAAAACATTGTCCAATAAACATGTTACTAATATCGTACTACTACTAGTATCATACTACAACAACTTTATGACGCATTTGTAGAAGCTTGGAGAAAAATTCCAAGGAAATGTATGAAACATTGATAGAATCAATGCCACGTGGTTGTAGAGCTGTAATCGACAGCAGAGGCTTCCCAACCAAACATTAATTGTTTATTTTAAAACGTTTGTACCATTTAACTTCATTATTTATTGTTTCGTTACTTTTGTTCATATTAATGCTAATATTTTTTTTCTGTTTCTAATTTGTTGTCCACCTTAATACGTTGTGCTGCTTCATTTTATTTTATAAGTATACCAGTTTTTACATAAACGGCTGTATGATATTTCCAAAACTGACATAGTAATACTTCATGATGTGGATACATTATAGATAAATAGGTATACGCCCTCTATGATACGTAAAAAAATAATTATCAAGTTAAATTGTACCACAAATAAAAGTCACACTTGGTGTTTCTAATTATATGTCCACCACTGTATATATACATATTTGTAATGTGCTTGCCAAGACCTTTCTTTTGATATCAAACACGTCATGATTATCTCAGTTTAATTTTTTTCGAGGTTAGAAACTTAGGTTTATATTCCTTCATATAAAATTTTGATAAAATTTATATAGCCTATGTTACCCGGGTCATTATTACGAATCTTTTGACATCTCATTCATTAAAATCGGTTCAGTAGTTTAGGCGCTACGGTGGAACATACAAACATACATACATAGACTGCCAAAATCATTACCCTTCCTTTTGGCTTCGCCGTAGTCGGGTAAAAATACAGAAATGCGATAATCGGCACAACGTTTTAAGAAAATTACGAGAGGTTGATAGTACTCGGCTTCACAATAAAAAAAAACTGCAGAAACAGTATGTGTCCTCAATTATTATGGAGTCAACAACCTCAATAAATTCTTAGTTATTGAGGTTAGATAGGTCTTGCCAAATAAGTAAGAACTACGAAATACAGACATCTTGGTCGTTTGAATTTATTTCATGCATGTATACTGCTCTCGTGTTGGCACGTGCTGACGAAAATAGTTCATAACGTGTGGTGAAAATATTAGCTAATCAGCAGCTAGCAATTACGCTTGGGAGCAATGAATCCAAGTCACCAATATAAACCTCAATATCTCGGATACTAAGAGTCTTCTTCTTCTATCGTGTCGGCACGAGCTTTACAAGAATAGCTCATGCCGTGGTGAAAATATTAGCCAGTCAGCAAGGATGGTAGCGCGGCTGACTGCCCAGGGTGCGCCGGACGTACTGAAGTATCGTCACTCGTGGAGGCTCTTTTCATGCACCCCATACTAAGAGTGATGGCTTACTTTATTCAAATAAAAAGTATTTTATAGACTATTTAATACAACTCAAATAAAATTAGTAAAACTTCTTAAATATAGTCTATAAAATATTTTTTATTTGAATAAGCTATCACTCTTGTTTTTAGAAAAAATACGGTGAACTTCAAGGTGTAAACTAGTTTGACATATCGTTAACGAAGTTCTAACAGTGCGTAAGTCATTTTGTGACAAAAACAGACGACACTGCGAAAGCCACAATATTACTTGAAATGAAAAAGATTATTAGGATTTTCAAAGGTTTAATAAATCATCATTTCAAAGAGTTTATTTGTAATGATAATTAAAACAATATTGCGTTCAGCGTAGGTTACGCTCGTTTTAAATAGTTTTTCACTCTCTTGTAAAGTAGCCATTTTTGACTTCCACACTGTTAGAACTTCACTGAAAAGCACGTAAAGCAGTTGGTCCCGGCTGTCATTTGTAGATCTTTGACAGTCGTTACTGTTGGTCAGAAGCCAGAAAGTCTGACAACCAGTCTTACCAAGAGTATCGTATTACCCAGTTACTGGGTTGTGGAGGTCTGATAGGCAGTCGCTCCATGTAAAATACTGATATTCAGCTGCATCCGGTTCGACTGGAAGCCGACCCCAACATAGTTGGGAAAAGGCTAGGCAGATGATGATGAGAACTTCACTGACGATATCTAACTTATTTCTTACCTATCACCGCCCTTTTCTCGCGCTGCTTGTTAGTAAAAGACAGCAATTCTCTAATTTTAGTTTAGTTGGTGAACAACAAAATCGGCTGCAATGAATGTCGTCGTAAGCCTGTTCGGGCATGTTTAGTCACAACACATCGTTTAGCTGAAATATGCTGCGTAAGTGTGGGTCAGGTCAACATTTCCGCAACGGTAATGTTCATGAAACGGTGTTATAATGTTTTTGTTGCGCATAAATAATTAGTCTTGTGACCCGGTTAAATGTCCACCCTGTGGATATTACGACGGAAGCAAGACGAGAATGATGTTGGGAGATTATAAAAGGTGTCACGCTTGTCGGGTTAAGGGTGGATTGAGGAGTCAACCCTTAACGAGCTTGTGCACATAAAATCAGAATCTAGCAAGAAGCAGTTTAGCAGGAGTGTACTTACATAAGAATATTAAGGAAAACACTTTTAACCATACAATAATATATTTTATAATAGTTACAAAATTAAACTAGTTTACAGGGCGTGGTTCTTTAGACAATACGATACGAGGAGTCCAGGATCTTCAGGTGTAGTAGGTAGTACTTAACTAGCGGCTGCTGAGGCGCGAGAGGACGAAGTGCAGCGTGCCGGCCCTTTTATAGGCGCACCTCGCTAGACGCCACCGCTGCACCGTCACAAAGGTGCTTCCTAAGGATTGCGTAATCAGCCCATGACTGTTCCACTTCTCAGAGTGAAAAGGGTTTAGACCTTAGTCCACGCTGGCAATGAGAAGTAATTGAAGCCGTTTTAGGTGTGCGGGTTTCCTTACGATGTTCCCCTTCACCGTTAAGGCGCAATTCCATTAGGCAAGTCTTGCATGCAAGTATGACGTCACATTTGCGTACAAGTTGCTTACATTGGAAACATGTTTTCGAGAGTGTGCAAATTGCATGCAGGTTTTACTTGCATACAAGTGGAGATGTCAACGATTGAGTTGAACATCATGGGTGTCAATCACTCGTTCCCAATTCGAAAAGTGCAACTAACGTTTGCGCGTTCAATTTGCACGTCACTTGAATAAAAGATGTACAAGTTCAAACTACCTCATACAAGTTGTAGCTTGTATGTGGGTTTGTTCAAGTTGTATGCAATTAGCAACTTGCATACAAGTAACTTGCCTAATGGAATCGCGCCTTTAACGCAAGCGATAATTAAATTCTGTACCACATATGAATTCGAAAAGTCAGAGGTGCAGGCCGGGTTTGAACTCGAAGACCCTCTTGCATGGAAGGCAAGATTTGAATCCGCACCGGACCATCCTGGTAGAGCATCCTGTTCCCAGCAGTGGGACAGTAATGGGTTGATTATGCAACCATTGCTCGATATGGGCCTTTACCGCTTCCTAGTGTTTAATCTGTGAAGAAGAAACGGATCAACAAACTCCCCAGCAACACATATCTGTCTGTGAAGTGTTTTTTTTTTTTAGTTATGCCTTGCCCCACACTAAGATTTCTCTTGTATTGTGAGTGCATTTACAGACACAAATCTCACATACACAAACGCCCAGACCCGAAACAACCATCTGTAGGCCATACAAATTTTGGTTCTGTCTGGGAATCGAACCCACGACCCATAGCGCAGAAGCCCATCGCTTAGCCACTGCACCAAACGTGTCGTCAAAAATGAGTCTATACACAAAAAAAACTCTAATTCGGAAAGGTTCTGGAGTGGCGACCGCGTACCGAAAGGCGCAGCGTGGGTAGGCCTGCCACAAGTTGGACCGATGATCTGGTGAAGGTCGCGGGAATCCGCTGGATGCGAGAAACACCGGACCGGTCGATGTGGCGATACTTGGGGAAGGCTTATGTCCAGCAGTGGACGGCTTTCGGCTGAATGATGATGACAAAAAAGCTAATATTACTATGAACTCACGCCTGTATTCTCCGAAGGGTCGGCAGAGGTGTATAGTACACCCAGATTTCGCCGTTTATGTTTACGTCCCATGTAATAGGGGGCGAGCCTATTGCCATCGACCAGGCACAAATCCAGACTCCGAGCTGCTATTGAGAAATTCCACACGGAAAAACCCAGTGACACTTTGGCCGACCTGGGGATCGAACCCAGGACCTCACGCTCAGCAGTCGCGCTTGCGACCGCTAGACCAACGAGGCAGTCTAAAGCTAATATTAATTACAATAATTAAGTTCTTGTTGTTCTCTAAATACCGAAATGAAATTCTGATTGAAAAAGAGGTTGTTTCCTAACCAGGTCCATACCACATTGGATGCCACCTAGATGCTGCGGACGTAACTATGCGTTTAAGGCGCACCGCATGTGTACCCACAATAAAACAATAGTATGCTTAGCAATAACACGAAAGAAATGTATGGAATGGACACAAGTGACGTCACGAAACTATACGATTGGTTCACAGGATTTTCTGAAGGTTAGTATAAAAAACAAGTAATTACTTAAGGACAAAATTAAATATAAAATATTATAAGAAATAAAAAAAACATACAAAAGTGTGCATAACTTCAGAAACAAGGATAACCTATAACTAATCAGAAAAAAAAATATCACACAGTACTTTGGAGGCGACAACGTTCGCACTTTTTTCAACCAATAGTTTTTCAATGGTTTGTGGTTTAAGCTCCGGCGTTTGCTCTATTTTGGATTGTTTGTGTGAAAACGACAAAACTTTTAATTGTCAATTCGCAAATAGAGCATAATTTACTGTTAGCTACTGAAAACTTTTAGAAAAGTAATTTAAAAATTCTGTCTGTGAAAATACTGCAAGCGCGGTCTTAAAAATAGGATTGAATATTTTCGAGGTGTCAACGTTCGCACTTTTTTCAATTAATAATTTTCCATTGGTTTGTGGTTCAAGATGCGGCGTTCGCTCTGTTTCGAATTGTCTTCAAACGAAAAGACTCTTAATTGTCAAATTCGCCAAAAGCGCAGAATTTACTGTTAGCTACTGAAAACTTTTAGAAAAGGTAATTTAAAAATAGTATTCGGACTGTGAAAATACTGCAAGCGCGGTCTTAAAAACACATCATCAACATCAACTCCCAGATTGCAGCATCAACTCCCAACTCTAACATTTATTTTACAAAATTTTGTTTACCTGTTCTATGAATTTCCTATTTCTACCACTTTCGCCTTATCCATACAAATCCACCGCATGATAAATACATTAAATATAAATTTTATAAGGCCATTAAAATTAGGGCGGTCGGGCCGCGAGCAAATTGTTGTGAGCGTCGGCGCAGGCGCACAAAGAGCGCCGGCTAATCAATTGCTTTGGACCGACTCTTGCGCACCACACACGTGGAGAAGTGATCTAAGTCTGGGATCTTTGTTTTTTGGTAGTGTTTGTTTGTGACGTTAGTTTTGTTAAATGTTAAACGTGTTTTGCAAATACTGAAATATGCTACCCATTGTAGGATTTATGCAAGAATAGAAAGAGAGATAAAATTCTATGCGATGGACTAGCACAACTCTGAGCACAAAATACGACACGAAACTGTAGAAATCGGCTTAGTTCACAGTGCACGGCAGTGACTGAAAAAAGCAGTCGTTTTTTTAATATTTTATAATAATTTTGGAAATCATTAAAATCTGTAAAAAAAATTACCGGTACAAATTAATTATCAATTTAAAAAATCATAGGCAGTGAGTGAAATAAGCAGTCGTTTTTTAATATTTTTCTCGGATTTGCCATATCATTAAAATGTCTACAAAAAAAAATAAGTACTGACACAAATTAATAATTAATACCTATTAAAAAAAAAACAAAATAATTATACTTAAGTAGCTACAGTTTCACTTTTTGGACATCAACCAAATTCTCAAATTCCTAACGTACACCAGTTTACTTTCTCCACAGTCATACTACGCTCCGCAGTGCCGACTCTTCATTTATTTTATTAGCCGTACTCCGCGAGGCATCGTAACTCACTCTTCTAATGCATTTATTTATTTCAGTATATCTTTAATTACGTGGACTTAAGAATTAACGAGCGTCAATCCGTGAGACCACAGTGCGATATTAGTATTCAGTGTTTGTGTATGAGATATTCGCAACTGCGTGTGTGTATGTGATAATCAAGAGCGTAAATGTTGAGTGTATGTAAAAATAGACTTAAAAAAATATTTTATTTGAAATATATTAATAAAAAATACCTTGGATGATTCAAAATTGATAAAATTGTAAATAATATACTGGATGTTTTGAAACTTAACGTCAAGCGGGGGGAACACATGATGGGCTGGTTATTACAAAGAGTTTAGAAAATAAATACAAAAAAAAATAAGGTTTTCGAGTATCAAAGTAACCATGAATAAAATTTTACCTCATAAATCTCACTTCTTATCGTCTCACTTAAATGTGCGTTTTTTGAGTAAACAACTTAATTTTCTTTCTGAACTGTCACTAACTGCCCTATTATTTGTTCCAGGATTGACGTTGAGTTTGGGACAGCCTGTACATAAGAGAAAAGCAACAATTAATTATTAGAAGGGAATTAAAAAAGCATGTTAGTAATATGCTCCAACTACGTTTAGTCATAAAAAGTAGATCCTGTACACTGAAAACAACAAACTGCAAAAACAAAGGTTAGCAAAACACCTGAATGCAGAAAAAGTTGGCACAGGCGAGAAATTCATTTAGCACTTCTAAAAAACTATGATGTTTACGTAGTGCAAAATGTCGACCCGAAACAGCCACCCTTTAGTTTAAAAAACTGAAGTAAGCCTTACTGAAGCTAACCCATTGTATACCACTACTTGAACAGAATATATTTTGAAAAAAAAAGGAAAACAGACAGAAGAAAAATAATAATTAAAATAAAAATTAAAAGCGTAAAATATTTATCATATTAGTGCTAATCTATGCTGAACCAATTTGACGGTCCAACTTCTGAAACTGTTAATTTTATAATATTGTAATTATTTTACACTTTTCAGTTTTTTTTTAAGTCAGCTTTGAATATTTTTTTAGTAATTTTATTTTCCGATTTTGAGTGGCATATACAATACATAAACTTGCGATTACAGCAATCGCGAGTAATTTGCTGTTATCCATGGAAGAGTTACATTATTTATCTCCAAAGATCTTCATCAGATTTTCACCAATTCTCAAAAAAAAACAGAAAAACATATCGATTCACAATTGACATGGATGACCATTATTTTTAAAAAAACCCATCAATTTGAAAACCTTCTCCTTTTTTTGAAGTCTAAAAAAAGTTTTATATTCATTACGCGGTAAACACACTCACCCTTTACTCAGCAAACTCGAGTGGGGCGCTTACCCCACTTAAAATTCCGCCTCTGAATAGATACCGCTAGCTGCACTCTTAATTAAAACCGCTGTGTTTACGTGTGCACCGAGTAAACAGACTCGTTTCACCCTGTAGAGTGAATAAACTAGTGTTGGCTTAACCCCGTAGTTCAGAGCTAGGTTTAACTAAGTCCGACGTGATAAGTGATGCAACTTTATTGGGTACCACCTCATACTACATATATATGTATACAAGGTTAGTCAGAAAGAGGGTACTAATCCGAAAGATTGTTAAAGTACACAAAATAATGAATAACTTTTGTTCTACAACTTTTCCCAAAAGTCAATAGTTTAGGAGAAACAGTCGTTCAAAAATCTTGAAAAAAATAATTCTAAAATCTATCTATCCCCAGTTATGATCTGTTTACATTTTAGGTCATATTTGGGGTCATAAATTAGAAGCACCATTTTCTGAATTTGTAACTAAAGCAGGGATGAAGAATTTATGAAAAAACTAAAATAATAATCATTTTATTTGGAAAAAAAAATATCGAATTTTGAAATTTTAACACTTTTTTTCAAACAGTCATCAGCGATACTATAAGTGGGCTTCGGATTAGTACCCCCTTTCCGACTAACCTTGTATACAAGCTTAGTTTTAGTATATACTAAACCTGAAACTAGTTTGTTCAGAATCACTAGGAGAATCGATTGACATATTTTTTACACCACTTTTTTTTCATAAATTTCAATTTTGTTTCAGTAGTTTTCTACCCATAACTGTTGACGGGAATAGACACCTTGAGGCTGGAAACGGTCCTCTTGGTCAGTTTCCGTGTATTAGCATATCTCAGGCATTTCACACTTTTTTAGGGAACTTAACGCGACATAAACTAAGGTGTAACTTGGAGATTTACTAAAAAAAAACACAGATTCAGGCAGTTCTGATGAAAATCTTGTTGGGGTGTCTCGGTTTTCGTATAAAGTAAAAATAAGTTTGTATACATACACATACTGTGCATGAAAAGAGCCTCCACGAGTAACGATACTTCAGTATATCTGGCGCACTATGGGTAGTCAGCCCCGCTGCCAACCTTGCTGACTGGCTAATCTTTTCACCACAGCATGAGCTATTTTCGTATAGCTCGCACTGACACATGAGAGAAGAAGAAGTAGACCTCATACTAGACCTTATGTTTAATTGCATTCAGTGTGTAACTGTATAAATGTTTAGCTAAGAGGGAGGGGAAGAGTGGAGACTAAAGAAAAGATGGATGGATTGTGTGAGAGATGATATGAATGAAAAGGGAGTAAATGATAGCGGGACCGATAATACGGAAGAATTATTTCCAGGAATGGCAGACAAAGTCAGTCGCGTCAGACGCGATAACACTATGCTTTGCTCACATGGTTCCAAAACTGCAATAATGCGGAAAAGTGTGTTTTGCATGGCACCTTTAATATTTAATAAACTTCCAAAGGGAAGGAGAGATCTAAGTGCACACATACTAAAAAAGCGGCTACAAGTATATCTAGTTGGGAAAGCATATTACAGTATTTTAGAATTTTTAAATGACAAAATGTAATTACGAATTTAACAAACATTTACGGACATTTTATAATTTTTGACAATTTATTATGAGAATACAGGACAATTTAATTCTTTATAATCTATATATTGCTTAAATTGAATTTTTAGTTTGTGTGACAATTTAATAATGTTTTTAGCTTTGTTTAAATAATGAATAAGTTTTGATAACTTTAAATTTGTACGCCATAAAGACCGAACATGACAGATCTATTTTGTTTATGAACAACCTGCATGCCTTGTATGTATACACATGTTTCTACAAATAAATGTCTTGAATCTTGAAGAATGGAAGAAGAAAACAGCAGTCACGTTTGCGACCACTAGACCAATGAGGCAGTCACAATCAAGTCAGACAATTCAGTATTATTGTTATTTCATATTAGGGATACTATGCCACATTTGGTTACTTTCCCTCTACTGGGTGTTAACGAATTCGTGTAATTCCTTCAAATCACGTGATCTACTGGTGACACTGATTGACCCTGCATAGGTTTTTTTTTTCAGAAAAAACAAAAAAACTTAAAAAAAATTGAAACGTGTATTCTGTATCTGAGTAATTTCAGCGTCCCGAGTGAACTGACTGCGTGGAGCGATATCGCGTTATTCGTGCCCATCAGCTGTGCCGTCGTGCCTTCATTAATTTGTGCATTGCATCAAATATTGTAATTACATTTATAAAAATTGGGATTTTTTTTTTTATTATTTTTAATCAATCTAAATCCCGTGCCAGGTCAATCTATACCATTAATAGATCATGTGGTTTAAAGGAATTGCACGAATTCGTTAACATCCTGTATTATTAGTCGTATTTTTGTAAGTTTTTAATATTCATCTTCTATTCTTCTTTTTCTTCTCTCGTATCAGCACGAGCTATATGAGAATAGCTCATGTCGTGGTGAAAAGATTAGCCAGTCAGCAAGGTTGGTAGCGGGGCTGACAGCCCACGGTGCGCCGGACGTACTTAAGTATCGTCACTCGTGGAGGTTATTTTAATGCTACTTGTACTGAAAAATCATGAAGGTATTTATTACGATCCACCTGAAAACAAAACCTCAGGTCTTAAGGAACCCACGTTGGGCGCCAGTGTCACGCTTGAGGCTTGAGGAGTCAATCCTTAACGAGCATGTGCACATAAAATCAGAATCTAGCAAGAAGCAGAAGCAGTTTAGCAGGAGTGTACTTACATAAGAATATTAAGGAAAACACTTTTAACCATACAATATATATTTTAATAATTATAACAAAGTTAGACTAGGTAGTTTACAGGGCGTGGTTCTTAGACAATACTATACGAGAAGTCCAGGGTCTTCAGGTGTAGTAAGGCGGCTGCTGAGGCGCGTGAGAGGACGGAGTGCAGCGTGCTGAGCCTTTTATAGGCGCACCCCGCCAGTCGCCACCGCTGCACCGTCACACAGCACAATTCCTACATGTATCGTGAACATTCTTTAAATCAATCAAAATATCTGGAAACAAAATCATTTCACGTGTTTTAGCGACACCGATTTCAACGAGAATTCATTATTACTTGATGCCTATTCAATCAATACTATTACTTCTATCAAGGCAACAGAAGAGGAGGATAGTATAAAAATAATGATCGTAGAAACCTTCGCACCGAATATCGCTAAAAAATACATGCACACACAGAGAACCTATGCAAAATATACAAACATAATTTTAAAACGGATGTTTGCGTTTGTGCTTTGCGATAATATTATTATATGTGCCTATAATAATTTATGCACATAAATGTAGATATGTCGTATGTGTAATTTTACTGAAAATCACCAATCCTGACAGCAATCATAGTTTTAGAACAACATTTCAATGCAGATCCGTAAACTATACTTTCATCCAAATAGTGTAATAATTTCATGTAAATAATAATTACGCTAAATCTTTAAACTTACTGGTTAATCTTATGTTATACTTACATGTGCATATCGTCAGATTTTTCCGCACCAACGATTCTAACTACAACTTATTGTATCAAACATTGGAACAAGCAATGGACAAACAAATCCCTCTATTTCCATCTCCCCAACATTTGCAACTATCCTTACCAGGGGTCGAAACATCGAGGTCGAAGCAGGTACAGTCGACATTCTATCAACAATTAGCCCACTTAACCCTGCAACTAGGCGTAGTAAACAAATCCATGCTTTGTCCACTGAGTTAACACGGCGCAGCTAAGTGCTGACCGATCCTTGTTAACGTTTTAGGTTAACAAGGCGACCGCGGTGTTTACGCCGGTTGGTGTTGGTACAAGGAGGTAGCGCCTTGCTGCTGTGTTTGGGTTAAGGTGTAGGAGAGAGCGGTGGGGGCAGCGTGCGCGGAAGCGTTTTCATCAAAAGCAGGGATAGAAAGAAGAAATGTAATTTAAAATATTTTCTGATGACAGTTAATTACTTTGTATAGGATTAATAGCTGTGGAACCCAAACAGTGGATTTTTTGGAAGGAAAAACCGTACTACATTCGACTAACTCAAACTTCAACCTGACTTGGGCGTCGTGTTTTCTAACACTGATAAGTCAGCCATTGACGACTGCGGTAGATGGAAGGATAGCGATCAAAAGAAGTTCTAATTCTTTGGACTTTTGTGGAGTCCTTTTCAACGTAACGCGAGTCCTGGCGTTTCTCTACAAAACGTTACCATAAAAAGAATATAAAATATTTAAAAAAACATGGATTATACAGGGTGTTAACGAATTCGTGTAATTCCTTCAAACCGCATGATCTATTAATGGTAAAGATTAACCACGCACGAGATTTAGATTGATTAAAAATAAACTTTTTTTTCCCAAATATTTTTTTTAAGTGACTGAAAATTTCGATGCCATGCATAAATGAATGACGGCACGGCGACACAGCTGACGGGCACGACTAGCCCGAAAACGCTCCACGCAGTCAGTTAACTTGGGACGTTAAAATTACTCAGATACAGAATACAACGGTTCATTTTTTGAAATTTTTTTTTTGTTTATTCTGAAAAAACCTATGCAGGGTCAATCAGTGTCACCAGTAGATCACGCGGTTTGAAGGAATTACACGAATTCGTTAACACCCTGTATAGCCATTTTACGATTTTTGATGATGTCATTTACGTTTTTTGGATAGCAGTCTCCTTACGCCTACAATTTACTAAATGACTGCTATGTCAGGACTCATCTTACGTTGAACAGAGTATAGTGAAAAAGAACTGTGTTGTACGATCCCAACACAGTTCATAAAGCGTGTCTATACGTCTATCGTGCCTTTGCTCACAAAACTACCATTTAATGCACACAAAAAAACAAGATACATTAGGCTCAATTTACACTTCCGCGAAATGGAATGAAAGCGACGAAATTGTACATAGCATAATGAACTTTATGTCAATTGTATAAAGTAAAACTAAATATGAGCCAAAAAGGTCGCGAGGATTCCCCGAAAGACGCTATGTACAATTTCGTCGCTTCCATTCCTTTCCACGGCGGTGTAAATTGAGCCTTACTATATAAATAGAAATTTGCAATTGGCAGTCTTATCGCTCTAGAGAATTTCTACAAAACAACCTTTTGAGGGACATATTTGCGACAAAAAGAGACTGTTTATATCTTGTTTTTTTTACTGGTGAACTGGCTAAGAGCTAGGTTAATTGTTGCGGACGGCAAGCCTAACTTCAAATAAGACGTAAACAAGGTCATAAAATACGTCACAATATATAGAACAAGATGACTACTAGCTATAGACAGTGGACCATATAGCCACAGCTAGCTACAGTAAATAGAACAATTTGAGAAAATATAATGGTAAATGAACATTACCGGGGGGTTACACCATACGCTACTTGTGCCACCCTAAATGGTACGTAAGCAGGTGCATCCGCCGGCATTTTGGTCGGCACTCATTCTACGCTCCAGGAACAACGAAGAACTGAACCCTGAACCCCTGAAGCCCTGCTGCCCTGAAGCCCTGAAGAAAGAAGAACGTATAGTCGATTCGTATTAGAATGAGAAGTTTTTAGTGTAAATATGTTTGTTTGAATAAATACGGCAAGTGCCTTTCACCAAGTCAATTGTTTTACTGGTTGTCCTCTACAGCCAGTCGTTGTGGTCCTACGAAGCCGGATCGAAGAATCAGTTAAGAAGATTTGAAGATCCAAGAACAGGGTGCCAGGTGCTCAAGATTGTTGCTGTCAGGGGTTCAAGATTGTTCCTGTTGGAGGTGCCGGGCGTACAAGAACTGTTCTTGTGTACGTGCCGGGCGTACAAGATTGTTCCTGTGGAGGTGCCGGGCGTACAAGATTGTTCCTGTGGAGGTGCCGGGTGTTTCAAGACTGTCGTCGTTGATACATTCCTATTTCTTTAAGCGGGTGGACCGCGGCTCTGTGTCTCTAACCACCTAACGGTGTCAAACGGTTAGAGGCCAGAGTTAACGCCGATCAAGGCGGTGTGGTATTGTGCGATACCACCGGTTCGTCAAGAACGCCTTTTTCAAGGCGCGAACCGAACCAGTACACTACGCCGGTAAGGTCGTGTGTGGTGTGGGGGCCGGACTGTAGGCACTGCCGAAGGGGCTGGGTATTTCCCACCGGTCCCCGAGCGCCCCACAGTACGCACGATCCTCTGCTGGGTAGATCCTACCTGTCCAATCCTGCACGTATCCATCCCTGGCGGAGCGTATCCCGGTTAACCCCGGACCCTCCAAGAGGACTGATAGGGCTGTTAGGGCTGTTAGGGGGCGTCAAATGCCGAAGATGCCGACCACAAGGAGCCAAGCAGCCGAGGACAAGACAGCAAGAGTGTACGAAGATCCCCCCGCGTCCCCGTCCGCACAAGCATCCGCGTCCGCATCCGTGTCCGCACCGACCGGTACCACGTCGCGCGCGCAAACCGAACCGAACCCCCGCGTGCCCGCGTTACCCGCACAGACAAGAATAGACGCCAGCATAGCCGCAATGACGTCACGCGCCGCCGCCGCCGCAGCCGCTGCCGCCGCGCCTGACACAAGAGAAGAGAGGAGATCGAGAGCGCCGTCCGTGCGCTCTCAGAGATCGACTGCCAGCGCTGTTGCCCGAATACGACAAGCAGAATTCGAAGCCCAGGAACGTCTAGCCGAAATACAAAGGAAGGAGCTGCAATTGGAAGCGGCCCTTATCAAGAAGCGGCTAGCTTTGGACGTAGCCACTATACGGGAGGAGACAGACCGTGAAAGCGTCATCGCCCGTGAGACAATAGAAGTGGACAATCGAATCGCTGATTGGCTGAAGAACGCTCAGTCCAGAGGGGATGAACTACCCCACATGACGCCATATGAAGAGATGTCATCTGCAGTCCGCGCCTCGGCCCTGTGCGAACCACGGGGGGAGCGTACCGAGCGCGCACCGCAGACCGAACGGCATCGCGAAAATGACGACAACAGAGCAAGATATCAGCGCGAGAACGAAGGGCAGCGATCACACCACTCTTTTTACAAGTATGCACCGCCGCCGAGGCAAGAACAAAGAGGAGTTACGATCGAGACTCCGAGACGCAGAGATAAATCACCTACACCGGGACGATCACGAGAGCGAGGAATAGATAGATTAGCCGAGGTGTTAGAACGTATGGTTATAAAACGCCCGCCGCCCAGACAAGCGCAAGAACTGCCCATCTTCAGCGGTGCTCCGAACGAGTGGCTACTATTCCGAGCAGCGATGCGTGATTCAACCAAAATGTATGGCTATACACAAGCCGAGAACCTAGCGCGTCTACGAACATGTGTAAGAGGCGAAGCAAGAGAATTAGTAGCCGCCTTGTTGTATACAGCTGCCGACCCCGCAATCATAATGCAGACACTTGAACAATATTACGGCCGCCCAGAGATTATTATTGATAAAACGTTGAACGATATAAAGAAGTTACAGCGACCCGGACCAACGGCCAGTGAACTAAATACGTTTGCAATACGACTTCAAAACATAGTCAGCGTACTCACTTGTATAGATGAGAAAGGGTACCTACAGAATCCTATGTTGGCTCGTCAAGTGACCGAGAAATTAAGTCCGCATATTAGAGCGAGATGGTGCGACTACGCAGAAGAGTACGGAAGCAGGAGCGAACCAGAGATTGTCACTCTGTCTCGCTTCCTCATGAGAGAGGCTGATCGCGCCATACGTTTTTCCTACTCGTCCGCAGCAACTGGAACAAAGGAGCCAACACGTAGTGCGCCAGCAGCTAGACCTAGCTACGGTTCGCCTAAAGGCCTAGAAGGCAGGAAACGAGGCGCAGCTGCTTACGCTGCAACCGAAAACAAAGACGAGAAGATGTGTCTGTGTTGCGGGGCCGAACACGATACAGTAAAATGTAGAAAGTTGGAAGCGATGACGGTACCACAGAGATGGGAATGGGCAAAGGAAGCGCGCGTATGCTTTCGTTGCCTGGGTAGCCGTCATCGTCGGATGAATTGCACTGCCAAGAAGTGTGGTGTAAACGAGTGTCGCCATCCACATCACGTATTGTTGCACGGAACGCAGCAAACCGCGCTAGGAGGCGAACAACAAAATAACGTAGTCACCGCGTCGGCTCACGCCGTAATGTCAACTGGCGCGGTGCTATTGAAAATATGCCCCGTGATAATTCGAGGGCCCGATGGACTGGAAGTGGAGACTCACGCCTTACTCGATGAAGGATCTACGATTACTCTGATCGACGAGGAAATCGCTAGAAAAGTGAACGCGCATGGAACGAAATGCGCGCTGCGATTGCACGGATTAACGGCAACGCGGCAGGAACCAGAGAGTCAGAGCGTGGCATTGGAGATAAGGGGAGCACGATCAAGCTTCCATCCGATACAGGCGCGAACCGTCAAAAGTCTCAACATTACCAGTCAAGCGATCGCAGCTGAGTGTTTGAACTATAAACACCTACAACAGCTACCACGGAACGAGGTCTGCTATGGAGAAGCACGACCGCGCATACTATTAGGCGCAGATCATTGGCACCTAATAGTATCGCGAAAGCTCCTGACCGGAGCAAGGAACGAACCGGCCGCATCACTAACAGAGCTAGGATGGGTAGTGCACGGTACGGTGCCACGAACTATAGTGGCGAAGGAAGACCCAATAGATGGCGCCACAGTGCTACACGTACGTGCGCCTAAGCATAGAGTACGATTAAAATATTGTGATGATTGGGTCGGCAATGTCGCATCACAAGAGATGACTGCAGTCACGATCGAAGAAGCGCAGCCCATCCACGAGCAGGCCGGCTTTGAACTCGCCGGTTGGAATCCTAAACGACCACACTTGCTCGCGAATATCCTAGAACAGGATAGGGCTAACGCCCCGAAGGAACTAGATGCGAATACACACCCGTATGGTAAAACGCTGGGTGTGATGTGTTTGCCAGAAACCGAAGCGACCTATCAGAGTGACGCTAAGACGGCATCACAATTGATAAGAAACGACTCCGCGAGATATACACCGTATGTTGCGCATCGGCTGAGCGAAATAAGTGAACTAACCCCCGCTGAACGATGGCGCTGGGTACCGACCGCTCAGAACGTGGCTGACGACGCGACTAGACACGGAAAAACGAGTCTCTTACAACACGATCGATGGTTCAATGGACCGGCCTTCTTGCGCGAACCGGAAGAACAATGGCCACAAGAAAAGAACCAGCGTGAAGATGAAGTGGTAGCCCGTGTTAAAAAAAAGAGAACGTTGTAAACATGAAACGATTTTCTGCATTCGAACGAGTGTTGCGTGCCATGACGAACGTGTTGCGTGCCATGACGAACGTGTTGCTCGTTATAGACAAATGTCGTAAACGCGCGACAACAATGGACGTGCGTCATCTCAAAGAAGCCGAACTGACGCTTATAGGAGAGGCGCAACGCGACAGTTTCTCTGAAGAAAGCAAGAGATTAACGTCAGGGAAGAATGTAGAGAAGTCGAGCCGGCTCAGCGAGCTAGACCCGGCATTCATATAGATAACGTAATTCGACTGAACGGGCGAATTGACGCAGCAACTGTACCAGAGTACAGAAAGAGGCCACCGATCTTAGACGGCAGGCATCCGCTTGCGCGCCTACTTATAAAACGTGAACACGTCACAAATGGACATGCTGGCCGAGAGCACGTAGTAAACAACCTGCGACAGCGATACTGGATAATAAGATTACGAACTAGCGTGCGCATCGTACTGAATGAATGCATTATGTGTCGCATGCGACGGAAATCACCGCCTATACCGGTGAAAGGAAATTTACCCAGTGAAAGGCTCGATGCATACGCTCGCCCCTTTACGCGCTGCGGTGTCGATTGTTTCGGTCCCATGACAATAACCATAGGAAGACGTAGAGAAAAACGTTGGGGCATGTTATTCACGTGTTTGGTGACTAGAGCCGTGCATATAGAATTGCTGCCTAGCCTCAGTACGGATAGTGCGATAATGGCACTAAGAAGAATGGCCGCGCGTCGCGGTTGGCCACAAACAATAATGTCAGACAACGGCACGAACTTTCGCGGTGCTGACGTCGAATTAAAAAACGCCTACAAGGAATGGGCGTCTGAACTTAAAGATTACGCGCTCAATAAAGGAATTGAGTGGCGTTTTATCGACCCTGGTGCACCTAACCAGGGGGGAGCCTGGGAGCGGCTCATACGTAGCGTAAAAACGGCGCTCGCGGTAATACTAAAGGAGCGCATGCCAAAGGAAGAAACTTTGACAACCGTTATGGCTGAAGTAGAGAATATATTGAACTCGCGACCGCTCACTCACGTGTCTGTAAACCCAGAAGAAGCAGAAGCGTTAACCCCCAATCATTTTCTGCTGGGGTCAGCATCGGGGCTACCGGTCACTGGAACGTGTGACGTAGCTGATAAGCGCGCTTGGCGAGCAGCACAAGCGCTGGCAGATCGATTCTGGGCTAGATGGATGAACGAATATTTACCTACACTGACACCGCGCGGTGACGTCAGACATAGTCGCGCAGAGCAAATAACGGAAGGCGATGTCGTCATAATCGCTGACGGCTTACTACCGCGGAACGTGTGGCCGCGGGGCCTTGTTGTGCGCGCGATATTCGGTCCTGATGGCGTGGTACGGAGTGCGGATGTGCGGACGCGGGGCGGCATATTTAGAAGGCCCGTGAGAAGGCTTATCGTCCTCGACCATATAGAAGAAGAAGCTCGCGAGGCTACGCTGGGGGGAGACTGTTGCGGACGGCAAGCCTAACTTCAAATAAGACGTAAACAAGGTCATAAAATACGTCACAATATATAGAACAAGATGACTACTAGCTATAGACAGTGGACCATATAGCCACAGCTAGCTACAGTAAATAGAACAATTTGAGAAAATATAATGGTAAATGAACATTACCGGGGGGTTACACCATACGCTACTTGTGCCACCCTAAATGGTACGTAAGCAGGTGCATCCGCCGGCATTTTGGTCGGCACTCATTCTACGCTCCAGGAACCTATACGAAGAACTGAACCCTGAACCCCTGAAGCCCTGCTGCCCTGAAGCCCTGAAGAAAGAAGAACGTATAGTCGATTCGTATTAGAATGAGTGCAAAGTTTTTAGTGTAAATATGTTTGTTTGAATAAATACGGCAAGTGCCTTTCACCAAGTCAATTGTTTTACTGGTTGTCCTCTACATTAATAGAGTGCCATTGAATTGTAGATGTCTTAACCTTGTATCACTTCTGCTTGCCCATTCCATCCCCAATGGTAATAGGGAATATGCATGTAATTCAAAACTCTCTTATTATTTAAATATACATTTTACAGGGGTCAAAAAACAAATTGTATTGTTTTAACATTTTTTAACGCATTACTTATTTTAGAATTTATTATTTTATGTTACGTTTTTTTTTGTGAAACGGAACGCAGTCTCAAAATGCGTCGTCTTCGAAAATGTCGGAAGTGACATCAAAATTCATGTGAATAAATCTTTAAATAAACTTTTCTTAGCAAACTGTTTGGTTTCTCACTGAGGTAAGTTAGTAAGTGCGATTTCTGCTTGAATAAAGCACAAGAAATAATTTAATTTATATGATTTACGGCTAAAAAAAAGATGTAAACAAAGCAGTATCGTGGATTATGACGTCACATTATGGCCGCGACATTCAATGCTGTTTGAACTGTAGAAGAAAATTGTTGAAGTTGAATAATTGTTTTGAGCAACAAACTATAGTAACATTTGACTTTTAATGCTTTTCTTGGCTTTATATTACTGTGCTTTATTGATTATGAGAGTAAAATTTTTACATGCATATTCCCTATTACATAGAAACAAATATATTTTATAGGTAAACGATGAGTCTCCATATTGGACCACACATGAAAAAACGATGACGTAGATTACAAAACATTGTAGTGTACTGTGTACTTAGTCTGAAAATTACCATTATAATAATATATGATAATTTAACATCCTCTTTAGAGTTAATTTTATTATAATATATTATTATCCTGTTCTTCTTTAAAATTGAACCAGAACTTTTTGTTCACTTGTTTATTTTTGAACGCTACTGTAAGCTTCGATTTTGACATAACCTTTCCATTTTGACATATAAATATTGACAGAACAGTAACCCGATCACAAGTCAGTCCTCTCGTATGTCAACATTGACAATAACGACGTATCGTTGCCTCTTTCTCACGCTGTGTAAAAGAGAGGGAGGGGAATTTTGAGTTGTCAATTTAAATTTAACACATGGGGAGCAATGTCACCCGTGGTCGGCTTTAAGTCAAAATTCGGCATTTTCCTCAAACCGCATTATCACATATATGGTAATAGGCACGGGTGCGCGCGCGCCGACATCTGTGCAAACACACCCACACTAGCACACGGAACTGGAAACTGTATCAAAAGTTTGTGGCAAACATATCTTATTTGTAACGCGTTTCTTTGGAGTTTTCTTGTAAAATATGATGTATTTTTGTTAAAAATAATACGCTGTTCCGTGGTGACATACAAAAAAAATATTGGTAATATTGATTATCCAGTGATTTTTTCCCCCTTTCCCACTCTCTCTTTTTCTATCGTGTCGGCACGAGCTATACAAGAATAGCTCATGACGTGGTGAAAAGATTAGCCAGTCAGCAAGGATGGTAGCGAGGCTGACTGCCCAGGGTGCGCCGGACGTACTGAAGTATCGTCACTCGTGGAGGCTCTTTTCATGCACCCCAACCCTTTCCCACTAACCTTGATAATATACAAGGTTAGTGGGAAAAGGGGTACTAATCTGAAAGGGTGGTAAAGTACCCATAATAATGCATAGCTTTTGAACTACGACTTTCTCCGAAAGTCAATAGTTTAAGGGAAATAGCTGTTTAAAGATTTCACAGCAAATACGCTAAAATCTATCTATCCTCAGCTATGATCAACTGTGTTTACATTTTCGGTCATATTTACGGTCACGGATTAAAATCTTCATTTTCTAAATTCGTATCTAAAGCAGGGATCATTTTTCTTTGAAAAACTAATATAAAAACCATTTTGAAATTAAATAGATAAATCGAATGTTTAAATTTTAACACTTGCTTTACAAGATTCATTGGTAATAATTTAAGTAGCCCACGGATTAGTACCCCCTTTCCGACTAACCTTGTATACTACTTTTGCCAGTCATATTTATGGAAAGTTCACGCTTGACCAGTAAAATTTAATAAGGCCAAAATGTTTTCATAAAAATTGCAAATGTCTCCAAAAAAAGTCCTTCGATTTAGAATTTCCCTATACAGAACCAGTTAAATAAAACAACAACATCAAACAAAGTAATAGGTTGGGGAAAAAGTTTTTTCGCATTTTTTAAGAAAATTCAAAACATTTTTTGATAGAGTTTATTTACATTTAACTAAAGTATGTAGGTACCATTTTGTTCGATAACTTTTTGCCATCTTGTAGGTAGGGACATGATCCCATTGCTATAGAAATTTTGGGACTTCTGATCAAAATACCGCGACAAGTGATTTTGGCAGTCCTCTCGTGATGTTAACCTGACACTGCCTAAAGCATTCTGAAGAGACCGAAACAGGTGGAAATCTGAAGGTGCAAGGTCAGGACTATACGGCGGATGCATTAACACCTCCCAGCCAAACTCTCTTAATTTTTGCTGAGTGGCTAAAGATGTGTGAGGTCTAGCGTTATCATGATGAAAAACCACACCCCTTCTGTTGATTAATTCCAGCCGCTTTCTCTCAACTTCTTGCTTTAATCTCATCAGTTGTTCGCAGTAGAGTTCAGAATCGATGGTCCTGCCTGGTGGTAACAGCTCATAATGAATAATGCCCTTCCAATCCCACCACACACACAGCATCACCTTGTTGCGTGTTAACCCGGGTTTCGCCACAGTCTGTGAAGCCTGACCGGCCTTTGACCACGACCTTTTTCGCACGTTCTTGTCGTACGTGATCCACTTTTCATCACCAGTTATCAGCTTCTTCAAAAATGTTTCGGTTTCATTACGTCGTAATAAAGCTTTTTTGTGTACCCAGTTTTTTTCAAATGAGCCAAAACTGTTTTGTGGTCAATTCCCAGTTCTTCAGCTACGTCGTAACTACTAATATGCCGATCTTGCTCCACTTTCTCAAAAATGGCATCCATTTTATCCGTAATAGGGCGACCAGAGCGACGTGCATCTTTGACATCAAAATTTCCGGATTGAAAACGCTTAAACCAAATTTGTGCTACTCTCACAGACACTGCACTAGGTCCATAAACATCGCAAATTTTTTTCGCGGCTTGCTTTGCATTTTTACCTTTTTTGTAGTAAAATTTTAAAATGTATCGAATTTCTTCATTACATTCACTCATCTTGACGGTACGAAAAACAAATGAAAATCACACATTTTCCTAATTTGAATTTGGAATTATGTTCTTTAAAATTTAAACTTTCAATGATACCAAAACCACACAGATACGAATAGTATAGCCAAAGAAATTTTATTACAAGTTCATACATACTAAAATGCGAAAAGACTTTTTCCCCAACCTAATAATTTTATAGTTCTTAGTTACAATCTATATTTCGTATGCCTCAAGCTTTATTTGATACTTTGAAATAAATAAATCAATAACACCACTACCTAAAACTCAATTTCAAAACCCTTTTAACTTTATCTCAGTCTAATCTCCTAAGATTAATTTAGAAATGAAAATCAACCTTGTTTCCTTGTATTTCTGCAAAATCTTTTAATTCTGACCTTTCGGCTGACCTTAACAAAAAGGTTACAACAATAAATAGAATGGCTATCAGAAACATTAAGTTTTGCCAATCTAATCTTTACACTGATACTCAATGCTCAGTTTAAAGGTACGGCGACAAATAGGTACAAGATCATTACGATATGGAATTCTCTCAGTTTGTAACAAGGAAAACATTAGGATCTTTATTCTTCAGATTGCAGTTCTTATAACTGTCATTGTCAGACCGACGCTTCAGCTTTGATAAAAAAATGGCCGAAAGTTTAATTATCTGAATTATACAGGGTGTACATAAATTCGTGTGATTCCTTCCCTTAATCGGCACAGGGAACTATTTTTCCAACAACTTTTTTGGAATACGTCGCGATGCTCTTTTCTCATATTTTTATTTTGAAACCTGGCAAAATAACATTTTTTTACTATTTTCTTCAATGAAAAATACATAAAAAAAGTTTTTTTCTTCTTTTTTTTTGTTTATTAAAAAATGCCAAATTGTTTGTTATTTACTTTTCTTAAAACCGCATGCCCGATTAAGGATTAAAACCACCTGACTGCTGGGACAAACACTGAATTCGTAAAAAAAAAACTGCTGTTCCATTCAAAATAATCAATATTTTTTTACAAACAGTACATTTTTTTTCACGAATTCGAAATTCGAATAGGCGACATTTTTGGAAGTTGGTCTATCCCTTTTCTCGCAAAGAGTTATATGTGATTAGAAATGTCTTTTTAAGCAAAACATTTGGTACTAACACTACTAAAGTTAATTAAAAATCGACTGTTCCATACATTTTGTTAAACAATATTGATTATTTTGTATGGAACAGCAGTTTGTTTCACGAATTCAGAGTAGCTCCCATACTAAAATTTGTACAGAATGATGAGCAGAGTTCATGATTTTTGGATGTAAAGTAAGTAACCGGTCATGCTGTATAGTTACTGGTGTAGATTAACCGTGTCAGAAATAACGAAGCAGAAAAAAAAAGTTTCGGGCTTCCTTAGTTATCTTATGTTAAACGCCTAATTACTTTTGGATAAATTAGTATTGTACAAAACCTGGCCATCAGCTACTATATTTCCCTTTAAAAACGTCTTGATACAATAACGTTATGCAATGTAGTCATTTTTATTCTATACAAATACATTAAAAGCTCAAGAAAATAAGTTATCAAGTTAAAAATTTCCTTTGAAAATTCCTATAGTTTCATTGAACTCATTATTCTCATCCTTTATTCCAAGACGTACTAGTTTAATGACCACTTTAAAACATCCGCTTTATAAAAGAATTATTAGTTGCGCACGCGTCGCTTTGCAGGTGGTCTTGTAAGCAAGTTTATTTAATTTATAGATTAATTTCCATTGGAATATTACAGCAAAACTAATTAAATGGTACTTTTATAGGTACGTCAAAAACTTAGAAATAGATTAGGTACCTACTGAAATTACACGAGATAACATTTTCAACACTGTCAATAGGTGTTCAGTTTTCTGAATTTAATGGGTGTAAGGGACGTTGTACTAAAAACTGAAACAGTGAATGCAGCCCATTATTCTGAATCGAAAATAATTGTTTTTTTTTTCGGAATTTTCCGAATTTACTGGAAATTGCTAATTAGCCTATGTTTTATTGTATTTCAATAAGTGTTTTGGCAGGTAAATAAACTGGGTGTAAAGGATAGGTTATCAAAAATTGACACTGAATTTTGTATATTATTTTGAATTGAAAATCCGTGGAAAATATCAACGAAATACACACATCAAAAGTGTCTAGGGATCAAGCATTTTTATGCGGATTTCTTGAGATTGAGATGTGGCTTTGTAATAAATTTATGATTTTATAAATTTATATGGATCCTTTTTGGTGCATTTCATAATTTGAATCAGGAACTGTGAATCAAATTCGAGTAAAAGATGAAAATCAGCTGTCAATATTTTCCCTATAAAAACATACAACGCATTGAAGACATTATTAGTGCTACTGTTTCCCTACTACTGATTAAAACCAACGTTATTATGGAGCGGCGACGTCATTTAAGCAGGGAAGAAATGCTCAGAGCCGTGGGAATGATAGAAGCTGGTTCCCGGCAACGTACTGTGGCTTTAGCTCTGAATACAAGTCAGAGTGTTATCAGTCGACTTTGGACACGTTACCGAAGCACTGGTACCGTGGCTGAGCGCCATGGAGGACGGTATCGCTGCACCACACGGAGACAAGACCGATACATTCAAATCTTAACTCGAAGAGCTCCAACAATAACCGCCATGATGTTAGCCGTGAGGCTTCATCACTCTTCAGGGAACTTAATTAGCGACCAAACAGTCAGAAACCGCTTGCATGAAGTGAACCTTCATTCCCGAAGACCGCTACGGGTACCACCTATAGCAATGCACAATCGTAGGATTCGATATCAATGGGCTCTTGGACACAGAAATTGGGCAGAAGAACAATGGCGTTTCGTGTGCTTTTCTGATGAGTCTCGTTTTGGTATGAGACCGGATACAAGACGTATACGACACTGGAGAACCCCTGGACGCCAACAGCGATTAAAATCCTGCCAGGAAGTCCATCCTTATAGTGGTGGAACCATCATGGTATGGGCGGGTATTTGGATCGGCGGAAGAACTGAGTTGATTTGGATCAGAGGCAACCTCAACGCTCAAATTTATGCTGAGACGATTGTATCAGACGTCATCGTTCCTCTACAAGCGCAAATCGGTCCCTTATTTCAGTTAATGCATGATAATGCACGACCGCACACCGCAAGAGTTGTAAGACAGACTCTCGCCGCAGCTAACATCAATGTCCTGCCCTGGCCTGCTCAGTCGCCAGACTTGAACCCGATTGAGCATGCATGGGATATGCTACAGAGAAGAGCTCTGCCGAATATGGAGGGTATCCAGTCGCAAGAAGACCTTTTTTTGTTGTTGCAACGAACATGGGCGGCCATTCCACAGCGTGATTTGGATGAACTCATTTTGAGTATGCCAAACCGATGTTCTTGTGTTGTTAGTGTTCGCGGTAGAAACACGGATTATTAATTGTTTAAGTTACCCAATAAAATTTTAAAGAAAACTGTTATTTCAGTCTTTTTTTCGAACTTTTGTGTTAGTGGTTCAAATGTCAAAAATCCCTTTATTAGGAAAATGGCAAATTTCTTTATTAATGCAAAGGTGACTTGGTTTATCGTTACTGTGACAAACGAAAACACTTTATTTGATGAATCCTTAAAGAAAATTTTAATTAATATCAATCAGGAGAAAAGTTATTGCAAAAATATATGTTGATCCCTAGACACTTTTGATGTGTGTATTTCGAATTTCCAATTTATAAAAAAATACATTTAACTTTTGCAACGTGCTGTGTGTCCTAATAAGATTGCTTATTTTATAGTAGAGAAATGTAAAATTTGTGAAAAGAAAAATCGGAAAATTCCGAGCAAAATTTCTACTTATTTTCAATTCGGAATAACATATGATAATATGCTGAATTCACTGTTTCAGTTTTCGGTACAACATCCCTTACACCTGGTATTTATTAATACTTTCGGCATTCGGACAAAATTTAAACAGAGAAGGACTTAATGCCATAAGGCAGATTTAAACGAGCCCACTAATGTGAAAGTACAGTAAGTCAGTCCAGTGCTGACTTGCAACTCGGCTCGTGTAGACACCAGTTTCAACCCAGTCCAGCGGTGCGATCACGGATCTTTTTATCGAGTCGATTCGAGTAATTTATCTATTCTAAACTTCAAAGACTTTATGGATAAAACGACAACTGCTGTCGTTTTCATCAGTCCAGTTGACCAACCTACCCGTCTATTTTCGGGTACAGTAGCTTCCACCGCCACGCGACGTAAGCCAGTCCAGTGCGTCTACATGAACCCAATGACTGGGTCCATTCACTACCATCGTATAAACGAGACTTTAGGCATTTTCTATCAGTCAACTTTAGGATGATACAGAGAAAACATGGTAGGTGCACTGAAAAAGAGTATATGGTATGATACGGTATTAAATATATTCTTATCTATCTTAATATTTCTTGCTAACTGTACACTAAAGACTTCCCCAATCACAACCAAAGTCTCCGAGATCCAATTAACTCTTCAATTTTATCAGCAGTGTACAATGAGTGGCTTCGACGTGCCGAACATAACCGAAGACAGCCGATATCTGCAGAGTTATTAATTGAGCATTGTGCGCACGCGTAATGGGACGTGCGCAAGAGCACTTCGCTGTTATCTTTTATGAAGACGCATGCGCGAACTAAACGGTCGTACTATGAGTGGGTAAGAAGTAGGTACCTAACTAAGTGGAAAATGCGTGAGAATGCTTCCTTTTATACAAGATTAAAAAAAATCGCTGCATATAATTATCCTGTCTGGAATAATCAATAAAACCTGGGAGTTAGTTAATAGTTTTTTTATAATTAGTTGATAATACTCGTAATACCAATACTAGTAAAGAGATGAAACCTATATTTTGATAGGTAAGCATCGTTTTCTATTGTAATCCATTCAATGTTCCAAAACGACTCTCATAGTTTTTAGCCTGCAGTTTCCCGGACATTTTCCTGGTATTGGTAAACAATTCGCAGTATAAAATTGATTGCTATTCCTCATTAATTGTAATCATGTTTTGCGTTTTGGTAAATTAAAGGCAGCGGATCAAGTGCTATGGTACAACAAGAACGTAGCATATATTCAGCAGTGGTTTGCGGCAGGCTGCGTTGATTCCGCGACCCCGGCCAAGGGTCAGGAGAAGGAACACCGTGGGTTTTTAGCCGGTACGAGTCCGGCATACCCCTTCGTCTTCCCCGGGCGAAGGGCATCCATGAGGATATTTCAAAGAAAAAAAAAATCCTCTTTGATTGAAGATCGTTAAAGCCTTTTAAATTCATTACTAAACACTGTGTCTGAAACAAGAATTTATGAGTTTCTGAAATATTGAAACATGTTACGGTAAACACAAGTTTTTTTATGGTAAAATCTCCCAATCCTTTTCTAGATTACATTCACATGATGCTTTAAAAATTTTTCATAGTCTTGAATCCGAAACATTGTTTACAAGTGAATTATTACTGACTACCCCCCCTATGTTATTCATTGTATTCCTGTTCATCCAAAGGTTGTCTGGTAGATATCGCTATCAGCAATAAGACTGCCATTGTACCCTTCAATGTATGATATTATTTAAGAGCTGTGTTACAATTTTGGTGTACAATAAAGTATATTCTATTCTACTCTATGGCTATAACTTCTCTCAAACTAATTCTATCCTCTATCGAGATCCCACAGTACGGTGTGAAACTGAAATCTATAATTTAGCAATCGTCGCGGGGCAGTTTAGATGCGGTACGCCAGCTTGACTCAGGGCACCCATAACGTTGGTCATATCTTGTGAGCTGTACGACCGCGGTGACACCCGTTTGTTTTCAGCTTTATAATCGGGAAACGGAGGTTCTAATGTTGGTTTAACTGTACTGCGTGTAAATTTTAACACAATCAATTCAGGTATTCTTATTCAGGTATTTTTTTGAAGCAGGAAAAGCGTTCGTTTCATTTTGGTTTACAAGAACAGTCAAATTGTTTGAGAACAAAACCAAACATTTTGATAAACGATTTAACAAACCTGAGAGAATTTCACACGTTTCCGTTCCCGAGGAAAACAACAATAACGTTCATAGATGACGCCCTGTGTCTTTCGAATCATGATTGTTTTATATTATTGTACCTAAAACAATCCAAATTGATTGTCAAATTCTAAACTAACGTGAGCGAAGCCACGGGCAAAAGCTAGTTATCTATAAAAACGGCAAAAAAACATGTTTTGTTGTATGGGAGCCCCCTTAAATATTTATTTTATTCTATTTTTTAGTATTTGTTATTATGGCAGCAACAGAAATACATCATCTGTGAAAATTTCAACTGTCTAACTATCACGATTCATGAGATACAGCCTGGTGACAGACGGACGGACGGACAGCGGAGTCTTAATATTAGGGTTCCGTTTTACTCTTTGAGTACGGAACCCTAAAAATACTTAAATTAGCCTATATAATGTCTGGAATCTGAACCTTGTTCTTGGTACACTCCGAAAAGAAGGAGAAACTACCAACGCTGACGTAAAAATACTAGATTTTTCTTTTACTGTTGTAGGCGGTTCGCCTACGGTGACGCAAGACGGAGCGACTAAATCCGTATTCGTACTACAGTGACGTCCGTCAATGCGTCAGCCATGGGTGTTGCGCTGGTCGGCTCCTTACAATTCAGTACAATTCTAAAATCATTCTGACTCTTGTCGCTCCGAAGAGCGTCACCGTGGGCTAACCGCCATAAGCTGGTCGTTTCGTGCAATCATACAGAACGGCCGATTTCTCTTAGCTGCCCTAAATTTCATGCAGGTGGTTTCGGAGACCCTGGTCAAGAACAATCGCCGTACTGAAGAAAATTAAAGCAAAGCACCTATTTAGACACTTAGGCTGGAAAACGATTGATTACATCTCTTACACTTCAAGCACTGTAATTATAGACACAATAGATAAACAATGGCGGTAAATCTCCAGGAGATGTAGTAACAACCAATAGCATACAAAACATACTGAAAATGTGTTTAAAAATTAAATATAAGCAAATCATCTAGCCAAAGGACTTATTAGACATAGAACTTGGTTCACTCTACAATAACTTACATAACATATTTACTTAAGTAATTCTAAGAATATGTAACAGATGCGTAGGCGACGGTGACGTCAAACATGACAAGTTTGCTTTCGTACTGTTGTTTGCGTCTGCGCACCGCTCCTGTTTGAAGATCATTTTGTTGGAAAATACCTATATTAATATCATGTGTGGATATTTAGAGAAGTTTAGAAATTAAGCTTAAGTATCGCTTTAGATTCAAAACATCGTTTAATCAAATATTTTGTCTTTTTATGTAAAAACTATTATCAAGCGGGCAACCCTAATCAATTTCAATGAAATAAACCTCTGCCCTAAACTGCCTCATTGGTCTAAGGGCTCGCAACCGCGACTGCGGAGTGTGAGGTCCTACGTTCGATCCCCTGGTCGGGCAAATAGGTGTAGCGTTTATATATATATTCTTCAGTAGCAGCCAGGCGTCTGAATTTGAGCCCAGTTGATGGCAATAGGCTCGCCGCCTGTTAAATTACTTGAAAATGACGGCGAATTTAGGGTGTACTATACACCTCTGCCCAACCTTTCGGGGATACAGATGTAATTTTATGTTATGTTACGAATATAATTTAGTTTTAATTCCTTTATCCTTTTCATAACAGACTAAAGAATTATCTTTAGAAATTTGAATAGTCATCCGTAATAGAGTTGTAAGCATTCATGACTCCGCATAATATGTCAGATTTGCTTTTGTACCGCGCTGTTTGCGCTTACGCACCTCTCAAGCCACCGCTCCTGTTTGCCGTTTGAATAAAATATCACTTAATTTATTGAAATAAATTACTGTTTTAAGGTATGGTTAAAATATATTTTATCTTTTCCAATGTATATTATAATATCACTGCCATAAATTAAAAGGCATTTTTTTGATGCCACATTTACTCAATTCATAATCTCTGGATTCATTTTTCATACCTATGACAGTACAACACAACTATTAAGGTACATCGATGTACCTGATCGAACAACCATTAGCAGTAGATCACTTTCGCGTCATACACTTATTGCGTCAACGTAAAGATCATTTTCTATTGCAGTACTAATAAAAAATCGTGGTCTTGAGTTCGGAAGTGATCGGTTTGGCGAAGCTTGCCGATGCTACTTCGTGGTTGTGTCATACAGGATGGGTAAAAAATCGTGGATCAAACGAAACAGGGTGATAGTTGGGGTTATTTGCAGTAAAAAATATCGTTGTGGCAGAGCCCTAACTTGATCTCCTTAAAAGTTATGACAATTTGAGAGTTTTTAAGAAAATATCAAAATGTGCAATAAATAGGCAATTAGAGTAAAAAGGGTACCTATTTAAAAAAAAAACGTGCTTAGTTGCTTGAAAGTGCTTTTATAACAGTGGGTACCATGATTTATGAGTATTGGCACTTTCTTCAATATCTTTTAAGTCTCACGAAAAATTATTTGTAACTTTAAAATCTTACTGTAAAAAAGATTTACTACCAAAAAATACTGCAAATAACCCCAACTATCGCCCTGTTTCGTTTGATCCACGATTTTTTACCCATCCTGTATATTCGATTGAATGTTTGACAAAAATCGTCTTCAATCCAGAGAATGTATTTTGAGATCGGTTATTGATTTTAGTCGTTAATAAATAAAACGAAGATGATCTTTACATAATATTGTTTATTTTAATATTTACAATTAACGCATAGCCAAAAGCCGGCTCGAAGGAGTTGGAGACCAATTCTCCTAAAACTTGAAATCGCAACCAAACCAAGGCCGAAACGTTCATTCATACAATTTTCAATTTCAGAATCTGTCAAATTGTTTGACACAAAAAACAAAACCATTCAAAGTCAAATAGTTTTTATTTCAAGTAGACCAGATCACTGGTGCTTTCAAAAGGCTACGTCCCAACTGATCCCTAGTCCCAACTCGCCCGGTCTAGCTAGAAGGCGCAAAAGTACTGATCGTAAGAAAAGTGCTTGTGTGGTTTGTATTTGTTTTTATTCAGTCATCACAGGACACAGACACAGAAATCAGTCACACATGTATATGAAAATAGTTTATAATTTCGACAAAATCGCAAACATGTTATAAAACGAGCCATACTTAAGCTAACACTCGAAATCGTACGCGACGGACTGAGCATGCTCATGTTAAAGTTTATGGTTGGCCAACTGTACCGTGTAGGCTTGTTGTAAAATTTCTAGAATAAATTATTTAATAATTATTAACTACCTACTCATTTGCACGGAATGTAAGTAGGTTATTTTGTTAAAAAATATACAGAAAAAAATCAAGAGCGAAATTTATACATGATAAGTATTTATTTTCTACATCGTAGCACTTTTCCGACAAACTGTACCCTGGCAGCTAATAGGCATATAAAAAATCGGGCGAGTTGGGACTAGGGATCAGTTGGGACGAAGCCTTTCAAAAGGCCAACACTAGGTGCTACTATGCACTAGGTGCATTCAATCATTTTGACAGTTTTCATAAACAAAAGTTTGCGTTTGGTAACAATTTTATTAGTCGAATTTGGCCCCCTGAGGTCAAAAATATTGCTTTATTGCGAGTAAAACAAAATTTCACATTTCAAATATACTTTCAGGAAGTGATACGTAATTCTTTCCAAACATACAAAAGGCGAAAGGACTCGTGTAGTGCCGGCCTTAAAGAATAGCACTATCCCATCTGTTCCCATGGGTGTGGTAAAAGGCGACTCAGGGATTCTCTAGAGGATGGGCAGCAGCATTCTCTGAATACTTTAACAACCATACTGCGATCGCCAACCCGCCTGCCAAGCGTGGCGATTAGGGCAAGCCCCCCTTTTGGGGGAGGCCTTTGTCCAGCAGTGGACGTCTTTCGGCTGAATGATGATGATGATGAAAAGGCGAAAGTTCATGATAAAAGTTTTTCTTCAAGTCGGAGACTTATGTTATGCAAAAGTTATTTTAAAACATTCTACGTAATCTCTATATTTAATACCTAATAATTATTTATTTGTATAAATCATTTTAATATACATAACAACGATCTAAAACGTCGGCTCAGCGGCAGCCGCCTCGTATTTACACACGTCCATCTTCACGTGTCGATACTCTGCAAATAATATATTACGTTTAATGTTTACAATCTCCCAATAAAACGCTTGTTGTTATGTGAACAGGCAGAAATGTTATAAATGCGCGTAAGTAAAGCAGGCATCAATCGCTAATCACCTGAACGTAGCCTTTTGGTATTGATTTGGAATTTATTTGGCACATATACATACAGGATGTTAACGAATTCGTGTAATTCCTTCAAACCACATGATCTACTACTGATGTAGACAAGCCACGCACGGGATTTAGCTTGATTAAAAATAAAAAAATAAATGTATTATTTTTTCATACGGCTTTGTTACCGATCGTATCTAAACCACCTAATAAGGATTCAGTAAAAAAACAGTTTTTTTTTTTTGCAAAAATAATGTTTTATTTGTGTGAACATTTCGATGCCACGCATAAATTAACGAAAGCACAGTGACACGGCTGGCAGGCACGACTAACGGGGTATCGCTCTTTGCAGTCAGATAACTCAAGGCTGTAAAATGACTCGGAAATAGAAAATCAAGTTTTTTTTTTAATTTTTTTTTAGTTGATTTTCAACAATTCCCATTTAGATTTAATCTGTGTCACCAGTAGATCACGTGGTTTGAAGGAATTACACGAATTCGTTAACACCCTGTATATTATCATCCGTGTGGTGCCGGACGTAAAGAGTAGCATACCCCATACTCTTCCCATGAGTATCGTAAAAGGCGACTAAGTGATTCTCTAGCTAGAGAATGGGCAGCAGCGTTCTCTGAGTACTTTAACAACCATACAGCAATCGCCAACCCGCCTGCCAAGCGTGGGATTATGGCAAACCCCCCCAACATGAATAAAGGACAAACGGCCCCTAGTCCCAGGCGGCTTTGCTAGACCTGCGGCGGGGCATGGAGTGCTAAGAAGCGCAGGACCGGTTGATGTTACGATGCTTGGGGGAGGCCTATGTCCAGCAGTGGACGTCTTTCGGCTGAATGATGATGATGATGATATATTATAAAAGAACAATAGTCTAAAAAACTGCCGATTGAAGAACTAGCACTCTATTGCGAAACACACTAGCAATCCTATTGGGATTGATTTTGACAGTTCAACGAGGTCCAATGCACCATATGTTTCAATAATCCGTCTTCTTGAGAGCTATGCACAACGCAATGAATATTGTCGCATTGTCAAATTCAAACATATTGAGATTGCAACGCTATTAGGGTGATCGTTAAGAGCAGTCTAGTACTTTAGGAAACCACACGCTTACGAAGACATTACCATCGTATCAACGATAAAACTGAACTAAGCAAGTATCCATAGCAAAGTAATTTCAATTCAAAGTAGTGCCACGTTGATGATTCCAAAATATTGTTGATGTTAACTTGTAAACGATCCACATAAAACGACAATGCTCTTTATCTAAAGAGACCACATGACATACTCAATCAATCAACTCAGCATACAGCCTACTGCTTTTTTTTTTTTTTTTTTTATTTATTACTAGGCCTGCGTTTGGCCGCCATCTCGCCTGATGTTAAGCGATGATGCGGTCTACGATGGAGCACGCTTGCCCAGAAGAAACCGATTCACTCGTGACTTGAAGACACCCAAATTGTAGCTGTCGGGGAACACCCACTCGGGCAGCGCATTCCACTGTTTGGCGGTTTTCACAATGAAAGTGGAATCAAAGCGCTTCGTTCGGGTTTTTGGTATATCAACCATGAACCGATGGCGCTTTTTCGTGCTTCTGGCCGTCCGATAGAAAAAAGAGCAGGGGGGTATTAGATCATGCAGATCTGAAGCACACTCTCCGAAATGTGTCCGATAAAAAACCGATAGACTGGCAACTTTGCGCCGATGCTCAAGACTTTGGAGCTTGGTCTGAACGAGGGAGTCGTCGCTGATGAGCTTCTTGGCACGCCTCTCAATGGACTCCAACGCCTCAAGCTGGTATTTGGCTGAGCCATCCCAAAGGTGCGAGCAGTACTCCATGCACGAACGAACCTGTGCTTTATACAGTTGAAGCAACTGTTCCGATGTGAAGTACCGCCGCACCTTCGAGAGGACACCCAGCTTTTTAGCAGCCAATTGAGCTTTGGACTCAATATAGGAGCCAAAGTTGAGGGTTGACGTCAGAGTAACGCCCAAGAGCTCAAAATGGTCAGTTATCGGTATAGACACATCTCGAAAAGTAGGAGCCAGCTGGAATGGCCTCCTTTTGGCAGAGAACAGACACGCCTGGGTCTTTGATGCATTGAACTTGACCAGGTTGGCATCGCCCCAATCGGAGACTGCCTTAAGGGACAAATTCAAGCGCTCGACCATGGCCTCTCTCAGAGACTGAATTTGTGGTCCACCGGTCCGTGCATTGGCTACATAGCTCTCTACCACAGTGCTGTCGTCTGCATACCCAAAGGTTCCGGGCTTTAGCAGGTCGTTGATATGCAGCAGGAAAAGCGTCGCAGAGAGCACTGACCCCTGGGGGACACCGGCATTAATAGCCATTCGATCTGAAAAAAGATGCTGGATATAGACCTCTTCGAAGTTGCGCCACAACACTCGATCCGCCACTTTCTGCATCCTATCCACCCCAGCTACCTTCCAGGTCATCGTTCCATTTGGCTAGGGAACGTCCTACATTGCGTTTATCGATTTGCTATCTCCACCATTGTATGCTTAATGTGCTATTACATTTTCTTCTTTTAAAAGAATAGTGTTTAACCCAAAACACTCCATCACTTACGTTTCTTCTCATCACAGTTGTACTCGAACAGGTCACAGTTGTCGTTGAACATCCTGGTGATACCCAGGGAGTCCTGGCCGCAGATCGGCACGAAATCGTGCTGGCACTGTTCGGCCATCTTGCAGAAATTTATTACCTATTACAAAAGTATGATTAAAGCAGATGATGATGAAGTAGAGAGATGATATTCTAATTGAATTGGAAATTCGTAATCAGTGCAATTACTCATCACTACATATATTTTACAACAGAACCCCGGTACGTCTATCTGTATGAGCGCGATGTTCTCCGTTACTCCCAAATGGATTTTGTACCGGTTTACACGATTAAATAAATAGCTTGATTTTTGGGGATGGTTTATGCGTATTTATAAACGTGTTATTTATATTAGCAGAGCTTATCATAGTTTTTGCCAAGATAGTCGAAAAATGAAATGTTAGATGAAAACTGATGAGAAAAATCTCAAAGAAGTAACATAATGGTACTCGCACGTAGGCGTGCCGATCGCTAGTATACAATATTTCAAGGTACTAAAGTCAAAGGTGGAAGTTTCCTTTAAATGCTACTTTACTAGCAGCCATTTTGAAACTATTCTTGCAGAATGCATGAATTAATGTTTAACATCATCAATCTGGACTAGACTCCGAGTGAAATAAGTGAAGTCTTAGGCCCACTAGTCGCTGGAGAAGACACAATTAGTCGACTAGGTAAAGAAAATCTGGTTGTCATCAGTCAGTCAGCTTGAGAAAAACCGATTTTTAGATACTGTTGTAACTTGTAACCGAGAAGCTTGAAATCAAGTCAAGATGCAACAAAGTGTTGAAAACCATTTTAAAAAATCGTATTAGGCTTCAAAGACATAATTGTCGTGTCTAAATACTTTTTCCGGCTAAATTTAAAAGCATTTTGTAGACTGCACAAACAATTTTCTTTTTTCCTGTTGTTTTGTGGAGAGTCTTGACCTAGCGCCATTCATTTAGACGGGACTGTGTCAAGAATAGCGAGCTTCATAACGCTTTTATGAACATTAAATACAACAGCTAAAATTATTTTTAATTGTATGAATCTAATCTAATGTGTGTGCAGTGAGCAAAAGATTTTTGATAAACTTATTGTTGAATTAAGCAAAGATATTTGTTGGTATATCCAAAAAACAACGTCTTGGTATGAAATGGTACGTCCGCTGCACCCTGGGCTGACAGATCTGCTAGGCCTGAGCTATTTTCGTTTAGCAAATGATTAAAGAGCAACCTTTAAGAAGATTTAAAAAGTACCTTAAAAAAATTACTAGTCGAAAAATGCTATTACTCTGTGTCAGATTTTTTAAATGACAAGACAATAATACAGTGTTCGTATAGTAAGTAATTAAATAGCTTTAAGTAAATATAATATTATTGTAGTTTAAGCTAATAAAACTTTTGAATGCCATGAGGCAGAATGTATAAGGATTCAGAAATGTTGTAACACCTAATTGTATTAATTACCAACATTTTATGCAAATAAATGAATCTATCTAACAAGATAAAAAACTGAGTAAAAAATAAAATATTACCGGTTCTAGAGGGAAGAAATAATCTTCAGCTTCTATTTCAACGTGCGTCCACACTTCTGCTGCTAATCCAATAATTATTAAACCTGAAAAAATAAAACAAAAATTAAAATAAGCTCTAATAATCTAGCCATTATCAACCACTCTTGATTATTAAGCTAACATAAAGAATGTTCGGTTTAGCATAATTATAACATTTTTTGAGAGTATCAAATCATTGAAGTCGAAAATTTTGTAAATAATAAAAAAATCTGTTTGGGTTAATGCTGTAGCTGTTTCTCTACCAGAAGCGAAAGATTGGTCTTATCTAAACTTAAGACCAAACGGTACAGACTGGCACAGAACACTCTTGAAACATCATATCGGTGGCTTCAACAATGTTGTTATGTTTTGGTTCAAAATTTTAATTATCAAAAAGAATGACTTACTAGTAAAAACTTTTCTAAATATCATAGTGTACACGATCACTTCGCCGAACGAATAACAATGATCTAGACGAACAATAACCACATTTGTTTACTTTGGACAAGCAAAACTATGGCTGTGGGGCAGGAAATTATTACAACACGTACATAATATTGAAGCTTATGTGGAACGTTCAGAATTTTGCAGAGGTGCTTAACATAAGATTTATTATTTTATTATCAGCCTGTGCTGTTCAAACTCAAGTATCCCAAAGGGACAGATAAAAGGAGACTGCATGCAGCCGAGATACGAATGTGGAAATAGATGTGTGGAATGACAAGAATGAGTAAGATAAGGAAAGTATGTTAGAGGAAGTTTGTAAGTAGCACCAGTGACTGAAAAATGGAGGAATAATAGGTTAACGTGGTATGGACATGTTATGCAGAGGAAAGAGAATCATGTTACCAGAAAAGTGTTAAATAATTATGAATATGGATGGATATACAAGTAGAAGTATGCCAAAGAAAAGATGAATGATATGGGTAAGAAAGGAGTGAGTACTGTGAGATGAGGCCTGATAGAGGAGAATCGAAGAGGAATACGTGTTGTTCTGATCCCACCTAGTGTGGACAGAGAGATGAGATGATCCTATCTCACTCCTAGGCAAAGATCTTCCTTCATTTCCTCCATTTTTTCCGACCTCCCGCTGCTTCTTTGCAGTTTTCAAGAAACGCATTCATTTTGTCACACCATCTCCTTCGTGGCCTGTCTCGGCTCCGGCTCCGTCTTACTAACAAATAATCAACAACATTAATTTAATTTGTGGCTCCTTGCTGTTTGACGTAAAGAATCGTTTCGGCTTAGCATTTAAGTCCATCCTTACAAGACAGCCTAACTTATAACTCACAGCCTAAACAACCAAAGTCAAGCAATTTTGAATTCAAAACCCATCTTTACAGTAAGAGCAAATTAAAGATACTGCTTCATTGGTTCAGTTCGAGCCAGCTTAGGTAAAGGGGGGTCAGAAAGTTTTAAAAGAAGTTCGAAATTGTAGAGATTAATTTAACATGTGGACCGCTGAAAATAGCTTTGCATTTATTTCGTTTCCGAATTTAAATAGCTTGCCAATAGTTGCGCACCGCTGACTGTGGCTCTTGTATAACACAAACATTGGTGTTTGACTAGTTTATAGTAAGTTTGTCGAAAATTATCATTTAACCCTTCTTGCCATACCGGTATGTGGGTTAGGATTACAACAATATTTGTCTATTGTAAGTATATTTGAATTTTTTACTAAACGTTTTACAACGTACATTTGGTAGACTTAAAGTTATAAAAAGTTAAGGATTTAATAAGAAAAAGCGTGTTAAAAACAATGTTATTTTTTTAACATTTTTTTTTTCGATGCTTTTATTTCACTTCTCTTAACTATGAGACCCTCATAGGACGTCTTAATATTCTCATTAGGGAACCGCTATACAATCCCACCGGCACGGACTCCCACAACAGACGAATCAATGTCGCTCCAAATCAACCTCCACCAAAGAAAGCGTCAGCCGCCCACAAAGCAGGATACGCGTCTTTACTGTGTCGACTGCCCCGAGGACATGTCGTTGCACACGCTGCAGGCGTGTCCTGCGTGGGCGACGCAACGCCGCGACCTAGTCGCGGCGGTCGGTGGTGACCTCTCGCTTCCGGCCACAGAACCACCTGTCCATGGTCGGGAGCGAGAGTGCGTGGGAAGCCGTCGCCTCCTTCTGCGAGGAGGTGATGGCGACCAAGGAGGGAGCGGAGAGGGAGAGAGAGGCGGCTGCCACTCTCCCTTCCCGCGCCAGACGCACTGGGCGCCGGAGGGCGCGCGACGATCTCCGGCCACCGTAGTGTGTGGCCTGCGGGCGGCGGGTTAGGGGACCCGCCGCCCGACCAGTAACAGGCCCGAGAAGGCGGCGCGCAGTGTTCCGTGCGCGCCTCTCAGAAGGACGTGGGGCAAGGCCCCACAGAAGCAGAGGTCCGCCAGGGGTTGGCGGATCGAGGCCTGCGGGGGTCGCGGTGCATGCACTTGCGAATCCCGCGACCCCAGCCAAGGGTCAGGAGAAGGAACACCGTGGGTTTTTAGCCGGTAAGAGTCCGGCATACCCCTTCGCTTTCCCCGGGCGAAGGGCATCCATGAGGATTTTCCCACGAAAAAAAAAAGAAAAAAAAAAGGATACGCGTCTTTAAGAAGGGCCGACCTTCTCAAAAACGTACACCCCACAAACTCATAAACAGCTATCGCTTCCTTCGAAAGAGGCCGATTAAGAACAGCACCAATTCCCCCATTATAAAACTTCGCACCAATGAAACCGTATAACAACTCTCCAATACCGACATAAATGAGTAGCTCACCGATTCAGAACTTTTTCGATAAGCAGTTGTCGACCGATTCGATTTGTTATCGCGTACCCCATATGATTCTCGTAACAGTAAAAAAGGATAGCTTTCCGAATCGTTCGACAACTGACTTATCAAATCGTTCTGAATGAGGGGGCTGAATGGTATAATTGATGACTAAATGGATAAGTCACTCTCGCTTTTAGTAATTTCAACCTAATTTGCACAAGCCCTTGACTACTTATTACTACAAAATACAACATGTTATTCATTCGGGTTTTTTTCAGATATGTTATTGCTGCTTATTGATATTTCGCCAGTCAGCTGCCACCTCCCTAGCTATGTGTCAACTCCATCGGTTCGCAATTTTGTATACTCTGACTTTTCTGCATGAAACTGCTATATTAGCACGATTCTTCTAAATGAGAGGTTCTGTTCTGTCTGGCCTTTTCTCAACCATGTTGGGGTCAGCTTCTAGTCTAACTAAATGCGGCTGAATATGATGCGGGCGTTTGTTTGTGAGATTTATGTCTGTAAAGGCACCCACGACACAAGAGATATCTTAGGGCGGGGCAAAGTTTAAAAAAAAAAAAAACAGTATTTTACACGACTGCCATAAGAACTCCGCAACCCAATCACTGGCCAGTTTCACTATCCTAAGGTTAGACCGGTTGTCACACTTTCGGGCTTCTGACTATCCGTTACGACTGTCTGATCTGTCTGTCTCTCTGTTAGGTATACCTGTGACACTAAATATTTAAAATTCTAAATGAAGGGTACAGGCATAAAACCAGGATAGTCCAAATTTATTATTTTAAAGTAAAACGCAATCGATGCTTGGCAAGTCTCCAATTTTACTTCTTTTGTCCTGTTCCATAATTTAAAAAAGTGGTTCGGCCCCCCACACCGTAAACCAATGACCTGGTGAAGATCGCGGGAATCTATTGGATGAAAGAAGCACAGGACCTAGGGGGAGACCAATGTCCAGCAGTGGACGTCTTTCGGCTGAAAGATGATGATGGTGAATGTTATGGGATTATCCTGGTTTTAGCAAAATCAAATGAATGGGAATATACCTACTAATAGTACTAGAGAACTAATAGATTAGCACCGTGATGCCATTCAAAAATAAAAAAAAATGTGTCATTCCCGGTTTTTTGCCTGTACCCTTTAAATCACATTGTATCTTATTTATGATTGTTCTATTTTCCAGAACAAAATAGAGCAATACTGTTTTCTGTCAGAAACTTGTGTGCACGACACGATCCCGATTTGCGGCAAGATGGGAGACGAGAAGAGAACCTTCTTAGACCTGTGTGATCTGCTGGAGTACGCCTGTGACACTCATCAGAGTATGTACTTCTTATTAGCTTCTTCCTCCTATCCTTTTCTCAACTATGTTGGGATCAGCTTCCAATCTAATTAGATGCGGCTGAATACCAGTATTTTACACGAAGTGACTGCCATCAGACCTACGCAACCCAGTTACTAGGCATATGCCGATGAAGCAGTCACCTCTTTCTGCGAAGCAGTAATGTTAGCGAAGGAGGAGGCGGAACGCGTGAGGGAGAGGCGAACTTCACGCCCCAGCTGTCGCAACAGAAGGAGACGCCCCGGGCGTCGAGAGTCGCAGGGCGATTCCCGGCCACTGTAGGCGCGGGCCTGCGGACGGCGAGCGTTGGGTGGCTCGCCGTCCGATCAGAACCAGGCCCGGGTCGACGGCGCGTTATGTTCCACGCGCGCCTCACTGAGATGTCAGCTTAGTAGATGGGGCCCGCTAGGGCCAGTGCCTGCCAGGGTTGCGGAATTTGTTCGGAAGAGTTACCGCGGCCCTGGAACGCAAAGGGCATTAGGAGGAGCATGGATGGGTTTTAGTCAGTAAGAGTCTAACACTCCTCCGCTCCCCCCAGAGCGTAAGGAGTCACAGGATGATTTCGCATACATACAAAAAAAGGCAAATGCCGATATCAGGTTAGACCAGCTATCAGACTTTTGGGCTTCTGATTAACTGTAAAGGACGTCATGGGTATTTGTATGACACCCGGGACCGACGGTTTAAAGTGCTCTCTGTGGCACGGAGGGGTCTTGATGTGTAATGAATGATCATAAGCCACGAGCCCCTCTTCTTAATACTTCTTACTAGCCTATTCTTTTATAACCGACTTCAAAAAAAGGATGAGGTTCTCAATTCGTCGGAATCTTTTTTTTATGTATGTTCCCCGATTACTCAAAGATGCCTGGACCGATTTGGAAAATTCTTCTTTTGTTTGAAAGGTTATACTTTTTAAGTGGTCCCATAGTCATCAGGTCAGGATCTGATGATGGTATCTTGGAGAAATCGAGGGAACTCTTCAAATTTTATAGGCACACTTGAAGCGATTTTTTGTTTGATAGAGAATTCTCCCGAGGTGGTCCCGTTTAAAGAATGATGAGCACAAATGTATGGAGTCTGGTACTGGCACCAATCGGAATGAATGATATACCGTTGGAAAGGTATTTTTGTGTAGATTAAGAATAATCATGGCGCTAGTCCCGATTCACTGTCCGATCGAAGTAATCCTGCTTGAAAATTATTTATTTTTGTTACATCCTATTAAGTACACATACTTTTATTGTCATTTCTCTCCATTTTGGCATGGTATTACAATAATTATTATTAATATTTTTCATTGTCTAGGTAAATAAAACAAGTTCGAAGTAAGTTTTGTCATTTATTGTATGTAAGTACACAGTGTGTAAAAAGACCCGAATAGCCGAAATCTACGCACTCTGTACATCAAACTAAATTACATTGACCAAAAATAATTGCTGGGAAACGACTTTTATTTTTAGGCATAAAAAAACGCGTCCGATTTGTTTAATAAATAGATCACCCCTAACTGAAAAAATACTAAACCGATTTTGTTGTGATTTTCATCCGTTAACTGAATTTTTATTTAGCTCAAAATCTGTGCAAATATCATCAAAATTGGTCAAGCGAAACCGGCGATATGATTTTTTAAAATTCTTTTCGAACTGAATATCCAGTATCTTCTGAAGACTATATTTCAAAACGGAAAATTGATACGGGTTTGTTGCCATAGTAGTTTTTTGTACTCTTGAAAAGAGCTATCCAACGATGGTAAATTAATTTTGATTGGACATGAGTACCAAAACGCCTTTCCTTTGGGCAGAGTTCGTGGTTTTCGGATGTAAAGTGACTATCAAGTCAAGCTGTATATTTTATCCAGTTGACATGATTGTTTTTTTTGTTTTAGTTTTCGCTCACGTCGACGATATTGCAGGATGCCCCTTGGTGAAAGAGCAGTCTTAGATGGAAAGAAACAAGGATATCATAAGCATGGAGGAATTGAAAATTAAATTAAAATACACCTGATTAAAATTTAAGCATTACCTACCCGTGTTTGCTTCGTAGGTAAAATGAAGAAAAAACCACTACAGTACCCCAAGTGTGAGTTTTTTTCGTTAACTACTGTAGTTGCGTCACGACAAAAATGTATGAAAATTTAGGCTGCGCCTCTAGGCGCACCGTTCACTAACTAATATTCGCGCGTTAATTGAACGGTGTGCCTAGAGACGCAGCCTAAATTTTCATACATTTTTGGCGTGACGCAACTACAGTAGTTAACGAAAAAAACTCACACTTGGGGTACTGCACATAGAATAAGAAAGATAGGCCATTTGTCCACCGCCGCCGTCACCGAGAACGAGATGAAGTTGCCGAAGTAGCGATACATACATTACTATGGCTGCGTGCCCACCGCACGTCCGTCATCCAAGCGCCGTCATCTCGGCAGCTGAGATTGGGAGTAGTTCGGCGCTACCGCTAGAACTCCGCCCAGATCGTGACGGACCGAAATGCCGGCAATACAAAACGCGTCTGCTCTTGTCCACTACATCCGAGATTGACGGCGCCGGTGCAAGGATTTTTGTCTTATTTTGGGAACCACCGAGATCGGTCGCGGTGGACACACGACCGCCGTCACGTCGTTCCGAACTCGGTCAGAAATAATCTCGTTTCTCGATGACGGCGGCGGTGGTCAAACGCTCTTAGAAGAACGAAAATAAGTTTAATTCAGCGAAAGACACAATGACAGCATAAACAATAAAAACATTAAATCAATAAAACATTGTTACATATTATATGTTGTCGAGCATGCCCATGCAAAAGGATAACCAACTCAGCATATGCTGGGCGTCAAACACCCAGCGCTGATTTTCATAACAATCAATAACAGATTGCTATTACGGTATTGGTTAACGGCCGATCCCAATAGCCGATCTCCATCCAAATCGAAAAATGACGAACATCGAGCTTATACGGGGTGGATATGTTAATACGACAATAAATGATACCACGTGTTCTATGTGTTCTAGTACCGTACACAAAAAATCAGTTACTTCCAAGCACATTTTTTTTCGCATGATAGCAATTTCACTCATTCATATAGATGAAGGGACGTTAAAGTGGAAACTTATGTTAACTATATCTATACTACACGTGTAAATAAAGATAATTTTAGTCTGTCGGGTTACATAACTTCGCGTAGAGATCTTGATATTCGTAAAATTATTAAGTCGTACGAATATTCCTGTGTCTAAACTATTGAATGTACATGACTGATTATTTGTGTCCGGTCTTAAAACCCATTATAGAATACGTGGTATAATTTATTGTCGTATTATCATATCCACCCCGTATTATCAAAGTATTGTCATACAACGAACTACTAGATGTCAATTAACAAGTAGTAGGAACGAAAGACAAAATGTCAAGTCGCGAAAATCGAATCAATCGTCGGATCTGAAACACTTTCGTGGTTGGAAAACGTGCGATCCTTACCTGAAACCTCATAGTTCGTTTTTCGGAGCAGGCCCCATATTGGTTATTCGGATCGACGGTAAAAAGGTATAAATGGAATAAAAAGCATTCCGCAGAACCATTGCTGCTCCAAATCCTAGCCTATCTTCTTTCCTACATTCCAACAGATCACTTTAAAGAACGTAGCAAGCAATTGCAGTGATAATTGAAACTCATTTTTTATTTTTATTTTCTTAGGAAAACCAACATCTATAAAAATAGAATAAGTAATTATTACAGTAAGTGACATAAATCCAATTACAGATTTTCACGAATAGGAACAGACATTAAAACAAAAACTTAGGGAACACTTGATACCAAAACAATTACGATTCTTTAGTATAGTCGCAAAGTAAAACCAAATACACGCCATAACTACTTGAAAAACTTAAGGATAAGCACAAGCACCCTTCTTGCCGTGCCACTAAGTGACAAATGGGTCAAATGAGAACTCCTTACAAACTTTAATAAAATCATTGCTTGCTCGCACAATGTATGAAAACCTTGTTGTCCAACCATACGATATAATGACATCCCCAGAAAGAGGTCATCATCATCAAGCATCTTTACCTCCTATATCAAGTACTAAATCATATCACATACTAAATATATCACAATACTAAACCCCCTACAATCCCAATAAAACGCTGAATTACACCACAAATTATAAAATACCAGACTACACACTCAGACATACAACTTTTTAAGAGAAAAAGAATTTTTACTTAAATATGTGTTTAAGTATCATTACTGTAATGTGCTTCGGCCTGACCTGAGATCGTTAGAGCAAGAGAGATGTATCAAAGGTTACGTGTGTTGGAAAGTGAGGGGGATAGCTCGAAGGTTGACCGGGTAACAGGTTGGAGCAGACAGAATAAGTATAGCGAATGCAGTAAGGTACGGGCGCATCGGCGCATCTTAGATACGTTGGTACGAAAATAATCGGAGATTAACTGCGGGTTAAAAATATTGCAACGATTTTTCGCAAAAGAGAGCGTAGAATTGAATTTGTTTTAAAACTCGAATTAGGTCTAGTGTTGTATACAAAAGTGGGATATGTCAATAGTGTTAATTATATATTTCGAATAATTTGTATAATTACAGAAGACTTTTTATACAATCACGCTTATGGTCCAGACAGGTTAAGCAAAGGTGCAAATATTATCCAAGACATAAACCAAGTATAGCATTTTCTGCATAATGGGGTTAAAGTTAAATGAAATGGTTCTATGTTAAGAAAATGATTGCAAGTTCTAGATAGGCCTGTAATGTAACAAAGCAAACTCAGGAAGAATTTTCAATGCCATGTGTTACTTGATAATAATTAAGCAACGTATGATTCTTTTGTTTTATTTGAATCATTAGAATCCAAGTAAATACAGCTAAACACAATTCATTGAAGGTTCATAATCATATTGAGAAAAATTCGGTAATAAATAAAAATCAAGAATGAATGAAATAAAATTTATTGATTTCTATTAATTATTCAATTACAATAACTTTAATTCGACCACAACATTCGCAGGAAAACAAGGCGCACACAGAAACCCTCATTCAGAACCCAATTAATATTAATAACTTCCTTCATAGCATTTCTATAATTATAATCCAATAAAAATGTAATAGCGTATTTTATGTGAAAATTATAAAAAAAGTTGTAACTCAAGTCGAAGTTAAGGCTACAGTGTAACCGGTCCATGTAGCCCGTGAGAAAGCTACAATTTGAACAAGCCATAATTAGCGACTGGGGTATTAAATCACGGGCACTGGACGCCCCTCCCCCCTCCTCGCCTCCTCGACTGCGCGGGCGCCGGCCCGTTCGCAACGATTCCATCGATTAGACCGATTTAAGGTCAAGTTTGGAACAGGTGGAATTGTAGGGTCAAGGACACTTGGACAGTCGTAAATTATATGTTTTCGTGATCTAGATAAAGTAAGGGATGCGGAGAGTAGAAAAAGGTGTGTGAGATTAAAAAATATTTTAACGCCAATTATAAACGAGCTAACAAAACGTTTTTATCGTTAGATTAGTTCAAGTTGATACAGTTAGCGAAAGAAGCTTAATTTTTCAAACTGTTACATTATAATATGAGAAATCTAATACGAATAGCGATAAATTCAACGCATCATTCATTTTACTTTTTTTAAATATCGATTTGGACCCTAGTACCTGACGGTAAGCGCAAACAGGGTCTAAGATGGACCTCACGAATCCAAGTAACAGTATAGTAATAGAGGGATTCCCTTATACCTCTCTGGCTCTCACATACACGCGACGGAACATAGCAAACTGCTTGACTTTTTGTGAGGGTGGTAGCTAGCCAGGCGGACCGTATTGATCCTACTACCAAGCATGCTGGGTTTTATACAATCCCACACTTCTATTCCTAGCGTGCGGTGAGGAAGCTCATATAAGTTTATATTCTAGCCCGTCCCCACACGGGATGATGGGTTCGACAAAGAATGCCACCCCTGCCTCCTCTCGTGACTCCTGCAAAAGGAGATCATGTCTAGAGAATGGATGTCCTGAGCAGTCATCCTTACGTTCCCTTATCACATTTAACTGCATTCACCTGCCCGCTTGCCAATTGAGGTGATTTTGGCAATACTTATTTATAATCCGGCCAGATAAATTAGGTACGAAAGGTAAACAAACCTATGATCCTAAAACATTCATTTTCCTTCAAGAATGGAACACCAAGGACTGCAAACTATTTTTTCCGTTAAAAACTAAGCTCAGAAAAAATATTCAGAACAACGTATTTTAAAAAACCATCATCTGTTACTTTTTATTTAAGTTTTTGGCAAGGCTTTAGTGCACTTTTCGTAACTAGTAACATTAGTTATTATGTAGACGCATTTCAATTGAACTGTGTTCTTAAGCAATAAATTCTTTAAACCTGGATATAGTATACGAGTACTATAGACTGCCTCATTGGTCTAGTGGTCGCAAGCGCGACTGCTGAGCGTGAGGTCTTGGGTTCGATCCCCAAGTCGGGCAAAGTGTTATTGGGTTTTTCCGTGAGGAATTTCCCAGTAGCAGCCCGGAGTCTGGAGTTGTGCCCGGTTGATGGCAAAGGCTCGCCCCCACATTCATGGGACTTTAAAATAACGGCGAAATGTGGGTGTATTATACACCTCTACCCAACCCTTCGGGGAATACAAGGCGTGATGTTATGATTATGATAATAATTATCTTTTTTTAAATCTTTACAATTATTAATCATTCATTTGAAAATGTGTATTTTAAACGATTCTCAAATAAATTTCAGAGGTTTGCGTGTAGAGCAAGCTATTTATTACCAAATTATTAATTTCAATTGTCTGTAGGGCGTAAGCCAGTGCTTCTATTCTGACGACAAAGGGGGTCAGTAAAGGGAGGTTTGCCTGTTTCTTATTTTATCCTACCCACTAGTAAAATAAAAGTTTCACTATCAAAGGTTTGTTTACCTTTTGTACAATTTAATATGGCCGAACTCCACGATAGTTTATTTTGCCGCCCATTAGAAATCCTGTGTTCAGCAAAGTACGTCCACAGCCAGATATGAATATAACGATGACTTATTCAATACCTATCATGATCAAAAAAAAGTACGAGGTATGAATACGTTTTCTAAGAATATAACGATGACTTATTCAATACCTATCATGATCAAAAAAAAGTACGAGGTATGAATACGTTTTCCGGCTGATAGTATCATGATAGTGCGGAAACACACATTATTTAAGACAAATAAACAAATGAAAGTGATTCCAATAGAAATTAATAAGATAGACACAATCACAACACAGGATCCGTGAGATCGGTCAAAGTTGACTTATTAGAAAGCGGTCCTACAGCTGCGCAGACGCTGATATTTTGACACATTGTAATAACTTATGAAATATACAATAACCGCTCAATATTTACGTTACTTTATTTAACATTTAAAATGCAGTCTTTTAGCTCTATATCTATACTGAAAGTGGATCGGTGCATTGCTTGTCAGGCTCTTTACACCTTCCGATCCGATTTTAATATACAAAAATCGGATAATAAGTACGGCTATCGTACTATTTCGAAAGAACAAATTTTGCGCGATTATTTTAATCATCACTTTATCCAATTTCCGATCGAATCTTGTAGATCGGAAGGTGTAAAGATACCTATTGCTTTTGTTTGCGGAGTACGGGCAGGTAAACAGGACGAACGCACCGGCCGACAATCGCGCCATCTGCGCACCACGCCCAGCGACCCCGCGACCGCTGGTAGGGTTGTCAAAGACTGACCAAGTGACGTATGTAGATCAGGAACAAAGCCATGTTCTTATGTAAACGATGAGACCCTGTGATATTGGATGAGACCGTCTAAGCAAACCCGAACGACTCTACTACTATGGCGAAACTAAATTTGCACTTGGGGTGCATGAAAAAGAGCCTCCACGAGTGATGATACTTAAGTAGGTACGTCTGGCGCACCCTGGTCAGTCAGTCCCGCTACCAACCTTGCTGACTAGCTAATCTTTTCACCACGGCATGAGCTATTTTTGTATAGCTCTTGCTGACACGAGAGAAGGAGTCCATTAAAAATTAAAATTAATACCCTATTTTTTCAGTTGCATATTCGAATGCGGCCATGTTATCTGCGTGTTATAATTTGATGTGAATATGGCTCATTCTAAGCAATCAAAAGCAGTAATTGTAACAGACGCGAATCTACTGGGCAATAAAGTACCTAGAGAACATTATTGTTTACTACTTTATTTCCTCTTACAAAACGATTTTGTTCTAGAAATAATTGAATACCGATAATGTTACACTTCAAACTAAATTACAAACAATTCTATAACCATAGAAGAATGTAACAATTTCGTGCGTTACTTGTTCATTTTCTTATTAAGGCTAGTTAAGCATTTGTGCAATAGAACACAAAGGCAATCCTAGCATTAAAATTCTGTATGTCCATAAATAGACCAAACATATGTGAAGCCGAACAGTTTCATCATTTCGTTCGCAAAATCAAGGCCTTCAATGGCTAAATGTAATAAATTTAATATATAATTTTCCCCGTGTGGGGACGGGCTAGAATACAAAACTTCCTTACCGCACGCTGGGAATAAACACGTATCATAAGATTCAACAGAACCGAGCACGCTTTTTGGTAGAATCTATACGGTCCGCCTGGCTAGCTACTACCCTCACATTTAAGTCCAAGCAGTTTTTTGTATTCCGTCGTGTGTATGTGAGAACCAGAGGAGTATAAGGGAATCCCTCTATATCTCTGTTACTTGAATTCGTGTGCTCCATCTTAGATCAGCGCTTACCAACAGATGTGACTAGGGTGAAACACGATCAATTCAAATAATAATCAAAAATAAATAAAATGATACCTAAATTATTTCATCCAAAAATTTTTTCTTACTTCCTTGTACCTTAAAATATCGAATCCAAACTATCTACTCTATCTTAAAGAAAATTTTAACTCTTTGTTAGTTAAGTAATTTAATGCTTACTAAGGGGAGAAGCCACACGGTGCGGTGCGGCGCAGCACTGCACCGTGTAGAACAGCTCTTGCGGCGCCGCAGTAAGCGGAGACATAGTTCAGTGCCGAATGGTCTGCTGTCTGCGACGTCGCAGCGGTGCCACTTCGGCGCATACACCCTCCCCCTTCGTCTTAGTCCGGTGAGCGTGTGGTATACCATGAACCACACGCCACACGCTCCGGCGCGGCGCCTGAGCGGTGCCGCTGCGGCGTATTACATACAAATGTTCATGGTATACCACACGCTCACCGGACTAAGACGAAGGGGGAGGGTGTATGCGGCGAAGTGGCGCCGCTGCGACGTCGCAGACAGCAGACCATTCGGCACTGAACTATGTCTCCGCTTACTGCGGCGCCGCAAGAGCTGTTCTACACGGTGCAGTGCTGCGCCGCACCGCACCGTGTGGCTTCTCGCTAACGGCAGGAACACACGCAAGGTTTATAAGTATGTCATTAAAGAATTAAAATTAATATTCTAATCATTTCGAAGATTCATTACCAGACAGCACATTAGCAACTAAATACAACAAAATAAAAAACATCACACGCAAACCCTAATACGAAATTAAACTTAGAACTATACAAGTCGAAACGAACATAAAACCCGCATTAAGATGAATCATCTAAACAATAAAATTTGAATATTCCGTGAACCATCTATACCCTAAAATTGCTCTCAATCAAAAGTCAGTAATCCTAATCCATGCTTTGTAATCTTTCAATTTTGACTCAACAAATAAAATTACAAGTGTGGCAACCCTGTTGTTAAAAATGCATCTTAAGTGAGGTCCGTTTTACTTACCTTGTAACTAACGGCCTGAGTTAAAGATTATAAAATTATCCCCTACACAAGTGATGAAAGGAGAACCGTCCGTCTGTCTATTTAATGGTTTTAAAAACCATGGGACACAGTACTGACCTACAGAAAATTTACCGATTTTATTTTCATAAAAAATAATAAAACTTTTTTTCTTGTGAAATGACATGACAATGACTTGGAAATATATTTTAGATAAAACAAATACTTACAGATGGAATATAAACAAAATATTAAATGTGAGAAAAAAAAGTTTTCTTATTTTCCTATAAAATAATAAACTTTTTTTCTTGTAAAATAGGAATATGGAAATATATTTCAGATAAAATAAATATCTATAGATGGATTATGAATAAAAATGTGTGATTTTTTTTTTCATTCTTTTCTTTCATATTACACCCTCTATTTTTTACCATAACAATTAAATAATATCAACAATATTTTTAGGATTAGAGCCCTACTATTTTAAAAATTAACACAACCAAACTCGGAGGTCAACATAAGTCGTTTATAAAAGAGTTAAAAGGTAAGCCGTGTTACGAAAAAAATAAACATTATGACTCTGAATGATCTTAACACTTTAAAAATCGGTCTGTGTAATTTTTAATAACAAAATTATAGGTTTAATATAAAGTTAGCTTAATAAACTGATGATTATAAATAGTTTCTTCAACGGTTACTTATTATGGAGCTTCTTTGGGTTCCTAATGCTAGGTTTGTTACTATTTTAATTAAAATTACACAGTAACTCACTTTTAATGAAGGTTAATCAGTTTTAGAAGGTTGACTGATGATGGTATGAGAAAATAGATCGAATCTGTATAGGTACATATTGTGGTTTGCTTTAAGCTGAGATCTTAACCCTTAATCAGGCATACGGTTTTAAGAAAAGTAAATAACAAAAAAAACTGCATTTTTATAGATAATCAAAAAACGCTCGTTTATTTTTGTTTTTCTTTTTATTTTCTAATAAAGATAATAGTAAAAAAATGAAAATGATTGCCAGGTTTAAAAATTAAAATGATGCTTTCGCGACATACTCCAAAAAAAATGCTGGCAAATTATTATGCCCTTTGTCTTATTAAGAAGAGTTTAAATAGTTCTATAAATAAAACGATCCTGAGGGTGATTGGTCCTGGGTTCGCCCAGGTTGGGCAAAGTGTTATTGGATTTTTCCGTGTAGAATCTCTCAGTAGTAACCCGGAGTCTGGATTTGTGTCCGGTTGATGGCAATGGGCTCGCCCCCTATTACAATTCAGTACTATACACATCTGCTCAACCCTTTAGAGAATATAGGCGTGATGTTACGTTTATAAAATTGTTTTAAAGGATGAAATTAACACAAATCGTAGATACGGCTCAAAGTATACATCACATAAAAAAAATGATAATAATGTATGAAAATGATTAAATAAACTTACGAGAAAGTAAGTTTCCAGTTGCTCAACAATCACCCAGATCCAGTAATAAAGTAATTCATACCCGCTAACTAATTAAAATCTAACAAAAATCCACACTAAACATTGCCAGAAATAAAAACAATACCTTCTAAAGCCTAATCTCACAGAACGATGGCATCTTAACGACCTCTTTAGTGAAAAAGAACTGACAAAATCGGTGCACCACCCTAACAGACGGGGATTCCTGGTAAAACGGACGCGGAGGTACAGTCAGGTGGAGAAATAAAACAGTAGAATACGAGACTAAATTTGTGAATGGTATGAAATGTAATGGTAATGTTAATTTATTAGGAATAGAAGATACAGTTGCTATTGAAGATTATGTTAAGTTTGAAAATGTGTTGTTTTAAAATAATGCAATTAATTTAAAAAAGAAAGATGGTTGGAATTATGTTGGTGGTTATGTTAGTTACTAGTTTTTCCCCGCAGCCTCGCTTGCGTGTAATTTTAAACCCGCGTTTACCCCTCTTTTAAGTGTACCTAGTTGTTAAATCTAAAAAGTTCGTTTTTTTTTTTTTTTTGAAGTATTTTTATGCCAAATTTCAAGTTAATTACCATGGAATAGTGATTTTCATAGAAATGCTCACAACCTATTTCACTCCTTTAGGGGTAGAATTTCCAAAAACGCTGAAATACGTTTACATTTATTTCTTAACAGAAACCTTCATATTTTATTTAATGCTTATTACCTCAAAAATGACGGACTTGCATACAGACTTAAATCCCCTATTTCACCCCCTTAGGGATTGAATTTCGAAAAATAACTTCTTATTCATAAAAGGAACTTACTTTGAATATTTCAAGTTTCTAACCCCAGCGGTTTAGGCTGTGCGTTGATAGATCAGTCAGTCAGCTTCTCCTTTTATATACATAGATAGCATAATCAACACATTACTGTTGTACTGCTGGATACGGGCCTCTTCTCAGAATGAGAAGAGTTTCGGCCCTAGGCTAGTCCAACGCGCAGGCCTATTGCAGGTTGGGCCGACTACACACACCATTAAACACTGTTTTTTTGAGTTAGGTGAAGCTGTTGAAAAAGTTAAAATTTTTGCTTTTTAGTAACTTGCATTAGAATATTACACATTGTAGATGTAGACTCCACCCCTGCGTTATACATATCGTCAGTGAAGTTCTAACAGTGCGTAAGTCATGTTGTGATAAAAACAGACAACACTGGGAAAGCCCCAATTTTAGTTGAAATGAAAAAGATTATTAGGATTTGCAAAAAAAACTCAAACTCAAAACTCATTTATTCAAAATAGACTAGAATTACTTAGTTCTTTTTGAACGTCATTTTAACAATATTATACAGGGTGTTAACGAATTCGTGTAATTCCTTCAAACCACGTGATCTACTGGTGACACAGATTAACCCTAAATGGGAAATTTCTAAAAACAACTAAAAAAAAAATTCCAAAAAAAATCTTGGTTTTCTATTTCTGAGTCATTTTAGAGCTTTGAGTTATCTGACTGCAAAGAGCGATATCGCGTTAGTCGTGCCTGCCAGCCGTGTCGCCGTGCTTTCATTAATTTATGCGTGGCATTGAAATCTTCACAAAAATGAAAAAATTTTTTTGCAAAAAAAAAATTTCTTATTTTTTTACCGAATCCTTATTAGGTGGTTTAGATACGATCAGTAAAAAAGCCGCATGAAAAAATAAAAAAAATATTTTTTTATTTTTAATCAAGCTATAATATCCCGTGCGGGGCCTGTCTACATCAGTAGTAGATCATGTGGTTTTAAGGAAATACACGAATTCGTTAACACCCTGTAGACATCCCACAAAAAGCCCTCCCTTCACCGCTTCCTAGTGTTTTTGCTGTGAAGAAGAAACGGAGCAACAAACTCCCCAGCAACACAGATTTAAATCATCAAAGAGTTTATTTGTAATGATAATTAAAAACAATACTGCGTTCAGCGTAGTTACGCTCCTCGTTTTAAATAGTTTTTTTCACTCTCTTGTAATTTTTGACTTCCACGCTGTTAGAACTTCACTGACGTTATACAGAAAGTGTAATCATTATTATCTTGGAAGTTTTTTTTTTTTGTAATATTATTTGCGAAAAAACAATCAACTGCCTTAATGAAAATAAAATCCTCATTTCTAGTCATAAGTCGGTGCCTCCAGTTTGTTTCAGCGTGGATTCACGCCGACGAATTACGGTAATTATTTTAATCCTTTCAGTTTTTTTTTTTAATTCCTTTTTCTTTTTTCTCTTCTCATCACTTTCAGACATAGACGTCTCCAACTGTACTCAGTAACTATGATAGTAATCGTGTATCCTAATAACAGTGTCGGGTCCTTTGTCTATTGTTTACATTAGGGTGGCTTGCTACGTGATTTCGGTGGTCATGCCGGCCCCTTTGCGAAGACCTCCCTGCTGTTATTGTTAAATACGTCGTCATTCTGATATGTCTACAGCGTGTTTCAGAAATCACTCATTAACTTTGGATTTAAATTCTGAATGGATTTTAGCATTCTTGCTAAGTTTTCTTTTTCTTCATCAATTATAAGAAATAAATCAGAAAAAGACTAACTTCATGCAATTTTACTAAGAGCCGATTCTTCAATCGTCATTCATCTCCCTCGTTTTCCAAGGAATAACATACGGTTTGACATATTTTCTATACAAAAGCTGTGAAACCGCCATATTTATTTCTTAGATAAAAGTTATCTGACGATTGAAAAATCGGACCTAAATCGGTTACTTCAGAACATGGACGGGAAATGCAAAAACATTGTTTTTCGATATTCAAAATGTTACCCTGACTCAAAAGTCAAAACTCTTGAAAAAGATACTGCAGACTGTTAAAAAATAATCTGCATCTGACTGAGAAAATATATTTATATTTATTTTACTATTCTTTTGGGATATCCAGCACAATGTTACTTTTAAAGTAAATATTTCACAGTTTCTCACTCATTCGTGGAAAAACTGACCAAATAAACACACCTCAAATACTTTCAACAAAACAGCCTGTACGTGTAGGAAGGGTGCGCGCGCGCCGTTTGTCGGCGCAAACGCAGCACGTGGCGCAGTTTAGCCTGCGCGTGAGTCGCGCGCTAATGACACTGTGTCACTCGACTCCCGGCCGCCGAACGCGCCGGACGTAAACTAATGTGCCGCTCTATTATTTATTATATATGAATTAGATCTCTTCTTCGAATTGAGAACATTTTCATTTTGATCGACACAGTGAACCCAGAACGGATGGTCGTACTCGATCGCTAGTTCAACGTTTTAGTCATTGGAGACATTGGGGTATCGTCGCTCGATATCATTAGACTTCATAACTACCTGCAGGAACTATTCTAATATTCCAAATGCACACGTACAAAACCAGCTGCTACTCACATACTTGATAAATCACCTTCTCGCTTACAACCACGACATTTATCACCTTTGATGTGCCGCTGAACATCAAACTGTTACCATTATAGACCACAAACCGGCTGCCGAACAAAACCTTTTAGTGAGTTTAGACAATATTAACAGAAGACAAATACCTTTTTTGTAATTTTACATGGCAGTCGCACCTGGTTTCTTGAAATGATATTGGTACATGCATTATGTGTTTGGATTTATGTAAAGTAATGGTACTTTACCTGGGAAACAAAACATTAGCCAAGGAGAACCTCGCACCGCTGCTGATTATGATATTCTGAATTTGGTTTCCGGAATAGACAAAACTGCATCTAATTTCGCTCCATTTATTTTAGAGTAATACACTGCAACAAAAATACTATCCTACCTTCTTCTTGATCATAAGGAGGAAAATTATACAAAAAGGGCAGTCCGAAAAAAAAATCACAAGTCATTCAACATAAATAAATAATACACAAAAAATAATTTTCATGATACCTGTTGCAGATACATGAGCATTCAGAGTAAAATTGAAACAAGAAAATAAAGCAATGACATACACAAGTATTAAAAAAACAAAGCAAAAGCAACAAAAGATGGTCATCCGAAATCGAGATGACTCACAGCACATCTCCCAAATCAGCGTACATAATTTAATTACCCACCAAATGTTTTAAGCCCGGTTCCCACATTAACTTGTCGATGTTAAGATTACGGTGGTTATCTGCGTAACACGCCGCCCGCGGGCGACCACTCATCTTCAAAGTCTTTTTTACTCACATTGATTCTGAGGTTGTGAGGTTTTAATTGAGAATAAAGCAGGTGAGATGTTAAGCGAAAAAGAAATACAATATCGTAAATAAGTGCTCCAGGGTGAAAGACTAACGACTTAGTCCTTCTCATTCTGAGAAGAGTGCCCAGCAATGGGCACTGGGCTGATGATGATATAAATGCTGAAAGTGTTAATTCAGATATTGTGCTGATGCCAGAAATAAATACGACAAAAGAAGTAGATATCTCAAATGTTTTCGACGAAAATTTAACTTTTTAAATACCGCTTTTGATATGCTTGATTGAATGCGGTACAGTCCACCATACTGCTTCATTGTCCTTTGATATTTAACTTTTGAATGTAACTTCTGGTCGACCAAAATCATTAAATTAATACACCTTACTTTAAATTAACTGGAGATGGCAACAGAACCGTAGAGAGTTGTAGTTAGATATATCGAAAAATCCTTTTCTGAAAGGTATCTAAATCTGAAAATTTCAGAATCGTACAACACAATGTCATAACATTTTTGGGAACGATATACATTTCTATAGACAACGATAGCTAAACTATGCTCCGTTTCATAATTATAACATAAAACAAAAGTGGCCCACTAAGACGCAAATATAATATGAACCGTTTCTTCAAATAGTGTTTCAACTCATCTTGTTCGACCGTTAAGGTTCATAAAAGCATAATACCGTGTTGAATCTGTGCTGGAAGCAAATACGTTGTTTATTAATCTACATTTCCTTTCTAAAATAGATCTTACTTGTGTAATATTAGATGAAATAGGGGATAAATTAGAAGAAAAACAAATAGCTACAACAAATACAATAATTCTGGAAATCAAAACGACTCTATCATTGTACAAAACAAAATAATACTAGGTAGCTATAAATTAAATACCTATTTTAAACAGCAAACAAACAAACTGAAATCAAACATGACACCAATTAATAAACGTTAGCTTAAAATTAACTTAAACACACTAAGCTGCGTTTAATGAATTTATTCAGTAAATAGCACACAGGTTCTAAATATAGCAAGCACTTGCTAACTACTGCCCACGCTAAGGCAAATTAAAACGCCATATACCACCATAAAAACAGCGAATCCCAACGCCGTCATTAAATTCTAATTAACATTAGCGTTAGCGATCTAGATGCGCTTGGGCACCCCACCTATACGGCAAATCTCCCAGCCACAAATCGACGCTTATTACGACAATATCAATAACTGTCATTGCGCCCAATCATTATAGTTTCGTCTCGTTTACGCGAAACAACAGTAATTACCTCGCCATTACCTACATCTCTTTCGAACTCATTAATCTAAAGCGATGTAAGTAACGAACGACTCTTTCCATTTCTTTCGCGCGAAACAACGAACGATGTTGGAAAAACGCGCCTCACAAATATACGTCTGTCCCCCTCGCACCCACGTAGCACCGCTCTCAAGATAAAACGTTCAAAAGAATATTTTTTTCTTAATTACACCACAGTTACATTTTCAAAATGACAAGAATAAAGTGTCTTGAAAATTTGAAATTGGAGCAGTCCCCACCACGCGTAGGGATTCGTTAAGGCGCTCGCGCATGTTTTTTCAACGTAAAAAATAAAATAAGGCTCGCGGGAAAGAGAGCCTTAGTTGCTTTTTATAGTCGTTCTCCCGGTGCGCCGGCGCACGGAAGTATCGGAGCTTCAGGATCGAGCCTTAATCTCATTCTAATAAAAAGCTCACGCATAAATTGACGCGCTAACATTAGTTTAAAATTATAATAGTTTTTTATTTGTGTTTTATGAAAATCGTGTGATATCGTACGTTTATTGAATAATGCCGGACACGTGCAGTTTATCGTTATTTTTATTGTCACAATTAACATTAATTTTGTGAAGTAAAGTGTGAAGGGTTGTTTTTATTAAGTTATCATTAAGACTTCGACGTTCGAGCTGTGTGGTCGTGTATACTTTATTTTTTTATTATTTAAAATTTAAAATGAATTGATTAATTTGTGCTACAAGTGTTTTAGTACTTTTGTTTGGAGATTTTTATTTTTAAGCAATCAAGATGTTTCTAAGGTAAGGTATTTTTAAATAGTTATTTTATATTTTAATTATTTTTAACATCATAACGATTACGTACCTATCATGAATATAATAAAAATATTTTTATATTGTATGGCTCTAAGCCATACAATGTAAAAATTATATTGAGATTTTTTAATTTTAAGATTAGTATTGGTTACGAGTTTTCTTAAAAACTAGCAAAGTTATTTCAGGATATAAACAACTTTAGAAAGAAAATGCTGTCTTAGAATAAATATGTTTTTCATTTTACATTTAGTAATATCTTACTAATTATTTTATTAATTCAAATTAGTTTATTACCTATTACGGTAATTGTAATAACAATTCTGTGTTACTTATTTAATAAAGATTTGTTTATTGCCTTAATTCAATAAGCAAAATACATTTTTTTGCAATTCCATACATTTTCTTTCAGAGATAAAACAGTTTCATTTAAAAACTGAAAATGTTTTAGCGAACACGACTGCACCTCAGTTGCTTTTGTTACTTATGTGATAACCATATTATTTTTCATCTACCATTGTTCCACATAATCTACCAAAAATATTCACACCATTATCAACATTAAAACTATTTGAATAAAGGTGTTTACAGCGTGTATATATTTGCATATATATACGAAATAAGTTGTCGGTTGTACGCTACGTACTATACTTAGGTAATGCGACAGACTTCTAACCTTGTATGGTAATATATTTGCGTCTAAATATTACGTAGTATAGTTCGTGATGTACCTTTTGATACATATATAAAGCGTATTCTATTTATACTCAAATGACGTGCTTTGTGAAACACGTGCTTCTTTTTTATATATACGTAATAATTTTTGGTAAACCGCAAAAATCCCTGAAAATATTTTGTTCCTTGTTTGATCAATATACATTCAATTATTTATATATTTCGTCATTGAACATGGGTCTCCTACTAAAACAGTCGTTAGAAAGAACGAAAAACTATTTGTTTTAGACTCGCTTAGGCAGTTACAGAAGTTGAACTATGTACAAGGTTAGTCAGAAAGTGGGTACTAATCTGAAAGAGTGTTAAAGTACCCATAATAATGAGTAACTTTTCTTTAACAACTTTCCCCAAAAGTCAATAAATGAAGAGAAACAGCTGCTCAGAGATTTAAAAAAAAATACGCTAAAATCTATGTATCCTCAGTTATGATCAGCTGTGTCTACATTTTAGGTCGTATTTGGGGTCACGGATTAGAAGCTCGATTTTCTGAATTTGTCACTAAAGCAGGGGTGAAGAATTTTTGATATAACTAGTATTGAAATAAAAATTATCGAATTTTGAAATTTTAACACTTGCTTTAAAACAGTTATCAGTGAGAGTTAAGTAGCCCGTGGATTAGTACCCCCTTTCCGACTAACCTTACATAAAAAAGATGACAAAAGATACAACAGGAAGCCAGGAAGGGCTCCTATCTCAGCATAACGCTGCGACATAAGTTAGGAGTTAACATAATAATCACCATGCTTACCAAATAGATTGGTGATAATAGAATGTTGTTACTGGCACAGAAGAATGCCTTGTCCGTGAGGGGCCAGTAATTAATTAAGGATATAACTCCTTTCCGTCGCCGGCCAAGCAATTCGTATGAGGTGACGAAACTAGCACCATAATTTTCAGTGCCCAAAGAATGGCAATAGGTTCGCCACTTATGGGACTAAATTCAAGAGGCGAAACGGAGGTGTACAGACTCCTGTAATAGTAAGTTGTGCACCAACGATTAAACACTAAGAGGAATGTAAAGTATTCGTTATTATTCACTATATCAATAGAAGTCTTAAAACTGTCCTATATCTTACCTATAACAGTCCACTACACAGTAACACTTAGTGAGATCGTTCAGGCGCCTATTTTCTGTTCATTTCTGTCACTCTGGTACTTTTCAAAACAACAAATGATTCAATTTCAAAACCCATTATTGAGCTAATTTAATAAGTCGCTAAAGCACCTAGTTTCAGTTCATTTCTGCTTTCCTGGTAGTTTTAATAAATAAACAATTAGGACAGTTGAATTTTAAAACGTCTATCGATATCAGTTATTACGACGAATCCTTCATGCTCTTCTCTATGTTTCAACGTTGGTGCGTTTCGAGGAATACTTTTGGTGCGGTTCATTTGGTGCATCTCAAAGTTGGTGCGCTTCGAGGAATACCCCACTTTTTATAATACCAACGAAAAATTATTAATGGAGTGCATTAAAAGAGCATCTACAAGTGACGACACTTAAGTCCGCTACCAATCTTGCTGACTGGCTTATCTTAACTACGGCATGAGCTCCTCTCATATCGTTAGTACACAAGAGGAAAAGAAGTGATAAATTCATCTATTCATAATTATGGATGAAGTGATAAATTCATCTATTTGCAAAATGGTGGACTCCACCACACGTCAACCCACGTCACTAATTACCTCATACGGTTATGGTAAATTTTAATGGGATCTATTAATAATAGAATTTTCAATAACATAGGTAACCTTCTCCTGAACAATTCACGTCATCCGTTTAGATGATGTTATGTAACAAGTAAACAAACAGTTACAAATTCAAATAAAGAACGCCCGTATTCAAATGTACAATTTTATTTAAATGTGCTTTTTTATTTACTTACATTACAGTTGCGTTGCGCTTTCAAAATAAACTTGAAAAATTGTATAACGTGAAAAATTCACTTAATACCAAAAGGAAACAGAACGATACAAGGATGTCGGAAAACATAAATTTTAATAAACATAATGATACTGCAATTCTTTTTCTCACGCGGATTTTCAAACAGTTTTTGGTTTTAATGTTTGTAATTTTATATTTCCATAGAATGAAAAGTCTTTCAAAATAGAAGTTCATCAAACAAACAAATAAAAAACGATATTTTGCAAAAATAGGATTCTGAGAACGAACTAAATTATTAGATAAATAAACTTTTTCAAACAAAAACTCAATCGTAAATATCGCATAAATAAAAAACTACTGATAAATAATATCGTAAGTGCTTTTTAAGGTTGTTAGCTTCACAAATTGACCTTCTAATTTCACGAACATAATACATGTTATAATATAAAGTGTGTTAAAAATGAGTAGGAAAACAAAAATAATTGAAGACAATCACGCACTTAATTTAACTTAACTTGTTAAAAAACAAGTTTATTTGTTCCTTATTTAGTGATGAATTTAGTAATCATATGATATTCCGCTGAAGTTATGTTAACAAATAAATAACTAGTACGGTCGACTGAAAAATACCGCATGAAAATCAAGGGTCAGGAAAATAACACCTAAATAACACCGATTTTTTACACCCAAACGTTTCATTCAAATTACCGCTATAAATATTTACGTAATCTTATTTAATCTTCTTTTTTTTCTATTATTATTTCTAAGTTTAAAAAGAAAACATTGTTCAAAAATTGAATGTTTACATTTTTTAAGTTGAGTTTTGAATAGAAAAATATTTGTTGCTTACGATTTCAATTAAACAGATTTTAGATTTAAAATACGCTAGAAATATTTTTCTGGTGGTTCCGTTAGGATTAGGGTTTCTGTTTTCTCGACATATTTTTTTTCTCGGGTTTCGAGAATTCTCGAGCCCGATTTCTCGGGTTTCTCGGGTCTTTCGAGAAATTTTTAAAAACCTTAAAATATCAACTTATGCCTGGTTTCTGGGAGACTCTTAAACGTAGTTTATCTGTTCGATAGCGCTATTGGTTCGATAAACTAACTCACTGCGTTTCTGGACACCCCAGTCAGAAGCTAATCCTAGTTCAAACTTCAGATAACTTATTTTTCCGGTTTCTGAGGTACTCCTAACCGTAGTTTATCTATTCTACCGCTATAGGTTCGATAAACTGACACATTGCGTTTCTGGACACCCCAGTCAGAAGATGATCTTAGTTCAAACTTCAGTTAACTTGACTGACCAATTTGCGGCGTTTATCGGTTCCAGAAGTTTATTTGTTGTTTTATATCAAGTTTTTGAAGTTTTATTATTAGTATTTTATTTTGGATACTTAGTTTTGGATTCCCAGTGAAATGGACTCGAGTAGTTCATCTGAGTCTGATTTGGAAGTGCTGGAGACTATTTCAAATATATCAGTACCAATAAAAAGGCATCGAAGAAATCCATCCGAAATGTTCACGTATGAAGAGTTTGACATGAGATACTATCACTTTAAGAAAGGCACTAATGATATACATTTGTGAAATAACCAATCCTGCCCTAGAACCCAACCACAAATAGGTACGTTAGCCTAGAAATATTTTTCTTTCAGATATACATATAAATAAACTTTACTGCCCAATATTATAAATTACAATAAAAATTTAAAATATTTTGGTTTAATAGTTTTATTGTGTTGTTGCTATGATGAAATATAACAAAGAGAAAATGTTGTGATTTAAATTTTATACGTATTTTATGTAGGTATGTAAGTAATGGTTCGTTTTAAAATCATTGCAAATTGCAGGGGAGATTGCATAACTGCCAAAAGTTGTAAAGTTTAAGGCGAAAAAATTTAAAAAGAGACTCCATCTAGTGGTCAATTTACGAACTTACTTATTGTTTGGATAATAGTTATCTAGTCGTCGACTTTGTATTCAGAAACCCAATAATATATGAATGGAATTTATCTTACAGTTAATTTTTATTTGACGTTTTATATCACATTATAATAAGAGTAGGTACTTGGAGTTGTAGGTATATTAGGTGTCTGTGTCGCTAGTAGGGTTTCTGTTTTCTCGACATATTTTTTTTCTCGGGTCTCGAGAATTCTCGAGCCCGATTTCTCGGGTTTCTCGGGTCTTTCGAGAAATTTTTAAAAACCTTAAAAAATCAGCTGTCGCCCGTTTTCTGGGGTACTTTTGAAAGTAGTTTATCTGTTAATAGCGCTATTATTTCGATAAACTGACTCATTGCGTTTCTGGACACCCCAGTCAGAAGATAATACTAGTTCAAACTTCAGATAACTTATTTTTCCGGTTTCTGAGGTAGGTACTCCTAAACGTAGTTTATCTATTCTACCGCTATTGGTTCGATAAACTGACACATTGCGTTTCTGGACACCCCAGTCAGAAGATGATCTTAGTTCAAACTTCAGATAACTTATTTTTCTGGTTTCTGAGGTACTCCTAACCGTAGTTTATCTATTCTACCGCTATTGGTTCAATAAACTGACACATTGCGTGTCTGGACACCCCAGTCAGAAGATGATCTTAGTTCAAACTTCAGTTAACTTGACTGACTAATTTGGGGCGTTAATCAGTTCCAGAACTTTATTTGTCGTTTTATATCATATTAAGAGCATTTGGAGTTTTATTATTAGTATTTTATTTTGGATAGTGAGTTTTGGACTCCCAGCGAAATGAACTCGAGTAGTTCATCGGAGTCTGATTTGGAAGTGCTGGAGGCAATTTCAAATATATCAGGGGCCTAATTCTCCTAAAATAAATCTTGATAAATCACAACCGAACCAAGGCCGAACCGTTCATTCAGACAGTTCTCAATTTCAAAAGCTATCAAATTGTTTCCTCCGGTTTCTGATTTGAGAATTCGGGATAAGCAAATACTTAAGTACATTTGAGTATGGAGTTGTCAAAAAAATGACGGATTTTAAAGCATTTTTTTGACAACTTTGTACTCAAATATTACTTAAGTATTTGCTTATCCCGAATTCTCAAATCAGAAACCGGAGGTTTGACACAAAAAACAAAATCAATCATTTTGAAAGTTTTCGAAAACAAAAACTGACTGACGGTTGTGGTTCGATTGCGTTTGACAGCAATTTATTTGAGGAGAATTGGGCCCCTGTACCAATAAAAAGGCATCGAAGAAATCCATCCGAAATGTTCACGGATGAAGAAGTTAACATGAGATATCATTGTAACAAGGGGACTATGATGTATGTACCTTTGTGGAATAACTAACCCTGCCCTAGAACCCATTCATTTACACCACAAATAGGTACGTTAGCCTAGTTTTTTTTTTCAGATTTAAATATACTTTACTGCCCAATATTATAAATTACAATAAAATTAAAATCCTAGTTATTTTGTTTTAATAGTTTTATTGTGTTGTTGCTTGTTGCTATGATTAAAAATAACAAAGAGAAAATATTGTGATTTAAATTTTATATTATATGTAATGGTTCGTTTTAAAATCATTGCATATACCAGAGAAGATTTTCATTTAAACGGGGCCTAACTGCAAAAAGATAGTTTAAGGCGAGAAAAATATATTTAGCTGGGCTTTAAAAAGAGACCTCATCAAGTGGTCAATTTACAAACTTACTTGTTGTTTGGATAGTTAGTCGTCGATTTTGTAATCAGACACCCAACAATAGATGAACGGAGTTTAGCTTACAGTTAATTTTTATTTGATGTTTTATGTCACATTATAATATAATAAGAGTACTTAGAGTTGTAGGTATATTATGTGTCTGTTCGCTTGCCTCGCTTATTCGAGCCTCGTAAGGAGAACGATAAGAAGCCAAAATGCAAAGATTACGTAACTTTTAAGCCAATTTTACAGTAATAAAAGAAAATCTTTGATTTCTCGAGTTCTCGAATTCTCGAGGTATTTTTTCTCGTCTCGAAGTTGGCATGATTTCTCGACATTTCTCGACTCGAGAATTCTCGAGCAGAAACCCTAGTCGCTAGGCTCGCTTAATCGCGCCTCGTAAAGAGAACGATCAGAAGCTAGATTAATTACGTAACGTTTAAGCCAATTTTACAGCAATAAAAGAAAATCTTTGATTTCTCGAGTTCTCGAGTTCTCGAAGTGTTTTTTCTCGTCTCGAAGTTGGCACGATTTCTCGACATTTCTCGACTCGAGAATTCTCGAGCAGAAACCCTAGTTAGGATTGATAAGGTATCAAAAATTATTCCACTTTCATTTTTCCAGTGCGTGTTAAGATTATGGGTAACAGTAGTCTTTCGTAAATTCATTTATTTTGAAATGCTGCGATCAGCAATTCGTTTACCATACATGCTGATTAAGGAAATATTCTTGAGGCCGTATATTGTAGCGGTCTTTGAACAACCGCATGCTCAGCAGTGGACGTTAGGGCTAGTGTTACGATCATTATTTGTCATTCATAAGAGCGGTTACGCACTGCATCTGATCCGAATCCGTGAAAATACCTTCCGACGTAGTTATAGAACTATTTGTATGGTAGTTTACGCACTAGATCCGACTTCCATCATCCGATTTCTCTCCGTCATCCGTGAGTCTCCAATTCGGAAGAAATATTGACGGACTGAAGTAGCCGTAGTACTGTTTGTAAGAACGCTTTACCTCGGATTCAAATCGGACATATGCCAAAGATGACTCCTGAATTGCTTGGATTTGGATCAGAGATCGGATTAGTGCGTAAGCAGTATCCGAGTTCGGTCCGAGATTTTTAGACTCTAGATCCGTATTTTCACGAATTCGGAAGGGATGCAGTGCGAAAAGCAATATCCGAATTCGGTCCGAGTTTTTTATATCCGTGTTTTCACGGATCCGTATCGGATGCAGTGCGTAATCGCTCTAAAGGTTTCAACTTTTCAAAACTGTTAATGATGTAGGTTTGTAAAGTTTTAAATAGGTTTATGAGGATAATATCATCATATCAATGAATCAATGAAAGTTACCTTAAACATCACGCTTGGTAGACGAACAATATCAGCAGCAGCGTCCTAACAATATCAGCAGCAGCGTCCTTCTGCTTCTTGACATAATCATGTAATCCCTTAATCACATTTTATAATACCCACGGTTGCAGAGAGATATTTTTTACCCAATAAACATACAGTGCAAATCCGAAAGGTTGTTATTATGAGTTTTTAAAAAGATATGCGGCCATAATTGAAACGAGTCTGCCGTCCTATGTCTAAAAGGCCGTTCTTCTTCTTCTCTCGTGTCAGCACGAGCTATACGAAAATAGCTCATGCTGTGGTGAAAAGATTAGCCAGTCAGCAATGTTGGTAGCAGGGCTGACTGCCCAGGGTACGCCGGACGTACTTAAGTATCGTCACTCGTGGAGGCTCTTTTCATGCACCCCAAGGCCGTTAAGTGACTAAACTTAATTTTTAGTTATGAGCAAAAACATCGAAAGTGTTCTTCCCTAGAAATTCTGCAGACATACAGATGTTTTTGATTATACCAAATTATTGGGCTACTTTAAGCTCTTTGTATAACTTTTAATGAGTTACAGGACTAATACAGTTTTTAAAATTAAAGTCTTTGTTTTTATGTCTTGCTTTTTTTGTACTGAAATTTGACCATCTACAATATGGTATGGTATTATATGGTAATGTCACAGTAAAAGTCTCTGGATCTCGTAATTGATAAATGATAGAAAAATACGGACCAGACTGGTCGATAGTGAAAATGTTGCGCTTTTACGTAGTTTATAAAACTCAAATTTGACAAAATGTCACTTTACGGTCTTTTCAAAGTCAAAGTCAAATAGTTTTTATTTCAAGTAGACCAGATCCCTGGTGCTTTCAAAAGGTCAACACTAGGGGCTCGGTTCCAAGTAGTAGGCCCTTTGGAGAAGAACCGGCAAGAAACTCCATAGACACTCTTTTTAAAAAAGTAAATGGTTTGACAATTTTCATTGTAGTAATGTAAGAACAATGCAAATTAATGTACATGTGGTTAACAACGTGAAAAGTAATGAGAAAGTTAGCCTTTTAAAATTTTAGGCATAGGACATACTTATCTAATAGCAAAAATTTCTCACAATTGTGTTTAATATTTGCAAGAGAAATATAATACACTATCGGCCAAGATTATCACACCACATTAGCATCCACAGCCGTAATACACCAGATGTCCACTAATGTATTACGGAAGAATTTAAACGGTCGACTTACAGAATTCAGCGTGAAGCGTTCACGTCGTTACACGGCTCAGTATGTAAGGAATGCCGCTTTTTGTGGCCAGACGTGTAAACGATTTTACAGATACATTCTTGATTTGATATATTTAAAAAATAGGGTCCGGTGAGCGGAAGTTTTGGTCAGGTCATCTTGGTGTGACTAAAAAATTAATGAGATGTACTTTATGTATCGTACCTATTTGAATTTTTGTTATGTAAGGAAAATAAACTTCGTTACGGTGGAGGAGGATGTCAAAAGAGACCCCCTTATTACAAAAGGTGGTCTAAGAAAAACCTAGGTTTTAAAATAGCTCCGTCTCTTTTTGTTATATGACATAAGAAAGTGATGGGTATATTTTAAACCATCTTTTGTAATAAGGGAGTTAGAGTTTAAAGCTAATTACAGTTGTTAACATTAACGTTTCTTCACATCAGGAAATGTAATGTAAAAGGAATACAATTCCCAGTTAATTAATACAATGATCATTCTGCATTTAAATTTTTCTTTAAATATTAAATACTACTTAACCGCTAGCGGCCCGCCCGACGATCCGGATCGTCAGTGCCATTGTTTATCTATTGTGTCTATAATTACAGTACTTGATAAGTTAAAGAAGAAATATTTTTTTCGACACACTACATACCATAATGCCAAAAGATGTAACAGTTACTTCGATAAAAATACTTAACAAGTACCGTTATAACCATGATATACCGAGATGACCGTTCGATTCTTAAAAATCTTCTTCCAATTAATTAAGAACCAGGATGTGACTAGATCCGTATGCAAAATTCCCGGATCCATTTTTTATTTAAGGCTAAGTATTATTCAAGGTAAAAAGTCAACCTAACAGAGAGATAAATACAGAAGAACACACACCTTAAAAATAATGACAAATACACCTAATCGAATCACGAACCCAACCACATCGATTAATCATCGAATTTATTTGCTATTACGCTAATCGATCATCGAAAACAAACAACCGTTCTATGAAGTTCAATCGAATTAATAACACTGGTCAGCGTTTCCCACAATCATACTTAACGATTGGTGAAAAAAGGTCTAATCACTCAAAGAAATAAAAAAGGAATAAATATAAAAAGGACTCCCAGGTGAGATGAAAGGCCCGCGCATGCGCGGTGCGGTGCCGCGCGTCGGGTGCGCTAGCGCATGTTAACATGCCGCGGACGGACGGAAAGACACTTCCTTAGGATTTTTTTTTCGTTTTGTAGGCAATTTATTTTGTTTGAATTAATTATGATGTAATACGATTATTTGTTTGGTTTGCGTGGATTTGTTTGTTTTTTTATAAAGTAAGTGCATAATGGTCATGTCAAAAATAACATTTTTGAATAAAAGGTGGACGTTGGTCATTAAAAAGCTAGGGTATAGTTGTGACCCTACATTTGACAATAACTTCAAAGTAATAAAAGAAAAAAAAACACATTATAGACAAAAATATAAAAGTAATCTTTCTGTTCCGTCAGAAAATCCTCATTTTTTTCAGTGGCACCTTCTCCACAACTCCACAATCTTTTTCCATTTTTTTAAATATATTCCTTCTAAATTAGTGACATGTTGCAAAATAAAATAATTCGCAGAACTTTGCATTATCCAATTCCTAAAATCGTAGAGCAATAACTTTCCCATACATTCAAATTCTTAAAGGATTCCTAATAATTCTCATTTCAAGAAAAAATATGAATAAAACAATACGCCTACTGTTTTTCAAAGCAATATATCAATACATCCTGCGCGTGCGATGATTACATAAAGCTTCTAATACGCTCTGCCACCCTAGTTTAGTATCTCAATCAAAGCAATTGCGGATGGGTATTTTTTGCATACAGCCATCCTTAAGTAAAAGTCATCATCATCATCATTCAGGCGAAAGACGTCCTCTGCTGGACATAGGCCTCCCCCAATTTTTGGGGGGATTTGCCATAATCGCCACGCTTGGCAGGCGGGTTGGCGATCGCAGTATGGTTGTTAAAATACTCAAAGAACGCTGCTGCCCATCCTCTAGTGAATCCCTTAGTCGCCTTCTACGATACCCATGAGAAGAAATGGGGTAGTGCTATTCTTTAAGTCCGGCACCTCACGGACGCTGTAAGTAAAAGTACATCATCGTAATTAAAGATTTAACTGATTTACACACTATCACGCCTGTATTCTCGATAGGTTGGGCAGAGATGTACTGTATACAGTGTCATGTAATTGTGGGCGAGCCTATTGTCATCAACCAGGCTCAAATCCAGACTCCGGGCTACTACTGAGGAATTCCACACGGAAAAAATTAATAACACTGTGCACAACCTGGGGATCGAACCCAGGATCCTCATGCTCAGCAGTCGCGCTTGCAACCATTAGACCAACGAGGCAATCATTGAATTGACTTCTGCTTTGATAAAACCTAGATTCATTAGAGTAGCCATAAGTCGTAAGTCCTTAGTCCAAAGTTTGCTTGATTTATTCTATTGAGAACTGTCCAATCATGCGAATAAACGTTGCTAAGCAACCAAACCCAAGCAAGTTTAACTCAGCAAGTTGACTTTTGCAACTTTGGTTCACCTGGCTAGCTACCACGCTCACAATGAAGTTCAGCGCCAAGCAGTTTACTGTGTTCCGTCGTGTGTATGTGAGAGCCAGAGATGTATATGGGAATCCTTCTATTCTATGAACACACGCGTAGCAAGTCACCTTCACAAATTTTACGAACTAGGCAAGCAATGACGTGCAATAACTTGTCATACCCTTTTCACCGTAAGTTAAATCGTGACGTTTCTCTACAAAACGTTACCATACAAAGAATCAATCAAATATTGATAAAAAACAAAACATGGATAAATATTTTACGGTTTTTGATGATGTCGTTTACGTTTTATCGATAGCAGTCTCTTTACGGCTACAATTTACTAAATGACCGAGCTGTCAGGACTTTTCTTTAGGTGAACAGAAGTGGATTTAGAATCATTGGTCGCTTTAGGCTCGCCCCTAACACTTGAGATAGAATACCATCATCAGTAATGCTTACTCCGGAGTAGGTACACTAACGTATATGAAAGCATCTGCATTCGATGTAACTGTTATGTCTCTTCTTTTCCACGAGCTATAAGAGAATACCTCATGGTATAAAGATTAGACAGTCAGCAAGGTTGGTAGCGGGGCTGACTGCCCAGGGAGCGCCGGACGTACTTAAGTATCATCTGTATCACCGTTTAGTAAACACAGTAAAAATAAATAAAAATCTTCATCAAAATCCGTCGCAGCAATAAATAATTGTATCCCGCGCACGCGCCGATTACACGACACGTATTGTGAACGTTAGTAGACCCTTAAATGTTTGGAGAACTCAGACCTAAACTTGAGCACGCGAGAGGTTGTACTAAAACAAAATAAAACACAGATAAACAAATCCTTTGGCAATAAATCATCCTGCGCGAGCGCCGATTACACAACACACGCACCGTGAAATCATTATGTCAGGTATATGTGTTGGTAACCAGATCTTATTCTCAGTTTAAAGTTGGAATTGTGCCCGGTTATAAACGATAAGGCTTCATAATTAGAAAACGATATTTAAATATCAGCAAACACTGGTGTATGAAGGTACCCCAATACCGAGCTAATCTCAAATAGCTCAATCTCCAAAATAAAAATTGATCGCTTTTGTCTCTAAAATTTCAAAACAAAATATTTCCAAAAGTTCTTGGTTAAAATCCAGGCTAATATAAAAATAGGCTCATTTAGACACCTCTTGAGCATCGGCGCAAAGTTGCTTGTCTATCGGTTTTTTATCTGATACATTTCGGAGAGTGTGCTTCAGATCTGCATGGTCTAATTTTCCCCTACCCTTTTTTCTATCGGACGGCCAGAAGCACGCAAAAGCGCCATCGGTTCATGGTTGATAAGGTCGAAGCGCTTTGATTTCACCTTCATTGTGAAAACCGCCAAACAGTGGAATGCGCTGCCCAGTGGGTGTTCCCCGACAGCTACAATCTGGGTGTCTTCAAGTTACGAGTGAAGCGGTTTGTTCTGGGCAAGCGTGCTCTATCGTAAACCGCATCATCGCTTAACATAAGGCGAGATGGTGGTCAAACGCAGGCCCATTAACAAATAAAAAATAAACTTATTTTCGAAATAAAAATACTGAACACAATTAATATCAATATATAAAATGCACCAGAGAGGTCAACCAAATACGCTGATTTTGGAGATTATCCCAAATACGGTTTCTCAAAAAAAAATACGTAAATTTTATTCTTATGGCATCGGATAGCTGAAAGAAATACGCATCCAATGAAGTAAGCCAAATAGCGGTATTTTATTTAAAACATTCTCGCACAACACAAAAAGTTTTCCTGTCTCAGTTTTACCTCAAATCACTAAGAGGATAAGAAAACGATATTTATAAAACTTCAATTTTCTCGAAACTAGCTTTACCTAGGACACTGCTTTTCCGTTTAGTACGGCAGTATAAGTTATTACCCTAAGGGCCGATTTTTCAATCGTCAGATAACTTTTACCTGAGGAATAAATATCACGCTTTGACAGCTTTTATGTAGAAAATCTGTCAAAACGTCAAAAATATTCATCGAATAAAAGTTATCTGACGGTTGAAAAATCAGCCCTAAGAAAAATAAAGGAACAAACCAATCATTACTGTGTGAAATAATATTTACTTCAAATAAATCTGTCAAAACGATAAATCATTATATCCTGTGCACGCGCCGATTACAGCATATTTAAACTGTGTACACAATAATAGTACATGACTAACACTTTGAAATACAAAAGTTTACAAAAAACATAAAAAAACTCCAAGCCAATCCGTCATAACGATAAATCAAAGTATCCTGCGCCCGCGCATATTACACAACACTTGCCGCGAGATCGCTATGTTAATGCGCCAGTGACAAGAAGTGCGGACACCTGTCCGGAACGTTGCATCCGCGCATTGTCTCACATCCTAGAACTTGGAATGCTTTCTATTTGAATCTTTTCTTAGTAGATAGGAGGAAAAGTTCGGTTCTGGTTAGAACTTGCGTTTTATTGTTTCCTGTAATTGCGTTAGGTGTGAATAAGACCACCCTGACACTTCCTATTAGTATGGTTGCAAAAAGAGTACTAGATATTATGACTTTGAAATATGATTTGTTACAAAATTATACAAACTTAATATGATGTTCATAATCACAAATGTAGCAGAGTGTTTCCTATTATCTTACTGATCCTTTTAATCTTCTTTTATAATGCCCAGGAAAATAAAGTAATAATGAGCCGCCGCTCATTTTCTGTCATTGTTAACCGAGGAAAGCATGTCGTATTTCCATTTCGAAGTCTGCTCCACAAAACTTTTATCTCCGGATCAGCTTCATAGCTACACCACTACAGATAATAAACTAAACATAATATAAAAACTATATGAATATTTGAGAAGTTATAACAGAAATTTTAATTACATGTCAACTGAAACAGTATACCTACTTAGTTTTAAAGTTGTATGACATAATGAAAAATTCTAACCTCTCTTCTCTGTTGCGCAGATTCGAGCCAACAAAATCAACGAAAGGCGCAAGCAAGATGCGTCGTGACCTGATCAACGCAGAGATCTCAAACCTTCGGGACTTACTGCCGCTCCCTCCATCTACCAGACAGAGGCTCTCACAGTTACAACTTATGGCTCTCGTCTGTGTCTACGTCAGGAAGATGAACTACTTCCAACAAGGTAAATTAGACGGAAAACTCACACAATACATAAATCAAATTCGAAGACAAGTCTATGTTTCTATGAAGATGAACTCGTGCCAACAAGGTTGGAAGGTTGGTCTACTTAGCCTATCGCAGTACACTGTTGCTGATGGCCAAGGCCAACAATGCTCCCTAATTAGTAGTAGCCACAGAATCATTCTTCTCGCCGATGCACGGTGCACTTGCTACCCTTGACTGACTTGGGGTGCTTGTACTAGCACATCAAATGGTTATCCTACTTTCTGCCGGTCACACCCTAGTTAACTAGTGGCACAGTGAACCAGAAACTCCTCCCTTAATGTTAACTTTACCTGTATGCGTTTTGGGGTAGCTGTGTAACATTTTCCCCCTTATTACAAAAGATGGTCTAAGAAAAACCTAGGTTTTAAAATAGCCCCGTCTCTTTTTGATAAATGACATAAGAAAGTGATGGGTATATTTTAAATCTGGGTTTACCTTAGTCTTGGTTTAAACCATCTTTTGTAATAAGGCCCTTTCCCCCTTATTACAAAAGATAGACTAAGAAAAACCTAGGTTTTAAAATAGCCCCGTCTCTTTTTGTTATATGACATAAGAAAGTGATGGGTATATTTTAAACCTGGGTTTACCTTAGTCTTGGTTTAAACCATCATTTGTAATAAGGGGGTTTAAGTCCAACTTTAGAAACAACGGGCTAATCAATATTTCAGCAGTCTGGCATGTGATGGGCTGGTAGAAGGTTTAATTACTGATGAGCTCAATCGATTGACTGAATACAATGCATTTATAGCTAGCATAATTAGACCATTACTGTCTCACTGCCGGGCACGTAACTCTTCTCAGAATGAAAAGGGTAGAGGCCTCAGTCCACCACGCTGGCGTTGTGTGGGTTGGTGTAGTCCTCACACACCCTCAAGAACTTTTTGGAGCCGGCAGGTTTCCATCACCGTTAACGTAAGTGACAATCAAATTCTGACCCGCACGTGACTTCGAAAAGCCTGAGGTGCGTGCGGGCCTAGTCAAGCTCAGACCCTAGCGTTCTACCGCTAGGTTATCGCTACTGCATTTTACTTATGTCTTACTGAAAAATAGCAGTTCTAATAAATATATACAAATAACGAAAACTATATCCTAATAAAACTATAAACTAAAATACGGCATCAAAATATTCCTCCTTCCATTCTAATAAATTACATAAAGATATTTTAAGACGAGTGGTAGCAGTACCGACCATTGCTAGTGTTTCTAAGGAGGTTCGATACTCAAGTCCTGCGTGGAATTTCCTGTTACAAACAATATTGTTTGAATTCATTTTACAATCTCGATCAAGTTAGTTAAAATTCAAAACCGCAATTACTAGGCCTTTGTCAAGAGCATTTCATTGACAATCAAGCCAGCTAAGACAATACTTTCAACGTTAGTCATAACAACAGAATGTTCCCAACATGCCCACGCGCAGATTTGTGATCGCGTTATATAAGAGCTGTAGGTCAGGACAGTGAATTAACTAGATCGGTGACGTATAGCCGTTTTGATGCTGTGATTCATGCCAATAATAGTTAGGATTGTGACTTATTTAATGTTTATTGATAAACTAATTATAAGCAATAGGGAAGTGTTATTCTTGTGTGTAGTTATTACATTCATTTTGCTCTATGAATCGTTTAAAAACTATTGAAGCATAATTTTTTTTTCAAAACGTTTCCCTTCAGTATGATTTCTCCTGTATCGTGGGTGCGTTTACAGACATAAATCTTCACATGCACAAATGCCCCGGCCCTCAACAACTATCGGTAAGGCATACAAATACTTGTTCCGTCCGCAAATCGAATCTACGACCCCTAGCGCAGAAGCCAATCGCTCAGCTACTTCACCAAACGATTAGTCAACTGTGTAACTGTTAAGATTTCAAAAAGTTTGTACCTATGTTTAATGAACTCTTAGAGCAAAACTTATGTTTTACGACCAAAGGTGTTTTGTTTAGCTACTGACGCACAATTTAAATAATCGTAGCCCAACCATTTAAATTGTGCATTGAGAAGTAGTGACAATCTAAAAAAAACAAGATTCGAAAAAAACATATAACAAAGCCATAAACAACACCAGTCTTACTAACACTCTCTTCTAGCGAGAAATTTCTTGTAGGGTTGAGTTTTGACATTAATTTGAAGTTAGGACTAATAATAATTATAACTTCATTTAGTACACCTACCTAATTAGTAGGAAACTGATTAAAAACATCAGATTGCTCAAAATCGGTACTTATAGAGATGCTAATTATGAGAATTAGAAATATTTGATATATTAAATAATACCGCTTCTTAAATCGATTTAATACTTAATTTAACCGTTTGGTTAAATATGACGTTTGTAATGGTTGCTTTTATTTATACAATTCAAAAATACTAAGTTTTGATAACTTACCTACCTTTTTTCTTGCACACCACTGTCTAATAAGATACTTAACAAAGTAAAGATAAAGATCATTGATCGTTCGATTCTAAGAATCAATTGGAGTAGAATCACAGATACAAAATTAACAGACAATCGACAGTTATTACAGGATGCATTGTGGCTGGGTGGATTTTTATATTTAAGATCAAATGATATCTTGATAAACTAGAAAAATACTTGATTAATAAGTTTGCTTGCATATTAACAATTTGAAACGTTAAAATACTATTTATTTCTGACTTCTTTAAAAGCATTAAATAACGTTCTGAAAAGTTTAAAAAAAGATCACTTAATACTCCTACATTATTTTACATACATAAACATAAATACACACATGGGCAGAACTTGTAAAACGGCACATGCTACGATCCTTACATACTCCTTTCGCTTCGTCCATGTTCATACATCTTGTCATACTCGCACGCCGGTTGAGACTACTACGCACCTGTCCATTATGATGAACATCACCAATAACATCGATGTATGTCCTTCTAAGACGTCCTCTACTCTACTTTAATTGATTCGTCTGTTCTTTATCTTACTACAATAATATACATTGTTTAGTTGTATTATAGTGGCTCATGAGCCACTATAATACAGCTAAACAATTAAGAAACAATCTTAATTAATGAACTAAGTTTTCAAGATAAGGGATCAGACACTAAACAGCTTTCTCTTCACTCTCCATTGTATTGCTCGTAAAATAGATAAAATATTGTTTCTATGTTCATTACTGCTTTGACAGTCGAGATTACCCAATGGTCTGTTCTTTTAGTCTGTGTTTCACAAAAAGCGATTAATCATCGAAGGATAAATTACGTGGATAGGTAACAACGTCCTTCCAGTTTTGAGATAATTGCGGTCACTCAACTGCCGTGGCAAATATTTGTTAGATATTTTCCATGTTCACATGTTTAAGTTAGCATCTGCATATATTGTCACCCTCCCCGCTAACTGTAGTAACTAGCAATTGATAATTTTTCAGAGTAGTTCTCACAGAGTGACGTATCTGCTTCAAACGAATAGAAATAAATAAATAGATACCTCAGGACTTTAGGGCACCTACTAACCAAGCCAAGAGTAAGCCAAGAGCAATATAATAAAGTTATTAATTCATTAGTAAAGCCACAGCTAATGCAACTACTGAAAAATGATCAATTGCTAGATACGACAGTTAGCGCGGAGGGTGACGAAATGTGTGCAACGTATGACAAATAATTATACACCAAAATGGTAATGTTTATATACTAACTTTTAAAAACAATTTAATATAAAACGATTTACCTGTAATGACATTAAACGCGATAGTGAAAACCCAAACTACACTGGACCGCAAAGAAAAAGGGTCGGTTAGAAAATCTTCAATATCTTCAAAAGTACCTAACCTAGCTTTATGAAATAAAGACTAAATTAAAGAATATTTAATGCCACATAAAATGATATATATAACCTTTTCATTTATTTTTGATTATTGTATAAAAAACTGAAAATGTTAAATAATGGTCGTTTTTGGATTTAGTACCAAAAAAATCAAATCAATTGTTTCGCGTTTGTTTTAGTTTTGCAATAAAAAAAGTTATAAATATGGTGTCTCTACCTTATAAATTTTATTATTCTGAAGTCATCATGTCGTTAACCCCTGAAGAATGTACCAGGATACTGACAATGCTTGAAGATGGGCACATTCAGCGAAATACAGCGAGAACTGTCGGTGTGACTCTTTCTACAGTTCAGCGAGTACTTCAGCGTTTCCATGAAACTGGATCCAATCTTCGTAGACCAGGAACAGACCGAACTAGGTGCACGACGGCGCGGGAGGATCGCTATATGGTGTCAAAATTTTTGAGAAATCGCTTCCTTACGGCTTTTGAAGTAAAGAATCATCATTTACGAGCTGGAGGAAACAATCTGAGTACGGATACAGTAAGGCGGCATCTGGCTGAAGTAAATTTAAAGCCATTAAGACCAGCAAGTGGCCCAAAACTAGAAAGACACCACAGAAACTCAAGGTTGAGTTATGGTAGAGAACACATGAATTGGACTCTGAATGACTAGTCAAGAGTTATGTTTTCAAACTGTTTATACAAGCACGACGGGAGGAAAAGAGTGTAAAGAAGACCGGGAGAACGCTTTAACCAAGCCTGTATAGAAGAAAAAGTACCATACGGCGGAGGCTCTGTTCACGTGTGGGCTGGGATTTCTTCCGAAAGCCGCACTGAGCTAGTGGTGATAGAAAATGGAACTTTAACTGAAGAAAGATATGTCACTGAAACTCTAAATGACTACGTTGGTCCATTTTTAGTGGACATGGGCGAGAATGGCGTTTTTATGCAAGACAATGCCCGCCCGCATACAGCTCAGATAGTGTTTGCCTATTTTCATGAAGTCGGTATCACACATATGGAGTGGTCCGCACGCAGCCCAGACTTAAACCCCATTGAGCATGCATGGGAAGAACTGGGATGATGTGAACGTCAGCGGAATCCGCCGCCTATCACGCTACGTGAAATGAAAGATCTCTAATAGAGGAATGGCAGAATATTCCGCAGCACTGCCTCAAAAACCTAGTAGAAAGTATGCCAAATCACATAACAGCAGTATTGCGAGCTCGCGGAGGCACACAAAGTACTAAAATGCGTGAAAACGGCACATCTGTAACCAATCTACATTTACGAAAATACTGGAAAAACTACGCATTTTTATTTGTTTTACATTTATTGAAAATGAAAGGCCTTAATTCATATTCTTTTTATTTTCATTTATGCACATTAAAATATTCTTTAATTTAGTCTTTATTTCATAAAGCTAGGTCAGGTACTTTTGAAGATATTGAAGATTTTCTTACCGACCCTTTTTCTTTGCGGTCCAGTGTATGCCACTGAAATCAAACAGTCAGACTTAAATAAAAACAATCCGAAACTACTATAATGTTAACAACAAAGATCTGTTAAAAAAATGTTCACCCAGCTACCTCAAAAACACACATAAGTAATTCCATCCCCGCCATCTACCATTTCATCACATACAACGGTTACTTCCCCCGTTTCGTAACAAAATCGTGCGTCAAGTTCCTCTTCATTTTCATGTAAGATTTCCTCCGGTATATTCTCATGCCCCAAATCTTTGGACAAACTCATCACGTCTCATTTATCCTTGATCTCGGAACATCGTCTCCCCAACTTTTTGTTAGCTCACCTTCAGTCACGAAAAGGCATATTAAGACGTTTAAAATGCATTTAGTTCGCTATCTTATCTACCGTTGCTATTACTTCACCCATAATACCGTCTTTCTTTCTGTTTTAGTGTTCAAAAGTCACGACTTCAGCTATCAGTATCAAGAACAACCGACTCCCACACCTAATATCGGATTTTCTAAGGTTTGTGTTTTTACTAGTTTCAACTTTACGACTGTTTAACGTGACATAAACTAAGTTTACAATGTATTTTCAGGCTATGAACGGTTTTATGATGATGATGACACAGAATGGAAAATTGTTGTACATATCGGAAAATGCGGCTGAGTACTTAGGACATTCAATGGTTTGTTCAGATCTTTTCTACATTTTCATAGCTCCATTACAATTTTGGACACACATAATGAACTGTATTGTTTTTTAGGAGGATCTTTTAATACATGGAGACAGTGTATACGATATAATAGATAGACAAGACCACCAGACGGTGCAAATGGAACTGAACAGAGGCGGCAACGGAGAGACTGAAAACGTACCAAAGAATAGACATTTCTTCTGTAGAATGAATGTGTCTAGAAATGCGAGAAGACAAATGAGGTTTGGTGACCAAAAAGTAAGTATATCAGTGTCAACGGAACAATTACCATGTGACCTTCGGCATCCGGAGAACAGTGCAAGATATTTTGCTACTGATATTTTGTTGAAGGTCTATGTTTCTTCACTTGTGAAGCAAGGAATTTGAGGCCCTCTTCTTTTGAAGTTTTACGAACTTATTTTGATTTTGCTATCCCATTATTTCAACAGGTCTTAAGTATACTACTGCATCAATGTTGCAAACTTTAGACAGTTTAATCTCCTCTCCTGTAAAATTGTATGTTTGTTCTTTCATTGGTGTACGTAGGGTCTCGTCGATTTGACTATATACTCCGCAATAGTTAGACTATTTTCCGGCTATCTTAGAATAATATTTACGACATCCAGCAGCAAATACTAGATTCAAAGTTTTAAAGCACTTCACGGCTCTTTTAGGTTTTCATACTGATTTTAATTTAAAGAAAACCCTTCATGAATGTATTGTCAACTCGCAATGAAAAATCAACAGTCCAGTTGACTTAGCGGTAATTATGCGCTAGTTTGCGATGAGTTAGCAATTTCTTGCTATTTTAGCATAATTAATATTTTTAAACCCAAATGTCATTGCTCTGGCATTTTGGCACAAACGTAGTTGTCAGATTTTAACCCGTAGACGGGCTACTACGATTACCGGCTTTTCTATTAGATTAATAAATGATCTTGGGACATAAACCCTGTTTCCACTTACCACGTGAAATCCATAGAAGGGACCAAAAAGCGGGTTCACATATATATCTGTATCCGTATCACCGACATGTAATCATGATCGGTAGTCTAGTGTATCATGGTACGGCGATACAATACGCCACAATGATACATATCGCACTGATAATACAATACTGTTGTAACTCAAAATGTGACTTTTTTCAGAATCGACGGAAAATTGGTTATTCATTTCCTATTACAGATTATAAAAAAATTAATCCTTTACGTATAAAGTAAAGTTAAAGTGTTTTATTTTTTTTTAATCTATATTATGAAGTGAATAATCAATTTTCCGTCGATTCTGAAAAAAGTCACATTTTGAGTTACAACAGTATTGTACAGTGCGATATGTGGACCTGCCTTAAGATACTAATCCTAGCCAATGATTTTGATACTAACCAAGGATTTGGTGTTAAGAAAAAAACTATAGCAAACTGTTTCCACAAGTCTTTAACAGTAACACATGTCCAGGTAGTCCTGGTCCGGGGCCACTACGTATCCTACCTGCCTCTGTGCAGCCGCAACGAGCCAGTGTTCCTGGCGGTTTGCACGCCGCTCGCCATGCCAGAGACGCGCGAGTGTGTGGTGCACGGCGCCACCAACGTGTTCACCACTGTGCATGCCATGGACATGAAGATACTGCACATTGACGCCAAGTAAGTACACTGATACATGTGCCATGAGTGACGTCAAACGCGTGGGTATATTGTGCACGGTGCCACCAACGTGTTCACTACTGTGCACGCCATGGATATGAAGATACTGCACATTGACGCCAAGTAAGTACACTGATACATGAGCCATGAGTGACGTCAAACGCGTGGGTGTATGGTGTACAGTGCCACCAACGTGTTCACAACCGTGCACACTGTGGTCATAAAGATACTACACATTGACACCGAGTTATAAACCAAATAATGAGCATGAGCAATTCTCATGTAGCTCGTGCTGACACGAGAGAAGAAGAAGATAACAATTAATCTGAGCACAATCACATTTTTTGTTGTATTTATTCCCATGCGCGCCAAATTAAATCCGAAAAGCAGTTACAAGCAACACAGCCCTAATCAGATTCGAATGTACAACCAGCCTTTAGCTGACTCTGAACACAGTTTTTGGAAAATGTTAAAGTTGAACGCTTTGGCCTTAGAATTTCCGTAAACATCACCCATCCATCCATTACATCACATCATGTATCAATGAAAACATTTTTTTTTGTCCTTAATGAGATCATAGGTACAGCTATTATAAGTCCGTCAACCGTAGATCCAAAATCATTCAGCTATGACGCTGTTATAGACCCCCTAGAGTTAAGCAGATCTCTGCTGGACATCCACCCAACATCCAATCCTATCAGCCATATTGCTGAAACAAGTAGAGCAAAAAATATTCAACGAAATTAAACCAAAATAGCTTGAGGAAAAAAAAACTCTCGCGACAGTAGGTACTTCGTAGAAGATAGACCAATTTTACAGCTAACGGTATATTGTAATCTAGTTTGTGACTAAGATTAATTGATACCTCGTATGGCTGAGCAAAATAATATTAAAAGCACATTTTGATGCTAAATTAATTAACTGTAATCGATTTTCAACATTAACAGCACTAGTTTAATTAGCTTTTTTAATTAAGATATTTTCTGTTACAAAAGTTATTTGATTAATCAATTCGAAAATTGATGGGTAAATGATAAATAGCTAACTAAAGTAACTTTTGATCTTTACATATATATTATACTCACGCTTTTAAACCCCGAAGGAGTAAGCAGAAGTATTCTCCTGTTACAGGGGTGTGTGTACCCATTTTTCACCTATCATCGCCTTAGAATGAAAAGCTCGGGTGTGCACTTTTGGTCATTTTTATTTTATCACAACGCATAGGTACTACACAGGGTGTAAACGAATTCGTGTAATTCCTTCAAACCGCGTGATCTACTGGTGACACAGATTGATCCTGCACAGGTTTTTTCAGAATAAACAAAAAAAAATTTTAAAAAAATGATTCATTGTATTCTGTATTTGAGTAATTTTAGCGTCCCAATTTAATTGACTGCGTGGAGCGATATCGTGCTAGTCGTGCCCGTCAGCTGTGTTGCCGTGCCTTCATTCATATATCCATGGCATCGAAAATTTCTGTCACGTAAAAATACTTATTGGTTGAGAAAAAAAAAAAAAACTATTTAAATCCCATGCGGGGTTAATCTATAGGTACTATTAATAGATCATGTGGTTTGAAGGAATTACACGAATTCGTTTATAAGAGCCGCTCTATGCGAAACTATTCAGTAGGCACTGAAATAAGCCATTATTGGGTATACGACATTTGTTATAAATATAATTAACTAGCTTTTACCCGCGATTTTGTCCGCGTGAAAGTCCAAAAGAACCGTGTAATAACCAAAATGCATTCCCGATCTTTTCACTCTAAGGCGACGCTATGGTATTAAGTCCCATGTAAATAAGTGGCGAGCCTATAGCCATTTTCCGGGCACAATTTTGGTACCAGAATCGCTGCCTCTTACTCGCTTCTACGGTGACGGAGAGGAATTATCATATTCTTAATCCGTCCCCAACGGACTTTGACTTTTCCTCTCTGTATTTTATTATTTTTTGATTCAATGTTTTTTCTGTTTGTTTCAGCGGTGAATGGTATTTAGGATGGAAAAAATCTGAATTAGCGGATGTATCGTGGTATCAACTTATACACTGGGATAGTTTACGAGAAGCACAAAGTAAACATAGATTAGGTAAGTGATTTAATTTCCAATTATAATGGGGTATAGGGGAATCCCTTTATATCTCTGTAACTTGGGTTCGTGGTCTACATCTTAGACCCTGTCTACGCTTATCATCAGGTAAGGCTAGGGTAAAATACGATGAAGTCAATAATAAAATAAAAATTGCTTACTTTATTCTTAATACCAAAACTTTACAAATATTTCAGAGCATAAATGTTTGATATATTAAAATTACAAATCCTTTCCTTTTAACCGCCTCAGTCGGATAAATCTGATAAAAAAAATCGTCTCTGTTTCGATCATATCGGATATACCTGTGACCGTTACCGTTCATATAGTAGGTTAATAAAATTGTCGGATATATCCAACTGGGGCGGTAAGGGTTAATAGAAGTTTTGTGAAAATAAGTTTTTTTTTCTTTAATCTTTTCTCCACACTAAGATTTCTCTTGTATCGTGGGTGCGTTTACAGTCACAAATCTCACATACACCAACGCCCAGACCCGAAACAACCATCTGTAGTGATTGAAAATAAGACGGCAAATAAAGAGATCCATAAAATCTAAACCAAAAGTCTGTTATTTTAAGTATACAGAAAATCAGTACACATCAAAATTACAACAGACAGCCCCCAAATTCGCCCACCCTTCATAAATTTTAAGGTCTGTTTCACAATAAACATTGAATAACGTAGTATAAATAACGCAATGAAACTCTATAATAAGTCTCCTGAAATCGTAGCTAAGTATTACCATTATTGACAGATCCTTTTACGTGAATCCAACTACGAGCAAAAACTAATCGATAAAATTATTAGATTAGAGTGCAACAAGTAGTGACAGGCCAATTATTAGAAATAACGTTACATATTTATGTTATAGCTTTTTGTACACATTGCTGTCCAATTTACAAAAGTATTTTAGAATGTATTAGATGTTTACATTTTGAATTAATCAATTTTGCGCGTCTTTCGTGCATTTGTATGAGTTCAATAAATAGATTGACATCATATGCCTCTTTCTTAGTTATAGCCTCACTACTCAGAATATTTTAAATATTATTTTCATCGTTATCATTATTTGCTCCGTTTGTTCCGTGTGCCTCAAAAAGTACGTTAAACCATTGTTCCCGGGTGTCATACCAATATTTATGGTAGTCGTTAAGGGTAGTCAGAAGCCCGAAAGTCTGACAAGTTGTCTTACTTTAGGATACCGGCATTGCCCAGTAACTGGATTGCGGAGGGCTAATGGTAGTCGCTCCGTGTAAAATACTGGTATTCAGCCACATCTGGTTAGACAGAAAGCTGACCCCAACATAGTTGGGTAAAGGCTAGGCAGAACATACACATACTCATGCCTCTAATCCGCGAAGGGGGCAGCAGAGGTATTACCCTATACCGCAGTCTGAACACCCATATTTCATTCACCTCTTGTATTAAGTCCCATGTAATAAGGTGGCGAGCCAATTGACATTTTTTGGGCATAATGATAGTATCTATGTTATTATGATATACTATGATATTATGGCATCTATAATCTCTTCTCTAAATAGTATAAATTGACGTCGCTTTTCACGTCGATCTGTTTGTCTGCTCACTTCTAAACTACTCAATGGATTTTGATGCAGCTTTCATCTTTATTTAGGTTATTTTTTCCAAAACATTTTAAGCTATAAAACGAACCCGAGCGACGCCGGGGCGGGTCGCTAGTGTACTTATAAATATACATTTTATAGAATAAAGAGTGACAGTAGATGTTACTTTGTCATTACGATACGTAGTTGGTCTAGTTAAAACGGTTGCTTAATGAAGTCTGTCTCAATATTTTCATCAAATGCAATAGCAATTTAAATCCAGTCTCTAATTTATTAATCATTGTTAACAATATCGGAATAAATCTGCTAAAGACAATAACAACTGCTGACACTTTATGATTTGCAAAGGAAATCAACAATCAATTATTTATTATTATAATTCATACTTTGAATTATTGGTCTCAGACTACAATACACCTATTATATTGACAAAAGTACCTATTAATAATTTAACACCTAATCTAAATGAATCATCGTTTGTTGCAGTAACGCAATCGGAACAGGATAAATGTTGCATATTGTTAGTGAAGTTGCAGCAACGAAGCGGTCAGTTTCTCTGGGTACATATGGTGTTACAAGTGAAGGATGCAACGGATACACCTCGTCAGTTCATTGTCGCTACCAATCAAATTTTAAGGTAAATAAACATTTTTAATTTTATTTATTCCAGTCACAAAACCTTTAAAAAGGTCATCCGTCTATTTGAAACACTTGACAGATAGCAATTACCTATTTCAAATACTTTTGAAGTTGCATCTGATCAATCATAATTATTATATTTGAAAACTTGCTTAATCGCCTAATATTTTATTACATTAACAAACTGACAACTGACTGAGGCAATATATATTTAGTTTTTTTCTGTTTTCTTAACTTTACACTCTTGATTGATTGAAATTTTATTAGTAAAAATGAATAAAGCTCTTTACGAAATAATCATAATTAACGATTAATTCTTTGTACAGGCTTATAAATTATATGTGATTAAAAATATAATTAAGATTCATAAAAAACAAACTTTTAATTTATCAGAGGCCTGGTAACTCCAAAAATATTTAAACCAAAAAACCACAAACTCCAAAACCTCGTGTAGACAGTTCACCAAAACCCAACTCATTCCTTCCCACAGTGAAGAAGAAGCAACAATAATGCTAGCCAACTCCTGGCTATACCAATACTACGGTTACCAGAACCAGCCGTGCGGCATGCTGGACCCTCGCTGCCAAAAGTTCTTCCGACGGGACCAATGTTACCAGGAGTACCAAGAATACCCGTACGTTGAGAACCAAGAGATTGAATACGCTGGGTACCATGTGTCGTCGTATGTACAGCCGAAGGTTGTCGAGGATTACAGCGGCTGTGAGCGAGTGTACTCCGATCGGGGGCCAGTTGATTATTCTACTCATTCCCCTCAGTCTACTGTTAGTGAAGAGAGGTAAGGATCTTGTATTTAGGACCGGCTCAAAAAACTGTACCATAACACACAGGAAAAATATTTTTGTGTTACATTTTCCTGTGAGTTACGGTACAATATTTTTGGGGCTTACCCTTTTTTTTGGATTTGCATTATTCTATCTTATGTCAGCCGCAAACAATTGCAGGTTTATTATTTAAGATTTAGAGGCAAGTGTAAATATTTAGATCTGCGAAACTAATTAGAAATTGGATGACAAATTAATAATTCCTTCTATCGTAATTTACGGCAGTGTAGATTGCTCCTAAAGTATTCTCCTAAATAGATTCTCCTAAGATAGATATTCTACTAAAAATATAGATATTCTCCTAAACTTTTGTTCAACCAATAACAGAACATAAAAATTAAACATCAAATTACCATTTTCCGATTCATAAACACCGCCGTAACGCGAATTATCAACCTGTAATTCTACATCGCTGTACTTCATAAAACAAAGCTTGTCGGTTCTTGGCGGAAAAATTCTCCACCAAAATACTCGAACTACGCGTCAACTTCACCGCCAAACTAATATGCTAAATTTTTCACTCACTTCACACAATAAATAAACCAAATAGTCGACAAGATCTAAAAAAACAAACAAGTGAAGGTCAGTTCATACAATTTGTACCCGTCATGTCGCACCAGGGAATATAAATAAGAAAATCATCACCCCGTCCATCCGTCCGTCCGTCCGTCCGTCTGCGTAATTTGACACCTTTCATTACCATATTTATTGTAAACTTGGTCTTACCAACTATGTTCTGCTATTGCTGTTCTCACCTATCTACTTTATCATTATAAAATTAAAGTCTATTTTTCAATGTTTTTTGGTTTATTGGCTATAGATATAAAGTGGTTAATGTAAACCAAATATGAAAAGCCTGGGTTGAAAAGGGTTTAAGTCTGTGATAGTTTATTATTTTGATGTAGTTCAGTGTATTGGTTATGACATCCACAGCGTGTTTATAATAGAAATTATTACTGAGTTGTAATAGGATATATTTTACACATACTCATAATACGTCAGAAACATTCATTTTGCTGTTGGAATTAATTAAAGATACACATTTTTAGACAACAAGAATAATTGATGAAAATATTTTCTAAAAAAGTACGCGTTTCTCAGTCAAAGTTTGTTTACGTTTAATAAAGAGTTTACGTTTTTATACAAAATAAAGAATGGCCGGGCTATAAGTACAAATTGTTCCTTTTTAACCCATTCTTTAATCCTAAAACTTGGAAGAGTAATTATCAAATAATTTGGCATTTTTTCATATACATTATAAATAAAGAATATTCTTTTTTTAGGAGAACAACATAGTAGAAAAAAATGAGAAATAATAAATCAAGCCACAAATTTATTTATTGGCCACGTGACCAAACTTCTCATTTTATAACTAAGCAACGGGAAAATGAGATAACCTCCAATAAACTAATTCGTCTTGTTTACAACGCCAACTAAATTTTTGGGCACCCCGACACGGATAGGTTAGGTTCGAAGGGGATGACGGGGGGTAGAGTGAGCGAGCAAAGCGAGCGAACGAAGCCCCCGTCATTCCCTTCGTGTTAGGTTACTTTAAACCCTGCAGACATAAATAGGAGCCGCGCGCAGCGGGGCTCCGTCGACTCTGCTTTTTGTTTTCATTTGTTTTTATTGTGAAAATGAAAGTGGGTGACGAACAGTGGCTTATATAGGAGATAACTAGTGGCTAAGATAGTACATTCAGACGCTCGTTAATTGTGGCTGACTTAGTAATTTAGAAGGAAATGTAGATTTTTAGAGGCGAATGTTGCTATTAAAAAGAAGTCTGTTTAATTAGCACCCGAAAAAAATTGCGAGATTTAAAAATCTCTAATGTCTAAATAGTATACAAGGTTAGTCGGAAAGGGGGTACTAATCCGAAGCCCACTTATAGTATCGCTGATGACTGTTTGAAAGCAAGTGTTAAAATTTAAAAATTCGATATATATTTTTTCCAAATAAAATGATTATTATTTTAGTTTTTTCAAAAATTCTTCATCCCTGCTTTAGTTACAAATTCAGAAAATGGTGCTTTTAATTCATGACCCCAAATATGACTTAAAATGTAAACACAGCTGATCGTAACTGGGGATAGATAGATTTTAGATTTTTTTTTTTGAGATTTTTGTACAACTGTTTCTCATAATATATTGACTTTTGGGAAAAGTTGTAGAACAAAAGTTATTCATTATTATGTGTACTTTAACACCCTTTCGGATTAGTACCCCCTTTCCGACTAACCTTGTATAATACCGTGGGCCCGAGGTAACCGAAATATTTTAACTACGCCTTTCTGATGATATTATGAGTCAAATGTCAATCAACAAAAGTCCAATTCAGTCAATTTTTTTTATACTTTATAAATCAATTATCTTATGTACTTTCTTGCAAACAATACCTTAGGTTGAACTGGCAACATTTATAAATTATCGTGTGAATGGTTATTAAACTTCTCACTTCACAACCCTCCCCGACAAATAAGACATACGGCGAGAGGGGTATGGTATGACAAAAGTCGCAACGCCGTGTTCATAGGACTTGTTAGCATAGATATTTTTCGATTTGTGAAATAAAGAATATTTCGAAAATTAAGCTTAATTCAACAAACTATATCCTAGCTTTTCTTCTCCAATTAGGCATCGGAATCGAAGATTAAAATCTCGCGAGTACCTCGGGCCCACGGTGTATATTGAAGTCACTTTTCTTGTCTGTCTATTTATCCGCTTACTTCCACTAAACTATTACTCAATGGATTTTGATGCGGTTTTCATCTTAATTTAGGTAATTTCTTCTGAAAGATTTTAAGCTATAGAACGTAGGTACCAGAGCGGCACCGGAGTGGGTCGCTAGTTAAAAATATAATACAGAGGCGTTCGCGAAATCTTCCAAAAAGTTGGTGGTAAAAATATTCCCTTTGCCCTACAAAAGGTTAAAGTTTGCTAAGCAAATGCACGTGCTAATGCATGCTACAAAATGCACATTAGTCAATTTTAACGCGCACTTATCATAATCCAAAGATTATAAGCTATCGTGTCCAAAGATATCGTGCGCTCAAAACCGGACACGTCGAAGAATTGTGGTTCACCACAATAGGATCAAGAGGTCGGATTAGACGTTACGTGCTCATGTTAGGAATGGTTTCGACCGTAACACTTGGTTATTTTCGGCTAAGCCTTTTATTTTCACATACAGGAACCTTAGTGGTCAATCAGACTGCACTAGCGGGTCTGGGGGCGGGCGCGGGCGTTCGGGTCTTGGCGTCTGCGTGTTCACAGTAGTGCCGAACGAGCTATCGTAGCGTGCGTGAGTGTTTTGTCGTTAACAGACGCTACATTACTGTTAATGATACGAGTGGACGGAGCCATTAGAAACACCCGCGCCACCGCGCCCGCGCCCGCCTCATGCAGGCGCACTGTGAATGCAACTGGCGTCTACATACATTTGATTTACACGCGCCCGCGCCAGCACCCGCGCCCGCCTCCACTCTGAAATACGGCTTACACTATCCTTACTTCTTTTAAAAGGAGTTCTAACAATGAGATGCACTTATTACACTTCATGCTTGCACTTCATGTCCTTCCAAAGGTTGTCTGGAAGAAATCGCTTAGTGCGATAAGACCTCCCATTGTACATCTCTATTTTATAATATTTTTTCTTGTATAGTTTGTATACATTATAGAGTATTGTATTGTATTGTATTATTAAATTATTAGTGAAAGATAAGCATCTATAACTTTTGTTCTTAACTTGAGGGTAATTACCCCCATGAGGGTAATACGATAATATAGTAGGGGTCAGACCTATTTACTTTAATTTTATAGCTATATATTAATTCAAAAGTAAAAACGATCCGCAAGGACCATACACAAGCAGACCAATAGAAAAAAAAACATCTGAAAAATATTTTATGAAGTGGGTATTTATGTGTTTTTAGTGATGCATAAAATTATAAAAACCACTGCTCCATAGAATTTTTTGGGGAAGTGATGCGAAAAACGTGCAAATTTGAATACTAAAGCTAACTTACCCCTTTAACTAAGTTCAATAATTATGCTTTTACTAGGAGTAGTTCAAAGCAGTGCATTCAAGAATGAACTTATGACCTTTTGATTGCCAGTCAATCGTTAGCCTTATTAACAGTCTCGCTCTAAATATTTATTATCCTCCCATAAGACTCCAAGTGCGATCATTTAATCACTGCATTTTTTTAAAATATACCTTTGGGTATTGTCCAAATACCAACCAACCACTACTGTCTTATATGATCGCATAAAAAAAACTTTTCTAAAATAAAACTTAAAAATCATAGAGGAGACTCGACCAAATCTAACCACCCTATCTTTTCCAGATCGCCCCACCACTACGACCCGCCACCAGATATAATAGTGAACAGCAATATGTACATGTACCCTCATCATGGCAAGAGGGAGTACTACGAACAATACCCCAGGGTCAACTACCATGTGCAGGAGCCCTGCTCTAGTACGGCGATTGAAGGTATTTTTTCTTATTTAATTTTTTATTTATTTATTATTGTATTTTTTTACTTTATTCATTTATTATTTTATTTTTAATTTATTTAATAATTTATGTACACAGAATATAAGTATACAGTATATTAGTTAATCAGGACCATAGCGTAAAAAGGCACTGCTTATTTATTTAAGAAATCTCTTCCAGCAGACCTGTAACATTAAGTAAATAGGTAAATTATAATATTTATTTTATTAAGAACAATATTATAATAGTTCATTTTAATGTCCACTAAATGCTGATTTGGCAACCCATTCGGTGTGGGCATGCCGACAGCACATTATTGTGTCTTATTTTTCCCTTTTTTTATTATTTATTATTATTTAGTCCTACTATGGCTTATGCTGATTTTTTTTCTTTCTTTTTTGTTTTTAAATAGACACACTTGGGTTTTTTTTTCTAATAAAAAAGGAAAATTTCGTATTCCGAAGATCAATCATTCATCATCAATCATTTAACTCTTTAGAAAACGAAGATTTCCTTTTCACACTGACATTGTTTTGCAATAAAGTAAAAAAAGTACCTATTGCACAATACATTGAATTGAATTAGCGAAAAAAAAAACAACATTTCGATGCTTCAACAGTTTTTTTTTTTTACATAGAACCTTTTCGTCTTTCACAGGTATGGAATACCCAAGTCCAAAGCGAATGCGGTTAGCCCCACCTCCCCTAACCTTAGAAGAAACGGACGGCATGGACCGGTGGAACCCCAGCCCACCCTGGTCGGATACCACCCTCAAAATACCTGACTACACCCAGCGGTTCACGTATAATCACATGGTGCCGATGCCCCCTGAAAGAGCTATGGTTACCTAAGATTAAGTATTTTTTGTATAAGTATAGTAGGTACAAAATTTTTATGACCTGAAAAGTTGATTTTCAGTATTAAATATTAAGGATTGAAATTGGAAAGTTCTGATAGTCTGATTTTTGTGAGTCGTTTTAAAACTGAATCAGGTATTGATTAAGACTCTCTCTCAAATAGAGGTTTAAAAGTATTGTCAGCGATCTGGAAAAAATAACAAAAAAAAAAAAATATTTTTTTAAATTTCATTGATAAATTTTAAAAAGGATTCTTAGGTAATTTGTGTACAACGAAATAAATTAATCCGTCCTACAGACAAAATTGTTTTAAATAATTAAAATTTTGCATTAAATGTTAAGAACTTGAAATGCTGGAATGTGAAGCAATGATAAGTTTTAAAAGCAATATTTTTATCGTGTTGCATACTGCAACCGAATGTTAGCTGTAGTTACTTTTTTCTTCCTATTTCGATGCATTTAAAAATTGTTAGATAATTTTTTCGGATTGATCTTTTTTTAGCTCAAATGTAACGCCCCTTCTCTAGTTGGTGGCCAATATGGCCAACATTTGGTAGAAAACTTGTGTAAGAAAAGTTTCAAGTAACTGGAATGATGGACGTAATTTGTTGGCGTTGGCCGACCAACTTGAGGAGACAGGGCAAGAATGTAACAGTATTTTAACTTTAAGTATTTTTAAGGTAATGTATAGTGTTAACGTAAGCATTGGAATATGGTTCCGTCCAAATATTTTTGCATTCCAAAGGAATAGTTAAGTTTATTTTTCGATGTAAATATTTCTTTATAAAAGTAGTGGCATTTATGTAAATACTAAGTTTATTTTATTTCAATTGTCTTTAGCGAAAAATAAGAGAAAAAAAGTTAAATAAAGAAATTGATAAGTTACACGTGCAGTTTTATTTTTACTCCAACCTAGAGTATTTAATTTTACGACCGTACAATCAAAGACTGTATTAGGGTTTTATGAAACTGAAAACACTAACTGAAAAATCTATGATCGGAAAATTCGTTATAGCACAGAATTGAACTTGTACGAAACATACCCGATTATTAATATAAATATGAAAAGTTGTAAAGACGTTTGTATTTTTGGATGTTTGTTACTCAATCACGCTTGAACGGCTGAACTGATTTGGATTAAATTTGGCACACAGATAGATCATTTCCTGGTTTAGTATATAGAATAATATTTATTAAGGTATATGAAATACTTTTCCTAGGATGCGAGCGAAACCGCAGACAACGGCTAGTTAGGGCCAACGTTATTAAGACGCATGTGGAAGAGTTCATCAGTCAACAGTGCATGCCTCATCGGCATCTTTTTTCTTTCCTTCTTCCTAAGAATGACAGGTGTGACTATTACCTATACCTAATCATACAACGAATTACACCATTTGTCATTTATTTTCTTGCAAGGGCATCTTTTATAGAAGTGATTTACATATCCAAACAGCCACTACGACTAGCTAGTACCGAGTTAATTCATCTAACCATTCGTAATTCGTATCCAATGACGTGTTCCTACAACCAGAATGCCAGAATGTCACCCTTCTCAGAACAATGTAAAACAACCAACACGCGGTTAAAATTTAAACTCAAAGGCAAATTATGTGGACAGTGTGCAAGTGTTCCTAATGCCACCCATTAGCCGTTTTAGTACTTGCATAAGTTACACGAATTATATTTAAATGTCTAATGCGTGCGAATTACATTAGAGATACAAGCGTTGAAGTTCTTAATAGATGTAATGCGCTTAACAAACAACCAGTGTATGACGACCCTTGAAAGGAGTACCGTTTACCCCGATGATTCCTTGGTCAGGTGGAGAGAAGGGGGCAGGGAAGGTCTGGATAAAACGGCGGCGCTATAGCTGTCAATCAGGCAAAAGCTAAGCCTGATGATGTGTGGTTTAAGTGAAAGACGCATGGCGGTTTTTGGTACTTACCTTTGATTGTTTCTAGCAATCTTTTTAGTTTACATATTTGTGAGCGGCTAATGCTTTCTTTGATGGAGGTTGACTGGGAGCTACATTAATTCCTCTGTTGTTAGAGGCCATGCCGGCGGAATCGTATAGCGGTTTCCTGATGTCGACATATTAGGAGGTGCCTATGAGGCTTCTAACGAGAAAGGAGAAGTTAAGCATCGAAAAAAAAGGAAAGAAAGATATCATTATTATCATCATCAACGGACTATAGCATTCCATTGATCGATCCAGACATCTCTGAAAATTGTGGTAGGTACGAGTATTGTCCGTAAATTGGTACCTACTAAGCTGAGCAGGTGTCGACCACAGGGCCAGTCCTGTTGTACTGGTAAGATAAAAGATACTTTATTTGTCCAAACATGAGTACATACATACAAAACAATTGTCAGCATGCAAGATGTTAAAAGTTACAATACAGATCATCATGTTTGCCTTAATCAATGGCATACAATTAGTAAAAAAATTATAAATTCAAAAAAATCTTATAATTAAATTCAATTATCTCGAATGTCATTTTAAATCAAACTGGTGACATGGCTTTCTTTTCCCAGCCTATTTTCATCTGTCGTCAGGTTCTCATTGATGGTCAGTGGTACACCGCATTTATAAGTAAGAGAGGGTTAACTGACTCTTAAATACTGGCATGTATTTAACGCGGTGACAAACTAATCTGATTTAGGGTTTTAAAAATAATTAAAATGGGTAGCAAAAATAATAGGTTGGCAGCTACAGTGAAGTAGCATTTTAAGTATAAAGTAGCAGCTTTATTTTTAGTTGTAAGCTTTGTTTAAATTTAAATTGGCAGTGATCTTTTGGTTTTTCTTTTTAAACTAGGTGGAGCTTAAGTCGACGGAGCCCCGCTGTGCGGGGCTCCTATTTCTGTCTGCAGGGTTTAAAGTAACCTAACACGAAGGGGATGACGGGGGCTTCGTTCGCTCGCTTCGCTCGCTCACTCTAGCCCCCGTCATCCCCTTCGAACCTAACCTATCCATGTCGGGATTCCCCTTAACCACCCTGCTAACATCATTAGTCGCCAAGTCATTATTTATAGCTCCTCGCCTCATTTTATTAGTTGCAAACACTTAGTCACCTTTTAAGTTATTAGTCACCTGGAAAATAATAAGCCTTAAATACTTGGAAAAAGCTAGAATGCAGATAAATTTCTTTGATCAGAAAAATTGCATATGCGACGACTTTTCACATATCACATCATGGAGTTTTTAAAAATCTATATTAAATTCGCTCTTCGCTTATAGCTTAAACCCATAAGCTCGAGTAAAACTTTGATCCATTGTTATTTCAAGCCTGTCTGACTGCGGCCAGATGAATTATTGATGCCTAGGATATATACGTGATCCTATATCCCAAGTTAACCTGCACTATAACGAGGCACAAAACGGGGAGACACTTTCTAGGAAAAACGGAGAAAAAATATTTACACCCAATGTAGCGCCTTCGATTTATAAATTGTTGATTTGAATTTTTTGATTGTAAATGTTTGTGATATATTAGTTTAAAGTTGCTTAATTTGTGTACCGTGGTATGTTATGATAGCATGAATATCAAGATGTGGGTAATATGTTCATTTATAGAATTAATAATAGTTTAATGCGTCTCACTCTCTCGTGAATGGTGTTATAAGCACGATAGTAAATGACAGTAAGAAAATAATAAAAAGTATTGGACTTAAGTCATCATTAGTATTTTACTTTGAGGCAATTAATAACTGAAAACCAGCTTTGTTTATATCAAAAACTTTTATTTGTTACCGTGGTTTCGATGGTAGTGCAGCGGAAATTTGGAAATCATATCATATGTAAGAATCTGTAGAAAATGTCACGAATACGATCGATTTACTTTGTATCTATCGTATTTTTTGTATTTAATACCAAACTACATTGTCTTTTTTTATTTAATTATTAGTCTTGATCGCGTTTCACCCTAGTCGCAATTGGTGGTAAGCGTAGACAGGGTTAAAGATGGAGCACACGAATCCAAGTAACAGAGATATAAAGGGATTTCCCTAAACCCCTCTGATTCTGCTATATATACCCGAAGGAATACAGTAAACTGATTGCTTCTATTCTTGACTTGCTATTTCTTGATTTCTTTTTTTTTCTTAATTTATCTTTCATCAGTAGGTACTTTAAAACGAAGCAAATTACAATTTCTCTAGTCTATAACGTAATAGCAATTGAATTACCCGTAATATCCAAATTATAACTTCAACCAAGTTTTCCTAACATCCCCTTATTATTTAATACAAAAAGCTCTCTTTGAAAGTAGTTATTACTTCACACATAACAGTTGTTGAAGGCGAAATTACAGATATTGCTTGCTGATCAATAATGAAATACGCTCTTGGCTCATTACTGCATAAAACATTGCATGCTAGGGAGGCACACCGGTTCGCATTACCCCACTCGTTAGTGGAAAACAAATTAATAAATTATACCTTAGTAAGGTTTTCCGATCACACATCGCGTGGGAAATGAGAAGCCTCTGGCTAATTTATTTAAACGGGCCGTAAACAACTGAATAGGGGGGGAGAGCAGTTGGCAACGTTTTGTTGGGTGTTGCGAAATTGTTGCATGTTTGAAAGTTACCTCACTAGTAGGGATGTTGTAGAGATTTTTGATGCTACAAAATTATTGTTTTATTTAGAGAAAATTTCACTAACGTCGATTATCTTTATATGAGTTAGTTGTTTTGCTAGAATTTCTATAAGTTAGTTATTTTGACAGAATTTCTATACAAAATCTGTACGACGTTGGTGAAATCGGCCTATACATAGAATTGAATGTTGTTACAAAGTCTTAAGACAATCTTACAGGTATATTGGACAATGGTTCCTTTTGAGAGATCGTAGTTTTGGGCACATAAAAAGTTCAATGAAATCGTGACTTCAGGTATTATTTTACAGTACCCACTATCATAGCTATTTCATAACTGTCTCATGGTCCAGACTTTGAAACTAAATTTTGAATTGCATCAACGTGCTTTTAGGTTTTACAGGTGGTTTTTTTAAGCAAAAATTAACAAAAACCTGTTTTCCAGTTTGACGAAGGGTTTAGCTAGATAGGCAGACAAGAAGAGCCGACTCCAGATAATGGAACAAGGTAAAGGAAGAAGAACAAGAAGAAGGTGATGAAGGCATTAGCTACGTTTGCGCCGGTCTTTGTCAAAAACATAACATAAACACATCACGCCCGTATTGTCCGAAGGGTTGGCCAGAGGTTTATAATACACCCTGATTTTGTCGTTATGTGTAAGTCCCGTGGGGGCGAGCCTATTGATCCAGACTCTGGACTGCTATTGAGAAATTCCACACGGAAAAACCTAATAACACTTTGCTCAACCTGGGGATCGAACCCAGGACCTCACTTTCAGCAGCTTGCGACCACTAGACCAACGAGGCAGTAAAACACGTGGCATAAAATCGTAGTATTTAGTGGGTTTGAGAAACATGATTAATGTTGTTGTTTTTTTAAATGTATTCGCCGTATTTTGTTATATGCTCACCGGAAACTGCTTCCTATTCTCGTTTAAGGAATTGAGTGAGGGTCCCAATTTTGATACCCGTCGTCCAACCAGTAACTTGCCCGAGAAGGCAGCGCGCCATGTTTTGCACGCGCCTCTCAGGAGGACGTGGGGCAAGGCCCACAGAATAAGAGGTCCGCCAGCCCCTGGCGAGGTCTGCTGGGGTTGCGGTGTGTGCAGCTGCGAATTCCACAACCCCGGCCAAATATCAGGAGAAGGAACACCGGAGGTTTTTAGTCGGTAAGTCTGTCATAACCCTTTACCTTCCCCGGGGGCGGTGGGAATCCATGGGGATTTTCCCAAGACAAAAAAAGGGTCCCAATTTTGATAAATCATGCTTATTTAACAAGTAGCAAGATTGTTGCGCAACCAAAGTTTCCCAGTGCACAGTCTTTCTTACCTAAGTGCCGGTACACAAGTTCGACACATTCGACTGTTATTTGAAGGTCAACACGAATTTGTATGCACCTAAAACGTTAGTATATAAACCAAATTGGTCGTATCCTAATCGCTTACTACGTTGAGTACTTTATATGATTCGTACGTAACACAAATATCAATACAAAGAGTTGTTTACTTTGACGAAAAGGTTATAAAAATAAATAAAGAATAAATCAGCCTATAACTGTCCCACTGCAGGGCAAAGGCCTCTTCTCATACAGAGAAGGAACGAGCATTGAGCACCACGCTTGCTCACTGCGGGTTGGAGATTTTAGACTATTAAGTCCAGGTTTCCTCACGATGTTTTCCTTCACCGTATGTCAGTGGCGTCTTACCTCCGGTTTCTGAACATTTGAGTAAGGAGTTGTCAAAAAAAAATGACGGATTTTAAAGCATTTTTTTGACAACTCCGTGCTCAAATAATACTTCAGTATTGTTTGTCTCGAATTCTCAATTCAGAAACCGGAGGTTAGATGGCGGCTGGCCGCGCCGCAGCCCCAAAACAACCAGAGCGGTTGACGGCTGGTCGCAAATCAGTGCGTCGATATCATGCGGTTTCATGTAAAAACGATGTGCGGCCAGCCGCTAGTGCGTATACGGGCTAACTAAAAAAGTACATTATGATATTGTTACGGGATTAACTGTTTTAATTATTTACCTTTTGAATCATTGCGTCGACCAAGTAAGTTTCGATGATTATTTGTTCAGTAGTTTGACAGGTTAACAAATAATAATCGAACAAACCAAATTCCACGAAAAGTTTTTCTAGTTTCCAAGTTAATATAAATAAAAGTATTTCAATTGAAATGCCTGCAAATCATTATTAATCTGAAATAATATTCGATTAAAATTTTGTCTAAATTTCATTAGTAAACCAATTGTTGCATGCCTGGGTGACAAAAGTCACATTGGTTTGCTTGGGTTTGAACCCGGTGCTTAACAAGCGGGTCTCTAACCTCCGGGCCACCATGACAAAAAGGTTATATTTAGAAGAAAAAAACTAGTAAAACAATTCCTTGGATTATGTGAATGAGAAAGTTTACATCATAAAGTGCAAAATAATTGCCTGTTACTTATTAAGACATAAGTCTCGACTTTTAGCCGGAATTTAGAGAATTTTTGCTCAATGAATTCGAAATATTCGGGTTTTTTTCATAAATTTGAAACATAACTCCGACAGGTTACATGGTTTGAATTTAAAAAATGCAATTTGTTAAAAAATATTACGATTTGATTTGTTTCCAACAATCTGAGTACATGAACCATTGTATCTACTAAAATTCGTTTTGTAATCCCGGAGACTGAATTGATAGGCTACTAAACTTGAAAATAAAATGTTCCTAGTTTGACATCTGCACCTGTCAATTAAGTCTTTGGGACTAACAATCACACTAATATTATAACGGCGAAAGTTTGTGAGTGTGTGTGTTTGTATGTTTGTTACTTCTTCACGCTCAAACGGATGGACCAATTTTGATAAAATTTGATACGGAGGTAGCTGACATCTGGGATTAACACATAGGTGACTTTTTATCCCGAAATAACGGAGCGGGGCACAGCTAGTTATTTATATATAGTACTTACTTCCACTAATGTCTTCCTAAACCTGTTTAGATTCATATACTACAACTAGTTTTATTATTTAATCTTAGTTCCTTCAAAGTCTAAACACAACAATTATTCTATAACAGGCATAATCATTTTTCAAATCTCAATCTTGCTCAATCACCTTTACACTTTATTGACGCCTTAAGCTTTATAATACCTATAAGACGCTACAAATAAAGTGACAACACTAATTCAACAGGATAGACTTTAGATTTTCGTAAGTTTAATCGCTAAAGACAAAGCAACGTGTAAATTTAAAATTTGAATCTACACTCGGGAGAAATGTATCGTGGTCACCTTAATATCTCGGAAACTTAGATTAATAGCAAACTTAGAGTAATAATAGCGTGTTTATATAAAGAGTATTTTATAGACTATTTAAAAAGTTTATTAATTTTATTTGAGACGTAATAAATAGTCTATAAAATACTTTTTATTTCAATAAGTAAGCTAGCATCTTATTTTCCGAGATATTAATCTTTATGTTGATGACTCGGATTTATTGCTCCCGAGTGCAGTCAAATTCTTAGCAAACAAGAAGAGTTATAGAAGTCCACGAAAAGGACAGTTCTCGTATAGTTCATCATCGTCTCATCAACATATCCTCAATTACTCCTACAAGTTTAAATATATTTGTATATACCAAGAACGTTAGTGAACCTATCCTGTGTATCTCTATATTTTGTTTGTAAAGTGATGATTTAGTAGCAATAAAAATGGAGCTACATTTTGTTCCGATATGATCATCATATCAACCCGGCAACATCCAAAAATCAGGTGTTCCATACATTTTTAAACAACATTGATTGTTTTGTATCGAACAGCAGATTTTTTGTTTTACGAATTCCGTTTTTCTCCCATAGTAAAAGTTGTACGGAATGATGAACAGAGTTCTTAGTTTTCAGATATAAAGTGACTAACCACTCATGCTTTATACAGGGTGTAAACGAATTCGTGTAATTCCTTCAAACCGCGTGATCTACTGGTGACACTGATTGACCCTGCATAGGTTTTTTTCAGAATCAACAAAAAACAGTTTTCAAAATATGAATATATTCTATATCTGAGTAAATTTAGCGTCCCAAATTAACTGACTGCGTGGAGCGATATTGCGCTAGTCGTGCCCGTCAGCTGTGTCGCCGTGCCTTTATTCATTTATGCATGGCATCAAAATTTTCTATTACATAAAAAGTAACGAGATTTTTTTTAAAATTTTTAATCAATTTGAATCTCATGCGGGCTTAATCCATACCATTAATAGACCATGTGGTTTGAAGGAATTACACGAATTCGTTAACTTCCTGTAGTTGCAAAAAAACATTATCTACATTGACTTCAGCCTCAAACATCCTTATCACACAGCAATAATCTTTGGTATAATATCGCTAGGTGACTTAAAAAACCCGTAAACATCAATGTAAGACCGGCAGAACAGCAGAGTGTTAGATAAAAATGTATTAAAATGCACTTTACGACATGACGGACGTGTATGATAAATATTCATGCAAATATTCATACATCCTGGATTCTGTTTAAAAAGGAAAATATCAACGCGGACGGATTATGCGACACGTTCAATGGACATTTTATAGATTAACTGGCACGGGATTTGTTTTAAACTGGCGGCTTTTATTATTGTGAATATGTTAGGAAGTGGAGATTGTGACTGTACTTTTGAATGATGGAGTAATATTACGTGTAAATAGTACATCGGAAGGAAATATCATTTATGTTACTATTTTAGCATAGTTTTATGATTAAAAATGATATCAAAGATGGTAAAAAAAATATAGTAAAAAAAATAGGTATTGTAAAAAAAATAGTTAAAAAAATGGTCTTTGTAAAAAGCTAGAGCCGAGTTTTAAAACATTCACTGTTTTTTAATTCTTTTTTTTTGGTTTCGTTATGATGACAGTTCAATACAAAAAATATATATTTTGAAAACAAATCCAATCCCTACTAATATTATAAACGCGAAAGTACTCTGTCTGTCTATCTGTCTGTCTTGTGACGCTTTCACGCCTAAACTGCTGAACCGATTTTGTGACACTTGGTACAGAGACAGTCTGGAACCCGGAGAAGGATATAGGCTACTTTTATCCCGAAAAATACGGAATACGCGATAAATGAAACACACGCAGGCGACGCCATGAGCGATCTCTAGTCTATATAATCTATGTCTATATAATCTATATTCTATTGTTGGCAACATTGGAAAAACGTGTACCACAGGTTAAAAAGTGCGGCACGCGCATGCGCTCTAGGGTAGTAAGTAAAATAACCGCCATTGAGGAACATCCGATATTTTTGCCATTTTCCCTTTTATGTTTAACTTTGTTGTGATAACTTAATAACTGACTGTGATTGAGTGTCTATGTTTTTAAAAAGTACCTTTAGTTCAAGGTGTACAAGACTATATATAATTTTATAAAAATGAATCCCTATTTCCCTTGGTCACGGCATCACGCGTGAGCGGCTGGACCGATTTCGCAATATATTTTTTTTGGTTGTTTTCGTTATTGTAGGAGAAGGTTCATTGAAAGAAAAATTTCATATTAGCTCAGTATATCCAAATTCTTCATTTGTTTACCGCATGCATGAAAATGGTTTTAACTTTTTGCTAACTATTTTGATTTTGTTTCTGAAGGTAGGTAGTAGGTAAGTATTAGGTAGTTAGTAAGTAGGAAAAAGTGCATTGCAACGCATACGGTACAGCTAGTAATTTATAAAACTCAAGAAACCATCCCTCTATCGACGATAATATGCCAAAAATAATCTTTCTCACAAAAACGAACAACGCAGGCCAAAAACTCAAGCGAAATGTTCATAATCATTATAATTAGGGCGCAAAAATGCAGCCCCTCACCTCACATGAGCGTTGACGCTGCATACAAAGTGAATTACCGTCAAAGAAGACGATTCCTTTATTCGTGTTAATCGAAATGGAGCCGATATTGAAAACAATCGACAGGGTAGTGCACGACTCGACAGCTTTATTGTAGGGATGTGACTTTTCGGTTAAATGTCGATAAGTAATTAGAATTTATCGACTTCAATGTATCAGCGAGTTCAGACGGTGTATGGGATGCAAGTGCTTGACTGTTTTTAACATGTCTATACAACAATTTATTTCAGTGTGCAGTTCAGTGTATTGAAACGTTTTTTTTAACTCACTTTTTACATACATTTTTCTGAACTGCATCTGTGGCTCTATTTACTCTTTAACGTTACAGTTGGCTAGAGCCAATTGACAACTCAGCTTTGTTTTGGGGAAACAGTTCATACATTCTGATTTAAAATTTAGGGTTAAGGTTACTTCTACGCAGACTAGCTGCCGTCTTATTTCTGATATTTTTGGTTAAGCCGTTTTATCTTATATGGCTTAATATACATACTTAGGTACTGAAATGGCCACCAGCCATTTCTCAGACAAAATTTACGTCACAAAAAATTATCCATATCCTAATTCCATAACCATTTACTACCCTAATTTCATCCATTCCTATAATTTAGAGTAGGTGTGCAATATCTAGTATCAAATAAAAAGAATATCTACGACAAACATCGATAAAACGACTCATCACTATTCATTCATACGCACGCACGATTTTCATGTCATTTGCCACGTGTTCAGAGCGTATACACGACTTTAGCTTACTCCCTGAATTAGAAATGATTGAAACAATATTATTCATTTTTACCCTTTCCAATTCTAATTGTTTAAGCGCACGCATTTTATAACACGTGCCGAGAAACGCAACTGAATTTAAATCGTTTTAAATTTAGTGTTATCGATTAAAATACAAAGGGGTGTGATAACGGTTTATCGATAACATCGATGTTTTGGTACCGTTAGGGACGTGAAACAATCGAATTAGTTGCGGCTTGCTTTGTGATAATCCAGTTCGGATGATGAAACGAAAGGAAGGAAGAATGTGATTTATTGATAAGGGTTTACAAAGGGTTCTTGGACCGTCACCTGCTATAAACAATGAGTTTTCATATTAATGTAACAATAAATGTACATCATAACTGTTTACTCTGTATCAATAACATCCGGTTGCTTGTTGAACAGGATCATAATTTATTTATTTGTAAAACTTTTTATACTTACTGCCGTATTAAGTCGTAATAAGTCTTTGGTATACGCAACTTATGTTTTACTATTTAAGCTCCAATGTTGTGCCTATGTAAATTCTGTCTTTTTTGGAAACCACCATCTCCTATTATTAAAACCGGGTCCGCTGCGCCGTGTTTTCGTGTTTGCAAACAGGATAACATTGTTTGCTAACCGTATAGGGGCGTGGCCTAACAGTTTTGTTGGCAAAATTGGCGCTGCGGACCCGGCTTAACATTGCTTGCTAACCGAATAGGGGCGTGGCCTAACAGTTTTGTTAGCAAAAACACAATAACATGTTAGAAAATTGGCGCTGCAGACCCGGTTTAATACTAGTTTAGAACTTAGTAGACCATTAGTATACTTGCTGCCGTACAACCATCAAATACAAAGTAAAATTTATTGCGTAGAGTAACATTTTGTTGTATTTTGAGAACGAAATAAAATATTATTATTATACATTTTATTATCACTTGAAAGCACTCTCAAATATATCATACTAGCTTTTGCCCGCGGCTTCACTCGCGGTAAAAAACTCTTAACACACTAATAAAGTTTCTATAATATAATTCAATCATGATTCGAAAGACACGTGGCGCCATTTATTATCGTTGTTGTTGTTTTCCTCGGGAACAGCACTTTTTTTCGGGATGAAAGGTACCCTATGTCCGTTCTGTACACCTGACAACGTATATGCAAAATTTCAGGATGATCCATTCAGTGGTTTAGGCATAAAAAGGTAACAAACAAACTTACTTTCGCATTTATACTATTAGTTAGGATTTAAGCTGAAAAAAATATACTTTTTAAAACTTTTATTGATATCGATACGAAACTTAGCTAGATAGATACAATACGAAACACAGTTAGCTCTCTAAACTTAAATACAAGAGAAAATATTTTCAACTTCCTGTTATATTTCATCCATATACGTAAACATTGACAAAAACGAGACAAAGGGACATTAAACTTTCATTAAAAATTTAGAACATTTTGCAAAACTTAAGAGCAGATTAATTGAAAAGATAAAAGAAGCTAGTGACGTAGTTACTTAGGCGTACAACCACTACTTAGGTACCTCATAAATGGAAGCAAAATAACAGATCATCACTATGTATTGTTAAATAAAGTATCTCGTGTCATTTGTTTGTACAACGACGAATTCGTGTAATTCCTTAAAACCATAATATGATCTATTACTGGCACAGTCTACCTATATCTTACTCCTTACAGTCGGTCAACGTAGAACATTGTCGCAGAGCAATCGTGCGGGGGGTTGCGGGGTGAAGGGGGCGGAGGTTATGTCCCGAGTAGCCATACTGCATACTCGGGACGTAACCTCCGCCCCTACATAATTTTGACATTTCATAGGACCTGTCAAATGTATGGGCGTTGACCCACTGTATGTAGTAAGTAGGTACACTGTATTACTGGTATGGATTAACCTCGCACGGGATTAAGCTTAATTAAACATAAAAAAATAACATTCTTTTTTTTTCTTGCGTTTGCGGTATGATTGTATCTAAACCACCTATTAAGGTTTCAATAAAAAGTAAGTAAAAAAATTTAGCAAACATTTTTTTTCCCTTACATTTCTTTGCCAAGCATCAATGAATGAACGTACGGTATTTTTTTGTTTTTCTTATGTTTTGTTTTGTACTGTGTGCCCATTGGTCTGTGTTAAATAAATGTATTTTCTTTCTTTCTTTCTTTCTTTTACGGCGACGCAGCTGGTGGGCACGACTAGCGCGATATCGCACCGCGCAGTCAGTTAACTCGAGGTGCTAAAATAACTCAAAAACAGAATATCATGTTTTCTTTCTATTTTCTTTTTCTATTTCTCAAGAAATCCAATGCTATTGCAGGTAGAAGCAATTACACGAATTCGTTAAGGTAATATCAAAAATATTATCCAACTTTTTTAGATGTCCACCGATAGAATGATCTCCGAAAAAGGATTTAGTACATTTTTTTATTTATTTATTTACTTTAACTAAAACGGTCTTAGACCAATTACAATAATTAAAGATAGTAATAGAAAACGATACATACAATACAAGGGCAAGAAAATAAAAATTAAAAAATAATTATAATAAACTTTTTCATAAATCCCTTACAGTGCTTCTGACAGTATATTCTTTCACTCGTTCACGATGCATTCCTCTCGCAGTACTCCAGATATTCCGACAAATTCACCCTCCATTCATCCGCAAACATATCAAAATTCGGTCTGGCATCCAGGAGGGCATTGAGCGCAGTGAGACTTCGCGGTATGGGTCATCCTACGTTATTACGTACATACGTATACTTGCGCCTTTTTCCAATAGGGGTAGGCAGAAACTGCAGAACGCCTCATTTCGCTTCGTCCACGTTCATACATCTTGTCATACGCTTGCACGCCGGTTGTGAGTACTACGCACCTGTCCTTTTGAAGAACATCGCCAGTAACATCGATGTATTTCCTTCTAAGGTATCCTCTACTGGCGTTTCCACTGACATCTGCCCTATAAATATCTTTTGTTAATCGCCGTTTACTCATTCTCTCTAACATGACCAACCCACCTAAGCATACTCCTTTAAATTTTTGTAACTACATCAAATTTTTTCATCTTAACTTAGGTCATATTCACCTAGGCAATTATTAAATGTATTATGTAACTTTCCCAACAAAATCGTAAAAAAACTAACTTCTTGCACTGAGGTGAGGATTGCGTGGAGACGTTCACCCCACAATCCTCACCAACATATAGCTATAACTTCGGAATCATAATGCGAATATTTTTCTAACCTTGGTGACTATTTATGACTATTTCGTGACTAATTTTTGGCGTACTCAAAATTGATTTTCATGAAGTTTTCAAAGGTGAGGATTGTGTGGTGAAGGGAAGAGATGGGGTAGTGCTATTCTTTAAGTCCGGCCCTACCCGAAACAACGCACTTACAATTATTTTATTGTATAAGGTCTAAGCGAGCGAAGGCACGACAAAAGCTTATTGTTTGTAATAGAGATCGTGGGAACAACAGGTGGACTCGTGGGTGAGTTATCTAATCTGATACGACATAAAGTGACAGTTTCACCAAACGACACCAAACTGAGGCGGTACGGCTATTTTGCGAGATCTGTTTAGTTTGCTCATTTTCCTGCTTATTTGGTATTGTTTTCTTGCTACGCGCTCAATAAATATCACGGTCCAGGACCGCGATCTATATATTGTGATAAATATTGCGTGTCCCTGTTACACTATCAATATTGGCGAATGACATACTTGACAATGATACTCTGCCTTTAGATTCAAGTATTGATTGTTGGAAAGAAAAGTATGATTTATGATAAAAATATGCAAATACAATATCTAGCTTTAAATCCGCTGAACAAGATCGCTAGTTTGGATGCAGTATGCAGCACTACCTTCCCGCCCACAAGTATATGCACATGCAGAAAGAGTGAAAAAATACTGCAACATGCAACCAAACCAATACACGACATGTGTTTCGCCCCTGCACGGGGCTTCCTCAGGATATGTTGACTCCTCGACCGCAAGCGACCAAATTAGCGATCTTATTCAGCGGCATTAAAACTAGATATTTTATTTGCATATTTGTGTGTCATGCATTTCCGCAAAGTAACGCCTGATTCCATCATTTATGATTTAAGATCACACCAAAAAAATTTGAAACCTACAAATTTTTAATACCTCCAGGTATTGAAAATATTCTAAAAACAAACTTCGGAACGCTGTCCTCAATAGTAGTCATTTTCGACTTTCGATAGTTTATGTAGAGACCATCGAAATATGCGTTTGTAAAAAGGACCGATGGTATTTAATATTTACAATATGATTTGTTCTAAATATGTAATTCTTTTTATATAACGTTAAATTAAAGAAAAAGGAATAGCAAATTTTAGAAAATATAAAAAGAAGCAGGGGGAAAATGATTGGACACTACTGCGTCACGGCAGCTTTATAACCAACATCATAGAAAGTAAATTACAGGCAAAAAGAGCACGAGGTAGGCCAAGAAGAAAGTACACAGACCAATTGAAGGAAAAGATGGAAGTGATACCCAGGCCTAAGTCTTCTCATTCGGAAAAGAGGTACGTGCCCAGCAGGGGAACAGTAATGGACTGATTATATTATACAGGGTGTTAACGAATTCGTGTAATTCCTTCAAAGCGCGTGATCTACTGGTGACACAGATTAACCCTAAAAGGGAATTTCTGAAAATCAACAAAAAAAAAATTCAAATATAATCTTAGTTTTCTGTTTCTGAGTCATTTTAGAGCCCCGAGTTAACTTACTGCAAAGAACGATATCGCGTTAGTCTTGCCCGCCAGCCGCGTCGCTGTGCTTTCATTCATTTATGCGTGGCATCGAAATGTCCAAGGGTATGAAATATATTTTTTGCAAAAAAAAAACTTATTTTTTTACTGAATCCATATTAGGTGGTTTAGATGCGATCACTTAGCCCTACCGCATGAAAAAATTTTATTTTTATTTTTTTATTTTAAAGCAAGCTAATTCCCGTGCGGGCCAATCTACACCAGTAGTAGATCATGTGGTTTTAAGGTGGCAAATTCGTAAACATCCTGTATAACAAAAGAGTTTAGGCCTTAGCCCACCACGCTGGCTTGATGCGAGTTGGCAGACTACACAGTTACACACACCATCGAGAACTTTATATAGATCTCTCAGGTGTGTTGCAAACGCACTGGAGTCAGGGTGAAATATTGTCGGTAAATAGGTATATGATTTCGTAAATTATCACAATCCATCATGCAATTTCTGCACTGCACAAGAACCGCACGAGCATTGCTGCATCACTAATGCTCATAATAAACGACTCTCATTTGGGAGTTCCCTTCTAAGTGTCGTTTCGAGATGTCTGCAGAGGCAGATCTCAAAAAGTACATAAATTCACTTCATAATGTAAGAAAACACTTTATTTCTCCATAGAAATATTCACTTTGATGAGAAATAAAAACAATTTAGTTAATTGAAGTAGAAGACGGGCTCGCCATGTAAAAATAAATTAAAATTAAGAAAAATCTTTTAACATACGGTTTTTCAGTAACCTATGAGCAAAAACGTATTGTTTTGCTTACCAACGGTAGAATTTTTTACTGTCTTTAATGAATTAATTCGTAAGCAAATTTTACCTGTAATAACGGGAAGCTCTACTATGCAAAGTTATGGGGGTCTGCTTTAATATTGGTAACGATAACGAGTCTTAGTTATAACCAGTACCGTTCGGTAAAGCATAGGAATCAGCCGTTAATCGTCTTAGGTAATTAACTGTACTTCTACAAAAGGGTGACCAACCTTTTTCATTAGGGGCCAGCAAAATGCAAGAAATTCTACAGGTGGCCAGAATAAAAAAAAAAGCAGTTTGTTCTGCCAAAACTAACATTTTAGGCTCAAATAATTACGGCTATTTATGGCGTTTTATGTATCTATGTATTTTTTATACCTATTTGTATCGATAAGGCTGCAAAAATATATTTCCGAGGGCTATACACTCTTGCTCTTAAAGGGCCAGATAAAAACCCTTCGCGGGTCAGATTAAAACCCGGCGTTGCTCTGCATTATCCTCACACAATTTTTTACTACAGAAAATATGTCTGGACTTTAAAAGACATCTTAACCCCTGAGTTTGTTTCGGCATTTCGTCTCAGAGAAAACGCCAATGCCATCTAGCTTTAATAAATTAAACCGACTTGTAAAATTAATTTTTAAATATAGGTATAATTTGCAAAATAAATAATTTCATTTCATTTCGCGGATCGGAGTTGGCCAGTCGAGGTACAGAAAGAATAATGTACCGTACGTACGTTCGGTACATTATTCTTTCTTGTTTACCTATTCTGGTCTTGTTTCGAGTGTCCGCATTTCCTGTTAAACGTAACTATTATCCCGTTAGTCCATCGAACTTGAAATTCATGTGCATTTTCAATTATAACGTACAGCATACACTTTACTTGTTAATCCGTTTTGCTATTTTAGATTAGCAGAGACATAAAAGGTTAGTCGGAAAGGGGTACTAAACCGAAATGGTTTTAGTGTACTACTTATAAAAGAATAACTTTTGTTCTACAATTTTCCCCAAAAGTCAGTAGTTTAGTCGTTGTGGTTACAGTAAAATGTTCTAAAGAGACTCTCCATAATTTTTGAAAATTACTAGCGTCCGATTTTAATGGATTATTCCGAACCTGACCCGAAATCCTAACCCGGTCGCGGGTTAGGTTAGGAACTTGAAAAAAATGATAACATTTGTTCCGAACGTAACCCTCTTCCTAACCTGACCCGATGTATCGTTCCTATCATAACCCGAATTGCGATATGACAGGTTTCCCTCTGCTCTTTCTCAGAATAAAAGATACCTATGTGTGAAATCAGAGTTTAATATGGCTAGTATTTAAACGATCGAATATAAATTCAAAGTAAGTGTGTCAAAAATACTGATTATGGCGTACTGAAATACTAAGTGGGCGAAAGACTGAGGGCGAACGCAAATATTGAAAACGGCGACTTAAAATTACGAATTTGAGGTACTGGTTATTCAGAACGATCAGTATAATAATTCTTGAGCGAACAAATTTCACTCACATTATTGTTGTATGTTTGTAAGGTTGTTTGGGTTTCCAAAAGAGCGTCGACTTAGCCCCGCTGCGTGCTGCTTAATCGTGTTGCTATCGGTCCATAAACCATTTTCGCCCAGTCTCCTTTAGACAACATGTCAGAACGTGTCGACTAATAACTATGCTAAAAACACGAGCTTAAACTAGTTCAACATAACAATATCACGCCTGTGTTCCCCGAAGGATTGGTTTATCTTAAGTTGCGGCACAACACTCTTTATTTCATCTTCTGCACCCAGAACGCATTTATTTACATTCTGTATACAGGCTGCAAATGAATTCGTGTAACTCCATCAAAGCGCATGATCTACTGGTGAAAGAGATTGACCCTGTAAGGGATTTTTACAGATTTATGTAAGGCTTATTATTTTCCAGGTGACTAATAACTTAAAAGGCGACATAAGTGTTTGCAACTAATAAAATGAGGCGAGTAGCTATAAATAATGACTTGGCGACTAATATAATGACTTGGCGACTAATAATGTTAGCAGGGTGGTTAAGGGGAATCCCGACATGGATAGGTTAGGTTCGAAGGGGATGACGGGGGCTAGAGTGAGCGAGCGAAGCGAGCGAACGAAGCCCCCGTCATCCCCTTCGTGTTAGGTTACTTTAAACCCTGCAGACAGAAATAGGAGCCCCGCACAGCGGGGCTCCGTCGACTTAAGCTCCTTCACTGTAGCTGCCAAACTATTATTTTTGCTACCCATTTTAATTATTTTTAAAACCCCCTGCCTGCTTAAAATGCTACTTCACTGTAGCTGCCAACCTATTATTTTTGCTACCCATTTTAATTATTTTTAAAACCCTAAATCAGATTAGTTTGTCACCGCGTTAAATACATGATTTTATGTAATAGAAAAATAAAATAAAAGAAAACATTGTGGTTTGAGTCATTATAGCGACACGAGTCAACTGACTGCGCGGAGCGATATCGCTCTAGTCGTACCCACCAGCTGTGTCGCCGAGCTTTCATTTATTTTTGCGTGGCATTGAAATGTTCTACCACATAATATTGTTTTTCGCAAACTTTTTTTTGCTTTTTATTTTTAAACTTTATTAGGTGGTTTAGATACGATAATATATATACCGCAAGAAAAAATATAATTTTATTTATTTATTTAAACTTTATGCAACATAAAATTACAAAGGCGGACTTAATGTCTTAGGCATTCTTTACCAGTCAACCAAAGGTGGTGACGAGATAACATGGCAGGTGCAAATTAACAAGAAAATTTGAGACATAAAAAAACATTTTTAATTTTTTCCGTAATCTAAACCAGTGATAGATCATGTGTGGTTTTAAGGAATTACAAGAATTCGTTTACACCCTGTATAATAAAACTAAAAAAACAGTGTAAAAAAAATATCGATTTGTTCGAATAAGTACACACAGCGACACCTATCTGTTTTCATATAAAACTAAAATAAAAACCGGTTGCGCTACCGAAACTAACTTGTTCGATCCGGAGTAACTTTCTACGAGGCATCGAGTGCTGGTGAACTTAACTAAGTTTTAACATAGTGTAGACAGGGATATAATGTAGATGGCGCTACTGGTTCTGTACAGCCTTAGCAATTCCGTTCAAAATATCCTTGGAGTAGGTTGGTTGGTTGTTCTGCGGCATAGGTCAGGAGAAGGAACACCGTGGGATTTTAGTCGGTAAGAGTCCGGCATAACCCTCCTTCTTCCCCAGGCGGATGGTACCCAAGAAGCTTTTGCCAAAAAAAAACTTTGCCATGAATGCACTAGCGAATTCGGAGACCCCGGCCAGTACCCCAAGTGTGAGTTTTTTTACGTTACTACTGTAGTAGCGTCACGCCAAAAATGTATGAAAATTTAGACAGAGCCTCTACCGGCGAATAGCGTGACTAAAAATTTGTTTGACATTTTTGGCCTGACGCAACTACAGTAGTTACGTAAAAAGCTCACACTTGGGGTAAAGGTCCCCCAAAGAACACCGTGGTGGTTTAAATTAGAAGAAACCGAAATAATAATAACACTCCGCCTTCTCCAAGATGGAAGAGTATCCTTGAGGATTATCCAATTCTACCACACACCTACATATACACATACCTCTAATCCCTGAAAGGGTAAACAGAGGCGTTATCCTATTACAGGAATCTGTACACCTACATTTCGCCTCTTGCATTATTTTAGTCCCATGTAATCGATCTCGAGTCTATTGCCATTTTTCGGGCGAGGGTTGTCGCCTTGTAGGACTCACTTGCCCGGCGACGGAGGGCTATTTATAAAAACGTGCCTTAATACGTTCAGTACCGGGTGCCCTCCAGGAGGGTACCCTGTAGTCGCATTCGCCATGCCGGGTGCCCTCGTGGAGGGCTCATTTTAAATGCAGGTGTGACGGCGGTAGTGGTGGTGACTAGCGAGGTGCGCCTATAAAAGGGCCGGCTCGCTTCACTTCGTCCTCTCGCGCCTCAGCAGCCGCTAGTTAAGTACTACACCTACTACACCTGAAGACCCTGGACTCCTCGTATCGTATTGTCTAAGAACCACGCCTGTAAACTAGTCTAATTTTGTAACTATTATAAAATATATTATTGTATGGTTAAGTGTTTTCCTAAATATTCTTATGTAAGTACACTACTGCCTAAACTGCTTCTTGCTAGATTCTGTTTTTACCTATGTGCACATGCTCATTAAGGGTTGACTCCTCAAGCCACCCTTAACCCGCTAAGCGTGACACAGGTTTTTCTTGGAAAATTCACCGTCATGAAACAAGCAAACACCTATTTTACGACGTAGTAGCATATTTTTCAAGGTTTTTAACCTAATGCCAGGAACCCTCTTCGAGGGTTCACTCTTAGCTCAAACGTAATGCCGAGGACCCTCCTGGAAAGTCCGCTAACAATATGTATGGCGGGATAGCATATGAGCTCTATGAAAAGTATGGTGGACTCGAATGTGTTAAAGCATCCTTTATGATTAATATCGGTGAGGTTCATGTTCATCAGTGGTCTACAGGCTATGATACAAGGTTCAGAAATAAAACAAACAAATCAAATTCAAAATTCAGAAGTGAATCATTAATGGGTACCACCGTCTATTCGTGGTACCTTTTCTTGATCTAGAAATACTTTTTATGCCAAGCATTCTCGTTCTAAGTCCAGTTTTGGGGCCAGTGCTATTACTGGCGCTAGTACTATTGCTATCGCTAGTGCTATTGCTATCGCTAGTACTATTGCTAGCGCTAGGGCTTTCGGTAGTGGTAGGAATTTCGGTAGTGGTAGCGCTTTCGGTAGTGGTAGGGGTTTCGGTAGTGGTAGGGCTATCGGTAGTGGTCTCGCTAGTACTATTTATAGTAGCATTCGGAAATGAGGTTGGGTAGGACTCTACGAGTACGCCGTATTTGCGATCCTGCGGTCCGAATATAATGTCTGGGTTGCATGAATAGTATTCCGGAGTTGGAACACGTTTCGTAACTTCCTTAGTTGCGTATTCGTCCTCAACTACCTGAATTTCCTTACTCTCCTTACTTTGTTTATCTGGTAACCAGAAGCCTGGAAAGAAGACATAAATAGTAATACACTTTGCGAGTTTCATGTTCCGGGTCGTATTTGCGTGAACGATAACAAAGGCAACCAGTTTTGAGGAACGCAGAAACTTTAATGGCTGACGAAAAAACGTTCATGAACGACCAATCCACCTAATGAAAATAGTTCAACCTATGAACTTATATTATATAAACTAGGGATGACGTTACAACATTAAATGATACCACGTACTCCAACTGCATGTTATGATTTGATAGCATGTTTTTTTAAAACCTGCGTAAATTTTACTTTGTGTTATGATTAGAAAGATGCACGTCTTGTTGACATCTTTTCAGTTCTTATTTTTTTAGTTCAATTTTTATTCTGGCTGGTTTATTGATTTTTTAGATTTAATTTGTTAAAGTGTATTTAAATAACTATGTGTTTTGGCGATCGGAATGTCCAAATAGATTAGCGTTTGTGTGTTGTGAGATAGACATACATTTAAGTAGCAGCTATCCAAACATACAGTCCACTAAGTTCAGTTGCGAATAAACTAGCATAATAAAAGGATGTTGTTTTCTTAAAAAAATCACGGCAAACAAAAATCGTCCTTCTACATTCAACAGCATGAGCTATTCTTATACAGCTCGTACTAAAACGAGAGAGGAAGAGCAATGGTGGCTGCTGATGATACTTACGTCCTAACTTTAAGCAATTAACTCCGTGGAAGGTACACCTGTCATGGAACTCGCCTTCGAGGGCCGCTTCATCATCATAGGCACACGTTTTAGGACCGCCTGGCGTACATGTCTTTCTTTTGTAGCAATGGAATTTTGAGAACATTTCGTCAAACTGAAATAATGAAGTTAATGCTTAACTAGTATAATAAAAATATAAAGTAAAAACTAACTATAATTATGTACAAAATACGTATAAAAATACAATTCGCAATATCTGAAACAATTTAAAAGTGCACTTAGACGTAGAAAGATTCGTCCACATCACTGTCATCTGAGAGCGTGCCCATAAAAGTATGAGTTCGTCGCAGACTGCAAACAGCAGCAGCAGACGACGTGACGTTGCGACATGTTGCAGCGATACGTCGTAGCGTCATGTCGCTGCAGTCATGATTCCGAACCCAACTGCAGATGGTGGCAGCAGACGGCAGCGTCGTATTCCAGTTAGTTCTGAATGTTCTGTGAGACAAGATGTCTGACCTGTTTGGGATTAGCGATCCCGATTTACTTTTGTGTAGTTTGTTTTTGTGAGATGCATCGTACAGTGTAGGATATTCGGCCACCTGGTTTATCAGTTTTTCTTCCTCGGAATTGGAAAAACTATTTTTTTGAGTGTCGTCGCTCCAGAGTCGGTGGCACTACTGATCTGCGGTCGGATGACACGTCGTCTGCGGTCATGCGACGTGTCGCTAGCTGCAGAAGGTATTTCATAGAAACCAGTAGTGTCGCAACGACACGTCGTCTGCTGCTATTGTCTGCAGTCGGCTACGAACTCGTTGTAGACTGCGTTCTTTTAATAACCTAAAAGCAACAAAGTAAAAGTTTAATATCAAGTGTGGGCCTTCTTCCTGAAATTACAGCTTGCATTCGTCTGGACATGTTATCGAGGATATTCCTAATGGTTTCTTGTGGAATACGTTTCTACTCCGCGGCAATGGCATGCTTCAGCTCCCTGATGCTTTGAGCGGGCAGCAGTGATCTTACTCGTCATTTTAGGACATTCCAGATGTGATCTATTGGATTGAGGTCGGGACTTCGAGCTGGCCAATCCAAACGACGCTTCCACGTCGCCAGAACGGAGGACATGAGCGTTGTCATCCATAAAAACAAAATTGTCTCCAAGAGCAGTTAATGCGGTTTGTGCGCGAGAAATTAGGACCTGCGATATGTACTGGTGTGCATTCAATGTACCATTTTTGATGAAGACTAACCCCGCACGGTCCAACGAATTAATCACTGCCCAAAACATAACATAGCCTCCGTGAGGGGTGATTTCTTCAAAACAGACATCTGCAAAGCGCTCTCCTGGTCTTCGTAGTAGTCGCCGACGTCGGTCCTCACCACATAGAGATTTCCTGGCTTCATCGAAGAACAATACTCTAGCCCAGTCCTCTTGAGTCCATATCGCACAATTTCGAGCGAAGTTTAGTCTGACAACTCTCTGCTTACGAACTAATTCGGGGCCATGAGTTGGGCAGAGACTGCGTATGTTGACAGCGTAACGCCTGTTTTTGATCGTCCATAGGATAATTTGCACACCTTTCACTCAATCAAGGTTCTTCTTGAGGTCCCCACGTGAAGATTCTAAACGCCCGATTCACCAGGAAGTGGTTAGCCCGTGGTTCGGAGCATGGTTTTCTTCCAGAACCAAGCCTTCTATTGACAGGAACAGTCTCTTGATGTAGTTGCCAAGTTGTGTGGAGTGTCGAACGAGTCACATTAAGCCTCTGGAGCACATAACATTGACTACAACCTTCCTTAGACAGCGCTATAGTTTTGCTGGCTATTATCGTCTTATGAACCATTTTGTAGACTGCTAAATAATGGTATCAAGACTTAAAAACATGAAGGAAATAAGAAAATTCAGCAATAATTATCGAAAATGATCTAGAGTTTAGAGTAACTAAAACTTTCAACTACTCACGCCACAATATGCAGTGAAAAGTAATTTTCTTTTAAACGGGCCTAAATCTTAAAGAATTTGGAACGAACTTTTTTATGCACCAAGACACTTCACTAGCATGCCAGTAATATACGATTTCCACCAAACGGGCCGCGCCGGAGCGCATTTCACACTGTGCTAATGGAAATTCAGGCTTCTATACAATAGTTAAGTTTCATGTTTGCGTGGAATTTACACTGCTTGGAACTCGGTTAGATCCGCGCGTATGCCGTGGCAGCCGGACGACGGCACTCGGCTGTCGTCGCGTGCGGTCGGCTCCGCTCGGCCACACCGCAGGTAGAAACTGACTGCGATAGCGGAGACACGCGCGCGCCTGCGCCCGGTTTCCAGCAGATTGTAGTCGTCGGGCGGACGCGGTCGGCTACTGGCACGTGCTCGAGCATCCGCTGCGACGCGCTGCGCTGCGCTCCTGCGTGGCCCGGTTGGTGGAAATTGTGCATAACATGCTCAAATGAATAAAAACCTTTTTCGTATTGTAATTTTACAAACAGGGAAAGAGAGAGAATCAAAACAGCCCGTTGTTGTTTTACAAATGAGAAATTTCTTCCAATATAAGCAGTACCTTTGTACTTATGTTTCACTATACCTATTATCACTAAGTTCTTGTTGTGTGTACACAAATAATAAATGAATAAACAACATTAAGTACAATATACTTACTTCCTCATAATCCATTGACGTCGTCAGTTCTAGATTTGAAACAATAAAGGCTGAAAATGTATTAATGTAATTAATCAATAATTTAAAAATTAATCATCTTTCCACCCATTCTTACTTACCCAAAACAATGGAAAGTTGTACAAAATTCATTACGAAAGTAAAATTCTATAAAACATCTAAATCTCTGTAATCAAACAATAAAAACTATTACACGCCAATTTAGTTTTTACGCTTAATATTAGATTTAGGTTTTATAGTTCATTCTTTCCAATTCTTCATAGCGTAATCTGAAAATTTAATGAAAGTAATTATATGATAATAATGGGATCGTAAACAGTAACAGCCTAGCAGTACAAGGCTCGCCTTCTGTGCAGGAGAGTAATCAGTTTGAGTCGAGATTTTTTTTTCGTCCTCTCCGTTTTGCAGTTTTCGACACGATGTTTTCCTTCACGCACATAAATTCGAAAAGTCAGAGATAGGCCGGCCGATATCGAACTCAGACTCTCCTACATGGAAGGCAAGAGTTCAACCGCTAGGCTATCTCACTTGTATTCCTCTAGTCTCAGTAGTTCGGTTGTTTTGTTCGGGACCGGACTACTGAGACTAATTTTGTCTCACTATTTCGCTTATGACGTCAAACCGAACTGTTGCCGTACTTTGCCCGACCTGAGGATCGAACCCAAGACCTCACGCTCAACAGTCGCACTTGCGACCACTGGACTAACGAGGCAGTTACTATTTTATAGTATCTACATAAATAATGTAACTTAAAATTTCGTAAATCAACTGTTACCTGTTACATTGTGTAATAAAAAATCATATACATACACTGTGGGCTCAAGGTACCCGAAAGATTTTAACTACGCCTTTCTGATGTTATTATGAGTCAATAATGTTTTACAACATAAGTCCAATTCAGTCAATTTGTTGCGTACCCGATTTAAATGTTGTGCTGTCCACAACATATGGATCAATCCGCTAGAATGCTGAGTTATTGCCGATCGCCGTATTAGCTGGCCGATGGACGAACTCGCTTAGCACCCCAAACCAATCGGAAAATAATGCGCTGATCTCACTTACCCTCGTTTGGTCCGATAGGAGCCGACGATGTTGCTGGTCACCGCCGCCGTTACACCAATTATGTGTTTTTCGATTAGGTATTTGTTTTATTCGATTTGGAACAGAAAAACGATGTGACGATGTGACAATTTAAACGTAACGAATGTGACAGACTAGTGGCGCCAGCGAGCGAGACGATCGCCGGCATCCGTATACGAAGCCGAAGGTGGGAGCGAGGCAACGCATCGTATTTCCAAGAGGAAATACGTTCTGATTGGCTTAGGACGCCGTGATGTGAACACACATCAACCAGCCACAGGCGTCCAGCAATGAACCCAGCATTCGGCACGCGACATTTAAATTTATAATTTAAAATCGAGTACGAAACAGAATTTAACTAAATATTTTGTTTTTCGGAACAAAATAAACCAATGAACATTACTACTTCCTTGTTAACAACACCTTAGGTCGAGCTGGCAACGTTTAAATTATTGTGTGAGTGGATAAGAAAACCTCTCACTTCACGAACCTCCCCGACAAAACACGATGAAAGGAGAGTGGGGTATGGTAAGACCATGGTATGGCAAAAGTCGCAACGCCGCGTTCATAGAGCTTGTTACCCTACAGATTTTTCGGCTTGTAAAACATCTCGAAAATTAAGCTTTATTCGACAAACAATATCCTAGCTTTTCTTCTTCAATTAGGCATCAGAATCGTATTCTTATAATCTTTCGGGTATCTCGGACCCAAGGTGTATGTACAGAGGGCTTGAGAACTTCCTCCTTTCTGAAAAAATCAGTAAAAATAGGCCAATAAGTTGAGAAAGAAAAATAAAGAATGAGTTTTTTATACCACACTACAGGACTATGGATGTCATAGTTAGATCTCGCTCTAGGCAATAATTTTGGTCATTCCTACGTTAGTGCATTTTAAAACGCGCAGTAATATAAACTCGCACTGAGCGCATAAAAAGCACAGCAGGGCCTACAGTGTTAAGACAAGAGTGACAAATAAAAGTGTAGAAATAGATATATTTGACGGCGAGAGCTGAGACGGAGCGGTAGGTGGCCATCCGTCATCACCGTCATCTCGGGACGGGGCTTCCATGTCAGGCGAAATAGAAAAACGCGGGTTGCAATCCAATCGTGATATATTTTAATTATTCATTTAATCGTGAATCACAACAATATGATACCAGTGACTGAACATGACAGGTTCGATGGTTAGAACTATACCCAATGGCGGTCAGCAGCAAACTGATCATCGACTCTGTCCTCGTATAATGGCGCCAAAACCGATACTAGCGCCACCACATAGCGTTCAGTGCACTTTACAATTTAAAATCAACTAATGGGAATTAACTTCCGGTACTGAAGAATTAAATCAGCAACTTTTAATGTTATCAGTATACGCGAGCGACGACATATTAATTAACACACAACAAGCCTTTGTCGACAACAATAATTTATTAAAAATGTTGTGGATGTTTATGCCCGTCATTCATACCGTCATCGGCATTGCCCAGTGCCTAACTGGGTTTCGGAGATCTAATGGCAGTCGCTCCGTGTAAATACTGGTATTCAGCCGCATCTGGTTAGACTGAAAGTTGCCCAACGTAGTTGGGAAAAGGCAAGACAGGTAGCATGTTTATGCCCGTCACATTTATTTTCACTCTCTACACCAGTGCGCTTTCATGTTCATCTTGCGCTTTCAACTTTCAATTCCTCTTGCGTACAGCGCATGCAATATTGATTGCCATAAGACTCGCACTAGTATTAGGGCATGCGCTATTGCATTCGCTATGGCGCTTCAGGCATGCGTCAGACGAAAGCGCAAGATGAACGTGAAAGCGCACTGGTGTAGACGTACCATAATGAGGATGGCGCGAGTTCTCTCCCGGTCAGCCCCGTACTGGATATACAAGTTTAGTTTTAGTATACACTAAAACTGAAACTAGTTTGTTCAGAATCACCAGGAGAAACGATTGACATAGTTTTTAGACCACATTATATTTTTCCATTTAATTTAATTTCTCTTTCAATAGGTTTTTACGCATAACAGTGGACGGGAATAGACACCTTGAGGCTTGGGACGGTCCACTCGGTCAGTTTCCGTGTATTAGACAACCCCTGCGTAGCACATCTCAGGCATTTTACGCTTTACTAGGGAACTTAACGCGACATAAACTAAGGTGTAACTTGGAGATTTATTAAAAAAAAAACACACATTCAGGCAATTCTGATGAAAATCTTGTTGGGGTGTCTCGGCTTTTGTATAGTTATACTAAAAATAAAGTTGTAGATTAGCGGTGGTGATGACCAGAGGTGGTGATGCGCCGACTGGAACACGCCAAGGAGATAGTAGGCGGAAATGTTTTGCGTACGTAGCATGATGGATGTTTCTGGTGTAAACTACAGCTACAACATAGCACCCTGGAATAATATCCAGTGTGTGTGTTTTTTATCGATGTATATTTAAAAATGTAAATACTTAGTAAGATTTTGAATGAATAAAACAATTTAAAAAAAATAACAGTCTAACTTTACAGTCAGACGGTTCCGTGTGGTGCCAGACGTAAAGAATAGCACTACCCCATCTCTTCCTACGGGTGTCGTAAAAGGCGATTAAGGGATTCACTAGATAGATAATTCAACATAATATACCTAGGTACACATAATGATATACACTCAATATATTTCATTCAATGTAATAATATTAAGGTAGTGATGAAAACAACGTGAATGTAGGTCATTTTCAGAAGTACAGGTATAGTACTGGGAATTGCCTTACACAGCACCCGTTCACGAGCATGATGAGTCCACCAGCATCGCTTATCTCAACCATATTGTAGGGAATTGATGTGTTCAATAATCTTGTCATTATCACTCTTGAAATGTGATCAAATGTAAATTTTAACTATTGAAAAGTCTAGAGACCGAATTAGCTTAATTAACAGGTAATGATAGATTGGTGAAATACCCCGTTAAAATGACGAAAATGAAACAAGACCTTAACCTAAATCAATCATTTTGTTATAGCGAAGATACTAGTCGCACTCTTTGAGCACGCATCGCTGTGTCTATACGCCGTGGAGCCGTCTCTATACGCCGTGTAGATGTCTCTATACGCCGTGTAGCCGTCTGTATACGCCGTGTACCCGTCTCTATACGCTGTGTAGCCGTCGTTGGGGACTCAGTGGTGGTCGTAATGATGTGGATGACGTCAAAGTACTCGGCCCCGTGTTCCTTGTCGTACTGGATCCTTGTGTCACACACGATCTGTGGGACGACGTTAAACCCTGAAATAAATAGCTTGGGTTACTAACTTTTATCATTAATATTTTTATTGACGACTAGCTTTTGCTCGCAGCTTCGTTAGCGTGGAATTTTGAACCCGTTAAGTGACGATTTTCCATACAAACTTTCATCCCCTATTTAGCTCCCTTAGGGGTTGAATTTCGAAAAATCCGTCCTTAATCATTGTCAACATTATAAAGGAAACCTTTGTGCAAAATTTCAGCTTTCTAGGTCCAAGGGTTTGGGCTGAGCGTTGATGAGTCAGTCAATCAGTCAGTCAGGACTTTTCTTTTTATTTATATGGACAATTGAAGAAATATCAGTGTAGTATATAAATGTCGCCTATGAACTGGACACCTGACTTTGATTTGATTAGTAGACTTTGAGAATTAACGTCTAGTCATCCTACAAAATGTCGTAGGACTATAGTATGATTTCGTCTTCTCATCAGCATTCAGCCGAAAAAAAAAAAGAAAAGCCGAGAGTTAGCGAAAGACGACCACACTGCTCGACATAGGCCTCCCCCAAACATCGCCATATCGACCGGTCCTGTGCTTCTCACATCCAGCGGATTCCCGCGACCTTCACTAGGTCATTGGTGCAACTTGTTCCCACATTACCCACGATGCGCCTTGTGGTACGCGGTTGCCACTCCAGAACCTTTCGGCTCCATCGGCCATTCGTTCTGCGACCAATGTCCCAATGTCGCCCACTGCCGCTTAGGTTTGGCATTTTTTTGGGCTATGTCGGTAACCTCGGTTTTCCTGCGGATCTCTTCAAAATCAAAAGTTTTTATTTCACATAAACCATTACAGGCGCTTTTGAAAAGTCGAATTTAGGTGCACGGTTTCAATTAGTCATTTCCTATGGAGAATAGCTGGCAAGAAACTCCATGGTTACTCTTTTAAAATCCATACCTTTAACAATTTGAGTGGGTACAGTTAAGACTTAGAATAGTTATGAGAGAGCAATGTAGACGTAAGAGAAGGAACCACACAAAAAAAAATCAAAAATATAGTCAAAAATTAAATAGGTATCCAGGCATCTGGCAAGTCTACAATGCTCTCACATTTACAAAAGGTAAAAGGACGCTAAACTATACTTGGGAGCAAATAAATCGAGCCATTTCTGTTTGTTACGTAGATATAAATGTTATTATTTTTGGTATTGTGAAACAGATTAATTCTAAAGATATATGGCCTAAAAGGTTATTTGATAACCTTTACAGTGAGGGTAGTTTTTTGTATTTTGAATTATATAATTCATGAAACCAAAACTAATAACCAGGACACGGGAAAAAGGAGTGGCTCGATTTCTTTGCTCCCAAGTATAGTTTAGCGTCCTTTTACCTTTTGTAAAACAAAGAAAATCAATGTGTAATAAGATAAAGATATCTTGAGAGTAACGATAGTAATAAAAAAAAAAGCTAATCGTAATGAGGCTTCATTTCCGACATTTATTCTGTTTGCTTGTTTTTGTTTTTTAATATTTTTATTTTAGTGTGACAAGGATGTAGATTAACGGGGACCGGTTGCGTCCCGCGTGTCATCCCAGGACGACACCGCCATTGCTTATCTATTTTGTCTATAATTACGGTGATTGAGAGGTTAGGGAACGCCCTCTGTTATTTAACATACTGTTTTATGAAACTTATTAAATAAAAACTAATCGTACTAACTTCCATATTTAACACAGTTGGCCTTATACAGTGTGCACATATCTTCAAACTCCGCTAGCCAAGGAATAAGTTCGTCGTAACCGCACACTTTGTCCCCCCCGGGGGTGCAAGTCTTGTGCTTGTGACAGTAAAAACCTGACTCGCGCGTGGCCGCGGATGTATCGTCTACCTAGAAAAGAAATTGATGGATTTCAAAATACGTCTTTAAAACTGTTTTAATATAAACAGGGTTTTTGGAAAAACACTAACAACCTCTTAAGGGGTTACTGTATTCATCATTATGAACAACTTGTACTATGGGAGCAAATCGGAAATCGCCAAAAAAAATCAGCTGTACCGCAAGTGCGAGTTTTTTACGTTACTACTGTAGTTGCTTCACGCCAAAAATGTCAAACAAAATTTTAGTCACGCTTTTCGCCGCTAGAGGCGCTGCCTAAACTTTCATAAATTTTTAGCGTGACGCAACTACAGTAGTAACGTAAAAAAACTCACACTTGGGGTACTGAGCCATACATTTATGTTCGCATAACTCGTCAAAATGTAGGGAACAGCTGATTTGTTTTTCGCAATTTCAAGTTTCGTCCCATAGTAAAAGTTGTTCATAATGATGAGTACAATGACCCCTTAAGAGGTTGTTAGTGCTTTTCCAATAACCCTGTACTGTCATAGGTATTCGTATGACACCCGGGACTAACGATTTAACGCGCTCTCCGAGACACGGAGGGACCTCGATGTATAACGAACGGTCACCCATCCATGGACTGGCCGCGGCAAGAGCAGCTTAACCTTGAAAATCATATGTTCCGCCCGATTGATAATTAGCCACGAGCCCCCTTGCAACAGTTAACAAATAAATCCCTCACTTTGTAAAACTTTTGAACGTGCCTTATGTAATACTATTTTATATAGGTAATATACAAGGTATACAAGGAAAGGGATTACTAATCCGCAGGCAAAAATTTCGAAATTCGGTAATTTTTATTTTCATGCAAAATGATTTTCATTTTAGTTTTTTCAAAAATTCTGCATCCCTGCTTTAGTTACAAATTCAGAAAATGGTGCTTCTGATTCATGACCCCAAATATGACTTAAAATGTAAACACAGCTGATCATAATTGGGGATAGATCGATTTCAGCGTTTTTTTTAGATCTTTGAACAGCTGTTTCTCTTAAACTATTGACTTTTAGAGAAAGTTGTAGAACAAAAGTTATTCATTAATAAGGGTACTTTAACACTCTTTTGGATTAGTATCCCCTTTCCTACTAACCTTGTATATTTTTGAAGTGTATATTGTTCATAACTGATTTTGAAAAATACAATAATCAAAGAAAAAAAAATTACAACCCTCGTTAGCATCCCTGTCTCTATACCTATTATCACTAAGTTGTTGTAGTGTGCATAAATAAAATCAAATATAATATAATATGCTTACATCATGAAGATGCCGAGGTGATACCATTTGATTTACAACAAGAAATGCTGAAAATTTACAAAATAACGTAACATCATGCCTGTATGCTTAACGTGTAAGGGTTGGGCAAAGGTGTATGGTATACCGTCATTTCGCCGATATGTTAAAGTCTCATGTAACAAGGGAAAAGAACTCAGCTTCTTACTGACGACCGCTATTGCGAACTGGAATCAGAAGTCTTGAATAAGATCACATGGGATATTATAGGAATATGCAAAACCCGACAAAGAGGTGAAGAATTGACCAAGCTTTCGTCCGGAGACCTACTTTACCATAAAGGATACGACGACAAATCTCAGGGAGGTTTAGGATTCATAAACATATCGCTAGCTAACAACTTGCTAATATTTATGCACTATCACCAAGAGTAATGTGTAATATTCGATCTAGACTAAAAGTTTTGCAAGACTACGCACCAATATCAGCACATGATGATAAAGAAAATGAGTTCTATGACGATATTAACATGGCACTAGACGAAAACCCCATGTTTCTACATTATTGTCATGGGCCACTTTATCGCCAAACTAGAGAAATGTTTCAGTACCAAACACTACATAGACGAACATAGTTTTGGTCAAAGCAATGCGAAAGGCTGCTTGCTATACCTAAGCAAATTTTCTAGAGCAACGTCTATTTGCAATGATACAGTTTTCAAAAGAAAAAAAAAGAGACTGTAGACTTGGAAGAGTGACTAACCTGAACCACTACATTCTAGCGAATAAGAAAATTTAATTCACTTTTCATGACGTGTTTGTGATCAACCAAGTTAATGTTGGCAGTGACCACAGGACAGTGCGGGTGAAAATACGCTTGCACTTAAAATTGGAACGTCGAAAAATGGTGGTCGCATCGCGTCCAAATGTGAATAATGCCTTCCTGCAAGACCAAAAGTAGTACTACTAGAGTACAACAAACTGACTGCAGACGACACGTGGAATGTTGAGAATATCAACGATTAGTTACTTAGGGGGTGGTCGAAACTATAAGACCGAAACAAAAGGACAACAAAACCACCCTCACAATAGAAACTTATATGTAGACGACTGTGATGTTGACCACATTACAGTGAACAGCAAGCACATTGAACGCGTAAACGAATATGTTTACCTTGGCCAGGTTCATACTCTTTAGGAAAATGAACAAACCCGAGAGATAGGCCGTCGTATCAGACTCAGCTGGAGTGCTTAGGGGTGTTACCGCACCAATCGATATTTAACGACACGTTTGGTGCAGTGGCTAAGCGATTAGCTTCTGCGCTACGGGTCGTGTGTTCAAAAAATGTGTATGGCCTACAGATGGTTGTTCCGGTTCTGGGCGTTTGTTTGTGAGATTTGTATCTGTAAACGCACCCACGATACAAGAGAAATCTTAGTGTGGGGCAAAGTTTAATTAAAAAACAAAAAAACTATCGATCGTCGATCGATGCCATCGGTCGATGCAATCGATCGATGGTAGAATGGATTAGTTAACGTCGATCGATAGTTTCTATTACACCAATCGATCGACTACACGTCGACCGATGTCGTTCGATGGCATCGATCGACGATCGATCGGTTGGTGTGGTAACACCCTTATAGGAAGTTGCCTGAGATTTTCAAGAAAAAGAACTTGCCACTCACCCTCAAACGTCGTGCATACGAGCAATGCGTCCTACCCGTCCTTGTATATGCTTCAGAAACTTGGTCCCTCACCCACAAGCATATCAACCAGCTGCCAAGAGCCAGTAGCCCAGAGAAAGATGGAGAGAGCTATAGGGTTAGAAACACCGAGATCCAGAAGCGTACGAAGGTTGTAGATGCGGCCCTTGTCATAGCACAGCATAAATGGAGGTGGGCAGGCCACATTAGTCGCAGAACCGATGGCAAATGGGCTAAGAAGATACTAGAGTGGAGACGCAGGACCAGACGGAGAAGTTTCGTGCGTCAGCCGGTTAGATGAGCTGACGACATTGTTAAAATAATTGGAAAAAGCTGGATGAGGTATGCTAAACACTGAGAAGAATGGCGTGCAAAGAAGGAGGCCTGCACTCAGCATTGACTGTTATAAGGCTGAGAAACAAGAATAAGAATAATAGGGGGGAAAACTAAATTTTATTAATGTGTTAATGAATTATTTAAAATTAACATTCTTTCCTACTATTCTTACTTACCGAAAACAATGGAAATTTGTACAGTATTCATTACGGATATGTATATAAAATTCTATAAAACAATTAAATCTCTTTAATCAAACAATAAGAACTATATTACACGCCAATTTAGTTTTTACGCTTAATATTACATTTGGGTTTTACAGTGCATTCCTTCTAATTCTTCATAGCGTAATCTGAAAATTTAATTGAAAGTAATTATATGATAATAATGGAATTGTAAATGGTGATAGCCTAGCGGTTCACGCTAGTCTATCACCATTTACGATTCCATTCCACTGCTTACTACTACACGCTTGCCGGAATACTTGTGTATCGTGGAGTGGAATTAAAATATTTTTTTGGTTTGTATGGAAAGTTGTTAAAAAATACGCGAATTTCGAAAAGTTGTAGAACAAAATTTGTTCAATTTCCGATATGATGTACAATCGCCCAACAAACGGGATGGGCGATCGCAGTGAGGTTTTACTATCGGTCGTGTAGACCGTAATCAGGTATATTGGAAAGTGTATATAGTCTACCAACCCGCGCTAGGGCGGCGTGGAAGACTAAACTCTAAATAGAGCTTGGTTTAATGATCATGGTTACCCTTCCACCTCGGGGAAGGCGGGTGTTATTAATATGTCGAAATCTTCTGATTAAAGCCACCACGGTGTTCTCCTGAGGACCTGGCCGGTGTCACCGAATTCGGTATTGCATTCACCACAACCCCGGCAGCACAATCAACCAACCTACTCAAAGGTTATTTTGAACGGAACTACTAAGGCTGTACAGAACCAGTAGCGCCATCTACATTATATCCCCGTCTACACTATGTTAAAACTTAGTTAAGTTCACCAGCACTCGATGCCTCGTAGAAAGTTACTCCGGATCGAACAAGTTAGTTTCGGTAGCGCAACCAGTTTTTATTTTAGTTTTATATGAAAACTGATAGATGTCGCTGTGTGTACTTGTGAGAATAAATCGGTATTTTTACACCGGTTTTTCGCTGTTTACTGTTATTCTGGGTGCAGAAAATGAAATAAAGAGTGTTGTGCTGCATTTAGGATAGGCCTACATTATTTTCCGGTACTTATTATAGCATTAAACAATATCATTCCGGAAAACCTACCTAAATCTGATCAACATAGGTAAACATAAGCACGGAAATTATCCAGTTATAAAAATAAAATAATAAATCAAATCAAATCTTTATTGTACAAATAAACTTACATTTGGCACTAGCTTCCACACTAAGATTCCCTGGTAGCCGGCCCCGAAATCGTCGGAACGCTACACCTCTCGGCCAAAATTCCTCCTTCATGAATGTCGACAGATGTTCAGTCGTCACTCTCACCACAATGGATTACTCTCATCCAAAGGTTGTCTGGTAGATATCGCTATCAGCGATAAGACCGCTATTGTACCCTTCAATAGATGATATTGTATAAGAGCTGTGTTACAATTTTGGTGTACAATAAAGTATATTCTATTCTATTATTTCAATGACAAAAATCTTCAATGACAAAACAAAGAGCATTGTAGTAGTGCCCCTATTATCTACGCAAGCCTGGTACCTATCCTCTTTTTAAGAGAAGAAACTTTCAGAAACTGTAGATTTTCCTCCTAATCCAAAGGTGTCTTCCCCATTCAGCACCGAACACAAGTTGCACTGCAGTCTTACCCTGGACTTGATAGTCCAGGGTAAGTCTTACCCTGGACTTAATAGTCCAGGGTAAGACTGCAGTGCAATCAGCGGTCCTAGTGCTATCAGTACGGAGTTTATAAAACACGGCAGCCCTCCTAAAGCTGCGATTGTGATGTTGGCTTCACTCTCGTACAGCACCCTAAAACAGTAAGTACCGTCCGCGAGGCCTCAGCTGAGCTTTGCATTTGTGTAAGAATGAATGCAGGCGCGTCTTTTGCTTGGTTTAAACCAGTTTATACTGCTTTTTGGCAATCGATTCTATGTGCACTCACACAAATGCAAAGCTCAGTTTACGCCTCGCCAGTTGTATAACCATTGTCTAAAACAGTGTTTTTTTTTTTTTGTCATGATAATTAGATTGACTTCTATACAGCGTCGGTATTTGGATTAATTAACTTTTTTGTCTTACTCTTCAATCATTTCTGTATTCTGAGATCAAGGGCATAAATAAAGTTCAGTCAACAGTACCAAAGCAGCTCTAGCGCTTGTCTTAGGCTCCAAAATTGTGAGCCTTCATCCTATCATTTGAGTTACTGGTTTCCTAATGAAAACCTCGCATTTTAAGTGTTATCTAAAAAATTGTTACCCCTTTAGCCCTTTTAACCGTCATATCTCTCATCATATCCAAACTTTGTCTGTGATTAAATTACCTAATATTCAAGATGGAGGATAGAAATTCATCATTAAAATCACAGACCAAACTAAAACATCAGCTATAAATAGATCTACGCTTATTCTCCCTTATTTTGGCGAAAGACCTACCATTTGTTCAGCTGCGTCACAGCTTGTTGTCAGAGGATAAGAGACAGAGATTTACTCTTTATTACATATACAGAGTGTAAACGAATTCATGTAATTCTTTCAAACCATACCTGTAGCTATGTCTACACCAGTGCGCTTTCATGTTCATCTTGCGTCTTCGTCTGAAGCATGCGTGAAGCGCCATAGCGCATGCCTTAATACTAGTTCGACAAAAGCGCGTGCCACTAGCGCACGTTAATCTGTCTATTGTATGTCAACTGACGACTAACCGATGCGCACCGGTGTAGACGATAAGCTGCATGTCTTTTGCGCGGCAACAGAAATACATCATCTGTGAAAATTTCAACTGTCTAACTATCACGATTCATGAGATACAGCCTGGTGACAGATGGACAGACGGATGGATAGCGGAGTCTTAGTAATAGGGTCCCGTTTTACCCTTTGGGTATGGAATCCCCATGTCGGATCTTAAAGCATCCTTTAAGATAGATATCGGTGGGGTTCATGTTCATCAGTGGTCTACAGGCTGTGGTACAAGGTTCAGAAATAAAACAAACAAAAAAAAACAAAGTTCAGAAGTGAATCATTAATGGGTACCACCGTCTATTCGTGGTACCTTTTCTAGATCTAGAAAAACTTTTTATGCCAAGCATTCTAGTCTGAGGTCCACTTCTGGGGCCAGTGCTATTGCTGTCGCTAGTACTATTGCTATAGCTAGTGCTATTGCTAGTGCTATTGCTAGCGGTTTCGTTAGTGGAAGGGATTTCGGTAGTGTTAGGGATATCGGTAATGGTTTCGTTATACATAATAGTAATGTTTCGCGGGGGACCTCCTATGGGTACGCCGTACTTGGTCCTCCGCCCACTATAAAAAATGTGTGAGTTGCATGAATAAATTTCCTCTTTTTCCTCACTTTCCTCACTTTCCAAACTAGCTTTATCTCGCTCCCAGAAGCCTGGAAAGAAGATAAATATATTAAACACCGCGAGTTTTATGACCTGAATATTTGCGTGAATGATAACAAAATCAACCGATTTTGAGGAACACAGAAACCGCAGAAGTCTTTTGGCTAGAATGTAATAAAAATAAAAAATAAATTTTATAAATTAAATATCAAAACTTGGCACACGAAGCCGTCGCCATGTGGGATGTTGATTCAGCAGTCGTTGTGCCGATAGTAGTTACGGCCAATGGCTTAATAGCCAAGAGCCTTAATCAACATCTAAAGAGGCTCTGGATGGGCGGCTGGATCAAGGGCCTGATACAAAAAGCGTTACTTCTCGACACGGCGCGTATTGTTAGGAAGGTCCTCTGTCTGACCCTGACCACCGGTAGCTTGTACCCTGTTCACAAAGGCGGTAGGACTATATTTTTATCTTTATAAATGTTTTTTTATAGAATTATTTAAAAATGTAATTTTACAAGCATTTAAAATGAATAAACGAAATAAAAAGATGAAAAAATGCTAACCTTAAAATATATTTGTGTGCAAATGGTACATGTGCTGAAATTTGTTTCATTTCATGTCACTTTCATGTACCTGTATTTTGACTTTTTACTGCTGTAGAGACAAAATTTTTAGTTTGTGTGTAAACTGACAGCCCGCAACATCCCACTGCTGGGTATAACCCTCTCTTCTTTTTAACATTCACCTCGGTCCTGTGCCAATGGCATACATGTTTTACCCCCGATTTTCTCAATACACATAGACGGCCGCGATCAACGCTTCATTTGGCATCCTTGGTCACCACTCAATTAACGCAGTAGCGGTTATTAGGACACAAGTGTTCAACAGTGGAGCCTCCACGAGTAACAATACTTAAGTACGTCCGGTGCACGCTGGGCAAACAGCCCCGCTACGGCATGAGCTATTCTCAAGCTGGCTTCCCACGGTGCGTGGTAGTGCGTGGTATCATCCGTAAAATCACGCACCGTGGGAAGCCACATTATGAGGGTATGTGATGTGCATACGGCGCACCGCTCCGCACGCGTCCGCGTTACCACGGACGAGTCTCTTCCCACGGTGCGTTGGTGCGAGCTTGTGCGTCGCGGTGCGCGCTAAGAGTGGGGCGTATTTATCGTAACAGCTATTTAAAACAGGTATCTTATGATAACAGACTGTAACTGTGACAAACAAATTGAAAAAGCAGGTCCTGTTCCACGAGCTAACAAAATCCCATATGTGACAATCACAAGCTTTTCTCTATTCATGCTTATGACAGTTACCTTAGTTAGAATAAGATAAAACATGTTACTGTTACTCTGTGACACCCTGTTACAGCCGTCACAAGCTCTGTCCTTTTCTCGCATAGGTTTCACCTTGGTTAGAAAGAGAAGTCCTGCTGTTACAATAAACAGGTTAAACATTGCTATCTGTGGTAACAGATGACACACAATAGTGTGTCCCCACATAGTATGAAATAACAGACTGTTATTCCGTAACAGGTTTTTGGAACTGCTATTTACGTGTAACAGGAACAGGCGTAACAGATACCTACGTGATTTACCTGTTACAACCCACTCCTAGTGCGCGCTATCACACACCGTGGGAAGCCAGTATCATACAGCTCGTGCTAAAATGAGACAGGAAAAAGCTGTGGTGAATGCCGATAATACTAACGTCCAAACCTTAAGCAGTTAATTTCGTGGAACATGCACCTGTCAATGAACTCTCCTATGACGGCCGCTTCATCGTCATAGGCACACATATACGGACCGCCTGGCGTGCATATCCTCAGTTTGTAGCAATGGAATTTGGCGAAAAGATCGTCAAACTGAAATAATAATGTTAATTGTATGTTTAACCTCATGCTTGTATTTCACGAAGGTTTAAGGCGCATCGTTGAATATGAATAGACCTGAACCACAAATGTTGTGCGTCATACAATTTGAATATTAAATGATGTATCTATGATGTAGCTACTTGCACTGACATTTAATATGGAATTGAAAGACGCACTATTTTTAAAGTGTTGGTATGTGATGCAACTTAGCGGATGTGAACAGTCTTTTAAATAATAAATTGCCCCACACTAAGATTTCTCTTGTATCGTGGGTGCGTTTACAGACATAAATCTCACAAACAAACGCCCAGACCCGAAACAACCATCTGTAGGCCATACAAATTTTTGTTTCGTGTGGGAATCGAACCCACGACCCGTAGCGCAGAAGCCAATCGCTTAGCCACTGCACCAAACGTGTCGTCACACACAGTACCCCAAGTATGGGTTTTTTTCGTTAACTACTGTATTGCATCACGCCAAAATGTATGAAAATTTAGACAGCGCCCCTAAGCGCGGCGTTCAATTCTTATACTGTTCATCCACGACAATTCGCTGGCCTTTCCAAAAAGGCATTGTTTCAAAGTCAAAGTTTTTATTTCAAATAGACCAGATTACAGACATTTTTAAAACGTCAAAACTAGGTACACGGTTCCAAAAGGTAGGTTGCTTGGAGAAGAGCCGGCAAGAAACTCCAAGAATAACATAACATCACGCCTTGTATTCCCCGAAGGGTTGGGCAGAGGTGTATAATACATCCACATTTCTCCGTTATGTTAAAGACCCTTGTAATAAGGAGCGACCCTATTGCCATCAACCGCGCATAGAATCCAGAGTTCGGGCTGCTACTGAGAAATCCGATTGACTAGAATTTTTTAACATTTATGCAAATCTAGTGACAATACAATATTAGTGTTGTATAGATTATGTATTTGCATTTTTACATAATAATATAGTATATATTGATTTATTTATCGATATTAGTCGATATAATAATACTACGCTGTCGCAAGTCTGCTGGCAGAAATTTCTTCACAACTAAGCAGTACATTTGTACTTGTGTCACTATACATGTTATCACTAAGTTGTTGTTTCATGTGCATAAATAAATTAAGTATAATATACTTACTTCCTCATAATTTATTGACGTCAGTTCTTGATTTGAAAGAAGAAATGCTGAAAACGTATTAATGTAATTAATCAATTATTTAAAATTAATAATCTTTCCAACCATTCTTACTTACCCAAAACAATGGAAAGTTGTACAGAATTCATTACGGATATGTATATCTCTTTAATCAAACAATAATAACTATTACATGCTAATTTAGTTTTTACGCTTAATATTAGATTTAGGTAGTAAAGTGCATTCTTTCCAATTCTTCATAGCGTAATCTGGAAATTAAATTGAAAGTAATTATATGATAATAATGGAATGGTTAACAGTAATAGCCTACCGGTACAACGCTTGCCTTCAGTGCAGGAAGATAATGAGTTTGAGTTTCGGTTACAGTCGACATGTTTGTTTAAGTCTAGTTTTGCAGGGGCCTAATTCTCCTAAAATAAATTGTTGCCAAACGCAATCGAACCACAACCGTCAGTCAGTTTTAGTTTTCGAAAATTTTCAAAATGATTGATTTTTTGTGTCAAACATTAAGACAGCTTTTGAAATTGAGAACTGTCTGAATGAACGGTTCGGCCTCGGTTCGGTTGTGGTTTTTCAAGATTTATTTTAGGAGAATTAGGCCCCAGTTTTTCTCATGATGTTTTCCGTTACCGTTAACGCTAGTGACAATCAAATTCTGATCCACACATAAATTCGAAAAGACAGAGTTGCTGACCGGGATCGAACTCAGACTCTCGTACATGGAAGGCAAGCGTTCAACCGCTAGGCTATCAATGCTTTTACTCGAATGAATAATTAATATACAGATCTCATAGAAAATAATAGAAGCAGGGGAGAGTGGGGTAAACGCGAACGTGGGGTAACCCCGAACAAAGCTGTTACGGCATGACAGAAAATAATAGTTAATAATCACTTTCTTCCAGAAGAGAGAAGGTCCCGTGCTTATTGCCAGACAAACAGTTGTGTAATGAGGCCGGACTCCTTGTTCACGGTAAATTGATCCTTAGTTTTTGTCATAGTTTCATGTAAATTTTTGCTTGAGAAACAGTCATGTAAAGCTACTATGTACATGATATAATTCCATTGTATTTTATGTTGCAATACGTCATAATCAAAGAGTGTTTTACGCGTATTTGGCGTTATGAAAATAAAACCCCAAAGATGAATTTTGTTTGAAATATTTGGGTCCTAATAATTATTGAAAAGTGTTGACAGACGGTGACTCGCCAGCTCACTAGCTGGGCCCCCTGAAAAGCCGCCAGTACCTAATAATTATTATAAATGCAAAACTGTGTTTGTTGGTTTGTTTCTTGGTTTGTCCTTCTTTAATGCAGCAACGGATTGACGTGATTTTTTGTGACACAGGCTAATAAATAATAATAAAAATATAAATATACATTTAAATATTTGTTTTTTTTTTTTAGAAGCCACGAATTTGCGATCCGTTCACCGACGACTTGAGTGCATGAGAAGTGCACCAGATATGAAGGCTTTGCCTGTGATTTTTGCACTTAATTAGGTACTACAATTCACATTATATTCGTAATTATATCAAGGTATACGTTAGTTCGTACGTCGTGTAATTCCGAAAACCAAGGGTTTTGTTTTCGCCCTAAATATTGGTGTTATTAAAAGATTTTATTTAAAAAAAACTAATTAATGAGCATTTATTAGTTATTTTTTTTATTAAAAACTGATTACCTACTTAGACTATAAGAAATAAATATGGTTGGTTTCTTATACTGTTCCCCAAGTGTGAGTTTTTTACGTTACTACTGTAGTTGCGTCACGCCAAAAATGTCAAACAAATTTTTAGTTACGCTATTCGCCGCTAGAGGCGCTGCCTTTCATACAAGAAAAAGGTCCTAAAACAAAATCCCATTCCCACACAAGCCCTAGGAACACTCATCTGTCGATAAAGTAATATCGATGAATTTCGGAAAATTCAAGCACAATTTAATATTTTTCCCGGTACGAAAATTAATTTGATAGATGTCAGAAAATTATATTCTTCACATAATTCCCAGGGCAAAGACCACACCAGAAAGGTGACACGATGAAAAGTGTTTCATTTTTTATTTAATTTTTTTAAATGTCCCACTGCTATTTATTTCCATAAAATAAAAGCTAAAATTAATGTATCATAAAATATTATAAACATTACAGATTTGAGAGCCGTATTTAGCGAATAAACGAACGCGCCGAGTGTTAGAAAAGCGATAGTTAGCCATCTTTTTTGTACGTTTTTTACGTTACTACTGTAGTTGCGTCACGCCAAAAATTCATGGCCATTACTAAATCTTTTGACTGTATACGAGTCTTGTTTGTTTGTATGTATTCAATTGACAATCAACTAAGTATTTAAAATATTGCTAGTAACTACCTATCCATATAAGCGAAATTGATCGTTCGGGTGTTTGTGCTGCGAAGAGGTATCTATCACATTATTTTGAAACAAATATCGTCACGTTTTTGCTTTGGGAAGTTGTCACTTTTATGTATGATGTTATTTGTTGTATGATGCCTATGAAAGATCAGATGTTTGTGCTGCGTACGTGCCGACAGATATTATTGAACTCGTTCCTGGGACAGATGTAATTGACGCTGTGCCCATAATAATATATTATGCTCGTGACTGTACATATAATCAACGAATCAACTAAAAAAACTAGTGTAAAAAATATCAATTTGTTACAATAAGTACAAACAGCGACACCTATCGGTTTTCATATAAAACTAAAGTGAAAACTGGCTGCGCTACAGAAACTAACTTGTTCGGTCCGGAGTAACTTGCTACGAGGCATTGAGCACTCGTGAACTTAACTAACATAGTGTGGACGAGGATATAATGTAGATGGCGCTACTAGTTCTGTGCAGCCTTAGTTATTCCGTTCAAAATTGTCTTTGAGTGGGTTGGTTGTTTGTTCTGCCAGGGTTGTAATGAATACACTAGCGAATTCGGAGACCTCAGCCAGGTCCTCCGGAGAACATCATGGTGATTTTAATCAGAGGAGTCCGACATATTAATAACACCCGCCTTCCCCAAGCTACGCGTGAGGATTAAACCAAGTTAAAAGAAGGGTTGGTTATTTGTTAAACGACGGTAATCTAGTAATAATATAATTTATATATAGATACGTAATCTTGTAAAGCTGTAAGGATGTGCCACAATCAGCTGTTTATGTCCTACACCCCGACCTATCCTTGACCAAATCCTCATAGGAATACTGCACACCTAAGGCTCCCAAAATGTTCTTGATGGTATGTGAAGTGCGCCAACCCCTACGACGCGAGCGTGGCTACGGCCTAATCCCTTCTCATTCTGAGAAGAGGCAGGGGCCAGCAGCGGGCATGGGCTGATTATGCTGGGAAACATTGCCATTAATATTACCTTCTACTGTTTATAGACTATTAATTTATTCACTTGATGGACAGTTATGTGTTGCTGGGGAGTTTGTTGCGCCATTTCCTTTTCACAGCAAATGCACTAGAAAACGGTAAAGGGGGGACGTGGGCTGTCTTATTTACATTGACATTCAAAAAGAACTAAGTAATTCTAGTCTCATCATCATCATCATTCAGCCGAAAAACTTCCACTGCTGGACATAAGCTTCCCCAAAAGGGGGGTTGCCGATCGCAGTATGGTTGTTAAAGTACTCAGAGAACGCTGCTGCCCCATCCTCTAGAGGATCCTTTTGTCGCCTTTTACGACACCCACGGGAAGAGATGGGGTAGTGCTATTCTTTAAGTCTACACTTGACTTTTTTCTTTCTTTCAGAATTCTAGTCTATTTTGAATAAATGAGTATATTACGTAGTGGTGTTATGCCACTTTGCCCTAAAGCTTATTCTTATCTCGTGTCAGCACGAGCTATACGAAAATAGCCCTAAAGCTTATAATCGCCTACTACTGTTAGAATGTATTGTTTTGTTAGGGTAGGTGGCATACGACCACGGACCACGGCTATTCTCTGAACATCACTATGAATATTATTACCTAAATACATAAAATATATTACGTGTAAGTTGTTTATTTAATAGACGATAAATATTGAATAGTTTGCAGAAAATAATTTCAGATGTTAATATTTTCTTGTTTCATTCATTTTTCAGTAGTCTGGTTTTAGTTTTTGGACTTACTTTTTATTGTAATATAACTTTCGTGAGACCAGTTCGACTTCGAGTTCAACTTGCGACCTGGCCGCGTGTTCAACTCATGATTAAGGGCTCCGTTTGGGTCCGAAACTAGTCGGGCAATCCCGAGAAATGCACGTGAGTAAACCGTAACTAATCATAAATTGTAAAGCTTCCTTTATGATAGATATCGGTGAGGTTCATGTTCATCAGTGGTCTACAGGCTATGATACAAGGTTCAAAAATAAAACAAACAAATAAAATTCAAAGTTCAGAAGTGAATCATTAATGGATACCACCGTCTTTTCGTGGTACCTTTTCTAGCACTATAAATACTTTTTGTGTCAAAGTATCTAATCCTAGGGCTAATTATGGAGCCAGTGCTATTTGTATCGTTAGTGCTATTGGTATCGCTAGTGCTATTAGTATCGCTAGTGCTATTGGTAGCGCTAGTGCTATTGGTAGCGCTAATGCTTTTGGTATCGCTAGTGCTATCGTCAATGCTATTGGTATCGCTTGTGCTATTGGTATCGCTTGTGCTATTGGTAGCGCTAGTGCTATTGGTATCGCTTGTGGTAGTTTCTTTAATTTCATCCGCCACCCAAGATGAGTAGTACCCAATGAGTTTGCCGAACGATGTCTTCTCCCCTCCCCACCTAATGTCTGGATTGCATACAAATCCCTTTTTCTTTTTTTCCCGACTACTTTTATCTTCGATCCAGTAGCCTGGAAAGAAGACGAAGATATTAAACACAATGCAAGTTATGTTCCAGTAGGCCTAGCACGAATGTTGTGACCACAGATCGTTGTGACGTATGGTAACGTGAACGTAACGTTAACGCGAGTGAATTTTGAATTGGAAATTCTCGTTTCGCACAATATTTAATCGAATTGAAAACTTTATTCATATCTATGTATAATACAAATTGTGGTTGTCGCATAAATTTAAACTAAAATTCTATAGCATAGTTGTATTTTCGATTTAAAATTCACTCACATTAACGTTACGTTTACGTTACTATACGTCAAAATATTCATGCTAGGCCTACAGGTCGTTTACGTGAATGAAAAAAAAAAAATAGGATCGCAGTAAACAGTATTTACTGGCTAACAAGAAAACGTTCATGAACGATCAATCCACAAGTTCCTTCATGCTTTTCACTTCGCAGATAGTGTTATTAATAAACTAGCTGTTGCACGCAGTTTCACTGCTATTGTATGGCAACAACTGTACGTAGGATGAAAAGTATTCTACACCGTGCGTCGAAGGTACCCGAATGATTTTAACCATCGATTCTGATACCTAACTGGAGAAGAAAAGCTGGGATATAGTTTTCTAATATAGTTTAATTTTCGAGATATCCATTATTTAAGTTACTTCACAAGTCAAAAAATCTTAAGGGTAACAAGCCCTATGAATGTTACGTTGCAACCATTGTCATACCATATATATGTTACGGCTAATAGCCGAAGTGCGGCTACACCTAGTTTTAGCCGGGTACAACTAGGTGCAACCAGTAGCAGTTGGTTAGAACTAGGTGGAGCTTAAGTCGACGGAGCCCCGCTGTGCGGGGCTCCTATTTCTGTCTGCAGGGTTTAAAGTAACCTAACACGAAGGGGATGACGGGGGCTTCGTTCGCTCGCTTCGCTCGCTCACTCTAGCCCCCGTCATCCCCTTCGAACCTAACCTATCCGTGTCGGGGTTACCCTTAACCATCGGTGTGCGGCTGCACCTAGTTCTAGCCGCTATGATGAAGGCTAAACCTAGTTCTAATCGAAGATAAGTAGGATAGATTTAAGTTTAACCGCATGTGGCCGGCTGCACCTAGTTGTACCCGGCTAAAACTAGGTGTAGCCGCACTTCGGCTATTAGCCGTAACATATACATACATACCTATATACCGAACATCCCCGAGATACGACGAGAGGGGTCTCGTCGTATCTCGGGGATGTTCGTGAAGTGAGAAGTTTTCTTATCCACTCACAGAATAATTTAAACATTGCCAGCTCGATCTAAGGTATTATTTACATTACAAGGATGTGCTACAGTTAATTGATTTATTTTGTTCCGAAAAACACCGTTTAAGTTTCTCAATAAATATAAACGGTCCACCTCGCCGCCAGACGATCAACGCTTCGTTTGCCATCCTTGGTCATCACTCAGTTAACGCAGTAGCGGTTATTAGGACGCACGTGTTCAGCAGGGAAGCCCCCACGAGTAACAATACTTAAGTACGTCCGGTGCACGCTGGGCGGTCAGCCCCGCTACCAACCTTCCTAATCTTTTCATAACGGCATGAGAGAGGAAAAAGCAGTGGTGTATACTGATGATACTAACGTCCAAACTTGAAGCAGTTAACTCCGTGGAAAGTACACTTGTCAATGAACTCGGCTTCGAGGGCCGCTTCATCGTCATTGGCACACACTTTCTCACCGCCTTTCGTGCATGTCAAATGTTTGTAGCAATGGAATTTAGCGAAAAGCTCGTCAAACTGAAATAATAAAGTTAATTGTATGTATCCTTATGCTTGTATTCCATGAAGGTTTAAGGTACAAGTCCGAGACGGGCTGCAAACTGCAGACTGCAACCGCAGATCGCAAGTCGCCATCGGAATAGCGCCTTTAAGGTGTGCACTTTAAAGCATCTTTAAAGTGCACACCTTAAAGGCGCTATTATATTTATTCCGACAGCGACTGCAAAACTGCAACCGCAGACCGCAGCCGCAGGCAATACTACTTTTGCAGTTTGCGGTCTGCAGCCCGTCTCGGACTTGTACACACGGCTACACATCAAGCTATACAAAACCAGTTTATCTTGGCGTCGCTTTGTATAATCTTTTCGCACAAGTAACGGTCAGCTTATACTGGATTTGCATAGCTTGAAGTGTAGCCGTGTGTACCTTAAAGGCGTATCGTAGACCTAAACCACAAATGTTGTGCGTCATACAATTTCCATATTAAATAATGTATCTGTGATGTACCTACTTGCACTGGCATTTAATATGGAATTAAAAGACGCACAACATTTTTAAAGTGTTGGTATGTGATGCGCTTTTAACCTTAGCGGAGGGGATCTGTTCATCGAGGTTAATTCGCCGACGAGCCTGCCCAAAAAGGCATTGTTTGTATTTTAGGTCCTCTAATATTTTAAACTAGCTTCTGCCCGCAGCTTCGCTTGCGTGAAATTTTAAATCTTCATTAAGGCCCTTTTTAGTGAAATAATAAAATCTTAAAAGTCCATTTTTTATTATTTAATTTGAAGAGTGTTTGTGCCTAATTTCAAGTCAATAACCCCCTGGAATAAGGATTTTCATATAAACGTTAACTACCCATTTCACCCGTTTAGAGATGGAAGTTCCAAAAATCCTCAAACACGTGTACATTTATTTCTCTTTCAAAAGTCTAAATGTTTAATTCCATGCTTCTTACTTCAAAACTATCAGACTTCTCATACGAACTTTCAACACTTATTTCACTCCTTTAGGAGTAGAATTTCCAAAAATCCTCAATCACGTGTATATTTATTTTTCATCAAAAGTCTAAATGTTTAATTCCATGCTTCTTACTTCAAAAGTACCAGATTTCTCATACAAACTTTTAACCCTTATTTCACCCCCTTGGGAATTGAATTTACAAAAACGGTCAAACATGTGTACATTTATTTGTAACCAGAAACCTTAATAATTAATTTCATGCTTCTTACTTCAATAATGACGGACTTGTATACAAACGTTAATCACCCTTTTCGCCCCCTTAGTGGTTGAATTTCGGGAAATCCCTTCTTAGTGGATGCTTACGTTACAAAAGGAACCGACTTTCCAAATATCATGATTCAGTCAGTACCTTTCTCTTTATATTGGAAGAAGACAAACAATTATCTAATAAGACTCGCGCCACCTATTCTACGTTGAAGCTACTATGTCAGAAACTTTCTCGTGAGTAGCAACAACTATATATAAAGTTTCAACTCAATCGGATGAACGATGCGAATTTTTATTTACAATTATCCGATACGACTCGCGCGCAACCTCTTGTACGTTAATAGTACTATATCACAAACTCTGGCGCTAGTGCCAACATCAACTGTACGAAGTTTCAACTCAGTCGGATGAACGATGTGAATTTTTATTTAAAATCATCCGATATGACTCGCACACCACCTCCTATATTACGGTGATGGTACATACTACCTATGCCAGTAACTCTCGCGCAAGTGTCAACAATAAAAAAAACTTTCATCCTCTATTTCACCCTCTAGGGTTAGATTTTTCAAAAACCCTGAAACATTTTTGTGTTTTACGCTTCTTACTTTATGAGTACCAGACTTCTTATACAAACTTTTATCCGCTATTATAAGGGGGTAACCCCATGGGGGTTTAATTTACAAAAACGCAAGAAATTCAAGTATGATTGTACATTTCTTTCTAACCATCAACTCTATTATTTGATTTCATGGTTTTATTTTACATAAAACTTTCACTTTCTATTTCACCCTCTAGGAGTAGAATTTACAAAAACGTTAAAAACGTGTATTTATACCTAGCCAGAAAGCCTATTATTTGATTTCATGCTTTTAAGTTCGTAGAAACTTTTATCCTCTATTTCACCCCTTTAGGGGTAGAATTTCCAAAAACCCTGAAACACATGTATGTTTCTTTCTGATCAGTGACCTAAATATTGAATTCCATGCTTCTTACTTCAAAAGTACCAAATTTCTCATACAAACTTACAACACTTATTTCACCCCCTTAAGGGTTGAATTTTCAAAAACCCTGAAACTTGTGTACGTTTATTTCTGACCAGTAACCTATATATTGAATTCCATGCTTCTTACTTCAAAAGTACCAGATTTTTCATACAAACTTACAACACTTATTTCACCCCCTTAGGGGTTGAATTTACAAAAACGTTTAAACAGGTGTACATTTACTCCTAACCATAAACCTTAATACTTAATTTCATGCTTCTTACTTCAAAAATGACGGACTTGCATACAAACATTAATCACCATTTTCACCCCCTTAAGGGTTGAATTTCGAGAAATCCCTTCTTAGTGGATGTTTTCGTCATGTAAGGAACCTAATGTCCAAATTTCATATTTCCAGCTTTAGTGGTTTAGGCTGTGCGTTGATGACTAAGTCAGTCAGTCAGGACTTTGAATTTTATATATATTATTATAGATTATAGATAGATGCAATAGTGAGTTTATCAATCTGTTTGCTAAGCACGTCTTCAAGCTAAACCGGCAAACCAACCAAACTCATACGTTGCCCTTTTAAGCTACGAGTTCGTAGGCGACTGCAGACAGCAGCAGCTGACGACGTGACGTTGCAACATGTCACAACGTCACGTCGCAGCGCCATGTAGCTGCAGTCATGATTCCGAACCCAACTCCAGATGGCTGCAGCAGACGGCAGCGCCGTATTTCAGTTAGTTCTGAGTGTTCCATGAGACAAGATGTCTGACCTGTTTGGGATTAGCTATTTTGTTAGAAGAGAATGAAGACGACGATGCCTTGTTCTTATTACTTATACAAGTGTAGAGAAAAAATCCATACGTCCAATGCTGAAATGCAGAGCATCGTACAGTGCAGGATATTGGGCCACCTGGTTTATCAGTTTTTCTTCCTCGGAATTGGAAAAACTAATTTTTTGAGAAAGATTCCATTTGTTGTCGCTCCAGCGGCAGCGTCGGTGGCACTACTGATTTGCGGTCGGGCGACACGTCGCTCGTCTGCGCTCGTGCGACGTGTAGTCGTACGACGTGTCGCTAGCTGCGAATGGTATTTCATAGAAATACATAGAAACCAGTAGTGTCGCAGCGACACGTCGTCTGCTACCACTGTCTGCAGTCGGCTACGAACTCGTACCTTTACTCCTTTTTAACCCCCAAGAAAAAATAGGGATGTTATAACTTTAAAGCCTACGTCTGTCTATGGCATCGTAGCTACCAAAGAGCTGGTTTAATCGTGATGTTTCTATAAACCGATTTCCATTAATCATAGCCTATGCTAGAATAACCTTAAAGTATTTAAGTCTCACGAAAAATTATTTTTAACTTTAGTTTACTGTAAAAAAGTGTATTACCAAAAAATGCTGCAAATAACCCCAACTATCGCCCTCTTTCGTTTGATCCACGATTTTTACCCGCCCTGTATATACAAACCTAGTGACAAAACAATATTAGGGTACCCTTGAGCTAAGCTGATTAAGGTTTGGATCGGAAGGTTAATCAGGCATGAAATAATCAGGCAGACCCATCGATTTTGCCTGATGACTTATGTTGACATAAATAGGCTATCACTGCATATAAAATTACTGCTATTAAAATTACAAAAATTAAACAAGAGCTTAATTAAAATCATTTTTTTTATTTTAGCCTAGAAAATACTAGTCGCACTTTAAAACCAGCACCATCAGCACGCTTCACTGTCTCTATATGCTGTGTACTTGTCGTTGGGAAGCAGTGGTGGTCGTATAGACGTGGAAAACCTCGAAGGGCTCGTCCCTGAGTTCCTTGTTGTACTGGATCCTTATGTCACACAAGTTCTAAGGGACGACGGGGAACCCTGAAATAAGTAGTTTGGGTTATTAACTTTTAGAAAGTACTAGCTTTTGCCCGCGGCTTCGCTGGCGTTAATTAAGCTCAAAAAAACTCTTTTTAACACACTACTAAAGTTTCTATACCTAATAATATAATTCAATCATGATTCGAAAGACACGAGGCGCCATCTATGAAAGTTATTGTTATTTTCCTCGGGAACAGTACCTTTTTTCTGCATGAAAGGTACGGTCAGCAACAGAAGTAGCTGAACATTTGAGTTTTTAAACTTTGCATTAATTATATAACTAATTGATAGGAAACAAAAACTTTAAGACGTACTTAGAGCTGTATCTAGCAGCTCAAGGTATCTATTAAACTTTTTGTTTTAAAACAATTAGTTTTCTAATTAATGCCAAGTTTAAAAACTCAAATGTTCAGCTACTTTTTTGTTGCTGACTGTACCCTATGTCCGTTTCTTTACACTTGACAACGTATAACCTAAATTTCGGGATGATCGGTTCAGTGTTTTAGGCGTGAAAAGGTAACAAACAAACTTACTTTCGCATTTATAATATTAGTTAGGAAGTTAGGATTGATGACAATTGAAGAAATATCGCCTATAAGCTGGACACCTGACTTTGATTTGATCAGTAGACTTTTAGAAGTATTTTTTTTACATGTAGCATTACACCTTTTTTACGTGACAGTGCGACTGCATAGGCGGGGGTTCTTCTATGTATGTATGTATGTGGGATTCTTTATACCTTCGTAGCATTCCAACGGCTGGATAAATAAATGACGTGTTATTAGATTTGTCTTAATCCCGAGAGTGACATAAGATATAAAAAGTGTCAAGAAATACAAAATGGCCGCTGTCACCAGACGTAATGTAGTACCGTCCGCGAGGCCTAACCTGAACTTTGCATTTGTGTGAGAATGAATGCAGACGCGTCCTTTGCTTGGTTTAAACCGGTTTAGAGCGATTACGCACTGCATCCGATTCGAATCCGTGAAAATACGTTCCGAAGTAGCCATAGAACAATTTGTATGGTAGTTTACGCACTACATCCGGCATCCGTCATCCGTAAGTTTCTAATTCGGAAGAAAAATTGACGGACCGAAGTAGCCGTAGTAATGTTTGTATGAACGCTTTCGCACTACCTCGGATTCAAATCGAACGTCAAATGGATATGTCAAAAATGGCCCCTGAATTGTTTGAATTTGGATCAGAGATCGGATAAGTGCGTAAGCGATATCCGAATTCGGTCCGAGATTTTTACTCTAGATCGGTATTTTCACGGATTCGGATCGGATGCAGTGCGTAATCGCTCTTAGACTGCTTTTTGGCAATCGATTCTATGTGCACTCGCACAAATGCAAAGCTCAGCTTACGTCTCGCCAGTTGTAAGAGTATGTTATTTCGTGTTCTAAATACATCAATATTCGTATCAAAAGAAAGGTCTCATTGAGACGATTTCAAATATGTATGCAAGGTTAGTCAGAAAGGGGGTACTAATCCGAAAGGGTGTTAAAGTACCCATAATAATGAAAAACGTTTGTTCTACCACTTTCCCCAAAAGTCAATAGTTAAAAAGAAATAGCTGTTCAAAAGTTACATAAAAAATACGCTAAATTCTCAGCTATGATGAGCTGTATTTACAGTTTAGGTCATATTTGGGGTAACAAATTAGAAGCTCCATTTTTTGAATTTTTAACTATAGCAGGGATGAAGGATTTTTGTAAAAACTAAATTAAAAATAAGTTTGAAAGGAAATAAAAAAAACTAATTTTAAAATTTAAACACTTGCTTTAAAACCGTCATCAGGGATGCTTTAAGTGGACTATGGATTAGTACCCCCTTTCCGACTAACCTTGTATACAGGTTGTCCCGAAATTCAACGTCCAGCGGCGAACAAAGACGGAAGTTTAGAAAAAAACGTTTTTTTAAGTTGTTTACTTTTTTAAAACACGTTAACTTAGATTTATGAGGTACTAGCTTTTGCCTGCGGCTTCGCTCATGTTAATTTATAATAAAAAAAACTCATAACACACTACTAAAGCTTCTATAATAATTCAATCATGATTCGAAAGACACGCGGCGCCATCTATTATCATAATTGTTGTTTTCCTCGGGAACAGTACTTTTTTCGGGATGAAAGATACCCTACGTCCGATTCTGGACACCTGGCAACTTATAAAAAGAAACAAATTGTACTTACATCCATTTTTATCACAGTTGGCCTTACACAGGCTGCATGTATCTTCAAACTCCGCAAGCCAAGGAATAAGTTCGTGGCAGCCGCACACTTTGGCCCCCCGGGGGTGCAAGTCCCCGTTTAGGTCCAAGTTTAGGTGTTTGTAACAGCTAAAACCTGCCTCGCGATCGGTCGTGAATTTATCTAGAAAGTACCGATAGAGAACGCTGAAATTGATGGATTTCAAAATACGTCTTAAAAAGTGTTTTTGTGAAAAATATTGCAACCCCAACTTCTCAGAAAAAATTCTAAAACAACATCACAAAAAATAGTAACTACTTGAGATAAGCCAAAATTAAAGAAAACCGCGAATTAAAGTGTTATATGTATTAAACATTAACTATTGTATAGAAATGTATTAAGTATTTGAAGATGTATTTTCTTTATACATAATTATACAATGTTAATCGGAAATGGGGTACTAATCCGAAAGGAAGTTAAAGTACCCATAATAATAAATACGTTTTGTTCTACAACTTTCCCCAAAAGTCAAAAATTTAAGCGAAATAGCTGTTCAAAGATGTTATATTAAATTCGCTAAAATCTATCTATCCTCAGCTATGATTGGCTGTGTTTACATTTTAGGTTATATTTGGGGTCACGGATTAAAAGCTCCATTTTCTGAATTTGTAACTAAATCTAAAAAAACTTTTGTTAGGAAATAAGAATTATAGAATTTTAAAATTTTAACACTTGCTTTAAAACTTATCAGTAATACTTTATGTGGCCCACGGATTATTACCCCCTTTCTGACTAGCCTTGTATAGTATGTATTAATTTAACTACACAGACCAAATAAAAAAACAAAACAGAACTCTGCGAACAATACAGTGAAGCATGCCAAAACTACACCTCCGCTCTGTGCATACACGCACACACGCACACATTTACAACATTTTTCAATCAACCTACAATCAAACTACACCTCACTAAGTGCACACATGTTTACGAAACCGGCCTCACATCACTGTTGACAGCGGTTTGTCTTGGTTTTTTATTTGGTCTGAGTTTTACTATCGATATTAGTAAATATAATTAATATATTAATGTTTTTAGTTTTATATTAACATTTTTTTTTTAATAAAGTATTGTTACACACTGTATCTTCGTTTTTATATTGAAACTATCGCAGGTTTGCTGGCAGAAATTTCTTCGGAAGTAAGCAGTGCCTTTGCACTCTTTACTTATTTATTGTGTACTTTGTGTCACTATGCTCTACGCACTAAGTTGTTGTTGTGTGTGCAAAAATAATAAATAAACAAAATATAACAAACTTACTTCCTCATAATTTGTTGATATCACTTCTTTATTTAAAAAAAGAAATGCTGAAAATGTATTAACGTAATTAATCAATTATTTAAAATTAATGATCTTCCAACCATTCTTACTTACCCAAAACAATGGAAAGTTGTACAGTATTCATTACGGATATGTATATAAAATTCTATAAAACAATTAAATCTCTTTAATCATACAATAAGAACTATTACACGCCAATTTAGTTTTTACGCTTAATATTTATATTAGATTTGCGTTTTATAGTGCATTCCTTCCAATTTGACATAGAGTAATCTGAAAATTAAATTGAAAGTAATTATACGATAATAATGGAATCGTAAGTAGTAGATAGAAATAGCCCAGCGGTTCAAACCTTTCGTGCAGGAGGGTTATGGAGGGTTTACGCGGGTCGATTTTAGCTGTGCGGCAAGTCACCAGTCGCATGGCTTGTAAAAATCGATTCGCCACCCCATTTACACTGGTCGACGAAAATCGCATGCGACTTGTTCATTTTTAGCAAAACAACACAGCGCAAAAAACACCTCATGCGGCGGGCGATCGCCTGCAACTGACCATTTACACGGTCGATTTTAGTCACCTGTCGCATGCGGCTTGTCGTCGCACGGCAAAAGTCAGATGGCACCCAACTTTGAGGCTTGCGATTTTAGTCACTTGCGGCCTAGTCGAATTGTTATTTAGATAATTGATTTTCGCCGTGCGACCTAGCCGAGCGGCGAAAATCGACCCGTGTAAACCCCCCATAAGGTCAAGGAGTTTGAGTCGAGATCTTTTTTAGTGTTCCGTACCAAAATGGTAAAAAAGATGCTTTATGATGCGACTTCGACTTCGTCCGTCCATCTGGCTGTCACAGCTGCTTATTTCAGGAACTACTAACGCTATCTATTTGAAATTTGGAATAGTTATTATTAATAATGCTTGTCCATCTATACACCATGTCCCAAAAAGTAGTGTCAAGCGGAAGTCTAGAGGTAGAGCATCCTTAGAGGTACCCGAATCACCCCCATGTTCATGTCCATGGTTTTTTGTAGTATTCGAGTTATGATTTCTTTTGGCTTATGTTTAACTTACCACCACCAGATATAGTAACATATAACAGACAAAAATAGTAAATGATTACCAAAATTAAACCCGCATTTTAATATAAAATTACAACCAAAGTTTTAACATCTCGCTATCCTAATAAAGCAAAACGACTCCAAATAAATCATTGTCTCTTCGTTCGCTCGCTCCGCTCGCTCACTCTAGCCCCCGTCATCCCCTTCGAACCTAACCTATCCGTGTCGGGGTGCCACGGGGGTGCTTAGGCAGAAATAGCGCATTAATTTGCTCGCTAAGATTTGGTAATCATTTACTACATTTGGTGTTCGAATACAATTTGAAGTGCAGTTGTGACTAAAATAGCTAGTACTATTGTAATTTTAGACTTTATTTTTATGGTGTCAAGTATATATTTTTGGTAAAAGAACTAAGGGTATCAAAGCATTTTATGGTGGTCATTATATTTAACCCCATTTCTTTTCATGTCTTAACCAAACTCTGACTTTAATGACATTTTTGATCGTAGTGACGTGAATAGTTATTTTTTCTAAACAAGATAAATACGAGTAAAACACGTATTTTTATCATGTATCCACGACACTATGATCAAAAATGTCATAATAATCTGAATTTTGTTGCAACATAAAAAGAAATCATAACTCGAAAATTTCAAAAAATCGCGTAACATACATGGGGGTGATTCGGATACCTCGGTGTTCTACCTCTAGACTTCCGCTTGACACTACTTTTTGGGACAGTCTGTAATTCAAGTGAAAGAATTGTTTTTTTTTATTATTTTCATTGCTATTGCGACCAAAGTGAGGGGTTGAAATTTTACCATGAATCATAATCGTAATCGGCCAACCCGCACCAGGCCAGCGTGGTGGACTAAAGTCTAAACGCATCTCCTTCTGAAAAGATGCCCGTGGTCGTGGCCAGCAGTGGAACAGTAATAGGCTGATTTATCATTCAGCCGGAAGATATCCACTGCTGGACATAGGCCTCCAAGCATCGCCACATCTATGTTGGGTGGGGTTTGCCATAATCGCCTCGCTTGGCAGGCGGGTTGGCGATCGCAGTATGATTATTAAAATACTCAGAGATCGCTGCTGCCCATCTTCTAGTGAATCCCTTAGTCGCCTTTTACGACACCCATGAGAAGTGATGGGGTAGTGCTATTCTTTACGCCCGGCACCACACGGGCAGATTATGTTATGTATACCGTAATCGCCTTTATGACATCCAGGGGTCTTTACCTTGCCGGAAATCATCGGCAATCACTTGAAGTATTTGTTTTATCTTGTTAGAAGTGATTACATACGGCACTGAAACGTGGTCATCCGTGGAAGGCTCAAGGTTACACAAGAGAGGGCTATGCTCGGAGTTACTCTGCGTGATCATATCAGAAATGATGAGATCCGCAGGAGAACCAAGGTAGCCGACATGTCTCGAAGAATTGCCAAACTTAAGTGGCAGTGGGCGGGGCACATTGCTCGCAGAACGGATGGCCGATGGGCCGAAAGGTTCTGGAGTGGCGACCGCGTACCGGAAGACGCAGTGCGGGTAGTCCTCCCACAAGGTGGAATGATGATCTGGTGAAGGTTGCGGGAATCCGCTGGATGCGAGAAGCACAAGACCAGTCGATGTGGCGATGCTTGGGGGAGGCTTATGTCCAGCAGTAGACATATTTCGGCTCAATGATGATGATGATGTTAGAAGCTAACTCTTGCTAACACTGCTAATACTTGGACTAAGATTAATGATCCAATAATATCTTACCGTCATTTCGTTCACAGTTATGTTTATACATTGTGCAAGCATTTTTGAACAGACTCCTCTTGTTGCGTCTTTTGTCCATACCGCAGATCTTCTTGCCAGTGTTGTGACAATGCTTCGCGCGCCAACACCAAAATTCGTTGATAACCTTCTCGTGGCCCTTTTCAAAAGGTGTCGTCTCTGCCCCCTGCCGCATTATTTTCTTGGGTCTAGGCTAAAAACATGTAAATATAAATTAATATTTGATGAACCGCTCGTCGAAGAACGAGGCCGAGATGTGACTTCTACCTAGACTACTTCTACTTCTATCTAGACTAGACTTCTAGGTAGACCCCAACGATGTTGGGGTCAGCCTCCAATCTAACCAGATTCGGCTGAATACCAGTATTTTACACGGAGCGACCCAGTTACTAGGTAAAACCGAAATCCTAAGGTTAGAACGGTTGTCAGAGTTTCGGGCACTGATTACCTGTAACGACTGTCATAGGTCGTATGGCACCAGGGACCGATGGCTTACTGTGCTCTCCGAGGCAAGGCGAAGTCTCGACGTTTAACGAACGGTCACCCATCCACGGACTGACCGCGGCAAGAGCAGCTTAACCTTGTAAATCGTATGATCGGTGCGGTTATTAATTACGGACTAAGGCACTGGTCCCACCGCCGACGATGAGCGAGAAGCAAGTAGAGCTAGAAACGAGTTGGCGAGCAGCGAGAAGCGAGTGTGTAGTTCCAATAGTTTTGTCGCTGGGCTATAAGCGAGTGTGCAAGTGCGACGGGCGATTACTCGCACCACTCGTAAATGACCTCTGGTTGGTCTCGCTGAGCGAGTATTACCTTTGATAGCTCTTGTCGCTCAGCGACAAACTAGTGGAGAGAGTCTTCGGCAGTGTGAGCAGTCAGCGATCAACTATTAATATATGCATCTCTTTTGTTTACACGGAATGTATATCTGTTGTATGTTTCTATAACCGATAGTTAGTTCGTAACTCTGCCGCTACTGATAATTCAAGTTTTAGTATTAGTAGAGCATCTGTGAAAGCGCTCGTCTGTGGAAGTACTTCCACTATATCTATTTCTGCTGCCAAGCAGCATCACTGCGTTCTGGTTTAAAGGATACCGGGCAAATTATAGACACTTGAGATTTTCCAGCTCTTTCTGTAAGGTCGGCAACGCAACAGCAATCCCCTTGGTGTTGTAGGTGTACCTATATAAGCGGCGGTAACCACTTAGGTGGGCCGTCGGCTTGTTTGCCAACATATGACCAAAAATACCGTGGCAGAAGTACCAAACAATAGAATTCCTGACCTAGGAATCAGCACCACGACCTCCCCGATCGTACGCTTCGATGTTTGACGTCCTACGGATCGAATAACGGAGCCTAAGTACTTGGATTATTTGTCGTACCTTTTTTTAGTAAACTATTTCGCATCGCAGGTATAACTGCCTCTTTGTTGTAGTGGTCGCAAGTGCAACTGCTGAGCGTGAGGTCCTAGATTCGATTCCCAGGTCGGGCAAAGTGTTATTGGGTTTTTCCGAGTGGAATTTCGCAATAGTAGACCCGAGTCTGGATTTGTGCCCGGTTGATGGCAATAGGCTCGCCCCTATTACATGGGACTTAACATAACGGCGTAATGAGGGTGATGCTATACACCTCTGCTCTACTACTGCTACAATTGTTTTTTTTTTCGCTATTTCAGGTTCTGTCCCATAGTGAAAGTTGTTCATAATGATGTGTACAGTACCCCTTAAGAGGTTGTGCGTTATTTCTGTATGTTTTCGGTATTTTTATATTTTGAACAGACAATATACATAAAATTAGACACGTTCGTTTCGATCCGAAACTTCGAAGGTTGTTTTTCGGAGTGAGCCCTCTGTAGTATCGCTTGCGGTGCGGTCTGCTGCTGCAGTCTGCAGTTGCAGTTTTCAGTCGCCGTCGGAATAGCAACTTAATGCTTTTGCAACTCACGCAGCTGATCGGAGTCGAATAAATCGCACTGGAGATGCCTATGCATGCTTACGCAGCTCAGAGCACACAATGGTAATTTATGCGCAAAAGTGTGTCTCAACATCTAGCCTGTTGCGAGTTGATACTGATTGACGTGATTAGTCCGCGACTTAGATTAATGATTGGTCTCTGATACATTCTAATTACCTAGATACCGCTCTACCGAAGAACAGGAGCTCCTTGTATGCAGCATCTCAATATCAATATTCGCAACGATCTTATTTCTTGTAGTATTGTTTTTAAAAATTTCACTACGCACACCGGCATTTCACTTTAGATTATGAGCAATAGAATACGCGACACGTCAACGTCACTCATTGGTTGCAACGAGACCGACTCGAATACGCCGTATACATCAGCGTAGTATAAGTAGCCGCATTTGACTAGTACGCCGCGCCGGCGTGGCGGTATCTAGTTGAAGCGCAGCGGAGACCAATCATTAATCTAAGGTCCGGGCCTTGTAGTATCACTGGATCTAAATTAGGTTTTACTATTTAGTGACGTGATTTTTATATTCATCTACCTACATTGCCGAGGTCAAAAATAAACTGGGTAATGTTCGAAATAAAAAACTGATTTTCTATAATTATTTATTTAAGTTTTCTCATCTTTTTCCATCGCCGGCAGATGAGAGCACAAGGATCGTTTAACTTTGGTATAACCTGAAATTTATAATTATGTAAAAAAGAACTAGATTTATAATAGCTTTCGAATCTTGGCGACCGCGAACTGCGACGGCGACGGAAGACTGCGGCCAGATCGCATGCTCCACTGTTTAAGGGCATTGTCATGCGTGCTTGCGCCCGCGTGCAGGCCAGGCACGCATGCTTGTTGCGGGCCGCACGCTGAGCAGATTATTTTCGCCTCGCCGCCACAGTATTGTGCGTATCGCCAGGAAGAGAACTCGTATCAAAATGAATTAATGAATTTTCATATTGATCTAGTACTTATTACTTCTATGTATTGATCATACAACGTGCGTGCGCTCTGACTGTCAAGGTTCGCCACACGCACACGGGCGGCATGCATCCGTGCGAGCCACCCGCGATCCGCCCGTGTGCCGCGTGCGTGTGGCACGCATGAAAATAAAAACATGTATGATACGATAGTTTGCGGGCAGCACGCGGGCGCAAACACGCATGACAATGAAAAGGCCCTGACGCGATGCTGTCGTTTGCTTCAGTCAGCGCTTCAAATAAATTCTTCCTAAACAGTGGGTCGCTCGCCTCGGTCGCCGTCGTCGGTCACAATTATTTTAATTACGTAAATGCATACTAAATATGGCCCTTCCTTCATCAAAAAGAGCTGCCACTTGGAAGGTTATTCTTCTAACTGAAAGAGAGCTACGTCGAGTCTACGTCGGGGATACGTCAACTGCTGGCGGGTCTGTGTAACTCTACAGTTTAGGTATGGAAACATGCCGCTTCACCTCCGGAGTAAAAGACTAAAGAAATCCTAATCGGATTTTAATAAGCGCATGAACGCACATTGGAATGGGAGCGTTCTCACCTAACGCTAAAGCTCAATTTAGTATGCGCAGAGCATATTTTCTAGGTAGTTGACGAATTTGTTTGGAAGTGAATACTGAAGAAAGGTGTGTATGTAATACTATTAATATTCTATGTTGCTGAGTGCAACTTTTGGGTTGACTAGATGTCAAGCGTGCTCATTGATTAAATTTTAAAGGGGATATAAATAAATGAACTTTGAAAATAATAGTTCCCACTTTAAAAAGACTTAGCTTTTAATTAATAGATTACACTTTAATTTTAATACTTTAAAAGTTTTCTTTTAAAATAAAAGTTTACACTATAATTTGAATAGGTACTGCTAACTTTAAATATCCCCGCAATAAGAAATAAAATGGGAAACAGATAGCTGAAACGAACGAGCCGAGCGAGCGAAGCGACGACCGGCAAGTGCCGAAAACGATTCGTTTCGCCGATCACTTTCCACCATTTGTTTTATAGATGCGTTCAGAAACAAATGGTTTTTAATTGATTATAGTGCTAACCATTAATTTTGCAGTCGAAAGCATTATTTTTAAAGTGTGTCTTAAAAATTTTTTGTTGTTATTTTCATGAACTTTAAAGTACTTTGCAGCCTGTTCGTTATACGTAAGTAATATAGGAATACTTCCCTATATTCTAATCGTCATCCCTTATAACACCTATGGAGTACCTGTCAGGGACTTATACTTTGTAATATGTTGTGATTCTTATGTCTTGTGATTCGTCTCCTTGCTTCTGTGATTTAAGTATTGGATTAAGTGTTAAGTTTTCTAATTAAACTGAACACGTACTGGTATTATAATAACAGTTGTACTCCAGTATATCGCACGTGTCTAGGAACCTCCTTGGCTCTCCATTTTCATCTGCACCGCATTTCTCTACTGCATCATGGACGCACGTCTTCGCTTTGTAGCATGCCTGGAATCATAGATCGCATCTAACTACTGCAGGTTCGATTCCATTTTAATACTATGAACACTATTGGTTTAGGCTGCAGACACAATGAACGTATCTTGCGCGGCTCATGTTTCGTCGCGTTACAGTAAAGCCACACTGCTCCGTTGCGTTGCGTTGCGTTGCGACGTCGCAGCGCAAGATTTGGAAGCCCTGCATGCCACACTACACGCTGCGTCGACGCAACGCGACGCCGCTTACTCCGACGTCGCAGCGTCTCAGTAAGAATTCCTCAGTATTTAACCAACAATGGATCGTAGGAAACGTGTACTGTTGTTGCTATTATTACGCCACCGCCGAAACAAAAGTAGAACTAACAGACGGTTCTGGATATATCCCTTGATTGTATTAAGGAATAGTGATAATCAGTTTTTTATGCGGGCATACGAAGAGTTCTTATTAGATCGAGATATTTTCTTCAATTTTTTAGAATGAGTTTGCCCTATTCTAAAATAACTACGTTGGCGCTGCGACGACAGACGTCGACGCACCGCATCACCTCCATCCGCTTCGCCTTGACGTCGACGCAATGCGTTCGACAACGCAACGGAGAAGTGTGGCATGTTTTAAAATTTATGTGTAAAATGACGCAGCGTCAAAGCTGCGACGACGCAACGCAGTGCAACGGAGCAGTGTGGCTTCGCTCTTACTCGTATGCATCGCGCTTCATACAAATTCTCCCATGCGGCTTCACCACGCGTATGTTTACGTCTTTACGCCGAGCGTAATTTGGCCTAGAAGTTTCGTGCGCGCGCATTATTGCGCAAGATACGCTAAATGTGTTTTGGCCCTAAGAATCAAGTAAAAAAAAACATTCGGTTAAGTTCCCTAGAACTTCAATTGCATTGGATTTCATCCGAACATTATTTATGAAGCGCGATTGTAAATTCTTTTGGGGAATCATTATATTATAAGTAAGTACAAAAAATCTACTTATCCGTATTTAGTTAACAATTTTTGTTATCACGAGCACTTGAAATTAACGATAAACAAAATGACCTGCATTCAAATTGAAGAAAGCATTGCGGCATTTTAGGCAAATCTTAAGGCTGATTCACACTAGGAGAGTTTCTCGTAAGACGGGTGGTGAGACAAGTTCTGATTTAACCTTTATCGTGGAGAAAAATAGAAATAAATTGAGACTGGATTTGAGAAAATCTTCAAGTGTAAATCATCCTTACGCAGAGAATATACCAGTAGTATCATTCTGTAAGAAACCCACCTCAATATCGACGGTTAGCTCGATATCCATAATGTCACATTATGGATAATAGAAGCAAATAACACACAGATAATCGACAGTACTTACAATCAATAACGTGTAGTTTTGTTATCCACGCTGTGTCACGACAAGTGTCTAATGGACAGTCGCGATCGAGGTGAGATTCTTACAGAATTGCACTGCAGCTCTGTCCACCACTCCAGATGAATGTGCGCCCTGAGTGACGGCGCACGGCACAGGCGGAATGAACGGCGCATTAAATAAATGTTCGAAACGTTTGAATTTTGATATCGACATTATTAAAACCAAAGTAAAATAAACGAAACACTAAACACGCGCGTACGCGTCAACTTTCCCGCGTGCACTAAGGACAGGTATCGATGGTAAAGCTACGGTAAAGCCGCACCGTAATCCACAATACGCCCGTCCGCCGTCACTCAGGACGCACACTGGTGGAAAGATAAGTGGTTATTACCACCTATCTGCGAAATATCGCAGATTGTAGCCAAGAAAAACATTATAGGAAAGACCGAAAAAATTGGAGCAGATTGACTCGAACAGCATGAAGTGACAATAGCCAAAATTAATGATTTTAGGAATTAAAATAAACACGCTAACATCACTCCTGTATTCCCCGAAGGGTTGGGCAGAGGTGTATAGTATACCCTAACTTCGCCGTTATGTTTAAGTCCCATGTAATAGGGTTCGAGCCTATTGCCATCAACCGGGCACAAACCCAGAGTCCGGGCTGCTACTGAAAAATTCCAGTTGTTGTTCTAGTGAAAGTTGTTTTGTTTTTTAGCTATTACTTACTTTCGTAGTTTCCGATTGCCATACGAAGACCAGAAGCAGTACCGTCACTGTAAAACAAATTACTTAATGACGTCACGTTGTATTTGGAGAGGCCTATATTCAACAGTAGACTAAGATAGACTGAATAGTTAGTGCGTTTTGGGATAAAAAAGATCATCAAAATAAAAGGTGGTGTAACCATAACGCACGATGTTAATTGTAAATAAAACAAAAAGTTTTCAGATACTTAATTATGTTTTTTTTTTATTATGATGTAAAGATCGGTGGCATACCTCCGGCCAATTGACATCGCCACGACGTGAGGTAACACGGCCATTGAATTTCTCGCGCAAAAGAGCCATTGTTTCGTTGGCTCTGTGGCAAGTGGCACCATCCTGTTGAAACCACATATCGTCCAGCTCCATATCCTCAATTTCGGGTCACAAAAAGGTTAATAATTATTATGCCTCAGCGTCATTGAAAACGTGGACCATCGGATAGAGGTATGTCACCGAAGCCGTGGCGAGCATTTGACCGATATTTTGTTTCACACATAATTGCCATAGATCTTTCTATCATAATAAAAAAAAATGATAATTCTCTAAAAACTTTTTGTTTTATTTACAATTAACATCGTGCGTTATAGTTGGACCACCCTTTATTTTTTATGGCTCCCAATTTTTTAGTTTGCGTGATATCATCAGTCAAACTTATTGTATCACTTCAATTGAATTCAAGAACCAGAGTTTTTGTGCCAATGCCAGCCCAGAGTTGTTGGCACTGCTCAAAGCTACGTTGAACAAAAAGTGCGGCAACAAAGACCAAATCGCTCAGGGCCTCGGAACCGCTCTTATATGGAAAGTGTGCGATGCATTCAGGCGCCTCGGTACAAAAGGCATTCGTTGAATAGAACGCCAATTGCTATTTTTCTAAAGTCTAGATATAATAGAAGTGTAGATAGCTGTTACAGCTTTCTTTAACAGTTTTTGTAATGGTAACCAATAGTTTGAAGGTATTGATTTCAAAAAATATGATTTTGATAGTTTCAATCATTGATGTAGAAACACGTGAAATAAGGATCTAGTACAAAATTCACGAAAAAAGTGCCTTGCATATATGTTACGGGCAAAGTGATTAACTGAGCATTATTAATAAGGACCGGACATTATTAATAATGCCCAAGAGCGATGGGCAAAGTGAATAATTTATCACTTTGTCCGGCCATTATTAATAATGTCCGACGGCCCGTGGTCCATGTAATAAGTCAGTGTTTGCACAATAAAAACAAATGAAAAACTTAAGGGGATGTTTGGAAGGTTGTTTGGGTTTCTAAAGGAGAGTCGACGGAGACGGCTCCTATTTCTGTCTGCAGGGTTTAAAGTAACCTAAAAGTCGGGGTGCCCCAAATGAATGACCAAATCTATTTACTTCACACATTGCCGGTGGACCAGCAGGTATTCTATTTTTATCAAAATAAAAGTAGGCAACTAATGATGTTATTACATTTTTAACTGTTTATTTTTTAACTACTATGTTTAATAGTTTATTTTTTGTTAACTTTTCATGAAAATTTTGTAAGTTTAATTTCATTTAATAAACAAAAACACTACAGTTCACCTATTTTATTACTTTGCCCAAGATAGGGTGGGCATTATTCATAATGGCCGGGAAAAGTGATTAATCATGCTGTTTTAATCACATTGCCCAATTGAGTCGGGCATTATGAATACAGACCGGCCATTATTAATAGTGCCCGGACTTATCAAATTGCCCGTAACATATACACAACCAGAGCCATTTAAACTTAGAAATACCAGCAAACTAATTTAAAGTCGTCACAATGCCTAATTCAGCTTACAAACGAAGATTCGACTGCACCTATTGACATAAATTAGTCTACTTTTTGGCGTTTTAGTCTACATTCGGTTCGGACATTTTTGTACGCTTACCCGAGGTCAATATGTTTCTATGTCATTGGGTACAATAAATTAATTTATGAGCTAGTTCCTGTACGCAAGCCCTTTGCTAAAGGTTCTTCACTAGAAGACCTGCACATTGCTGCTTAAAATATCCTAAGCTTTGGAGTTTTGGAGGTCGTGCTTAAAGATGTAGAAATAAAGCAAATAAAAGTTTCAGATATCCTTGTGTAGCTTTAAGGTAGGTACAAGTCCGAGACGGGCTGCAAACTGCAGACTGCATCCGCAGATCACAACTCGCCGTCCGAATAACACCTTTAAGGTGCACACCTTAAAGGTAGTATTCCAACGGCGACCGCAAACTGCAACCGCAGATGACAGCAGCAGACAAGCGACACTACTGGTTGATACAAACCAATGTGACTTGCGGCCTGCGGTTGCAGTCTGCAGTTTGCAGCCCGTCTCGGACTTGTACCTTTAGATGTCCGGCACATAGGAGCTGAAGATATACTTATGGTGCTGTAGAAGGCTTGCGAACAGATGTATAGGAGGGCCTGCGGTGTAGTATTCATACGAAGTAGAAACCCACCTCAGAAGAAGAAACCCACCTCAATATCGACGGTTAGCTCGATATCCATAATGTCACAGTATGGATAATAGAAGCAAATAACACACAGATAATCGACAGTATAATCATAACGCGCGTAATTTTGTTATCCACGCTGTGTCACGACAAGTGTTTAATTGATAGCCGCGATCGAGGTGAGATTCTTACAAAATTGCACTGCAGTTCGATTTTCGAACAAGTTCTTTTTGGCGCCTTTTTTAGTTGAGGTTCCAATTCAAATTACAATATTCCTTATTAGACCAGCGGGTATAATAAAATTCAGTACAATATTATTGCCCGGCTAGATCCTAGGCCTACAATAATTTACTTTAGGTAAGATTTGCATGATATTTAATTGGACTTTGCCAAGCAGGTGGTATGAAAAATCTTTAAAAATTAAATGAAAACCATATATAAAACAATTCTCACCGATCGATAACATGACGAACCGCATTTTGAAACGTTTTGCATATAAATAAAACTTCCAATGGATTTTCATACGAATATTTATTTAATGTTTAGTGTTGCATAGCATTGAAATCGATTTGTTATATTATTGGCTATTTTGATGTAAACTAAAACGATATAATAGCCGTGACTTCATCCGTTGTTTTTTATCGTTTAAACAAGCAGTCTTCAAACAATCTCTTCAGGATATCTTTATAACTTGACAGTCGCTAGCCTTCTTTTCTGCAATGCAATAAATAGAAGCTTAGTCCCCTTTATTGAATTTCAAACTAGTATCATACATTACTATCTAACGTTTCTTCAATAAAATAACTTTTAATAATACATCGTACTCTGTACCATTGCCAATATTTATCTTTGCATTGCATGGAACAATTCAATTTACTGACACAAACATACAGGAACGTATGTTCGATTACAGTTCTGTAAATAAAAGCACGAGTTCTAGCAAATAACGTGGAAAAATAAAAGATTGTGCGCAAAAGATAATTTTAATATATGCAGCTGTATACAAGATTGATTCTTCTTGCAACTCTTTTAGTTATATTTATATGCTATACAGAAACTAAGACATACGGAGTACGTATTAAATTTTAATTAATTTGTGTTCTTTTTAAGGCTTTATTCTTGTCGTTAACAGGATACCCTTCTCTTCGAATCTAAGAAGCGCCAAGAATGCAGTAGGTAGCTATAAGTGCAAAGAATCAAATGAAGTATCTCTATCGATGGAACGACAGTTGATACACGCAAAGACAGAATTAGGTTCCACTTATAGGCTGCTCACGTGGTAAAATGTTACCCGATATTTTGGTCGCGCTGTCTCAGCATTCTTCCTTGTCACATGGCTAAAAGGCATCGTGTGAATGCTAACTATAAGATTAATGAAAACCAATAATTTTTGTTTGCTAATGAGTGTGTCGTACCGTAGAAATTGACTGGGCCTAATAATATTAACCACCATCAATTCAAAAAAATGTTTGATGGTTTTATACACGCTTATTTGCACCACGTCAAATCGTGTGTTTTCGGTTGCGAAAGCATTTTGTGAATGCTTAAAACAAGGATTCTCTTCCGACAATGGAACGTATTACGTCACAATTGTTGATATTACCCCACCAATAACAACAAAGTTTGACAACAAAAACCGAAGCTAATGGGGGATTTATACGGGTCGATTTTAGCCGTGCGGCAAGTCACCAGTCGCATCGCTTGTAAAAATCGAATCGCCACCCCATTTACACCGGTCGACAAATATCGCATGCGATTTGTTCATTTCTAGCCGGACAACACAGCGCAAAACACACCTCATGCGGCGGGCGATCACCTGCAACTGACCATTTACGCGGTCGATTTTAGTCACCCACCGCATGCGGCTTGTCGCCGCACGGCAAAAGTCGGACGGCACCAAACATTGGGGCTTGCGATTTTAGTTACTTGCGGCCTAATCGAATTGTCATTTTAGACGGTCGATTTACGCCGTGCGGCCTAGCCGTGCGACGAAAACCGACCCGTCTAAACCCCTTAGTATTGGTACATCAGTAGCTATATCGTAGTAACGTACAGTCACGTGATCTAGCTGTCACGGCAAGAGACTACCTTGTTTTCTTATTCCATGTGCTAATAAAGTATGAGAAACTGAATCGATGCGAAAAAGTGAAAGCATGCGTACGCATGTTCAAAAAAAAATATCACTCTCATTAAGTGAAATACGAATTGATGCGAATAAGTGTATTTCGTCCTATAATCTTCCTACTCTATGTAGATATAACATTCAATGCAATGTCTGCCTGTCAAACACAGTTAGCACGAGAAGTTTGCAGCCGAGGAAACTCATGTTCTGTAGTAGATATTTAGCTATTCAGATAGTACATGAAATGAACAATAATAATTCGAACGTAAGTTAAGATCGGGGCTTCAGCTGTGCCAATTTTATGAACACACATTTTCAGAAGAATGTGGAAACCTTATTACAGTTAGCACAATAATCTGCTTTACTAAGTATTAGGGAAGGTATCACCCACTATTTCTAGAATGTCATAATAATATTTGCCAACCGTGATTAATGGATTATATCCATTTCCGCAGTGACCGTTAACTCCAGCAATATACGAGCCGGAAGGTCCACATTCAGCAATATACTATGATGATAATGATTTTACAATTGTGTTTCAGATACCATGCTTAGACGCGATGGTGTGTGCGCACACTAAAAAACGAGTATGTGGCCTTAACAAGGCTACTAGAGAAGTGCGATGGTTTCTAGATAAATGTGATATTTTAGAATTCAACTGTGAATATAAGACAAGTAATCATTTACAATTTACTGATTTATTAAGTAAAGATTAGACTGGCAAAAACGAGAATGGTGCTGAATAAAACGAAATATAGGATAGTAGTTCTATTCGGATCAATTAACAAATCAACTCTAATGTTGCAAAACACAGTACTCATAGTAACCTTTCAACCGAACCGAAGTCACGATTAATCCGTTTTTTAATTTTATTTTTCTATTTAGATTACAATTAGATATCAGAATTCTTTAATTTTTATTTTAATATTTCAGATTTTGTGAAGGCAAGAAGAAAGTCTTACTGTAAACATGTACCACCACTATAATTTATTTGACTAATGAACATAACTTGTATTTTGTTAACTCTTCCTACAGTGAATTTGTTTTTTCAAAGAAAGAAGAATAAAATGTTTAATGATTGCTTTTATTTTATAATAAATTCGTTACAATAACCAATACAATGCAAAGTTATTTGATTTAACATTTGGATTATAGTTTCGGGCTACATGAATTCACCATAGAGAAATCTGAAAACAAACAATTTGTAAAATTAAAAAGTGGCAGTGAAGATAAAAATTAGAAAATAAAAGTATGAAACAGAATAGCGCCTGACAAAGTTTAATAAAATAATAGAAGCAATAAAAAAAGCGTTTTAAAATGTTTAATAAAAAACCGAAAAATATTACTGTATTTCCAATAGCAGTTCACACGCAGCAAATGGCATAGATCTTCAAATCTTCCGTATCCAAAGTCATCATCAAATCCACAAATAGGAACTCCAGTGCTTTGACAAAGTAAAGCCACTGGGCACCAAGGATTTACTTTATTATCATCACTTTGTTGACTTGTACTATGCACAGGATTACCTCCAAATGAACGTCGTGAACCTAACTGAAAAGATAGAAAATTTCATATATTTCTTTATAAAATGATGTTTATTTCTAATCAACATTAATTGTAATCAAACTAGAGAGACTTATAATAGATTTTTACAAAATTTTCTATCATTTCAACAAACTCATCACGATACTTCAGAAAAACGCGTTTATTTAAGTATGTTTATTATCAATCTTTAAAGGTATGGGATGAAATAGGTAAGTGTATGCTCATCTCTTGAAGCAAGAAAGCCTTTACTACTTTAACATACTAAATTGAAATAATTTGTTCATACCTACTTAAGGTATTTTACATAAATCTCTCCAAGAGATTCACATCGCACTTACCTCTAACGAAAATGAAGGATCATGCTCAATGAGAGGTGTCGGATCCGTATCGCTATCTACTTCTTTCATTATTAAATGTGTGGCTAACATGCCATATTTCGGAATATTCTTTCCGAGTCTAACAATCGGATTATCTTTTGCCCCACTAGTATTATTGAGTTTACGTCTATTATGTACCTCATCGGCTTGTGCTTTTGTAGGCAGTTTCGGTTTTTCAATGCCTTTGCTCAAATTTTCAATCAACTTTTTGATCATATCTCCGCTGTTGTCAACTACTGTGACTAAATGTTCAAGTGCTTGACTTTGATGCATAAGCTTTTCCTCTATGAAATTATTAAAATTTTCTGGCGAATTTTCTTCTTTCTCAGTTTCTCGTTTCTGGATAAAGTTCGCCTGCAAAAAATATTGGTCCATTTTTATGGGATAATATATAAATTAATTTTAGAAATATTAGTCCCACATTAAAAAGGTTTAATATATTGCACTTAAATTTTATGACTTCTAACTTTGAAACTCTTCTTTTAAAATAATAGTTTCAAATGCTTTTAACTTCAAAGTCCTCCGCAATAAGAAATAAAATGACAAACAGATAGCTGAAAGGTAGGTTAAGTTATATGAGAACTGTGACCATTTAACGCACGAGCCGAGCAAGCGAAGCGAGTGGTGCCGCGGCAAAGGCGAAACGATTCCCTTCGCGGATCACTTTTCACCACTCGTTTAATGGGTGCTTTCAGAAACAAATCGTTTTTGATTCATTATAGTGCAAACCATTAATTTTATAGTGCAAATCATTTCTTTCGTAATGCGCAGCATTATTTTTCAAGTGTGCATTTTTTCTTGTTATTTTCATTAATTTTGAAGTGTTTAAATACAGCCCTATTTTTATTACTGTCAGTATTTAAAGATATCATATTTATCATTTTAGATTTATCTTTAACCGAAAACTTCATTTAAATTCATTCTAGATTATCACTTGATGGTATTTATGACTTACCTTGGATCCTCCAACAGGCTCTCCAAGAAAGTCATTACTTTCCATGTTATCAATGAAAGCCATGTCTGAATATGCAGTCAGAACTAAGACCACAAAAGCTAGAAATATGAAAAATGTGGTTACTTTTCAATCATCATCATCCTTACTGAAATTGCCATTTTACAAATATATACTTTGTTTCTTTTAAAATACACAAGAAATGTATTTGCCGTTTGTAACAAAGGGACTAAACATGTAATGATAGATCAATAGGTGTGTTTCTTAGAGGTCAGATACCAGTCACACGGTATAAAACATGTACATAATTATTGGTCCTATTCACATTTTAACTAGGAACATCATTAAAAACTTCCTGATTGGGAACTTTGATTCCATCACCCTATTCAATTTCTTCAACGAAATTGTCTTCCTATCCGAAATTAATTGCTAGTACAAAAGCAGTCTCACCGATAGCTAAGGGTCTCATGATGCGTACTTGAGATCCAGGGCGCTACAAGTAGGTCGGTCGCGGTGCTTGCTCCACTTATAGTGTTAGTAATTGACAACCAGTACGAACGGTTTTGATACTTTCTATTTTTATTTCGCTTAAGTCTATTATTGGTCGGTGATGTTTGACTCGTATATCAAACCACAATATGACATGGAGTTAGATCTAATTTATTCATATAATTTTCATGTTTTGTTTCTATTAAACATCTCAAAATGATTTGGATTGAAGGATTTAGATTTATAAAGTTATATTAGCCTTATTCTACTTTTGGATAAGACTGCCACAGGTTTTGCCAGATTTTAAACTCATAATACCAGATTTTAAATTAAAACACATTCTTCAAATTGCAATTCGATATCAGAATCTACTTACGAACAGGATATTCCTTACGTTTGCCGTAATACTGGCAATTACCGTCATCTTGTTTCATTGATTACATCCTCTATACAGGCTGTTAACACATTCGTGTAATCGTTTAAACCACATGATCGAATTACTGGTATAAATTTGAAAAATACATATTTTGAGAAAGACGAGGTTTTGCTTGATGAAAAATAAAATAAAACTTTTTGTCCTGCGATAGTGGTAAGTGATCGTATTTAAACCACCTGATATGTACTAGTTGAAAAAATAAGTATTTTTTTTTATATAAATTCATATAAAGTTTCAGGTCCACGCATCAATAAATAGAAACCTGACGAGATAGACGGAAGGAATGAATAGCACGATATTTCTCCGCACAGTCAGATAACATAAAATGACATAAGTCTTAACCTCGATGTTCACTTCTTGAATTATTTTTTTGTACAATCACAAAAAATCCCGTACAGGGTTAATCTGTTATGAGGTGTGAAGGAATTACACCAATTCGGATACACCCTGTCTATGTTTAACATTCACTGGTACGCAAATTAAATCGATTTCTGTTTACTAAAAGGTCGCTTGTATAGAGAAGGTGTAATTCACGTTAATTGTGTGGGTATTTGACTTAGCATACGCAATTTGCAAACTAGCATAATAAGTATATTGGATCCAATTTATGCTATCTCATAATTTTAGTAAAACATTGCGGTGTTGTAATTAGAAGCTGACTCGGCTAACTAATGGTATCCGTCTTCTCGTGGAATGGAGACATAGTTGATGAGATGTATTTAAAGCTCTTTAAAATTAATGAAAATGATAACAAAAATGTTTAAGGCACACTTCAAAAATAATGCTTTACAATACAAAATTCAAAATACAAAACTCACCGGCTGCTGCCACGGCACCGCTCGCCTCATTCGTTCGGCACGTCCGTTGGGTGGTCACAGTTCTAACATAACCTACCTTTCAGCTATCGGTTTGTCATTTTATTTCTTATTGTGGGTTCCTTTAAAATTAGGTGCATAAAAATTTCAAAATTCGATCATTTTTATTTCCATGCGAAATGAATTATACATATAGAATAGAATATACTTTATTGTACACCAAAATTGTAACATAGCTCTTATACAATATCATTTAGTGAAGGGTACAATGGCGGTCTTAACTATATTTTAGTTTTTTCAAAAATTCTTTACCTTTGCTTTAGTTACGAATTCAGAAAATGGAACATCCGTGACCCCAAATATCAGCAAAAATGTAAACACAGCTGATGATAGCTGAGGATAGATAGATTTCAACGTATTTTTTATGAAATCTTTGATCAGCTATTTCTTTTAAACTATTGACTTTTGGGGAAAGTTGTAGAACAAAAGTTATTTGTTATTAAGGTAACTTTAACACCCTTTTGGATTAGTACCCCCTTTCCGACTAACCTTGTATATCCCATAGTTAAATATGGTGTGGATCACGTGGATTTTTCTAATAAATATATTTTTGATACCAATATTATCTAAAGATTTAATCGTTCTTTTGAGCATACTGTGCACGTAGGCCATATCAGTAATATTTAATTTTTGAATTAACATCAACAGTACCATAATCTCACCATGGCTGATTCCATTGAATTGGACATTTTGTAAACGATCAAGATCAATCAGTCGCGGTTCTACTCTCCAATATGATTTATAGTTATTAGCCATGTTGTGATTGAATTAGGCCCGTTGATACGCCTCTCTTATATTCAATTCATTACATTATACCATATCACTTTCTGCATGCCAATTCATTGTTGTTTACCAAATATTTGAAAATTTATTTTGTGTTATCAAAATGGTATCATTTTAAGCGCTGAATCTGCTAGCAAGTTATTAAAACAAGTCCTTGGTAATGCATGACGCATCGCAGTGTGTTAATTGTCAAGGTGGCTTCCCACGGTGCGTGATATCGTTCACCGGCTGTGCATCCGTAAAATGACGCACCGTGGGAAGCCACCTTATGACAGTGCGTGATTCGAAGCTATTTTGTCATTGAAAAATGCTAAGTGAAAGAGAACTCGCACCGCACCTTTGAATTTACCGACTCGCGGGGAATATGACGCACCGCTCCGCACGCGTCCGCGTTACCACAGACGAGTCTCTTCCCATGGTGCGCCGGTGCGAGCTCGTGCGTCGCGGTGCGCGATACCACGACAGCGCTCAATTTTAGCGCAAAATTTACACTAGGTAAATATCGGGTCAGTACTGACTTGTCTCGAGTTTGGAGTTAGTTATTTACCCTGTGAAAATCAGGCTTTATGTTAGTAGAAATGACCTCCAGTTGGCATGAGAAGTCATGATGATGTTTTTGACAACCATAAATAATCATAATATACTTATACCACAGTTTACCTACTTACTACATACACTGGGTCAACGCCCATACATTTGACAGGTTCTATGAAATGTTAAAATTACGTAGGGGCGGAGGTTATGTCCCAAGTACGCAGTATGGCTACTCGGGACATGACCTCCGCTCCTTCACCCCGCAACCTCCCGCACGATTGCTCTGCGACAATGTTCTACGTTGACCGACTGTAAGGAGTAAGATATAGGTAGACTGTGCTTATACCTACTAGATATTCCTAGAGGGACCGCTTTCCGACTGTATATTAAAGAGCCTGTAACTGGCTTAAATTATTAAGAACAATTAGAATTTCAATCTGTCTCATTTTTACTTACCTACGAGCTTACAAGCCCTTTAGTCTCCCTCATCACAAAAACACGTAGGTTGTACACAATTAACTATTAAAACATAACAATAACGTTGTTTGTACCAATACCGCTTAGCTGCGGTTGACTCACACCTACGAATCAGACGATTTCCCCGAAACAGCTCCTTAGGGCTTTACTACCAGTATAAGAAGACCCTTTGATCGGACGAAGATAAAGATATTTACCAACAATCATGGGTTGAAAGAGGTCAGCTTAGAGTGGTATTAAACACCCACGCCGGCGCCACGAACATTCTTATTTTTAATAAAAGTTTTGGGTGTGTTAGGTCCATTACAATATATTAGTGGTATAAGGATTCTCCGAATCTGTTTGAGTTCCACGTAATGGTTTTTACTTGTGTCTGCAGAATTTCTGATTAAAAGTAAAACGATATCGTTTGTTGATTTATTTGCATTATCTGGATAGTTGACAAGACTTTTTTAGAAGAATTATTTGGATGGATACACCATTCATATAAATTAGACAAAAGTGGCTCACTTAAGCACGAATATCTTTTGATATTAATTTCATTATTAAAATAATGTGTGATATTTAATTTATATTATAAATATATTTCAAATAGATAGTATTAACAGAATGGTTTCATTTCATTTCATACATCTTTATTTATACATATAAATAAAAATTAGGTTTTAGCGGGAAGAAAAATTGAAACAGTTGTCCGGAAAATTGGCAAATTCGAAAAAACATAAATTAAACAAATGTACATAAGTGCATACGTTTCATTAATGTGTTTCTTTTATGATAAACTAGCTGACCCGACAGACATTGTTCTGCCATACAAAAATCCCACAGAAAAAAGAACATTCAGTTTTTCCTGAATTTGCCAATTTTTCTTTCCATAAAAACTTAGAATACCTAATAATATAAACATTGAAAAAAAATGCACACAAGTGTATAAGTTTAATTTATACGACACTTTATGAGATCAGCGATTCGCCTTTAAAAGCTTCTGAGAAATATTAATATTACCTGTTGACAACATAAACTCGGCACATAAATTTGATGGAAACATGATGACAACATTCAACAAATTATTTCGTTAATTTATAATTTTGCTGATTACCATGTACTGCCGTCATAAGAAAAAAGGACGTAATTACACAAAACGAAGTATCAGATTTCCGACGTTAAGTTATTATCATACTTCGTTCGGTTCAGTTACTTTGTTTTGTGTAATTAGGTCCTTTTTAGGGTTCCGTACCCAAAGGGTAAAACGGGACCCTATTACTAAGGCTCCGATGTCCGTCTGTCCGTCTGTCACCAGGCTGTATCTCATGAACCGTGATAGTTTGACAGTTGAAATTTTCACAGATGATGTATTTCTGTTGCCGCTATAAGAACAAATAAGTACTAAAAAACAGAATAAAATAAATATTTAAGTCCGTCTCGCACTTGGCCGGTTTTTTTTTCTTATGACGGCAGTGTAGGTATATCTAGAACATATAAATAACACTTCACTAACGTCTCTTAAATCTTTCCACTCAGGTAGAGCTTAAAGTTTCATTTTAGTGCAGCCTCCAGCCCACAAAGGCAGGCAGGAAACACATGTGGGTCACATCCGAATGAACTAGATTAAATATTCACCGGAGCTATTTTAAAGTGTTTCAAGTATAAAGGAATGCTCTTTTTCCTTAATAATGGTGCTTTTCTTGTTCGCCAACTAAATTAAAATTACAGAATTCGGTACCTATGTAAAGTAAAAGTTAACCTATGCTGATTCCAAAACCGTTTCGAGGTTTTAGTTTGATAAACCTTATTTTGCAATTTTTAGCTCTTAAAATATTGTATGATGGTGTTTACCTAGTCTTGCCATAAATATTGTCACGAAAAAAAAAAATTTTTTTTATTGCAAATAATATTCATTACTTTTACAGTGTGTTAGTTTCATACATAAATTTAAAACAATTTAAAATATAAAAAGCTTATTCGAAGTGGTCTCCATTGGCTGCAATACAGTCCTTTAAACGTTGAGGCCAGTTATCAATAGAAGCACGCACTCTTTCCATGGGAAAATTCTTCACTGCCAATCGTATGGATTGTTTTAGGGACTCCAAATTATCATGGCGTTTAGAGCAAGCCATACTCTCTAAAACTGACCATAAATCATAATCCAGCGGATTAAGATCGGGACTAGACGACGGCCAGTCTTCAGCTCTGATGAAGTCCGAAACGTTCACTTCCAACCAAGACTGCGTGGACCGAGCTTTATGACTCGGTGCCGAGTCTTGTTGGAAGGACCATACTTGGTTATTGAACATGGTGTTATTAAGGTGCTTATCTACCTTCTCAAGAATGGTATCAAGATGATACACTTGTGCCGATGTTTTGATACCTTTTTGCACGTTATGTCAACGCACCGCACCGCGTTATCACACCGTTCCACGTTGACAACGTTGTGACGTGGAGATGTGGACAGGCCAGAAACTGATTTAGGTATATCCATTTTTTAACACAAAATCAGCGTTGGAAAGCTGTCATGCAATAATTGCCCTTCGCGAAAACGTCAGGTACCATTAACAAACTTTCATAGACTGTCATACAACACTAATGTAAATCAAAACCGTACGCAAAAGAGGAGTAGCCACGGTGCATACGGCAGTGCAGGCGTGCCGTTGGGCCGCCGTGTCCGTCAACAAACTTCTACAGTAGTCCATATGTTACCGACCAAACCCGATTTCAGGATAAACTAGTTTTGCCTAGGCTAAACTAGTTCTTCCTATACGTGATAGGAGTAACTAGTATAGCCTAGTCTAAACTAATTTGGCCCAAGCCCGATAGGATAAACTAGTTTAGGCTAGTCCAAACTAATTTGTCCTAAGCGCGATAGGATAGACCAGTTTAGCCTAGGCCAAACCAGTTGATCCTGATATAAATACGTACACTCTAGGATAAACTGGTATGGCCTAGTCTAAACAAAAAAAATTTGCAGAGTCGAAAGTAATTGAGCAAACATGTCATTTGACGAAGGCAAAGGTGATCTCAGAAACATCATTGGTGGAGCTTAAGTCGCTCAAACTAGGTGGAGCTTAAGTCGACGGAGCCCCGCTGTGCGGGGCTCCTATTTCTGTCTGCAGGGTTTAAAGTAACCTAACACGAAGGTCATCCCCTTCGAACCTAACCTATCCATGTCGGGATTCCCCTTAACCACCCTGCTAACATTATTAGTCGCCAAGTTTATCTATTTATTTTGACTTTCTAGATATACTATAATGTTTAGACTAGGCCATACCAGTTTATCCTAGAGTGTGCGTATTTATATCAGGATCTACTAGTTTGGCCTAGCCTAAACTGGTCCATCCCATCGGGCTTAGGACAAATTAGTTTGGACTAGCCTAAACTAGTTTATCCTATCGGGCTTGGGCCAAATTAGTTTAGACTAGGCTATACTAGTTACTCCTACCGCGTATAGGAGGAACTAGTTTAGCCTAGGCAAAACTAGTTTGTCCTGAAATCGGGTTTGGCCGGTAACACATACAACACTGATGACCGTGCCTACACACGGCTAATTAACCGAAGTTTTTACGGCAAAAAACGTGTGTGAACAAGAGGCCTAACAGCTGCTTTACATGAATAATCACACAATCTAAAATGTATAAACTAAATAAGGAGAAAGTGGAGTCCAAAATAGCCTTTATTTTTTTGCAAATAAAACTCACATTCATATCGGCAAGAATTACGAAGTGGCATCATAAAATGTCATTGCTATTGCATTTTGGCGTCATTTTTCTTCAACAATGTAATCTTAAAAGGCTCTCCTCTAAAAAAAGCTTTTTTGAATTGTGTCATTATTCGTCGGCAGCGAAACATTTCAAAAATATTTGGAAACCATCCTGTTGGTATTGACCAATTGGCAAACAATTTGATATTTAGCCAAATATGAATAAATGATGCAACATATTATATTTTAGTGTTATCATAATGCTACATCCAATTAATCATCTTATTTTATTGAATTTCTCTCAAAAGCGTATGTCTATACCCATGACTTGTTGAAATTAACGACCATTTCCATCTTCTACTAAAGTGCGGTCGCAGAGTAGGAAGAAATGCACATTTTACCAAAATACTTAAATATGGAAGAATTACAGGTCCGGATTTTGAAGAAGACAACCGGGCCTTTATTCGTGGGGCCTCCACAAGAGAAGGGCCTCCACAATATGAGTTTTAGTATTTTTTTGATAAGGTAGAAAGTGAAATCCGTTCCGAAACTTCGGACTAAGAGAAAAAAGTTCACATTCAAGAGATACTTTTTTTAACCCGTAAATAATACATAAGGCTAAGGCGGCCTCAGTTTTTAAGAAAAGTAAATGACAAACAATTCGGCAATTTTTTTTTAAATGTCTTTCTCTCTCGATTGTTCATAAGTGTTGGGCTCCACGTATGGGCCTTTCACACATAAACAAACATGGCGGGAATTTACGCACTTTTAGCTTATCAAGGGCGACATTTGATGGGTATAAACACAAAAAAAAAAGAAATAAAACGTTTTAACAAGCCTATGTCTTTTAGTACGTAAAAAAATCGTAAAATATTATTACATCTTCCAAAAAAGTTGGTGGGAATAAATTCTCTTTGCCTTATTAAGTGTTAAAAAATTTCAACGTGCCTCCACTTCTTCGTTGCTCCAGGGCCTCCAAACCCTTTAAATCCAGCCCTGTAAAAGTATCAGAGACAGCAATAGTAGCATTGTAGTCACAAAGCCTCGCTTTTAGGACGATGTTACCCTACATCAAGCTAGGTACTAAGAATAATGGTGGTTTTCCTGTCATCCGTCAGGAGTCAAAGCTTCATCAGTGTTCCGCTCGCAGATGAGTTTTACGTACGGGGAAGTGAGATAGCCGCTTATACCCTAGGATAGTTAAGGGCAGTAGTCAGCAAACTCATTAGTCAAAAGAGCGTAATATCAGCAGTACAACGAAAAAGACATCTTTTGAGAGCCTTTTCAAGGGCCTATCTTTTTGCAGCAATCAAGATGCTATAGAGCCGCGGTTTGCCAACCACTGGTCTAGAGTACACGAGAAGATCTTGATTATCAAATTAATAAGATTTGGACTGTGGACTGCACATCCAGTTTCAACTGTACTATGGAACTGACAAATCGTCAGTGAAGTTCTAACAGTGCGGAAGTCAAAAATGGCTACTTCACAAGAGAGTGAATAAAAAATAAACTTTAAAAAAAAGTAAAAACCGACTTCAAAGAAATACTTAAAAGGAGTAAAATAATTACCATAATATAAAATTAACAGTTTCAGAAGTCGGTGGCTTCTATTTGCTTCAGTGTAGAGTTGCACCGACTTCTGAAACTGTTAATTTTATATTATGGCAATTATTTTAGGTTTAAAGAAATTTATTTCTCATAAGAACTTACAGTTCACTTAAAATGAGATACAATGTGATTACATAACAGTAATTAAAGTGTTCGCCTTCAGGTTGTTAGAAGTTATAGTGCACATACATATTTCATGAGTTTACTTTTAAATACATTCATGTTATCACAATTCTTAATGTCGTTTGGTAATTTGTTGTACAGCTGTGCTCCCTCAAACAAAATCGTCTTCTTACCATAATTGGTCCTGACACTTATTAGCTGAAGTTTATTTGTGTTCCTTAGATTATGTGACATTATTTTCTTATGTAACTGTATTTTAGTCTGTACGGATTTAGACGTTATGTTTTTAATGAGAATACAAGTGTAATAAATATAAAGTTGATTCAGATTTAAAAGTTTAGTTTTTTCATATAATTGTTTTGTTGGAGTAAGGTAATCATAATGGAATAATACTTTAACTATTTTATTTTGGGTTCTTTGTAGTGACTTTAGATTAGTGGCAGCAGCTGCTCCCCATATCTCAATTAAGTATTCCAAGTGGGATTTAATTAAAGAATTATATATCATAGTGCGTACTTTGTTTGGAATACAGTGCACAACCTTCCGTAATGATCCTAGTATTGATACCAATTTTGTTCGAACGTGGTCAATGTGTAAGTTCCAAGTTAGTTTGTCGTCTACCCACAGTCCTAGATATTTTTCGTGGCTTGATTGTTTTATAATATCATTATTTATTTTGAGAGGTACGACGTCAGGTATATGTTTATTTTTCGCAGAAAAGATCATGAATGAAGTTTTTGCTGTATTAATTGTGAGAAGATTGTATTTTAACCATTCATTAAGCATGTCAAGGTCTTTTTGAGCGTCCAATATGATGTTGTGAATCGATTTATCAAAGTAAAACAGACAGGTGTCATCTGCATATAACGTTAGGTGTCCTGTAAGCCCGATTTTATTAATGTTATTAATATAAATCAAAAAAAGTAATGGACTGATAATTGAGCCTTGTGGACAGCCGTATGACAAATTTTGGATCGAACTCGTGTGGGTATCTATTTTAACAACTTGTCGCCTATTTTCTAAGTACGATTTAAACATATTGTGAGCCTTGCCATTGACACCTATGTTGTCTAACTTTTGAAGGAGCTTTTGATGGCTCACCGTGTCAAAAGCTTTTTTTGAATCAATGAAGATCCCTAATGCGAAGCTCCCTTGGTCGATATTGGTTTTAATTTTCGTAATTAGGTCAACTGCAGCTGTTAGAGCAGCATTTTACTCCTTTTAAGTGTTTCTTTGAAGTCGGTTTTTACTTTTTTTTAAAGTTTATTTTTTATTATATACGTTTTAGTGTCATAATTTTAACACCTATATAACCCTTCTTTTTGGCTTTGACGTAGTCGGGCATAAAAAGTCCTTTCAAATGATACCTTACACGATATAATGAAAACATTCCAAAGGGGGGGAGGGAGGGACACGCACCCCCTCCTCTTTTCCAGTAGTCAGTTCCCAACAACAAATATAAACAAAGCAATATTAGTAATTTGAGAATTTTGCTTTGATCCGATGAGGAGTTCCGTTCCATATCTCTGAAGTTCATGGTCTAATCATAACAAAATTTATATGGGACCAATCGGGAAGTAAACCCTTTCGAACAAAAAAATAATTTTTCAAATCGGTTCACAAATGAGGGAGATATGAGGTAACAAACATAAAAAAAATAAAAAAAATACAGACGAATTGAGAACCTCCTCCTGTTTGAAGTCGGTTAAAAATCTATTTAAAACGAGCGTAATCTACGCTGAACGCAATATTGTTTTTGTGTTTATCATTACAAATGAACTCTTTGATGATTTTAACCTTTGAAAATCCTAATAATCTTTTTCATTTCAAGTAATATTGTGACTTTCGCAGCATTGTCTGTTTTTGTCACAAAATCACTTACGCACTATTAGAACTTCACAGACGAAGTGCAGCTTGAAGGCAATTAGGATATAGTCAGTGCAACTACGTGACAACTGCCAACTGGATGTGCAGCCCACGTGCTGTTATGATTTCTAATATAAAACGAAATATGTTCCACCAAACATGGCGTTAGCCCAAAATATTTACAAAAACCCTAGAAAGTCTATACTTAGTGATTGTAGCTCCAATGATTTACGTCGTCGTGCAAATCCAGTAATAATTGATAACGTCCTTGCATATTCCTATTCAATTACAATTGTACGCAGAATAATAATTAGGTACAGTCAGCATCAAATATATCGAGACGAACAGACTGTTCATACCTTAACAACTAAAGAAATTAAACTTTATCTCAATGGCATAAAATACTTGTCAGAATGACAGTTGTCGTGTACTGTGTTCATGCTGAAACAACGCTTGTATCATTGAGATATAGTTCTATGGAGGGACGAGGTACGGTTTCCCTCCCACGAAAAGGTAGGATCCTCTAACCAGAGCAGATCTTATGCCTGGCGGGCTACTGGAAAAAGGTCGTTTTTTTTCTATTGGACTGCTGTAGATTGTTCTATGGGACCGCTTCTACGTAACCGAGCAGTTATTAGCGAGACCTGAAGGGTCTCCAGCCAATGGGGGCAGTAAAATACTTAACCTAAGTTAACTATTTGTACTATACTAACATCATGACTACCTGCAACAACAGCATTAAGGGCGACCCCTAGTGGGACTCGGACTTCGGCTTAGGGCGTTGCTGGCGAGGGCTTAGGGGGGAGGGGGGGGGAGACAGCTTGATGAGGGCTGAATTATCGGTGTGAGATTTAACATTTGTTTTTGCGGCTTTGTATGTTTACAATCTGCGTGTCACATCTTGATATCGCGATGTAGGATAGTTGTGGCTTGATAGATGTCGCTACATCACTGCAGTGTTGCGTAGTTCGCATGTGGCGTGATAGATGCCGCCACAACTTAATTTTCTAAGTTTTTCAGATCATTTTGAAATGTCTGTTCGTCCTGAATATTGGATGCTGACCGTACGCATATTTGAACAATGTCAGACAATCATGTGATATTCGCATTCACAGCGATTATTCGTCATAATTCAGATCAAGGTCAAGTATCAAGCAGGTTTGGTGCAGTTGAATCGTAAACGACATGTATAGTATTGTAAGTTTTCATCGACATTGAACCCAATCAGCTGAGGAAATGCTAGATTGGATAAGGAACATTTTAATAAGTGTCTCAGTATCAACTGTAAGTCAGTCTACAACATCCTACTGCTGAAAAAAACCTAATATAATCAGATCATACTGCTGGGCACAAGCCTCTTCTGAGAATGAGAAGGATTTAGGCCTCGATCCATCACGCTGGCCTGGTGCGGGTTGGCGGACTACGCACACCATCGAGATTTATTTTCTTATCAAAGCCATACTCCATGACTGTTACATAATAACTTTCATGGTGAATTCATGCTTGGATGTAGAAACGGTTAAACTTCCCTGGATGAGTTTACAGGAAGCTTTTCTACGAAATACTATGATGGTTATCAGGTTGTAACCGAATTCGTGTAATTCCTTAAAAATATATGATCCATTACTGGTACACGGGATTTTACTTGATTAAAAATAAATAAAACTTTTTTGTCCTGCGATAGTGGTTAGTGATCGTATCTAAACTACCTGATAATTATTAAGGAAACTTCAGTGCCATGAAAACGCGCCGAGATAGATGAATAGGGCGGTATCGCTTCGCGCAGTCGGTTAACTCGCGGCGCTAAAATGACTGGTGTTAAGAACACCAGGATTTTTTTTATATTTTTATTTGTTGATTTCAACCAGAATCCCATGCAGGGTCAAACTGGAATCACCAGTAGACCACGAGTTTTGAAGGAATAACACGAATTTTTTTTCACCCTATATATGATAATGACGTCGAGATTTTTCATGGATTCAGTGGACTGCAAAGATTTTATTTTTGCTCATCACTATCTGCTTAACTGGATCACTTGCACCCAGGAATACCTCTGGGTCTGATTTTTGATAAAATAATATAATAATCAAATCAAGATTACATCACAATATAAATCAAAAACTGTAATCCAAATAAGACTTCGAAATGCGTATTCATAAATTATAAGCGTAAAAGTTGATTTTCTGCTTTACGCCAACCAACCGCGTCGCAAGCGCATACGACTTACATAATATTACGAAAATTATAATACTTTTATAATCATAGTAGCAATGACAGTGAAATTATATATGCTTCGTAACAATTAGATAATTATTTATAATGATAATTATTCTACAAACGTAATGTATGTTTTTAGTTCATGGTCAAGCAAGAGGTAAGTAATTCATTTTCGCAACTTGACTTGTCACTAGGGACAATAGTAGGGAAACTACTTACCGCGTTTTTTAAGGTGAAGTGGAACCCAAAGTAGAAGTTTCGAGCACTCTGGAAAAAAATACGAATCCAATTTTTTTAATTAGTAATGTTCGGTATAGTTACAGTTAGTGAATTATAGTGCCCAAAACACCGGTGCGAGCACGTATTTTTTTATCGAGTCGATTCGAGAAATTTATCTATTTTAAACGTCAAATTTGACTGCAATTGTGAAAAAAAAAAATTGTTGAATCTGAAAAAAACTAGCGCTAGGTCAATCTATGTTACCAGTAGATCACGAGGTTTGAAGGAATTACACGAATTCGTTTACACCCTGTATAAATATTATTACATGTGACTGCACGGTCGGGGACTCTAAATGTTTATCAGATGTCAAATTCGATTTTCTTATAACACTGTGCGTAATAAGGTTTAAGATGTCATATCAACTTATGTCATATCGACATCGACAATTATAGACCTTAGGGTGGTAAATATTTCAAGTCCACGACTGTACATAGTAGCTACATAGATGTAGTTGATATGATATTATTGGAACAACCAAGTATCATACACAAGCCGTTATTATATTTACAAAATGGAGCTGTTTTCAAGGAATTTGCGGAAGTTTTGCTAAACACAAGACAATAACGAGCATACTAGACTCTGCGAGTTAGGTAAACACTGCATGGTGTCATTTATAGTGCGTCCTTCGAGTGAATAAGCTTTGAAGATAATATAGTTAAAATGGCTTCCAGAAAAGTTTTAGGTAATTATTTTGTCACATATTTTCATATTATTTTGTTCTGAATGCCTGCATGTTTTGCTAAATCATATTTATGATAAGTTACGTTTTACTCATGTGCATTTTTCGGGATTGCCCGACTATTTTCGGATCCAAACTAGTCGGACGATCCCGAGAAATGAACGTGAGTAGGTAAAACGTAACTAATCATAAATATGAATGTGTTTCACGAAAGTTATAATACAAAAAAAATGCTAAATCATAACTACATTTACTCAAATTGCCGGCTCTTCTCCATAGGAAATGACTTATTGGAACCGTGCGCCTAAATTCGACTTTTCATAAGCACCTGTAATGGTTTATGTAAAATAAAAAAAAAGATGAATTTCATGTACTTTTTCTAACTAAAGATGACATTTCCATATTTGTCCAAAATTGTTTGTCATAATTCGAACCTCTCTCTGAAGATTTCTTACTACTAAGTACCTATTTTGTACAAAGTGTCCCCATGCTTTTATCAAGGAAATGTCTAGTTCTTGACCTAATTCCAGCCAAATCTGTTCAGCTATTACGGCATGATTAACTTTCACGTTACCCATTTTAAACTTACCTTAAAATAATTTATTTTTCATGATGCATTACGGGTTAAACTAAGTTACCATTAATTCAACTACTTGATGAAACCACGTTTTGAACAGCTTGTTAAAAAGTTGTTAAGTCTCGTACTATAAAGTGGCAGATTGCCAACTTTATGCTAGTACAACCGCTGTTCTCTCCCTCGTATATGAACATAACCGCTATATTCCTCATATGTGTTTAAGTATAGAATTTTCATTTTTGAAAGCCAGCATGTGTGTTTGTTTTATTAAAATTTATTTTAAAAAAAATCAGATCTGATGATGTAAAAACTTCTATACAAGGTGTAACATAAATAACGCACATCCTCTTAAGGGGTCGCTGTAATCATCACTATGAATAACTTTTACTATGGGACCAAACGTGAAATCGCGAAAAAAAAAAAACAGCTGTTCCCTACATTTTAACGAGTTATGCGAACATTAATGAATTTTGTTGCTTAACAAAACGTATGGAACTGCTATTTTTTTTACGTATTCAGAGTTTGTCCCATAGCAAAAGTTTTACAGAATGATCAGATCTGAACTCTGATCAGTTCATGATTTTTGGATGTAGACTAACGAGTCATGCTGTTTTTGTATTTCAAATCTGAAGAACATTTCATTAAATACTAAAAAAACTTTTAAAATTATTATGCTGACTTTAAAAAACAAAAATTCTTGACTTTCAACATTTACTTTTACATACATTTTATTTTAGAAATTTTGTCGCGACTTTTTATGTAGCTCCATATAAAAGCGTTCACTTATATTTCCAGTTATTTGCCTGTTTTGTTCCATCATATTAATGACGGAGGCCCATGGGCCCCCCAAGGAGCGAGATAATGAAGACATCGCAATGGGGCGGAAGGTAAAAAAAGTAATCCTCACCTTTTTTCAAATTTTCACGAGCACCTCTACCTATTATATTAGATTTTAAATTTCCGGAGACTCGTAAAACTCCCCAAAGTTAGCCTTTTATGAATTTTTATTTTGTTAAAACAGCCAAGATTAGTATTACGATCCTAAACACCTTAAATAACCTTCTAGTCTCTAAAATATGATAAAAATGAGTCAACTTTAATTTCAAAAACAGCTTTATGCTATATAACAGCCATTCATGTTATTTAACTGAACTAACATAAGTTCCGCCCTCACTTACGGGCCCATGTGTTCGTAAACGGCCGTTCTCTAGAAACTAGTACAACGCAACGGAACAGTTTGGCGTCTTGCCATAGTATCACGTAATAACCATGTTTGGCGATAGTTTAGTGATTGTTGTTACAAGTTCATGCTCGTCTTCGCCCTAGTCATTTACTTCTAAATAATCCTTCTAGAATTATCTGAAATAACATTAAATTCTTCCCTGTCTTCCCTCTTTGCTAATAAACTTACTTTTTTATATATTTAATTTTGTTAAACATTTAACATCTCAAATGTTTTCACCGTGGTTGCCAACATACAGATTATACATGAAAAAGTATCGATCACTGCAGCTTTTATGCAATGATTTGTTACGGCTTAAACCGAAGCGCAGTTATATTTATATGAAACTGGCTAAAACTAGGTCAGACAAGCATGTGTCCTATAATGTATTAAAACTAGCCAATTTTGTTTGAACCTGGTTATTGTCCTGTTTTGATGTCAAAGTTGCGAAAAGCCTCGGCTTGACTGCGCTCATCTTCCACATGGTCTTTTTTCAACCTAACTTATAGCCACCCTCATATAAAAGCTACAAATATTACTAGCCAACTAAACCTAGATATCAGTGTTCCATTTCAAATGATATATATTTTTAACATAATCGTGTCAATGCCTTCTATTGTTTCGGATACAGATGGGCGCTAAATGGTGCAGCATGGCGAAGGTTTGCAACCACGACCGCGTACCGATCTGCGGCCTAAGCCACGCTGGCGACATCATGGGTTTCAGGGACCTTTGCGATATGTTTGACTACAACTGTATCAGGAGGAGGAGTTAGTATACCTGTATCTTTATCTTGATCATTAGAAGGTCTAAGCATTCCAAAGAAAATCAAAACTCCATGGCTTGGTTGCAGTTTTGCAGAATTGTGACTTTGGAATTCATGACACTGTCTCCTACTTCTTTCTTCCAAATTAGCTTAAAATTAAATACATTGTTTTGAAAATTCATTAAATCGATGATTTAAATGGCGTTCAGTAGCATTAGCAGTCAGTTTGAGCGTGAATTACCGTGTAGACGTAGATAAATCGAGTGCCAACCACAGTGATCGACGCTCGATTAGCTACGATGCATTAAAACCATATGTTTACATGTGAAATGCAACCATTCAAGTTTCTTAAACATCTTTGAAAACGGTCAATAAGGCAAATTTTTCTGCTATATTTTAACGTTATCTTACCTTGTATTCAAATTCAGTGCCAGGTGTCAAATTCTATAGTTTTATTTCAATGGTACATTCTTTGTATTCCTTTAGACTATTGGCTGTACCTTCAGTTAAATATATTCTATACTAAAGACAGTAAACAAAATAAAAGTATTTGATGTAGCTCGACACCTTACTTTTATACGTGACCCGAATGATGTGTTATATGCAACTGTTCCCAAGTAACAAGGGAAACATTTGTGTTCTTTACAGAAAACACGTCCTTATACCCAGACGACTGCTACATACCTTGATACATCTATCGCTTGAAAATATCAATATTATATGCCCATTTGAAGTCGAAGAAGCGAACCAAATAAATTAGATTTTCTTGCTGGTTTTCGTCAAATACCACTATAAAATAAGCACCATGTAATCTGTACATAGAAACTTTAATACACTATTAATTGAGTTAATATTACTGATTCAAATTAATTAATTTCAGATTACAAGCAAACAGCGTGTCCTGAGGACAGATCCCTACTCACTGTGTCTCGTCGACCAACCAACAGTTACTTTGATGACTGATTGCAAATTTAATTGTAATCCTACTTTGTTTGAATATTCCAATTTATTTTATTCTATATTTAGAATTTTAGACAATTCATTCATTAAATAAACGTGTATACAATTGTATCGTTCGTTTCATTTCTAACTGAAGGTTTTGAAAGCACGACTACATATTACTGCTTCTGGCTACGTATTAATATAGTCAAATGTATTGATTTTAATTTATCTTTCAGCAATATTTTGCTTTCTGAAATTATTATAATAATACTTTGACATTTAAAACGTTTCAAAATTTGGAGCTTTGTACAATAACCTGGATATCCACAAAATGTCGAACACCTTTGCGGCAGCCCGAGCCAAAAAATTAAGCAACGAGCTTTACACCTACGAAAGAACTGACCCATACAAACATACTAGAACATAGGAGTTAGTGACCTTTGCCCTGTAGGAAATAACCAACACAAAAAATAAATTCATGAATATGCTAAAATAAGTTTTTAATTTCACCGAAAAGCCTCTCTGGCCTTTCATACTAATAACTTTGTAGCAAAGAAACAAGATCTAGGTAACCACTAGTTTAATTATAATATCTAGTTTTACAATTATTACACATTTCATAGCATACAATCTAATTCATATTTGAAATATTTTCATTTCGTAATACAGACCAAAATTGAACGTCCAATCGCGTTCTCGAATGGTGCTATTTCTAATGTCATTGGTTTTTTATATTACCTATATAAATTGTATCAATAAGATAGAAGTAGATTTTGCTGCGTAGGTTATATTTTATTGTTAGATATTTATTTATAACCTCTTAAATCCTACATGTATCGATTTTTTCTTCTTATTAGCTCGCTTACTCTGGCTTTGTCACTGTACTGTAGCTAGGATCATTTTTTTTAGACTAAGCGTGCTAGCTTAGCTTGTTCATGCCAGGACGACTATAACTCAAACTTAGGGTCCACTAAACCAAATAGAATCGGTATCCTTGTATAGCTAGCGCAAGTGTCATTGCCAAAAAAATCACGACATTCTTCAATAGTGTTGAGAATTATTATGCTATTCAAAATTATTATTCTGGTTTAACACAACGTCATTAATCTATTTTACACTTTCTTGTGAACAATTAGCAATTCTTAAGTATAGAGGTTATGTTTAGAATTTCGAACAAAGATACAATTTGTTACTGAATACCTGAATAGATAAACATCCCGTGATTGTCCTTAGTTGTGGTCAATACCTTATTATTCTGCTGTAGCATACGTCCCTAGACGTTCCGTTTTAATAGAATTGTGTTTATTTATTTAATCAATCATGTTTTTAATCATTAAAACCATATTGTTATGTATCTTGCAAGTTATATTGTTTGTTGACTGTCACATCATTGGCGATAAAGCACATGTGGTAAGCTACGTTTATAATATAGCATTTAGAATCAAGTTTTCGGTTGCAAAACTTTTAAAATGACTCAGAGATTTTTTTAAATACGTTTTTTTTTTTTATTAACATTTTCAAAGCCAGACGAAAGTACATTCGGAAGCAATAAATTCGGATAACCAACATAAACCTAAGATCTCAAAAACTAAGAATGCTAGCTAATTCAAATAAAATGTATTTTGTAGGCTATTTCAGAAGTAGAAATTACTATTTATTTGAATAAGCTATCATGATTAGTTTCCGAGATATTAAGGTTTATGTTGGTTACCCAGATTCATTGCTCATGAATGTACATAGATAAAATATCTCATTAAAGTTTTTTCACGCATTATGACGAAAATTTTGGCCAAGGACTCCGATCATATGAGAATAGATCAAGCTGTGGTGAAAAGATTAGGTCACAAATGTTGATAGCAGGGCTAACTGCCCAGAGTTTACTTGTGTATCGTCACAGAAAATAATAGTACAAGTAGTAACGTTTTTCATGAAGGCTCTTCTAATGAAGCCTTAAATCTTTTTCAGTCAGAATTAAAGAAGCTATGTGACCACGCTTACTCGTGCTTCCACGACACGGTCATCGTTTGCGGGAAGTCTGTAAATGAAGCCAGGACTTTTTTGGACTTATGTGATTTGTACGAGTATTCCTGTGAACATAATATGGGTAAGATATTTCACTATTCATTTCCACACTACAGAATTGCTTTAAGCGATAAAACCGCCATTTGTACTGTTCTTAATTACGTGTATTCCTTCTGTTTTATTTCTTTTAGTGTACAATAAAGTATATATCCATCCATCTAATGGTTAAGAAACCCATAAAAGATGCTTAAAGTTGATGTTTGAAAAACCTGAGTTATTTAGTTTTTTTTTTATTCGGCTGTTGTCCGAGTCTGTACCAGAATCTTTCATCACCATCATCAAATTATCATCAGCATTAAAGGAACCAACTGATCGTATGAAGTACGAACCAACTGCTGTCCGATATACGTAATCTCTATCAATAACCAGGGCCAGGGTCTGTAGACAAATGGCAATCGACGATCGCCAGAGAATAGATACGCTATTAAATGTATGGAAATGACATAACAGATCGCTTGACCGGTCGAAAGCTTATGTCAATCCAGTACATCTCATTGTCGTTTCTATTCTCTAGCGATCATCGATAGCCATTTGTCTACAGCTGCAGTTTCGTTACCCTAAATACTGGTTTTCATAATCTCCTTCTCTCATATAGACGCAAGCAATACGAGAATAGCTCATACAGTAGCGAAAAAAGTCAGCAAGGTTGATAGCATTCGTAGCAGAGCTAACTGCCTAGGGCCACTTGTTTATTTTCATATGGAAATGAGCCATCCAAGTTAAATAATTCTATAGCTGTCTCTGTAACTTGATGTTCTCCTTCAGTTTTCAGGCACGTTAAAGAAGAGGAAGGCGTATGTCCAAATCAAAAGGACTTAGGAGCAGGAATAGGATAACGGATCAAGTCATAAAAATCGGTTTACCAGACGGAGTAGTGCGATAATATAAAATGTTTTGTCATATGTGTACTTAATGTATACTTGTTTCTGAATATTGAGGGAAAAGACTGAAATACATGCCATGTTATCAAATGAACAGTTTCAGAAGTCGGTGCTAATCCACACGAAACCAATTTGAAGGCACCAACTTCTGAAACTGTAATTTGATAATATGGCATGTATTTCACTCTTTTCCATTTTTTACGTCGATTTTTCTTTTCTTTTTTAAAGTTATTTTATTTTTCTACTTTGAGTGGCATCAACAATACATGTACATACGCTTAGCTTACAGCAATCATGAGTCATGATTAAAAAGTTTAAAATTGAAATGGTACCACCTCGGAAGAACACTCTTTCAAACAAAATAAAATCGTTAAAATCGGCTTACAATTCGCGATGATATCGCTGAACAAACAAACACAAAAAAACACGTCGTATTGGGAACCTCCTCCTTTTTTTGGAAATCGGTTAAAAATGATTTAATTGACCTAATATTTAAATTACCTACAGATATGTTAGGTGCCATACTTAGGCTTACGTAGACCGTAGCGTACTTTCCTAATAAGCCAATTCATGCCTTACCCAGTACTTTATTAAAAATCTACATTTGAATTTGCTTCGTGCATACCAATCACGTATTTCATCCAATGATAAAAATCACAATTTCCTGTGTTGTTTTCAAAGCTGTAAAGGAGTTATAATACATTTTATAGACAATAAAAACTAGAACAAAATGACTTTATTTTTACTTCCAAGCCTAGAAATGCGCACACCTCTCACAGAAAAAGATTATGATGCATTACAATGATAGCATTTTTAGGTAAGTTGTTAATTGAATATTAATGCGAGTCTCTGTTATACAAGGTTAGTCAGAAAGGGGCTACTAATCCGAAAAGGTGTTAAAGTACGCATAATAATGAATAACTTTTATTCTACCACTTTCCTCAAAAGTCAATAGTTTAAGAGAAATAGCTGTTCAAATATTACATAAAAAATACGCTAAAATCTATCTATCCTCAGCTATGATCAGCTGAATTTACATTTCAGGTCATGTTTGGGGTCACGAATTAGAAGCTCCATTTTCTCAATTCGTAACTGAAGAAGGGATGAAGAATTTTTGAAAAATTAAAATCATTTTACATGGAAATAAAAATTATCGAATTTTGAAATTTTATCACTTGCTTTAAAACCGTCATCAGTGGTACTTTAAGTGGCTTGCGGATTAGTACCCCCTTTCCGACTAACCATAGCAACAACCGATTGTACTTTAAACTATTTAAAAGCAGTATCCTTGAATTCTCTACTCAATTCAATTCAAATTTAATTATTAATATTGCAATTTTCATTCAAATTATTAATACCTTCCCTTGCCGGCTCTTCTACATAGGACCTACGTTTTGGAACCGTGCAACTAAATTGTCTACGTTTCTTAAGTGCATGTTCTGATCCTATTCGAAATAAAAAACTTCTAATCTTTAATCTTGAATTGAATAGTTTATTATTTCTCGAACAAGTAAGAGGCACAAGATCTTGCATTTTAGAATTCGGTAAGTTTAAAATATACATGTGTATCACTTTTATTAGAATTATAAATGATTAACGGTGTAAAACATATTTCAGGCATTGTAATATATTTGATATCATCGGCAGACGCCCACAGCGAAGCTTTGAAAGTAAGTGTAGCTATTACAAATTACTCTTTATGATAATAAACTTAAAGGTATGTTTACCCAATGACTGCTACAACTCATGATCAAAGGTATCTGCCATAACCACAAGATTGAACGATATATTCTTCTTCTCAGGTGTCGGCACGAGCTATGCGAGAATAGCTGATGCCGTAGTGAAAAGATTCTTATCTATACATATAAAAGGAGAAGCTGACTGACTGACTGACTGACTGATCTATCAACGCACAGCCTAAACCGCTGGGGTTAGAAACTTGAAATATTTACAGTAGGTTCCTTTTGTAACGTAGGCATCCACTAAGAAGGGATTTTTCGAAATTCAACCCCTAAGGGAGTTAAATAGGGGATGAAAGTTTGTATGGAAAATCGTCACATATCGGGTTCATAATTTCACGCAAGCGAAGCTGCGGGCGAAAGCTAGTTTTTCATATTTTATCAGCTTCCATTAATCCGAATTACTCATCTTCATATTTTTTAAGATTTGTAAAGCTCCTTGTGATTGGATTCGTCCGGGGAAGTAATACCTCCATACCTATTTCTATCGCTAAGTAGCATAGCTGTGTACCGATTTGAAGGATAGGTGCCGATGAAATTACAGGCACATGAGCCTTTTCAATTTTATCCCTAAGGTTGGCAACGCATCAGCAATATTTTTGGTGTTATAGGTGTACATAGGCGGCGGTAACCTCTTACCGATACTCGGGTAGGCCGTCGGCTTTTTTGCCAACCTATTACATAAAAAAAAACGTATTTTGTATTACCAATGGCTATTGACAGTCGTGTTATAACAGATCTTGTAAATATCTAACGCTTACTTCAATTACATATTTATATTAGTTCACTCCCACCCTCTGTTATTTCATTCATTCTCTGGCATTTACTTCGGCGTAAACTCAGACAAACTCATATTTATGATAATCTCCTGTTCAATCATCTTCCCTTTCGATTCAGACTACGATAATATGAATCATTTCTGAGTAATACCGGCGTGGAACGATCTGGACTGTTTTGTGTATTAGGGCGGGAAGCCTAGCTAATCTAATTTTAATGATGTAGAATAAAGAATAGATCAAAAGTTAACACATCATTAACTTGGGCTGTCTGATCCTTATTTTGATCCTAATGTAGCATTAAATAACTTAATTTTAGAAAATCGAACAATAAAGATTACGGTAAGAATATAAAAATCAATTGCACATAATTATAACTTGAAATAACGCGTCTTTTGCCAGACGTTATTAATGACCAGCATTCTAATTGCGCAACACACTCATAATTGTTATGGCTATGATTTTGACAGGTCTACAATTTCCATAGCAATTTTTATATTAATAACCCGACTTCTCCACAACCCTGTACTACGCAATGAATATTGTTTTTGATACATCAACTGCCATGATTGATGTTGGTTACGTTACGCAATTGCCCTGCTGGACTATAACAATTGCGCAATAGAATACTTCACGTAATTTCGCCCATCGCAAGATAAACATAGATATTTCTGACTATTTGTATGTAATTTGGATTGACCAATCTATCGAAATTGCTGACGAATTGCCGAATGGATCTTTATTGTCATCTACTTTAGAGCGCTATAAGTAGTTTCCATAGCGACTGATCTCTCTAAGCGATCCTAAAGGTGGATCCAGACTTTGCGAGGCATGCGTCACGAACGGCGCACAACGAATGCCTCGGAGAGAGGCGTGCGTGTCGAAAAAATATACCAACGTATGCTCGGGTCGAGCCATCGCGTACGAAGCAAATGCTTCGTTTGTCTATCTTCATGTTTGTGGCGAGGCATGTGCTGCGCACAGGCTGAACATGTGCGAGGCGCGCCAGCGTGTGTCGGTAGGGATACGCACGCGTTGTGCGTCGTTCGCGGCGCAGGCTTCGCAATGTCTGGATCCACCTTAACACATGTTTTATATTATTAGAATGAAGAAGAGTGCAAGATAGCAGACTTGTGCGTACACGACAAAGTGCCGATGTGTGCCATTGACTCTTGCGGCGAGATGAGGACTTTCATAGATATTTGTGACATGCATGAGTTTAATTGTGACAGCAAGAAAGGTAAATGTAACTGAAAAAAATGTAGTTAGAATAATGAAATTGCTTGACACGCAAGTAACCGGCGAAACTTGCTGAATCACTAAAGTTCGTTTCAAACTCCCTGAGACTGAATTGACATGCGCAAAACGTCAAATTTGAAAAAAAAAATAAAAAAATAACAAGTTTCACATTTGCGCCTGTCAATTTTGTCTCAGGGATTTTGAAACGAACTTTAAGCTGAAGTAGCAGCGGGTTGCTCTCGTCTGCTAAAAGACCGATAGCCGTTGGAGAAGATCAGTCTTTGGGTGAAAACCAGTGAACTGGAAAACCTTCTTGACGACCCAGTTTAAAGTTTTCTATGGATGATGATAACGCGTGGTCTCGTAAGATCATCCACAACGCCTTCTGGCTATTTTTGCAAGTCCCATAATATGAATTTTGCATTGTGAATGATCTAAGGGACCACAACACAATTTCGGATCTGGTACATTTGCGCGAAAGACATTTCCGCGAAAGACACTTGCGCGACTCCCTTTGCGCGACTAGACAAATGCGCGAATGGACTTTTGCGCGACTAGACATTTGCGCGACTAGACACTTGCGCGACTGGACGTTTCCGCGACTAGACTGTTGCGCGAACCCACTTGCGCGACCGACACTTGCGCGACTGACTTTTCCGCGAAAGACATTTGCGCGTACATACTTCCGCGATAGGACACTTGCGCGACATTTATTACGCAAAGGATTTAGGGCAAAATCCAAGAAATGAGATTCCATACCTTCACACCTGTATTCTCCGAAGGGTAGGACAGAGGTGTATACTAAGTATGTGACTATATGAACCCATTTATTACTTTATCTAGATAAAATTCATAAAGGCTAGTTTAAGCTGTTTAAAGTTTTATAATATCTCACAAGTTTTCCCTCCAGAGGGAGGGGTTGGTCAAAATAAAAATCAAGATGGCGGCTGTGAAATTTTACAAGATATGCATCATGGGTGTCGTGTCCTTGTTTTCGGGGGCGCTGATGACGAAAATGAGGTCGAAGTCAAAATCCAAGATGGCGGCTGTGAAATTTTACGAAATACGCGTCATGGGTGTCACGTCCATAGTTTTCGGGGGTGCTGATGACGAAAATGAGGTCAAAGTCAAAATCCAAGATGGCGGCTTTGAAATTTTACAAAATATGCGTCATGGGTGTCGCGTCCATGGTTTTCGAGGGTGCTGATGACGAAAATGAGGTCAAACTCAAAATCCAAGATGGCGGCTTTGAAAATTTACAAAATATGCGTCATGGGTGTCGCGTCCATGGTTTTCGGGGGTGCTGATGACGAAAATGAGGTCAAAGTCAAAATCCAAGATGGCGGCTGTGAAAATTTACAAAATATGTGTCATGGGTTTCGTGTTCAAGGTTTTTGAGGGTGCTGATGACGAAAATGAGGTCAACGTCAAAATCCAAGATGACGTCTGCAAAATTTTACAAAATATAAGTATGCGTCATAGGCAAAGTCTTACAACCGCCAACTTGGATGATGACTGTGACCTCATTTTCGTCGTCAGCACCCCCGAAAACCATGGACGCGACACCCATGACGCATATTTTGTAAATTTTCAAAGCCGCCATCTTGGATTTTGACTTCGACCTCATTTTCGTCATCAGCACCCCCGAAAACCATGGACGCGACACCCATGACGCATATCTTGTAAAATCCACCTTGAGGAGGGCCTATCTATGCTGCGTAGGTTACATAAAATACAATAACATATCAATCAGAATAATAATGAAAATGTACTTAATAATGTATGTCTGTACTAGATTTCAAGCAGAGACCTCTTCATGAGTGTTGGGTGACGTGCAAGCGAGGGCGCTCGTTCAAGAAGCCGGAGTACAGAACAGACTGTAATATAAACCAGAAACCAAGATCGTTGTAAATTCCTGTTTTCTAATAAAACATTTAGAAAGTATCACTATGGTAATTTTATTTATCCTCCTACGAGTTAGGGTCAAAATATACGTCCGATACATGCCTCCGATAGTCGGTTCCGATAGTCTGATCAGACTATCTGAAGGCCTCCGCGTCATACATTTGTTTGAACATGAATTACACGTACGATCAGACGGATCGGATGTCAGAATCGTAAGCATCGTCCGGGCGTCGTCGTCGTCCAGAAAAAATCGGACACGAGAATCGTACATTTATTTCATGAATCCGATCAGATAGTCGGATCCGGCTCCCGGAAGCAAGCATCGTATTTTGACCCTTACAGCGGTTACGCACTGCATCCGATCCGAATCCGTGAAAATACGTTCCGAAGTAGCCATAGAACTATTTGTATGGTAGTTTACGCACTACATCCGCCGAACCGTCATCCGATTTCTATCCGTCATCCGTGAGTTTCTAATTCGGAAGAAGAATTGACGGACCGAAGTAGCCGTAGTACTGTTTGTATGAACGCTTTCGCATTACCTCGGATTCAAATCAGACGCAAACGGATATGCCAAAGATGGCCCCTGAATTGTTTGAATTTGAATCAGAGATCGGAATAGTGCGTAAGCAACATCCGCATTTGGTCCGAGATTTTTACTCTAGATCGCTATTTTCACTGATTCGGATCGGATGCAGTGCGTAAAGCAATATCCGAATACGGTCCGAGTTTTTTATATCCGTATTTTCACGGATTCGGATCGGATGCAGTGCGTAATCGCTCTTAAACAGTTTCACAGGACTCTAGAAATTTCTTCCTAAAAATACAAAGAAGAAATAAAGAAAAAGTTTTTATTCGGGACACTCGCAGGAAATAAAGAAACAATATTAAAAAAGAACAATAATTAAAATTAACCAACGAAAAAGACTTCCTGTGACATTTAAAAATATAGTTTTATAATTTAAAATCCTTCGATCCAGATTCATAATTGAGATGTTAAATAGAAACATCATCCGTGTGGTGCCCGACGTAAAGAATAGCACTACCCTATCTCTTTCCGTGGGTGTCGTAAAAGGCAAAGGGATTCACTAGAGGATGGGCAGCAGCGTTCTCTGAGTACTTTAACGACCATACTGCGATCGCCAACCCGCCTGTCAAGCTTGGCGATTATGGCAAACCAACTCAACATTGTTTGGGTGAGGCCTATGTCCAGCAGTGGACGTCATTCGTCTGAATGATGATGATGATGAAATAGAAACAAATTATGCAATCGTAGCAATGATAGTCTAGCGGTTGAAAACTTTCTTTCCATGCAGGAGGATCTGAGTTCGATCTAGGCTCACCCTTAGAGTTTTCTAACTATTATATCGACGGCAGCAAAGAACAAACGGATATCTACAAAATCACTAGTTTTCAGGAGAGCGTTTTTAACGCGAAAATGTAATAACTTCTACAAGAACAAAGCTAGCTTCTTCAAATTTGCAAGAGTTAATTAATTCGGCATTTCGAACAAAATAATGAAGGTCAATCAACTGTTTTTTTTTTCGTTTTCGAAATACGGCATATGTCTTTTTCTACTTCGCACAAAATAAATAACTAACTGAGTCAACTGCCATATGTTCGCTTCTACGTAGGACTTTGTAATTCCTGATTCCCAAATAATTTTACCTAAATGAGGAGATATTGCTATTCTATTTTATAATATGTATCTAACTACGACAATAAGTAAAGGGTAACTATGATTGACACCAAAATATTGTAGTTGTCTCAAATTACTTCGTAATTCTAAGGGTTCAGATATTGATATTGCAGATAATTTACTATTAATATGATGAGCTTTTGGAGTTCAAGAAAAGAATTAAGTTATTCTTAGTAAGTGATTTCTTTTTTAATCATCGTAATCATATTACAAAGTAACAAAGATGCAATATTTACAGATAAAATAACATTTCTAAGGAGATCTTCAAAAACAATTAAACAATCAAATCTTATACAAGCTATAATCATAGAAAAGCAAAGCAAAGCATCAAAGGAATTGAACCCGTGTTAATACACGTACGTAAAGCTTATTTTAATCACAATAATCAAACTTACTAAATAAAGAATAATTTCTTCATAATCTTTTCTTCAAGATATAATCAAATTTCAAACTAAGTTATTGAAGGTTTTTTTTGTACAAAATGAACAATCGGCGGTCTGTTTTTCTACCGTAAGACGTTGATGATAGCTTCGGCAAGTGTTATTTAACATTATGGCGGTATTTGGATGTGTTTTATCATGCATAATTTGAAATAAAGCACCCAACTGTGTCCGCAAAGAAATGACAATATCCGAAACAATCATTTCAGCGTAAATCTGTGCATTGAGATTGCCTCTGATTCAAATCAGTTCGGTTCTTCCACCGATTCAAATACTCGGCCATGTCATTATTGTTCCACGTTTTTAGCATCCTGAGGTCCACCAATACCGTATGCCGTATACATCTAGTATCTGGGCTCATGTCAAAGCGAAATTCATCAGAAAAGCACACATAACGCCACTTTTCTTCAGCCTAATTTCTGTGTTCACGAGCCCATTGCGAATGGGCCCTACGATTGCAGGGCTCAATTGGTGGCACTCGTAGCGGCCTTCGGAAACGATTTCTAATAGTTTGATCGCTTATTAACAACCCTGAAGAGCGATGAAGCCTTTAAATACTCATCTTGCACAGCATGAGAAAAATAAAATTATATTTCATTGAATAATGTATTTACATGTCTTTATTTTTTATTGTACTGTGCGTTCAGTAGTCCACAAAGACGCGCCCCACTCCTTTTTGTTGTATGTAGCCGCGTGGTGCTTACGTATACATTTCTTATTATTATCTTATTTTAGTTTCCGTGCCCCGGAGAGCACGTTAAGCCGTCGGTTTCGGGTGTATACAAATACTTGTGATAGTCGTTACGGGTAGTCAGGAGTCCGAAAATCTGACAACCGGTCTAACCTTAGGATAACAGCATTGCCCAGCAACTGGGTTACGGAGATCTGATGACAGTCGCTTCGTGTGAAATACTGGTATTCAGCTGCACTGGTTAGACTAAAAGCTGACCCCAACATAGTTGGGAAAAGGCTAGGTGGAACGAAGAGCAATAAACCCTCGTAATTAACATCATCGCACTAATTTTAGGATTCTATCGAGCAGTGATTTGCATGTAAAGATCTTGTCTACCTGTGGTAATGCGAGTTCGTCCTCCATGGCGCTCAGCTACGCTGCCAGTGATACGGTATTGTGTCCAGAAGTGACTTATTATACTCTGTGTAGTGCCCAGAGCGATGGCCACAGTACGTTGCCGAGAGCCAGCTTCCACATTCCTACGGCTCTGATCGTTTTTTCTCAACTCAAGTGACGTCTTCTATCCATATTAGCATTCATGTATATTGATCTGACTCAGAAGTGTGGTAGAAATGGTACCGATTTTGTCTCAAAACCGTTGCAGGATTTTATAGGAAAACGATTTGAAAGACAATTTCCAAGTTTTAATCGAAATTCAAAAACTTTTATTTTTTTATATTATGAAGAGGTAGCTAAGAAACTATGAGGAATCCAAAAAAAACAATTTAAGAACTTGCAGTAATTTGCTAAAATGTGCTTTATCCCATAACTAAATTAACAAATTAGTAAATTAACATAATTGAGATTGTAGAAATAATTAAGAATGCAAGTTTAAAAAAAGTCGACTGCCCCGACGCCCATGACAAAACGGTCATGTAACTGATGTCTTTGTTTATGGCATGCGACGCGCCGAAACGCACGACGTACACACGGACAATTGTAGATGTCCGTGTGTACTTCGTTACTTTGTAAAAAAAGGTGTAGTTGTCTTTATATACGCGACAAAACACGAAGAAAAAATGAGATTTTGTATGAAAAAAAAATATCACTAGATAGAATAAAGAATTCTGAATTCAATTATGTAAAAAAGTGAATTTCGCAAAAATGCAGTTGTCTTTTTGTTCTTTGCTGCCGTCGATATGTGCTTTTTTTAAGCATATAACGAGGGTAGTTCACCCATTGGGGGTACCTCGTCATCAGAGTTTAAGTTCGACATGGTGTAAGCAGGAAATAATAGTCACAACACTGATTATAGTCCTCTATTTATTCACTCTCGATAGCAAAATAATAAAATCTCAAATGATCAAACCGATGGAAACTGATTAAAGTACGGAAACGCGGTAAGTTCGGTGCAGGCTGGCAAAACGACCTCTCGCCCTCGTGTCTCACTCCAAAGTAACTTCACTCAAATCAAATGCATCCAATGTCTAAAAGAATGACAGCTGACAGCCGACGGCTGACAACCGTCAAACAAGACATGCCACGCCACGCACCGACCTCACCCAAGCACACTGCTTGACGTTTCCGACAAACGATAATAGATGGCATTGTACTATATTAACAATAATCAATAGTGATTCTAATAGTTGTGCATCTGTGTTAATTCTGCGACATATACATATTAAAAAAGAGAATTCTGAACAGTCTTAAACTGCCCTAACATTTGTTCCCGACTTGGCGTTGAGTTTTATGTATATGTATATCCTTAGTATGTATGTGCGTATACAAATAGAAAGCGGGTTGCGGGCGCCGAACTGTCAGCGCTTGTCGGTGCTGGTCCGCGCAGTTAATTGGGGCAGGCAGTTCCTATACGGTTGCGGAAGTATCGTAAGTTCCCGCGACCCCCATCGCAGGTGTGAGATGGAACACCGGGGTGGTTTTAGTCAGTAAGAGTCTGACAGACCCCTCCGCCTACCCCAGGGCGGAGGACATCCATGAGGATTACCACCCCGAAATTTAAAAAAAAGGTAGTTTCTATACTGTGTGGCGAACCAGCGCCGACAAGCTCCGAACGTCGCCGACAAGTTCGTACCTGCTCCGATCAGCGCTGGTAGGCCGTCATTTGTTGCTGTATTTGCAAGGGAATAAGGCATATTTTCGTTAAAAAAATGCCAGTCTCTGCTTCTACCCGTTTCCTTTATGTAGCGGTTACCTGCACGGACCAGTACCGACAAACGCTGGTAGGTCGGCGCTGGTTGCCCGCTTCCTTTATGTATACGCCCTATTGTGCCATCCACAAAGATAATAAAACTCCCATTAAATAAATAAAAACGTGACTTTGAAGTCATATAAATTCAAACTATCTTTTTCTAATTCTAACTTCAACCAATTTCAATTGGTCACAACTATAAAGTTTTCATCCATTTTATTACTGTTTCGATCGCCTTATAAAATGTTCAGCACTTTTATTAAGACGAATTTCAATTCAATATTATTCTTGATCTCAAACTCTTAAACAAATTCAATAGAACACATACTAAATATGAATAAAATGGTCGTTCATAAAAACTGTGTGCTCTAGAATGTTCCAATATATTTTTGTTCATATAATTATTGTTCTGTCTTTAGTCAAGGATATCTACGCTCATGTGGATGGAGCTAAGGTATGCCATTTACTTACACTATTTTTGTACATATATGTTATAGTACAATCAACTCGAGGAGCTCGTGGCTAAATAATTACAGCCGCATAGACCGATCTTCCGGGTTAAGCCACGCTTGCCGAGGTTGGTCTGTGGATAGGTGACCATTTACCATAGCGAGTTTCCTCCGTGCCTCGGAAAGCACGTAAAGCCGTTGGTCCCGGCTGTCATTTGTAGATCTTTGACAGTCGTTACTGTTGGTCAGAAGCCAGAAAGTCTGACAACCAGTCTTACCAAGAGTATCGTATTACCCAGTTACTGGGTTGTGGAGGTCTGATAGGCAGTCGCTCCATGTAAAATACTGATATTCAGCTGCATCCGGTTCGACTGGAAGCCGACCCCAACATAGTTGGGAAAAGGCTAGGCAGATGATGTTATAGTACAATCAACAAAAGAGAAAAGTATGCAAGCATAGCGCTTGAACGCTTGCCTTCCGTGCAGGACTAAACATTCTGACGGTCACGATCCACCGAACTCTCTTGTCGTAGAGTCGGTCGTCTGTTCAGACTCCGCAGTCACACCGATAATTCTGCCCTCATCAAGTTGTCTTTCTCTCAATCTCCCGCCAGAGACGCTAAAAGTCGAGGTCCAAGTCCCACTAGGGGTCGTGTTGTTAATGTAACATAAGTATTGTCCGCGAGGCCTAAGCTGAGTTTTGCATTTGTGTGAGTGCACATAGAATCGATTGCCAAAAAGCAGTATAAATTGGTTTAAACCAAGCAAAGGATTCGCGTCTGCATTCATTTTCATACAAATCCAAAGCTCAGCTTAGGCCTCGCGGACTGTAGCTAGCTTAGGTTAAGTATTTTACTTCCCCCCATTGGCTGGAGACACTTCAGGTCACGCCAAGAACTGCCCGGTTACGTAGAAATATCCCGCAAGGACATCCATAATGTCACAGTTTGGATATCGCGCTAACCGTCGATATTGAGGTGGGTTTCTTATAGAATGACATTACAGACCTGCGCAACCCAGTTACTGGGTAATGCCGATATTCTAAGGTCAGACCGGTTGTCAGACTTCGGGGTTCTGGCTACCTGTAACGACTACCATGGGTATTCGTATGACACCCGGGACTGACGGTTTAACGTGCTCTCCGAGGCACGGAGGGGTCTCGATGTGTTACGATTGGTCACCCATCCACGGACTGACTACGGCAAGCGCAGCTTAACCTTTCAAATCATATGATCCGCGCGGTTGTTAACTAGCCACATGCTCCTCAATATAATGATGAAAGATATGCTATACAGGCTGTAAGGGTAAACACCGTTATCCTTTAAACCAGTGGTTTGGTTTCATTTATAGAACGTAAAATCAATGAAAAATAACAAACTTTTTTTATAAAACTTTAATTTTTCCTCAAAAGCACTTCACTTCACCCTATGCGCGGGGGCAACAAGCTACGGGAGGGGGCGCGGGGAACTCGCCGCGTGGCTCGACGCACGGCCCCGCACAGTTTGCTACCCCAGTCAGTCAGCTGTCTCGTTAGCGAGTTTGTGTTTTTGTACGCCGCGTCGTAGCGCCGCCGCGCCGCTCATTTCTCGCGCGTATATTTTTTAATTTTTTTTTACTCGGTCCTATATTTTTATGTTTAAGTCAACTACCCATGGTTTGAGTGATAACGGTGTTTACCCTTAGATGCTGTATAAGGCCACAATATTTTTGTGTAAGTACAGACGCCAGCATATAAAGCTACTACAATCTGTCAAAATTCTTTAATAGATTTTCATCTTTATTGCAAAGGCATTAGGTTCAAGGTTGATTGGGAAAATATGACAGTTTCGGGTAGCTTCTGTGGCGCCTGTACATAAAAAGTTTTCGTTCGACTCATTTAAATAACAATACGTAACCATAATTTACACTAATCTTTTTTCAATATCGCATCGAAATTTATGTATTTATTTTCCGATGACAGCGGAAAAAGGTCAAATGGTAAAGGCCAAAGGCCAAACCAATGACCATTATTGAAATATATTTATTCATTAGTTTGTTTAATACATGTATACTACTGTTTCTTTTTTATTTATTTGTGTAATTATTGATATGTATTTGATGTTATTATATCTAAGTAATATTATGTACGATGTCTCGTGTAGTGCCGGACTTAAAGAATAGCACTACCCCATCTCTTCCCGTAGGTGTCGTAAAAGGTGACTAAGGGATTCTCTAGAGCAGAGGTTCCAAAAGGTCCAGGTGGACCCTCAGGGGTCCACGGGAGACTCGACGGGGGTCTACGTTAGCGTGACAAAAAGATGTATTCTTCACATTTTATATGGTATAAATGTAGCTGCAGGGGGTCCACCGGAACCAGCTATATTTTGAAAGTGGTCTATGAGAAAAAAAGCCTGGGAACCGCTGCTCTAGAGGATGGGCAGCAGCGTTCTCTGAGTACTTTAACAACCATACTGCGATAGCCAAATATGGTTGGAAAGGGGGTGACTACCGAGATGACGACTAATAGAGAAGTATGGAAGAAAAAGACATGTTGCGCCGACCCCAAATAAATTGGGATAAGGGCAGGAGAATGATTACTGCGATCGCCAACCCGCCTGCCAAGCGTGGCGATTACGGCAAACCCCCCCTTTTGGGGGAGGGCCATGTCCAGCAGTGGACGTCTTTCGGCTGAATGATAATGATACGATGATGAATATTATGTGGGAGTCGTACTTGTACTCCAGGATTGCCTGTTATCTATTTCAATTCTTTCAATCCATCCTAAGGTTGTCTGGAAGAGATCGCCTTGTGCGATAAGACCGCCCATTATACATAGGTATTGTGTAAATGTTTGTATTCCTTTTTTTTTGTTATCGGTGTATTATGTACAATAAATGGTATACAAATAAATAAATTAAGTAATATAATCAAAGAATGGTATAAAAGTAATATTTACGTCTTTTAGAAACGCTTTAAGTAGCTTTAGTAGTAGAGCTCGTTGTAAAAGTGTCTGAGGAAATACAACCACCATATCTATTTCTGCCAATCAGCTATATTCCGGGTCAAAGGGTTTTACAGAGGATTATGAGAATTTTCAACTTTTTTAGCAATACTCTTGGAATTGTAGGAATATACAGAGTGTAAACTAATTCGTGTAATTCCTTTATACCACACATGATCTTTTACTCATATAGATTAATCCTACGAGAATATGCTTGTTTTTTTTTTGTTTTTTCTCTTTCAATAGCCGCAAGTGATTGTATCTAAACCACATGGTAAAAGAAGATTGAAATAAAAAAATTACAACATTTTTGTGATAGAGCTTTTCTATATCTCCCATACATGAATGCACGCACGGCGACACAGTTGGCGGGCAAGTTTAGCGCGATATAACTCCGCGCAGTCAGTTAACTGGAGACGCTAATGAAGAACACTACGTTTTTTTTTTTGCTTTTTATTGTTTGTCATGCTGAGTCAATCTGTGTCACCAATAAATAGATCACAAGATTTGAAGGAATTACACGGATTTGGATACATCCTTTATAGGCGGAGGTAGCCGCCTAAGTACCATCAAGTCGGGCGCCACGCCGACTTGTTTACCAACCAACTACATTAATAAAAAGCTTAGATAAGAGGCGATGACATAGTATTATTATTTGCAGTTGGAAGAGGAATGCAAGATAGCACAGATCTGCCGTCACGACCAGGTACCAATCTGCGGCATTGACTCCTGCGGCGAGATGAGGACTTTCATAGACACGTGTGACATGCATGAGTTCAATTGTGACAGCAAGAAAGGTGAATTGGTGATTGAATTATCAATCAATAATATTATTTATGTTTTAGTAACTGTACTACGTTGCAATGCACTTTTTCCTACTTACTACCTACCTACTACTTACTTACTACCTACCTTCAGAAACAAAATCAAAATAGTAATGAAAAGTTAAAACTATTTTCATGCATGCGGTAAACAAATGAAGAATATGGACATACTGAGATAATTTAGTTTTTTTTAATGTCATAATTTTCTTTCATAAGAACCTTCTCCTGACAATTAAGAACACAATAAAAAAAAATGCGAAATCGGTCCAACCGCTCACCCGTGATGCCGTGACCAAGGGAAATAGGGATTCATTTTTATACAACGTGTGTTTTTTGATATCCCATAACTCTAGGGTGATATTATTTAACTAAAAAGAACACAAAATCTCCTAGAATAGGTGGTCCAAAAATGAATAGTTTCGAAGATATAATCAATCATAATTAAATTATAGGTATCTAAGTTTAATTGATAAACAAGAGTAATTCATTTATTCAAACCAATCGTTCATATTTAAAGCTAAGAAAATGCGACGTTGTCATATTTCACGTAAGGGAGTTTTACATTAATAATCGTGACTTTGTCGAATTATTTTGTATGAAAATGAAAACAAAAAAAATTATGATTGAAGAATAATTTATATACCAGTTGGTTCTTTGATATGGTCTCAATCATACCCTAGAGTTATGGGACATCAAAAAAAACACCTTGTAAACATAGATTAGAATTTTTCGATTATTTATTCGAGTTGCCTTTTGATCTAACCAAATCGACTTCTTTGATCGTGTTGATAGCAACAGAGCATTTATTTTACCTAAAAATTGTGCGTAAAAGTCTTAAAATGTCTGATGCTAAAAATAGATTGCTTTTATTAACTCTCGTTTATGAATTTTAGGGTATTTTGCTAATTAACGTCGAGCAGACAAAGTGGATCAAAAGGCTACTCGAATAAAAATTGGGAAACACTTTTAAAACTATTGCGTATGTTAATGAGAATTATTGTTAAAAACGGAATAGGCTCAACTAAAGTATACAGAATGGCTCAAAAATCGTGGATCAAACGAATCAGGGCGATAGTTGGGGCGCTACTTGCAGCATTTTATTTTAGTACATTTTTTTACAGTAATGTTCTAAAGTTGCAAATATTTTTTCGTGAGACTTAAAAGATATTGAGAAAAGTGCCAATACTCATAAATCATGGTACCCACTGTCATAAAAGCATTTTCAAGCAACTAAACACCATTTATTGTTTTACTCGAATTGCCTATTTATTACAAATTTTGGTATTTTCTCAAAAAACACTCAAATTGTCATAACTTTTAAGGATATCAAGTTAGGGCTCTGCCACAAAGATATTTTTCACGGCAAATAAACACAACTATCGCCCTGTTTCGTTTAATCCACAATTTTTGACCCACCCTGTATACTTATAAACCAAAAGCTCACTTCACCAACTTCACTTAAAAAATCTAGCTGCAAAATATGCTAAATTTAGCTCATTCTAAACAAATAAAAAACAACAAAAAAATCCTTTCGTAGATTGTGTCTATTTTCAGCACTTTGCTGACGTGCCCAGACATCGGGGCAATAAACTCACAATCGTATACATTTCAAGTCTCCTCTATAATGGGGGAGACCAGAGGGATTACTCCCGACAATTTAAGTTCTGAATCGATCGAGTTCGATTCGAATTATTATCAATTCTTACCGTTGAAATCGACAAAACTGCACAACCGTGCTGAGATTTGAGTCAAACAGTCGTTAATATTAATTCGAGCCTGCGGTCATGCGCTTTTATCGGTTTCAAGATTAGGAATTGGCAGTAATTCGAATCAACTCGATCAATTTTGAACTCGAAGCAGTTGGGGATAAACCCCGAGCTTTAATTTGAGACTCCATACATGTGAACTTTAAGTACTCTAATCTAGTATTTTCAAGCAAGTCTCGACTTCTAATCATAGAGACTAAGGGACTCCCCAGACTTACGAGCGCCGCGGCCGTCCGAGCTGAGGCGAACCACGTCGATTACACCCTCATGTCGATTTCACGTCGATAAGTGTATGAAGACCCTAAGTATTTTACGTTGTTTTCATCTCTCCTTAATCTTTGTTTAGAAATGACTTAGGTTTGGCCAAAAATAGATTCTATTTTGGTCACGGATTTAGACAGATAAGCTCTTGAATACTTCTTTTATCTGGTCCCTACAAAATTTAGAGAAAAATGTGTACGTGGTCAAAATAGTTTTTAAATCCAAGGTTTGAAACTACTTTGTATCGATATTGCTTCCACGCTTAGATTAGCGTAAGTTGGTAATGTTTCTAGATAGAAAGAAGGAAAACTACCCATGGATCTGAACAGGTCGACAGAAAGAATAAAATAGCATTTAGATGCCCTGGAAACCTGTTACTTCATTTTACTACACTGTGGAATATTACAATCTTTCAAACCGCCGCATTTCTGCCAAGTTTTCAAGTGGAGCTTTGGCACTATTACAGACAATATAGCCTAAGGCTTGTTTTATGGAAATCCACCACGGACGTCGCCGCGTTTTCTGCCGCGTACATACAACTGCAACTCAAACAATACTGCCAGAAAAACGCGTCTTCATAAATGCTCTAATAGGACCGATTCTAACAGAACCTTTCGGCCCCATCGGCCATCCGTTTTGCGAGAAATGTGCCCCGCCCACTGCCGCCTAAGTTTGGTAATTCTTTGAGCTATGTCGGTGTCGGTTACCTTGGTTCTCCTTCGGATCTCATCATTTCTGATATGATCACGCAGGAAAACTCTCCATTGCCCTTTGGGTGGCCTTGAGCTTTCTTATGACACCGATTGTGAGCAACCACGTTCCAGTGCCGTAAGTGATCACTGGCAACACGCACTGAGATACATAGGTACACTAAGTACATATAATAATATATTCTAGTTCGGCGTTCTTGTGTAAATCTAAGATAAAAATATTGTTACTTAGGTACTTAATTCATAATAAATAAAAATTTGTTCTAAAATAAACACTTCCACTTGTTTCCTAGACTTTAGCTTCATCATTGTCTCATAGAATATCAGTTTCCACTGAAGCACCTCTCCAGACCACCTAACCAGTTTAAGTAGACCCTTAGCTTAATAGAAAATAAAAGAAAATATTAGCAAATCTGAACCCTCTCGAGGTCACACTAAAGTGGTACTTGACACCCACGCTCGTCATCCAATACTATTGTTTTAGTATAGCCAAGGCTTCACGAACATGTAAAAGAATATAGGTGTATTACATATTGAACGTTTGGAATTTCTCGAAATTTCTGTCTGCGAATGTCGTTTGATGTCGGAATTTAACCTTTGGAGGGAATTTGAAGGATTTTTGATAATAGATGAATCACTTGTTGAATATTTGATCTCGTTACGAATAGATGAGATAAACGAGAATGTGTATACTTTTTTCTATACTTTGTGGTTCGTTGTCAAGAATAAATATATAAAAACATACAAGCTTAGTTTTAGTATATACTAAACCTGAAACTAGTTTATTCAGAATCACTAGGAGAATCGATTGACATATTTTTTACATCATTTTTTTTTTAATATTTTTTATTATATTAAAATTTTGTTTCAGTAGGTTTCTACCTATAACAGTTGACGAGAATAGACACCTTGAGGCTTGAGACGGTCCGCTCGGTCAGTTTCCGTGTTTTAGACAACCCCTGCATAGCACATCTCAGACATTTCACACTTTACTAGGGAACTTAACGCGATATAAACTACGGTGCAACTTGGAGATTTATTAAAAAAAACACATATTCAGGCAGTACTGATGAAAATCGTGTTGGGGTGTCTCAGTTTTTGTATACAAGGTTAGTCGGAAAGGGGGTACTAATCCGAAGCCCACATATAGTATCGCTGATGACGATTAGAAAGCAAGTGTTAAAATTTCAAAATTCGATATATTTTTTTTTCCAAATAAAATGATTTATATTTTAGTTTTGTCAAAATTTCTTCATCCCTGCTTTAGTTACAAATTCAGAAAATGGTGCTTCTAATTCATGATCCCAAATCTGACCTAAAATGTAAACACAGCTGATCATAACTGGGGATAGATAGATTTTAGAGATTTTTTTTTGAGATTTTTGTACAACTGTTTCTCCTAAACTATTGAGTTTTGGGAAAAGTTGTAGAACAAAAGTTATTCATTATTATGTGTACTTTAACACCCTTTCGAATTAGTACCCCCTTTCTGACTAACCTTGTATACTAAAAATAACGTTGTTTATATTTATTCTTGAATAAATATAATACATAAGCCACGCCATCTTCACAAAAGCACGGATCACATTCTACCTGCCTACCCTTTTCCCAACTATGTTGACGTCAGCTTCCAGTCTAACCAGATGCAGCTGAATAAAAAAAAAAAAAAAAAAAAAAAATGTTTATTTCATCAACTTAAAAGTGGTACAATTGCTGGGTTTGGAATCACCTTTTAAGCAAATATTTGCTTGTGTTAGGTGATTCCGCTCTTCCAAGTTACTTTAACAATGCTTAAGTAAGTGAGATAAACAATAATTTTGAAATTAACCTAAGCATGCAAATACCAGTATTTTACGCGGAGCGACTGCCATCAGACCTTCGAAACCCAGTTACTGGGCAATGCCGAAATTGCCCAGAGGTTAGGCCCGGTTTCCACCTAAGCGGAGAGGAGAGGAGACGAGAGGACATGTGTTTTGAATAACCAAACAGATTTCGTTATTTCCACATCTCCTTTCCGCTTAGCTTCGGTGGAAATGGATCAAGCGGAGAGGAGAGGAGATGTCTCATTTTTCTATAGAATTTTGTGCCACGAGCGAGCAAGCGGCGCGGCAGAGCGGAGATGTGTGTAGTCGGGCGGCCGCGCGACGCCCGCTATCGCGCCCCTTTCTCCGCTGCCTTCTCCTCGCGCTTCGCACACCCGAACTGACTGATTTCGAGCTCTCACAACTCACATCTCCTCTCCACTACGCATCTCCTCTCCGCTTTGGTGGAAATAACCTGCCAGCTTCGCAGCATATCTCCTCTCGTCTCCTCTCCTCTCCACTTTGGTGGATTGTCAGGTTTCTGACTACCCGTAACGACTGTCACAGGTCAAAAGCACGGATCACATTATAAAATCAATTGCAGTATCATCAATATCGATCAAAGAACATGTATTTTTAATTCGTTGTTTCGTTAGTGGTAATATTTTGACATAATAGAGGCTATCAGAGCAAAAGTGGTGTAACCCATAATTTGTGCTGGTTGCAGTTTTGGTGTTTTTGGCTATTGTTTTATTGCTCATTGTCTCCTAAGTGCATGTTTAGAGTTACACCACTCGTGCGCTGTAGCCACAATTATGACAAAGTTAACCATATTAAGACATATTAAATCTTCAAACTTTGCGTCTTATGCAAATGAAATAACGTGGGCGCCTTACGCAAACGAAATCAACTTTTATTGTTATGTTTCCATCTTTGGTAATCTGTTGTTAATTTAAAAGTGAGCTCAATATTGAGTAATGTATATTTTGAGGGCAAAAGTTTAGCAAATAAGGAGAGTGTGATCAAAAGTCGGTATTATCATTTTTTTTTTCTGTTAGAATTTTCTTTTTCTGTTAGTTCTTTAAATCGTATCCATTTCTTATCTCAGACTGCACCAAAAGTGGATATCTATATATATAAAAGAAAGTCGTGTTAGTTACTTCACTTATAACTCAAGAACGGCTGAACCGATTTAGCTGAAAATTGGCAGGGAGGTAGTTTAGAGCCAGGAGAAGGACATAGGATACTTTTTATCCCGTTCGACATCATGTAGGTAGGTAGTAGGTAGGTAGTAGGTAGGTAGTAGGTAGGTAGTAGGTAGGTAGTAGGTAGGTAGTAGGTAGGTAGTAGGTAGGTAGTAGGTAGGTAGTAGGTAGGTAGTAGGTAGGTAGTAGGTAGGTAGTAGGTAGGTAGTAGGTAGGTAGTAGGTAGGTAGTAGGTAGGTAGTAGGTAGGTAGTAGGTAGGTAGTAGGTAGGTAGTAGGTAGGTAGTAGGTAGGTAGTAGGTAGGTAGTAGGTAGGTAGTAGGTAGGTAGTAGGTAGGTAGTAGGTAGGTAGTAGGTAGGTAGTAGGTAGGTAGTAGGTAGGTAGTAGGTAGGTAGTAGGTAGGTAGTAGGTAGGTAGTAGGTAGGTAGTAGGTAGGTAGTAGGTAGGTAGTAGGTAGGTAGTAGGTAGGTAGTAGGTAGGTAGTAGGTAGGTAGTAGGTAGGTAGTAGGTAGGTAGTAGGTAGGTAGTAGGTAGGTAGTAGGTAGGTAGTAGGTAGGTAGTAGGTAGGTAGTAGGTAGGTAGTAGGTAGGTAGTAGGTAGGTAGTAGGTAGGTAGTAGGTAGGTAGTAGGTAGGTAGTAGGTAGGTAGTAGGTAGGTAGTAGGTAGGTAGTAGGTAGGTAGTAGGTAGGTAGTAGGTAGGTAGTAGGTAGGTAGTAGGTAGGTAGTAGGTAGGTAGTAGGTAGGTAGTAGGTAGGTAGTAGGTAGGTAGTAGGTAGGTAGTAGGTAGGTAGTAGGTAGGTAGTAGGTAGGTAGTAGGTAGGTAGTAGGTAGGTAGTAGGTAGGTAGTAGGTAGGTAGTAGGTAGGTAGTAGGTAGGTAGTAGGTAGGTAGTAGGTAGGTAGTAGGTAGGTAGTAGGTAGGTAGTAAGTAGGAAAAAGTGCATTGCAACGCATGCGGGTACAGCTAGTTTCTTTATAAAAAATATGTAGTTTTGGTCAAAACAAGCTATTTGCTATCAAAAAAGTTATATCTACGACTTGCAAAATTTTGGTCATTTCTGAAAAAATGTGTATGGCTTAACCTGTGTAGTACTGTAATTATAGACACAATAGATAAACAATGGCACTGACGATGCGGATCGTCGCGCGGGACGATACCGGTTAAATAGCCACTTTTGATCAGACACTCCTCAAAATGATACTCATAAAATTGTTTCATTGAATTATTTTTTCTATCTTTTGTCCAAATCCAAAATAGTCAGAACTCATGACACAAATAAAATAGTTTCTATTTATAGCCAGTGCATTTTCCAACTACGGTCTCTAGTTCTGTTAAATAATAATTATCATCTGTGCTCGATTAACTGATTGAAAATATAATTCATAGATACAACAGATATGTAAACAATAGGTGCCACCACAGATCCGCAGAGGTGCGCTGGGACATTGGCGGGTAATGGTGAAAGCCCCGCCTGCTATTTCTCCATCATTAAACAAAAAAATATACAACGTTATTTCTCCTTCAATTTTATTTTTTTATTTTTTTTGTTTTATCTATTAAATGTATTATTGTTGTTTTCCTATTTCTTAAACCCGAGTATATACAAAAACCGAGACACCGCAACAAGATTTTCATCAGAACTGCCTGAATACGTGTTTTTTTTAATAAATCTCCAAGTTACACCGTAGTTTATGTCGCGTTAAGTTCCCTAGTAAAGTGTGAAATGCCTGAGATGTGCTATGCAAGGGTTGTCTAATACACGGAAACTGACCGAGCGGACCATCTCAAACCTCAAGGTGTCTATTCCCGTCAACTATTATGTGTAGAATCATACTGAAACAAAATAGAAATTTACGAAAAAAACTTAAAAAAAACTCGTGTATAAAATATGTCAATCGATTCTCCTAGTGATTCTGAACAAACTAGTTTCAAGTTTAGTATATACTAAAACTAAGCTTGTATACACATGTCACCCAAACACCTTCGAGTATTACATAAGAACCAGTTGCAAGACTTATGAATTTCGAAAATTAAAATAAATCTTTTTCTTTCTCAGACTTCATGCAAAAGCCAGCCCACGAGTGTTGGGTGACTTGCAAGCGAGGAAGGAGCTTCAAAAAACAACTCTACAGCTCAGATTGCGACTTAAACACCGTTTAAAACTACTACATAATCTGCCCACTACTGTCCCACTGGACTCTTCTCAGAATGAGAAGGGTTTAGGCCTAAAGGGCGTATACATAAAGAAAGCAGGGAACCAGCGCCGACCTACCAGCGCTTATCGGTACTGGTCCGTTCAGGTAACCGCTGCATAAACGAAAGAGGTAGAAGCAGGGGCTGGCTGTACAAACGAAAATACGAGTTAATCCCTTGCAAATACACCAACGAATAACTGTCTACCAGCTCTGATCGGAATAGGTCGGGACTTGTCGGCGACGTTCGGAGCTTGTCGGCGCTGGTTCACCACATAGGTAGTATAGAAACTGCCTGCGCCAACTAAGGCTGAGCGCAGACTTGAATCACGATAATTTTAAAACAGACTATTGCTTTACACAACATATGAAGACGCGCAAACTTCAAACAAAACGTCTCATAGACAAAATTGTCTAATACCTACAAGAACTGCATGGCGACAAGTCTGACTAACGATTGTCGGCTTCCCTTTTGTATGTATGCGGGCCCGCACATCAACAACAAAACAGTCTAGCGACGTACCACCGGTACCCCTTCTCTTTTAGTCCCGTCCGAGCATTCAGAGAGTAATCACCCAATATTTACGCCTACGTCATTTTGCAAGTGCACGCGTAACTAGGACGCTTACTATAACAGTATCGATGAAGTCCATTTTGATACTGAAAAAGAATTGACGCAGAGGGTTTGCGCCGCATCGGCGTAGTAGACAAAACAGTTTCGTTTTAGGTGTGCGACGTGTCGTAGGCAAAACAGTTTCCTTTTAGTTTCAAGGCAGACTTGTCTATGCGAGGAAAGTCTGTCTTAAAACTGTCGTGACTCCAAATGCGCTCAGCCTAACTGCGCGGACCAGCACCGACAAGCGCTGGCAGATCGGCGCCGGCAACCCGCTTTCTACTTGTATACGCACTTAGTCTACCACGCTGATTTGGTGCATGTTGGCGGAGTACACACACCATCGAGAACTTTATGGAGTCCGCTCAGGGGGGTTACCATGTTCTCTTAGAGCAGGAATGTTTTAATCTCTCTTCAAATCACGGCTCATCTTACGTGCGGAAGATGTCCGGTCTTTTGGAAGGCATACACGGGGACACAGGTCCAACGCGCAGAGGCTCTTTTGGGAACTTTAATCTAAAATAGGGTGGGGCACCAACCGGGGACTATCCACGGCTGCACTATTGGAGAACAGTCATGGACCGTCCCAAGTGGGTGCAAGACTATTGTAAAATATAATGAAAAATATCTGGTCTATGGGAAAGGGTGTTCAATGGATCTGTTAACCTCTATTGCCAGAAGAAAACGGCGTCTGCCTTTCAAGTTTAAATTTGAAATGCGTTGGCAGACGGTGACTTGCCAGCTCACTAGCTGGGCCCCCTGAAATGCCGCCAGTATATAGGCGAAGGGGGCAACAAACGTGTGAGCGGGAATGTTTTAATATTATTACGAGAGTGGGTAAGAGATGACGCTAGAGAGCTGTCTAGCGCTGTCACTTTCCCACTCTCGGAATAATATTAAAACATTCCTGCTCTAACAAATCATGGTAACCCCCCAGGTGTGCTCAGGTTTCCTCACGATGTTTTTCTTCACCGTTAACGCAAATGACAATCAAATTCTCAAATTTAAAACGACAATTTAAATCAAAAATATTTTTTTTTATATTTCTAATATTTACAAAAAACATTGAACAATAACTTACTATCGTACTTATTGTTCGAGATCACAGTTTCATTGACATTATTAAAACTATCTTATTATTAAGCTATTAGTCTAAACCGGTTTACCTTAGCATGCAATCACAACTATTTACATAAATAACTGAATTATAAATAAATTGTACATAAATAAACATGTTAGAAATTACATAATTTAGGTATTCTAGTATATTTATGACTTAGAATTGTAGTATAAATAAAAAAAAAACCTAATCTATAATCCTAAATTATTACAATTACACATTTGTTTTACTGATTTATTTAATTATACAAGGTGACGACTTAAACTAAGTATTTAAAACTACGTTGTACCATGCATTTCGTTTTAAATTATCTAAAAAAAATATATTTACAGAAATATTTTCGTAGATTTTTGATTTATCAACTTAGTCCAACACCGTCCACGTCTGGACAACACAACACACTTTCAAATCCTTAATGCCTATCCAAAAATCCAGCATTCTTCACAATATGGTAGATACTTTCACGCGGAATCTTCTCAGCTTCCCTCTCAACGACTTGCATCTCCTTGTTAGTGAACCACGACTCCTTGGCAAGTCCAGCAGCCACATGAGGGTTGTCATAGAAGTCCCTGGACTTCAACAGTCCTCGTGGAAGCAAAGCTTCACTTGCAGCGTTCAGTTCTACTGCAGGATGTGGGTGGACAGGGGAGACACCTGCTGATACGTATTCCACTCCGAGGGGTTGTAGAGAATGGCCGTAGAACAGGCCAGGTCTGGCCTGTGCCATGGCGAGGATGGCAGCGGCGATGATGATGACGCGCATTTTGATCTGAAAGAGAATTTATTGTAGAGTACTTGAGTTGAAGAAGAAAGCAGTCTAAATGGCAGTTCACACTATGCTATACAGTATAGCTTATGACCCTCATAAGCTATAACTATATAGCATGACGTTCACACTATATGCTATATCGCAAGCTGGTCTGCTATATATAGTAAGTTATTTGTCGTCAATCCGTCGGGCGATGGACGGGGTAGAAGTGAGGCAGAGCGGGGACCGGAGAATCGTGCGATGTAGCTCTGAGAGTCACTCAAGTTTATCGCGTACATCGAGCCAATACTTTATTAATAGCATTGTGTGAAAGTGTCCATATAAAATGTATGCTGAGCGATATATAGGTCTTACTTTAATAATCCACAATATTTTGCATAGCGCCTTAGTGAATGCTGGAGAGTATGCTGGTGTCACTAAAAAATTAATCAGTTGTATTTTTTTGTCATAATTTTTGTTAAATTAATCATTTCATTATTTGCGGGTTCTCTAAGTTATAATGACATCCTTACATCTAACAAAAAAATGGCCACGCGCTCATTGGAAGGCAGCGTGCACGGATGTTATTAAAATGTATTAAATTAAAGATATTTATTAAACTAAAAAAAAATAAAGAAAAGAAAATTATTCCATCAGATTCATTTTTATGTGATACGTACTTCATCTTTAGCATTTACAAAGGCACTATACAAAATATCGTGGATTAATAAAATAAGACCTTATATAGTTATAGCTTATGACGCAATATGCTTTACTATATGGCGAAATAGTATAGCATAGTATGAACTGCGCTTAAGGCGAATGCTACAGGGTCAATTTTTATCACGATCCTAGATTGTGATGTTTATTGAGCGTTTAGATCAGTGTGTTCTGCCTACCGTTTTTCCAACTATGTTGGGGTCATGTTTCAGTATAACCAGCATCGGAATTGCGTATCACATTCGTAATTTCAACCAGTCTTACCAAGAGTATCGTATTACCCAGTTACTGGGTTGTGGAGGTCTGATAGGCAGTCGCTCCATGTAAAATACTGATATTCAGCTGCATCCGGTTCGACTGGAAGCCGACCCCAACGTAGTTGGGAAAAGGCTAGGCAGATGATGATTCGTAATTTCAATAGCTTTCATTTTCACAATACAACAATATTCATTGCGAGGCACATAGTTGTGGAGAAGTCGGATTGTTAACACATAGGTTATATAGAAATTGTTGACCTGTCAAAATAAACGCCAATAGCGATTACGAGTGTTTTGCGCAATTCTGATCAAACTGATCAGCGTTTAGATCAGTGTGTTGATAGATTAAACACTCAATAAATATCACGATACAATTTCGCAATCCAGATGTCGTGATAATTGAGCGTGTAGGATGCTCCTAAGAACTAGTTAAATATCAACCATTGCTGTGCACAAGACATGTTTTGCTTAGTGAAATCCGATGGTTTAAAACTTTTTTTTTAACTAAAATGTTTCTACTAATGTAGGGCCAATTTAATAGATCACGTTTGACATCTGTCAGTTTTAGCTTCATAGTGAGGTGACCTGCTTAAAAACATCGATTAGAGTGAATGAATCGATACGGACTTCAAACATATGTAAATCGAATTCAGTACATAATCTTTGCATTTGAATCTACTTATCAACATTAGATTTTTTTTGGGTATCATCCCTAGTGTTTAAAAAGGAAAAGGGTTCACTGACGCAACATTGTACCGACGTTCAGGTCTCTTTAGAACAAAAATTGTTTATTGTGTTTAGGATGGTTTATTAGTGATGGTTTATTAGTAAATCGTAAAATTACCTTTTTTTGTCATTATTAGGTACAATAAACAAAAATCGTAATTGAAAAAAGTTCAGCAATTGTTCAGTTCTAACATCGAAAAATTAAATAATATTTTATGCCCGCCGTTACAAGGTTACGTTGTTAAATTTTGATGAAGTGTCAAATGTGATCTATTAAATTGGCCCTACAGTAATCTTCTTTCGTTAAAAGACACTCGAAAAAAATATAGACACTAGATATAGATTTCTTTTACTAACAATAGATTAATGTTTTCACAATAAATAAAAATGTCGTCGACTGTGAAGATGTATGTTTGTTAATGAATCACGCATAAACGGCTGAACGGAATTGGATAAAATTTGGCACATAGGTAGACTATGTTTTGGATTAAAACGTAAAATACTTTTTATTCCGATACATGAAGTCGTTCATTTAGAATTTGAATGAAACCGCGGGAACCACTAGTGTGGATATAATTTGTCTTAAATTTAATTTTAATGGCTCAATCGCAGAACGTCTACTTTGCAAAATGTCTACCGGTTGCAAAACGTCAATTTCTTAGAATGTCTCTTTCACAAAATTTTTATTGGACGTAACAGTGAAAACTTTATGTGTATGGTCTCTTCTAGTAAAAATAAAGTTACATCAATTATTCACTAAATTCGAAGAGAACAACATAACATTTCTAAACAAACAAAAACAAATTTTAACATTCTATTAAATCATAATCCGAAAAACAGAACTACTAAAGGTTAAATTCATAATTAAACCTCACGAAAACCTATTATATTCTCTTTACATAGGCGGTATTTAGTTTACATTTCAATATTATAACCTAAAATTATTTTAGCTAAACGAATTGTGAATCATAACAGAACTAATTTACTTAGATAACTTTTGTATGTAGGTGGTGAAGCCATCTTGAATCGGCAATAGGATAAACACAACCCGTAGGCCTGTGCCCACATAAAGATAAAGCAGTACCTCAACTTACTATATTCGCCTAAATTGAAACACATAGACGCGCACTATACAAGGTGGGTCAAAAATCAGGTATCAAACGAAACAGGGCGATAGTTGGGCTTTTTTGGCTTTTTTATCTCTGTGGCAGAGCTCTAACTTGATCTCCTTAAAAGTTATGATAACTTGAGTGTTTTTTTAAGAAAATACAAAAAATTGTAATAAATAGGAATTAGAGTTAAATGGATACCTATTTTTTAAAACAACAAATGGTGTTTAGTTGCTTCTAGGAAATGTATCATCACTACAAAAGTGCTTTTATGACAGTGCCTACTATGATTTTTGAGTATTGGCACTTTTCTCAATATCTTTTAAGTCTCGCGAAAAATTATTTATAACTTTAGTACCTTACTGTAAACAACTGTACAAATGATCATCTACCTGTTCCAAACGCCATCTTTTGACTGACTGGTAGGCGCATATTTTCAAATCCTCGCACACATTCCTCGCAACACTTTCCTCGCAACACATCCCTCGCTCGCATTTCTCGCTTGTTTTGTAAGAACAAAAACCTTGCTCCGCTAAGCCCATATCCACCAGAGCTGCGCAGAGCGAAGCTAGGTAAATGAAGTGATTCTATTGGTGCTTACAAAACACATTCCTCGCAACGCAGCTAAGCACAGCTCTGGTGGATGCTCAGCCTTATAAGTTATAAGTCTCGTCGCAGTGTGTGTCTGTGTGAGTGTGTCAAATCGGACGATTGTAGGTAGTTGAAGTACTGCTTTAGCTTATATGTCTACTGTGCCGTGGGCGTGTATCCTGACTTAAACAAGTTAATTATTTAGACAAACTTGTACAGACAAGGTCTGAAGGGTTCTATTATCACTACTGAAGCACTCTTGATTAGTTTTGAATCCTTCAAAAATTAAGTCGATTGTTTTATAGAAATGTCAATTGTTTCGTATAGTTTAGCTTCCTTTTACCTTTTGTAAATGAGAGAACTTCTTAGACTTCTGCCTGCCTATACAAGGTTAGTCGGAAAGGGGGTACTAATCCGCAAGCCACTTAATACATTCAATGCCACCACAATTTTCTTGAAGTTCATAGCCGATGCCGCCCTATAAGGACGACAAACAAGCAGAACACTCCCGGCGTGTTCGAGGCGTAGCTATAGAAATTCGAAAGAACACGCTAGGCGTGTCAGTGACATTGAACGTGTAATAGCATTGATGACTGTTTTAAAGCAAGTGTTAATATCTCAAAATTCGATCATTTTTATTTCCATGTAAAATTATTTTCAATTCAGTTTTTTCAGAAAAAAAAAAACATTCCTGCTTTAGTTACGAATTCAGAAAATGAAGCTTCTAATCTGTGGCCACAAATATGGCTCAAAATGTAAACACAGCTGATTATAACTGAGGATAGAGACAATAGAGGATTTTAGCGTATTTTTTATGAAATCTTTGACCAGCTATTTTTCTTAAACTATTGACTTTTGGGGAAAGTTGTAGGACAAAAATATTCATTATTATGGGTACTTTAACACCCTTTCGGATTAATACTTTACTTTTTTTTATGCTTGTTTTTTTACCTTATGAAGTGGTTCAGATACGATAACTTACTTACCCATATCACAAGATAAAAAAGATTTTTATTTCTAATCAATCTAAATCCCGTGCGCTGTTAATCTATACCAGTAATACAATCAAGTGGTTCAAAAAATTACACGAATTCGTTTACACCCTGTATAAATTCGTGACTTATTATAACTCGTATTGTTTTTTTTTGGTTAATTCCTTCACTCAAGACTTGTACTGACTTCATCATTTACTAACCTGTGCTCAAAACTACACCGCTCTCTCATAACTATCCTAAATCATAGTACTATATTTACTGAATTGTTAAAGATATTGATTTTAAAAGAGTAACCAGGGAGTTTCTTGCCGGCTCATATCCATAGGATACGACAAATTGGAACCGTGCACCTAAATTCGACTTTTCATAAGCGCCTGCAATGGTTTTATGTGAAATGTTTTTTGTTTTATTTTAAGTAGGCATAGAAATCACTAATCAATATAATCAATTTAGTTATGACATTTTCGTTGTCAATATACTTAAATAAAATAGATCGTATCAGCTGAGTTATTATTATTACGAACGGAAAAGCAACTGCAATTAAGAACTGAATTAATGATGAAGTACAAATTTATTGAATTATATATTGAATTAAATTGAGCAGGTCAGGATTATCGATAAGCCGGAATTTGGGAATGTAAGTATCGATACCACTAATCATATAGTAAGATGTATCACTTTTACTTGCAGAATTCTAAGTAAGTTAAAAAATAAGTAAGTAAATACTTTTTTCACACTTGAAATCTTAATTCTTTACTACACTATCAATGCCGTTGATCTTCCTAAAGTGTCGATGCTATCAAACCATCGTGATCAAAACATATCCAACACACGCACAACACTTAAAACCAACGGATCACACACATACGTTACAAACACTTACTATAAGTTTCACGGTCACAGAATCAGCGCAAGCGCAAGCGGTACTGCGCGCGAGCACACAGTGCAACCAATATATAGCCAAGCCAAGTAACCTTCTGCGCGCTTCCGGGACAACTGCTCAACCGGCCAGTTGGGAATGTTCACAACAATATCGCCGACAAGGATTTCGTTTAAGTTACATCAGTAAGCCAATGAGACGCGGATCAAAAGACTTTGTAAGCCGTGGAATAGGGCTGTCACTTATGTTGAACTATTCTTTTTTTTCGTAATAATTTCGCAAACAACTGCTCACGTGATGGTAAGTGGTTACTGTCGCACACATATACCTACAACACAAGAGGATTACTGATGTGTTGCCAAACTTAGAGTCAAAGTTGGAAAGTCTCGTCCTGTAATTATAGCGGCGCTTCTTAGCGACAGAAATAAGTATGGAGGTAGTATTCTCCGAACGAACTCTTTCGCAAGGAGCTTTACTACTCTACAATTGACAATTTGTTATTGCGAAAGAACGTAGAGGAATCTATTTTGTTGTTCATGTAAATAGCTGTGTACTGTCCGCGAGGCGTAAGCTGAGCTTTGCATTTGTGTGAGAATGAATGTGAATTCTTTATTGTTCTTACGTACGCAGCCATCTTGAATATGCATCGCAAGTGTGGAACCCGCAATATGAGGTGTATAAGTCTCGTATAGAGACCATCCAAAGAAAATTTCTAAGGTATCTAGATTTCAAAACACAGCAATATTCGAATGATTACGCCCATCGATGCAAAAGATTTCACTTCCTACCACTCGAATATAGACGCCAGATAAATGATATTACTTTTCTTTTAAATATTGCTAACAGTTCTATTGATAGCCCTGAGCTTCTTGCTAAAATAGCTCTGCGTACTAATTTATTAGGATTTAGACAGCGGCCATTACTACATGTACCTTTCGCGACGACCAATTACAGAAAAAATGCCTATTTTTTACGTAGCGCAGTTAGTTTTAATAGTGTTCCATCTCACATAAATATTGACCTGTTTAGAACCAGCTCAAATGCAGTAAGACGCATGTTTAATAAAGACTATTTCGATGATGACGGCAGCTAGCAAGCACTATGATTTAGATTTATATAATATTTTAGTTATTTATTCAATTAGTCTTATTCTCTTTTCTTTCTTGTTTTTGTTTTCTTTTTTTTGTGTAACTTTAGGTACTTAGTTATATATTTGTGGAAGCTTTTAATTAGCAATCGATGTTAAAATATTGTATCCTATTTATCTCCCCTATTAGTCTGTAAGCTTTCCTAAAAATAAATAAATAAATAAATAAATGAATGCAGACGCGTTCTTTGCTTGGTTACCGGTTTATACTGCTTTTTGGCAATCGATTCTATGTGCACTCACACAAATGTAAAGCTCAGCTTACGCCTCGCCAGTTGTACCAGTGATTACTACGCCAGATACAAACAGGAAGCAAGAATAAAAACCTTCAAATAAAGAGTATCCAGATGGAGTGGTACTGCCACATAGCTTATTTGGAAATCAATTAAAAATAAATTCATGATGGTTACGTTTGAATCGACACAGTATATCAAAAACGTTTTTCTCTAAAACACGATTCCTACTCACTATTCAGACAGATCTGTATTGCTGAGGAGTTTCTTGGGCGTTTTTGGGGGCTGTTTTTTATAACATTGACGTTCAAAAATAACAAAGTAATTCTAATCTATTTTGATTAAATGAGTATTGAAGTTGAATATTCAAGTGCAAATTTTAAGAGACACCTTTGTATAATGAGGTTTTAATTGGTGACCCATTTTCAAAAATGTAGTCACTTAACAAATATCGTACCCTCAGGGAAAAAGGCGTAATTGTGTTACTTTCAATTTCTTCTGTCTGTCCTTATCCCAAGTACTTGAGGTCGGCGCAAAATGTTTTCTTCTTCCATTCTTCTTTCATTCAGATCATCTCTCACTCAATCCATCCATCTTTCGCTTGGTCTCCCAGTCTCCCACTTCGCCTCCATCCATAAATTTTTAATTTGAATTTACGTTCTTTTTCATCTTTATTTTGCTTCAATTTTTTGAGGGCACAAAATGAACTTCTTATTTCATTAAGGGCCGATTTTTCAATCGTCAGATAACTTTCTGATCTGAGGAATAAATATGGCAGTTTGACATATTTTCTATACAAAAGCTGTCAAAACGTGATAATTATTCCTCAGATCAAAGTTATCTGACGATTGAAAAGTCGACCCTAAATCTTATTTTCTAAATACAACCAACCCTGAAGAAAGCAGTTCGTGCAACACGTATTAAAGTATCATGGCGTACAAAAGTCTGACATGAGTTCAGCGGTGTTTACAAATGTGGAGAACCTAATATTAGGCTCTGCTCTATTTACTTAAGCAACCTATTGTTCCTTTGTTGAGAACAGTACCTATTTCATCATAACTTGAATAAGTTTGTGTTACATTGTACTTTGTAACCAGTATTATTTCTATGTGACGTCATAGTTGATGTAAGCTTTTGGTTCCAAAGGGATGGATTGAAATAATAATGACTATTATTAATGGCGTCTGATTCGAAAGGCTTAACTTGAACCCCATCCGTTGCACTACTTTTTTGAAACTAACAAAAGTGTATTTTTAGTTTAGCTGTAGATACCCGTTTAACCTTTCGACCAGTCGAATATATCCGACAAAAATTTCGCGGTAATTTTGTCCACATCAGATACTACAGGCGACTATAATATAGCTAGATATTATACATATACAAGGTGTAACATAAATAACGCACAACCTCTTAAGGGGTCACTGTCACTTCATTATGAACAACTTTTACAATGGGACCAAATCCGAAATCGCGAAAAAAAACAGCTGTTCTCTACATTTATGTTCGCATAAACTCGTCAAAATGTAGGGAACAGCTGTTTTTTTTCATGATTACAGGTTTGTTCCCGTAGTAAAAGTTATTCATAATTATGAGTACATTGACTCCTTAAGAGGTTGTGCGTTATTTATGTAAGGACCGACAGTTTAACGTGCTCTCGATGTGTAACAAACGGTCACCCATCCACGGACTGACCGTGGCAAGCGTTGCTTAACCTCGCAAATCGTATAATTGGTGTGATTGTTAATTAGCCACGAGTCCCAGATATTATCCATAATTATAAAGATGTGAAAAAATCGCATAAAAAGAGTAAAAATAATTACTGCGCTTTCCCAAAATTGCAACTCGTGGCCGTGACGTACTTTTACAAAATGTATAGCCTTTGTGAATGACAAAGCAACGTACCTAAAAAAATCAATAAGAACAACAAAAAGTTGTAAAGCCGTGTACGCACGAAAGAACACGAACATCGCGAACACGAACATCAAACACGAATCACTCTAAAGCCGTGTACGCACGAACGAACACGAACATCGCGAACAAGAACATCAAACACGAATCACTCTAAAGCCGTGTACGCACGAACGAACACGAACATCGCGAACACGAGTATCGAACACGTTGTTTGCATGTGCGTACCACTACCGAACAGAATGTTCGGCGAACACCTTCATAGTGATTCGTGTTCGATGTTCGTGTTCGCGATGTGCGTACCCGGCTTAGGGCCTATTCACACGACGTATTTTCTACGCGCCGTCGACGCGTGTTTCCGTAAAACTCCACACTTAAGAAATATGGTCACGTTTGTTATGTATGGAGTTTGACGAAAACGCGCATCGACGGCGCGTAGAAAAGACGTCGTGTGCATAGGCCCTTAAGGGTATTCGCCGAAAACACTGTTTATGGTACGCAGAAGCAAACAACGTGTTCGATATCCCTGTTTCCGATGTTCATGTTCGTTTGTGCGTACACGGCTTAAGATGTAAAAGTTACTTGAGAGAACGAGATCAATTATAACCAGTTATAGTATAAGTCCAAGGTTTCAATTATTTTCGTACCTATTTATAAATAAAATATTCATTACAACAAAACATAAACAGGTATGGAATGTACCAGGAAGATATGTGATGTGCGCAAAAAAACTCATTACATTATTTATGATTATTTATTTATTACAGATATAATGTCCACTGCCAAACATACATTAACATGTTTAATTAAAAGTTTTTTTAAACACGTAAACATAACATCACGCCTTATTCCCCAAAGGGTTGGGCAGAGGTTTATAGTCAAAGTCAAAGTTTTTTATTTCAAGTAGACCAAATTACAGGTGCTTTTAAAACGTCAAAACTAGGTGCACGGTTCCAATAGGTAGGTCTCATGGAGAAGAACCGGCAAGAAACTCCATGGATACTCTTTTTAAATAGATCATGACAATTTCACTACAGTATCGTGAGAAAAATAGTATGAGAATAATGCAGGTTAATGTAAGAAATAGACTCATATATGAGTATCTACCTAGGAAATAGAAAAATACGCCTTTTGGGATTGCCATAGCAGTTAAGAGCTGACCAGTCCCGACAGACGGCACCCGTTCACGAGCATGACGTGCACATCCGCATCGCTCAGCTCAACCATGTTGCAGGGAACTCAACGATCGGATGCACGACGCCACCGTCAGCAGAACATTTTAGTAAGCATGACGAACTCATACTACCTGGCAATAGGCAGTTGCATAATAATGATATGAATAAAGGTGTATCATTAATTACTGCATTATAGTACCTATACCCACATTTTGCCGTTATGTTTAAGTCACACGTAATAGGGGGCGAGCCTATTGCCATCAACCGGGCACAAATCCAGACGAAGACCATCTACTGACAAAATTCCACCGACCGAATTCGTCCGACCTGGGGATCAAACCCAAGACCTCACGCTCAGCAATCGTGCTTGCGACCACTAGACCAACGACTGAACGAAATTCAGTTTCGAGTTTCTATTCTTTTAATTTGCGGTTTTCTTTCATGGTTATTTATTATTTACTATTATTCCGACTGAAAATATCACCTAAATTAATAATTAAATCAATTAGTAATATTAGGAATTTTACAAAAATAATACCTAAGTTGTATACTGTAGTTCCATAAACAACAGCAGTCAGTTTTCATAACTAACTTTCTAATACCAGACTAATTTATTCATTTATTACCAGTGATCGGAAAAGGGTGAGCTAATTTACCTAAACTTCAAAGCACAGCGACAAAAACTGGAGACTTCCTTACGACAACAATTTTTTTTCAGGAGAATTTTCTTAGAGATTATCTTTCATTTGTTTTCAAAAAATAAAAGACAATCTCCTTTTTTGAAAACAATAAACAATCTCTTTTTAAAAACAATGAAAAACGTGTCATCTCGTTTTGTGACAATTTTAGGAAACAAAAATAGGAAACGAATTTAATAATTTTCTGTACTATTAACATTAATATTAAATGTATTTTAGTGATGTCTCGAAACCCGGAATAATTTTCACGAAAAAAAATGTTGTCGTAAGGAAGTCTCCAGTTTTTGTCTCTGTTCTTTGAAGTTTAGGTAAATTAGCTCACCTTTTTCCGATCACTGTTTATTACATAATATTACATAAAACATTTATTCTTCAAGCTATTATGCTAAGTACTTACGTCTATATCATCTTATCCTCGACATTAATACCGTATCACGTGAGAAATCTCACGTAACTACGTAACAAGGCTTTTAATGCTATTTAATACAATGTTACAACAACCGTATATGGAAACGTAATTTATATTTAGTGCTTAAATTGAGCAAACGATTATAATAATATGAATGTATAAATTAAGTAGTTTGGATATTATGGCCTTTTGGATTAATCATAATTTTTAACAAGCCTATCTGTAGAGCGTTTGGTCTTGGATTCGATTCCTATATCCGGCATAGCATAACATAATAATAATAAGCCCATTACAGTTCCACTGCGCGGTTGTCCCATTTCAAAACCTAGTAAGGGACACTTTACAAAAATCGTTTTATTGCATAATCTTGCTAACCTAGAAAGTCTCTACCAAATACAAAAACACAAGCGTTGAAAACTCACATAATAAGCAGATAATGCATGGGGTGCATGAAAAGAGCCTCCACGAGTGACGATACTTCAGTACGTCCGGCGCACCCTGGGCAGTCAGCCTCGCTACCATCCTAACTGGCTGGCTAATCTTTTCACCACGGCATGAGCTATTCTTGTATAGCTCGTGCCGACACGATAGAGAGAGAGCATATTATAATTACATTTATGCATCGATACCTAGTAAGTGCCATTCACTGCCTCTGATCATTTTAAAACCTAGTAAGTCACTTTAACGACATGGTTTTACCTAACATAAATACTTTTCAAAGGCTGACCGATTTAACGTTTATGCGCTCTCCTGTAAAATTTCGTTTTAAGCCCTTACTAGGTTTTGAAATGGGATAGCCGTGCGGGCTACACGCCTACTCCGAAAAACGATGAACATCGATCTTATTACGATCAAATTATTGCCATACAATGAACTATTTACATATTATGCAATCAATGAAGAAAGAAAAATTATATCCTAAACTAAAACTGCCTAAACAAACTAAAAGAGTGCATCAAAATATTCCTCCGCATCGCTGTCGAATTAAAGCGTGCCCAGAAGGCTGGCAGCGTTGCCACGTTGTATGGCAAAGCCAAAGCGTGCTGCCAAGCGTGGTGAATACGGCAACCCCCCCCCCCTCCTCCCTTTTTTGGGGAGGCCTATGTCCAGCAGTGGACGTCTTTCGGCTGAATGATGATGATGATGGCAACGTGAACTAAGATGACAATGCACATTTGGGAGTAGGATGAATGAAAGGCGAAACGCAAATTGCGAAAAACGAATCGAATTCAAAACACTTTCGTGGTTGAAAAACGTTCAATCCGTCAGCCGAAACTTATTTTTTTTATGTTTTAGACTTTTTTACACAGCACCATCTAGTCCCAAACTAAGCAGAGCTTGTACTATGGGTACTAGACAATGGATATAACACTTATATACTTTTTTTTTGTAAATACATACTTATAATACATAAGAAACACCCAGACCAACACAAACACTTAATGTTCATCACATAAATATTTGTGTCCTGTGGGAATCGAACCCACGACCTCATGATCAGCAGTCCGACACTCGAACCACTAGACCACAGACGTCGTCATACATACTTTGTAGTCCGATTATCGGAGAAGGCCGTTTAGGCTTCTTCTCAGAATAAAAACGACTGAACACCTTCCATGGAGGAAGGTATGAGTCTATCTTTTCGAGTTCATGTGCAAATCAGCATCCTAATTACACATAAAAAATAAACTTTAAAAAAAAGTAAAAACCGACTTCAAAGAAATACTAAAAGGAGTAAAATAATTACCATAATATAAAATTAACAGTTTCAGAAGTCGGTGGCTTCTATTTGCTTCAGTGTAGAGTTGCACCGACTTCTGAAACTGTTAATTTTATATTATGGTAATTATTTTACTCCTTTTAGTATTTCTTTGAAGTCGGTTTTTACTTTTTTTTAAAGTTTATTTTTTATTAAATAAGTTTTAGTGTCATAATTTTAACCCCCTCCTTCATAACCCTTCTTTTTGGCATTGACGTAGTCGGGCATAAAAAGTCCTTTCAAATGATACCTTACACGATATAATGAAAACATTCCAAAGGGGGGGGAGGGGGGGGGGACACGCACCCCCTCCTCTTTTCAAGTAGTCAGTTCCCAACAACAAATATAAACAAAGCAATATTAGTAATTTGAGAATTTTGCTTTGATCCGATGAGGAGTTCCGTTCCATATCTCTGAAGTTCATGGTCTAATCATAACAAAATTTAAATGGGACCAATCGGGAAGTATACCCTTTCGAACAAACAAAGATTTTTTTCAAATCGGTTCATAAATGACGGAGATATGAGGTAACATACATAAAAAAAAAAAAAAAAAAAAAAAAATACAACCGAATTGAGAACCTCCTCCTTTTTGAAGTCGGTTAAAAACACTCATAATCGCTATAGCTTTGATTTTGACAGGTCAACAATTTCCATAACAACGTATGTACTAACAATCCGACTTCTCCACAACTATGTACCATGCAATGAATAGCGATGTAGCATAAACTCACGCCTATATTCCCCGCAGGGTTGGCAGAGGTGTATAGCACACACGGCTACACATCAAGCTATACATTTCCAGTTTACACTGACCTCTCACTGTAAGGAAATCCTATGCAATGCGCGATTAGCTTATACTGGAAATGTGTAGCTTGATTTGTAGCCATGTGTACAACCACATTTCGCCGTTATGTCTACGTCCCACGTAATAGGGGGCGACCCTATTGCCATTGACCGGGCACAAATCCAGACTCCGGGCTGCTACTGAGAAATTCCACGCGGAAAAACCCAATAACACTTTGCCCGACCTGGGGATCGAACCCAGGACCTCACGCTTAGCAATCGCGCTTACGATCGCTAGACCAACGAAGCAGTCATAATAACGATCATAATAGAGTCATAATAGTCAGAATGGCTTCGTCCCAACTGATCCCTAGTCCCAACTCACCCGATTTTTTATATGCCTATTAGCTGCCAGGGTACAGTTTGTCGGAAACGTGCTACGATGTAGAAAATAAATACTTATCACGTATAAATTTCGCATTTGATCTAGCGATTTATTTCCAAAATAAAAGCTATTGAAATTACGAATGTGATAGGCATGCTGAATTTGAAGGTGTGTACGGACTGCGCGTCCCTGTGTTACGCGTAGTCGGAATACGCTGTCCACGCATACATTGGATACGCGTACAGCTCCTGTACGGAAACAGACAACACAGTACTGTTTGTACTTGCCGACTGACAGCGGCTCGCGGCGCTCGCGCTGCTAGCTAGCTCGCGCGGTACGCGTTCCTTAAGGCTGAGATCTATAGACCCAACTTGGACTTTGCTCAGACTTTACTTTAGACTTATGACAAAGTCAGTATTTATAGAGCCATCTTTGAATTCATCTGAGTGCGTGCTTAGCAAATGCTAAGCAAAGTCTAAGTTCACAAAATCGACGACTTAGCAAATACTCAGGTTACTATTATCCTAACAAAAAATAATGGTCCATACTTTACTTTACCATCATTACATTTACACAGCTTTTTAATTTTTAGTATTATAATGTGACCAGACTCAACTCAGTAATACCAGATTAGAAAAAGATTTCCTTGATGTTGAAAACTAATTCTGAATTAGTTAAGATAAAAACAATTAGGTATTATTACATCACATAAAAATGTTTTTCTAAGTTTAAAATGTTTAATCAATCAATCAATCAATCATTTATTTTGTTAAACATAGGTATGGTAACAGATAGTAGTGTCTAAAATATGCGCACTATGTTTTGCCAACATATGGCGTACAAAATTAACATATAAAAGCAATAACAATTAAGGTGGCATGTCAATAGATTACATTAAAAAATAATAAATAATAATTCAATTTAAGATGTCAGTTAGGTAAACAGGTCATTACAATTCCAGATAATTAAAGGCATGCACAGTGCACACTCAATAAATAAAATCATAAGGGTCTAATTAGCAAGTCGGGATCGTCATACCTCTGTTTATCAGTAGTAAACTCAGTGATGGAGTAGTAGCATCTATCTAAAAGGAATTTAAACAAAGATCTCTTAAAGGATCCCAGACACTCTTTATTTCTAATAGCTGCTGGTATACTATTATATATTTTTGGGGACATCCCTAACACACTTTTGCCGAAAAATGCGGTTGTATGAGAGGTAACATGAATGGTATTTTGATTACGGCGGGAGCGCAGTTTTTCAAATAAATGCAGGTTACTGCGTTTAAAAATGAATTAAAAATTACTTTTTTTCGACAAATTGCCAACACTGAATGGACAGTTTTGTTTTGACACAAACAGCGGCCAGATGTCAAAACGATGCGATCCGTTTCAATGAATATATTATTGAGATCGTTTATAAAAAAAAAACACTTATAAGCATGCCAATTTCTACTTATTCTTATAATAATAATACATAGAAGAAATATGAGCATAGTTCTAGATTATTTACATGTTATTATTGTTAAACTTTTATGAAGAAAAATCAAGAATGTAATGCTTGAAACGAAACATTAACTTGTATTTTGACATCGACCGTCTTAGCGTATGCTTAGCATACTTGATCTTAGCTTAGCATAGTCTCAACGTGATACGTCTATAAATTCCAAATCTAAGATTATGCTAAGCATACACTTAGCAAAGTATTACGTAAGTAAAGTCTGAGCAAAGTCTAAGCTAAGTCCAAGTTGGATCTATAGATCTCAGCCTAAGAGTATACGCGTAGCTGCAAGTATGGACTTGGCGTTCCAGGACACGCGTAACCGACTACGCGTACCAATGTACGCGCTGTCCGTACACACCTTCATAATAACACGTGCGTTAACGGTGAAGAGGAAACATCGTGAGGAAACATGCAAACCAGTAAGGGAATCAAAAACGTCCAATCTGCACCAGGCCAGCGTAAAGGAAGTAAACCTAAACCCTTCTCATTGAGGCTCGGTTATGAAACCACTAACTCATTCAAAATCGGTTCACTGGCCACATAATCATAATATTATGACATATTATCGCCTCTCCATATTCTAATATTGTTTATTCAAATGACAAGGTTGGTGACAGCAGGCATTTCGCAAAATATTATGAAATACTCGAGTCATGTGATGTTCGGTTTGGCATTCAACTAACCGGTCAAGTCCGAGGTTAAGTCGCGTAGTAAATGGGTAAAATAAAACAGTGACGATGTTCGTTTTGTTGCACCATTTTTTCATACAATCTATCATGTAGTTTGAAGCAAAAACTAAATGCAGTACCTATATACTGAACTCACCGCGTTTGCTATATTTTCATGTGAGAAGACTAAGGAAAATTTATACTACCTATTGTATTACAAACTAGCTGATACGGCGAACTTCGTATCGCCATTTCTTTCCTCTTCGATTTTTTAAAATTTTCTTTTATACGAACCTTGTCCTGACAATAACGAACAGATAAAAAAAAAAAAAACAATTTGGTGCAGTTGTTCGGAAGTTATGCGCGTACATACATTTCGGCGATTCATTTTAATTTTTATATGGATTAACAAATATAAATAAACTTTACCGATACTGGCTGTTGCCCGCGGTTTCGCTCGCATCCCAGACAAACTTCCTCATGTATCCAGATAAAAAGCTATGTCCTAATCCAGGCCTACCTTTGTACCAAATTTCATCCAAATCCGTTCAGCCGTTAAGGCGTGATTGATTAACAAACATCTTCACGAACATTCAAACTTTCACGTTTACAATATTAGTCGAAAGAAGATTTGACCAAGGATTTATCAGTAAATGTTCCGTAAAATAGACTATTTTTACGGAACATTTTCCAACAGATTCGTAGATACCTTCTTAAACTTATATTATTACTTGCACTGTGCCGATAACAAATCGGTGAACGTTCGTTACACATCGAGACCCCTCCGTGCCTCGGAGAGCACATTAAACCGTCGGTCCCGGGTGTTATTATGAATACATATGACAGTGGTTACGGACAGTCAGAAGCCCGAAAGTCTGACAACCGGTCTAACCTTGGGATATCGACATTACCCAGTAACTGGAATGCGGAGGTTTGATGGCAGTCGCTCTGTGTAAAATACTGGTATTCAGTCGCATCTGGGGGTCTACTCCCTAAGCACGAAGTTCGTGGTTTCGGCCTTAGTTACGAGCGTTTCCTACTCCCTATCACCTACGTGCATACGATTATTTCGGGGCCCGAACTAAGAATGAATGACAACATGATTTGACAGTTTTCCCTACTACCGATATGTTTTTGCCCGTCCGAAAAGTTGAACTTGACGCTTGTTTTGTTCACTCCTACGTTTCGGGCTACTTTCGGACGGGAGACTAACTTCGTTGACGAACTTAGGGAGTAGGACGCCTGGTTAGACTGGACGCTATCCCAAACGTAGTTGGAAAAAAGGCTAGGTAGAACGAATGCTTGCAGAATTACTACAAAATGTTACGTTAAATCTACAAGGATCGATTTGGCAGAGTGCCTGCAAATGTCAACACCTGTAGATAAGTTGAAAGGCGGCCACAAATTGGAGAATCCGACCCACGAAGCAACGAATTCTCTCACAGATTCTAGAATGGAAATATTGTGAATTGAATTCATAACTAGATTGAATTCCATTCACAATATTTGTTAAATAATATGACTGAAGAAAAATTGAGAATTGACTTCATAATTAGATTGAATTCCATTCATAATATTTGGTAATAAAATATGACTGACGAAAAATTGAGAATTTAATTCATAATAGGCATGTTGACAGCATCGATAAATTACAAACCTAATTAGTCCGCCAGTTAGAGTTTTGAAAAATAATGGACACATATTTTTTCTATTGTTAAATCTACGAATATTTGGAAAGATAAAACGCATCAAAACTCAAGAGTGGGGGCTTGTGACGTCAGAAGCAAGTCAAGCAAGTAAAAATTGTACTTGCTTGTGACGTTTTGCCAATTTTAAAAGTGTCATTTAGTCAATTTTGGTTTACGTAACAAACGAAAAAATACCGGTCAAATATTTTTTGATACTCTGACTGACAGACTAATTAGATTTTTTCATTCAAATACTCAATTCCATTCATAATATTTGGTAAGAAAATATGATTGACGAAAAATTGAGAATTTAATTCATAATTGGATTGAATTCCATTCACAATATTTGGTAACTCGATATGATTGACCATTGTCATTCGAGGATAATCGTTCTAAAGTTATTTCAGCTTGTTGACTTGTTCATGGCTTCGTGTATTCTTGGCTTCTAATTTTCAGACTGTAGAAAAGAGATTCTGAAACTAGAAAACAAGTCTAACTTTATCTATAATCATCTTGAACTCCTCACAAATTATGTTTAAGATATATATACACCGGAGTGTTCGGCATCGCGGCACGAAGCGTCAGGTTCAGCTCCGCAGGAGCCGTGCCGTAGCAGTTCTTGATGGTTCTCTGACGGCACTACGGTTTAAGACTTTGTCCACCACGCTGACCTGCTGCTCCTATAAATAATACAACTTGACTGCCTCATTGGACTAGTGGTCGCAAGCGCGACTGCAGAGCGGCCCGGTGTCTGGATTTGTGCCCGTTTGATAGCAATAGACTCGCCCCCTATTACATGGAAGTTAAACATAACGGCAAAATGAGGGTGTGTTATCAAACTTCAAAACTCATTTATTCAAAATAGACTAGAATTACTTAGTTCTTTTTGAACTTCAAAATTAAGGCTCATTTACACGAGGATATTTTCTCGAAGCGAGACTTGTTCTTACTTTGTCTTTCTCGGCGGTGAAACCAGAGACAACATGAAACTCGCTTCGAGAAACTATCCTCGTGTAAATCAGCCTTTACATATAAGACATCCCACAAAAGCGCCCACCCTTCATCGCTTCCTAGTGTTTTTGCTGTGAAGAAGAAACGGCACAACAAACTCCCCAGCAACACATATCTGTCAAGTTAACAAATTAATTGAGTCTATACACAGCAAAAGGTAGTATTAATTACAATAATGAAATTATGCAAAATGCGGATTATAAACAAAATATAAGTAGGTATAAGACAATTCTGGATGAATTGAAAACAAAATTACCTATAATTATCTAAATAGTATAGATAATTCAACACAATATAGGTACACAACTGTATACACTCAACATATTTCATTGAATAAAATAATTTAAGATAATGTGAGAATAATGTAGGTCATTGTTAGGAGTACAGAACAAAAAACAAAACAAAATGAGAAAGTGTCTCACAGTTGCCATAGTAGGCCTACTCCCTAAGTCCGTCAACGAAGTTAGTCGCCCGTCCGAAAGTAGCCCGAAAAGTAAGAGTGAACAAAACAAGTGTCAAGTTCAACTTTTCGGACGGGCAAAAACACGATGGTATTAGAGACAACTGTCAAATCGTGTTGTCATTCATTCTTAGTTTGGGCCCCGAAATAATCATATGTCCGTAGGTGATAGGGAGTAGGAAACGCTCGTAACTAAGGCCGAAACCACGGACTTCGTGCTTAGGGAGTAGACTCCCAGTCCCGACAGACAGCACCCGTTCACGAGCATGACGAGTTATGTATGTTAAATAATAAAATATTTCACAATAATAACATCATTGATTGTCGGCAATAACATTCGCGCTTCCAAAAGCCTTCAATAAGCAATCAGTCACAGAATTAGTAGACGCTTGCCTTCCGCCGCCTAAGGCTACGCTTATTTCCGCAGCGTATCGCAGCTTCCGATAATATCTATATCCGCTCATGCTCCACTGCCATTCTTGTTATGACAGACTATGAATAGAATTCAGATAGTGCTGTGTTTAGATAGAAAGTAATGTTGTCATGACTTGAAGACTATATAAGGTCTTACTTTAATGATCCACTATATTTTGCATAGCGTCTTAGTGACTGCTGAAGATAATATAGGTATCACTGAAAGTGAAACGAGTTGTATTTTTTTTGTTAAAATTGTTTTAGAAGTCATTTATTTAATTACTGGTGCTCTAAGTTGTTATAACATCCATGCAAGAAATTGGCCCCGCGCTGATGGCTAGCACCGTGCATGCTATTAAAACACTTAAAAGAACCAGTAAATGAATTAATAGATTGATTTATAAAATTATTTTTTAACAGAAAATATATCATGAGTTTTTTTTTTTGGTAGTAGTTACGTCATCTTTAGCATCTACTAAGGCACTATGCAAAATATCGTGGATTATTAAAGTAAGACCTTATATAGATGTATAAAGTGGGGCTATTTTAGAACCATGACTCTAATTGGGATTCAGTGTGCTTTTTAAACTATTATGCTCAAAGGTATTTACGATTTCAATGTTTTTGTATGGTTCAATATTGCTATGTATTTTATATTATTAAATCTAAGTAATATTATGTACGTAATGTACATGTACACCTTTACTACCCGTTTTTTTCTTTCCATTCTACACAGTCCACCCAAAAGTTGTCTGGAAGGGATCGCCTTGCGGCTATAAGACCGCTCACTGTGCATTTTTTTATTTAAATTGTCTTTCCTTGTTTTGTTTTACTGATGTATGTACAATAAAAAGTATTTAAAAATAAATATAATATTGTAAATGGTTTAATACAAATACACATATCCTCCATGCTATGATCATGCCAATTAGCCATTAATTCTTAATAGCTTACCGGTACCTGTTTTATTGCGTAACTTCGTTTTCTTATAACTCTTCGTAGTACAGAAGAAGGAATAATTGTTCCCTTCTGCTACAAATAGTACTCTTAAGACTGGTGTTTTTATTTCTTTTGATAAATATTTTTTTTCTGTAAATAAATCTGTTGCAGACACTTTTACAAGTAAATTTTATATGTTTTTTTAAGACTAGATGGCGCCGGCATTTCCTATCTGACTAGCTCTGAGAAGAAAAGCCGAAACAAACTCAGAAGTCAAGGTCTCTTTTAAAGTCGGTGTTTGTAGGTTTGTAGTATAAAGTGTGTTTTGTGTACCTATCCCTTTCACTCAGCCTAAATCTTATTCAGAGCTGATGAGATGAGAGTGCCTTCTAAACCTAATCTCGTGGGCGTCATGGTTGCACTGGTATGATACCAAAAAGTAAACTTTGAAAAGATAAAGGAAAGACGTCTCGTTAAGATAAATGATGGAATCAGGCGTTACTTTGCGGAAATTCATGACATACAAAAATGCAAATAGAATATCTAGCTTTAATTCCGTTGAACAAGATCGCTAGTTTAGATGCAGTATGCAGCACCACCCTCCCGCCCACAAATATACGCACATGCAGAAAGAGTGAAAAAAGAATTGCAACATGCAACCAAACCAATACACGACACGTGTTTCGCCCCTGCACGGGGCATCCTCAGGACATGTTGACTCCTCGACCGCTAGGACGCGAATCGCATCCTAGCGGTCAGGCGGAGGAGTCATGCATGTGCATATATTTGTGGGCGGGAGGGTGGTGCTGCATACTGCATCCAAACTAGCGATTGTCAGCAGAATTAAAGCTAGATATTCTATTTGCATTTTTGTAAGACGTCTCCTATTAATCAGCGCAAAAGATCAATAACAGACAATAATGAGCACTATCTTCTGTCTTCTTCTGTATCAGTATATTCTTTATGTTCAATCCAAAAACCTCAAAACAACCGAATCAATCAGGCCAATTTATTCACTTGAGGCTGGGTTCGCCTTCACGCTGGTTGTTCTCATTTCCGGCCGCTCCAGGCTTCCGCCGGTAATGAGTTATATCCGCGTTTACTGTTTCTGACTTATTGATGTTCAACCTTTCTAATAATTTATTTTGACACCTCATTTTATTTCTTGGAAGAAGAACACGTTATTTGTTCATTTAGGAGTTATTGGAGCTTTTTTTCAGGTTATCATGCAATATTGAATCTAATACTTTTATCTACAAAATATGATCTTACTTACTTACCTGTTAGAAAGATGAGAAAAAGATTAAAAAAAAAACAAAAATACACATGAACAATATTTATTACCATTGGCCCCAAACCAGGCAAGGCTGTATCTTGGGTACCAATGTATAGTAAATGTAGAATATTATATTGTATTCTTCATACGAAGTAATTATTTAATGGGGTTGACGTATCCGCGTGGATAAAAACCCCTTATTATATGTATAAAGAATAAAAAAAAAAAAAAAGTAATTATTTGTAGATTCATGTATTTTTCTTCTTCTCTCGTTTCGTTCATGTTCTTCTTCTAGCACGAGCTATACCTACGAGAATAGCTCATGCCGTGGAGAAAAGATTAGTCAGTCAGCAAGGTTGCCAGCGAGGCTCACTGCCCAGGATGCGCCGGACGTACTTAAGTATCGTCTCGTTTCGCTGGCGTCCATTGGCTAGGTGTATACACTACATAAGCAGAATTATCAAAGATATTAATATGTATATTTTTAAATATGCAAATATTAAAAAAAACATTTAGAAATATAAAAAAATAGTAGCCCACCGGCATCGGGAACAGGGTCTAAACTACCAGCGGTCAGGGCTCCAGAGAGAGGAACTCCCTAACAATACGCGCCGTGTCCAGTAGTACCGCTTCTGAATCAAACCCTTGATCCAGCTGCCTAACGAGAGCCTCAACAGATGTTGGTAAAGGCTCTTGGCTATTAAGCTATATGGCTGTAACGACTATCGGCACAATGACTACTGAATCAACATACCATAACCCACTCCCTCGTGTGCTAGATCAAGATATTTTATTTGTTTATCTTTGTCAGCTTTCACGAGTTTTTCCTCATGAGGGACCGTGACATCAACAATCATTGTGCGGCGCTCTGATCGATCTATTACCACCATGCCATCCTTCCATATTTACATGACTAGCTTTCGCCCGCAGCTTCGCTTGCGTGAAATTTTGAAGTCGTTAAGTGACGATTCTCCATACAAACTTTCATCCCTTATTTAACTCCCTAAGGGGTTGAATTTCGAAAAATCCCTTCTTAGTGGATGCCTACGTTACAAAAGGAACCTACTGTCAAAATTTCAACTTTCTAACCCCAGCGGTTTAGGCTGTGCGTTGATAGATCAGTCAGTCAGTCTGCTTCTCCTTTTAATGTATAAATTATTCATCATCACCATCATCATTCAGCCGAAAGACGTACACTGCTGGACATAGGCCTACCTCAAGCATCGCCACTATCATGTTGGGAGAGTTTGCCATAATCGCCACGCTTGGCAGGCGGGTTGGCGATGCGTGGGCGACGCAGCGCCGCGAACTAGTTGCGGCGGTCGGTGGTGACCTTTCGCTTCCGGCCATGGATAGACATGATCGGGAGCGAGAGTGCGTGGGAAGCCGTCGCCTCATTCTGCGAGGAGGTGATGGCGACCAAAGAGGGAGCGGAGAGGGAGAGAGAGGTAGCTGCGACTCTCCCTTCCCGCGCCAGACGCACCGGGTGCTGGAGGGCGCGCCGACAATCTCCGGCCAACGTAATGTGTGGCCTGCGGGCGGCGGGTTAGGGGACCCGGCGCCTGACCAGTAACAGGCCCGAGAAGGCGGCGCGCAGTCATCTGTGCGCGCCTCTCAGGAGGACGAGGGGCTATGCCCCACAGTAGGAAAGGTCCGCCAGGGGCTGGCGGACCAGAGGCCTGCCGGGGTTGCGGTGCATGCAGCTGCGAATCCCACTATCCCGGCCAAGAGTCAGGAGAAGGAACCCGGTAAAAGTCCGGCATAACCCCTCGCCTTCCCAGGGTGAAGGATATCCATGAGGAAAGTCCAACAAAAAAAGGCTTTTTGGCGATCGCAGTATGGTTGTTAAAGTACTCAGAGAACGCCGCTACCCATCCTCTAGTGAATCCCTTAGTCGCCTTTTACGACATCCATAGGAAGAGATGGGGTAGTGCTATTCTTTACGTCCAGCACCACACGGACATGATTATTACATCACCCATTTGATACTAAATAAAGCCTACAAAAGTTTATATTTATTCCTATTACACAACACTGTACACAAATAGAATTCTATAAAAGTGCTCTGAATTCGTATTGCAAGTTACGTAACATTGCATCGGTGTACAGTGGTATATTTACGAGGCAGGTGAGGCCAATGCCCAGTGCTCCGCTGAATACAGGTCAAACGATGTACAGTACGTAGGTGTATTAATATGTATGTTTGTATGGATTGCGACATTTCACGTGTTGTATTCGGATGAGAATTTGTGCAATAGATGTTCGTTTACGAGGGATATGAGATGTACAATGTATCAAGTTATAGGATTTGGTGAAGGTAAACTAAGTGGCCTTTAAAGTAAGTTTTGCTGTGAAATAAATTGGTAGGATTAAACATAACATCACGCCTGTATTCCCGGAAGGTTGGGCAGAGGTGTATAGTAATCCCTCATTTCGCTGTTAAGTCTATAACTATGTTGGGAAAAGATTCGTTCCTAAGAACACTGGTCTTACGGACGAACAGATGGACAGACAGACAGACGGACAACAAAGTGATCCCGTAAGGGTTTTGTTTTGTTATTTAGTGGTACGTAGCCCTAAAACCACTTTTAACCTAGTTCCAAGTAAACATCCATAAATACGACCACAGATAACAAATCTATTTGCACGTCCTTCGCATCGGACCTCAGACGTGACTTAAATAAACCAGAGCTTTCGTAACAGCGCCATTTTGTTTTTAAACAAACGTTTAGTGACACCAGTTTGGTCTCTTGATTCTTATGAAATGTTTAGTTAAAGTGAGATCGTAACCTCGACTTAATAAAACAAAAGCGTAACGCAGGGAAGATTTGTAGACGTACAATTGCGTAAAACTGCATCAAGCACTTACCATGATTGTATGGATTTCAAAGCTTTAGGTGTATGTAGCGGTTCAGGCGATTTTAATAAAACAATTTTACTGTAGAATGCTAGTCTATATTTTGATAAGATCACCTGTTTATATTTACAATATTTTGTTTATCCTAAAGTACAGACAGCTATTTAATATTTAACATCGACCAATCAGAGCGCGCCGACATCTCCATGCACTGCGCCCGCGATGTGTTCCTCGTATGAGCAGGACAGGTAGCTGCGCGAGCGAGATGGAGCAACGTAAATATGTCGCGCAATCTGCGCGCTGGTCGCAGTGACGAGCGATGCTTTGCAAGGTGCGGTTGTGATGCGTAGGCACTCACAGTACTCCCCCCCTAGCGAAGCGTACGACTGGTTTGCTTGTCCTGCCGCTTCTGGTTATGTATGGCTGGAGAGGGGGCATTGAATCCGCGGCGCTTGATACACTTGCTGTCGCCGTACTTGCTGTGTTCATGTGGTTCGCAACTGCCGTGTCTTGCGGTTCGATGCAGATGTATGCCGGTTTGAGTCTATCCAGCGATACAACTGTTTCTCTATGCGGTAATTGTATTTTGAAAAACTTGTCGCCTCTTTGCAGTACCGGATACGGGCCATCGTACGGTGGTGTCAGCGGCGGTCGCACAGTATCGTTCCTCACAAAGACGTGCGTGCAGGTAGCGAGGTCCTTGTAGACAAAGGGTCGAGCTGTGGTTCTAGGCTCGCGTCGTGTTGGTACTAATGACGTCATCGCTTGTGTGAGGCGGCGTACGAACTCATTATCCGATACATCTATTGTTGTAGCCGGTGCGAAGAAATCAGATGGCACGCGCAGTGTCGACCCATACGTCATTAGCGCCGGACTTAAATTGTTATCTTCACGCAGCGCTGTTCGGAGTCCTAGCAGTACAGTATGAAGTTCGTCGCTCCAGTTGCTGGTTGCCCCTCTGGCCATTAGTGCAGCTTTTAGGGTACGATGCCATCGTTCGATTTGTCCGTTCGATTGGGGATGATAAGCTGTTGTACGGATTCTTGTGATTCCGAACCTTTTCGTGAGCGCGTCGAACAGTGATGACTCGAACTGCCTGCCTTGATCTGTGGATATGCGCAGTGGGCAGCCGAATCTTGCGATCCAATTTTCATACAACGCCTTTGCAACGATTTCTGCTGTTATTTCGCGTACTGGTACAGCTTCCGGCCACTTCGTAAATCTGTCTATTATCGTGACGCAATATCGATAATCATATGATAGTCGAAGTGGGCCGACTATATCGATATGTATGTGTTCGAAGCGTTGGGACGGCGGAAAGCTTTGTAACGGCGAGACGACGTGACGATGAATTTTTGCTCGTTGGCAACTGACACAGTTCTTGGTCCAGATTGATATATCCTTATTCATGGATGTCCAGAAGAATTTCGAGGTTATTTGTTTCCTGGTAGCTCTTGTACCGGAGTGGCAGAGATCGTGTTGCGCTTTGAATGCTGCGTAGCGATGCGCTGCTGGTAAGTATGGGCGGAGCGATGACGTTGAATATTCGCACGTGATTGTTCGCTGTATGCCAGGCAGAGTGATGTCCACGAATTTCAAATTTGGTTGTGCTCGTAACTGTTTCAACTCTTCATCTTGTTGTTGATCTTGAGATAGCTTATCGTAATCGATGTTCGATGGGCAATTAATCTCTTCGATTCGGGACAATGCGTCAGCCACTGTGTTCTCTTCGCCCTTTGTATACACAATCTTGGTGCAGAATTGGCTGATGAAATGCAGTTGCCGTTCACGTTTTGGTGTATCACTGCTACTTGGAGATTTTGTTAGTGCGTAGGACAGCGGCTTATGGTCCGTGAAGATAGTGACGTCACATCCTTCGATGAGGCTTCTAAAATGTTTCACAGCCATGTAGATCGCAAGTAGTTCGCGATCGTACACGCTGTATCGACGTTGTGTGGCACTCATAGCTTTGGAAAAGAATGCCAATGGTTTCCAAAGTTCTGCCTCTCGCTGTTGTAGTACTGCGCCAATACTGTGATCCGAAGCGTCAGTCATGATGCTGAGTGGAGCGCCGGTGATAGGGTGCGTGAGCGTCATAGATTCCAATATGCTTTGGCGGCATTTTTGAAATGCTTGTTCAGCGGCCGGTGTCCATTCTATCGGCGTTTTATCGTTCTTTTTTGAGTTGTGTAGATACTTGTTGAGTTCATTTTGCATGTTCGCTTGATGAGGTAAACAATCCCTGTAGAAATTGATCATTCCAAGGAAACGACGTAACTCACTGACAGTCTTCGGTTTAGGATAGCTTGAGATGATCTGTATGCGTTCATCAGTTGGTTTTATGCCGCTTGCTGTCACTTCATAGCCCAGAAAGTTGATTTTCGATTTTGCAAACTCGCATTTCTCGACGTTGAGCGTTACACCATATTTGTTCAGGCGCCCTAATACTTGGTGTAAGAGGTTTTTGTGTTCTGCTTCGTCTTCTGTGTACAGCAGAATGTCGTCAACGAAAGAATAGCAACCTTCGATGCCGCGCAGTACTTCATGCATGAAGCGCTGAAAAGTTTGACTTGCATTGCGTAGTCCGAAGGGCATGCAAGTAAACTCGAATAATCCGAATGGCGTAATGATTGCGGTTTTCTTGGCATCTTCTTTACTCATGGGTATTCTGTAGTAGGCCATTTTCAAGTCAAGCTTGGAGAAAATTTTCTTATTATGCAGCTGATATGTGAAATCTTGTATGCGCGGGATCGGGTATTTATCCGGTAACGTTACAGAGTTAAGGCGTCTGTAATCACCACACACACGCAGGCTGCCATCCTTCTTCTTCACAACGTGGAGTGGACTGGCCCATGGGCTTTTTGAAGGTTGACAGATTCCCATTTCCATCATCCGTTCGAACTCTTCTTTAGCCGCTTTGTATTTATCCGGAGGTAGGGGACGGGCCCGTGCGTAGAGAGGGGGACCCGTCGTTTCAATGTAGTGAACGACGTCATGCTTCGCTGGAGTTTTCAGTGACATCGGTCGAAGGAGATCTGGGTACTCCTTTAGAATTTCTTGATACGTTTGAGTCTTGCTGAGGACGTAAACGCTTTCTTGAGAAGATAAAATTTCTAAAGCATTTACTGACAGTTCAGTAACTCTGTCGATGAGCTTCTTTTGATGCAGGTCGACGAGGAGTTTATAGTGCCGAAGAAAGTCTGCACCCAGTATCGATGTCTTGACGTCCGCAACTACAAATGTCCAGCGAAATCGTCTTCTAAGGCCAAGGTCCATTTGTAAATCCTTCTCGCCATATGTGTTGATAGGCGAACTGTTTGCTGCATATAATTTGTATTCGCTCGGTGCACATTTTTTCTTGAGTATTGGAGTGGCGGCTAAAACGGAGATGTCTGCCCCAGTGTCGACGAGGAAACGATGTGATGAGTTGCGATCGTAGACACACAGGCGATTACTTGCCGTTGTTACACCGACGTCCGCCACGGTCGGTGCACCTTCTAGTTTTCCGATTTTTGTTGGGTGCGCCTCGCACACGGTGACACGCAGCGCCTCGCTTTATCACCGAATCTATAATGATAAATGCAGACTCGGTTGGTATCATTCTGATATCTTGAACTTGACTTCGATCGTGAGCGAGATCGCTGAAAACGACGATATCGCGGTCTTCCTCGGCTACGAAGTTCGGAAATCTCAAGCGAAAGTTTTTCGATTTGCTTCGATAGGACATTGATCTGTGCTGACATTACTTGTTGGTCAGTAACTGCCGAAGTCTCTTGTTGAGGTAAAGAAACCGCTGCAATGTTGCTCGACTCGGAGTATTCAATCATTTTATCCGCCATCGCTGCGAGCATGTCTAACGATGAGTCAGTGTTTACTGATAAGACAACTCGCACTTGTGTCGGCAGATGATTCATCCATTCAATTTTGATACCGTCTTCAGTTATCATGTTGCCGGCGAGTTCACGCATTCGACGTAAAAGTTGGGATGGTTTCTGATTTCCAAGTTCCAATCCACTGATAAGGTTCTTGAAATTCTTGACCTCTGATTGTTCGTAGACTGACAGAAGACGTTGTTTGATTGTCGCATATTTTCCTGTTTCTGGCGGCTTGATTAAAATATCGGTAAGATGTTGCAAATCTGTTGGTTGAAGTTGACCGAGAACGTAGCGATATTTGTTTTCATCGCTGGTTTTCTGTGGATCGACGATAGCTTCGAATTGTATAAACCACATCCGAGGATATTCGCGCCAAAAGGGAAGAAGTCGCGATTGCACGGAGATAGCCGCGAGGTTTTGATCAGCTGACGGACTTGCATTTTCTTCTGTCTTGGTTGACATTGTCTATGTTCCTCGGGAATCACGTCGGGGTCACCAGATGTAGCGGTTCAGGCGATTTTAATAAAACAATTTTACTGTAGAATGCTAGTCTATATTTTGATAAGATCACCTGTTTATATTTACAATATTTTGTTTATCCTAAAGTACAGACAGCTATTTAATATTTAACATCGACCAATCAGAGCGCGCCGACATCTCCATGCACTGCGCCCGCGATGTGTTCCTCGTATGAGCAGGACAGGTAGCTGCGCGAGCGAGATGGAGCAACGTAAATATGTCGCGCAATCTGCGCGCTGGTCGCAGTGACGAGCGATGCTTTGCAAGGTGCGGTTGTGATGCGTAGGCACTTCTTCTTCTTTTCGAATCGATGGTAATAATCCTTTTTTTTTTACAGTACTTTGGCCCAATATGTAGCCACATTTATCGCGGCATCAGGCACTCACATGTATGTATTTCATTTATAAAGATACTAAAGGTCGCTCGCGTCTTCGCCCACGTGGATAACGTTTATCGCGTATTCCGAATCTTTCGGTATAAAAGAAGCCTATGTGCTTCTCCAGGTTCCAGACTATTTCTGTTCCAAGTTTCATCAAAATCGGTTCAGCGGTTTAGACGTGAAAGCGTTACAGACAGACACAGTTAATAATATTAATAAGGATCACTCGGACTTGGAAATCACGCAGCACGAGGATTACCATGTAACAAATTAACAAGGTAGATAGAGTACTATACCACGGTCAAAAAGTAGTCTAGTATATCCTAAAGGTACTATTCCGAACCGAGCTGTCAACTGCAACTGCCGACAGCACGTGCAGCGACTGCATGAAGTCGGCCGCAGCTCTGCACTACTGGTTTGTATGTATTTATATGAAATGGCTTCCAAGCGCCGCGGCAGCAGCACGTGCAGTCGCCGTCGGCTGCTGCTGCTCGGTTCGAAATAGTACCTTTATGCTGCGCGATTGCCAAGACCGAGTAATATCTTTTAAACGAAATTCCCGACTTGGCTCTACATCAGGGGATCTACTCCCCAAGCACGAAGTCTGTGGTTTCGGCCTTAGTTACGAGCGTTTCCTACTCCCTATCACCTACGGACATACGATTATTTCGGGGCCCGAACTAAGAATAAATGGCAACACGATTTGACAGTTGTCTCTACTACCGATGTGTTTTTGCCCGTCCAAAAAGTTGAACTTGACACTTGTTTTGTTCACTCCTACGTTTTGGGCTACTTTCGGACGGGCGACTAACTTCGTTGACGGTCTTAGGGAGTAGGCCCCCAGATCTCAGAACTTTCCACGGCAAAAGAGTCGGGAGACGTGGCTTGTTTTACATTAATTTTTTTAATGGGATATAGCATACCGTTATAAAGACTACTTCATGGAAACTCACAGGAACTCGTTCATTCTGCCTAGCCTTTTTCCAACTAAGTTTGTTTCCGCTTCTAGTCTAACCAGATGCGGCTGAATACCAGTATTTTACACGGATCGACAGCCATCAGTACCCCAAGTGTGAGTTTTTTTAGTTAACTACCTCTAGGCGCACCGTTCAATTAACGCGCGAATAGTAGTAGCACGAAAGGGTCGGTGTGTAGTGAACGCTTACGCATCTACGGATTGACCGCGGCAAGTGCAGCTTAACCTCACAAATCATATGACGCGCAGTTGTTAATTAGCCATGAGTCCCTCAAAATATACTCTATTCTATAGAATGAAAACAACTTTATTCCATACGTTCGCCCCAACTTGAAACTATTATTGGCAAACTGGTACACACACCATCTTCTTATTTAGATGAGGTGAGAAAGATGCACTACTACTATATAAAAAATTGTTGTAGCCCAAATTAAATAAATTCATTAGCGGTGGTATAGTATCTTTCTTAATCGTATCCTAGGACCTACATCACGAAGTGTTAAAACAGAACTTTGGAAATAAATTCACCATTAGTTCCGTAACATGGCGCAACTTACGAGTACCTTTACTTACTCCTAACTTTACCTACAACGGGAAGCCAATAACTCTTCAAACATTTCATATTGCAATATTCCAGGGTAGCTTTATATTTTAGATTGGAAGTTTAACGGATATGGATTTTAAATTGATTCTCATTTCAAAAAAGTTTAAAAATAAATGCAAAAGACACAACAACATAATCGTTCAAGGGTGATTCTATCATTACAATTATAGCTAATATCGGTATGTCAGGATTGCGAGCAAGGTAAATGTAGTAAATAAAACCAACATAGACTCCACCACTGAGAGTAATTGTATTTGGGTTAGGATTAGTAACATGAACTAGATCACAATATAATACTTTACACAATTATTACAAGATCATAAAATAAGGATAAGCTAGACAGATATAAAAGGTCAGACTTCTTCAGCTGATCTACACAGAATGCTCTCGCTTCGTCGAATGACCACCGCCTTTATAACCTCGGGTGCGTTGATTCATATCGACGACTACCTTAAATTCTTTTGTCAACATTGCCCAGTGCTACCCGCTACCGATAACATAAAAGAAATATGTTTTTATATTATAACTTTCGTGAGACACATTCATATTATGATTAGTTTACGGTTGACTCACGTGCATTTTTCATAGTTCGACCCGTGAACTCACCGCGTGTTCAACTCATGATTAAGGTAGGTTCCCGAAAAATCCCGAAAAATACATATTTTCGATACAATAGCTGTCAAACCACCATATTTATTCCTCAGATAAAAAGTTATCTGGCGATTGAAAAATCAGCCCTTAAGCAAATAGATGATTATGATGTTCTTCCTTTACACGTGTTTCGCCCCTGCACGGGGCATCCTCAGGATATGTTGACTCCTCGACCGCTAGGACGCGAAACACGTGTCGTGTATTGGTTTGGTTGCACGTTGCATTATTTTTTCACTTTTTGTGCATGTGCATATATTTGTGGGCGGAAGGGTGGTGCTGCATTCTGCATCCAAAATAGCGATCTTGTTCAGCGGAATTAAAAGCTAGATATTGTATTTGCATTTTTGTATGTCATGGATTTCCGAAAAGTAACGCCTGATTCCATCATTTATTAAGTTAATCTGATTTAACCTATCTGTTATAATCTGATTTACCCTTTATCTTAAAAACGTTTTAACCTTAATACAAACTTCCATAACCCGCTAACTCAGCTTTTAATACAACTTTGAAACTTCAAAAGTCGGTAGACAAGTAACTTTTTATTAAGTACACAATACCTTTACTTTTTAATGAAAATATCTTGAATACTTTTGGAAAGTTGAAGAAGGAAATATTACTTCGTAATTGTAGATGTTTTAACTTCAATGGTATCATTTTTGCTAAAGGATGCAGAGTGTAAAAGGTAAATTTTATATTGTAGAGAACTATTCTTCTTCTAATACAAGAACATTAGGTTTCTCCATCTTATGTACGATTTCTACCAACCGGGCCACGCAGAAGCGCAGCGCAGCGCGTCGCAGCGGATGCTCGAGCACGCGCCCGTACCCGACCGCGTCCGCCCGACGGCTACAATCTGCTGGAACCCGGGCGCATGCGCGCGCGTGCTCTTGTATCCGCTATCGCAGTCAGTTTCTACCTGCGGTGTGGCCAAACGGAGCCGACCGGACACGACGACAGCCGAGCGCCGCCGTCCACGTACTCGAGCAGCCGACCGGCTGCCGCGGCATACGCGCTGATCTAACCGAGTTCCAAGCAGTGTAATTTCCATGCAAACATGAGACTTAACTATTACATAGAAGCTTGAATTTCCTTTAGCACAGTGTGAAATGCGCTGCGGCGCGGCCCGTTTAGTGGAAAGCGTACATTAGAAGAAGGGACTGGAAAGAAGGAAAGAAGGTCTTTCGAGAGGAATGCGATGAGACCCAGAGATAATTACGTAGGCAATCTAAACCAAAAACTTTTTTTTTTAGATTACCAATTCGGCAAACAGGTCGTTGGTCTACCTAATCCAAAGTGGTTTCTGCTGTCGAAATAGGGTGGTAATTTGAGATGAGGCATGAAGCTCAGCTACCTTAACCATTGTTGCTACAGAAAAACGTTCTTAGGAGACCACCTTTAACTTTATAAATAATTACTATCTAGATTTAAAGATCTGAAAAAAAATACAGTCAGCAAGAAAAAGGCCAGTTTTCACAAAACACTTGTATGATCTCAATCGATCATATTTCCCATAAGGATAAAACACTCTTTCGGACCAACTGAGGTAATAGAACAAAAAATAACAAAATCTGTGAATGCAGATCGAAATATTTTCAAAAATGATGGCTGCCCTTCACGTCCTATTTCAAATTACCAATACACCTACAACACCAAGAGAATAGCTGATGCGTTGCCAACCTTAGAGAAAAAGTTGTGAAGTCTCATGTGCTTGTAATTTCACCGACACCCACACCCTTCAAACCGGGACACAACAGTGTGGCTTGCCGGCAGAAATAGATATTGTGATTGTACGTTCTCGGAAGAAATCCTACACCGGAACCCTACAACTACTTAATACGGAAAGAATGAGTGAACGGCGATTAACAAAAGGACACAGAACACAGTGGGTTTCCACGGCGTTTGCCGGGAGAGGACGCCCTAAAAGGACATACATCGATGTTGTTGGTGATGTTCTTCAAAAAGGACAGGTGCGTGGTACTTTCAACCGGCGTGCGTGTATGACAAGATGTATGAACGTGGACGAAGCGTATAATATAAGCGAATATGTATCGAAATTGTTTATTACGAAATATCGAAATTAAGACATTATCTTATCATGCATTATAGGGACCGAGTTACTTAGAATCATTGATTTAATTAACCCAATTCTCAAAACTACATTAAGCTAAACACACTACAACTTGTACAGAATATTGACAGTCTACGATTATCGTATTAAGTACTGTTTAATTGGTATAGCCGTCTAGTCGTTATCTAAATAGATTCTATAATGAGTAACAGATAGGCTTCTGTATTGATCAACCCGACGAGTATATCGGTCAAACTCTGTGCAAAATGATCACGTATTATGGTGTAATATTTTAGAAGGGTTAAGTACAGCTTTAGCTTGCAATATATATTTATGATGAAAGAAATAATAAACTTGTTTGAAGATCTTCTTGCTCGCTTCGCTCTTGTCAGAGCGGTTGTGGTCGTAATGTAGCACTATGAGTTTCTGCAGCTGATGTGGCTCGTCTCACGATGTCTCGCCATCTCTCTCTGTTGATGGTCATTCTGATACACTCGAACAAAGGGTACGAAGATAACAAAATGGTAAAAAGGCAGTCTACTGGATGAGTTTTTTTACCGTCTGGAAAAAATGGGTATAACAAACGAAGTAGAACCCTATGGTATAGGTATTTATCCATCAACAGGTACAGGCGCTACTAATTTGAAATAAACTTTTCATACTAGAACAATAAAAATTAAAAAAACGATTTAAAAATATTTATTGACGTATCAATTTCATTCTATGATGAAAAATACTATAAATATGTATGCCATAAGCTTATACTCCGTTTACATATTAAAAAAACAGCTTATCCCTACATTTTGACGAGTTATGCGAACATTAATGTGGGGAACAGCTGTTTTTTTTCGCGATTTCAGTTTTGGTCCCATAGTAAAAGTTGTTCATAATGATGAGTACAGTGACCCCTTAAGAGGTTATACACTTATTTATGTTACATCTTGTATATTAAAATTATTTTCACAGACGTTTAAAATGTTATCCGGTATATTATGAAATACTGATGTCACACAATCATGTAGTTGATGATAAAAGAGTAGGTAATAATATCAAGTATATGTAGCAATATTTATACGGTTGAGAAATCTATTCCCCTAAAGCTTAGATGGTATCTAATCATTAAAAATAAATGTGAATTCAAAGTAATTATATTTCGACTAGTTACTACTTAAATTAATTGCAGCTGTATATTTCGTTAAGAATGTTAATAAATATTCCAAAGCTGACCTTTTTACAAGCGAAGTTACAACAACATTCACACCTCCATAATTAGCTATTGCCTTTGAAATGTTAGAGCAATAAATAAAACATAACAACGCAATTCATAATCCGATGAATATTAGTTTTATAGATAAACATCATCATAATAGTTTAAAATGTATTCATTACAGAAAGGAACATTAAAAACCAAAAGATCAACAATCTAACAGACTTCTTAAATGATAAACTCTTAGTTTAAGTTATTAAGCATTTCATTAAAATTATAATTTAATATAGTCATTTCATAATAGGTACTGTAATTTCATTACCTCAATATTTGTACGCCTTCTATGGCATAACATGTAGCACCTAATTATTTTTAACACCATTGCATGTTTGTAATCTACTCATGTTAATGCAAATAAATTGATCTCTTATCTCTCTCTCTTAATCACTGCAAAAAACCGATCGTAATAATTGTTTTCTAAAAATAGGCTGAATTATAATTTTCAACCGCTGCAATTTTTTAAGTGCAAACGTCATGGCGTCATCGTATTACAAATTGCTCAAAATTCTAAACCTTTGCTAAATAGCATAAAATTTTACCATCCACGCTTAACATGCAATAAACCACAAACACACAAAGGGCCCTTAAATGTCCATTGTAACGCAACACCAATCATCATCATGGTCCAGTCATGTGATGCTTGCAACAGTTGCAACATATAATTCGCAGAACAATTTTGTAGCTCTTTCTATTTCGCTATCTGCAATCGCAACAATAGGGGCCTTGACATTACCTTACCTAGACTACTTTGCTACATTGTTACGAATCGTCCTGTGGTTTTTAATAAGAATAACTATCATATTTTTAGTCGTGTTGATGGTTTGTTTGTAATAAAAATCACGAAGAAAATTGTTACTTTTTCACACGTCACAACAGTCGGTCCACTGAACGAACACTCTGCAACTTGAGAAGAGCCTGTATCCTGTGTCTCTCCTTCTTTTCTCGTCGTTACCTTACAATCCGATAACAGTTCCGAGCCCTTCATTACTTAATTTTATTATTTGAGCTCTTTCTTTGTTTCTATCCTATCTAACGTTACAATGCCTGGCAACACTATCAAGCCCATTTTAATAATCTCTTATTTTTTCTCTTACTATCTCTTCGCATTAGGGGAAACTTGGTTAAAACGAGATAAACTCTAAACAAAATCGTGCATCGTATTAATTCCGGATGCATTACATAATGTATATGCAAATACATTTGAATGCATTTGGTGCGTGACATAGCCTAGATTTCAGCATAATGACAAATCGGTATTTGCATTCTGATGTTGGCAGGCTTTAAAATGCAGGCAAATGCGACGTCCAAATTAAACGAGCAAAGTATAGAGGCTAGACAACATGGTTTTGATTCTAAGCTAAGCGTACGTAAATGCTAAAACTACTAGTAGCCTTTATACATCACGTGAGAACATCGGTGTCTGAGATCTAAAATAGGAAATATAAACTCCTTTGTCAAAACCAGAACAAGTCAATGTCGTGATTGTAGACAAATTGTTCTTAAGAGCTGCAATTAGTATTGTATACACTGGCCAGTCTCACGTGCCTACAACAGAATTTAAGGTCGATACAACAACAATATGCTCTCAGCATTTACTTTTAATGGCGTATTTTTAATAATAGTTTAACCTATGCACAGTATCATACAGTAGTTACCAAACCTCATGTGAACTCTTCATCGTAACACCTATTGGCTTACAATAGATCATTATATTTTCGTAAAATATTTTTTTAAGCAATAAATATTACAGAATAGCTAGTGAGACACTAACGATCTCATAAGAGGTCATTGTACTCATCATTATGAACAACTTTTACTATGGACCAAACCTGAAATCGCGAAAAAAAAAACAGCTTTCCCTACATTTATGTTCGCATTACTCGTCAAAATGCAGGGAAAAGCTTTATTTTTTTTCTATATTTCAGGTTTGGTCCCATAGTAAAAGTTGTTCATAATGATGAGTACAATGACCCCTTAAGAGATCGTTAGTGTCTCACCAGTCATTCTGTATATGAACTTATCTCTCATATAGAAATCTTTCATACGCTCAAAAACATTTTCAAGTATTTCGATATATAATTAAAGTACCAATATAATCAGCAGTGCAAGTTTATTATGAGTAGTATAAATTGAAGCTTATCGTCCTATTTGCTTATTTCATTTAATTATTCAGGGGTGCACTTAACAAAAACATTTTAAAGATGCAAACATAAACTCATTCGAGTTTTACCGTGCATCAGTATATCGACCATATAATGTACATTTATAACATTCATTGTTAGGAGAAATAGAAATAACAGTACACACTATATTTGTTAAATTCATTTTATCTATAATACATTATGCATCCATATCACAATGCATTATGTAACATTCTTGTTAGAAATAAAAACTAATATTTTACAATGATTTTATTTTTATGACCACTAAATAAATGTATTGTAATGCAACAAATAATACACTATACTACATTACAGTCTTCCCAATTCCTTTCCTATGATCGACCAGGTGACTCAGTATTGAGCCGGATACCATTGTTTATCTATTGTGTCTATATTTCCGACGATTGATCAATAGAATCCAAATTCATTTCACATACATATTATTTTGTAGATGTCCTTATTGAATCAGCCTATCTCCGTCTTTCCATGTGTCGACCTGATATAAACGATTCACTTCTTCTGACATACACAGCTTCTTTGGGGAAATGCGATGTATGTCTTAAAATTTTTACTCTATCGCCAAATCGTTCCCTGAGAATTTGGACGAAATCTCTTGATTCTCCTTCAGCCGTTGTTTCCCACGTAGATGGCACAAAGCAGTGATTAGGATAGCAAGTCGAGTTCGGCTTTGGCGTCGTAGTGGGACTTGTACTAAATTTTGTAGTCTCTTGAGGGATTGTGGTATTGTTTTCGGTTACAAGTTCATCAGTAGTTACTTCTGTTGTCGTTTCATTGGCTTTGGTAGTGCTTTCAGGTGATTGTGAAGTTTTTTCTGTTGTTGTCTCTAGAGTTGTGGTTGTTTCTACAGTTAGAGTAGGAGTGTCAGTCTTGTCTGTGGTTGTTTCAGTAACATCTTCTGTAGTTGTAATGCTTACCTCTGCTTTCTTAGTAGTCGTTTTGATAGTGGTACTCTCTACTGTTGTAGTTATAGGCTCAGTTGACGGTGGAGTAGTTGAAGGCATAGGAGTTGTAGCAATTACAGATTGGTCACCTTTTGTACACTTCTCGCTACATGTTTTAAAATCAGCTTCGATATACGCTGGAATTTAGTAATTTATTGAATGCTATCTAATATATAAATAAATGTAAAATGCTAACCCTATTGCATATAACCAAATAATTCTTTATTTTTTGCTTTCTTACATTTGTTATTTTCGCAATTATACTCGTGCATATCACACTCATCCAGAAACAGTCGGTAATGTGAGTTAGCCTCATTGTAGCCACAGATGATGGTCCATGTGTGATTGCAAATTATTGATAAGGTACATGCATCAAGATCCTGCAAAAATATCATAAAGAAATTACCGACTGTTTGTTTTATTTTTCGAATACTAAAAACAATAAGTTATCGTACCCCAATGTAATGTTGTTTTGTAGATTGAATAAAAAGAAAAACTGAAATGAAATAATGTTAAAATTTGTTATCTTTTTTGTAGAAATATGAGGCACGTCATGATGAGTAAATGATTACGTGCTGGCATTGTTGAAATGTAAATAGATACTAATGATCTTCAATCACTTACAAGCTATAAAACTCCAAAAACAACAATTTGCAAGAATACTTCCTTTACTTTTTTCCATTTTAGAAAGTGCTTTTACTAATTTTCTTCAATTTTTCTGGGTTACATTTTGATTCGATAAAACATATTGATATGTTTCATTTTTATATTACGTAATTTAGGAACGTTTCGCAAACCGCTGGTTGTATAAATCGGTGTAAATCCATTGCAACATTACTAAGCGTGAAGAATCAAAACCTGTTTTATTGTGAAATGTTTCAGCTATTTTAGTGCGTGTGATAAAGTCTACGCTTATAAATGGGTTGATTATATTCACTACGCTTTATATATTTTCTTCCTGTTGTTATCGCTGCGGGCTATGGATCTCGTCCCAAAAATCAAGGACATCATCAAAATTAACATCAGCAGGATACCCACTTAGATCCTAATAACAACTTGTCTGAAAGAGCCAGAGTTATTAAACAGTTATTATGCTGTCGGATATTCAAGTACTTCATCAACTCAGCCTATCGCAGTCCACTGCTGGTCACAGTACCAGTCCACCCCAGCTACCTTCTTTAGGTCGCCGATTCTTCTGGCTAAGTGGTGTACTGCGTTTGCCGATTCGCGGTCTCCACGGCCATCGTTCCTTCGACAGACATGACCAGCCCACTATCACTCACTGAATATTCAGCTACTTAGCTGGTATTAATTTAATAAATGCATTACCTACCTTAGAAGAAATGATTATGTTTTCTACAGTGACGCCTTTTTCATTGTATAGAGCTTCTGAAGTCTATGTAGAATAAAAGGCGGGCTATGTAGACGTATATTTCCTCCTACGCATTTTCAAACCTTAGAAGATAATTTATCAAACTGTATATTGAAGGGGGCGGTGGTGGGTTTCTTATTCAGAAATGTTACCAATACGTAGTTTCGTTACAATACTGTTGAATTTAAAAAAACCTTACAGATTTTCCGAGTAATAATATTTTTAATTTTGAGACCTAGGTTCAATCAGTTCAAGGTTCCGTGCCTCATAAATAATACATTATATCGTCAAATAATATTACTTTAGCAGTACATTAGTAACAGTAGGTGGTGTCAATAGTAATGAATGCACTAATTAACAACGACTCTATCATTTCTTCCACTCATGAATTGGCAAGTTTCGAACTGCCTCGTAATAACACAAACGATAAATAAAGACAGTTTAACCATTTTCATCAAAACAAGAAATCGAGTTTCTCAGGCTACTGCTGACCTATCTCTATCTACCAATTTTGGCCACGACACCCGGTTAACCGCCTTTGACGGGGGCACATCTAGTCTGCCCTTGCCGCCTTCTTCAGGTCGTCAATCCTCTAACCAAGGTCATCAATAATACAAAGCAATACAAAAACTATGTTTATTCCTCTTACTACTCCAAGAAATCGTCGTCTTCTTTCACCGTGGTCACTTTCATGAATCCTTTGATGACCTTGATAAACTTCTTGCCATTTTTGATGACTGTCACTCTCTTGAGAACTACCGTCCCAATTGTTCCCGTTTGAAAAAACTGCATAAAATAAGTATACAAACATATTTCTATTATATCGCGCACATAATACTCGTAACAGTTAAAACACGGAAATAAAATAATAATTTTAAAAAACGTTAAGTTTACTAAAAATATGAAAACAAGATGAAATAGAAAGAAATAACATGCAGTCGGAGTCATAGTGTTGAACATAAATATCTGATGCCTCTGACTGAAGACTAAGAAAATGGCATTAGCCATGATCTGGACAAGAAATGGTCAAGAGGGGCATCATTTAAGAAAAGAAAAACAAGTCGTGTAGTTGTAACGCCTTAGGGTCTAAATGGCTAGGAATAGTTTTAATCACAGATAAACCTAACCACACATTATCCAAACAGAAGGTCGATCACGGCAACCACAAGGCGGTAGTATATTCGTAATCATAACTACAAGTAGACTGCACATCCAATCGTAACTAAACTATGCAACTGCCAAATGTAGCTTGATGGCAATTAGGATGCAGTTAGTGTATCCATGTGACAACTGCCAACTGGATAGGCACACGACTTGCAGTTATGACTTCGAATATGAAACAAAATATGTTTCACCAAACGCGGCGTTATTAGCCCCCAGTACATTCAGTACACGCCAACTTGAGCCTCGTTTATGACCCCGTACCATGAGCAGAGGAAAGGGAATATTGTCATAATCTGGGGCTTATGGCAAAATTTCCTGAAGCTGCAATGATAACAGGGAAATTGAAAGAAAAGAAAATGACCTGAGTTGTCAATCTGGTGGTGACTGTTCTACGAGTAGTGCGTTTTGTCTGAGGTTTATTCTTCCGGCTCATCATCCTAAGAATTCGGCGTTTCAGCTCAAGCATGTTTCGCGTTGTACGTTGCACCTGAGGCACTTTTCCTCTCATACAAGGAGCACATTCTGTAGTCGTCCAACCCTTAGTCAGCTTTCTTCCTCTCAATGGCGTGTATCTTCTCTTGCCGGGTTGTGTAGTACTAGTAGTTGGCGTAGTGCCTTTTATTGGCGAGTAAATTATTTTGCCATCAGGTTTGTACAAAAAGTCACCCCGCCTCAACGGTTTTGGTGTTGTAACCGTTGGACATGTCGCAGGTCCAAAACAATCGGAGTAGTTCTTAAGTTTATAATCTGGAATTGTATTATTTTTATGTATGTGTTCATGTTTCTTGGGCGAGTTTGTAAACAACAATAGCCCGAAAAAATATCTGTAAACCACACAAAACACATAACGCAGAAAGTCAAGCTTATAGCCACTCCCTGGAATCGTTTGATACCACAGAGGATCAATTGGAATGTAACTTTAACCCGTTTGATCCTTTTGTAGGGTTCAAATTTGTAACAATCTTTCTTAGAGAGCACCTAGTAGGGATATTATTTTAAAATGAGAAAAAAAACGTGACAAAGGAGAATGGGCCAATTTCATATATCTGAAACCCAGATCCAACAGAAACGGCTTGTATTGGTATTTGTCACACTTAATATCCTAAACAATCCTGCATAATTTTTTTTTTCCTCGGCTCCGTCTGGACCCATGAAAACGAGGACAAAGATTGAAAAAGTGTCTGTTCGTGTATTATTGAAATCGTTAAATATTTATACTAATCATTATATCGCAGTGCACTGCTGGACATAGGCAGCTCCTATTAATCGTCACCACACCAGGTGCTTGCTCAGATAATGGATTAAAACATTATCAATCTTGTAAAAGTGGTACAATGAAAAATCATATTATGTACACATCTATTTATTCGACATAACTACCTAATTGGACTGCCTCGTTGATCTAGCGGTCGCAAGCGCGACTGCTGGGCGTGAGGTCCTGGGTTCGATCCCCAGGTCGGGCAAAGTGTCACTGGGTTTTTCCATGTGGAATTTCTCAGTAGCAGCCCGGAGTCTGGATTTGTGCCCGATTGATGGCAATAGGCTCGCCCCCTAATACATGGGACGTAAACATAAACGGCGAAATGTGGGTGTACTATACACCTCTGCCAACTCTTCGGGCAATACTGGCGTGAGTTTAAGTAACTTCCTAATTATTCCATCTCAATAATGTGAGATATTTACATGGTCAGAGAACACCGGATGGTTGTAAGGAGGACTTCTAGTGACTGCATAGTCAATCCTCTACCTTGATGATATTAATAGGTCGAAGGACCTATTGACAGCCTTGGGGGCTTCGGTTGACTAGTTCAATGGTTATTTTCATTTTTCATTGTACTAACCACTTTTACAAGTTTGATAATGTTTTAATCCATTATCTGAGCAAGCACCTGGTATGGTTACAATTAATAGGAGCTGCCTATGTCCAGCAGTGCACTGCGATATAATGATTAGAATAAATATTTAATGATTTCAATAATACAAGAACAGACACTTTTTCAATCTTTGACCTCGTTTTCATGGGTCCAGGCGGAGCCGAGGAAAAAAAAAATTAAGCAGGATTGTTTAGGACATTAAGTGTGACAAATAACAATACAAGCCGTTTCTGTTGGATCTGGGTTTTTTTTGCCCATTCTCCTTTCAAATTCATAGGGATAGTTCTGAAGATTTTGAACGTACAGAAAAACTAAAAATAGGCAACCAAATTTAGTTTCAGAATTGTATTACAAAGGTTGCTTAAGCAGTTTTTTCTAGACAGTGCAGCGTATTGCACTACACCGCGTCGTGTATTGAAGAACGGACGACGACGTGTCCGGTAAGCAGTCGACAGTATCGTTAATCCGAAAGATTCTCTATGTGGACAATTGCCTAGGTCCGACAATGGGGTAGGAAACTGGGGAACTTATGGCGCTACCATCGCTGGTACCAAAGCAATTTCATTGGTTAAAGTTTGTTTGTTAATTGCTAATGACAATTTAACTCATTCTGATTGGTGTTGGTGCTGCCATCTACTTTCGTTTTGCGTTCGCCTCCCCATTTCGTGGAGCAGGCACTTTCGTTAATTCAACACTTTTGCTAACCGAACACTTTAATTGGAAAATGTAAGTACAATGAGGCATATTATTATATGAAAACTTGTAATAACGGTGACTTGCTTGCATAAACATTACTATTCAATATTTAATAATTTATTTTCCTCGAGCTTATAAGACAGCTTCACGTCATTCCCGAATGTTTACCTTCAGATCTCCACAATGAAAGATTAAAGGAAAAATTGCCATGAACACCATGCTCGGCAAACATGTTGGTATTCGCAATATGTTGTTCTTATCGTACAAGAGGATGCTGATACCCATGATCTAGGTGTGATCTATTAGTCACCATTCACCGGCACCCAAATTAAGAAAGGGGTGTCCTATTGTTTACCGAAAGCCATGCCCATGCAGCATGGTCGTGTCCATGATATGCAATAATGAAATCCTTTTAAGCAGGGTGAATTTGGATTGTGGATGAGATTTTTTATACGTCTTGATTTTTATTTTATTTTTACATTTTTGTTTGTATTTTTATTCTATTCCTCTTCTTCTGCCTATCTTTTATTATTGTATTTGGTCTCTGGCCGCTTTAATTAAAACAAAATAAATAAATAAAGGTTTCGTCATGTCTCTGATGCAAGCAAGTAAGCAGGCCAAGCTTAACTATACCCAAGTGTCGAATTAGGGAAAGTGTCCAGTTAACGACAGTGTCGAACTCACGAAAGTGTCGAATTAACGAAAGTGTCGAACTAACGAAAGTGTCAGCCCTAGTAAATTATGAACTAGGAAACCTGTCGAATTAACGAAGAAAGTGTCGAATGCTTAACGGACTCATGACAAGACCATGAACTGGAATTCAGGAACTCAGGCTCCTCAAGACCACGGTGACAATACTTACGGTTATCATAATCACAGTTGATCTCCCAGATATCGCACATATCTAGGAAAAGTCTCTTGTGTGGGATCTCTTCGTCCTCCGCACACTCGGGGATCCAAGTATGGTTGCAAATGTCAGCTAGGATACAATCTGATAATGGCTGCAATTTTCAGAAACAAAGTGTTTTCTTTAAAAAAACTGAAACCTACAATCCTTACACATAAAATCATCACGTAAGGAAAATAATTTGTCTAATTCAGTTAATGACTTCAAGGGAAAATGTTTGATAAATCAACGGTATATTACGTGCCTTATGGGTACACAATTTTTATTAAAACTCGTAGCGAGATGAGTGTCTAAGGGATCAGGCGTAGTATAACCACAGTTAACAAGGGTTTTGTCGACGGACGACTAGACAAAATGTCATAAACATAATGGCAATATCGTCGCCTTAGAGTGAAAACCTCGGGAATGCAATTTGGTCATTTTTATTTTATCACGTTGAATAGGTTCTTTAATTGTCATGGCACTATACCGGCACCACTCCAATGTATGTAGCTATACACTGTTCAACAAAAGATGAATCCTGACATAGCGCTCTTTTCGTGTAGCCGTAAGGAGAAAGCTATCGAAAAAACGTAAACAACATTATCAAAAACCGTAAAATAACTATATTATTCATGTTTTGTTTTTTTTTTTTAATTATTTGATGTTCTTTGTATGGTAACGTTTTGTATAGAACTTAGAGCATGAAACATCAGGACTCACCTTACGGTGAAAAGGGATATGTGAAAGAAAAACGGACAATTTGATGAATCTTTTTTAGGTGTCTCCACCTCGGTAAGATGCGATCTCTGGCGAGAGAAACTTAAGCCTCCTGAAGATTTCATCGAGCCATCACAGTCTTCCACTTGGGCATGCGTTGCCGTGACCAACTTGGAAGACTTTAAGCAGACTTCGCACCCAAGTCGGCCGCAGCAAAGAGAATCTCCTAAGGTGGGGTTTCGCAGGTGGCACCAATCTTCAGGTCCTACGCGGCGTCTCTCCGCAGACCATGGCCCACCTTTTGTCTTGCGCCACGTGCCCTGTCACCTGTGAGGACCTAATGACTGCGTCAGCGGATGGTGTTGTTGTGGCAGAATTTTGATCCAAACAAAAAAATTGACAAAATTATATTATTTTGTACTTATAAAATACGTTAAATATTTGCCATCGATACGCTAAGAAGAAGAAGGTGTCTCTGTTTTTATGCATACTCAAGATAATTTGTATATCAATATTTTAGAAGCAGATAATATCCTTAAACTCTTTAAATTATCAAGTCGGCTCTAAGTCAAAGCGAGTCCAAATAAATTACAGGAAAATTCTCTTATTAAATTCTTAAAATAGCTCGCACCTACAAACCAAATTGAAAATTCCTCGGACAAAACGTGGTATATTTTAAAAATAGAACTAAGTAGTAGGACTTTGTCAAGTTAGGACAAGTTGACTAAGTCCTGCGCCTTCGCTTACGTAATAAGTTCTTAATTTGCCATGGATTTGATTGAATGAAAGTGATCTATACGTACTAAGTTCTTATTAATAAAACGTACCACCTGAGGCGCTGTCTCCACGAGCGAAAGAATCGCGGCGATAGTCTCGCCGTGCCATCAAATTCAATACTAACTATCGCCGCGATAACATCGCCGTGTGTAGACACGTTTTAAGGGAGTGTATGGAAATACGTGGCACGACGATAATATCGCCGCGATTCTCTCGCTCGTGGAGACGAACCCATAGCGCAGAAGCCAATCGCTCAACCACTACTGCACCAAACGTGTCGTCCATTATACGAATCTATTGTACAATATTTTTTTGAAAAACAACTCGTCTTGGATACTACAATTTTTTTTTCTTTCCGTTCTTAAAGCAAAAATGTTTACCCTTTATACGATTTTTATGGCCTGATTATTATACATTTAAATATTAGGTGTATTCGCAAAACTTTGATGCAATTAATGAGTCTGTCAGTTTTTCTTTCAAGCACGGCTGTAGAAACTATTATAGTGCCCGTGCCGTCAGTTTTGTTGTGTTATTAAAAGCAATTCCACTAATGAGATGATACTGGACGACGTCACCGGGGTTTTTCATAGTTCGCTTTTCATTTTTTTCTCTTTTGTATTTTAAAGTGCCGTTAAAACAGGTAGCGACGTCGTAGATAAACATGTATAGTATACTTAACTTACTTAACTAAGAAATACTTATTATGGAGGGAGATTTTTTCTATCTTTTGTGAGAGAACGATTTATGACAATAATTCTTAGGGCCAAACACACACTTAGCGTATCTTGCGTCGCGTATCTTGCGTCGCGTATCTTGCGCAGCAACGCGCGCGCACGAAACTTCTAGAGTTTCTAGACCCTATTACGCCCGGCGTAACGACGTAAAATACGCGTGGTGAGGCCGCGCAGGGGATTTTTTATGTAGCGCGATGCATACGCGTAACGTGACGAAACATGAGCCGCGCTAGATACACTCAATGTGTCTGCAGCCTTAGGCTTTTAGAGGGCTTAGGCTGAGTATCCACCAGAGCTGTGCGAGGAATGTGTTATGTGTTAATGTGTACAAATGAGCGGTGCGAGGATAGGTACCGGACTCTTTTCGAATATGAGGGAGAATAATACACATTCCTAGCAACACATTCCTCGTAACACATTCCTCGCAACGCATCCCTCACTCGCATTTCTTACTTGTTTTGTGTGAACAAAAACCTCGCTCCGCTAAGCCCATATCCACCAGAGCTGCGCAAAGCGAAGCTATACCTTAATTCCATATCTCAGATAATTTATGTAAACAAAGAAATGTCATTGTCAAAATGACAGGTTAGTGGTACAAAACATTTTATCATAAAATTTTTACTAAGTAATCATTTAAAAAATTAAAGTGAATTATAAAAACAATGCAAACAAAATACCGTAGCCAAACAATGTCTTGTGTAGTGTGTCGGAGACGCGCCTTTTAATCATTTTAATCAGTCCTTTTAAGTCCAATATTAGACTTCTCAAAATCGGACCAAATTTCCACTTGGAACAGTTTACAGTCCTTTTCATCCAACATGTGGCAAGACTTGCTAAACTTACAAAATTAATCTATGAATGAGAGTTATGTGTTGTTGAAGATGTAAGTAGTTAAATAAAACATCTGATTCAAGATCTGATTTCAAATCAGTAGCTTCGATTAGAATTAACTATTATGAAATATTTTTTCATGATGTGTCTGAATCTGAATAACTATCACTTTCAGAATCAGATGAAACAATGACAACAACAAAATGAAAAACTTAACACGATGATGATATAGCACAATAACAAAATTAACAAACACGCAGCGAAAACGGGAAAAGAAAACGAATGTATTGTTATGACGCTAAGAAAACAACTTTGAAATTTTGTGAAACGAAATTTGAAAATGTTTGGTACTCCTACAGTGTTACCAGTATCATAAAATACTTTATACCAGAAAATCTTCTTTTTTTAATAACTTTGTTTAAAACTGAAAATTTATAAAAATAATTACGGTATGATCTTTTTTAAATTATTATTTCTAAAATCAATACATAAAAGAGAGTCTAACCTTTTTTTCCGGCATTTTTAGTGAATTACCATTAATAAGATATTTTTTTGATCTGTTATCCCCTTTGTTTACATAAATTATCTGAGATAGGAATTTAGGGTATAGGTAAATTAAGTGATTCTATTGGTGCTTACAAAACACATTCCTCGCTACGCAGCTTAGCACAGCTCTGGTGGATGCTCAGCCTTAAGCTTTAATAAGTTTTAAGACCTCTTCGACCTATTGATTGAATATGTAGGACAAAAGTTTTTTTTTTATCCGAGATCGAAAGTCCTCGTCGTCTAAAAATGTTATTAGCGTTTCTATTTGTTCCAAAGACACAAATCTTTACATGCACGCGGAAGAATTATCTGTGGAATATACAAATAATTGTTGCGTACAGGAATCGAACCCGCAACCCGGCGTGCAGCAATCAAGCGCTCTGCCACTGCGCCAATCGTGTAACATATTCATATCCATACGCCTCCGTTCTGCTCTTTCGATCTAGCAATTTCATTCCTAATACCCTTTTAGATATTCGTAATATGTTTTGCTTCAATATTTTCCATAAGCAATAATCTTATTTCTCGATACAAATTGTTTGTCTTGATAAATGTAAATAACAATCTTACTTCAATAAAATGTTGAATTGATGTCAGCGGAATATATATGATTGCTGAAAATATAAAAAAACATATTAGTCTAGGGCTTGCTTGCACAACGATTCGCTAAATACATTTAGTGCTAAAGGCGCTGCCCAAACGTAGGACGCCGTAAAACGCTCAGTTTTTTGTCGCACAGTTAGGCGTATTGGTACTTATTACAAGCTAGAAAAAAATTGAGTGTATTGTCAAATGTTCAAAGAAAAGACTTATTTGAAAATATTTCATAAATATAAAATAGGATCATGATAAAAAAAATCATAAAACAGAGCTCAAAAAATATTTTTCGTCGCATAGTTCTCAAAATTTTGAGCGTAAACTGGCATATTTTATGTAATGATAATATAGGGAATATAATCAACTAAAGAATTACCTAAAAATTATTTCACTGAGCCGTGTATTTATTTTTTAATTTAATTAAAACTGCAAAATTACTTTTATATTGGCGGTCGTTCGATTCAACTGACATCAAATGCATCGCTGATTTGAACCTTATTTGTTGCCGCGATGTGCTAATGTCGTTCGTTCGTCTGTGACATGTCAGTGATGTCAGTCGGCTGCGAGCTGTTGTGAAGAGAGGTCACGTTTCGAATTCGCTCTAACCTTTTACGTACACTAGTTTATTATTAGGTATAGATAATAAGTTACTTTATAATATTGACTTATATTAGCTTCAGTTTTCAAATAGATACTATTTTTTTTGTGATTATTGACGCATTTGTATACGTCCGTAGGTATTTTTTCATTATTCGTGTTGCTCTGTGTTGATTACAAAAATTCAATTTTAAGATTAGAAAAACAACAATGGGCAATAAAAGAAACAAAGAACTACGACGGATTTGTACAAGAAAGCGACGTAATAAAAATAAAAATCCTCTAGTATCTCAGTAAGTACTTATTGATACTTTTGTAGGTGTCACGCTTTATTATTGTATTACACCCACAAAGTTTCTTAATTTTTTTCAATATCTGAAATAGGTTCACAATATTTGCATAGATCGCAAAATAATTTATAATAATCACAACTTTCGCTCTGCCGCCTCGACCGTCGCGTCAGTAGCCGGTGAGCGCTAAGATGCCGTAGCCACCTCTCGAAAGCCGATGAGCGCTAATATGCACATACATATAATAAAATGTTCAAAATAAAAAGAGTGTTATGAATATCTGTTCCGATGAAAAGATTGTTTTCTATTCAATTACAGAGAAGCTAAGGGTTATCAGTGTAATAATCCTCCAACATCACACACGTCTGTCTGCAGTTACTCCAACCTCAACAGATATAGGTACTGCAGTGCGAGCACGGTTCTTTGATCGATAAACTTCTCGACTCGATAAAAGTTTAAACATACCGAATTTTATCGAGAGTCGGTAGCACGGAACTTGCCTCGGTATCTTTATCGAGCCTTGTCGACGGCTGTCTTCTCGATAGCTTATCGACTTTTCAAAATGGCAACACCAGATTTAAAAATATCATTCACTCATGTAGACTTTATTTTATTTACGAAATAATCTTTTCCTGGTTATTTCTCGCGACTGAAAACTATTTCGTTAAATTATTTTGTTAGAAATCTTGTACCTAAACATTTTTTTATAATCTTTCTAAGATTGTAAAAAATATTTAAAATATAATTTTAGTGGCATACAGTCTACCAAAAAAGAGTAGAAAAATTGGGGGCACCACTAGTCATACATTATTGAATAAAACTAAAATTCGCGTCACTAAACTCCGCTTATGGATCCTTTTTATGTCACGATACGTTCTGCTTTCAACATCTAACAAAATGAATTCTCCAAAATCCATTTGTTTTGCAAAAATAGCTTCAAAGAATCTTTATCTACCAACTTTTAACTGACGACAACAATTCGTGATAAGTCGAGAAATTTACCAATAAGAACTGTCAAAACTCGACATAATCGATAAGATTTGTCGATTATATCGAGGCCTCGATAAAATGCGATCCGAGCTACCTTTGTCGTTTTATCAATATCTTATGTCAAATTTGACGTTTAGAATAGATAAATTTCTCGAATCGACTCGATAAAAAGAACCGTGCTCGCACTGCTGTTCAAGGAGCAGATTATGGGTAATTTCCTATGTATACTAATGTTAATAACACTAAAAATGTAATTTAAAAATGAAAGTTGTTTGCTAGGGTTCCTTTAGTAAAAACTATACCCTTATAGGATCACTCATGTGTCTGTTTGTCTATCTGTACGTCTGTCGCAGCCAATTTGCTTCGAATGTTCTGGACCGATTAAGTTGGGTACCTACACCTACACATTTTTGTGACCTAAACACCCACACACACGTAACTGCTTACAATCAGGCTGACGTATGCTTGATTGCAACCTTATTGGTATAAAACAATTAATCATCTGATTCGCGACTTGAGAGGTCAATAAATAGTCTCATTTTAAGTGAAAATCTCACATGGAAAAACGTGTCTATTTTTATCCGAATCAGCTCAGTCGTTTCAGCATGATTGACAAACAACATACTATCACATTGATTTTTCCTTAAAAACACTAACACATTAATTTTTTTTCAGAGAATCCACCATAAACGATTCGCTCCTTGTAGAAACCGTTTCTCAAGAAGATGCGAACCTACCAATACATGGTCGAAGGATTATACATAATTATGATGTATTTTATCCAGCAGCTTCAAAAAATATCAAGCCATAGTTCTTTGTTCAATTGCAATTTAAAAGACATGTCATTGATAGGAGAAAGAAGAAATGGTTTGATCTCTAAATATAAATTTAAATGTAATATGTGTAAAGAAAATTTTGTAATTACAAGTGAGGATCCAGCAAACATATCTAATGTTAACGCAAATTTGGCTGCGGTAACAGGAATCACTTCTGCTGGTATCGGCTATTCGCAGTTTCAAGAAATTACAGCATGCATGGATATACCATTTTTTCAGAAATAACTTATTCTAAAATTCAAGACATCGTTTATGAAAAATGGGAAGAAACAGCCCTAGAATCAATGGAAAAAGCTGCTATGCGTGAGCGTGATGCCGCTATAAGTGAAGGGAAATTTAGTAAAGATAATATACCTATATTATATATGTATGCAGATGGCGTTTGGTCATCACGTTCGTACGGTAATAACTATAAGGCATTGTCTGGTGCCGCAGCGATTGTTGGCCGCAAATTTGGTGAAGTCCTATACAAGGTTAGTCAGAAAGGGGGTACTAATCTGAAAGGGTATTAAAGTACCCATAATAATGAGTAACTTTTGTTTTACCACTTTCCCCAAAAGTCAATATTTTAAGAGAAATAGCTGTTCAAAAAATACATGAAAAATATGCTAAAATCTATCTAGACTCAGCTACGATCAGCTGTGATTACATTTTAGGTTATATTTGGGGTCACTAATGGGAAGCACTATTTTCTGAATTCGTAACTAAAGTAGGAACGAAGTATTTTTGAAAAAACTAAAATAAGAATCATCTTTTACGGAAACAAAAACTATCGAATTTAGAAATTTTAACACTTGCTTTAAAGCGGCCATCAGTGATACTTTACGTGGCCTGCGGACTAGTAACCCCTTTCCGACTAACCTTGTATATAGGACTTCACCAAATTTGCGGCCTACAATCGCTGCGGCACCTGACAATGCCTTATAGTTATTATTACCGGCTACTACAGGTATATCGTCGTTACTAAATTTCTCTTCACTTATAGCGGCATCACGCTCACGCATAGCAGCTTTTCCCATTGATTCTAGAGCTGTTTCTTCCCGTTTTTCGTTAACGATGTCTTGAATTTTACAATAAGTTATGTCTGAAAAAATTGGTATATCCATGCATGCTGTAATTTCTTGAAACTGCGAATTGCCGATAAGTACCAGCAGAAGTGATTCCTATTACCGCAGCCAAATTTGCGTTAACATTAGATTGATTGATTGAGATCTTAAATATCCATAAATATTCGTTTATAATTTTCAAATAAATAGTTTTTAAAAATACAGAAAATTTCTACTTTACTTATAGATTAAATACATAAAAAAATGACCACTCCCCTCCCCCCTACTGATGCATAATTTTGATAAAAATAAAGGAGTATTTTCAGCGACTTTTTTACTTATATTACAGGAAAACCGAAGTCTAAGGTTAAGACCTTAGAATTACTATACTGATAACCCTCAGCTTCTCTATACTTGAATGGAAAACAGCATTTTTTATACGACATTATCTTTTTATTTTGAACTTTAATATGTACATATTAGCGCTCATCGGCTCTCGAGAGGCTGCTGCGGCATCTTAGCACTCACCGTCAGAATATGGATGGCGCTAGAATAGGGCCGTGCGTGCTATCATAAACGCGGGCGGCGGGCGCCCCGCAGTGGGCGGAGCTATGTGCCCCTGCTTCACCCCCTCAATTACCTAAAAATTTGCTTCTCACCGCGCCTTAAGGAGGTACTTCATCAACATATCATTGATGCAGTCCGTAACTATTCACCAGATAAGCTAAATGTGAACTAGAAATATGAAATTGATGTGTTCAATATCACTATTGATATGTGGTGAAATGCAAATGTTAGTTATTGAAAAGTTTATAGACCGAATTAGCTAAAAGTCTCAAGTCATCATCATCTGCCTAGCCTTTTCCCAACTAGGTTGGGGTCGGCTTCCAGTCAAACCGGATGCAGCTGAATATCAGTATCAGTATTTTACATGGAGCGACTGCCTATCAGACCTCCACAACCCAGTAACTGGGTAATACGATACTCTTGGTAAGACTGGTTGTCAGACTTTCTGGCTTCTGACCAACAGTAACGACTGTCAAAGATCTACAAATGACAGCCGGGACCAACGGCTTTACGTGCTTTCCGAGGCACGGAGGAAACTCGCTATGGTAAATGGTCACACATCCACAGACCAACCTCGGCAAGCGTGGCTTAACCCGGAAGATCGGTCTATGCGGCTGTAATTATTTAGCCACGAGCTCCACGAGCTAAAAGTCTCAAGTACTTACTGTAATTATGGACACAATAGATAAACAATGGCACTGACGAACCGGTTCGTCGGTCGGGCCGCTATTAATGAACGGTTAATGATAGGTTGGAGAAAGACCCCCTTAAAATGTTATTTTGACTCTATCAACATCACACAATTCACTGAAATACAATAACATTTTAATTATGCTTAGCACTAAATATATTTAGCAAGTCATTTTTCAAACGGGCCCAGGTGTTGCCCGCGGGCAACTCTCAATATCACTTGCATCCTAGGGGAACAACTTCGGATAACAAATATCAAATATGCAAGTATAAATCCAGGATATTGTCTAAATGTGTGCGAAATTTCATTAAAATCCGATTAGTCGTTTATGTGTGATTAAGTAACAAAGAAGATGGATAGATGATCCATCTTCACAACCTTTCACATTTATAATATTAGTAGAATACAATTGTATCTTTCTAAATGTTAGTCGGAAAGGACATACTAAACCGAAACGGGATTAAAGTAACATAATAATGAATAATTTTTGTTTCACAACTTTCCCGAAAAGTAAATTATTTTAGAGTTTGTGTTTAAAAATTTCGTACAAAACCCGCTCTCTCTCTAGTTATCTTATCATCAGCTGTGTATAAATCAGGACGCATTCCATTTAGCGCACCAATTTGCATAGCACCAATTTAAATGACAATAATAGTAGTCGGAATACTATTGGAGTGATTCGAATTGGTTCTCTACAAATTGGTGAGCTAAACATAATTCCGCTATAATCAAGATTGTCGATTTAAAATAAAACGTCTAAAAATAAACTTTGTTTTTAATTTAAACAATAGCACAGACAGGCAAAATCTTTTATCCTTATTTAAATCTTTTAATCTAAAACATATGTTCTCTGAGCCGACTAGAATCACACCTACGTCGGCCACTTGTATAGATAATATTATGACCAACTTTAAAATATTACAGAAGAGTCTTATTAGTGGCATTCGTTCAGATCACAAGTGCCAGATAGTTAAAATAAATTGCAAAAAAATAGAAAGTCCAAAAATTATACAATGTAGAACACTAACCAAAAATAGCCTAGAAAAATTCAATAAAAATCTAGAATCACAATTAATTACCCTGAAGCCTCAAAATGACAATCCTAATGATATGTATCGCACCCTATTTGATGCTATAAGTTCTGAATTTAATAAAACTTGCCAAGTAAAAAAAGTAACTTTAAAACGTAAAATCCTGTTTAGTGCCTGGGCTACCGAGGGTATAAGACGTAGCAGGGATGTCTTATACGAGTTATATGACAAAAAGTCTTATACATCCCATAATGATTTCCATAATTACGTCAGAACTTACTCAAAAATATTTAAAAAAGTCTGCATGCAAGCAAAGGCTGCCTATATTAGTAATCAAATAAAAAAGGCAAACAATAAAATTAAAACAACGTGGAAAATAATAAATACAGAAACGGGTAGTAGTAGATCAACGGACAACACAATTAATTTAAAAATAGACCATAAATTAGTGTCAGATAAAACTGAAGTCGCTAATTTCTTTGAAAAATTATTTACGAACATACCTATAGAGACTACTAAATGTCTTCCATCGTCTCCTTTAGCAGCTGAAACTCTTTTGAAACAAAATGTTAATTTACATGTACCTAATGTCCCTACTTTTGAATTCAGTTCTGTTACTCCCACTGATATAATTAAAGCGTTTAAAACTATAGCAGTAAAGAAAACGGAGGACTTATGGGGATTGTCAGTAAAAGCCATCGAATCAATTATCGTTAATATCGCGCCCATCTTGGCAGCGATCTTTAATACTTGCATAACGGATGGCATTTTCCCCGATCTCATGAAATCAAGCAAAATTGTACCCGTCTTTAAAACAGGCTGCCTAAATAACGCATCTAATTATAGGCCAATATCTGTACTACCAGCCTTGAGTAAAATCTTTGAAAAATTAATATTAAATCAAATGTTAGCACATTTCAACAAAAACGCGATATTACACGTCAAACAGTTTGGATTTACGAAGGGACGATCTACGGAAGACGCCGGTTCCACTCTAATCAAAACAGTACTGGGAGCTTGGGAAGAGGCACACGATGCTATCGGGGTATTCTGTGATCTCTCTAAAGCATTTGACTGCGTCGACCACCGCACGCTAATTCTGAAACTAAAGTACTATGGAATTCGGGATAGATCTATTGATCTTGTAAATTCATACTTGTCGAATCGGGAACAAAGAGTGGCTATTGATAAAGCCACTTCTGCAGGCTCACTAGTTAAAATGGGAGTACCTCAGGGATCGATTCTGGGCCCATTTCTGTTTCTTGTTTATATAAATGACCTTGCACACACCATAAATGATGAAATGTGTAACATAGTCCTATTTGCTGACGACACATCACTTATATTTAAAGTAAATAGGAAAGATAGGGATCTTGTAGAACCCAATCATACTCTTAATTTGATATCTAATTGGTTTTCTACTAATAATCTTCTTTTAAATGCAAAAAAAAACAAATGTATTAGGTTTTCTACACTAAATGTATCGCATGTAGGTGCAAATGTAAAACTTGATGATAAAGTTTTAGATCTGGTTCCCTCAACGACCTTTCTGGGTGTAACAGTAGACTCTAAACTGCAATGGGGGCCCCATATACAGGCACTTGCAAGTAAACTGAGTTCTGCTGCTTATGCCGTTAGGAAAATACGACAGATGACAGATGTGCCTACGGCTAGGTTAGTGTATTTTGCTTACTTTCACAGCTTTATGTCCTATGGCATTTTACTGTGGGGATCGGCTGCTGATGTTGAAACTATTTTTATATTACAGAAAAAAGCAGTCCGAGCTATTTATAATCTAGGCTGCCGTGAGTCGCTCCGGGAAATATTCAAAGAGATAAATATACTAACCTTACCATCCTTATATATATTTAGTAACATTATGTACATTCGAAAAAACATTGCCCAGTATAATAAGAAGAGTGACAACCACAACCTTAATACTCGCAATAAGGACAAGCTTGCAGTACCTGGTTTTAGACTTAGAAAAACCAGTAAGTCGTTTATGGGAAACAGTATTAGATGCTACAATAAAATTCCACTAAGTGTCACTGATTTACCAGATACAAAGTTTAAATTATATATCAAACGCGTACTAATGTCTAAAGCATATTATAGCCTAAATCAGTACATCGAAGATAAAGATGTCTGGCATACGATTCCCTCCTGCACACTGCGACCCTCTGGCACCGTCTAACTGAACAAACGGATATTATTCAAATGCTTACTTATTGTAATTATTTTTTATTTTATTGACTCAATAAGTATGTCATTTTATCTTAGTTTTTTTATTCTAATGTTTCCAATTTTGATTGTTTTTTTTTCTTGACATTTAATTTATTTATTGCTAATATTTGGTTATATTAGTTTGACATTGAATCGCAATTATTAATGTTATTCTATTCTATTATTATTTCTACAAAAGGCTGTAAAATGTGAGGACCATGCAGCGTATAGTGTTACACTTTCATTATTAATATTTGGCTGCCTATTGTCTATCGGTATGAGTCTGTCATGCTCACTAAAATGTCTCGCTGATGGTGGCGTTGTGCATCGGGTCGTTGAGTTCCCTGCAACATGGTTGAGCTGAGCGACGCCGATGCATGCGTCATGCTCGTGAACGGGTGCTGTCTGTTGGGACTGGTCAGCTCGTAACTGCTATGGCAATCATTTTAAAAGGCTAACTTTCTCATTGATTTTCATGTTGTTAACTGCATGTACATTATTCTGCATTGTTCTCACATTACTACAATGAAAATTGTCAAACCATTTACTTTTTTTAAAAGAGTGTCTATGGAGTTTCTTGCCGGTTCTTCTCCAAAGGACCTACTACTTGGAACCGAGCCCCTTGTGTTGACCTTTTGAAAGCACCAGGGATCTGGTCTACTTGAAATAAAAACTATTTGACTTTGACATTGACTTTGAAACACTTCCTGTAAAACAGTCGACGGCGATATTTAAATTTCCTGCCTCTAAGTACCCACTTGATGACCTTATATTTTTCGTCCTTTATCTTCTAAGATACACTTTGTTTAAAAGGATTGATTGTTTCTGGATCAAATGAATCCCAGCAAAATCAAGCCCAACTCATAATTTGATCTTTAGTTCGCATAATAATTAAAAGCTGTCGTAAATTAAATTCTACTTAATTTACATCAAGAAAGAGTTCCATCTTGACTTACATGGAAATTCCCCTGACCTAAGATTTAATTCAAACATGATCGTACTGCCACTCGTTATCTTACTATTAACACACATACATTCAGACAAACAACCCTAGCCTGCTAATAAAATACGCCCTCAAGACTTTAAGAATGCCCTAGGGACTAACCCGCTTCACGAGGGATGTGGAGAATAATTTTACGCGCAGTTGAACATAACCAGTTATTATAATTTAAACGCAGTTTTCTGCTCGTGTAACTACGAATAGATTTAATGGAAGTAACTTTGACACCGCTTGAAACATTGCTGTTTGTGTACCTAATTGTTTCTGGCCAATATTCCAATATTGGATTGTCTGAGATAGGCTGATTGGGTGAACATTGGCCAAACGTTAACAGTTTAATGTTTGCCCAACTTTAATATTTTGTTTTATTATTTTGACCCTAGTCGCACCTGATGGTTAACGTAAACAGGTGGAGCACACTAATCCAAGTAGTAATGATATAGGTAGACGGACTCCCGTGTACCCCTCTGGCTCAGCACAAACACACGAAGAAAACACACTAAATTGCTTGGCGCGTGATTCAATGTGAGGGTGGTAGCTAGCCAGGCGGACTGTATAAATCCTACAACCACGCGTGCTGGGTTTTGTTGAATCTTCCAACTCACGTCTATTCCCAGCGCGGTGTGAGGAAATTTTATATTCTAAGCCGTTACCACACGGAACAAAAATGTTATCTAATTGGCTTCACTGTGCAGGTGCTCTCGACTTTTCGGAAAGCTGGATGCTGCACCTTTTACACTACACGAGCATGAAACATAACTAAGATAATTAAAATGGAATAAACTAGCTGTTGTCTGCGGTTTTACTCGCATCCTAGAGAAACCACTTCATGTACCCAGATAAAAGTATCCTATATATTAATATAGGACATGGACTATCTGTGTGCCAAATTTCATCCAAATCCGTTCAGCCGTTTATGCGTAATTGAGTAAAAAACACCATCTTCACAATCTTTCACATCCATAAATAATAGTATGATTATATTTATTTATTTATTTTTATACTTTCGCACATAAATTTGTACAGAGGCGGACTTAATGCCATAGGCATTTTCTACCAGTCGACCTTAGGGTGATGCAGAGAAAACATGATAGGTGCACTAAAAGAGCTATGTGATGTGTACGCTATTAAAAATAAACACAAAGATAACTGAACAATTTTTAGCAATAATAATACCTACATACATAATATACATATATTATAAAACATTTACGTACATATTAAATACAATTATAAATAGATATTATATACATATGTATATATATTAATAATATACTATGCAATACCTACAAATATATATATATATATAAAGATAAATCAGCGCTGTGATGATTCTGCCAATTCCTTGTGAAGATGTTCACGCACTTTAATTTTAAAGGAATAGCGACTATTCGCCATCTATTAATTATATTCACCTGCTATTATGCTACAACGCAACACTATCATTATTTTTTAATCCATTTTTCACAGTTTATGTTTATTTAATCCACATGTAATAATTGTAAAATATATATCGTGCAAGTTAAAAAAAAAAAATTATCCATAGAAACAAATGCATTTTTTACATGAAATAAACTTTACGTATTTTATAACAAATTCAATAAAAATTGCCCATAAACATAGTACTTGCTATAAGCTTATTCACAGTAAAATGGAAAAAATGTTTTTCATACTTTTTAAGAATATAAACAGGTGTTCAGTAAAATCGAGTGAAAAAAATGCTGTAAATGGACCACTTAAGCTAGTTTATTATTTAGACCTGGGAGTCTAGTCGTCTAAATTTTCAAAAAATTCGAATGATATATTTTATGACGTGAATCTACCAGTGTACCACCTATTGTAAATTCAGGAAGCGATTTCATTAGTCCGTTTAAAAAAATTATAAATTGCTCTCATTTGACAGCTTCCTCTAAGGTGTTGATTTGAGTTTTGATATGACTTGAAACGCCGATAGGTTTTTTTTTAATTTTTTCTATCCTCGCGCCGTATTCCCCGAAGGGTTGGGCAGAGATATAGTACATTCTTGTTTCCCTGTTATGTTTAAGTCCCATGTAATAGGGTTTGAACTTATTTGCTTCTATTTTTTTTTGTTTGTTAAATATTTAAAATTTTGATGAAGTTTTGTCACCTTACTGAGAGTTTATTATAATGTTTGATATCTACCAAATATAATAAAGGGAGATTACACAAAATAATTTATTTTTAGTAACTTTGTTTGTGTATTGTGTTTGTGTATTAGAAAAATATTTCAAATATAAATATACTGCCTCGCTGGTCTACTGATCGCAAGCCCGACTGCTGACGCGGTAACGCGAAAGACGCGGCGCGGCGGCGCCGGCGCTGCGCTGGCGCAGCGTCGGACAGTGTTATTGGGTTTTCCGTGTGGAATTTCTCAGTAGCAGCTCGTAGTATTAAGTTTGCTATTACATGGAGCTTAAACATAACGGTGAAATGAGGGTGTATTATACACCTCTATATTTATAAGGGTAATAACAACCCGTTAATTTGCCAACTTTTTAAATAATCTCATTCTACGGATTTTTAAAAATAAATTCATGAATTCCACCAACTTCAAGTGAATGAATGAAAACGTTTTTATCGTAAAATTTTCAGCTGAAACCTTTCAGGATTTTAATGAATGCGTTAGGTAGCTAACGAATTCGGCGAAGGCAAAATATCCCGAGTTTTCCGTACGAAATTATACAGCTGATAAAAGATGGATACTTCGAATAATATTTGTACGAATATTATTCGTGTATTTTATAGTTAGATGGATGTGTGGAGTGACAAGAATGGATGAGGTAATGAATGATTATGTCAGAGGAAGTTTAAAGGCCCTATCTCACTAGGACATGGCGGCGGCTACCAGTCGCGCCACCAACAAAATGTATGCAGTTGTATAAAGGGTACCTCACCTGGTATCAGCTTGGTTGCGCATCGAATTTGTTGCCGGCAGCCGAATCTCCGCTAATTCTTAGTGAGATAGGGCACTACAAGTAGCGCCAGTGACTGCAATGTTGAGAAGTAATATGTCAGCGTGGTATGGACATATTCGTTTATGCCGAGGGAAGAAAGTCATGATCCCCGAAGAGTGTGAAACATCAATGTGGATTGATACACAAGTAGAGGTAAGCCAAATGAAAGATGGATGGATTGTGTGAAGGATTGCATGGGTTATGCTTGTTTCCCACGGTGCGTTATATCGCGCACCGCAACGCACGACGAAGAGACTCGTCTGTGGTAACGCGGACGCGTGCGGAGCGGTACGTCGTATCCGCCGCAAGTCGTTAATTTCAAAGGTGCGATGCGAGTTCTCTTTCACTTGGTATTTTAGAATGAAAAAATAGCTTCGAGTCACGCACCCTCATAATGTGGCTTCCCACGGTGCGTGATTTTACGGATGATACCACGCATAGCAGGTGCGCGCTACCACGTACTGTGGGAAGCCAGCTTTAGAAAGGAGTAAGTACTGAGATGACGGCTGATTGAGGAGAATGGAAGAGGAATACATGTGGTGTCGACCTCACCTAATGTGGGATAAGGGCAGGGAGTTATGATGATTTTTTATAGGTACTTGTTCATGAACACGTTAGCTCTTAGCACATTATAACGGTCTTCTTAAGCGATCAGAGTATGACAGCGTAGTCGCGGCGGCCATTTGGCTGACATCATATCCCATAAATAGACTCAACCGATTTTCTTAAGAAATTAATTAAAACATTTCATACATTTTTTTTATACTCTAAAATTAAATGTTCACGTTCGGTCACCCTTTATTAGATTTGGTAGATCCCATACATTATAACAAACCCACAGTATGGCGAACACAGCATCGCAAGAGGAGCTGTCAAAATAAAAACATCAAATATTTGGGTCGCGCCCGTTTGGTAACGCTCCCGTTTGGTAACGCTACACACACTTACCTATAGCGGTGTATCGCATGCACCAGATACAGTCAGTATGTTAAGTCTAATTTTTCAAGGCGCTAATCAGATCATCAAGGGTGCAGGTGAACAGACATTTGGGACACTTCAGCTTGTAGGACATGGTCTGATCAGGAGCTCCGCAATCGCACTGGGTGTCAGACGGGTCTAAGATGCCCCATTAAGATGGTCGTTTCGCCAAATTACGTTTGCAGCGGCCTACTTGATTCAATGCCTTCCAGACAGGCCACTGCAGTTTACTGCCGGGAGGTAGGTGTTCCTGGAGCTTCAAGTAATCGTGAGGTGGTGGATGTATTTCTTCCCACAATCTGCCTCTCTCTTTGAGTAGTCTGTCTTGAATTATCTGGGTTGATCGCAAGAAACTCTTACGACTTTTCAGTCTACCCGTAATAAACGAATAGTCGTAGAGGGGAAGTCGGGGATCGGATTCTTGGTTCTTTTTTTCTAACGCTCATGCGACATCCCTTCGTACGACAGGTGGCACGATTCCTACCATCGGAAAAAGTTTGTTGAGTGGGGTCGGCTTACGGCAACCCGATATTATTCGACACGTCTCATTTAGGGCAGTGTCTAGCCGCTTGGCGTGGGCAGAACGGTGCCACGCTGGGCACGCAAATTCGCCAGCAGAAAAGCAAAGAGACATACCAGTTGTGCGAAGAACATCGGGCACTGCTCCCCAGTTGGTATAAATTAGACGCCGTAGCAAATTATTGCTGGTCCCGACATTATGCTTTGTGTTTTGACAGTGTGACTTCTATGTCAAGGCCCTATCCAACGTCACACCTAGGTATTTAGGAGTCAAGCAGTGTTCGACCTTAGTTCCTCGCCACGTGATGTTGAGTGTACGATTTGAGTTCCTGTTGCAGTTTGGCCGGAGGACATTACTGTCACAATATGTTCCCAGTAGGTCGAGTGCTAATGCCAGTTTTTGCCCCAGGTCTTCAAAGGTGACCGATTGTGTCGCTAGGGCCAGGTCATCCGCGTGCAGAATAAAATGAGTAATTTAAACGGGTTATACAGGGTTAATGGCGGCAATCCGTTAAAGGGATGTAGGAGAGATCATTTGCAACCAGATGACCCCTTATAACTCCGATGAAAATGTCAAACATTTTCGAGTAACTTGACTTTTCTTTTTGAAGATTACGCCACATATCTTTAAAAATTAATAAACAAAAGACCATTTTTTTATTAATATTATCTGCTTGCTAACACTTCAATACCTACATAATATTCAACATCAATTAAATTATTTTTGTAGATTTAAATTAAAGCTAAAAAATCATTATAATTTTCATAAACCGAAAATTGTTGACATTTTCATAGGATTCATAAGGGGTGATTTGGTTGCAAATGATCTCTTCTACATCCTCTTAACGGATTGCCGTCATATTACCAGTAACCCTGTATATTCGACTTAATATTTTATTTACTTGATTTTAATTTTTGTAGGTATATCTAGTCACAATTAGACACATTTGGAATGAATAAACAAAGTTTAGGTATCTATTGTATATTGTACAGTGTACTAACGTATGTTATTGATTTTTCTTTGTTTAGTTTAAATAATTAAATACTCAGCTATATATATAAAATAATATATAAATATACACTACAAAAATCTTAAATTACTTATTCATTTCAAACAAATTTACATTCCTTAAAAATAACATACTGACGGTACCTGGTCCATGAGATACACACCGCTATAGGTAAGTATGTGTAGCGTTACCAAACGGGAGCGTTACCAAACGGGCGCGACCCAAATATTTGACAAAAAAGTTTAAAAAGATATGCAAATAAGTTCTCGCCCCCTAATACATGGGACCTAAACATAACGGCAAAATTTAGGTGTACTATACACCTCCTCTGCCCAACCCTTTGGGGAATAAAAACCGAGGCGAAGTTAGTTAAAAAAAAAAACAAATCAGCATTTCAAGTCATATCAAAACTCAAAACTACACTATAGAGGAAGCAATTTATTAATTTCTAAAATGGATCTTAATGATTTCGCTTCCTGAATTTACAATCGGTGGCGGCGGTATATTTCACGTCAAAAAATTTATCATTCGGAGGGCATCCTACACTATTACATAAGTCTTATTAATAAGTAACTAAAATAGTAACCATCAGTGGCCCGCCAGAAATATCTGAATTGTCCGTTTGGCCCGACTAATAAAAAAGTTGAGCAGCGTTGGCCTAAGGTCTAAATAATAAACTAGCTTATGTGATCCATTTAAAGCAATTATTTCACACTTTTTTACCTAACATTTTATATTGGTCAAACTATGAAACTTATTTTTTCCCCACTTTAATGTGAAAAGGCAAGAAGCTAGTAAATACTATGTTTATTGCAATGTAGAACATTTATAACGGATTAGTTATAAAATATGTAAAGTTTATTTCATAAAAAACATGCGTTTGTTTCTATGGATTAAATAAATAGAATAATGTGAAAAATGGATTAAAAAATAATGATAGTGTTACGTTGTAGCATTATAGCAGGTGAATATATCTCATTAATTAATAATATATGTGAAAGTTTGTGAGGATGGATTGATGTATGTTACTCAATAACGAATAAACGGCTGTGCCGATTTGGATGAAATTTGGCAAACAGCTTGACTACGTTCTCAATTAACGCATCATCACCCCGCCCTTATCCCACTCTAGGTGGCGTCATAACATGTAATCCTTTTCCATTTTCTTCCATCAGTCGTCATCTTAATACTCACTCCTTTCTTACCCATTTCATCCTTCAACATCCATCGATATTTTCTTTTTCTTTTCTAAATTAACACATAGGTTACGTTTTTTTTTACGTAGAATATAAAATTTCCTCAACCCAAGCTGAGAATTGATGCGTATATTTAGATTCAACAAAACCCAGCACGCTTGGTTGTGGGAACTATAACTATACTATCTATGTATACGATACCACTTCTGCATTTAAGTGCACGCCAAGCAGTTTAGTGTGTTTTGTCGTGATGTACAGAGCCAGAGGAGTACAGGGGAGTCCCTCTATATCTTTGCTACTTGGATTAGTGTGTTCCATCTTAGACCCTGTTTACGTTTACCATCAGGTGCGACTAGGGTCAAAATAATAAAACAAAATATTAAAGTTGGGCAAACATTACCCAATCAGCCTATCTCAGACAATCCAATATTGGAATATTTGCCAGAAACAATTTACTAAACAAGCACCAATGTTTCAAGCGGTGTGTCAAAGTTACTTCCATTAAATCTATTCGTAGTTACACAAGCAGAAAACTGCGTTTAAATTATAATAACTGGTTATGTTCAACTGCGCGTAAAATTATTCTCCTCATCCCTCGTGAAGTGGGTTAGTCCCTAGGGCATTCTTAAAGTCTTGAGGGCGTATTTTATTAGCAGGCTAGGGGTGTTTGTTTGAATGTATGTGTGTTAATAGTAAAATAACGAGTGGCAGTACGATCATATTTGGATTAAATCTTAGGTCAGGGGAATTTCCATGTAAGTCAAGGTGGAACTCTTTCTTGATGTAAATTAAGTCGAATTTAATATAAACGACAGCTTTTAATTATTATGTGAACTAAAGATTAAATTATGAGTTGGGCTTGATTTTGATGGTCCTCTTATCATTTGATCCAGAACCAATCAATCCTTTTAAACAAAGTGTATCTTAGATGATGAAGTACGAAAAATATAAGGTTATCAAGTGAGTACTTAGAGGCAGGAAATTTAAATATCGCCGACGACTGTTTTACAGGAAGTGTTGAAATTAAAAACAAAGTTTACTTTTAGGTATTTTATTTTAAATCGACAATCCTGATTATAGTGGAATTCTGTTTAGCTCACCAATTTGAAGAGAACCAATTCGAATCACTCCAATAGTATTCCGACTACTATTGTTGCGATTCGAATTTGTGCTCTGCAAATTAGTGCACTAAATGGAATGCCTCCTGATTAATACACAGCTGATGATAAGATAACCAGAAACAGAGCGGGTTTTGTATGAAATATTTAAACACAAAATGGTGATGGGCAAAATTGTATGAGACCTGTCCCCCCCCCCCCCCCCCCTTCCAACAGATTTTTTTGATGTGTCATTAGTTTCATAAAGATCTATGACAAGACTAGCAACCAGTTTTTACTTCAAAATCGATGGGGTTTAGTATTAACAGGGTGGTAAAGGAGGACCGGACAAATTGGTCAACATAACCAATAACAACAACACATATGTCATTAGATAGATATTGCTATATACTGCCATAATTACTATGGCGGCTCATTTCAAATCGCTGTATGAAAAAAGTTACGGCGATGTTTCGTAGGTTAGGTTATGTTAGGTCAGGTTATGTAGTTTTTTTCTTGTATATTGTTATGTAATAAAAAACAAACAGATTGAGTAAACAGTGTTATAATTATGTACCGTCATCCACAATCACATTATAAATTGTCTGCAGAACCCCTGAAAGGACGATGCCTACGAAATCCTAAATACCACACTAGGAACCAATAACAACCACACATTTATGTCATTAGATAGGTATTTTAATATACTGCAGTAACTACTATGGCGGCTCATTTCAAATCGCTGTATGAAAAAAGTTAGGGCGTTTTTTCGTAGGTTAGGTTAGGTGTTTTTTTTCTTATAAATTGTTCAGTAATAGCAAAAAATGCAAGTAGAGTGAGTAAACAGTGTTATAATTATATGTCGTCATTCAAAATCACATCTAATAAATAGGTGATAGGTAAAATTAACTAACTTGATCTAACCTTTTTTTTTTTCTTTTTTCGGGGTGGAAATCCTCATGGATGTCCTCCGCCCTGGGGTGGGCGGAGGGGTCTGTCAGACTCTTACTGACTAAAACCACCCCGGTGTTCCATCTCACACCTGCGCCGAGGGTCGCGGGAACTTACGACACTTCCGCAACCCCCGGCTGGTGCCGGCCCGCCGCAGCGGGCCTCCTCGGGTTAGCGGGGGGAGTGAGGTGTTAGACTCCCCCCGCGCCGTCTAAGAGGGGCGCGCTTGGAACACTTCGCGCCGCCGCCTCGGGTCCTGATGTGTGGGGGGCGACAGACTTCCCCAAGTCCGTCGCCCTTGGACCCATTTAGGGGGGCTGGAAGAGGACGTTGTCCGCCCTCCGCCGACGCCCGGTGCGTCTGCTGCGGGCCGGGTGAGTGGAGGTGATCTCCCTCACCCTTTCCGCATCCTCCTTCTGCGACATGACCGTGTCGCAGAAGGACACCACCGCGTCCCAGGACTCCTCGCTGTCGACCATGGACTCGACCACGGCTGACAGCGACAGGTCACCGCCTACTCCTGAGATGAGGGCACGGCGCGGCTCCTCCCAAGCGGCACACTCTGCCAGCGTGTGCCACGCCGTGTCCTCCCGGTAATCGCCGCAGTGGTGACACCGGGCGTCTGGCTCCCTGTTTATGCGACACAGGTACTTCCCGAAGCAACCGTGCCCCGAGAGCACCTGCGTCGCCCGAAACGACAGGGAGCCGTGCCTCCTCCCGAGCCAGCGCTCGAGCACCGGCCCGACCGCCCCGACGGTGGCGAGGCCGGCGGTAGGGCGTGAAAGCCTGTCCCGCCACTCCGCCACCAGGGCCTCGTGCAGCTGCGACCGACGCAGCTCCAACTGTCGCTGCATCGGCCGCTCGCCCCGCGTTCTCGCTTCCTCGCGCCACCGATATAGTGACGCGAGTACTAACGCCTCGAGGTCCCAAGGCGGAGATCCGGCCAGTACGCAAGCCACCTCGTAGGAGATCGTGCGATACCCCCTGATGACTCTGACGGCCAGCGCTCTCTGCGGCTTTCGCAGAACAGCGATGCTGCCGGCCGTCAGGTCAGCCGCCCAGATCGGGGCCCCGTACAGGGCCATCGATCGCACGATCCCCACGTAGAGCCGCCTGCAGGCGAGGCTCGGGCCCCCCAGATTGGGAAGCAGCGTTGACAGCGCCCCAGCCGCGCCCAAAAGCTTGGGCGCCAGCCGCTGGAAGTGAACTTGATCTAACCTAACCTAACCTATGAAACATCGCCGTAACTTTTTTCACACAGCGATTTTAAATGAGCTGCGATAGCAATTATTGCAGTATATTGCAATACCTATCTAATGACATATGTGTGGTTGTTATTGGTTCCTAGTGTAGTACTTAGGATTTGGTAGGCATCGTCTTTCAGGGGTTATGCAGACAATTTATTAATGTAATTGTGGAGGACGATATGATCTTTTACGTGAGTGGCAACAACAACTGTAAAAAGTTTCAACTCAATCGGATGAACCGTGTGAATTTTTAATAACAATTATCCGATACGACTCGAGCGCCACCTATTGTACGTTGATGGTACTATGTCAGAAACTGTCACGTGAGTGGCAACAACAACTGTATAAGGTTTCAACTCAATCGAATGAACCATGCGAATTTTTACTAACAATTATCCGATACGAATCGCGCGCCACCTGTTGCACGTTGATGGTACTATGTGAGAAACTCTCACGCAAGTGCTAACAATAACTGTACTTAGTTTCAACTCAATCGGATGAACCATGCGAATTTTTATTTACAATTATCCGATACGACTCGCGCGCCACCTATTGTTCGTTGATGGTACTATGTCAGAAACTTTTGCGTGAGTGCCAACAACAACAGTACAAAGTTTCAACTCAATCGGATGTACGATGCGAATATTCATTAAAATAAAATAATAATAATAAAAATGCGTTTTTCCCGGAATATCCCGCTCCTTTGAGGAATGTCGCCATAGGAAAAAATTATCACCCTACTAAGATGTTTCAACTGAGATACGTTTCAGATCTGTTGGGGTATGGGGACGTTTTGTCCCATGGTCCTTTCTCTAAAACAATTTATTTTTTGGGAAAGTTGTAAAACAAAAATTATTCATTATCATGTTACTTTGATCCCGTTTCGGTTTAGTATGTCCTTTCCGACTAACATTATAGATACAAATTGTATCCTACTAGTATTATAAATGTGAAAGTTTGTGAAGATGGATAGATGTTTGTTACTTAAAATCACATATAAACGGCCAATCGGATTTTAATGAAACTTCGCACACAGATAGACAATTTATTCTTACATATTTGCTATCCGAAGTTGTTCCCCTAGGATGCAAGACTTGACATTGAGAGTTGCCCGCGGGCAACACCTAGGCCCGTTTGCAAAATGACTTGCTAAATATATTTAGTGCTAAGCATAATTAAAATGTTATTGTATTTCAGTAAATTGTTTGATGTTGATAGAGACAAAATAACATTTTAAGGTGGTATTTCACCAACCTATCATTAACCTTCATTAAGCTAATTCGCTCTATAAACTTTTCAATATTTAACATTTGCAATTCACCACATATCAATAGTGATATTGAACACATCAATTTCATATTTCTAGTTCACATTTAGCTTATCTGGTGAATAGATACGGACTACATGAATGATATGTTGGTGAAGTACAGTCAGCATCAGAAGTAGATGAGCAACTCAGGTGTCCAAATAATTAAACACATTCAAGATACCAAAAACATCTATGCAGCAAAACTGTTCAAATTGTTTTGAGCATCATAAACTCCAAATATATCTGAGCAGTCACATTGTCAAATATTTATTTACAAACTAAAAGTCTATGGTAAGTAAACAAGCTAAACATTCAAAGGTAACTAAGCAACACGTTATTCAGAAAGTCAGGATAGCAACGTAAAATGAATTGTATTTGATTGTGCTTAGAGTCGTAAATTAAAAGTTCAAAAATAGATACAATGTGTACTATTGTGTCAATACAGCATTTTTTTCTTTTTCTTCATATAGCTATATCCCTTTCATTTCGTGCGTGACGTCATTGACGTGTCTTTTGTTTATAATATAATCTGATAGTCAAGTTATAGGAAAACATCGTAAGGAAATTGAAACGAGTATTTATTCCACGCGAAAGCCATTAAATTCGCAACAATCAGTTTGAATGATACTGAAATTTTAATTTGCTACATTTTCTAGTATATCTTCAGGAATTGAATTCGTATTAAATAGGTACCTACAAAATACCTCGGTTCATTTTAACTATGTTTCGGGTTGATAACCGTGTCCAAAAAAGTACAAAATCTGTTAAACGTCAATTTAATTACTCGGTTAAAAGATATCTAACGATGTAAAATCAGCCCGACTAAGCACGCACTGAGTGATAATATGATTTTACGCAAGCGGTTTTCAAATGCTTCTTTTTCGGCACGAGGTATACAAGAATAGCTCATGCCGTGGTGAAAAGATTAGCCAGTCAGCAAGGATGGTAGCGAGGCTGACTGCCCAGGGTGCGCCGGACGTACCGAAGTATCGAATAGAATCACTCGTGGAGGCTCTTTTCATGCACCCCTTTTTTTTCAAATGCTAAAAGCGGCTTATCTATGAACATGCACTGTAGCCTGATTTTAGTAGTCAGTTATCATCGAACCGCATCGAATATACCTTTAGCCAAAATCTAGCACGATACGTTTTAAAACAGTCACTTTAAAAAGAACCGCTAGTGCGTGCGCTGGTATAGAAAGCCATACGCGTTACATTTAGTGGCTCACCGCCTGCCTTTAATTGCAATGCCTGCCTACATTTTAATCTTAATAACGTCACAGGACACTGTACACCTTACAGCGATAACACACTGGCATGGCGGTCGAATCCATTTTGCTACAGAGAGACCCACTGGCAGTGCGAACAGTAGCATATACTACGTGCGTTCGGTTTTTTTGAAGCGCGAAATGTAATGCGCTTGAATGCGCGCATGCAAAAACTGTAAAAAAAAAGTAATAACCGACTAAAAAAACATAAAATTAACAGTTTCAAAAGTCAGTGGCTACAATTTTTTTTCAGTGTAGAATTGCACTGTCTTCTAAAACTGTTAATTTTATCTTATGGTATGGTATTTTACTCCTTTTAGTTTTTTTTTGTAGTCGGTTTTTACTTTTTTATAAGTTTATTTTTTATTGAATACGTTTTAGTGCCATAAATTAAACCCTCTCTCCTCCATACTCTCTCTCCCTCTCTCTTCATAACCCTTATTTTTGACTTTACCGTAGTCGGGTATAATAAGCCCTTTCATGCTATACCTTACACGATTTTTATGTCTATTTCTCAAGATTGATGATGAGATTTGATTATGTCAATTTCTATTTCTCATTCTATGTCGCACACTACTGTAATGGAATTGTCATGAATATTCATGATCTACTATTTTAAAAAGAGTATTCATGGAGTTTCTTGCCGGCTCTTCTCCATAGAACCTACCTGTGGGACCGTGCACCTAGTTTTGACTTTTTAAAAGTGCCTGTAATCTGGTCTATTTGAAATAAAAAACTTTGACTTTGACGATATAATTCAAACATTCCGGAAAATGGGGGGGGGGGGGTTTACGCACCCCCTCATTTTTTCCAGTAGTCAGTTACCAACAACACATATAAACAAAGCAATATTAGTTATTTGAAAATTTTGCTTTGATCCGATGAGGAGTTGTTCCGTTCCATATCTCTGAAGTTCATGGTCTAATCATAACAACATTTTTAGGGGACTAAACGAAAAGTACCTATACCCTCTCCAAGAAAAAAAGAATTTTTCAAATCGGTTAATAAATGACGGAGTTCTGAGGTAACAAACATAAAAAAATACAACCGAATTGAGAACCTCCTCCTTTTTGAAGTCGGTTATAAACGAGCATAAACCAAGGTCTGTAACCGCCCTAAAACGTCTAGGTTTGTAACAGGCCTTAGTATCACTGAGCAATATATTGAGAAATGGTTATTGTTTACATATTTTTGAACACTTTGGTTGCTTAGTTACATTTGACTACCTCAGTTGACAAGATGATTTGTTTGCATAGAAATATTTGAATTGCGAGTGTTCAGATGATTTTGATACATTGGATGCTAACAATAATTTGAACGCTATTGTTGTGCAGATGTTAATGTGTTTTTGAGAGTGTAGAATTATCTGAGTACCTGAATTGCTTCTATGTATCTGATGTTGACTGTACCTCCTTAATATGTTTAGCACTAAATGTATTTAGCGAATCGTTGTGCAAGCGAGCCCTAGACTAATATGTTTTTTTTTTATATTTTCAGCAATCATATATATTCCGCTGACATCAATTCAACATTTTATTGAAGTAAGATTGTTATTTACATTTATCAAGACAAACAATTTGTATCGAGAAATTAGAGATTATTGCTTATGGAAAATATTGAAGCAAAACGTATTACGAATATCTAAAAGGGTATTACGAATGAAATTACTAGATGAAAGAGTAGAATGGAGGGCGTATGAATATGAATAGGCTTATACGATTGGCAGTGGGAGAGCGCATCGGGTCGCGGGTTCGAGTCCCGTACGGAGCAAGTATTTGTATATCTCACAGATAATTCTTCCGGGTCTGGGTGCATGTTAAGGTTTGTATTTGTAAAAGCACCTATGATACAATGGCCATAGTGTGAGGCAACGTATTTTTCGAAAGGAATAAGGAACAGCACTGAGTGCCAATAAAACATTTGCCCACTAGAAAACTTAACAATCTCTTATTTGAAATAAATGGAAACGCTAATATTTTTTTAGACCACGAGGCTGTTCTATTCCTTTTAAAAAAAAACCTGTTCTCCATTTTATGAAACGGCTGAATAAGTTACAAAATGTATTAAAGCATAGTCCTCTAAAAGCCTAAGGCTGCAGACACATTGAGCGTATCTTGCGCGGCTCATGTTTCGTTACGTTACGCGTATGCATTGCGCTACATAAAAAAATACTTAAAAAAAAAAGATAAACCGACTTCATAAAAACTAAAAAAAGAGTAAATAATTACCACAATACAAAATTAACAAATTCAGACGTTGGTGCCTTCAATTTGGGTAAGCTAGGATTAGCACCAACTTTTGAAACTGTTAATTTTATAATATAGTAATTATTTACTCTTTTTTTAGTTTTTTTGAAGTCCGTTTTTCTTTTATTTTTAAAGTAATTTTTTTTTATTTTAATTGGCAAAAACAGTACATAAACATGCAATTACAGCAATCGCGGGTAATTTGCTGTTATCCATTGAAGAGTTCCATTATCAATCTCCGAGGGTCGTCATCAGATCTTCACCAAATTTAAATGGGACCACCTCGGCAGTTCAAACAAAAAATCGCTTCAAGTGTGCCTATAAAATTTGAAGAGTTCCCTCGATTTCTCCAGGATCCCATCATCAGATCCTGATCTGATGACTATGGGACCACCTGGGAAGTATACCCTTTCAAACAAAAAAAGAATTTTCCAAATCGGTCCAGGCGTCTTTGAGTAATCGGCGAACATACATAAAAAAAAGATTCCGACGAATTGTAAACCTCCTCCGTTTTTTGACGTCGATTAAAAAATCCCCTGCGCGGCCTCTCCACTCGTATTTTACGTCGTTACGCCGAGCGCATTACTGCGCAAGATACGCGACGCAAGATACGCGAACTGTGTTTTGGCCCTAAGAATTGTCATGAATCGTTTTCCCACAAAAGATAGAAAAAATCTCCCTCCACGTTAAGTATTTCTTGGCTAAGTGGAGTAGGTTCACCATACACTTTTATCTACCTACGACATCGCTGCCTGTTTTAACGGTACTTTAAAGTTCAAAAGGGAAAAAAATTATAAGCGAACTATGAAAAATCCCGGTGACGTCGGCCGGTATCAACTCATTAGTGGAATTGCTTTTATTAACACAACAAAACTGAAACTCTACAGCCATGCTTGAAAGGAAAACTGACATACAGACTGATAAAATCACGATAATCACGAAAGTCGGCCCTTCTTAAGACGCATATCCTGCAGATTTGTGAGCGGCTGATGCTTTCTTTTTAGGAGGTTGATTGAGAGCGACATTGCATTGCAAACTTGGCATATAAATATATTCGTAAGCTAATCTTAAGTGTGAAAACCTACTAACGAATGGGAAGGTCTGCTATGCAAAAATATTTCCGCATTTTTGATACAGACATTAGAGTTTTAATTTTAACTAATAACGCTTGGTAAATCGGAATATTCCGATCTGTCCCCCTGATCCAATCATGAATGAGGCCAATCAGGAATAAAAATCTGTTCCCCTGTCACCAAGACGAACGGACAGATCGAACGAATTATTTCTGGTCTGTCCCCCTGCTGTTCTTTAGGGGGACAAATAAAAATAAAAAGTTTAGATATGTTCCCATAATACCGACGAGGGGACAGATTAGGGGGATAGATCGGAATAATCCGGTAAATCATAGTAATCGGCAATTGGTAACTCATCTCTCTACGAGTTTTAGCAATAAGTTGTATACGCATAGGTATGTGATAGGCTGTTGATTTATCAAACATTTTCCCTTGAAATCATTAAACTGAATTAGACAAATTATTCTCCTTACTTGATGATCTTTTCTGTAAGGATTGTACGTTTCAGTTACTTTATTCCTGAAAATTGCAGCCATTATCAGATTGTATACTAGCTGACATTTGCAACCATACCTGGATCCCCGAGTGTGCGGAGGACGAAGAGATCCCACACAAAAGACTTTTCCTAGATATGTGCGATATCTGGGAGATCAACTGTGATTATGATAACCGTAAGTATTGTCACTGTGATTTTGAGGAGCCTGAGGTCCTGAATTCCAGTTCATGGTCTTGTCATGAGTCCGTTAAGCATTCGACACTTTCTTCGTTAATTCGACAGGTTTCCTAGCTCATAATTTCCTAGGGCCGACACTTTCGTTAGTTCGACACTTTCGTTAATTCTACACTTTCGTGAGTTCGACACTGTCGTTAACTGAACACTTTCCCTAATTCGACACTTGAGTATAGTTAAGCTTGGCCTGCTTACTTAGCCTGCATCAGAGAAATGACGAAATCTTTATTTATTCATATTGTTTTAATTGAAACGGTCTGAGTCCAAATACAATAATTAAAAATAGGCAGAAGAAGAGGAATAGATTAAAAATACAACAGAAAATAAAAAGAAAAAAAAATGTCAAGACGTATAAAAAAATCACATCCATAATCCAAATTCATCCTGGTTAAAAAAAACGGGCCAAATTTCAAATTCATAGGGATAGCCTATGAATTTGAAATTTAGCACGTTTTTTTCTCATAATAAAATACCTAATATCCCTACTAGCTACCTACAAAAGGATCAAACAGGTTATTAAAGCTACATTCCAATTGATCCTCTGCGGTATCAAACGATTCCAGAGAGTGGCTATAAGCTTAACTTTCTGCGTTATGTGTTTTGTATGGTTTACAGATATTTTTTCGGGCTATTGTTGTTTACAAACTCGCCCAAGAAACATGAACACACACATAAAAAAAATACAATTCCAGACTATAAACTTAAGAACTACTCCGACTGTTTTGGGGCTGCGGCAGCGACATGTCCAACGGCTGCAAAACCACCACCACCAGCATTGAGGCGGGGTGACTTTTTGTACAAACCTGATGGCAAAATAATTTACTCGCCAATAAAAGGCACTACGCCAACTAGTAGTACTACACAACCCGGCAAGAGAAGATACACGCCATTGAGAGGAAGAAAGCTGACTAAGGGTTGGACGACTACAGAATGTGCTCCTTGTATTAGAGGAAAAGTGCCTCAGGTGCAACGTACAACGCGAAACATACTGCCTGAACTGAAACGTCGCATGCTTAGCATGATGAGGCGGAAGAATACACCTCAGAAGAAACGCACTACTCGTAGGACAGTCACCACCAGATTGACAACTCAGGTCATTTTCTTTTCTTTCAGTTTCCCTGTTATCATTGCAGCTTCAAGACATTTTGCCATAAACCCCAGATCATGACAATATTCCCTCTCCTCTGCTCATGGGGGTCATAAACGAGGCTCAAGTTCGCGTGTACTGAATGTACTGGGGCCTAGTAACGCCGCATTTGGTGAAACATATTTTGTTTCTTCGAAGTCATAACTGCAAGTGTGACAATCCAGTTGGCAGTTGTCACACGGATACACTAACTGCATCCTATTTGCCTTCAAGCTGCGTTTGGCAGTTGCATTGTTTAGTTACGATTGGATGTGCATGTGCAGTCTACTTGTAGTTATGATTACGAATATACTACTGCCTTGTGGTTGCCGTGATCGGCATTCTGTTTGGACAACGTGTGGCTAGGTTTATCTGTGATTAAAACTTTTCCTAGCCATTTAGACCCTAAGACGTTTCTTCTACGCGACTTGTTTTTCTTTTATTTAATAACGCTCCTCTTGATCATTTCTTGTCCAGATCATGGCTAATGCCATTTTCTTAGTCTTCAGTCAGAGGCATCAGATATTTATGTTCAACACTATGACTCCGACTGCGTGTTATATCTTTTTATTTCATCTTGTTTCCATATTTTTAGTAAACTTAACGTTTTTTTAATTATTATTTTTATTTCCGCCTTTTGACAGTTATTATATGCGCGATATAGTAGAAATACATTTGTATACTTATTTTATGCAGTTTATTAAAACGGGAACAATTGGGACGGTGGTCCTAAATAGAGTGACAGTCATCAAAAACGGCAAGAAGGTTAACAAGGTCATCAAAGGATTCAAGACAGTGACCACGGTGAAAGAAGAAAGAAAAGAAGACGACGATTTCTTGGAGTAGTGAGAGGAATAAACGTAGTTTTTGTAGTGATTTGTATTATTGATGACCTTGGTTAGAGAATCGACCATCTGAAGTAGACGGCAGGGGTAGACTAAATGCGCCACCGTCGCAGGCAGTTAACCTGGTTCGTGGTGGAACTGGGTAAATAGAGATAGGTCAGCAATGGACTGAGGAACTCGATTTCTTTTTTTGATGAATAAGGTCAAACTGTCTTTATCGTTTGTGTTATACGAGGCAGTTTGAAACTTGCCAATTCATGAATAGAAGAACTGATAGCGTTGTTGTTAATAAGTGGATTGATGGGTCGAAAATAACAGGTACAAATAAAAAGTATTGTCCCTTAAGACCTTTTATTTGTGAGACATTGAGAATTTTGGAGCGACATTTTAGTCTAAAGTGATGTTTAGTTTACTAGCTTTTCGAAAAGTATCAATTGAGTGCCCGGAAATGAGTAGTTTTTTTTTACAAGTCCTTTTTTCGATAAGAATTCAAACCCTGAAATCTCGGAAACCGCTCATTTTTGACCCACAGTTGATGGAGATTAATTTCACTCCCAAACCGAATTTTGACAAATCGTTCTACGACAAGATTTTACTTCGACACTATAGAACTCCAACATTACGCTACTCCGACAATTGTGGAAGTTCGACACCTAATTTGGGGCACCCCGACATGGATAGGTTAGGTTCGCGTGTTAGGTTACTTTAAACCCCAGTGTCGAAGTTCCATAATTGTCGGAGTAGCGTAATGTCGGAGTTACATAGTGTCGAAGTAAAATCTTGTCGTAGAACGATTTGTCGAAATTCAGTTTGAGAGTCTGTTAATTTATTGCCAAAGATCTCTAGTATAACCCCTTTCAAGGAATAGATCGAATTACCAGTCACCCTGTATGAGTCTACATAGCTTTCCTCAGACTTCTTATGTAGCTCTATACAATGAAAAATGCACCACTGAAGAGAAAATAATAATTTCTTCTAAGGTAGGTAATTCATTTGATAAATTAATACCAACTAAGTCACTACTATGTGATACTGTACGAAGGTTAATCTATTATTAAGTATACCCCATAAAAAGTAAATGCTGTACATTGTTCTTCAGATTATCTTTATCGACCTTAAATTCTGTTGTAGGCACGTGAGACTGGCCGTACATGATATGACCATGGCACATTCGTGCCAAATTTTATGTTAATAACTCCTTGGACTTAGGATTTTCATACAAAAGTTAACGACCCATTTCACCCCTTTAGAAGTGGAATTTTCAAAAACCCTTCATTAGTGGATGTCTACGATATTCGAGGTACCTACTGTCAAAATCTCAAGTTTCTATCCCCAGCGGTTTAGGCTGTGCGTTGATAGATAAATCGCCCAGTCAGTCAATTTCTCCCCTGCTTCTTACTTCAAAAGTACCAGATTCCTCATACAAACTTTCAACCCTTATTATTTCACCCCCTTAGGGGTTGAATTTACAAAAACGTTCAAACACTTGTACGTATATTTCTGACCAGAAACCCTGATGTCTGAGATGTCTACGTTATTCGAGGTACCTACTGTCAAAATCTCAAGTTTCTATCCCCAGCAGTTTAGGCTGTGCGTTCATAGATCAGTCAGTCAGTCGGTTTCTCCTTTTACATACAGATTTTTAGTATTACAGACTAATCGCCCTACCCTTGTGTTAAATAATGTCGCCATTGTAGCCTCACTGTATAAGTTTGAAATAATTTTCTAATACACAAACAAGCCAGTGAATCAATAAACGTCATATTAGTCAAGGTCATGCTGGTCTCAGCGATGTTCATAAACATTGCACAACGTTAATTCATCGACAACACCGAGGAATGTTCTAGAGACATTAGAAAAGGTTAAGATGTCGTCGTAAACGCAATGTACTTGTAATAAACATATTTACGTAAGAGATTATTTCGCTATGTCTGTGAATGTACTTTCTGTTGTAAAAGATAAGCGTAGTTCAGACTACGCTATAATAACAGCATATAGCAAATATTGTATACGAGTAGCACAACGATATCGTGTGGTGCCGGACGTTAAGAATAGCACTACCCCATCTCTTCCCATGGGTGTCATAAAAGGCGACTAAGGGATTCACTCGAGGATGGGCAGAAGCGTTCTTTGAGTACTTTAACAATCATACTGCGATCACCAATCCGCCTGCCAAGCGTGGCGATTATGGCAAACCTCCCCATTGGGGGAGGCCTATATCCGGCAGTGGATGACTTTCGGCTGAATGATGATGATGATGTTGACAACGATATCGCTCAGGATACATTTTATATGGGCACGTTAACACAACGCTATGCTATAAAGTATTGGCTTGCTGTACGCGATAAACTTGAGCGATTTTCAGAACTATATCGTACGATTCTCGACGCAATGTGCTTTACTAGGTAAGTTTTTATGGGTACTTTTACATACTTTCAGATCAGTACACCCTTTCTGACTAACTTTCTATAAACATCAATGAGATGTACTGGATTGACATAAGCTTTCGAACTGTCACGCGACCTGTCATGTCATTTCCATGCATTTAATTAGCACATCAATTCCGTGGCGATTGTAAATTGTCATGTTGTCTAGAACCACAGAGGGACATGAGGTGCATAAATGAAGTGTTATGTTCTGACATGCAATTATCTCCTAAGGGGCTATATCACTTCTTTTTTACTAACCTATTTACTGTTCCACTGCTGAGCAAAGGCCTCCCCGTTTGCCTTCCAAACAGCTGTATTTTGTGCCGTATCTGGCCATGCCAGCCCCGCAAATAGGTCTAGATCGTCACGCGACCTACGCCGCGGTCGACCTCGAAGGCGATGTCCTCCTTCAGGCGTCCAGTAAGTAACGGTCTTTGCCCACCTGTCCGGGTGCATTCGAGCGACAGGACCGGCCCACTCCCCCTTTAGCCTGCCTGTTTTTTCTCCAACTAATCACATTAATCTTAATAAAACCGCATAATTATATTTTTTTTGTTAATTCTTTTACTCCAGACTTGGTACTTCATTACTTACTGCCCTATGCTCAAGCCTACATTGTTCGCTCGTAACTATCCAAAATCATAGTACTGTATTTACAGAAATTGTTAAAGATATTGATTTTAAAAGAGTAACCATGGAGTTTCTTGTCGGCTCTTCTCCGTAGTATAGACAAATTGGAACCGTGCACCTAAATTCGACTTTTCATAAGCGCCTGTAATAAATAATTTATGCGAAATCTTTTTTTTTAGATTCAACACCAAAAGCTCCACGAGTACTGGCACTTACATAAGTCTGGTGCACCCTGGACAGTCAGCCTTACTAATCTTTTCACCACGCCCACGGCATCAGCTATTCTCGAATAAGCTCGTGCTGACACTACTGAGAGAAAAGCCTGTAGTTACTGTCTTAGTAATATCACAGTGTACTTACTTACTACATACAGTGGGTCAACGCCCATTCATTTGACAGGTCCTATGAAATGTCAAAATTATGTGGGGGCGGAGGTTATGTCCCAAGTATGCAGTATGGCTACTCGGGACATAACCTCCGCCCCTTCACCCCGCAACCCCCCGCAAGATTGCTCTGCGACAATGTTCTACATTGATCGACTGTAAGGAGTAAGATATATGTAGACTGTGGTAATATCGGTATGAAAAATGTGACCGATAACTCTCCGAGGTACATCTACATCTCAATGAGTAGAAAACGGTCACCGGCATGACCGCGGCAACTTTGTAGATCAATCAATCTGCTCGATAGCTACAAGCCCGTCATTAATAATGCTAATTGATTCTTCATTAATATAGTATTTCTTTATTTAATGGATTATTAATGCAAACATCAACACACCTCAAATCCTTTATCAAAGAAACATAACATCGTTCATTACGTAGACGCATCATGACGCATGAATACCAGTTGCATCACAAAAAAATCTAAACGCACGTAGACAGCTCAGCTTCAATCCTCTAATCGCCACAAACATGAAAAAGAAAAGAACTGGGTCATCATTCAGCCGAAAAACGTCCACTGCTGGACATAAGCCTCCCCCAAAAGAGGGGGGTTTGCCGTAATCGCCACGCTTGGCAGGCGGATTGGCGATCGCAGTATGGTTGTTAAAGTATTCAGAAAACGCTGCTGCCCATCCTTTAGAGAGAATCCCTTTCGCCTTTTATAACACCCACGGGACGAGATGAGGTAGTGCCATTCTTGAAGTCCGGTACTACACGAGACCTGGATGCTTAATAGAGAAAGAACTGGGTGCTTAACATGAACTATAGTGGAGCAGTCAGTTACCAGTCGCCGGCTGTAATAAGTTTATTCAGAATATCATTTTTTGAGTCGCATTTTCATCTCACATTAAGGTCCCTGTTTTTGCTCAAATCCACATGGACTTCTGGAAATCGGATTGAATAAATAATTCTTAATTTATATACTATTTTTTTATGTTCTGCCTAGCCTTTTCCCAACTGTGTTGGGGTCAATTTCTAGTCTTACCAGATGCGGCTAAATACCAGTATTTTACACAGAGTGACTTCCATCAGTACCTACTCTGCAACCCGACATCCAAAGGTTAGACCGGTTGTCAGATTTCCGAGCTTCTGACAACCCGTAACGACTGTCATAGGTATTCGTATGACACCCGGGACCGACGGTATAACGTGCTGCACGAGGCACGGAGGGATCTCGATGTAATACGAATGGTCACCCATCCACGGACTGGCCGCGGCAAGCGCAGCTTAACCTTGCAAATCACATGACCCACGCGGTTGTTAATTAGCCACGAATTTGTGTCTTGAATTAAAAACAACAGCCCTCAAATCTTCATTCTCCAGTCCGCTTATATTGCGCACACGCATCGTGACGCACTAATAACAGTTGCACCACAGCCACGCCTAAGCGCACGTTGACAGCGGAGTCACAATCCGGTTCGCCTCGGAATTGACATTGACATAACCGGTGCACTTGAACGATACTTCCGCAGGTATAATAGCTTCCGGATTTAGATTAATTATGAGCAATTTAATGTAACACTTGTTTTATGTCGGTTTAAGAAATGTAATAAGGTTTTGAACTGAAATAATGGAATTATTAAAACGTACATTAAGTTTATAATATGAGCCATGCCTAAGGTGATCATATGTCCCACTTTTGACCTATTTACAGGGTGTAAACGAATTCGTGTATTTCCTTAAAACTACGTGATAATTGTCTTCAATAATATTTTATTTTTTGTTTGAATGAGTAGCTCAGATTGTTTTTTTCTTTTGTACTTCTTCAATAATTATGCATGCGGAGTTTACATATAAGTGATTGTTACACTATTGTCTTCTTTTTTATAAATGTTACCTTTGTCACAATACCTGTGTAAGCAATTGTTGGTGAACCAATAAATAAATAAATAATTGCAAACGCACGGGATTTAGCTAGATTAAAAACAAAAAAAAAACAAAATCTTTTTTTTCCGAGCGGTAGGTAAGTTGATCGTATCTAAACCACCTAATAAGGTTTCAGCACCCATTGTTTGTCAGGCTGTATCAAAAAAACCCGTAAATGTCCCGTTTTGAAAAAAAAGGTAATCTATGGTAATGACTTAAATATAAAACGGTCGCATATTTATTAATTAATAATTACAATTGCATCAGAAAACATTTTGATTACCAAGGACAACGTCAACAAGTCGTGCCAACATAGGTATATTCATAAAAAAGCAAATTGCTCATCCGAAAAATATAGAACCAGCCCTAGACTACGCAATAAACTGAAATCTTCCATAAATATGGGTTTCATTCTTATAAAAAAAAAACAAATATGCAGTAAAAAAGAATGGTCACGTCAGCCATGTCACATAATAGATAATAACATAATCAGCCTATTCCTGTCCCACTGCTGGGCACGAGCCTCTTCTTAGAATGAGAAGGTTTTAGGTCTTCGCTTCGTTCATGCTTAACGGCCTAGACACACCATCTATAACGTTTCGGAGTCCTCTCAGGTCAGACCTCCACATTATCTCAGTAGGAATAATTCACGTAGAAAATTAAACAGGAACTCACGGAAACTATTAACTTACAGCTAACCATTTTTTTTTTCTTTTTTTTAATACACCTTTTCCCCACACTAGGATTTCTCCTATAACGTGAGTGCGTTTACAAACACAAATCTCACATACACAAACGCCCAGACCCGAAATAACTATCTGTAGGCCATACAAAACCCACGACCCGTAGCGCAGAAGCCAATCGCTCAGCCACTGCACCAAACGTGTTGTCCTTTTACGAAATTATTATTATGAAAAGTTTCAAATACCTGTCATGGATCATAGACATGGCAAATTATTATGTATACAGCGTATGTTATGACGCTCGTGTCCCCCTCAGAATGTGACCGCAGCCTAATTGTGTTTTCTTAAAGGGAAGCTATTTATGGATTTTTCTTTGCGTGGGTGTTTGTCTGTCTACATGGGGGGTAGAGCGGGTGGAATGTGAGGAGACGACAACTTGGAGTCTGATGTCTCCTAATGTTATTAAGTAGATTTTTATAATTTTTTGGCTAGACCTTTCCGTACTTTTCCCTACATTTATGTTCGCATAACTCGTGAAAATGTAGGGAATAGCAGTTTTTTTTTCGCGATTTCCCTTTTGGTCCCTAGTAAAAGTTGTTCATAACGATGAGTACAGTGACCCCTTAAGAGGTTGTGCGTTATTTAAGTTACACCTTGTATATTGCAAGTGAAAATGCACATTAGAAAATATATTTTTATTTTCAGTTATGCCGCATTGACTTATGATAAAAAAAAACTGTAAAATAACATCCCCCCCTTACCCCCTTATCTCGGAAGTACGCAAAGCGAAAAATCTGGAATAAATCAAGTTGAGAGATGTAGATATTACAAGAAAATACAATTATGTCTTTATAGACAGCTAGCACAGATTTTTTAGAAATCAGCAAAAACTATTTAAAATCAAAACTAATAGTGGGGTTCCAAAAAAAAAAACTTTTTGTACGTACCTTCTAAGGTACAGAATCATCGGTGCACGAGCACAGAATAAATAGTACAAGACACGAGTCCGATTCGCACCTTGCCGTTTTTTTTTGTCATTCTTTTGCTCGTCGCATTTGACCCTAGTTGCACAGTTGACGATAACCGCAGATAGGTTCTGAGATGATGCTCACGAATCCGAGTCACAGAGATATACTTAGAGCGATTCTCTTATGGCTCTAAAATATTTGATCCTGTCACCAGTGGGAGTCGAAACAACTGACCAAAAGATGTGAATGGGAGAGCTGCTATACATGTTATTTAATAATTTTCTGTACCTATACTTCAAGCAGAAAAATGTAAGTAAACAAAACTCAGACGAAATAACACCAAAATACTAAAGTAAAAGATCGTAGCCGATATAATATATACCGACCTTTGGCCCCGTTATTATAACTTGATAAACAAGTTACTAGTTGTTATTAAATTCCTAGACTGCAGTCAAGGTGCGAATGAATCATTTTAAGAAATGCTGATCTAAGGTGATGATCTCTTCCAGATTGGGTCATTAGTGTCTGTTTTAAAGAAAACTATTGAATATATTGAAACCCCAAATCAATGATTCGGTAATTCCGTTTTTGAACGATTCGAGAACGTACTAGAATCGTAGATGAAATGATATAACAAACCGAATCCGAAACCGAAGATTGCTTATCGAAAAAAGTTGGACTGATTAGATTTACTTTAATATAATACAGATTACGTAGATTTACTTTAATGTAATACAGATTACGTAGAAATTAATAGATGTTGTCCGCTCAGTTCGATAGTTGAACACCAAGTGCAAAAAGAATAGCTGTCATACGACATCAATGTGACAAATATGATTTGTTCGGATAGCAATTATAACTGTCATCGATATGAGATACAACTCGATAATAATACAGATTACGTAGATTTACTTTAATATAATACACATTACGTAGAAATAAATAGATGTTGTCCGCTCAATTCAATAGTTGAACACCAAATGCAAAAAGAATAGCTGTCATACGACATCGATGTGATAAATATGATTTTTACGGATATCAATTATTTATATTATAACTGTCATCGATATGAGATACAACACGATAAAAAATTTAGGTTATTAAGCTATGTCTACACCAGTGCGCTTTCATGTTCATCTTGCGTCTTCGTCTAAAGCATGCGTGTAGCGCTATAGCGCATGTAATAGCGCATTCCTTAATACTAGTTCGACAAAAGCGCATGCCCCTAGCGCACGCTAATCCGTCTATTGTATGTCGATGTCGACTGATGACTGACCGAGGCGCACCGTTGTAGACGATAAGTTGCATGCGTCTTATGGCAATCAATACTGCATGCGCTAGACGCAAGAGGAATTGAAAGTTGAAAGCGCAAGATGAACATGAAAGCGCACTGGTGTAGGCATACCAATACAACATCAATATGACAGCTGTGATTCATTCAGTTAGAAATTATGACTGTCATCGATATGAAATACACCTCGATAAAAAAAATTATAGGTTATTATGTAGGCTTGCAATATTATGTGGGCCTACACTATTTTGTAGGCCCACACTATCAAGGGCGAGAGAACAGAATTAATTTTGACAATCTCCTGCACCGAATTCAGAACGTAAGTCAGTTACCGAACGATTCGGGGTGTTATCTTGTTTCTATCGATACGAGAATCCAGGGGATGGATGCATTAAAAGAGGCTCCACGAATGAAGACTCTTGTGTGCGTCCCGCGCCCCCTGGGCAGTCAGCTCAGCTACCAACCTTGCTGACAAGCTAATCTTTTCACTGTACTGCCACGAGAGGGAAAGAAGAAAAACACCCATATGGTATGTCTACACCAGTGTGCTTTCATGTTCATCTTGCGCTTTCGTCTGACGCATGCCTGAAGCGCCATAGCGCATGCAATAGCGCATGCCCTAATACTAGTTTGAGTCTTATGGCAATCAATATTGCATGCACTTGATGCAAGAGGAATTGAAAGTTGAAAGCGCAAGATGAATATGAAATCGCACGGGTGTAGACATACCATAAACATCCACTGCCCAATATTTGCCTCATATGGCCAAGTACTAAAACTCGTGCTGTCACTTTAGGCGGAGTGACAGAAATTAACGGCAACTTGAAATTGAGGAGCATTTGAATATTTGGCCAATAAAGTCCCAATAACCTTTACATTATCACCAACATTGGCTGACGGATTGGTGATTGCAGTCGCTATCAGCAGACAGGAGGACGCTGCTGGCCTTATGGCATTATCAACCCATAACTCAACATTTCTCAGAATGAGAAGGATTTAGGCCGTAGTCCACCACTCTAGCCTGATGCGGATTACGTACACACACTATCAAGAACTTTTTGGAACCCTATTTAGTATGCAAGTTACCTCATGACGTTTTCCTTCACTATTAACGCAAGTGATTGAATTCTGGTCCGCACATACATTTTAAAGGTCGGAGGTGTGGGCTGGTTTCCATTTCAGGTCCTCCTTTTGGTACTTATTGGTATCAGATCACAGGAGAATGCAGGTGCAGGTAATTCTCCCAAGTTCATCTCTCAGTCACCTTTTTTGGGAGTGCATGAAAAGAGCCTCCACAAGTGACGATACTTAAGTACGTTCGGAGCATTTTGGGTAGTCAGTCTCACTAAAGATTAGCCAGTCAGCAAGGTTGTTGCTGACTGGCTAATCTTTTCACCACGGCAAGATATGTTCTCGTATAGCTCGTGCTGACACGAGAGAAGAAGAAGTCGCCTTGTATGAGAACCCACGGCAAAAGACGAGGTGGCTTTTTTGTTGCCAGAAATCACACGGCCAACACTCCTCGCCTCTCAACTGTTTTCATATACACTCAAGATCAAAACTATATGTAAGTGGTAAAGATATTTTAAAAACTTTCAATACCCTTAATGTCAAAAAGACCGCCGATCTTTGGGGTAACTCCGTTGAGGCTACGAAATCTATTATAAACATAATAGCACCTGAGTTAGCTATCATTTTCAATAAATGTATTGACGGTGGTGTATTTCCTGACTTAATGAAAGATAGTAAGATTATACCTTTATTTAAATCAGGTAGCACATCTGACCCCACAAACTTTAGACCTATTTCTGTGCTACCCACCTTTAGTAAAATATTTGAAAAATTAATCCTTAATCAGTTGCAAACCCACTTTAATAAAAATAAGTTATTACATAGGAAACAATTTGGTTTCACAAGAGGTCGCTCTACAACCGATGCTGGTGTTGAGCTTTTAGGTAATATTTTCAATGCCTGGGAGGATTCACATGATGCCTTAGGCATCTTTTGCGACTTGTCAAAGGCATTTGATTGCGTTTTTCACGAGACATTGGTCAGGAAACTACATCACTATGGAGTTAGAAACACGGCTCTGGATCTTCTTATTTCGTATTTGGGTAATAGGATCCAGAGAGTGGACGTTAATGGGAAAAGATCTCCGGGGTCTGTAGTGACAATGGGTGTTCCACAGGGCTCAATTCTTGGCCCTTTCCTGTTTCTCGTTTATATTAATGACCTACCTTATCTCATAAAAGATAATCAAGAGATTGTGTTGTTCGCAGATGACACATCACTGTTATTCAAACTTAAACGGCAGCAGCCGGTTACTGTCGATGTTAATAACGCTCTCTCTGAAGTAGTGCACTGGTTTAATGTTAACAATTTACTTTTAAACGAGAAAAAGACTAAATGTATTAGATTTTTGACACCTAATGTTAAGCAGGTGAAAACCAGTGTAATAATAAATGGAGCCGAGTTGGATCTTGTGGATACCACTACGTTCTTGGGTATAACTTTAGACTCGAAACTGCAGTGGGGCCCACATATAAATAAATTGTCGAAGAGACTCAGTTCTGCAGCTTACGCGGTCTATAAGATACGCCAGCTAACTGATGTAGAGACAGCCAGATTGGTATATTTTAGTTACTTCCATAGTGTTATGTCGTACGGCATTTTGTTGTGGGGAAATGCCGCCGACATTCAAACTATCTTTGTTTTGCAGAAGAGAGCTATTCGAGCAATTTATAACCTTAGCTTTAGGCATTCACTGAGGGATAAATTTAAAGAAATTAATATAATGACGGTCGCATCTCAATATATTTATGAAAATTTGATGTATGTTAAGAAAAATATTAGTTTGTTCTCTAAGAACAGCGACATTCATAGCGTCAATACTAGAAATAAAAATAAACTTATACTACCAATGACTAGACTCCAAAAAATTAGTAATTCATTTAGGTGCCAAAGTATACGTTTCTACAACAAGATTCCAAGCAATATTCAAGAACTAAGTCTCAATAAATTTAAGTCCTTCGTAAAACAGAAACTTTGTAATAAGGGTTTCTATAAAGTTAAAGATTATATGGACGATAAAAATGCTTGGAATTGAGCCGCTCGCTCTTATCACAGAGACATCATTGAAATCATTGAAATTATTTCATTTTTTTTTTTTTTTCCTCATTTTTGACATTCTGCATGGTGATTTATTGATAATTATTATTTTTGAATTATTATTATTGATTTTTTTTTTTTTTTACCTTGACATTTTGTCGACTATATTAATATGTCGTTCGTTTTTATTTTTTATTTTATCGACTATTATTATTAATATGTCGTTTGTTTTATTTTTTATTTTATTAAATTGTGAATGTGAGTACAATGTAGGCTAGCTTTATATACGTTTCGTAAAACTGTTTGGGGGTTTGAGTATTTTTTTTTACCTACGCAAATGTCCGGCTGATTGGTGTCGTCGTGCGTCGGGTTGTTGAGCTCCCTAAAATAAGGTTGAGCTACACGATGACTGATGCATGCGTGCCGTCAGTTGGGACAGGTCAACTCAAACCTGCTATGGCTCTTTCCTCAAAAGGCCATTCCAAACGTTGCCCTACACTGTTACACTCGCATAGTTTTATACCACAATGTCTGGACTTTAAAAGAGACGTTGACCTCTGAGTTTGTTTCGGCTTTTCTTCTCAGAGCTAGTCAGATAGGAAATGCCGGCGCCATCTAGTCTTAAAAAAACATTACATTGACTTGTAAAAGTGTCTGTAACAGATTTATTTACAGAAATAAATATCATTTATCATCATTTATCATTTATCACTAAATAATGATTACTCAAAGTTTCAAAACTATTTTATGAATTAATACTTTATTTTACAATTAATATTTTTTGTTAACAAATTACTGTCGAGTTGTGAATAGTGATGCTCCGACTAGTCGGCAAAGTCGGCCACTTTCGTAGTCGGCGACTATTCGGCAAAGGGGGCCGACTATCCAACTTCTTACTTTGAATGAATTTCTCAGTAAAATGTATGTAGGAGAAATTACATTTTAGAAAAAAAAAAAAAAAACTTGCTTTTTGACATGATTAAATTGCAATTGAGCTCTTTTACTGTAATGAACAATAACAGCATTGTCTATATTTTTTTACACAAAAACACCAATCTGACCCGTGCAAGAGCAAAATATCACGAAACAATGCGAAGTAAACAAAACTTTGCGGCGGTTGCAACTTGCGCGCAAATACGCTGTAAACGAAGCGTCACGGAAATTGCCGAAAATCCCCGAAACCGTGATCAGCTTGGCCGACTAATCGGCCGACTAGTCGGCCTCTTTACTATCGACTAATCGGCTAGTCGGCCAAAGTCATAGTCGGCACATCTCTACTTGGGAATTATTTTAAAATGTTTTTATGACGAATACCTACTTATACAGAGGTAAACAAATTTATGGAATTCCTTAAAACCACATTATCTCTATTACATTATTGAAAACAAAATAAGCGTAAAAATATTTACAAAAGTTTTACGTAATAGAACATTTTAGTGCCAGACATAAAAGAATGAAATCCCGGAAAGACAAATAACGGGCACGACTATCGCGGTATCGCTTCGTGCAGTCAGTTAATTCGGGGAGCTAAAATACATGTATCACGTTAAGAACAGTTTTCTTTCAGTATTTTTATTTCCTCCTTCATCTTCCCATGCAGGGTCAATCCGTGTCACAAGTAGATTTCATGTAATTCCTTTAAAACCTGGTGGAGGTTTTATGGAATTACACGAATTCGGATAAACCCTGAATAATTAATTTTAAAATTCCAAATTATTTACCAACTTTTGATGTTGACTGTACCTATGTTTAATTATCCGTAATTAAAAGAGTCTCATTAATTAAAAGTAATCTCTCCTTTTGTTAGGAACAAGATGATTACATACAAATAAATAAGTAAGTTCATGTAATTAGTATCTTAATATGTAATTTTACGTGCGTGGGCGAGTATTTAATCCTAACAAAAGAGATATTATGCTCATACAACGAGCTACAAAAAAAAACAATTTAAAAGAGAAACTAGTTTAATAAAGTCCTCTTTACACAGGCGTTTTCAGAAAGAAACAATAATTTAAGGGTTTTATAACAACTAATGGTAATAAGGATTGTTATACATAGCTCCCACGCGATCACCCACTCTCAAACATACGTACAACAAAGGGAATTAAAAAATAAATATTATACCAGTATTGTGTACTTTGAATCAAGAATGTATTAGTTTCAAAACAAGAACGCAATAAAATGCAATTCGTTTTTTAAAAGATTAATACCAATTAGGGGCAAGTACGGTTGTCGACGTGTTCATGTCCCACTCATTACGTAACTCCCACCTACCGACGCGGATTGATTTTTGTTACCATCTCTCTGTGACAATGCGCATGCGCGAATACTCACGCACACACCCTTAACTAACTGCCACACATTGACGCACCCTCCAAGTTTATGCAAGATGAAATTTCGATTCTATACGGTTAAGATAGAGTAGGAATTAGTGTGAGATTTTGAACAGTTGGTATTTTTAGACAATACGTGCCTATTATGGCGAGTACAGACGCGCCCTCTCCCATACAAATCGGGAAACCTTGTCGCGGAAGGTTTTCCACTTTCTGTCTATATTTTCTGAAAAATATCCACATTTTACATCACAGTTTCGGCGTCTTTTTACACTAGTTCGTACGCAAATCACTGTGTGTGTTCATGGGGTTGGATTTTACGTAAACTAAGGGATTTTTTGTCGGGATAGGTGTGACTAAAAATAGATCACTGCCCGATATACTTGTAGGGAAATCTAGTGAGAGCTTTCCATTCATAAATTACATTCATTTGGTGTCGGGCAGTGAAGTAATACAGTTGGGAGAAACGATTTAACTGGTGAATGACAATATCGTTCGGTGATAAGATTGAAGTGTGAACGGAGATCGATAAACGGGCCCCGGCCTGAATTCGTCTTTGAAAAAGTCACACCGGACACAAGAGAAAAATGTAAGTTTTTATCCATTTTATTATAAAATGAATTCAAGAAATTATTATATATTTATTATGTGATCGAAATACTTGTTGGTGAATTCAAAAATGGTGTAACTTTAATAGTTTCTTTCGTGAAATGTTCGATCGTTCGACGCTCGACAATGGTTTATAGAACGTATAGATATGCAACCTTCTTGCGGCTTCTAAGTTTTTTAAGAATACCTTATCGCATTTTTTATCTGTGTTATTAAAATAAGTGAAGAATGGAATCATTTTTTAAATGTTATAGACAATTCTAAGATTGTATATTAACAATGATCCTTATTTTGATCCTGACTCGATTTTTGTGTTACGTCTGTTCAATGGCTACCGTGATGCGTACGTTGGGGATACATTTAACTATTTATTTTTCAAGAGGCCAGAGGTCACGACGAACTATTTGTGTAGCTATATTATTGTAGGTAGTACCTAACTATTACTGTGTATAGAATCTATATATTTGCGACTTAATGTCTATCAACAATTAGAATATTCATTAATGAGTTAATGTTATATTTTATTAGGTTCTTCTTAAATTATCTGAAGAGAAGATTAATAGAATCATATACCTACGTTCATAATTAACTAACACTTCTATGTACAAATTGTTACTTACTTGAATTTCTTCAATACAACATGCACATACTTTAGATATCATAATATAGCTACATGAAAACGTCATAATTATCCAATTAAATTACATTAGTGATTGTATGTTGTTATTATCAGATAGAAGGATGATGCCTACATTCTTGACATTTAATTTTACTTATCAGTCAGACAATCAGCAAAATCTTTTTTTTTTGTTTATTTTTTTTTGTATATTTCTTTAAAACATGACCATCATTATGACGTAATTGTATTGATTAACTATAGGTACCTAATATTGCATTATATTTAAGTATGAATGTATTTACCTCGTCCATTCATTTATTTTACTCATTTAACGGTATTTATGTCGAACATAAATATAAACAACTTTTCTATTGTTCGACAAAAATACAATAAAATGCGATCGCATTCGCTTGAACAATACATAAGGTACACAATTACACATGTCTACATAGTAAGCTATCAAGCTGTAAACTTCCAGTATAAGCTGACCTCTCATTGTATCGAAAGCCTACACAATACCAGATCAGCTTATACTGGATATGTTTAGCTTGGTATAATTGCCGGGCGTACCGCGTAAGTTGCTGTAAGCCACAAATTGTATTTTTGTGTTTTTCACGTAAAAGTGTTAATTGCAAAAATATATAGGTATCAATTTTCGGTATTTTTATATTTGGAACAGATAATATAGCGAGATAAAACTAGACACTTTTACGTGAAAAACACAAAAATGCAATTTATGGCTTACAACAACTTGGAGGCATCGATACAAGCAACAGGAAAGACTTATAACTAGTGAGGTTCTAAGTATTTCAAAACCATTCGGTAATATCGACATCACTAACAGCCAAATTATATGACTCTCATTTAGTTAATTATCTGTATTTTAAGAAATAACCAGTAACATAAAAACAAGCTTCATGGCACAATAAAAGTCATAATAAAAACAATCCAATATTCACACTGTAGCAATTCAACCGTATAGAATAACAAATTGCGAATCTAAAACCCAATGTTACCAACGTCACAGAACCAACCCTAAAAAGCGCTCGTACTACCAACGTCATCGGAAAGTCATGCCCGCCCTTATTGGCCAAGCCTGCACAATAGGTAGATACATTAAATTTTCAAAGCACGAACGTAGCGAAGTAAAGTAACATGCGGGTTGAATCGACGTAGATGTTATCTACTTTAAGTTTCCCTGTAAATTGTATTGCGAATGTACATCGGCTTTTTAGGGTTGGATCGATCTCTGTCTATCAGCTGTTATGTTTTGTGACGTATATTCGATTTATGCTCTGTTCAAGCGCATTTTTTTATGTTAATATTTTCTTTGGATGAATAATTTAATTTTTAGATTTGTTTGTTTTTTTTTCTCAGTGGCCTGCGCTGGCAATGCATAACATCTCACTTCTTTATTCAAATATTCCTTTGCACTGTTTTTCTTCCTGTCCTGTTCCCAAGTTACATGGCGTCGACTCAATATAATTTTCTCATCCATTCTCCTTGTCAACCGTCACCTCATCATTTACTCCCTTTTCCTTCATATCCTCCCTTACCAATCCATCCATCTTTTCTTTTGCCTCCCTCTCTCCGTCGATCAATTGACATTCATATTCACTACTCTTTCAGTCACATGCGTTTCATCCCTCCTCACCACATACAAATGATTTCCTTCCAACTTTTCTGTTACTGGTGTCACTTTCAAAATCCCTCTAATTTACTCGTTTCTCACTTTATCCATTCGCGTCACTCCACACATCCATCTCAACATTATCATCTCCGCTACGTGCAATCTTCTTTCATCCGTCTTCTTCACGGCCCAACATCCCGATCTGTACAGCATGACAAGTCTTATTACGGATTTGTAGATTTTGCCCTTCAACTTGAGGGGCATCCGTAGGTCACAAGTTGTGCCTGTCTTTATATTCCTATCCACATAAGAGGAGTTCCAAATACTTTGATGGACAAACGTAGTTATTTCATTAAGGCCCTTGGTTTCTATGACCCTAGTTTGCCATGACTTTACCCAATAACCTAAATCGTATAGACCATTGGCAACATTGCAATTGACCAGAAACAAACTAGAAAGAGCCTTTATCCAACAGTGAATTGCGAATTAAAATAAAAAAATAAAAACCTTTGCCTTTTGAAGTCGATTAAAATAAATGTCATCTTCATTTAAATAGAGAACATCCACCCACTACAAACCCATCCACGAGTCCCTCATCTAATTCGACATTTGATCCTTCTTGCTAAGCCTGACTGGCGATCGAAAGGTCGGGGCATACAACCCGGTGACCTATTGTGATGAACCCAAAACTTATTATATCTGTACTCAGGATAAACCCACCTACTTGATATTATAATTATTATCTGTACTATAGAGATATCACCGTGGTAGAGGTCCAGAGGTTACGGAATCCCTTTTTGGGATTCAAAACCTTGCATGTTACGATGTGGCTTTTTGAAAGTCATATGTATTTTTCTATATTAATCTATGACACGTTTGACCTTAGTCTCACCTTATGGTAAGTGCAGACAGGGTCTAAGATGGAACACGCGAATCCAAGTATCAGAGATATAGAGGGATTCCCTTATACCCTTCTGGCTCTCTCATAAACACGATGGAACACAGTAAACTGTTTGGCGCTGGACTTTAATGTGAGGGTGGTAGCTGGCCAGGCGGACCGTATAGATCCTACCACCAAGCGTGCTGGGTTTTGTTGAATCTCACAACACGCGTCTATTCTCAGCGTGCGGTGAGGAAGTTTTATATTTTAGCCCTTCCCCACACGGGCTAAAAACAGATACATAACATCGTGAGGATTTAATAGTCTGAAATCGCCAACACAGCAGAAGTATCTTTTGTTATCAAAAAATCCACATATACTTCGACCTACTATCTGTTTGCCAAAGTGGTGCTTTTCCCTTGATAATCCGCCCATTATTATCCCACTGCTGGGTACGAACCTTTTCTCTTAGGATATCAGCATTGCCCAGATCTCTGGGCTGCAGACATCTGATGGCAGTTGCTCCGTTACTGGTATTCAGACGCATATGGTTAGACTGCAAACCGACCCCAACATAGTTGAGAAAAATGCTAGACTAAGGTTACCAGACTACTTTTAGGCACTTGTCATAGTGGGCAAAAGATACTGAATAATTATACTTATACTTTTCGAAACCGTGTGCAAGCACGTATCTTTTATCGAGTCGATTCGAGAAATGTATCTATTCTAAACGTCAAATTTGACATAAGATACACATAAAACGACAACATAACTGCTGTCGTTTTATCTATATCTTATGTCAAATTTGACGTTTAGAAAAGATAAATTTCTCGAATCGACTCAATAAAAAGATCCTTGCTCGCATCGCTGGTAGGACACTAAACAAACATAATAATCTAGTTTTGGTCAGGACTTTTCAAATTCACATTATTTGGTAACCTTAGGTAGACCAACATCCGAATTGCGTATCACATTCTTAATTTTATGCGTTTCATTTTGACAATATAACAATATTCATTGCGTGGTACGTTAGTTGTGGAGAAGTCGGATTGTTAATACGTATGTTGCAATGGAAATTTTTGACCTGTCAAAATCAAAGCCATAGCGATAACGAGTGTTTTGCGTAAATAGAAGGCAGAAATATGAGAGAAATTGCCTTCCAAGCAAATACGAGACTAAAGACATCATGGAAAACATGTTCTTAACTGTCTAGCCAACCCCTTTAATTGTGTCAAATGTATGATACGAGTTCACCGGTCATTGTCCTCACTCACACCAGCTGCTGCTAACATAAGTACCTCCACAGACGGTTCCTCATTAAGTTTTCATTCGCAAATGATGCAGTGACAATTATAATCGCTTCCCGGGTATATCGTGGAGGTTGAATGAATTTTGTCACATAACAAGGCTTTGTTCAGAATTCACATGTACAGACGACGGCATTAATTGGGTACCACTTCAGTTTTTTGTAGTCTCTTATAATGTACCCTGAAACTTGTATTTTATTAAAGTAATATGGATTAATGTAGTGTTCTATTGGCCCATTCCTATGATGTACCGAGCAGAATTGCTTAAAATTAAGACCTTTGTATGTTTACCAATAATGAAGCAAAGAGCATACCTAGCTTTGCATAAAAGACCCTCCCGTGTGTTACTAGCTGTCATTTTACGAGTCCATTTATGTGCCAAGATCGGCAATGAAAAATGCTACTATTGGTAAGTAAAACGGTTCTGACTATAGGAACCAGGCTTATATGAATACCTACACAAAAATAGTGTCTACTATAAGTAGTAGGGTGCATTAAAAACTAGCCAAGTACGAGTCGGACTCGCGCACTGAGGATTCGGTACCACCACTAGTTTTCTTTCTTTTCATTATTTTTTGTTTAACTATAGAGTATGCACTACAATCATACCAAGTTTCAAGCTTGTATGTAATAACGGTTTTTAAGATAGAGCAGGAACAAAAAACGTCGAAGTTTCTTGTATGGGGGGCTCTCTTTGGGTTTAGACTTAGAACTTCAACTAGCTACCTATTACGGCGCCAAAAGCTGGCGGTTAAAGAGATACAGCCCTGTGACGGACAGAGGGACGAAAAGATGGCATAAACTTAGTTATTACTAACGTTAGGAGGGTCCCGTTAGCACCCTCTGGATATGGAACCCTAAAAAGCTTCCACAAGTTAGCAGCGAAGCCATTAATGCAACTGTCTGTACACAAAATGCATTTTAGATAGAATGCTCTTTTTCATGTTTTTTTTAGGAGTTGATCAGCATTCTAATTGCGTAACATGCTCACAATTGCAATAACTGTCACTTTGACAGTTCAAATGAATTCCTATGTTCAGTATGTTCTGTGTCTGCGACCACTTGTAGCCATCTAGCGGTATAATTCTAAACTCTAGAACCGTAAATAATAAAACGAGTTTTCATAAACATTTCCACAAAGACTAAGTACTAACACAAAACCTCAACAAGGTTCCATTCCCCGGCGTTCACCTAATTTCGTCAAAGGCTGTACAAACGAATTATTAATTAAATACAAACGAGACTCGCGACAACAAACACAGTGTTAATAAAAGTTTTATTCAAAAACAGTGGCTCTCAAAGTTTTAACCTTATTCTGTTAGAAAGGAAATCTGTGTAATCGAAAACCTGTTGAAATAAGCTTTTTACTTAGAACTGTAACAAACTGAGGGGAAGTTGTAACAATGCCATTGTTTTAGGCTAATCTACAATGATGGACGTTGAGAATACACAGTGGCCAGAGTTAGCAAGACTTTGACAGAATTACTGAATACTTTGATGAAACTCTCAAGTGTACTTATTGATATGATAAAAAAGTCTTTTACACTAATTTTGAAATGTTTTGTTTATAAAATATCATAATGGGATCAATTCAAGATTGTTTGCGCAACTTGGGATAGGTATCTGTTGAACGTTGATTTTCTAATTTTCTCTTATTTACACAAACTAAACGATAATAGGTTAGCCGTGGTGAAAAGATTAGCCAGCTAGCAAGGTTAGTAGAGGGGCTCACATCACAATCCAGGGCTCACCAGACGTATTTAAGTATCGTCCACTCGTGACGGCTCTTTTTATTCATCAACAACAGTTGATTGAATAGGCTAAGTAGACCAATGTTGGTCTTAGAGACCGAAAATCAAAAGAAAGATGATTATTTTAAGTATGATTACATAAACGCTTTCTTCATCTTTTTATTGTTTATATACAGCAATAAAATATTTTTCTCGCCACCTCTTACATGGGACGTAAACATAACAGTGAAATGCGGGTGTACTATACCTGTGTGTCTGGTCACGGACTAGCGATATTCTAGGTATTTATATAGCAACTATTCTAGTACACAAATATACTACACACTAGGGTCCAATCCAGTTCCCCGCTATTTGGCAGCCATTTTGCTTTTTTGTTGAGATATTCTCTATCTTAAAGTTATGAATATGTGAACCCATTGTATCGTAATGTAAACGATAGACAATATTGTTGCCCTCCGAATAAGCCTAGGACACATTGTATACCTCTGCCAACCCTTCGGGGAATACAGGCGTGAGTTTTTAAATATTTTTTAAGCAGTCCTCATCACTACAAACTTCATGTTATAAAACTCATTTCTTTAAACAAGCAGAATCTGCCTGTAGAATTCTTCTATGTAGGTCACGATTGTACAAAGCAAATTCGATTCAGGAATTCTATGAGCACTTTGAGAATCGCTGATGCATAAATACATAACTACAAATAATAATAAATAGGTTTATGTTTGCCGAATTGGATGGAAAGCAAACAACATGATTAATAGTGTGGATTACCTTAATCCCTTTTAATTTAAGTGACGATGATGGACAAACACCATTACTTGCAATATTATTATTGGATACGGTTTGAAAGAAATAAAGAAATATTTATTTGCGTTTTAAGGTGACGCACGAAGAAAAATAACTATACCTTAGTAAAAACACAGAAGAAACTTTTTTTTTATATTATTTGTTTAAACTAGTTTATTTATTACCTTCAAATCGCGTGATCTACTTACTGGTGACATAGATTAACCCTAAATGGGTATTTTCAAAATAAACAAAAAAAAAATGTTTCAGCTAAAACTTGGTATTTGCTATTTCTGAGACATTTTAAGAACTAGCGCCCCAAGTTAACTGACTGCAAAGAATGATATCGCGTTAGTCGTACCTGCCAGCTGTTTCGCCGTGCTTTCGTTCATTTAAGCGTGGCATCGAAATGTCTATATCAAAAAAAAAAATGCATTTTTTTTCTTTTATTTGTTAAAATCTTTTTAGTTACTTAAGATACGATCACTTAACACTGCCAGATGAAAAAAAAACGTTTTTTTTCAATCTATTTCCTGGGCGGCGTCAATCTACACCAGTAGTAGATCATTCATCATCACTCAGCCGAAAGACGTCCACTGCTGGACATATTCCTCCCCAAAAGGGGGTTTTGCCGTAATCACCACGCTTGGCAGGCGGGTTGGCGATCGCAGTATGGTTGTTAAAGTACTCAGAGAACGCTGCTGCCCACCCTCTAGTGAATCCCTTAGTCGCCTTTTACGACATCTACGGGAACAGATGGAGTAGTGCTATTCTTTAAGTCCGGCACTACACGAGACTGGCGTGAACTGACGAGACGAGTAGTATATAATGTGGTTTTAACGAATTACAGGAATTCGTTTACACCATGTTTAACCGTCACATCCTAGCAAATCGGCCATCGCTCAGCATATTGTTGTGGGTTACGGCACATGCACAGAGCAGAGCCAAAGCGCTGGTTTCAGTGACAGCCGGTGTCGACACAATGACATCGCCCGTTTCCAATTTTATGTCTACGTATATTAGTGTCGTTTAGGTCCATTTGCTGTCCAAATACCTTGCATGCGGGTATGACGTTACACTTGCATGTAGACCGCAATTCAATTTAATGAATATAATCCTATGATTACATTCATTAAATTGAATTGCGGTTTGGCAGCAGTTGCGGCAATTTAATGAATGTAATCATAGATGAGTCATGACGCCATGACAATTTTACTATATTATTTTATTTTATAACATCACGCCTTATTCTCCGAAGGAATGGCAGAGGTGTATAGTAACACCATTTTTTTTTTTGTCGTGGTGAAATCCTGTTGGTTACCCTTCGCCCCGGGAAGTCGAAGGGTTATGCCGGACTCTTACCGGCTAAAAACCCACGGTGTTCCTACTCCTGACCCTTGGCCAGGGTCACGGGATTCGCAGCTGCATGCACCGCAACCCCGGCAGGCCTCGGTCTGCCAGCCCCTGGCAGACCTCTCCTTCTGTGGGGCCTTGCCCCACGTCCTCCTGAGAGGCGCGCACGGAACACATGCGCGCCGCCTTCTCGGGCCTGTTACTGGTCGGACGACGGATCCTCTAACCCGTCGCCCGCAGGCCACACACTAGGGTGGCCGGAGATCATCGCGCGCCCTCCGGCGGTGCCCTGTGCGTCTGGCGCGGGAAGGGAGAGTGGGTATAGTAATACCCTAGGGGGCGAGCCTTTTGCCATCAACCGGGCACAAATCCAGCCTCCGGATTGCTACTGAGAAATTCCACACGTAAAAACCCAATTACACTTTACCCGAACTGGGGATCAAACCCCGGACCTAACGCTCAGCAGTCGCACTTGCGACTGCTAGACCAACGAGGCAGTACAATACAATTTTATTATGAAGATTATACAGGGTGTCCCTGGAAGTATAGATCAAATCGAATAGGGGCGTGGGCAATGTCATTTCCAAACTTTTTAACCCTGAGAATGTCGGTGCAATTTTTTACGGTTCAAGAGTTACAACCAATTATAGATTTTTTTTCAATCACATCGAATAGAAAAAAAAACAAAAAAAAACTATCAGAGCTATCATTTTTTTTCAGGACTTTGGCGAACAGTAGGCCTTTCTTGTGGTAATACTTTTATGCAGCTAGAAAACATGTGTTCAATAAGAAAAAACATTTACTGCAAAGGCTTTTTTGGTCTGGCAAAAATTTTACTCAAGTTTTTACTACTACAAGTTTTGAAATGACTTTGCCCACGCCCCTATTCGATTTGATCCATACTTCCAGTGACCCCCTGTATTATCCACAAGTGCTACCTTATTAATACTTGCATCGGTGCTCATTACCTTTGAACCCTTTCAGCTAAGCTTGAATTAGAAGTGGCTTCAACACATTTACCCAAAGTTTAAGACCTATGACCTTTCGCTAGTTAACACTTTACCCTTTAGGCTAAGATCCATTAACGTTTTGCGTTAAGGACCTGCTATAAATAAGCTGCTCTTCGGTGCATTTTCCGATCGATCCGTGAAACTTAGCTAGATGGTAAGTAACTAGGTAATCTAGACTACTCATTTGTCTAAAAAGGTGGAGAAAACATTTTTAAAATTTTGTATTATAGCTTTTGTGCAGGGTTGTTGCGAACATCAGCATCAGCATCAGCATCCGCTGATCTTCAGCATCTTTTTTAACATCAGCATAAGCATCAGCATCCGCATTGATCGATGCTGATATTAATGCTGATGTTCGAGTCGTGACATGACCGCAGAGAGGGCGGGGCTTATATCCCGTGTAGTTTTTGCTTGCGAGTTTTGATCAATCCAAGGGCAGGCTGGGATTGCGTTTGCAAACAAACACAAACTTGTCTCATTCATTACGTTATATTTAATACGGAACTGCGCGTGAAAGTTTTTTTTCGTAAACTTTTGAGTTTGGTAAATAATGCCGACCCCGTTGAAAAGTGGATTATGTACCTGTACCTTTGATTAAATTCCAATACCTATTAATTAAACGAAAGATTGGTAGCAGGTTATGCACTAGGTAGTCTAGGTACTTAATTACTAATCTAGTACTATACTAATTATTAATAAACTACTAAGTTTGATTATATTTTTTTATTAAAATCCCAAAATTTTTGAGACAATCGTTTATTTCAGTACCATGGAAAACTGTGCAACTTTTAGATATATATGCAAAATGGTCACTACTTTTTCCCTGCTTTTTTAAGAAAATAATGAGAATCAGCATCAGCATCAGCATCCGCTGATGTCAATGGTAAAACATCAGCATCAGCATCAGCATCCGCTGATGTGAAAAAAATATGCATCAGCAACAACCCTGCTTTTGTGAGACACATTCAAATTCTTTTTTTGTCTCGCAGTAGCGGTAATTTATCGTACCTTAACGACCTAATAAGGAAATAGAAAAAATTAGAAAAAAAAAATTGCAAAAAATGTTTTTTCTTCTTTTGGTCCTTTCGATGCCACGCATAAATTAATAAAAGCACGGCGACACGGCTGGCGGGTACGACTAATGCGATATCGCTCTTTGCAGTCAGTTAACTCGGGGCTCTAAAATAACTCCAAAATAGAAAACCAAGTTTTTTTTTTAGTTTTTTTTCTGTTGATTTTCAGAAATACCCATTTAGGGTTAATCTGTGTCACTAGTAGATCACGCGGTTTGAAGGAATTACACGAATTCGTTTACACCCTGTATTTATGATTAGTTACGGTTTACTCACGAGCATTTTTCGGGATTGTCCGACTAGTTTCGAACCCAAACGGGGACCTTAAACATGAGCTAAAATCGCGGCGACACGCGACGTGATCAGCTCATTTTAAAGTCAATTTTTAATTCAATAATGTTGATTTTCCGTAGCCGATTCTCACAAAAATAATGAAAATGGGGTAAGTACATATTCCTGAAGAATTCAAATAAATAAATACAATATCATTAGTTAGCCGACAATTTAGTCTTAAATGTGGAAAAAAAAATGTTTGGACAGGAAAAGAAAATACGTTTTTTTTTAATATTTTTTAGACAGATGAACCTTAACGGTGTCAAAATAATGTTGGTTTTCCATCTGTCATTTTACTGTCAGCCATCATTGTGAGTGGAGTCGAGTCGCTTAACGGCAAAAATAAACGGTTAAATAGATCCCTCCACAGTCACAAAGATTTAGAACACTAACTTGAAGAAAAAGGTACGCTGTGTAAAGTGCATCAAAAGCATTTACGCCGATTTTATTTTTTGCTCAACCTGACCATTACGACACGTAAATACAGGATGACTCGAAACTTAACGTCAAACCCGGGAACAAATGATAGTTTATGACAGTTCCGTTTTTTTTAAGATTATTCGTTTTCGTGTTTCAGAGTTAATGCGCAAAACTTGACTTCATAAATCTAACTATTAAATAGGGCCGTCCGCACATCTTAATTTGACTTTTTACGTACGCTTTCTGTATTTCATAGCTATTCAGCAACACAATAAAATGAATGTCAAGACCAGAAGGGTCTACGGCTATGGATTATTACATCGTCACCGTCTTCATTCATAAATGACCTATTTATTAAGTAAATTGAAGGGATAATTAAACCCTTTGAAAACGACATCTCCTTTGATGAAACATCTTCGTGTTGAAAGATATCGGGAAGTCTGTCAGAGGCAGATAGATAAGACAACATTGTTTTATCACTGTATCCTATCCCACTATCAATACATATAATAATATCGTAACGATCTTAAAACTGTACATGAAATATTTTTGGAAAAAAGTAGGTGCAGCTAATACTGATGCAAAAATTGTCATTTTTTAGAATTTTTTTGTTCGTCCGTTTGGATGTTTGTGAGCTTTACGTCAATGCTACTGGACAGATCCAGTTGAAATTTGGCAGCTACATCCGTTAAAGAGCGGATCAGGTTTTCGGGTACAAATTATGACGCTATTGAGTGTGGGTTAGAGATACACGATCCGATCCGATACTTTACAGTATCGATACAACATGATACGATACTCCGATATTTTGGCTCGATACAAACGAATACGATACCATACTTGGATCGATACAAAGTTGCCGTAATCGCCACGCTTGGCAGGCGGGTTGACGATCGCAGTACGGTTGTTAAAATACTCAGAGAACGCTGCTGCCCATCCTCTAGTGAATCCCTTAGTCACCTTTTACAACACCCATGGGAAAAGATGGGGTAGTGCTATTCTTTACGTCCGGCGCCACACGGAACAAGCGACACATTTAATAGTTAGATTTATGAAGTAAAATTTTGTTCATTAACTCTGAAACACGAAAATGAATAATCTTTATAAAAAAGGACCCGTCATAAACTGGCCTATCATTTGTTCCCGGGTTTGACGTTAAACGAGTCATCCTATATTTACGTACCTACTTATCGTAATGGTCAGGTTGTACAAAAAATTAAATAATAATGGCGTAAATGCTTTTGATGCACTTTATTTTAATAGCGAACACAAATAAATAATACTTAAATGATAAATCAGTGAGTCAGTAAAATTAATACGGTTCAAAATAATAGTTTAAACCCTTAGTTTATGATTAAAATCTAGAATAGTGCAACTAGTGCCGATAAAACTTAATTAAGCTTAGTCTAGGCAACTTTAACACGAATAGGAAAAAACGAGGTCAGACTTATTTAATTAAATTATAATCCGTCAAAGAAACGTTAACCTCTGATAAAAGCTTCCTCATAAAGATTTTAATGTCATTTCTATGAAAAAAACTATTAAAACAGTTTTCGTTATATTTAACAGATTTTTTATAAAGCTATCATTTTTCAATTGATTTCGTTTCGATGGTCTAGAAAACAAACGTGCTAAGTACAAAATAATTGAGTTTAGATATTTTAATCTATATGTATACAAGGTGCAACTTAAATAACGCACAACCTCTTAAGGGGTCACTGTAATCATCATTATGAACAACTTTTACTATGGGACCAAACCTGAAATCGCGAAAAAAAATCAGCTGTTCCCTACATTTATGTTCGCATAACTCGTCAAAATGTAGAGAACAACAGATTTTTTTTATTATTTTTATATTGATTACACCTTGTATATAAAAATGAATCCATATTTCCCTTGGTCACGGCATAACGCGTGAGCGGAAGGACCGATTTCGCAAAACAAATTTTTGTTATATTCATCATTGTCTGTCTGGAAAAGGTTCTTATGAAATAAAACATAGATATTAAAAAAAATACGAAATTATCTCAATATGTCCATATTCTTCATTTGTTTACCGCATGCATTGAAAACGGTTTTAACTTTTTGTTACTATTTTGACTTTGTTTCTGAAGGTAGGTAAGTCGTAGGTAGGTAGTAAGTAGGAAAACGTGCATTGCAACGCATGCCGGGTACAGCTAGTGCCAAATATATTCAATGAGGATGTCGGACCAATTGCTCTCACCAAAGCGCTAATTGTTTATCTCTTTCGTCCTAAATCGTAACTGCTTTATAATAAGTAACATGATAATATAAATTATGAAATTTCATAAATGACCTTAAATCGTTTCTATTCGATTAACACAATTCACATTTTGTCAATAGTTTTGATATCAATTACAATTAATGATTGTAGTCATATCAAGTGTAGGACAAACTGACTATCTTGTTTTTAAATGACAAATACAAGTAAGTAAGTGATGGTCGTTTTCACGTTTCTGTTTTTTGTGTCTGTCATAGATGGGGATAAATATGCCCAAGGAAACCCTTAAAATTAATTATTACATAATAATCTAACTAGTAGTGAAGGTATACAAACAATAACAATTCACAAAGATTTATGGCAACATGTCAAACAATAAACGGCTCTACTAAAAAAATTGCCAATCCTGTAATTAGTATGTTTGCCTTCTAGAAGATAGATCTAAAAAAAAAATACCATCGATTTATTCGTGTTTATATCAAAATCTCTCGAGATGTAAGGCTGAAATACACATGCTACATAGTAGTACATAAGTATGCTAGTTTCAAGCAGATGCTACTTAGTAGCATACAACTAGCACGTGTATACGAAAAGAGCATGCTTGTGAATAAGCACGCTACTTAATCGCAAGCCAACTAGCACACGGTGTAAGGCGCGGGTGAGAGGGGGTGGCTTCAAATCAAATCTGAACGTGTACTATTCGAGCATGCTACTTGATTTGTTTGCGTAGTCACGATGGCTCTATGGGACGATGACAAAACTGTAAATTTTATTCTTCTATACCGAAATTATAAATGTTTATGGAATGTACGAATAATATAACTGAATTTAATCCATTTTGAAGAAACGTCCGATTTGAATGCTAAATAATGAGCATGTGTATCTCAGACGTGCTAGAAAGAAGTATGCTCGTATTAAGTATGCTTCTGAGGTCTGCGCTTTCATGAGCAAATGTACACACTCGGAGAGCATGCTGTAAATGAGCATACTAGCTAGTAGCAAACAAGCGTGCTTTTCTAGTAGCATGTGTATTCCAGGCTGTATGTTTCTACTATGCTAGCAGGTCGCACGCAGTTAGAACGTTGCATACAAACGTTTAATAAATAATACACTCAGTGAAACACCACAAAAGAAATAACAACAAATAATATATACCAATATCAACATCAACGTCGGGAAATGGATCCAATTTTCCGGGAAATCTAATTTGCACGGAATTAAATTACGTACCGCATCCTTTGTTGGGATCAAGTATCTTTTTTAAAACCACTTTTATGTTATTTGTGTCCTTATACTGTGCTTATTCAGCTTATCTCCGTCTTATCGTTCAGCAGTTTTTTTAGAAAGACTCAATTTGTATTTACTCTAAGTTCGGTTCATCTTTTCAGTCGGATTTAATTAAATATATTGGGATTGTATTTTCTTCTAATATAATTTTTATATGAATAATTTGCTTTGATCTCATCACTTCATCGTTACATTCGCAGTATTACTAAAATAAATGTACCATGGGATTTTCATACAAAAGTTTGCTACAGAATGCTATAAAATTAACATTATTCTATAAGAAAAACGATTCAAAATTAAAATATGTATATAGGTTCAATAAATAAATCAGAAATGATAATAAAGATTCAGTCACTCGAAAATCAACTATATAAAATCAGACCCACCCGCCGCTCTTCAATTTTGACACTCTAAAAAGATCATAAAATATTACCAGAGTCGACAAAATATTACTAGAGTCGACAAAATCCCTCATGACCTACAAGCTCTCTTTACTCGCATTTATGAAGCGTAAAAATATAATGAAACATAATCGGTACACCGAAAACTCCGTCTTTGTGAAATTATTAAGTAAATGTCAAAGTTCGTATGCCCTGATGTTATTTGAACTGAGGGGTTGTTGTAAATTATTAATATTGTTCCCATTGTGAATTCTTTCATCATTGAGCGAAATTCTCGGCGTTTTATCAATGAAGTTTGTTTTTACTGTAGACATTTGGAGTAATTTCATTTCACAAATTAAACAGAAGACTTATGAATGTAAAGACTCAGACTACGGTACAATATATAGCATATAGCAAATATTGTATAGCACAACGACATCGCTCAGTAAATATTTTATACTAGCTATTGCCCGCGGCTTCGCTTGCGTTAATTTAGAATTTGACAATCAACTCTTAACACACTACTAAAGTTTCTATTATAACGTAATTCAATCATGATTCCAAAGACACGTGGCGCCATCTATTAAGTTTATTGTTGTTTTCCTCGGGAGCAGTACCTACTTTTTTCGGGATGTAAAGAACCCTATAGTATGTCCGTTTCTGTACACCTGACAACGTATATACAAAATTTCAGGATGATCGGTTTAGTGGTTTAGGCGTGAAAAGGTAACAAACAAACTTACTTTCGCATTTATAATATTAGTTAGGAAGTTAGGATTAGGTTTAGGATGAACACGTTTACACAACGCTATGCTATAAAGTATTGGGTTGCTGTACGCGATAAACTTGAGCGATTCTCAGAACTAGAACTCAGAACTCCGGTTCCTGCCCCGCTTTACTTCTAGCCCGTCCGTCGCCCAACGGATCGCCATCAAATAACTTGCTATAGACTGGTTTACGATATAGCGCAGAGTTTGAACGTCATGCTATATAGTTATAGCTTATTTATTTATTTATTTTATTTATTTATTTAAATTAATATGGAAGACTTACAGCTAAAAAAAAACAGACTAGTACCAGTAAATCAGACAGACAGCCAATTACAAGTCTTCACTTATAAATAACAGAACAATAACTACATATTCTATGGACATTATAGCCTACACGAACAAAATAATATTAAAAAGCTTAACAAAAAAAAAACTGAAAAAAGGACAAAAAATAATATATTTTTTTTCTTTTGCTCACTCTTCTTGCTTAACAACTTTCATATACCTAATAATAAAATTAAACTAGATGAAAAAGTTTCGGCTTAAACTCTTCCTGGCTGAGGACACACTAGTTACGAATGGATCGATATCATGCTGTTTACATAATTTATTAAGATTTCTGCTTGCACGCACTATGTACGAATTCTGCCTATAATTCGTTGAAGCAAATGTCACATGTAAGGGTGAATTAAATCTTTTTGACTTCCTGGGAGTGTTAAAATAAAACTTGGACAAAATATCAGAGCAGTTAATATCATTATTAAAAAGTTTTAACAAGAAAACGCAATCAGAAATTTCGCTTATGACGCAATATGCTTTACTATATACCGAAATAGTCTGAACTGCACTTAATTTTATACTATTACTGAACAATACCTTTACGATGAATGAATTTGAATGATTAAAGCAATATAATACTGATATAATTTTTGCGGTTATACCAAAACATTTTCTTGGAAAATAAAGGGGCATTTTCGTGTCCCTCAGCGAGGCGTGAAAGGTCAATGAACAATATGACAATTCGTATATACGTAGGTATTATACTATCAAATATATATTTGGTAGTATAATATTCCACCAATACGTATTCTTACCAGGAAAATCATATTTACATTTATATTTAATGTAATAGGGATTGCTATCGTTTGGATTTCGGAAGATGGTTGCCCATTCTATGGACATAATGTCATGTTTACCATGTGCAAGTAACTTGCAGGCTACAAATAAATAACTTGCATAATGGAAACATTAGTATGCATGCATATTGGCATTCCATTACGTTCAATTACGGCCTATATGCAGCACTGACGTCATATCTGCGTGCAAGTTGCTTGCACAACGGAAACGCTGCTTTAGGTAGGTACCTACTAGACAGTAAGTTCTTCCATGTGCTCTTTTCCTACACCAGCCCTCGCGGTACGCGTCTAGATCATCTCACCACCTCTTTCCGTGCCGACCTTAGCGGTACCGTCCATCTTCAGGCACTCATTGTGTGGAGATTCTTGCTCAGCGGTCATTTTGCATGCGTCTGACGTGACTCGCCCAATCCCATTTGAGCCTGGCAGCCTTTTTTCCTACGTCTAATATCCCCGTTTTGGAGCACAGCGTGGTTAGACATAAGACACCTAGAAAAAAGTTAAGATACCTAGCTTTGTAACTATTCATTTCACTTCAGTAAATAAGGTCCTTTTAAATGTAATCAATCATTTGCCAAAAAGCGGCTATGTTACTTGCCTTGTCGCCGTAGCAATTTGATCTATGACATTTTTAAAGGCTTCATTACGATCGAGTTCATTGAACGCACAAAGAGAATTTCGCTTTTAAGAGAAACAAACTATATCTAATAAATTGAATTTCCTTTCGGACAGGGCTCCAAAAGCCCGATAATGGAAAATGGGAAGGCTGAAAGTATATTTTTTCGCCACTTTTCTCAATTTCACTGTACAAAAGCCATTTTGTTTTTATTGTTATTTTAAACGTTGATAGAATTTAATAGGTATCTTCACTTACATGTTTAGAAAGATATTAATTATTTTTCTTAGAAAATAATACTCTTCCCATGGGTGTCGTAAAAGGCGACTAAGGGATTCTCTAGAGGATGGGCAGCAGCCTATGTCCAGTAGTGGACGTCTTTCAGCTGAATGATGATGATGACAAACTCACGCCTTTTTCCCATGGGGGTAAGCAGAAACTGTAGAACGCCACATGCTACGACCCTTACATACTCCTTTCGCTTCGCCCACGTTCATACATCTTGTCATACACTTACGCCGGTTGAGCTTAGTACGCACCCCTTTTTGAAGAACATCACCAGTAACACCAATGTATGTCCTTCTAAAAGCTGGCGTCTACTAGGCTCGCCGAGTCGAGTCGAATAGAATCGCAATAATTCGCCTCCTATACATATACATTTACTATAGAACTGCGTCGATCAGCATCGAGCCGAGACGCGCCGAGACGCGCCGAGTCGCATCTTTCGCGCGCATCGCTTATCACGCGAATTTCTGTTTTAACGACATGCAATTACTGACCGTTTCGCCTCGATTCGTCTTCACACGGAACAAATACGACTCGACTCGATTCGACGCGTTACGGCAGACATTCTCTACTGGCGTTTCAACTGACATCCGTCTTATAAATTCCTTTAGTTAATCGCCGTTCACTCAGAGTCTCAACATGACTACATGACCAAACCACCTAAGCAAACAGCGTTAAATTTTTGTCACTACATCATAACACATAAACATAACATAACTTCACGCCTTATTCCCAGAAGGGTTGGCAGAGGTGTATAGTACACCCACGTTTCGCCATTATGTTTAAGTCCCATGTAATAGGGGGCGAACCTATTGCCATCAACCGGGCACAAATCCAGACTCCGAGCTGCTACTGAGAAATTCCACATGGAAAAACCCAATAACACTGTCACTACATCATCTTTCAGGAACTAATGTTAACATGAAACATAATAGGATGACGATTATCTACACGTTATATTTATTAACAGACAGGAATAAAAAACCTGAAAATAAAATATGACTTTATTTCATAGATCGATTATGTTAACGATTCTGAACCGCCCTGAAAATGTATCTACCCTTTGATAAATAACACTGTTATAACATATTTCAAATACCTAAACATAAAATATATTGTAAGAGGATGAACGCTCACGAAGGCTGACTTCGCATAAACTCGTTGAAATAGATCTAAAGTAGGGCTGCTACTCGGGCTCGGATCGCAGCCTCCGGGCACCGGTTGTGACCCCAATTCTCAGAATTTTACAAATGTTTTTAGTTTCCTGTTTCCAGTGCGCTTCGAATTTTACGGGAAAACTCGGTGCTATTTTAATAGTACGAAGGTAGAAAGTTTCAGTTTACGGAGAAGTGTGTTATTACGTTTGTTTCTTGATTATGAGTAGAGGTCTTTACTATTATTCTCCGAAACATTGGTATGGACTTGTTGGGAATTAGTTCGTAGTTTCGGTATTTCAAAACAAATTCTTTTGAGAAGTTTATTTTCCTAGAACGCTGTATTATAGAGCTTGATTCTACGTTTCTTCTACTGTTCTTATATGGAATACTAGCTTTTGCCCGCAGCTTCGCTTTCAAATTTTGAGCCCTCGTTAAGCCCCTTGTTAGGTGTAGTTATAAAGTCGAAAAAATCTTTCATCCCCAATTTCACCTCTTACGGGTAGAATTTCCAAAAACCCTCAAATACGATTTATTTCTCACTAAGAGCCTACATTTTTAAATCCATGCTTCTTACTTCAAAAGTAACAGATTTCTCATACAAACTTTAAACAGTTATTTCACCCTCTTAGGCGTTGAATTTTCAAAAACGCTCAAACACGTGTAGCTTTATTTCTAATCAGAAAACTTAACATTTAATTTCATGCTTCTTACTTCAAAAATGACAGTCTTACATACAAACTTAAATCCCCTATTTCACCCCCTTAGGGGTTGAATTTCGAAAAATCCCTTCTTAGTGGATGCCTACGTTACAAAAGGAACCTACTGACAAAATTTCAAGTTTTTATTCCCCCGCGGTTTAGGCTGTGCGTTGATAGATCAGTCAGTCAGTCAGTCAGCTTCTCCTTTTATATAATTATATAGAAGAAGAAGATAGATAAATCATCCAATATGGAATATCAAGCTCTAACCATCTTTCCCCGTAGCTTCGCCTGAGTGAAATATTGTTAATTTTCCAGAAAAAATGCATCATTATATCACGCCTGGATTCCCCGAAAGGTAGACCCTCATTTCGCCGTTATGTTTAAGTCCCAGGTGGCGAACCTATTCCCATCAACCGGGCACAAATCCAGGTTAATGTGAAATGTAAATCATTCAATATGAAATATCAAGAAACATCTGTCCCCGTGGCTTCATCTGTGTGTAATGTTGTTAACTTTCCAGAATAATAATATCCCATGTACTGATGACAGTGTTGGGTGCCCATACTATTATGGTAACAATACCCAATTGTACATAAAATTATTTTAAAAGAGTATCCTTGGAGTTTCTTGCCGGCTCTTCTCCGTCTGACCTAAATCTGGAACCGTGCAACTAAATTATCGAGACGTTTCCTAAGTGCATGTACAATACGGCCGACGTATCTTGGCAGATCTGAAGTTAGTTGTTTGGCTGCGCAATGAATCTTTTAGAAACGAAATTGTGTAATGCGCAGCTAATCAGCTAACTTCAAACTAGCCAAGATACGTCGGCCGTATTGTACTGTGCCTATTCGAAATTAAAAAACTTTGAATTTGAATCCGGAATACATTGTACACACAACATCCAATTCCATCCAATCTATTAAACATTTATGGTATGATTGAATATCTAAAACTTAGTCGTAGTAAGATAAATACGCTATCCCTAGTACGAAGTGATCGTAGCCTCGTATCGGCACTTAATTTGAGTAGTCCCTTCATCATGGATTGCGGCGAGAGGAACGACCTCACAGTGACAATGGCAACTGCTCGCAACCTCGGATCTATCAGTTTTATGAAGCCAATTAATTACTTGAGTGATACTAGTCTAGGTATAAAGAGTAGCCTAGCTCTAGGGAAATAAAACTAGGTTTGAAATTGTAAATGTGGACTTTGGTTTAATTTGAAGGCTGTTGAAGGATGCGTAGTTAGTCTGATTGCGTGTGCAACATATCTAACTTACCAAATCGTTTTGTTAGGAATATCAGCCGTATTCTTATTTATATCTTGTAATGGTCAAGTTTAAACTAAGGTTCAGTTGCACCAATTAACTATAACCGTAAACTTGCCATATTTCGTATTGAATTGACATACATTTTGGTAAGTACGGTTACAGTTAGTTGATGTAATTAACCTCCGGTTTCTGACTTAAGAATTCTTGGATAAGCAATACTTAAGTAATATTTGAGTACAGAGTTGTCAATCCATCTTTTTAATCCATCATTTTTTTGTCAACTTATCTAGCTTATCACAGAATTCTTAATTCAGAAACCGGAGGTAAGTCATAATAATAATATGGCCTCAAACGCTACTCAATTTTAAGTTGCCATTAATTTCCTGCTGTCACTGTCACTTCGCCTTATGCTTGTTTCCCACGGTGCGTGATATCGCGCACCGCGACGCATGAGCTCGCACCGGCACACCATGGGAAGAGACTCGTCCGTGGTAACGCGGACGCGTGCGGAGCGGTGCGCCATATCCGCCGCGAGTCGGTAAATTCAAAAGTGCGGTGCGAGTTCTCTTTCACTACTGGTATTTTAGAATGAAAAAATAGCTTCGAATCACGCAGCCTCATAATTTGGCCTCCATCGGTGCGTGATTTTACGGATGATACCACGCACAGCCAGTGCGCGCTATCACGCACAGTGGGAAACCACCTTTAAAGTGACAGTGACAGCACAAGACTTAGGCGACTTGAAATTGAGTAGCGTTTGAGTATTCGGTGACTTTGAATATCAGATTCTCTGGTTAAACAACCGTTTGCTCGAAAAATTTACTAGAACTTTAGGTAAATAGTTGTTTAACCAAAGAATTTAGGTTGGTTAACACCAGCCTGAGTATAAACCATCAAATGAACAGCTGTTTATTGATCGCAAACCTGATAGATAAAAATAAATTGCTTAAACAAAATTAGCAAACCAAGCACATAGACTTATTCTCCCAATCTTTGAAATGGACTGAAAAAAGCAATCGTAAATTGCTGATAATATGCATAAATATGATAGAATCGAGAAGAAAAAGATCGAATGAATATGTGCGACATGTAGACGCTAGGATAGGTTTACATCATAAAAAGACGTCGATTTAGACGATGACGTAGGTCTCATACAAATCCCCGATACATAACAATATCATACATTCCAGGGCGACGGAAGGCGGACTGGCGCCTGGCGTCGATGGAGACATGCCGGTGGGCGGGCCCAAGACACCACAGCAGATCGCCGCCCAGCGCCGCTTGCAGCAGACGCAGGCGCAAGTCGATGAGGTGAGGACATTACTTTGTTTATCTGTTTATTAGATATTTATAAATATTTCTGGTATGCCCGACCAAGTTACGGGCTCAACCGATCTCCTCAACTTTTTTTACAATTTTTTAAAGTATTTTTTTATACTGTCTTCATTTCTAAATTCGTACACAAAACAATATTTGTGTACGAATTTGGAAATTCAGACCGGAATATTTCTCTCGCTTAGTTTTTTTTTTTATTCTTTATACTCTTAATGAATACAGAGGCAGACTTAATGCAGATTAGATTCAGACACATACACAATATCATATTTCAATCTGGCAGACTATCGTGGTTCATCATTCATCGTCTATACGAAATCAGACGATGTTGCGTATCTATAGGGTGCCTGTATCACAATACATGTTTCGATCATGATGACTGGTCATACACAACTACCGTCCTTTGATCATATTACATCTTATCATATGAGTCGCTATGCTAGATGTCGCTTTAATAGGAGTTTCCGCCAAAACGCCTTTGACCCTCGGCCTTACATTCGGCTTTGGCCAAAAAAAAACGAAGTCGAAGTGTATCCAAGTGCCAAATACTAACGAATTATTAATGAAGCTAACGTTAAAAAATGTGTAGGTATTAGATTGCCCGTAACCTGTAACACAAAACATTTAATAATTTCATGTAACAAACAGATACAAGACCCGACCAATCAGTATCGGCCAAAAATTGACCTTCGGTCGACCGTCGGACACTAGAAATAACCATTATCTAACAAAATCTAGAATAAAATGGAATTTTAAATAGAAAAATATAATCTAAAAGCACGTTACTTACATATCACTTAGTACATATTAAAAATCCAGTCCAGTATATATCTATATTATGTATAGAATATTTTATATTGCATAGATATGTGTATAGATTAGTGCAGTGAGTCAGAGGTCAGAGGCAACTGAGTGAGACATTAATTTGAACTGTATTGCAAGCGTGGGCGGTTAATTTACAGTTTGCCACACGCCCATGTTCATTCTATGATGTTAGAACGAAGTTACAGGATAAAAACATGTTTCGATAAAATTCTTGTTACAAAAAAATACGGTTTCAAATAAAATTTTGGATTCGAATAACATGCACTTTTAAGTTCAACATGAGCCAATAGTAGATACCCATAGTACGAGTTTGGAAATTACTAAAACGGCAATAGTTTTCGTGCGCTCGCTTCTCCAATTTGGATCTGCAATCGGTTACTTTAGCCATAATCAGATTGTCTGGTGAGATAGAGGTATTTTATGAGCAGTGTTTCATTTAATTACCTCATCCTACTTCTACCTAAAACCAAAAATGAGAATCTTCTCGTTTACGCCACACTTTCCGGGTCTGAGTCAATCTCATCCACTCTTCTTCTGATATCTTTACACTTTAAGCTGTACGTCTGCTTCTTTTCTTTGAATTTTAATGTGGCTGGCCCAAGTTAGCCTTCTATTCAAGTGAAAACCGAGGTATCTTACGCAGGTTTCTGTTGGCAGCTGTTCTTCTCTCAGTGCTACAGGTAGACAGCCCCCTCTTCTTAGGGTAAATGTTAAGCTCACTAAACTGAGTAAATATCTCTGTCTCTTTCTCTTACGGGTCACGTAAATGAGATAGAGTTTAGTGAGCTCACGAAAACTATTGTTGTTTTCGTAATTTCCAAACTCGTACTATGTACTACTGTTAACATTTTTCGAAATGATTTAAGTCTATTTTGGACTTATTTATTTATTTACTTTAATTAAAACGGTCTTAGACCAATTACAATAATTAAAGATAGTAATAAAAAAACGATACATAAAAGGACAAGAAAAAATAATTCTAATAAACTCTTTCATAAATCCTCTTAGATATAAAAAGAAAAGAATTCTTCTTTTATATCTAACGTTTTGTATATTATAATGTAGCTGTGTAGAATATAGATTAGTGACGTGACTCAGAGGCACTGAGTGAGACATTTGAACTCTATGGCGAGTGTGGGCGGATTATTTACCGACTGTCGGCACGCCCAGTCGCCCATGTCCATTATATGATGTCGGATTTATATATTAAAAGTTACTTGTTTAGATATTAATTTCTGTTATTATTTGTTATAAATATACTGTTGAATAGAAAACAACAACTTTAAAAAAAAACTATTTCTAATTGGTTCTTTATTTTTATTTTATTTTATTTCCACACAAATTAATCTAATAATATATTCGATACTCAAATCAAAATTTCTAACTAACTACTTACAAACAAATAAAGAAAAATTAGAAATTTTAAATTAAACTTTATTTGTAAGTCATGAAATTAATTTAACCCTCTGCGACTGACGTGGCTCAATTTTTACAATTGTACTGACGTGGTAGTACACGAGACACCATTTCAAAAGCAAATATTTTTATAGAATTAAATTATGCATCTATTTTATTTATATTTATTAGATCTTTAGCCTATTTTTTTATGTTAAATAAACTTTAAATAATAAAACAATTTGTATTTTCAAAATTAAACAGTGTTTATTGACATCACATAAATCAGTCTATGAATTTCTACTTAAACATTAATGACATTAAAAAAATTACAAAATCTACTTTTTTTATATTTAACATTAGACATTTTAAAAATTAACAATTACAACAATCAGTCTTGAAAACATGAGATACATTCATTGGTTGAATTTAAAATTACACAGTTTCAAAATCACAGCTTTGTTTGACAAATTTCACACAGTGGCTTGGAGCACTGAAGGCAAATTGGCTTCGAACAATCACAGCAACAATATTTAGTTTGTCTTTTTAATTTTGTTGGACAAATAGAACATAGTTTTCTGCCACTTGGTGGAGCAGACCGAACTACTGGTGGTGGAGGGGGGATATCCTTACCTAAAACCCTAGTGATAGTCATGCGCAGCTCTCTTGGCAATCTTTCATTGTATACTCGGGTTTTCATATGATTCAGCACTAAATCTCTTGCCATGTTTAATAAAAAAGTCGCTCTCCTCATTTTGTCATCACTGTCAGCACAACTTTGATACAATACAAAGCTATTTATGCCTGCCATGTCCAGCATCCTATGAAAGATTGCCATAGGCCAACGACGAGTTTTACGGCTGCAACAATAAATCGAGCATTTCTTATCCACCTCGTCCACTCCACCTTTTGTATGATTATAGTCTGCAATCATAACGGGTTTTCCTGTAGCATTATCTATTTCTTGAATGTGATGAGAAGAAGAAACCAACAACACGGCTTTATTAGGTTTTGGCACATATGATAAAATTGAATAGTCTTTCGTAAAACCATACAACGAACTTTCTATCGGTCTATTTCTGTTCGGCAAGAAACAAGGTGGTATTTCAGCTTTATTTTTTTTCAGAGTGCCCAGGTAAGTCAGTCCTCTTTTCAGCAATATTTCGACTAGTGGTATGGAACTGAACCAATTGTCAGCAGTAATATTTCGGTTCGATTTTTCGACCACTTTTGCAAGTCTTAGAACCGACTGAGTGGGTACTGCCATTTTTTTCTCTTGATCGGTTAAGCCTTTACCATCGGAATTCTTCCCATGGTATATATAAGCATTGTAAATATAGTATGTACGAGCATCTACTAATAATAATATTTTGATACCATATTTTGCTGGTTTCTGAGGCATATAAATGATGAATTTGCAACGACCTCTAAATGGCAGTAACATTTCATCGATGCAGAGGTATGGTCCAGGGGTATATTGAGACTGACTGTTTGATATGAACTTATCAAACATATCGGATATTGGAGCAAGCGTATCATCTTTTAGACGTTCCTCTCTGGTAGTCGAGTCATCAAATCTAAGGCAGTTGATCAAACACGAAAAACGCAATTTGGACATCACGCAGCGGAATATTTCACGGCCTGTGCCATCGGTGGTAAATATTGTGCGGAGATCCGCATCGTTACATTTGAATACTGATGAATAGTACATCAAACCAATGAACGCTTTCATCTCGCTTACATTTGTGTCCCGAAGTTCGGCTTTAGTAGCATTTTTGAATTTAGCACGGTAGAAACTGAGTTTCTGGTTGGTAAATCGCACCAGAGATTCTAACATTGTGGGGTCAATCAGCTTCGACCAAAGTTCCGAGTAGCCTTCAAAATTAGTTGTTGTAGTACGGCCTGGTAATCGAATTATATTATGAGCTGCAATGCGTGATGTCCTAGGACGCTCTTGTCTACTCCAAATGAAACCGTTTTTACCTGTGTAGTGCTCTTGTGACTCGTCTGAAGATCGTTGGCGTTCAACCACTGTGGCAGGTTCTTGTCGCGCTTCTAAGTTTGGCTCTGGATCTTCTTCACATGACATGACGTCTTCTTCAAGGTGTTGGATTTCTGGCTCGAAAGTTGGATCTTCATCTTCATCATCAATATCGCTAAACTCGTGTTCACTTTCCTCTTCCAGCCACTGTGTTATTTGATCTTCTTGACCTACAAAAGTTCCAGCCGACGTCCTCTTACGAGTAGAAGAAGTGCCTGGCCTAGGATTGTTACTTGAGTCAGCCATCTAAAAAACAAGTTTTTCTTGTAAATTATGTAGGTACAATTAGCTTTCCACCGCGACTTCACCCGCGTGGATTATAGATACTATTTCGCCATATAGCCTATCTTACTCAGTGAGAATATAGCATTCTATTAGTGAAATTTTTTTTTAAATCGGCCCGGTAGAGGTATACAAATATATATAAATTATGTAAATAAAATCAAATTCTAAAATAACACGAATTGATACAAAAAAATACCAAATCGTAAGTTAACTAAATGTATTTACTGATGTGGTTGTTTAGGAGACACTATGAAAATATAACCATTTTACTGAGGTGGTAGTATATTAGACACTTACCTTAACACTGACGTGGTAGTCTCGTGGACACCTTCCTCTCGCTACGCGCACGTGCGCTCGCTACGACCGCCCCCCGCACACTGACCGCCGCGCGAGCTCACTACAGTAAGGTACTAAGAGCGGCGGCGTTCAAATTTGAAAATTAACGGTAATGAACTGAATTTTATATTTCGCGGTGTCTGTTGGACTACCACGTCAGTCGCAGACGGTTAATAGAACAAACACCTGAAAGTAATGTTTTAGGTATTAAATATTTTTATTAGGTACCTAAATAAATTAAACTGACTGATTCATAATCAACCCATTAGTGTCCCACTGTTGGGCATGCGCTTTTTCTCTGAATCAAAAGGGTGTAAGCCCTAGCCCATTTGCGTCTGATTGATCAATTTGAATTGCCCTTCGAACTCGCTGAATCAAATCCTATTGAAAACCAAGCACACGTCTGCACATTAGGTACAGGTACAACAAAACTCCAATTTACGACATGGCCGAACTAATGACAAATGTCAAGCTAGTAGACTCGAAGCAGGAAATTAAACGCCTGTCCAGCCACCAACTATTTGTTATTGACACTAACTAAACGTCGAACGCTCCCCTCATGCGAGCACAAACAAATAAACAAAGATAAAAGCTTCACTTGCGAAGAAATAAATAAATGGGGGAAAAGATTTAAGGAAAACTACCTTTTATGCCCTCGGCTCGCGATTAGCTGAACTAAAATGTTGAGTCGTTTGATGAACTCATGTACTTCGAAATAAATCAATAAAATGCAGGATAATGGTGCCGATTCTGTTATGGGCAAACTAAACTTAATTTAGGCTATTGCCATCTTTTTCACTCTAATAAAATAAGAAAGAGACATACGTAAATAAGAACTGTCAAATTTAGTTGAGCTAAAAGTTCCATTCAAAATTAGACGACATTTAAAACGTGTCTACTAAAAACACGGTGAAGTTCAAGGCGTAAACTAATTTGACATCTCTAACTTAGTTGTTGTCTATAGCCGTCCTTTTCTCGCGCTATCTGTTAGTAATACCTAGATAGCAAATCTCTTATTTTAGTTTAGTTGGTGAACTAGAGAATCGGCACCATTATATAATATACATGGTGGAAGTTTAAGATGGGGCAGTATGAGCAGTTACGTATTTTTCGCTGAAAAAATTATGGACAGTCTCCTAAAAACATTTTCCTGTAGCTACAAAGGTTAAGAAAGTGTGAAGGTAGTTGCTCTTACTCGGTATCTCAAATTTCCACCCTGTATATCGCGCCTCTAAATTACATAATTATGCTTACCTTAGGACTTTAACATCCTCGATTCCCAGAATTGTAGCATTATCAATCATGAAAATATTGACGTAGTAAAATATTTTTGAGAGGCAAACTTTTTATGTTCACAAATTGGTAGGAAAAACATTAACTAAGTTTCTTACAAGGTGTGCATAATATAACGAGTTTCAAACTAAGTTCCAAACTCTATTTCAAACTCAATCTAAATGCAATCATATTATACTTCAAAATGTTTACTCAAAAGAAAATTCACATTAAGCCCACACCAATCTAAGTATATAGATCACAGTATCGTTGATAAAAACATTCTAGTTTCATCGTAAATGTATCGTGAAATGATAATTCTATACGGTTTGTATCTCCACTCTAACAAAAAGCAATCTCATCCCATCTTCAACACAACTCAAGATGACAAAAGCCTTTGCTTAGATATATCCCAAGATTAAAGTTTCTCTAGTCCTTGAATAACTATAAGAGCGATTTGTCAAGCCCAGTCGCTGACGTCATCGGGTCTGCGCGTGGAGCCAATGACGTCATAACGGGAGAAATTGCTCTTGAAATTGAGGCAAGGGTTTGCTGATATCCTATCACTATTCCCATTATGTATGATTGCGAGTATTTAGTATTATGGGGGCGTTTTGTGTAATATATTATTAACTCTTCGAATAACTACCTTAACATTTAAAGCTTCTCAGACAAAATGTCTTTTCCTTAAACGCTAACGCCTGCGGAAAGATCAAATTGTATGGAAATTACATTTGCTTACGCTCGAACGTTAAGGTTTAAGGAAAAGGGATTTTGTCTCAGGGGGCTGTTTAGAGTAATTTCGTTTTAAAAAGAAGGAACACGCAATATTTTACTATTGCTTCAGTGGCTTGGCAGTGGCAGATACCCCATTTGATACCAGCTACTTTTACCTGAGACCTTCAGAAAATAGAAACCTTCTCCTTTACACCACTCTTTCCAGCTCTCAGCCAATTCCATCCACTCCGTGTTCGATATCTTTACTATAGAAATTAACCGTCCGTCGTATTAGGGATCTTCTTGGCGGTAAACTTAAACTTTAATCATGACTCATTATGTTACAGGTTGTTGACATAATGAAAACAAACGTTGAAAAGGTGTTGGAGCGAGATCAGAAACTGTCAGAACTTGATGACAGAGCAGGTAAGCATGAGACGTATGCATATAAAAATAAGTTAATTAAGAGCAGTCACGTTGCCAGCAGCCAATCCTACGTTCCGTACACATGGCTAATTGGCTTTCACAGCCTAGATATAAATATCTTCAGATGGGAGAATGGAACTTCGTACTTAACGTTATTAAAAACCTTAGACCAGATTATTTCTTACCATATTTTACAATAGTCTTGCACCCACCCGGGACGGTCCATGACTGTACTCCAAGAGTGTAGTCGTAGATAGCCCCCAGCTGGTGCCCCATTCTATATTAGATTAAAGTTCTCAAAGTGGCCTCTGCTCTTTGTACCTTTGCCCCCTGTAAGCGTTCCAAAGGACCGGACTTCTTCCACAAGCTGAGCCGTTAAATCTAAGTGAAATACAAATATGAATGAATTTTTAAACGTCCAGGACTTGTCTCAGAATAATTTAAGAACATTAACACTTTCTTTTCCGTTGATATCTACAAATAGAACTATGTCAATCAATTGGATGTAGTTAATTCAATGAATATTGATACAATGATTTTCGTTACAGATGCACTGCAACAGGGCGCATCACAGTTTGAACAACAGGCTGGCAAACTCAAAAGCAAATTCTGGCTGCAAAATTTAAAGGTAAACCTTTCTAACCAGAGGATTGGAAGTTTAATACCTATGTAGAATAAGATGGTGAAAGTAAGTGGTAAGAAAGGTATTACAAAAGAAAAGTTTAAATATATGCGCTAAGAGTAGCTAGATTCTTTAGAGGGATTAAAATTGTGGATCATGCTAAAAATATTTAAGAATCAAGATTGAAATAATTTGATTTAAGTATTTCTTTACCATAAGTTTTCTATACAAAGCTAACGCAATTGAATACGATCGATTACAAAAAAAATATACGATCGAGATTACAAAATTCATCATCAACTAAAAGGGAATGCTTCATTGCAAAATACGAAGGTTGTTAACTAAAGAGCACCTTCGATATTAAAGTTTATCTTTTGTACTTACAGAAGCAATAAAGAAAATTATTTAATAGCTGATGTTGACGTAAATGTACGTGTGCCGTTACTTCATACACGTATTTGCGACATTCTTCACTTATATTGAAATATATGGCTCTATTACCAATGTTGGACACACTTTTACGTCACGAGTTTTATTCTTTTCTATTACTTTCATTCAAATCTTTGTTTATCCTTCTTTGGCCAAATCATTGGTAAAGTTTTATGCAGATACCTTTATAATATTGAAATAAACCTTCCAGATGATGATAATTGCAGCTGTTATTGGAATCATCATCTTGGCTCTAATCATCGGTAAGTAAAAAAACTTCAATAAAATCAATACACATATTAGTAACATCTCTGTTTTGTTACACATTAAGTTTGTAGACTAATCATATCATTATTTTTTCCACATTTTCAGCCAACTTTGTGTGAACAAGTTTCGGTAACCGAAGTTTAATTTAGAAGTTACTTGTTATAATGTTAATGAATACTTAGTAATATAACGTATGTTGTTAATTTTTAATTACGTTACTGGTACTAAGCCTATGTTGGTAAGTGGGCAAGACGTATCGTTTGTCGTTGTTGATGATAAGTGTTGGCTTTGTCTGTTCTATTGTCACTTCGTATATCTGTCTCTATCGAACAATGTTTCATGCCGTTTCGACATCTTCTAGTTCATATTATAAGTTTGCATTCACATCAGTGACGAGGTCTCTGAGACCTGCAAAACAAATCATCTCACCTTTTTAGAAATTCTAGTTGTAAGAAACTAATACCCAATTTATTTCTACAAGATTATGAAAAGGTAATGTTTAATGAGGTTCCTTTCTTTAACTAAAGTCTGATGTGAATAAACACTTATATGTGAAATTCAGCTTTATTTTGCAAATGTGTTTACTCTTGTGTCTGGGATTGCTCTTGTGATTTATATAATTATGTCTATTATAAAAACATTATGCAAAAACTTAATGAAGAATTAGAAACTAGATCTTATAAATTGCTTGATATAAAAAGTTATTCTACGTTTATCCAAGAATGCGATGCTTGTCCCAGATTTACCCCCAGTTTAGTTATGCTTATACTAAAACATGCGTCAATAGGTGTTAAAAAAATATTAATCCTATAAACATCGAAAATATTTATGGAGGAGGGGCGCTTAAAAATGAAATATATAAAGAAAAGCTTAAAACACGTATCATGATTATTGCTAAATGGTGCTTTCAATGCTTTGAACAATGTGAATAATTTAAAATTAATAAAAAATATGGGATATGAAAAAAGACGATCCCAATAAAACATCAGTTTTCTCAAGCAGAAATATAAATTTAACTTTATTGAAGGGAATTTATTAAAAATCGTTTATTTGTGAAACCAGAATATTATACTAACAATGGTTTATTGGCACTACTGATGCTAATGGATGATTCATCAAAATTTATTGTCAAATCAAATAAAATTAAAATACCATTGTTTTCTATCACAATTTTGAACGAATTATCATAAACGATGATGAAAAGAACAAAAAAATGTAATGAAAAATCATTCCGTTCTATTGTGTCGTCCTTTCAAGAAAATTCACTGGTTATTGCACTATTTTATAACTAAATCATACATATTGTGAATTCGTCTCGTGCTGCAAAAATAATGTTACATTTGGATGCGATTATTAAAGATGTTTTAATGTTTTCTAGGTCTGTAAACCATCTAATTGGAGGATTGAGGCCGAGGTATGGATTAAAAACAGGTACTACTTACTTCTTCTTTGGAATTAGATCATTAATTTCTTTAGCATCATTTTCTTTCATTCATAAATGACACCGATTGTTTTTGTTCTAAGTTAAAAGAATAATTGACGTCACAAAAAATCGAATCAAGCAAACAAATCAAAATTGTCAAGATAAAGATATTTGAAATTAAATTATGGTTTATTTTACTTTCAGGAGACTTAACATCCCAGCTGCCGTAACATCAGAAACAGAACTTTGAAACAACTATTATTTTATTTTTCCTAGAAATTAGTGTTGTTATTAAATGTCCTCTGGATAATATCACCAAAATATATCCGATGTTTTGCCTATGTACTAAATATCAACTATTTATCCTATCAACTTTTTGTAAATTTCGAAATCACGCGTCTTTGACATGATTTCTTTTATATCACTAACAAATGCTCTGTGAAATACGAAATATAGTATTTTTAGATGATCTTTCTTTGTTATAAATTTTACCACAGAAATTAATATTTGCTATTAGATAAGACTTATCAAAAATACCGTAACATCTTCAATATTTTTTACTTTTTCGAAAATAGGCTGTTTATTACAAATGCAATGGTATTTATTTCCATTTGGACCAAATTTCTTGAGCATTTATTTGGGGTCATTTCTTTTTGTACCTTTTTTTAAACTTTTAAATTGTTAAACTTTGATAATATCTACTGTCTACCTATACAATATGTTTATCTGCTTGTAAATCCTACCACTTTATAGGTGTTATATGAATAGATATTTACAATTTATAAAATATCAGTCCATTTTTGAAATGGACGAACGTTCGGGCTGATTTCTGTATTCAAAGTTCCAAGTTATCACAAGTATGTAACTACCATTTTGATAGTATAGCGTGTATTGGGCCCATGTTAGCACTACAGCGGTTTAGTAATTGTTTACTTACTATGTTTTAATCGCTTTTATAGCTGTAATCTATAACCGTGATCTCTATTTGAAACGAAAATTTGTACTTAATCAAATTGTTGTTTGTTTAAGTAAAATTAAATTAGAGTATATTAAGGACTTGTGCTATCTTGCGTTTTATAATCGTAACTGGCCAATATTTTTAAAAATATATAATCTATCCTGTGTAACAACAAAATAATGCATTAAATATCTTTTTACTGTGTGTGTATTAATGTATGTAAAAACAGCTTTGTAGTTAGAAATTGTAAAAATTCACAATAGGTAATTAGATGTTTCAAATAAATAGCCACTCATTAGTTATATTAATCATATAATCATGGCTCGGTTACATTTGGTTGGGGCCCGCATACAGTGTACATTTTATCGAAATATATCATTTTACTTATCACTGTAAACTGCACTGCACCATCGCGTTTGCGGTAACGATTAAATATAATTACCACGTAATATAAAACATGAATAAATGCGAGCAACGACCGAATGTAGTTGTGCCTTTACATTTTAAATATAGAATAAATATAGTATTGGGAAGATTGGCCAGTACTAAATAAATATAGGGTGGAAAATGTGGGATAAACATTATCTAATAAAATCGGTTCTCCGTATACATAGGTAATATATTCATATCATGTATGGAGACCGATTTTTAATAAAAAGTACGTAAGTTGCACCTCGTTATTGTTGACAGTCTCATTAGGGGGAGAAATTAGATTGTAATGTATAAGTATGACGTCACGATTTTGAAATACAATAAATGAAAAAAATGCGGGAAAATTTTCATGTTTTCATACGAGTTTAGTAAAAACGTATTGAGCTTTATAAAACCATAATCTCAAAGTAGTGTAAGCTTCATGTTTCTACAACCTATCTGAAAGCCTAAACTTTAATAGCCTAGACATTGTAGAACTAATGTAAATAATTTTCTAAAATAGAATCGACTACAAACGTGATGGCTTGATGTTTTATACACTTTAACCTTCCTAAAATTATAAAATTACATCGGTAAAATATACATCAAAATTGGTTTAAGAGTTTTTTAGAAAATGGTGATCGTCGTACGTACGGGGGAAGCTCAGAACCAGAAATAATTATATTTTTTTTCTCACATCTGTCCTTTTTCTTCTAAAAAAGACTATATTTTATTGTGTTTCAAAAACGATGACCCCAAAAACATTCACTGTAAGGTAAATTGAGAACACACCAGAAGTATGTTATGGGATTAGATAATAAATTGGCTGTTACTTATAGCGTTGTTTAATACAATTATGATGTCATCACATCACTAGTAACGTCACCACGCTATTATATTTAAACAACATTGTAGGTAAGCCATAGCTATAAGCATTGTGGTCATAACTTATAATTAAATGAAATAAAAATGTTGTAACTGAATACGTGTTTTGTTTAACTTATATTTCGCAGTTCCAAATTCGCCGTCTTTTTCCCGCCACTAAAAAAAGGCCACCATCTTGCATTGTCCTTCACAGAGTACTTAGTACTTACAGAAATATGTATATTAGAACGTGTCCTTTCACTATTAAACTGATAGCATCACACTACGGGATTCATACCTATTTAATATTATAAGTACACCAACAATTACATGTAGAGAAGATAAGAGAAGTCAACAGTATAATTAGGTACTGATCATAGCAGAACAAGGTCAAGAACAAGGAGGTTAAAGCTGACCCTACTAAAAAAACCAACCAAACCAAAAAACCTTTCTCGGATAAATATTATGCTTTCGAAAGTGGTGGGTTAAAACCACTTCGAAATTCGATACTTAGGCTATGTAGTGCTAGTATAACGGCGAACGGAAACAACATCAGTTTCTTCATACATTTAATAGACAACAAGGTTTCAAAGTACAGCTACCTGAATCTATCGATATAACAAGGAGCAGGGGGTTCATCCAATCGGAATTACTTATTCGCTAAACCTAATGTATGCTAAAAAACCGGCCTAGTGCGAGTCGGACTCGCGCACGAAGGGTTCCGTACATCTATAAAAACGGCAAAAAATTTACGTTTGTTGTATAGAAGCCCCCTGAAATATTTATTTTGTTCTGTTTTTTGGTATTTGTTGTTATAGCGGCAACAGAAATACATCATCTGTGAAAATTGCAACTGTCTAACTATCACGGTTCATGAGATACAGCCTGGTGACAGACGAACGGACAGCGAAGTCTTAGTAATAGGCCCCGTTTTACCCTTTGGGTACGGAACCCTAAAAAAGACCACAGACTCACCAGTGTGAGGCGAGTAGATCTATTATCCTACTATTGAAACAGGAAAGAAGTACGTATTTGTCCAGAAGTTATCTTGTTGTATTGCAAGAGGAAACCTTCAAAAAGCGCCCATCCTTCGGGGATAAGACCGGGGAGTGTAGGATTCCTACCTCACTAAAACCATTCCGGGGATCACCCTCAGCACACGGAGAGGGGAATCGTGTCCTCTTAAAAAAACAACCCATAATCCCACCTGTGCCTCAAGGGTTTGCTCTGATCCTCACTGTGCACGGCAGCACGTAACCACTGTTCCATCGTCTTCTCTGAAGTCACTTTATGATCGGACAGTCCCCTCTCTGAGCGCCCGCGACCTCGAAGATCGCCTGCTTTTAATGATGCAGAGGTGGTCTCAGGGCCTCCTTCTTCTCCGAGCGGGATCGGCTCTTGCACGATCGTGCTCGAGTTGCGTTGGTTACGTTACAAACAACTGTCAGTGTCAACATCAGCTGTGTATATTAAAATTTAAAAATAGTAATTCTAGTGTGTATTGTGTGATACAGTGATCATTGGCCGTATAGATTAACAACAAACGACCATTAATGTTTGTAGTACTTAGTACCATCTACCAAGGATAAACAAACAAGTCTTTTCTTGCACCATAGATAATATGGATGTGTATCATTGACAATTGAGTGAAGAGTGAACGATTATTAGACTCTGCTACACGAACTAAATTTTACACCTGTGTTGCCACTGTAGAATAATTACCTGGAATCGGGGAGAAAACCACTTATGCAATCAACTTGGGTTTTTTTCACTAAGTGTTACTTAGTAATTAGTCTTCATAATGAATTTCTTACAGAATATTACTTTTCGACGTGCTCGAACACAATCTGACCTACAGTTTGATGATAGTGACATAATAGCGGACACTCTAAATAGCACGACTAATAGTACACCAGAAATATCTGACGGCGATGAGGACCAAATAAAGGAGTTAACAGGCAAGATTGACAAACTCGTACTAGAATTAAATAATGCGCATAAGGAAATACAACTATTATCTTCAGAAAACAACAAACTTAAGCAAAGAAACGAAGAATTAATGAAGGAGAATAATCCGTATAAAAAAGTCACTCATAGTCCAATTAAGCTGAAACCCACTAAACCAAACATTAAAACTAAAAAACAGGACAAGAACAAAGAAACGAATACAGAAACCTCAAAAAATATAGATACAGATACTACTGTTCATAATACATACAAAGATAAGCCAAAAGCCACCCCTAAAACATCACAGAAAAATATACCACAGCAAATTAAAAATAAGATATGTATTTTGAGTACAAATAAGAAAAATAAAATATTGTCAATAGCAGAAACAACCTTTTCTGAACGGTTTGATATTTGCCATTACCTCAAGCCTGGCAACGACACTAAACAGCTGTTAGAAGGAATAACAACCAAATTAAATGATTTTACCATGAACGATTTTTGCATTATTATTTTAGGGCAGGAAGATTTTAAAACCACGAAAAATTATTATAATATTATTATTCACATTAGAAAAACATTACAAACTATAAAACATACGAACATAATCATATGTTTGCCAACGTATGTTTACGGGAACTACACGAATATATATAACTGGAGAGTGGAGACGTTTAATAATTTGTTATTTCTGGATATATCCACGCATAGACACGCACTCCTCATCGATAGTAACTTAAATTTAAAATGTGACTACAGTATGTTTAATAAATACTCAGGTGGAATTAATAACTTTGGACTACGTCAAATTTTTAAGGATATATTAAATTTAATAACTGGCATGGAAAGCCTTAATAACACTCAACCAATTATAGAAGATAAAGTAAATTACGATAGCATGAATAGTGAGTTTGCCACTGGCCGCCAGCCCTTTCTTGGACAGCCCTCACAAGGGGCAGCGACAGTATAGAATTTCTAACATAGATGTTTATTATCAAAACGTCCGTGGTCTAAAAACGAAGTTGCGAACGTGGCGAAACAATTTGCTATCGCTAGAGCACAATTTAGTAGCTGCCACCGAAACATTTCTAGACGGCTCCGTTGAGGACTCGGAGGTTGCTTTTGGAGATTGGAACGTACTGCGTCGTGATAGATGCACGCCGTGCGGTGGTGTCTTGCTTGCCGCGCGCGCGCCCATCACATTGCAACGGCGCACCGAGCTGGAAACCGACTACGGTGAGGATCTTTGGGCCAGCTTTGCGTGGCACGGCCGTAGTGTTTATGTGTGCGTAATTTATATTAAACCAAGTGCTAATGAGACCGATTATATGCAATGGTTTTGCAAAGTAGAAAGCTTTATAAGTAATTTAAAAGGAATTGTCCTAATTTTTGGTGATATTAATATGAATAGTGCTCCCTTGAGTATAAAGAACTATTATTGTTATTTTTTGACGTATTGTAGTCTGCTTGAGAAAAATAGTGTGAGGAATTTGCATGGTGGAATATTAGATGTGGTAATAATCGGAGAGAGTACTGAGGTACGTGAGACTTATGTCAAAGCTACAGAAGGAATAGTTTTACCTGATGCCTATCACCCTCCCCTCGATATCCATATAAAAATGGCTTCAACTCGTAATTCTGATCGTATTGAGCCAAGTAATATAGATTCAAAAAAAGACTGGAACTTTATAAAAGGTGACTATGAGGCACTTTACAATATGCTCTTTCAAGTCTCGTGGCAAGAGCTTTACCAGCTTGATGATGCTTATCTTAGTACTAAATATTTTTATGATACCATCCACTGTATATTTGACACATGTATTCCTAAAAAACAACGTAATAATAAAAAAAGTACGAGATATCCAGTCTGGTTTACGAAAGATATCATACGCGATACGAAAGTTAAGCTCAAACTACATGGTCAATGGAAACAAACAAATTCTAAGGAGGCATATAAATCTTTCTCTGATTTAAGAAATGAGTTGAAAAGACGCATCGCGCTCGCTTACGATTCCTATGTTGCCACCATTGAACAAAATATTAAAGTCAACCCTCGCCAGTTTTGGCACCATGTATCAAGCCTGAAATCTAAGGGTGGCTTTGAGCCCAATGTGGACTACAAGGGTAACACATTGAGCGGTGTACAAGCTGCTGAGGCTTTTGCTGATTTTTTCTCCAGTGTATTTCTGCCTGAATCACCTCAATTAGATGCGGAAAATATAAACAACCCGATCTCGCTTCCTTCAAGTAGCTATGTGCATATTTATGAGATTACCCCTAGTGACGTAGCTACGGGTATTCGTAACCTAAAATCTGGTAGTTCTGTGGGACCTGATAGCATTCCCCCGTGGTTTCTCAAGCAAGGAATTAAATGTTTGATTTATCCACTCTGTCACATATTTAATGTGGCTTTAAAAACCGGAACTTATCCTTCTCAATGGAAGCTATCTAGAGTCATTCCCATCCCCAAAAGCTCAAAAAAGTCATTTGTGGAAGAATATCGCCCGATTGCTATACTGTCAACATTGGCTAAAATTTTTGAGCGTATTTTACATTCTGAAATTTATAGGCAAGTCGAGCCATTCTTATGTAATGAGCAACACGGCTTTAGAACAAGGAGGTCTGTTAACACGAACCTTCTGACTATTGTCGATTATATTTCCACCCGACTTGACAGTGGAGGGCAAGTAGACGTATTGTATTTTGACTTCCGGAAGGCGTTTGATAGGGTTAACAACGATATACTGTTGGAGAAGCTTAGCGCTCTAGGTCTTTCCCAAGGCCTTCTTCGTTTCTTCGCTGATTACCTTCGCGATCGCCAGCAGTTTGTTCGACTCGGGCCGTACGATTCTCGACCCTATCACACGCGTTCTGGAGTGAGTCAAGGATCGATTCTCGGGCCTCTTCTTTTTATCCTCATGGTAAATGATCTTCCCACAGTCATCAAATACGCGAAGTGTCTTCTTTACGCGGATGACTTAAAACTGTTTCTAGAGATTAGGAATGAGGAGGACTGTTTGTTGCTCCAACGAGACATTGATTCGGTATTTCAGTGGAGCGTTGAAAATGGAATGGAATTCAATTCCAGCAAATGCTTCCAAATGACTTTCGGCCGGAAGCGACAGCCCATTGAATTTATTTATAAACTAGATTGTAATATTATTTCAAAATCTACTACAATTAAAGATTTGGGTATCACATTCGACCAAAAGCTTACTTTCCACGATCACTTCACATCACTGGCTAAAGAGTCCTTCCGACGATTAGGATTTGTTCTTCGGAATTCGAACGACTTCAAAAACATAGGGGTGATTAAGCTCATTTTCAGCACATTGGTCCGATGCAAACTTGAGTCAAGTGCATGTGTATGGCATCCACACGAGAGCACGTATGCACTCTTGTTAGAAAAAGTACAAAAGGCTTTCTTAAGGTACCTATACAAGCGCATATATGGTTACTACCCTTTTATGTATCCAACCAAATTCCTTTTAGGTTGCCTGGGGTACAACTCATTAGAGGTCAGAAGATCTAGTGACCAACTAATAATGATGTGCAAGATCCTCCGAGGGAAAGTAGATGCCCCGGATCTTAATTGCGAGTTGTGCCGATTATTTGTTCCAAACAATTACCGCCGGAGCAGAAAACATAAACTGTTTGCTGTTCCGACAAGTCGTACTGTGGCTCGTTCAAGATCACCCATACCGCGAAGTCTCACTGCGCTCAATGCCCTCCTGGAAGCCAGACCGAATTTTGATATGTTTGCGGATGAATGGAGGGTGATTTTGTCGGAATGTCTGGAGTACTGCGAGAGGAATGCATCATGAACGAGTGAAAGAATATACTGTCAGAAGCACTGTAAGGGATTTATGAAAGAGTTTATTAGAATTATTTTTTCTTGTCCTTTTATGTATGTATCGTTTTTTTTTTTTATTACTATCTTTAATTATTGTAATTGGTCTAAGACCGTTTTAATTAAAGTAAATAAATAAATAAATAAATTAGGTAATTTTAAAATACGTAATGTATGGATGAACCCCAATAAAATTATTACCAGACCAAAAAAAGAACTGTCAAAGTCGGCTGTCGGCTGTCAATGTCATTACCTGCTGATAACGTCAATGTCATTCATAAATTTAATAATACGTGTCGTGTGGTTAAAAATATTTGTAAATTAAATATTAATCTAAGTAAACTACTTCAATCTAATTTAATCAACGTGCTTGTAAATAAACTCACCAATCTTTAATTTTCTAGAACCATAAGTTCGTATTTTTTGTTTATCATAACAAATTACTGTGTATTTCACAACATTATTTCACCGACTGATATAAGGTAAATAATTTTAATAACAATACGCATAGAAACTTTCCAATCATAATTCTGGATTTGCATTAAAGATTTTTTTCTTAAACTCTGTAGACAACGACGCTATGATCGAGCTACCTCGGATAACGAGAGCCCTAAGAGCGCACACGCAACTCGACAAGCCTCGATGTTTGAAACCAACTATAGATCCAACAAAACCGGTGCAGGTGAAGAAAAAGACCCTACAAAGGTAATATCGCTTATATTACAATTTTTAAACTAAGTATATCAATCAATCAAAATTTTTTATTTCACATAAACCAATTCAGGCTGTTATGAAAAGTCGAATTTAGGTGCATGGTTCCAATTAGTCGTTTATGGAGAAGAGCTGACAAGAAACTCCATGGTTACTCTTTTTAAAAAAGTATATCTTTAACAATTTCAGTGAATACAGTAGGTACTATGAGAGAGAACAATGTAGTCTTGACCACACAGAGATAATATAGAACATTGTATTGTGTTAATTAATAAAAGACATAATTTAAAGTACATTTTTCACCCACCACTATAACCTTTCTTTACTTTCATGCGGCTAATAATTATAGGCTATCATCAAAATCATGTACTCGGTAAGTAATATATTGATATGTGAAGTGTGAAAAACTTCTATCTATTATACTTGTTAATTACAATATGGTAAAACAGATTGGTATGAGATTTATTTATTGCACAATGTATACACAGTTATGGACGAACTAAGAGTAAACAATCCCACTACAATGTTGCAACAGAGAGGGCAACATCTAAGCTGTATTATAATACAGTGGAAACCATTTATTACGACTTTGTTTAAAGCTTAAAGCGACAAATGGCATATAGTGACTTAGAAACACCATATAGTTTGGTTTTTTTTTTTAGAGTGGAGTCTGCCACTGTATACCTATTTACTATATACTTAGTTTATAAAATTAAAATGTCTATATTATGGTAAATATTATAACTAAATACTTATTATATTGTGTGCCACTTATCTTGTATGAATTCTTTTAAACTATAATAACTAACAATTATTTTACTGCCTCCTTGGTCTAGTGGTCTCAATCACAACTGCTGTGCGTGCGGTCCTGGGTTCCATCTCCAGTCCCAACCGAAGTGTTGTTTTTCCCTGTGGAATAGTGCTCAGTTGATGGCAATAGACTCACCCCCTATTACATGGGACTTAAACATAACGGCGAAATGAGGGTGTACTGTACACCTGTGCCCAACCCTTCAGAGAATATAGGTGTGATGATATGCTATGTTATAAAATTTATTCATAATGAACAATTTATTTCAGATTCAAATCATTCACAGACATATACAACTACGTCAAACAGAATGAGCCAAATTCAGCCGAAGTACTAAAACTCTTCACCCAATTGAAAGACGCTTGTAAACTTCTTACCGGAGATCAACCTGATGAAATAATAGAAGATGCCACAGTACTAAGCTTAAGAATGTTTCTTGATCAGGACATAGTGATGCTTAAGCATCTGTCACAACTTAGGCAAACATTCGGAACTGTTATGTCCGCAACCGCAAATAAGATTTGTGAGGTGTGTATATCACATTATTACTTAGTTAATACTTTCTATGTGTTTTAAAATGTCCTTATTATGTCTTAAATGGGGGAGAAACTGCCTTCCGAATACTGGATTGTAGGCTTGATTTACATTGACGTACTGTGCTTAAGGCTGGTTTTAGAGTCACGCTGACCGTCGGCGCTGACGGCCCAATATGTATGATTGTCCTAGGAGCGTTTTAAAATTACGCGTAGATGTTAGCACTGACCACCGTCAGCCATTAATTACATACGTATTGATCGATCAGCACCGACAATCAGCGTGACTCTATAACACCATAAACAAGCAATTAGGCATTTTTGTTTTTTTTTTCTGTTTAGGTCTTTTATGCATTACCTACACCGACTAAGCACGAAACCCAAACAAAAATTTTGCTTTTAGCTTTAAGTAAGATAGAGTTATTTCAAATAAGTAAATAAAAAGGTGTTGTTCTAAGTCATAACATGACACAATAGACTCATTGTTATTTCAAATATGTATAAACACTTTGTATAAATATTATGACATTGCAGATTGTAACTAAAATATCTGAACAGCTGAATGACGATACGAAGGAATACATAAGGACTGAAGAGGTTGAATCTAACAAGGAGAACATCAAGCTATGGGGGGAGCACATTCAATGTCACTTCATACCGTACAAACCTGCTAAGAAACCGCTGGCTAAGTTAACAAGCAAGCCAGCAACCGCTAGTGCCTTTGTCACTGATTTTTCTATGAAATATAGTAATGAGAGTACTGCTAAGGCGAGCGGTACTCCGTCTAAAGTTCCTACAACTGCTCCAGAGTCTAAAGTAAGTGTAACTTAGGCACTACCCACTATACAGAAGAGTCTACAGACTGTCTAGTGCAATGTTAACCTTTAACTGTAGACGTTCGTTTTTCGTCACACTTACATGGACGCGCGGTCTCACGGACCGCTGTATTTGAAGGTCAAATTAATAACGAAATTCTATTTTTTAAAATGATTATTACTTTTTTTATAATCTATAGGTATCAGACATAAAGACTTTATATGTATTTAATCAAACATATTTATTTTCTTAAACATTTTAATCAAATTAACATTACTAGGCACTTTTGGTCTTAAATTTACTTGAGACCACATAAACGAACAAAAAACATTTAACTGTAAAGTATTTTGAGAAATCAACTAAAATATATTTAAATCTAAGGTAAAACAAAAATAAAAAACAAAAAATCTACTTCTCAAAATAAAACAAAAAAAACTGACAAAGGTCCAAAATATAGTAAATTTTTGGTAACTTTTGCATAGGGGCTTTTCGAAGTTAGGATCTTCAACTCGCAAAATTTTGCTTGGATGCTGTTGCAGTGGTGATTTTTGTGGTCGTTTTGATCTGTCACTATGTTTTTGGTTATTTTGTCACATTTTAAACTAAAATAAACTAAGACAAAAAAAAATCTAAGTGATTTTTTTGTATTGGAAATATGGACCCGCGGTCTCGTGAGACCGCGGACAAAGTTAGAAGCCCAATAACTTATTCAATTTGCAGCCAACGACGCAATCTCCCGTTTCCACTGTCGTTTCGTGACTAAAAGCGAAGCTACTGAGCGCATCAGTAGTGATGGGGGCGGGGAAGTGGGTAAACACGAAAATTAGAAACTGCGAGCGGTCTGTGAGACCGCGCGTCCACAGTTTAAGGTTAAGTACCTAATTTACCAGCTCAGCCTAGTACAATACAATAATTAATTTAGTGCAAAGAACTATAGGTCTAGCGCTTAACTGAGACAGTGCCTGAGGTATGGGAGCGGCACGGGAGGGGCGACATATGACGACGTGTCCGAACTATCTCGCTATACACATGATAAATATAATGAAGATATCTCTGACGATATTTACGTGTGTATACTTAAGTTAAATTAATTAATATAATTGCGCGTGACAATGTAAACAAAAAAATAAGTTACAATAATTATATTATTTTATTTAATAATTATTAATATTTTCAACTAAAACAACAAAAAACAACAAATTAATCCCGAAATCCCAAATTTAATTAATCAGATTCCTTATCGCTGTCTGTACCGTCAGTGTATGAATGGCTCGAATCACTTTCATTATCTAGTAGTAGTAAAAATATCGTAAGAGATATCTTCATTATATTTATCACGTGTATAGCGAGATAGTTTCACGTCATATGTCACCCCTCCCGTGCTGTTCCCATACCGCAGGCACTGCCACAGTTAAGCGCTACACCTATAGTAACGGATGCTGTTGTCTTGTACTTTATCCCTTATTGAATCAAAGCTGGCTTATGTCTCAGCCCTGACCTAGACATGCAGTGAAAATCTATAGTAAGTAATAAGTGTCAGGTAGGTAAAAAAAATAACTAGTCCGCACGCAAGCGCCAGTCATCGCCCGAGGTATAGGATAGGCTGTAAAATTACAATAAGATGTTATTTTCAAATTGAAATACAGATTTTTGTAATAAATCCTGTTATTTATATGAATTTTAATTTAATTATTTCATCAATTTGTGAAGTCACGAATTTTGGTTGGTCAATAACATTTGTTGACAACAGATTAAATTGATCAACCTTTTAGGAACCAGGGTTTACTATAACACAGAAAGATACAAAGGCCCTAGCTAGATCTCAGAGAAAATGTTTTTTTTTTTTTTTTCTATTGGGTTGCTGTAGGTGGTCCTAGGGGACCCTTCCTACGTAACCGGGCAGTTATTGGCGAGACCTGAAGGGTCTCCAGCCAATGGGGGGGGAAGTAAAATACTTAACCTAAGCTAACTACTTGTACTACACGTCACATCATGACTACCTGCAACAACAGCACTAAGGGCGACCCCTAGTACGACTCGGACCTCGGCTTAGTGCGTTGCTGGCGGGGACTTAGGGGGGGGAGACAGCTTGATGGGAGCTGAATTATCGGTGTGATGAAAAATAACTCAAACATTCATTATTTATATTTACAGTTCGGCAAAACCTGGCTAGAAACAAAAGTGAAGGAGCAATACGAGAACACCATGGGTATATCAAGCGTAGACATTCTACAGTCTATGATAACTTTGCTAAATTCTCCTCGAAGTAACGATGAAATGCAGAATGATTTATTTGAATTGCTTGGCTTCGATAAGTTTGAGTTTATACAAGAAATATTGGAGCACAGACAAGATATTATCAACAGTTTAAAGGCGCCGCCGCCTGGACCTACGTTAGCTGAAAGTAAGTATAGTCATTTATCAATAGGGAATATGCATGTAATTCAAAACTTTTTCATTATTTAAATATACATTGTACCGGAGTCAAGACACAAATTGCATTGTTTTTTACATTCTTTAACGCATTCTTATTTTACAATTCATTATTTATGTTACGTTTTTTTTTGTGGAACGGAACGCAATCTCGAAACGCGTCGTCTTCGAAAATGCCGGAAGTGACATCAAAATCCATGTGAATAAATTTTAAATAATCTTTTCTTAGCAATCTGTTTGATTTCTCACTGAGGTAAGTTAGTAAGTGCAATTTCTGCTTGAATGAAGCACAAGAAATTATTTAATTTATATGATTTGTGACTAAAAAAATGTATTTAAACAAAGTAGTATCGTGGATTATGACGTCACATTATGGCCGCGACAATAAAGGCTGTTTGAACTGTAGAAGAAAATTGCTGAAGTTAAATAATTGTTTTGAGCAACAAACAATGGTAACATTTGACTTTTAATGCTTTTCTTGGGTTATATTACTGTGCTTTATTGTATGTGTATTACATTATAGAAGAGACCAGATCTATTTAATAATATAAAAAATAGTAGTCCACCTGCATCGGGATCAGGGTCTGAGCTACTGGTGGTCAGAGCTCCAGTGAGAGGAGCTTCCTAACAATACGCGACGTGCCCAGCAGTACTGCCCTCTGAATCAAGCCCTTGATTTAGCTCCCTAATAAGAATATGGTTTTAGTTTATAACCATAGTTTTAGTAGACCATCTCAGTGAGTGGTTGTTCAGAAATCTTGTCACCAAATTAGGTTTCTTAAATGGATTGATTGTTTGCCAATCATAATAATGTTGTTATTAATACAACATGTAACAGGATTATCGCAAACACTCAAGCACCCCAATTAGATACTTTTATGTGCGTAAATATTGTTTATTTAAGAAAATAGTATTACTTTTTCATTGTTAACTGCATTTAAAATTCAGTTCATTCTTATAGCCTTGTCATGAGCGGACTGAGAGCCCTAATCTGCTTCTGGAAGGAGGTGGGCTGGCTGGAATTATGGCCGCCATGGCCCACGTACAATGGTCCACTTAAAGGTCTAAGTACGGAAACCACATCTCCTAGCATAGCCTTATCAAAGGAATCAATTTTCTTTACCTCAATTAAAATAATGATAGGAAAAAGCATGTTTAAAAAAAAACGACACATTAAACTGTCAATCACCGTAATTATAGACACAATAGATAAGACAATTAAGTGTCGTCCTGGGACGACGGGCGGTACGCAACCGGTTAAAAATGCCTTTAATCAATTCAGTAGCCGATTCTTAACAAACTACTTTGAGGTTATGAGTTTATTTTGTTACATGTTATATTATAACTTTCGTGAGACACATTCATATTTATGATTATTACGGTTTACTCACGTGCATTTTTTCGGGATTGCCCGACTAGTTTCGGACCTCGAACTGAGTGAGTGAGTTCGTCTCGCGACCTCGCCGCGTGTTCAGCTCATGATTAAGGGCTCCGTTTGGGTCCGAAACTAGTCGGGCAATCCCGAAAAAATGCACGTGAGTAAACCGTAATAATCATAAATATACATGTTATATACAAGGAGGTTCTAATTCTCCCGTCAAAACTTGGTCGCGTATTACGACGCAAACAAAATGTCAGGGAGTTCTGGCTGACCTTATTATTGGCAAGAAACCACTCGGTTAATTCTAAACTATATTCTAAACATTATTTTTGTACTTCTCAGTTGCGGCAATACTCCCCGAAAACAAAATGCCTCAGTACCTATGCCAAGTATCAGTGCTATCAGAACAGGAGAAGATGTTAGCTAAACTGGTGAGGAAAGAAGAGAAGAAGGCGAAGAATAGGAAGAATGATGAAGATGATGATGAACAGGAAATTAATATATCACAGATGAGGGCTAAGAGGTATGTATTAGCGACAGGTCTGTTATGAAGATCACAATTATCCCTTTCCCAAGTCATGTCTACCAAATGTCGCTACTGGGTGCAGGGCAATGCACCGCCATCAATATTTTACATATTGTTTGAACACTCGCCTTCCGATGCAGGAAGGTCTGAGCTCAATCCCGGCTTTAGCTCTGACTTTACTAATTCATGTGTAGATCAGAATTTTTGATTATTACTGACCATTAACGGACATGAAAAACATCCTGAGGAAACATGTACATCTGAGAGGACTTTTAAAAGTTTTCGACGGTGTGTAGTCCGCCAACCCGCACCAAGCCAGCGTGGGGGACTAAGGCCTAAACCCCTCTTATTCTAAGAAGAGGTCTATGCCCAGCTGTTGGACAGTAATAGCCTGATTATGTAGCCCAACTAGTAGGGAATACCAATGAGGTGAAGGAGTTGCTAGCTGTCGCCCCTCCTCTCACGGCCACTGTGTTACAATTAAGGTAGCTGCCCTTATTACTACCCCATCTCAAATAAGTTTTTTGCGATTTATGACTTTTCTAGTACTCTAACGTTAGTTAGTCCGGAAGAGTCTTTTAATCCTTACAGAAAATGGGATCGACTGGCATAATAAAAAAGTTTTGTGAAAACAGTCCTTTTTCTCGCTGACTGTACTTTCGTCTCAAAATCTGTGAATGCCGATTGAAATTATTCCAAAAGTTAGGAGTGGTCTTCTAAGAACGTTTTCCTGTAGCTACAATGGTTAAGGTAGTTTCCCTTCATGCCCCATCTCAAATTACCACCCTTTATAGTCAATTTGAATATATAATATTGTCACTGGTTAGATTTTCACTGCATTTTACTTTTGTATGTAATTTTTATTGAACTTTTTCATTTCAAATAACATTATATTTTCAGGTTAGCAGAGTTATCAAAGCCAGTCGTACCATTTTCTGCATCAAGATCTTCCAGTAATGTCGACCCAGTGCTACAAAAGATATCGTATTTCCAAACTAAAGTACAATATCCCAATGTTTATGATTCTTCCCTTGATGCCAAGAATTCTGCAGGTAAAAATAATAAAATCTTGTTTAAATATAGACAAAGGCGACGGTTCCGGCATTTATAAGATTGCATAACTAAATGCCCAAATTAATAAGAGCAATATCATTGAGCCACTATCATATATTCTCATCATAAGCTCATGCTCATCTCATCATTCTCACCTTGAGATAAGTTTGTCAACAAAACCAGTATCTCAACATTATGCTCAAGATCGAACTCAATTTCTCCCGTTTATTAGCCTGAGTTCTTACAACTTGAGATCTCACATCTTCTTTTAGCTTCAAATCGTCGTCCTAACCGTCGTCATTACACGGTTCCTGGGACTTTAACGCGGACGAAGTCGCGGGCAAAAGCTAGTCAATTGTATTTATTACGAATATTAGGTATCCAATAAATGCTTAACTTCAGTGCCTACAATATAATTTCGCGTGAACCGGCTCTGTTAATTATAGTACCTATACGTCGTGATAAAATAAAAATTTGCAAAATTGCATTCCCAAGCTTTTCAAAGGCGACAAAATATACTAGAAAGTTTTCCTGCTCAAGCTATTGCACTCCATTGCTCGCTTAGTTCATAAAACTTGCAGTAGTACTTGCTGCAATTGTGTCTACGGTTTGAAAGTTGTTCAAGTTAACTTGCGTAGTAATTTGGCGCTTTTGTCTATTCAAAAGACAACATTTCATCATACGTTTTATTTTCAGGATTCGTGTCAGGTCTCAAACTGATCCTTCCGGAAAATGCAGTAAGGAAAGACAACAAGGAATATGAAGAGGTTACAATACCTAAGAACGACGCTGCACCTTTAACAGTAGGCAACACGCGCGTATCTATTACTGAATTGGATGAGGTAGGTCTTATCTACTTGTAAGGGCGCGTCTTCGAGGATTGAACTATCTGTAATCTATATACAGGGTGTTAACGAAATCGTGTAATTCCTTCAAACCGCGTGATCTACTGGTGACACAGATTGACCGTAAAAGGATTTTTTTGAAAATAAAGCAAAAAAAAATATTCATTTCTTTTTTTATTTTCAGTTTCTTAGTATTTTTAGTCTTGAATTATCTGACTGCAAAGAGCGATATTGCGTTAGTCGTTCCTGCCAGCCATGTCGCCGTACTTTCATTAATTTATGCGTGGCATCGAAATGTTCACAAATACAAAATTATTTTTTTGCAAAAAAAAAACCTTTTTTTACTGAATCCTTATTAGGTGGTTTAGATACGATCGGTAACAAAGCCGCATGAAAAAAAAAGTTTTTTATTTTTTATCAATCTAAATCCGGTGCGGGGCCTGTCTACACCAGTAGTAGATCATGTGGTTTTAAGGAATTACACGAATTCGTTAACACCCTGTATATAAAAAAATAATCCACATTTCCCTTGGTTACGGCATCACGCGTGAGCGGCTGGACCCATTTCGCAATTTTTTTTTTTTGTGGTTTTCGTAATTGTCTTGGAAGGTTCTTATGAAAGAATATTTTGATATTTAAAAAATATTAATATGAATCCCTATTTCCCTTGGTCACGACATCACGCGTGAGCGGCTTTACCGATCTCGCAATTATTATTTTTTGTCGTGTCGTATTTGTCGGGAGAATGTTCTTATGAAAGAAACTTTTGATATTTAAAAAAAAATACAAATTATCTCAGTATGTCCATGTTCTTCATTTGTTTACCGCATGCATGAAAATGCTTTTAATTTTTTGTTACTATTTTGATTTTGTTTCTGAAGGTAGATAGTAGGTAAGTAGTAGGTAGGTAGTAAGTAAGAAAAAGTGCATTGCAACGCATGCCGGCCGGGTACAGCTAGTAATCAATAAATTGTGAGTGAGAAGTTGTTCCGTTTCGTTCCTGACAAAGAACTGTACCCTTACTACACGTTTCCGTAACGAATACTTTACCATGATAAGTGTCAAACCAATTTTTAGTCACGCTATAGTGACGATACTTAAGTACGTCCGGCGCACCCTGGGCAGTCAGCCCTGCTACCAACCTTGCTGACTGGCTAATCTTTGAGCTATTTTCGTATAACTCATGCTGACACGAGACAAGAAGAAGTCGCGCCGCTAGAGGCTCTGCCTAAATTTTCATACATTTTTGGCGTGACGCAACCACAGTAGAAACGTAAAAAACTCACTTGGGGGTACAGGCGTCGATCGAAACTACCTCCAATCAAAGTTTTTTTTTTTTTCAAAGGTCATCGGCAGTTTTCTGCCAAAACCGTTACAGAAATGAAAGCATATTTGAATAAGAAATATTTTAATGTGTAATCAACCCGATTACCTTCGAGATTGGCAACTATAGTAGAAAATCCAAAATTAGTAGCCATTTGCTCCCAACATTCCCGCCTCACTCCCTCAGAAACGACGATTTCTCCGTTAACCCATTGATAATGAAATAATTTAAATGCTCATGAAATATTCTGTTCCATCTTGCTACTATCATATCTGTAACGAGTGTTAGTTGTAAGAGTGTCTGCCATCCTCTTACACCTTTGAACAAAAAGATAATAAAACGGTGAATATTTATACATGTCTTTTTTCGCAGATCGGTCAAATGGCCTTCGAGAACATCAAGGAACTGAACAGAATACAGTCTGTGGTCTTCCAAACAGCTTACAATACTAATGAAAACCTACTTATATGCGCGCCCACCGGTGCCGGTAAAACTAACATAGCGCTGTTGACTGTAGTTCATCAGATTAAACAGCATATTGAAAATAATGTGATTATGAAGAATAAGTTTAAGGTCAGTTTTGTTCGTAAAGTAATACACCTTTAATTATAAACGATGGTTAAAGGTTTTTTTTAACTAAAATGGCTTTTAAGTCTATTGCCATCTCTTTTCATTGGCATACAAATGACAAGGACATGTGTATCATTTAATCAGTGTTTAAAAATGACAATCTTTTATAAGTAATGGGGAAAATGAGTAAGTATTTGTATTGTTTAATAATTTAATTTTAAAATTGGCGTTCATAAAAACATGTTTAATAGAATGATCCTTGCAAGAGACTTTCAGATTTGACAATGCTAATTTGACATACATTATTAAAACTTTTTTTTATGAAGTCTTATTCATCTTTTGGAATGAAATTCGAGATATTATTCTAAATCACGAATGCACGTCTTGTGAGTTTTGTAGACATAGACATGAGGTTTAAGTTCCTCAAAATAAAACAACGTTATTTACAAGGTCTTAGCCAGCACTTGGACAGGCAAGGCTATCCCCTGGAGTCCCCAAGCCTACGGAAGCTCCCGAACAAGTTGATAAAGTGCTCTGAATTACCACTGATAGCCCAAGAGCTTTTAGATACGGCTCCAAATGTTTATCGCCAAACCACACCAACAAACAACTACTTTTTTGCCCTCCAGATAATCTACATAGCCCCCATGAAAGCCCTTGCCTCAGAAATGACAGCAAGTTTCGGCAAACGTCTCAAAGGCCTCGGTATTTTAGTACGAGAATTAACAGGAGACATGAAGCTAACGAAAACCGAAGTGCAACAAACACAGATGATCGTCACTACGCCTGAGAAATGGGACGTCGTTACTAGGAAGGGAGCGAGTAAGTAGATCTTCGAAACATCACACCTAATTCAGTTTCCATTGCTATTAGATAGTTTATGACCTTTGCAATAGCTTTTGTATTTGACATTTGTGTAAGTTGCAATAATAGGTATTTCTATTTTCAAAACGGCTATAGTATACATGCGCACGCGGCTGCAAGCTGCAAAAGAATATAAATTTAAATAAAATTGGGCACCCATCGTTTCTCATGTCCTTATTGTCCTCCAGTTACAAAATTACCTCCGTACCAATATATCAGAACCAGACTGGTAGTTAGAAAGTGAGGGGTATATTTTAAATCTGATTTTACCGTTAGTCTTGATTTAAACCATCTCTCGTAATAGGGAGGATTGTGGTTACTGTTAACCTGGTATAATACAACTTACATACCTGTATTTATCAGACGTTGATGGCATAATAACCTGCATACATAATTCGTTCCCCGCTTCTTTGTCCTGTCGTATCTGAGAAGCGGCATACAAGTAATGATTTATAAATACCATACTTGAATCCCCTGCGACGGTTTATGCAAAGGTGCATGAGAAATTCTTTCTAGGTTCCAGAAATATCCCAGCATTGTTATCTTAATATTTCGTTACAGCCGACACGGAACTAGCATCAATAGTAAAGCTAATAATTATCGACGAAGTACATTTACTGCATGGTGACAGAGGGCCCATAGTCGAAGCGATAGTCGCAAGAACTCTGCGACAAGTCGAGTCAACGCAGAACATGATACGAATAGTCGGCTTGTCTGCTACGCTACCTAATTATTTGGATGTTGCTAGGTGAGTTTGAACTTTACACAAGACTCTACCACACCTGTAATATTTCTACTTTATTTAGCTTAGTTCCTTTCCAACTTTGTTGGGGCTCTGCTTCCAAATGCAACTAAATATCAGAATTTTACACGACAACGAGCAATTGCCATCTGACTTCCGGAACTGAATCGCAGAGTTAAATCGATATATCTGCCTATCATAGGTATGTATAGTAACGAGACCGACAGTTTGAGGTGCTCTCCGAAGCACAAGTGAGTACTGATGTGCCCAGAACGCTCACTTATCCAAATATCCACGAACCGTGGCAAACGAAGCCAAAACCTGGAATGTGTGTACATCATTATACCGTCAATTACCAAACTATTGTAATTACTCATGAAAGCTTATGGTTTTTAACAGATTTTTACGAGTTAATCCAAACATCGGTCTGTACTTCTTCGACTCTCGTTTCCGTCCGGTGCCTCTGGAGCAACAGTTCATTGGTGTCAAGGAAACCGGCAGTGGTGGAGGATCTCATCTCAGAGTGGTAAGTTTGATATAAATGTAGTCTTTCATATAATCAAGCAGTCCTGGACAAACTCGCATTCTTCTTCTTCTCTCGTATCGGCACGAGCTACACGAATAGCTTAAGCCGTGGCGAAAAGATTAGCCAATCAGCAAGTTTGATAGCGGGGCTGACTACCCAAGGTGATCCGGACGTACTTAACTCACTCGTAGCTCTGAACTCTCGTTTAAAACGTCCAGTTAATCTTTGAAACAAGTGCTTACGAGTGCTTTTAATTAGGACTTGTTGTATTCTTAGAAACACAGTCCAAGTATGAAGATTTACCATTCTTGTCAATTGTTTTCCCCTAATTGTCATAAAAAGTATTATGCTCATCTCTCGATTGATATCATTTTATTCTGATTTGCTCGTAAATCCACACGAAACAAAGTCTTCAAAAAATACCGCCGTTTCGATTCTCAACAATCAATTCTACTCTTCAACAGATGCAAACTATGAACGAGATATGCTACGACAAAGCAGTAGACATGGTCCAAAAAGGTCACCAAGTAATGGTGTTCGTCCACGCCCGTAACGCAACCCACCAAACGGCGATGATACTCAAAGAGTTGGCCCAGAAGAAGGGCCACCTCAAATACTTCGAGCCGGAAGACACCGGCGCCTTCCTTAAAGCTAAGAAATCGATTAGTAGCAGCCCTAATAAGCAGCTATCTGAGTTGTTTGCAAGTGGGTTTGCGTGTCATCATGCTGGTATGCTGAGGAGTGACAGGTGAGTTTTGAAGATATATATTTTACTTTTAGAATCCTGTAGTAAACCAACTCAACTTTTAACTCAACTGTACGCTTGAGCAGATCTTCAAGTATTTTCAAAGTTTGACTGAGGCTTGGTCATTGTAGAAGAGAGCCATAAGCAATCATCATTTTCCTGCCCTGTTCCCAAGTGACTTTTGGTCAGAGGAATATGTTTTTCTCTTCCATTCTCGTCTGTCAGCCGTTACCTCATCATTTACTCCCTTTTCCTCCTGTCACAATATATCCATATTTTCTTTGATCTCCCTCTCAGGGAGAGAGGGAGCAGATTGGTGATCCCACTTTGTTTTTATATTAGCACACAGCAGAAAGCTTCTGTCATCCTATTGACATGAGCCTATGGTTGCCTCTTTAATTTTATGTGTTATCGTTCCTATTACAGAAACATGGTTGAGAAATACTTCGCGGAAGGTTATATAAAAGTTTTAGTTTGTACCTCCACGCTGGCGTGGGGTGTCAACTTACCGGCGCACGCGGTCGTCATTCGGGTAAGTCTACATGTTTATATCAAGGTTTTAGAACAAGAACCTATACTGATTTATGATCTAGCACAAGTACCAACAAAAGATTTAAAAAAAATCTTGTATTGATTGAAAACTAGTATCTTATCTGTGATTCATGATAAACTCATTATTATAACAAGCCTTATACATTTCCTTGCTGTCCATATGGATCCGTGAACTTCGAATTTCATTCTAAGCAAGCTGTCTATTGTGGACCGATGATCTGGTGAAGGTCGCGGCAATCCGATGGATGCGAGAAGCACAAGACCGGTCGATATGGCGATGCTTGGGGGATGCCTATGTCCAGCAATGGACGTGTTTCGGTTGAATGATGATAATGATGATGAAGCTGTCTATAATATAGTGGATGTTACCACCCATCAACCATAATCCCTTACTCACCGTTCGGCACCCTCAAATAGGGAGGACCTTATACCCTATTCGCACCCTATCACCACAATATCATCTCAAATCTTAATATCTTCTCCCCAGGGCACAGAAATCTACGACCAAGCCCACGGCACATTCGTGGACCTGAGCATACTCGACGTGCTGCAAATATTCGGTCGCGCGGGCCGACCGCAGTTCGACACGTCTGGTACCGGCATCATAATAACTACACATGATAAACTGACGCACTACCTCAAGTCAATGACGAACCAGTTCCCGATTGAGAGCAACTTTATTAATCTATTGGCTGATAATTTGAACGCTGAGGTTTGTATTTCTTCTAATGGCCTTTAATTTCGCTGACGAAATATTGTCGGTCTGGCAAATACTCACTTCATGCTGTCATTATGATTTTTTGCAGAGCGATTCATGGTGGAATATGCGTCGTTAGTGTCCCGATCTGCCTTATTCCCAGTCGGGACTTAAAATTGAGGCTTGATTATTCTGATTTTTAGTGCAGTCAGACCTTTTCGATGTATTATTTGTATCATGTGATGATCTTTTGGGTATGTCAAAAGGTCCATAGTTAATATTAAAGGGAAGGGGTTTATGTATGGTCTAGATTCTTATATTACCTACATTCACTGTAATGTAGCTATTATGCATAAAGTATCTTCTTCCAAATGTATATAATTTTTCATTTTCAGGTCGCTCTCGGCACGGTGACGAATATTGACGAAGCAGTGGAATGGCTCAGTTATACATACCTTTTCGTCAGAATGAGAATTAATCCCCAGGTAAAACGCAACTTAATATTATGTATAAATGTCCCAGTTTCCGAATAGGCAGATAAACATCCGACTTAGAAATGGTGGCGTGTTCTCATCAGGGATTAACCTCGGAACGCTCTGAAAACTACTGTCCTCTAAACATGACATAAGCTTTTTCGCATATCGCCCACTGCCGGATACTAAAAATACTTCCTTTTTTAAGGTATACGGTCTGACCTATAGTGACGTGCAAGAAGAACCGATGTTAGAAACGAAGAGGCGGGAACTGATCACTGCAGCCGCTATGCAACTTGATAACACGCACATGTTACGGTACAATGAACGGACTGGGCAACTAAATCCTACTGGTAAATATATCTACATCATACGCTTGTAATAACAAGTCAGTACTCGTTCACACAGAGGTCCGTTTTACAGATCCGCTGGCGATGACGTATGTAGTTGTATGAACGAATTCACACACATGACAGCATTCCAGATCCAGTAAAAAATAGCGATTCGAAAAACTATATGGCAGTCCGTTTTACAGGTCCGTTTTATCGTGTACGTTTTTTTCGACAATGGCGTATTAAGTTATTTGAGCGAGTTCACACACACAACGGTATTAAAATGCGGTGTGAATATCAACTCTAGTAGCGACGGATCCCTTAAAAACGGTACTGTAAATGCAGTGTGATCATCACGTCCAGTAGCGACGGATCCGTTGAAAATGATCCTGGAAATACGGATGTTCTGTGTGAACGAGCCCTCATAAGTTTACATCCGCACACCGTTCCGTACCCCGCTTTTATGATTGATGAAATCCAGTACAAACCAGTCCAGCGCTTGCGGAAATAACAACGCAAACCCTCGTAGCTTTAATAGTAGATTGTTGCACCGAGCGCAAAGTGAGTCATTAATGCACGAGTGTTATGTTGGTGCCCGAGCGCAAGCGAGGGCACTAAATTAGCACGAGTGCATTAATCACTCACTTCAGCAAGGTGCGTAATCTACTTTTCTTTCAACTACCAATTTACCTACCGTGATAAAATATACCTACTCAAAATAAAAACTCAAGTTAATGAAAACAAGGTTATCCTGCGACGTTTGCGGCAAAAGGTTATTAACAATTTCATTTGCAGCTGTTTTTATACTTTCTGGACTTGAATTCATATCGCTATCTATTTCCCTTTTTTAAAACTGTTCTTGTTAAATTAGAATTATCAAAGTTTTACAATGGTACAAAATGCGCGCCATTTGTTTTTTTTTTTTCACCAATTCGGTTTTAATCAGCCGATTTTTATTTTCTGTCAGTATCTTTTTGATCTAATGCATAAGAATGCATACATTTAATATTAAACTTAACGGGAGACATTAAACCTCTGTGGTAAATTTATATCTAAATAAAAAATAAAAAACTGCACTAATGAAAAACAGTGTAGTAATGAAATTTCATACAACATTTCTGCACTGTTTGCAGTGCAGTAATGAGATTTCATACAACATTTCTGCACTGTTTTGCTTCTAAGCAGAAAATACGTATTTTGTGATCGGTTTTGTAGCGATTAATGATAACATTACTACGTAGTTGAAAGAAAATAATATTTCTACTAAGACTTCAATAATGAAAAATCTTATAAAATGAAGCCACACACGTGTCATTTGCGACTGATGGACTAGTGGCACCCAGGTGGGACTACGTCGAAACATGTCCCACCTGGGTGCCATCAGTGGCTGTCGTATATGTAAGGTAGATGATAAATTATGGTTGCAACTGTCCAAGGGCAGTCATCATACTTCATCCTGGTAACGATATACAGCAATACACCGGAATAGACATTTACGCAAAGATGTATAGTTTTAGTAGTAGAGAATAATTGAACTGTTGAATAATTTCAAATGCCATTAATCTATTTTATTTGCAGATTTGGGTCGCACAGCAAGTCACTACTACATAACTTGTGAGACGATGGAGGTGTTCAACACTATGGTACGCAAGTCTATGACTCAAGGATATGTGCTAGAAATGCTTACCAGGTGTTCTGACTTCCAACAGCTAAAAGTAAGCTTTGTTTTCTTTGTTTATTGTACTATAGAAATTTTTACTACAATTACATTTAATGAGAACATCGCTTATTGAAAATGTTAATGTTCTGTGTCTTCAAAAGATGATCGATTCATTAGAAATTTAAACATTAGGTTTCCTGGTCAATTGAGATGAACTATACGTGGCTTTGAGCAATATTAATTTAAATGAGAATTTTACTACTTGAAATGAACCACTTTTCTGCCTTGCCTTCTGTCTATAACGACGACAGACAGGGTCCACTCTACGACCTAATCTAGATGGGTTACTTACATACAATACTCACTCCTGTAATCTCCGAAGAGGTAAACAGAGGTGCTCACCTATTACAGAACTCTATACACCCACGTTTCTTCCCTGGTTTTAAGTCACATCTCAAGTAATAGGTGTCCAGTCTATTACTATTTTCCGGGCACAATTATGGTGCCAGATCCGTCGCTTCTTACGACTCACTTGACGTAGGGGAGTTACATTCTTAATCCGTCCCCCCATGGACTTGAGATTGGTCAAATGTTCGTTAATCAAAGGATTATTTTGTAGATAAGAAAAGAAGAGCTAACAGAACTTTGGAGTCTCAAAGACCAGTACTGTGAACTTCGCATTGAAGACGCCCCAGAAGACATACATTGGAAGATCAACATACTGCTACAAACATACTTGTCAAGGGGACGCATCAATGGATCGTCACTACAATCTGATCTCAACTATATCAGTCAGGTTTGTGGAGTCTTATTATAGTGAATCATAAGCTAGAAGAGAATGGCCGTCATCACCGCACTGGTGAATGGTCTTAAGTGAACGGTTTGAGGTTATTTGGCTTGTAGGTAAACCGCCGTAAGTTTGGCCGTCCCAATGCTCTTAGTGTCCAAACACAATACGCGACTGAAGTTCCGCGACCGATTTTATGTTCCGACGTATTCGGCTGATATGACACCCCATAAGTGCCAAACTTACGCGGCAGAAATTCAATTGTGCAAACTTGTGGGCGGAAACGAGGGGCGTGGGCATGCCTGACACCCGCTGCTCCCCGCCCCGAATCTTCGTCGGCAATCTAACCGAACTTCGGTCGCGTATAATGTGTGCTCCACAAAATACGTTGCCGCCAAATTGTCGCTGAACTTACGCCCGACCGAAGTTCGGCTGTACGCTATAACGCGACGTAATTTCGGCATAATGTGTCGTCAGTAATTCAAATAGCATTGCAAGCGTAATCATGCCGAACTTCGGTCGCATATCTTCGGCATAGTATATTTAGACACTTAGAGACGTGGAAAAAGAAAGCTTCAACCAATTAGCTATTCCGCTATTATTTTTCGGTGCTGGCGGCCAACAGGCTATTGGCTATTCGTTCCCCTCCCGCATCCCGCAAACCATCAGGGGGGCGAAGCTTACAGAGGTTTAACTATAGCACTAAATACCGTGACAAGAGTTCAAGAAATTTCTTGAATTTCTCATAAAAATAAATATAATAATATGTCCATGTGACGTGAATTAGTTAGTAGTTAGTGAATTACATTTTGTTGTTGGCAATATTAATTATACCATTGAACGTAGTCCAATATAATCCTACCAATTACAGAACGCCGTTCGAATAATCCGCGCTCTCTTCGAAATAACACTTCGCAAGAACAACGCATACATGGCCGGCTTATATCTAAAGATGGCCAAAATGTTAGAGCTACAAATGTGGGACTTCTACAGCGATATGAGACAGTTCAACTGTTTTACTATAGAGACGTTGAAGCATATTGAGTACCCGATGCTGAAGCCAGATCAGATACGGGATATGGATTGGAAGGAAATTGGTATGTTATATTATTTGTTGGTATATTATACAGCACACTTGGTAATCCCTAATATCCCTACTAATATTTTAAATGCGAAAGTAACTCTGTCTGTGCGCTTTCGCGCCAAAACTGCGGAACCGATCTTGATGAAACTTGATACAGAGATAGTCTGGAACCCGAAAAACGATATAGGCTACTTTTACCCAGAAAACCGCGAAATATCTACGCGATAAACGACATCCACGCGTGCGAAGCTGTGGTTGACCTCTAGTAGGATATACAACGTTATTTTTACTTTATGCGAAAACCGAGACACCCCAACAAGATTTTCATCAGAACTGCCTGAATATGTGTTTTTTTTTAGTAAATCTCCAAGTTACACCTTAGTTTATGTCGCGTTAAGTTCGCTAAAAAAGTGTGAAATGCCTGAGATGTGCTATGCAGGAGTTGTCTAACACACGGAAACTGACCGAGCGGACCATTTCAAGCCTCAAGGTGTCTATTCCCGTCAATTGTTATGGGTAGAAACCTACTGAAACAAAATTGAAATTTATGAAAAAAAAAAAACAAAAAAAAATGTGGTGTAAAAAATATGTCAATCGATTCTCCTAGTGATTCTGAACAAACTAGTTTCAGGTTTCGCATATACTAAAACTAACCTTGTATACGGTCCGTCTGGCTAGCTACCACCCATACATTAAAGTGCCGGACTTTGTCCAAGCAATTTCTTCTTCTTTTCTGTGTTCCGTCTTGTATATGTGAGAGCCATGTACTTTATACATCCCCCTGTTGCTTGGATTCGTATGCTCCATCTTTGACCTTGTCTGAGCTTACCCTCAGGTAGGACTATGGTCAAATGCGACCAAGTCAAAGAATAAAAAAAAGACAATACAATGTTTCATTGCCAATGTATGACCCATTCTGGAATACTGTTGGACCATAGTTTAGCAAATCCATAATTGTTTGGAAGAAGTCTTAACACTGAGATGTGTTGATATCTACCCATTATTCTGCTGTATTTCCACCACAGTCGTTTAAATCGATCGGGTGCTGCAGAACTATATTTTTTATCTTATCCGACTTATGGCCCTGATGGCACCGGCTCGCGCCGGCTTTCAACAATATTGAAAACCGTGTCGCCACGGTTTTCAATATTGTTGACATTATTCAATTAAGGATTGTTTTAATTAAATATTAAGATAACGTGAAGACCCCAAATATATATTAGGTCTAAAGTTCCATCAATGCCACTGATAGTGTGCGTATCTTTAATAATAATTATTGACACTTGCAGGAGATCTGATACGTAACCCCAAAAACGCCCGTCATTTAAAGAAATGCGCCGATGAATTCCCACTCCTAGAAATGGAAGCCAGCTTACATCCCATAACGCGGACAGTGCTCAGGATACGACTCTCTATAACACCAAATTTTAAGTAAGTTTTGATAATACCATTACAATGACGTCATATACTGCGTTGAACCACAGGTCTTGGCACCTAATGTTTTTTTTTTGCTTATCGGTTAAACTTACGAATGATCCATATTTGCTTCCCAGTTGTTTGCTTACTTGGTATTTTGGAAGTCCATCTCTTTTTATCACTCAACTATCGTATGATGCTATCTCACACTGTTGTAGTGTTATCCCTAATTGCTTGAAATGCACCGTCTTATAATTGTACCTTTCTTTAAATCCAGATGGAACGACAAATACCACGGTAAGGCGCCCGAAGCGTTCTGGATCTGGGTGGAAGACCCAGAAACCGACATCATGTATTACCACGAGTATTTCCTCATCACTAAGAAACAGGCAAGTATTCAGAGCTTCTACAAACTTAACGTAGCTGCTTAAATATTGATCTTCTCTCGTGTCGATACGAGCTATATGAGAATAGCTCATGCCGTGGTGAAAACATTAGTCAGTCAGCAAGGTTGATAGCGGGGCTAACTGCCCAGGGGGCGCCGGACGAACTTAAGTATCGTCACTCGTGAAGGCTTTTTAAGACACCCTGTTAACGTTAAAGAACTTGTGATTACTTAATTGTGGCTTAAGGTTCCCTGGTCAAAATCCTTAAACTGGGCAAGTATCAAAAATATGCCAGATTTACTACAAATTAAACTCTCTGTTAAGCTGCCTGCCAAAATATACTGGCCGCCCTGTAGTCTAATTCACGTAATTTCATGATGCGCCGATCAAGTTGCAGTGACGCTTAACTGCAGTTCACGCGAGGGTTTCTAACAGCAATCGCCGATTAAGAGAATACTTAAAGCGTTGTTTTGATCGAAACTTAACTGCAACTGCACTGCAACTGAATTTCTTTAGTTAGGTGAATTAGCCTACTGGCCTGGTATTGGTTCATTAGAGTTAACAAAATATTTGTGAATGCGACGATTAGACCTTGTATTCCATTTGTTTATTTTTTTCGCTTTTTCAATACTTCCTCATTTATTTTAGTCTCATTTTAAATAATGATATCTTATGTTTGTAGGTGATGACAAATGAGCCACAAGAGTTAGTTATAACAATACCGATCAGCGAGCCATTACCACCTCAATACTACATCAGAGCGACATCAGAAAGGTAAATATACGTCTCTATAAAATAGCATTTTATTATTTGTTATAATGTTATTTGGAACAAACGAACGACAATCGAGCTTATGATTTTAACCAATCAATATTTCACAGATGGCTCGGATCGGAAAGTGTTTTGCCGCTCACATTCCAACACCTTATACTACCAGAAACTCATCCACCACATACAGGTATATTCGACCTTATTTCAACGACTTAAGGACTTCGCTCCGCCGCCGTTTTCTGGAACACATTAATTTCTAATACCTCTTTTCCACAGATCTTTTAGAACTGCAGCCACTACCCGTCACGGCTCTTAACAACCCATCCTTCGAGATGCTATACAACTTCAGTCACTTCAACCCTATCCAGACGCAGATCTTCCACTGTCTATACCACACGGATCATAATGTTTTACTCGGAGCCCCCACCGGGTCCGGTAAGACGATTGTAGCTGAAGTGGCTATGTTTAGGGTGTTCAACCAGTATCCGAACTGCAAGGTACACATCAACTACTTATAATTTATAATTAACATGCTTTGTTATTAACCTTAAGTCCACATGGTTCAATTTCCATTGCGATTAGAATTATTTTATGACCTTTTTGATAGATTTGTTATCCTAAAATCAACTTAAATTAAATGTACTTAAACTTGTTATTTCTGTAAGTTGCAACCAATTTAATAAACTGCTATAGTGTTCACTTAAATATTCAGCCTAGTCTATCTATATCTTCACGCATGCAAGCATCGTCACAGAATAGTTCTTGTCTGAGATTCGCAAGGAGAAATGGGCACAGGACTCTCCCGAGCTGCCATATTACAGCTCGGGACATGACATTTAAGCTTATAATAATAATTGAATACGATCAAGTGTTTGCAATATAGATATTTTTCGAAAATTCTACAGTCAAATACAAAACTAAATTGAACATTACTTTCAGGTGGTTTACATTGCTCCGCTAAAAGCTCTTGTGAAGGAAAGAATAAAAGATTGGAAGGTACGACTTCAAGAAAGGTTGGGCAAACAGGTCGTTGAATTGACAGGTTAGTGTACCAAAAATCTGATCATCACTTTATTCTTATAAGTGATTCAGGCTTCGGCAAAAGGCCGCGCTGTCGTGATAAGTATTGCCAACATTTGAAAGAAAAACGCATACATTTCTTGTATTTGGGCAATTTTTATGCACGTCTCGTCAACGTCGTAGCATCAGTTGCTTGTGTACTTAAATCGGTATTTCATGTTTTAGGTGACGTTTCTCCCGACATCCGAGCAATTCGCAACTCCCATGTCATAGTGACAACTCCTGAGAAATGGGACGGCATCAGTCGTTCATGGCAGACCAGGAATTATGTGCGAGATGTCGCACTAATAGTTATAGATGAGATACATCTACTTGGAGAAGATAGAGGGCCTGTGCTGGAAGTCATTGTGTCAAGGTAAACATTAGACTCTCCAGAACCATTCCCCTATTGTAAGGTGGCCACGGTTTAGGTATAAAAACATGCTTGCGCGCTGCTGTAACTCCGGAATGAAACAAAAGAAAACCGAACCGAGTTTTAGTGAAATGTAATAAGAGTACGAACGCACAGCGGAATGAGGACTCTCTCGCCTAATATTAAAAATCAATTTTGCATGCGCGTAACACATTTTTTCTTAATATTGGATGCATTATTTAGGTAGAAGTTTTTGTGCGCAGTACTATTTAATGTTCTGTGAGTTCGGCTTTCTGTCTGATTCTTCATACTTTATATCGGGCAACACATTTGATCCTATTAACTCCCTACGTTGGACAAACAGAATTGTTTAACATACTGTTCTGCCTATCCTTTTCCCAGCTATGTAAGTAAGCTTCCAGTCTAACCAGCTTCGGCTGAATACCAGTGTTTTACACGGAGCGACTGTCATCAGACCTCCGCAACCCAGTTACTGGGTAATGGCGATATCCTAAGGTTAGACCAGTTGTCAGACTTCCGGGCTTCTGACTACCCGTAACGACTGTCGTAGGTATTCGTATGACACCTGGGACCAACGGTTTAACTTGCTCTCTGAGGCCCGGACAGGCCTCGATGTGTTATCAATGGTCACCCATCCACGGACTGACCGCGGCAAGCGCAGCTTAACCTTGTAAATCATTATGATCCGCGCGGTTATTTTATATTAGCTTGAAATTTTTAAGGCTTCTGAATGCCTGTGATGTGGACGCCATAAATGTTAGCACCAAAAATTTGGACCGGTGACTGACATGTCTCAAAGAGGGCGTTAATACGCCCTCTTTGAGACATGTCAGTCTCGATATAATAAAAGCTAACATCTATCAAACATTTGCCCATGTATAACTTTGTTTTAGAACCAACTTCATCGAATCCCACACGTCACGAAGACTGCGCATCATTGGTTTATCGACAGCTTTAGCGAACGCTAAGGACCTCGCCAACTGGTTGAACATAGGAGAAATGGGATTGTACAACTTCAGACCATCAGTACGACCTGTGCCTTTAGAGGTATGTAATGAAGCTTATTGAATGTGTTCAAACGTGTGCTAATTTTGTTCATCCTTTATTATCACTTGTCGCTCGTCTCTGGCGCGATCCAATCTATTCCTTATCTGTAGCTTTATGGCCGATATTAATAATCGATCCCAAACCAAAATCCATGGTTTTTGGTAGTACTTCTATTGAATTTCTGTCAAAAACCGACTTCAAGCCATAGATTTTGCATTGGGATCTACAATTAATATCTGCCGATAGTTGTGACTCACGTTATAAACATTCTAAGAACTACAACTGGGCGATCTAACAGCCTACCGTGTTATTATATTTCAAAACCGCCTGCCTATCCCGCATAGAAGGTAAAATTATTTCCAGTGTCACCGGCAAAAATAATTAAAAGAGAGCATCTGTTTTGATCAAGGACGCAATCGTTTAGAGTTGGATCCTTTGAAGTTATGGAAGACCAAATTATAACGATACTCTACTTCTCCAGGTACACATATCAGGTCACCCGGGTCGTCACTACTGTCCGCGTATGATGACTATGAACAAGCCAACGTTCCAGGCCATACGTACCCACTCGCCCTGCGCACCTACGCTAGTGTTTGTGTCCAGTAGGCGACAGACAAGGTAAAACCACTATTTTATCTATATTACACTTAGTACCAATACAGTCCACTGCTGTACGGTTCGGACATTTTCGAGCGCTGACCATGTGTTTGTACGTCAATGACCTGCAGTCACCTTTTAGACAAATAAGGCACACGGTACACCGTGTGCTGAAGAGGTTGAAATTATAAGAAACGTGCGGCATACTTCTTCTTTATTACTCCTTATACACCGCATCAATCCAACAACATTAAAGCAATAACTTTTAAGAAACATAACATGTCGTCTGTATTCCCTAAAGGATTGGGCAGAGGTACATAAATATTGTACACCCTCATTTCACCGTTATGTTTAAGTCCCATGCAATAGTGGGTGAACTAATTGCCATCAACCGGGCACAAATCGAGACTCCGGTCTGCTACTAAGAAATTCCACATGGAAAGACCCAATAACACTTTGCCCGACCTTGGGCCCTCACGCTCAGCAGTCGCTTGCGACAACTAGACCAAGGAGGCAGTCAAGAAATATTCTAATAATACACATCAAAATCATTTTTCAGGTTAACAGCTCTAGATCTAATCGCTTACCTGGCAGCTGAAGATAATCCCAAACAATGGCTCCACATGCGGGAGTCGGAGATGGAACAGATTTTAGCCAACATCCGCGAATCTAACCTGAAGCTAACGCTAGCGTTCGGTATAGGCATACATCATGCTGGTCTGCATGAGAGAGATAGGACTACTGTTGAAGAGTTGTTCATTAATCAGAAGATACAGGTATGTTTCTGATTTAGGAATAAGTTACTATAGAACTTTTTTTTAAAACCCTCTGTCTGTCCCACTGTAAAGGCAAAGGCCTCTTCTCATACAGAGTAGGAACGAGCATTGATCGCCACGCTTGCTCACTACGGGTTAGCGATTTGAGACCATTAAGTCCAGGTTTCCTCACGATGTTTTTTCTTCACCGTATGTCAGTGGCATCTTAGATTAACTAAGTAAGTACATTGAAAAAGTCACATTGCCTGGCACCCGCCACCTGGTGCTTAACAAGCGGGTCTGTAACCTCCGGGCCACCACGAGATTCATTATACCTAAATCTGAAAACAACAAAAAAAAAACATTTCAATTGTTGTTTGTCATATAAATTGTAAATCTCCAAACATACATATTTCACATTTAAATTTCCTCAATGACTCAATTTCCATTTGACTCTATTCATTAACTGGAACTTGTACCAAAACCGACATAATTCGAGTAGGAGTCCTACTCTAAGTTCTAAGAAGCATTCTCGGTAAGCTTGTACAGATAGTTCAATACACGAAGACACGCCCCACTCTTCGTCTAAATCTCTACAGTGCAAAAGTGTGCATTATAAATTGCTATTGTGTTAGTTCTATCACCACACAATAGTTAGATATGTTCATACGCACACTAATCTATATATATATATAAAAATGAATCCCCATTTCCCTTGGTCACGGCATCACGCGTGAGCGGCTGGACCGATTTCGCAAATTTTTTTTTTTGTTGTGTTTGTAATTATCCGCAGAAGGTTCTTATGAAAGAAAATTTTGATATTTAAAAAAAAAACGAAATTATCTCAGTATGCCCACGTAGATAGTAGGTAAGTAGTAGGTAGGTAGTAAGTAGGCAAAACTGCATTGCAACGCATGCTGGGTACAGCTAGTATAAGATAATAATAAGAGATGTGTGCATATGCACCACGCAGCTACCGAACACAAAAAAGAGTGGGGAGCGTCTTCCTGGATTGAACAAACTGTAGTGGTGGAGCTTTGAAGAGACCTTTATGTAATCATCATAAGGATCCTTGTTTTCATTTCTAGGTGCTAATCTGCACAGCGACACTAGCTTGGGGTGTCAACTTCCCAGCTCACCTGGTGGTAATCAAAGGCACAGAGTACTATGACGGCAAACAGAAGAGATATGTAGACATGCCTATTACTGACGTTCTGCAGATGATGGGCAGAGCTGGACGACCACAGGTAATGGAAATTGTCCAAATCTGGTTTAAGAATCCTTAAAAGCCGTCACATTATACTGTTTCCTTTTGCGGGAGTTCCTTTTCACGGAACATTCTTCCGGAAGTTTGAAATGGGTGTGGTGACATCTATCACGCCACAGGTGCACTACACAGAACTGCGGTTGTGTAGCAGCCTACAGCGCCATAATGACAACTTACAAGATGACGCCCCGCAAGTCCAACATCGCGGTATCAAAATTGAACACGTAGAAACCGCCCATTTTTTTTTTCGGTTTGGAGATCCTCATGGATGTCCTCCGCCCTGGGGTGGGCGGAGGGGTCTGTCAGACTCTTACTGACTAAAACCACCCCGGTGTTCCATCCGACACTTCCGCAACCCCCGGCTGGTGCCGGTGCTCCTCGGGTTAGCGGGGGGAGTGAGGTGTTAGACTCCCCCCGCGCCGTCTAAGAGGGGCGCGCTTGGAACACTTCGCGCCGCCGCCTCGGGTCCTGATGTGTGGGGGGTGACAGACTTCCCCAAGTCCGTCGCCCCTGGACGTAGAAACCGCCCAACACCAACCTTTGGGCAGTAGCCTGCCAGTCATAAGACCCGCCTGGTTGGAGAATCATTCTTTTTTGTTGGAAGAACACTACACTTCGTTTCTCCAGATAGAAGAACCTGCATTACGAAGACCTTACTCAATTTGTGTTCATTTGTCATAGTTAACTTCATAACACGTAAAATGTAGTTTATAAAATAAAACACAATATTTCAGTATGACAACGAAGGAGTAGCAGTAGTATTAGTCCACGACCAGAAGAAGAACTTCTATAAAAAGTTCTTATACGAACCGTTCCCGGTGGAGTCCAGTCTGTTGGATGTACTGCCTGACCATCTGAACGCTGAAGTTGTAGCTGGTAAGTTAAACAAAACCTTCCTGATTTCCACAACTGCCGGTTAGACGCCGCCTGCGTCCATCATCAATCCAAACATTTTGGATTGGGATCGCTTATTGTAAGGCCAACGCTACACGTCGATATACATATACAGGGTGTTAACGAATTCGTGGAATTCCTTAAAACCACATGATCTACTACTGGTGTAGACAGCCCCCGCACGGGATTTAGCTTGATTAAAAATAAAAAAAATAAAATTATTATTTTTTCATGCGGCTTTGTTAGCGATCGTATCTAAACCACCTAATAAGGATTCAGTAAAAAAATAAGACTTTATTTTTTTGCAAAAAAAAAAATTTTATTTTTGTGAACATTTCGATGCCACGCATAAATTAATGAAAGCATGGCGACACGGCTGGCAGGCACGACTAACGCGATATCGCTCTTTGCAGTCAGATAACTCAAGGCTCAAAAATGAATCAGAAATAGAAAACCAATTTTTTTTTTCAAATTTTTTTTTTCTTGATTTTCAAAAATTCCCATTTTGGGTTAATCTGTGTCACCAGTAGATCACGTGGTTTGAAGGAATTACACGAATTCGTTAACACCCTGTATTGTGATTGTTAGGGACCTATCTAAGGACCTTTAAAAGAAACAGTGGACTGTAAATACTGTGTTATAATAATATAAAATAGGTACAATATTGAGTGAACAGTGAATTCGTGCGCGTGTTGTCGATGGAGATCGGTAGCGAAGTGGTGGGCTCATTGGCCCCACGTCCCGCGTGCTCGCGCTTGTCGCCGCCTCCCGCCGATGCCCCGCCGCCGGCCGAAGATCCTCGAAGGCGCCCGAACAGTGATAATTATCATGATATTTACTTTTGTATCTTGGGCCGGATCATAGCACATCCTACACCTACAATACGGATCGCGTCAGTACTGAAGCGTTCTTTGTACGAGGCAAACGTGATGAACCCTAGACGGAGGAAAATTAGAGCTTGTGTGGCAATAATTTTAGTCCTTTCTTTAAACAAACGAGTAAAAAGAAAGCGATGGATGAAGAATTGGCTACTAAAGAGTGAAAAGTATAAACATCTGAATTTATTGGACGAAATTCGCCTTCACAGTGAAATGGACGACTACGAAAATTACTTTCGGATGCCTGATGTCTGTTTTGATAACCTTTTGGAATTGGTGACAAGTGTCAAGGACGTCCCCCATCGCTGCCGTCTCGCTGCGTACTGACGCGATCAATATTGACGCGATACACTACACGCAACATAAATATCACGATCCAAGATCTGGGATCAGATCACAAGGATTTCTAGAAATCCAGGGATAAATATTGTGATCCGTCAATACACTACCCTACACTTCAATAAATATCATAATCCGATATTTTATATTGACGTATCACAATATGGATCTTCCGTGTAGCGTTCGCCTAACGAAGGCCTTTTACAACCAAGCAACCAAGACGTTTTATCCATAGAAACTTTTTTCAACCCAGACATCTTGCTCACACAGGCGTTCTACAACCCAGACGATATAAACCCAGCCCCCTTATTTGCTTATAACAGACAAACAATACGCAAGCGACTATACCGCTGGATGCACTGCTTTGGATATGGGTCTGTGATTGGTTAACGTTATGATGCGAGACTGGCAAGCTCATGGTAACGTGATGCGGATTTTACTCTTCAAGGAATTTAGGGGCCAGATCTGAAAGTGAGACATACTAAAAATGTTTGCGTTGCGTTAAAAAGAGTAGACGACTTCTGGTGACCCTTAATAGGCTCGTATCTAAACCTCATAGATGCGGCTGAATACCAGTATAGTGAATACCGACGGCTTAACGTGCTCTCCGAGACACGGAGAGGTCTTTTTGTAGAACGAACCGTCACCCATCCACGGACTAACCGCGGCAAGCAGAGCTTAACCTTGCAAATCGTTTGATCCGCGTAGTTGTTAATTAGCCACAAGCCCTTCAATACATGATTCCTTAAAGTTTCACCACTACCACCACTGTCTCACCCAATTCCAATTCCAGGTACGGTCCATACGAAGCAAGACATCTTAGACTACATGACGTGGACGTACTTCTTCCGCCGTCTACTCAAGAACCCGTCGTACTATAATCTTGAAAGCGTGGAGCCTCAAGATGTGAACTATTACTTGTCTAATTTGGTGCAGTGCTCGCTGGATGCCCTCGCTAATGCTAACTGCTTGGAGATTGAAGAGGTATGATTTGAAATAAATGGGAATTCTTATTTTGATTAGGTTTGTTGTATTGCACTTTGGATAGTTAAAGAAACTCTTTCTAAAACAATATTTCGCTTCGTAAGTGTCTAATGAGGCGGCAAGGAACTTCAATGTTGCTTTTTGATTTGCTTGTAGTGCTAAGATTTATTATCTTGCTGGCAACATCACATTCAGATCTCTTCATCCCAGTAATACCCTCGGTGGCACTACAAGTCTTAATATGACTCCCGTAGCTTCTGCGCTGTTGATAATTTAAGTATTTGTTGTATAAAAAAAACACTTACTTGAGAACATTTTCACATTAAACATACTTTACATAAAACTTTAGTATTGAAACTAGTCTTCATAAGTTATCTGATGGGAGCAAAAAAGGCCGACCGGAGTCCAATTCAGCGTCCTGATTGAAACTGAGATTGAATCCTAATCCGTGGTTTACCACAAAACATAGTTTTTATATTTACGATTGATCTTTATGTCAACAGGACCTCCGCACAGTCCACTGCACATGGATGGGACGCATCGCTTCCTACTACTACCTGTCTTATAAGACTATGGCCCACTTCACTCGTAACTTGCAGTACAACATGAACATGGATGACTTACTGCGAGTGTTGGCTGACTGTGAAGAGTATGCCACGCTACCGGTCAGACACAACGAGGACATTCTTAACGGGTAACTTAACATCTCTCATATAAGCCCATAAACGTTCCTTTACGCCGAGATCACCTATCTTACCTATAAAATTAAATCTATCCGTGACCCAATATGAAAATGTAAATGATATATTATTGCAACAAGACAAATATCAACTTTAAGTCCATGTGAATTAAGTTGATTTCAGAATGACAAAAACTACTTAAGGTGCATGTACCGATGGACCGTCCATACAATGTTTGTAGGGATTATACGCTAAGAATAGACACTCTTTGTTTAAAACGAATCATTTTATCACTTTTCTACAATCAAATGTGCTCGCGAATTCACTCTTTAGGAAATAACTTACACTAATTACTGAGAAAAACAATCATGAAATTCAGACAAAATTTGACACTTCTTTACATGTGTGGGTTTGTTTTGACAAGCAAACTAAGCGCCATGTTTGTTATAGTTTAAAATTGTAAGCGATAGATGGCGTGCAGGCGATATTGTAAATAGATATTAAAATATGCAGCGTTGCCGGTCTTCTGTAACCTTGACGGCGGCTGCGTTGCCAGCTAATTTGACTATGATTCGAATGCATGTACATTTTCAATTTGTTGAACGTAATGTTGATGCACTAGGATTTGCGCGCGGAATTTGTTGCGTGTTATATTTTGTATGCTATTTTAATTTATTCAAATTGCAATATGTCTAGTAGGTACTTATGTAATTGATTTCAATTGAATATAATTATTGCAATTTATTATTGGTAGGTAAATAATTTTATTAATTATTCAAAATACGCAATTTTATTGTAAAATAAAATTACCTAGGTATATTTCGACGGTAAGTATTAGAAACAGCAAGTTGGCCCGTGAGTTGGGTTTTAGACGCTGCAATCTCGTTACAATACTAATTACGTACCTACGTGTCGATGTTGTCATTATGTATATTTTATGGTCAACCATGAATTAAATTATTCAGTAAGTCACCAAAGTAACCACAACATTAAATTTCGTGAAAAAGCAATCTTGGGGTATGTTTTTACCAGGTAAAGAATACTTTGTATGCATATAGCCCCCCGCCGAGACGCCGTCGCGAGCAGACGTATTTTTGAACGTTCCGTGTTTTAAATTCAAAAAAAATTGTTTAAACTGCAAAATATTGTGTAAATTATCAGTGAAACGATCAATTAATTAGTGATTACCATCTCAGTGATAAAATATTGAAACAATTACAACACACAATTAACAATATTATCAAAATTATCAACAGCAAATCAAGACAAGTTGTTATAAAAAATCGTGTTAGCGTGCGCCGGGCCAAGTGTCCTTGAAAGTGAATGCAAGGACAAGCTTTGCACCTGCAGCTACAGTACCTATTTTTATTAAATAGAACGCTATTTTCAACTCTCTTAATAACGACGACTTGGTCCGATGGCACATGGGCCGGACTGTAAGTGAACGTGACCGTGTGAGTATCAAGTTCAAACCTCCGCAAAACACATTACTCTTTGGAATGTTTTTTATTATGCTGCTAAAATACCAGAAAAATCTGAGATTTTTTTACGAAAAAATTGGAGAAATTTCTGAAATATTATAATTAATACTTGCACAAATTGCTGCCTGCAACATTGCTTAATTAAAGAAAAATCCGCATTCATTGTTGCTTTATTTTACTTTTGGTGCATTTGAACGCCCAATATGCCGCTAAATCGAACACCGCCAACCTCACCGAAATCTAACTTCAAAATCAATGATGGTGACGCTGGTACTAATATACTAAGTAAAGTTATTTTTTACAAATATACTAAGTAAAGTTATTTTTCTTTGTAGCACCTGTGAAGCAGTGGTTTCAAGACAAGAAGAAATAATTTTTGTTCAATTGATTTTTTTTTGTAGTAGTTTGTTTAGAATCTACATAATCATTGTATAAAGCTTTTAATTTGTATTTACTATAAAAGGTGAAATAATACCTTATTGAACTCAATAAAGATTTAGATTTTTGTTTTACTAAAAACTTAGGTAATAAAATAAAACTATATTTTACTGTGTATATTTGACATTATTTATTTCCTTTTTTTATTAATCAATTAAATGTTTTACGCCTTAAAATATAACTTTTATTTTCCTAAAATAGTACTAGTTTTAATTTATCGTAGATGTCGTTCTGCCTACCCCTATTTAGAGTATTTCTACAAAATATTTTAGCCCTTTTTTAAATACACGCCATCTAGTGGTAAACTTTGTAAACGTAGGGAATACGTCTATGTGTGTGTAAAAGTGTGTAAATTCAATGACAGATGTTATTATGGGATTCTGTGTCAAATTGGGTGGATTTTGAGGCATTGTTATGATCAAGTTCATTAAAAGGTAATGACCAGGTGTCGCGAACACTACTTCTACAACTTAGTAATGCTCAGATTTCACATAAAACGAAATAAACTCAAAATAATGATTTCAGCGCCATCTAGCGGGAAAAGTGCTGGGAACAGCCCGTATCTTTCACCTTAAAAGGTCGTAAAGTAATTTAAGCTGCAATAGAAATTAAACTATATTTATACTAATTAACTAGCTTTCGCCCGCAGCTTCGCTTGCGTGAAATTTTGAACCCGTTAAGTGACGATTTTCCATACAAACTTTCATCCCCTATTTAACTCCCTTAGGGGTTGAATTTCGAAAAATCCCTTCTTAGTGGATGCCTACGTTACAAAAGGAACCTACTGTCAAAATTTCAACTTTTTAACCCCAGCGGTTTAGGCTGTGCGTTGATAGATCAGTCAGTCAGCTTCTCCTTTTATATGTATAGATTAAGGCCCTTATTCCCAAAGAATGTTAATTCCAAACTATACATAATTATAGAAAAATATGCAAGTCCAAGAAAGTTTGCAGCAATCTCTGATAAAAATCTGATAATTCTTACAATGCGTTTCTTTTATCTTTTCTTCTAGCGAACTCTCCCAACAATGCCGTCTCCCAGTAGACGCGTTGACCCTCGACTCATCCAACGTAAAAGCGTTCCTATTACTGCAAGCACACATGACAAGATTACAACTACCTAACTCAGATTATCTGACAGACACCAAGTCTGTACTGGACCAGACTATTAGGATTTTACAGGTGAGACTAGAGACTTTTCAGGGTTAAATCTGGAGATCTAGTACGCACTACAGTAGCGAGACACGTCGGCAGCACTACTGTGGCATAAATCTCTGTGGCGTCAAAAAATATATAGGATATGTATAAATTAACTTTGAAAGATAATTGTTTCTACTTTAAAAAGGCTTAGCTTTAAAATAAATACTTTGGACTTTAATTTTAGTACTTCTAACTTTAGGTCTTCTTTAAAAATAATAGTTTGCACTATTATTTACAATGCTTCTCACTTCAAACTCCCCCGTAATAAGAAATTAAATCACAAACGGATAGCTGAAAGATAAATTAGGTTATGTTAGAACTTACCACTCAACGCAAGAGCCGAGCGAACGAAGCGAGCGGTGCCGCGGTAGCGGCCGGCGAGTAACAAAAACAATTTGCTTCGTCAAACACTTTCCACCACTCGTTTAAATGGTGCGTTCAGAAAAAAAATGTAGTGGAAAGCATTATTTTGAATTGAACTGTGCCGTAAACATCATTTGTTATTTTTGTCATTAATTTTTAAAATGCTTTTAACTTATCGAATACTGTAATTATAGACACAATAGATAAACAATGGCACTGATGATCCGGATCTTCGGTCGGGCCGCTAGCGGTTAAAATACATCCTAAAAAATAACACTACGTTTATACAAACCAACATTTAAAAAATGCAATTTCTCAACAGGCAATGATAGACACATCAGCAGAAAACGGCTGGCTTTCAGTCTGCCTATCCTGCCAGATGTTAATGCAAGGTATCGTGCAAGCTCGATGGCCAACCGAATCTCCCCTCATGACGCTCCCTCACATCGACTCTCAACACCTCTACATGTTCTCCCACATGGCTAAAGACACTAACAAGCCTTGTAACATGTTGAATGGACTGAAGATTACTTGTATGAGGAATTATGAGCTGTTAGCCAAGTATATGAGGAGGGAGTTTGAGGAGAATCAAATTGAACAGATACATAGGGTAAGTGACTTGATGTAATTCGTGATAACACGACTGTCCCGTTTCAAAACCTAGTAAGGGCTTAAAACGAAATTTTACAGGAGAGCACATAAACGTTAAATCGGTCAGCCTTTGAAAAGTATTTATGTTAGGTAAAACCATGTGGTTAAGGCGCTTCGCCCACCTCGTGGCGCCTCTTCAGAAAAGCATTATTTCTGTAAACACACAACATTGAAATTTCGTACGTACAACATTTTAGTCAAGTGTTGTAGAAATTTTCGAACACCAAATATCAACACTAGAGATTCTGGATTCGAAGTTTTAGAGATAAGTGCCAAAAACGACCGTTTTTATTTAGCATTAATTACTAAAACTTCTAACCTAGGATGTCAAGTGTTGTTTTTTGGTGTTCGAAAATTTCTACAACACTTGACTAAAATGTTGTACGTACGAAATTTCAATATGTTGTGTGTTTACAGAAATAATGCTTTTTTTCTGAAGTGGCGCCACTTTCGGTGTGGTAAACGCCTTAAAGTGACTTACTAGGTTTTAAAATTATCAGAGGCAGTGAATGGCACTTACTAGGTATCGATGCTTAAATATATCTGCTTATTATGTGAGTTTTCAACGCTGGTGTTTTTGTATTTGGTAGAGACTTTCTAGGTTAGCAAGATTATGCAATAAAACGATTTTTGTAAAAAGTGTCCCTTACTAGGTTTCGAAATGGGCCTAACCGTTGAACGGATGCTTTTCATGCAAGAGGGGGCTTGTTCCAACCCGGCCCGGGTATCTCACTTTTCGAATTCTTGTGCGGATCAAAATTTGATTATCACTTGCGTTAACGGTGAAGGAAAACATCGTGAGGAAACCTGCACACCTGAGAGGGCTCCATAAAGTTCTCGTTGGTGTGTGTAGTCCGCCAACCCGCACCAGGCCAGCGTGGTGTGCTAAGGGCGTATACATAAAGGAAGCAGGTAACCATCGCTGACCTACCAGCGTTTATCGGTACTGGTCCGTGCAGGTAACCGCTACATAAAGGAAACGGGTAGAAGCAGGGGCTGGCATTTTTTAGCAAAAAGACGCCTTGTTCCCTTGCAAATACAGCAACAAATGACGGCTTACCAGCGCTGACCGGAGATGGTCGGAACTTGTCGGCGAAGTTCGGAGCTTGTCGGCGCTGATTCGTCACACAGTATAGAGACTACCTGCGCCGACTAACTGCGTGGACCAACATCGACAAGCGTTGGCAGATCGGCGCCGGCAACCCGCTTTCTACGTGTATACGCACTGAGGCCTAAACCCTTCTTATTCTGAGAAGAGGTCATTGCCCAGCTGTGGGACTGTAATGGTCTGATTATGTTGATAATGATAATTTGTGAGAATTATTATTTATTAAGATTACAAGTTCCACTTCCAGTTCTCTTTTCCTAAAAGGAAAAACATTAGCTGTTCCTGGCTTACAGGAGTTGCAGTGGTTGGGAAAGAGAGGCGAGATTGGACATTTAAAAAGTTTACTGTTCTTGAATGTTCTGTTTTTCATGCTAATTAAAATTACCATTTTCGCAGGCAATATGCGATTTGCCAACACTGGATATAAAGATGCGCGTGCGCGGGCTATGGTTCGACAGCGACGGCGAACAAGAGAAAAAACTACATCAGCCGCCTTCTAGAGACCAGTGGATGCCCCTTCATGCTGAACAGGTAAATATTATTTAGTCGCCTTACCTAGGTTAACTATACTCTGTGTAATAATAGATAAATAAGACACATTTTAGCAAGGAAATGTATAGAAATCAGCACCATGTTTGCTTCCACCAGAGATTCGACGCAATATTATGTTTTCATGGACGTTAACGGTCAAACAAGATAAGCTGAAACTCTTTGAAGAAATGGTTCAAAAGATATTCGTGCTTTGGTGGGCCATTTTTTCTAATGTTATATGAAATGGAGTATAGTTCGGACTAAAAAATATCCCCTATTCGTCCTCTATCCTTATCTAATTTGTAATGTAACCCCAATGTAATGATTAAACCTGAAATCGACACCAGACATTCGACGAAATCACACATGTGGTAAGCTATTATAATTGGCGAATCTGTGCAAAAAGAAAACACTCACGGATATATTTTCAAATGCAATCCAAAGATTCGTTCAAAGTTAACGAAGGATTTCACGAAAGATAACAAACGCTTTCGGCGTCAAAAATAAAATGATAATCGACGTCCTCACAAAAACAATGCCATTACATACTTGCGTTCGTATGTCTATTCATCGCGTAATTTGACACATTTCCCTCTCATTCTAGAATATGACCCAAAAAAACTGTTATTATGAGCCCATGTTGTCCCACTGCAGGGCAAAGAACTCCCTTCCCTCCTTCCACCTTTCGCGATATAGTGCGAAAGTAGGCCAATCCTTTGAAAATGAGTCCAGCTCATCCCGCCATCTTCTGGGCCTGCCGCGTGGTCGTTTTCTGCCAGTTGGGATCCACTTAGTGGTTATTTTAGCCCATTGCTCCTCCGACATCCGGCAGACATGACCAGCCCAGTTCCACTTTAGTCGAGCAGCTGTGAGGCCAACATCGGCTATTTGTGTTTTGGAGCGAAGTATGGAGTTTCTGATGCGATCCGTAAGTTTGACACCCAGTATACTTCGCTTACTAAACGTCAGAAGTCCGCACTTGGAGTCTACCAACGAGCTATGGAACGAAGTATACTGGGTGTCAAACTTACGGACCGCATCAAAAAAAACTGTTAACAGATGAAAATTTTACTTCTATCTTCCCCCAGGAATACACATTAGTAATAGAGCTTCAACGTCGGGGAGGTAATGCTAACAACGTGTTCTGCCCGCGATTCCCTCGCGGCAAGAATGAAGGCTGGTTCGTTACAATGGGCACCGTGGATGATGGAGAACTACATGCTCTGAAGCGAGTCCCGCCTAGAGGCACTGCTCAGGTTACCTTCTTTACGCCGTCTATTAGAGGTACGTTACTATCATCACATTATTACTCATCATTTATCCGTTGTACATACAGTCACGGACTTAATGTTTACTACCCTAAGGTCTATAATTGCTTGCACGTTACTTTTTCATAAGGTCGCTCAGTCGCTCGCAAATAATTGACAGGGTAAAGATATTTTTTCTTAATTGACATAAAAAGGTTAATTTAAAGAGGGTGTATACTAGGTAGCATAGAAATAGAAATCAATCTATTTAATAAATTAACCAAATTCGCTCTATACAACTTTTGACTAAACACACATCCGAGAAGGAGTTCATAACATCAAAAATTGCTTAATAACTTTTTAATTGGTTAATAATCGATGCTTTACAATTTTAAGAACGAATACTTATATAAGTTGGTATGACATCTTAAACCTTTGCGCACAGTGTGAGAAGGAATCGAATTTGAAATCTGATAAACATTTCAAGTCCGCGACTGTACAAATAACTTATATTGTCGATTACACATCATAAAAAAATATGTATATATCTAAAAATAAAAAAACAGTAACCCACCGGCATCGGGAACAGGGCCTAAGCAGCCAGCGGTGAGGGCTCCAGAGAAAGGAACCTCATCACTATGCGTCCTGTGACAAGGAGCACTGCTTTCTGTATCAAATCCTTAATCCAGTCGCCCGATGAGAGCCTCATAAGATATTGATCGAGACTCTTGGCTATTAGGCCATTCGCCGTAGTGCCCCGTGGTTCTCTAATAACCTCATTTTACCCGGTAATTCTTCTATCCCCAGGTCGCATAATCTACACGGTATACATATTGAGCGACAGCTACATGGGTCTGGACCAGCAATACGACCTACAGTTTGAGCTGATAGACCCACTGCCGGCGGAGAATGTCGAAAGAGTGTACGAAATCGACAAGACTATCATCGAATAACTTTGTGTTTAATAAATTATTTTATATTTTATATTTGTGTTTTATTTTCATACTAGCTTTTGCTCGCGACTTCGCTCGCGTTAATTTACGGATCCCTAATTTTTTGATCCCAAAATATAGCCTATAGCACTCAGGGATAACGTAGCTTCCTATTGGTGAAAGAATTTTTGAAATCGGATGAGTAATTTCGGAGATTACCTCCTACATACAAACAAACAAACAAACAAATTCTACCTCTTTATAATATTAGTATAGATTTATCTAGAAAAGTTCGTAGTATCGTGATTACCAACCTTTTTTTATTTTTCCCGTTTGAGCCATGTAGCCCCTTATGTTAAGCGCAAATAGGATCTAAAGGTGCTACCACACTAATCGATCGATGATGGATCGATGGTCGATCGATGATAGGTCGGTCTGAAAAAGCCACCTAACCAATCAATCGACGTTGATCGATGGCATCGATCGCCAATCGATCAACAATCGATCGATGGCATCGATCGACAATCGATCGATTGATGTGGTAGCACCCTAAGACGGAGCACACGAATGCATGTAACAGAAATATAGAGGGATTCCCCTATACCCCTCTGGCTCTCACATACACACGACGGAACACAGTACACTGCTTGGCGCCGGACTTTAATGTTCAGGTGGTACTTAGCCAGGGGGACCGTATAGATCCTACCACCAAGCACGCTGGGTTTATTTGAATTTTATAACGCGCGTCTATTCCCAGCGTGCAGAGAGGAAGTTTTATATCATCCTTCCCCACACGGGGAAACACCTGCTTCATTCTCTCTATTTTTAAGATAAATCTACGTCCAGTTATTGCTGGTTGATAGGTGATTGCGAGGTACAGTTGATGATGATTATTTTAAGGTTATGTAGGGAACTTAATTCGTAAAAATAAAACAAAATCATACATTTTCAGTGTTTATTATTTCATGAGTTAATGCCCAAAAAACCGCCGGCCGTCGGACAATTTTACAATAACAAAGGCGCTTAATAAAAGCTTATACACCAGGGATACCTACCAGAGATTTTAGATTAGTAGTTCAGGCGCGGATCTAAGCTTTGAAAAGGCCAAAAGGCCCATTCTATCCAAAACAAAATAATTTTGTTATGAAGAGATCGATGTGGTCTTTTAAAGTCTATTTTCTTAGATTCGCGCCTGTACCAGTTAACTAAACATTTGTGTACTTAATAATGTCAAATCCAGTCATATTTGTCTTTGTTAAGTGTCTTTGTGTTCTAATATTATACAAAAATAATAACTACTTAACAACGACATGATTTAAGTACCTAAGTAGTTTTTATTTTTATATTTGTGAAACAATTTATACTGTCATATCCGAGTTAGTCACATTACTGCATTTTTGAGTACGAAATGATCTGCAGTTTTAAAGAGACCTGTCATAAGGATCTTTTTCAACTTGAATGTTACTTAAGTCAAAGTAATGTTATTTTAGAAGCAAACAAATCGATTACTTAAAGTATGTGATTAGAAATTGCGGGTCCACTGTTTACCTTTCGCTCACACAGAACGTGCGTGAGCGAGAGAGAAATAACTACACCAATAGTAGTACCGCTATTTTCGAGCCCATTCTTTAAGTAACCGGGTTGTATGTACAGTCAACCAAAGAGATAAGTATACAGGCAATTTCCTGCGCAGTGCATTTATTTCCGTTATTTGCCTGTAGGTATACCTCTTTTGTTGACTGTACATACTTCTAAAATAACATTACTTTTCACTTAAGCGTATAAACAGATTTTAAAGTACATTTTAGATGTACTTGTAGCATAACATATTTCCTTTCTGCTAATAAGGGCGATAATTATATCACCCTTTGGCAGAAGGGCAGTAAAGACAGTTTTGACACCGGACTCCGCATTGGACCGGCCGTATATTGTAACAAAGTTTCTGTTAGGAAACTTGTAACGCCCGCAGGAAAGCACTCTTCGCATACATCTTATACTGGACCCCGTACAGTATCAGAACTGCCGCATCTGATACTGAGGGGCCTAACACAAAGTGGATGTGCAAAGTGCCTTCGCGCACACGTCAGAAATTTTCTGACCGTTGTAATATGCGGCCAGCCTTAAAGGCTACTCTGAATTAAGGAATCCTAATTATGAAAGGAAAGTGTAATAAAAGTTAGGACGGTCCTAATTCAGCCAGGATGATTCCTATCTTCCTGACTCGCTTAATCTCAATCCTAACTAGAATTCCTAAATTCAGAGTGTAACACCTAAGCCTTTTACATTGACTTGTGGTCTTGTAGCTTCAAGTGCACATCATTAGAAACAATAGAATCAGCTTTCACAAATTACTTATTTTATGTCTTAAAATAAGTAATCTGTGAAAGCTGATAGCTTGTCAAATTTGTTTAGCCTGTTAGCCGGACAGGTTGGGACATGGTTGGAAGTGGAGATGGCTGTTCACGCATTGTGGCTGCGTAGCTAAACTCCTGCTTGATGAGGCAATGACGCTGTGCGATGACCAGCTACCTGTGCAACAATAAAATTGTTTTTGAAAACACTCTAAATGGCAGACGTATGCAGTAGAGGTTATCTAAATCTCAGCATCAATCTGCAAGGGATACGGCGTAAAAACTTTGTTCTCTAATTAAATTAATTAATTGGCAATTCAAATTTCTACACGCTTTTCCGATAAAAAATATCATCATTCAGCCGAAAGACGTCCACTGCTGGACATAGGCCTCCCCCATAAGGGGGGGTTTGCCGTAATCACCACGCTTGGCAGGCGGGTCGGCGATCGCAGCATGGTTGTTAAAGTACTCAGAGAACGCTGCTGCCCATCTTCTGGAGAATCCCTTAGTCGCCTTTTACGACACCCACGGAAAGAGATGGGGTAGTGGGTAGTGCCATTCTTTAAGTCCGGCACTACACGAGACATATACGCGAGATATACAGTTTATATATATTTTTAAATATTTTGTTTCTAACTACTTCAATTTGTCATCCCAATATTCGCCGGGTGATATCTCACTTGGTAGGCCCCTAATAAATCGTTACGAGCTTAATTAGAACAAGTAAATGTATAAATACAGTACGCGCAAAATAATTTTGCCGCTTCGAAACCAGGCTTTCAGCGTTCTGTTCCTCATTCCAGAGGGGCAATGTTATTTTATTCGTACTGTATCTAACTAACCTTATGCGTTAGACAAGGAATACGCGGAAGTGTCCGGCTGAAGGCGTTTTCGCGATGGCGACTCGAAGGACCAGCTTGTCTCGCTCGTCACAAGCGGCACACTGAAGGCTCCCCTAAGGTACACAAATAGATTTTATTTAATATGTGCATAACGTTTTGCGTATTATAAGCGTAGCCGGGCTAAGTTTGGCATAGAGCCTGATAAATATCTATAGGCTCGTTATCGATTGAGGAACCCGTAGAACCTTCCGGAGATCAAAAGTTATAAACGGTAATGTGGGAACAGCTTTATTGTACCTTGTTACTAGATGAAGAAGTATTAAAAATTCTGGAGCTCGTCATTAAAACTGCACCGTAGACATATCATTACGTCTACGTCGTAGATGACTACGCCGTAGGTGTTTTTCGTAGACTTTTGCTACGACATTAGCACGTTTTAAACTGAGTTGCAGGTACCACAACGTGATTCAAATAAGTATTTGTATATTCTTATACGTCTTCTTAATGGTTTTGTAAATACGATACACCTCTGCGACTTGTTCGTAAAAAACGTAACAATAGTTAATTATTGCAATTAAAGAAAAATCATCAATAAATAAATTGGTACCTTTGTCTGCTGCCGAAGAAATACGCGATTCGAAGGATTGTCACGCTCGACACGGTGACCGATAGCGCACTGGATGCAGGTAAGGGACCACGCCCGGATGCAGCGCGCAGGTCACATCAATACTCACCGATGTAATATTATTATGCTACATGTTGCACAACAGAGACACAAATAAACTACATTGTATAGAATATACGTACAACGTGTTACATAATTCCCCTTAAAAAAGAAAATGTTAATCAAGTAGTCTTTTGTGGTTGTTGTCATTTAGGTACGTCTCAGAGGAAATTAGGTAAGAATGTAATTATCTTTCTGGGTAGTCCACTCTTTACTTTTATGTTTTCAGGGTTGCGTTTCAGTGATGATTTCATTTTATGATTTGTCCAATTTTTTTTTTTGGGTCCTTCTTTTGTTTTAAAATATTGCCAATAGACTCTTTACAAGGGACCTTTTAATCCCCTTTCGGCTTTAGGGGTATTTTTGTAACACGTTGTATAGATGATTTCAGCTTTCTAGGTAATTATGTACTGTGTATCCAGTTCGGTTTTGCCCGTCAATTCATTGAATCTTCCTAGAGATAGTGGAACGAGCCGTTCTGCAGTTAGACTTCTAATTAATCAGTAAATAAATACGTCAGTCATTGGTGATGGACTAAGGCCAAAACCCTTCTCATTTTGAAAAGAGGACCTGTAGCAATGGGACAGTAATGGGTTGATTATGATGATGATGATTTTTGTGAATCATTATTTATAAGGCTTACCAAGGTTCCGGTTCTCAGACCTGTATAAACTCACGCCCGTATAAACTCACGCCTGTATAAACTCACGCCTGTATAAACGCATGCCTGTATTCCCCGAAGGGTTGGCAGAGGTATATAGTACACCAACATTTCGCCGTTATATTTTACGTCCCATGTAATAGGGGGCGAGCCTATTGCCATCTACCGGGCACAAATCCAGATTCCGGGCTGCTACTGAGAAATTCCACACGGAAAAACCCAATAACACTTTGCCCGACCTGGGGATCGAACCCAGGACCTCACGCTCAGCAGTCGCGCTTGCGACCGCTGGACCAACGAGGCAGTCCCGGTTCTCTTTTCCTTTAAAAGGAATAACATTAACTGTTCCTGACTTACAGGAGTGGCAGTGGTTGGGAAAGAGAGGCGAGATTGGACATTTAAAAAGTTAACTGTTCTTGAATGTTCTGTTCTTCATGCTAATTAAAATTATAATTTTCGCAGGCAATATGCGATTTGCCAACACTCGATATAAAGATGCGCGTGCGCGGGCTATGGTTCGACAGTAACGGCGAACAAGAGAAAAAATTACATCAGCTGCCTTCTAGAGACCAGTGGATGCTACATGCTGATCAAGTATATATTATTTACTCGCCTTACCTAGGTTAACTAGGTTGCTCTTTATAATAATCAGGGAGCGGAATTTTATGGCAAAACAATTGAAAGGTGATAGAGACAGGTCATTATTTTTTATCGAGTACTGAACCTATCGATACTTTTTAACCGCTGAGAATACAGACGGACGGACTGACATAATACGCATTTTTAGAAACACAAAATATAGATCAACACGAAATGTCAAATTGAAATAGATATGACGTAATTCATTTTTTATGTTGATTACCGTACTATAGTACCGTAACCAAAAGTGATCAAATATAATAGTGTTTATAGGGTAAACTTCCCGAGTCGCGGTAGTTATTAGATTTTTGATGGATGAGAAAATGTATTATTTATGTGTCATTAAAGTTTATTAATGTGTGAATAATAAAAATTAAAAGTATTTCTTAAGTTAATTAAGCAATAAAGTTCATAACTAAAAAGTATCGATAGCTTGAATACCTACTCGATAAAAATAATGACCTGTCTCTATCACCTTTCAATTGGACTGCCATACGATTCCGCTCCCTGATAATAATAGATAAATAAGACACATTTTGCGAGGAACTGTATAGAAATCAGCACCATCTTTACTTCCACCAGAGATTCGACGCAATATTATGTTTTCATGAACCTTAACGGTCAAACAAGATGAGCTGAAATTCTTTGAAGAAATGGTTCAAAAGATATTCGTGCTTTGGCGGACCGCTTTTGTCTAATATGAAATGAAGTAAAGTTCGGACTAAAAAATATCCCCTATTCGTCCACTATCCTTATCTAATTTATAATGTAACCCCAATGTAATGATTAAACCTGAAATCGACACCAAACATTCGACGAAATCACACCATGTGGTAAGCTATTGGCGAATCTGTGCAAAAAGAAAACACTCACGGATATATTTTAAAGTGCAATCCAAAGATTCGTACAAAGTTAACGAAGGATTTCACGAAAGATAACAAATGCTTTCAGCGTCAAAAATAAAATGATAATAGACGTCCTCACAAAAACAATGGCATTAACAGGCATTAAATACTTGCGTTCGTATGTCTATTCATCGCGTAATTTGACACATTTCCCTCTCATTCTAGAATATTTACCCAAAGAAACTGATATTATGAGCCCATGGTGTCCCACTGCAGGGCAAAGGACTCCCCTCCTTCCTTTCACCTTTCGCGATATAGTGCGATAGTAGGCCAATCCTTTGAAAATGAGTCCAGCTCGTCCCGCCATCTTCTTCTGGGCCTGCCGCGTGGTCGTTTTCTGCCAGGTGGGATCCACTTAGTGGTTATTTTAGCCCATTGCTCCTCCGACATGCGGCAGACATGACTAGCCCAGTTCCACTTTAGTCGAGCAGCTGTGAGGCCAACATCGGCTATTTGTGTTTTGGAGCGAAGTATGGAGTTTCAGATGCGGTCCGTAAGTTTGACACCCAGTATACTTCGCTTACTAAACGTCAGAAGTCTGCACTTGTAGTCTGCCAATGAGCTATGGAAGGAAGTATACTGGGTGTCAAACTTACGGACCGTATCAAAAAAACTGTTAACAGATGAAAATTTTATTTCTATCTGCCCCCAGGAATACACATTAGTAATAGAGCTTCAACGTCGGGGAGGTAATGCTAACAACGTGTTCTGCCCGCGATTCCCTCGCGGCAAGAATGAAGGTTGGTTCGTTACAATGGGCACCGTGGACGATGGAGAACTACATGCTCTGAAGCGAGTCCCGCCTAGAGGCACTGCTCAGGTTACCTTCTTTACGCCGTCTATTAGAGGTACGTTTACTATCATCACATTATTATTCATCATTTATCCGTTGTACATACAGTCACGGACTTAATGTTTACCACCCTAAGGTCTATAATTGCTTGCACATTACATTTTCATAAGGTCACTCAGTCGCTCGCAAATAATTGACAGGGTAAAGATATTTTTTTCTTAATTGACATAAAAAGGTTAATTTAAAGAAGGTGTATACTGTAGTATCACCTTCATAGTCATTCACCTACCTACTGGCCATTTTTATATTTTATACTTTTTTTTGGAATGACAGATAGGATTTGAAATGAGACTGGACTTTTGATTTGTTTGACACGATGGTGATTTTTGATACTATGATTTACTGTTTATTATATTATATTGATATAAATATTATAAATTTAAATCCGTGTGAGTGACCGTTTAATTATATGTGGTATGCCATCACATCAACCATTCCCTATACACTGCTCTAAGCAGTCTGCCTTTACATGGGACTCCGGGGGGCTGGACGGCCTGAGCCTCCACCACCTATCCGGGAACCTGCGCTCCCGATGTACCGGGGTGAGGTGCGTTCCGGTGCCCGAGGGTGACCCCTTCTTTTCATTTCGTCTCCTGCTACACATACGAGATCGGCGATCGGACCGGCTGTCGTCTACGTCTACTAATGACTATGACTAAATGCTACAGCCGGTCTGTTTGCTGCCGCCGGTTTCTATCAGATGGCTGTGTGGGCCATCGACGGACGCCGTAACGACAAGAAGGAACTCGCTGACTACTCCAAGGGACGTGACGCAGTCCTGCCTCTTATTCTATAAGCATCTTATTATTGTTAAGTACACTACTAGGTATAGAATGCTCTACACATTCTTTACAACTGGTGTGGCAGACGTGCTCTCAGGAGATCCTAGGGCCGTCTGTTACATTACAGTTTGGCGCCCAACTTTGTCTGAACCCCTCCCTTTCCTCTAAATTCTAAAATAATTCAGCTACGAATTGTATAATTTTGGATATCCATTCGGCCTCTATTATCTCTATTTTATACTCTTTTCCCTCTTTCCTAACCCTCTGTTAATATTTATTTGTCTTTTCAGAGATGTTGTGTTGCATTCTGGTGAGCCTCCGTACCCTACGTTCTACGTTTTATCTTGCATAATTAAACGGGAATATGTAAGGTGTCTGTTAATATTTTTGCTGTAGATGATTATGCTTTCTACCTTGTTGGTTGGTTGTAGTAAACCCAAGTTGTAGCTTAGCTAGCCTAGTTAATTACGTCTACCGCAATATTCTTATAAAAATAAATTCTTCTATCGCTACTCATTATTAGGAATAAAATTTGTGTGATTTTATTTCTGTGTAGAACCTTACCAACATATTTCCTTCATACTTACGATTCGTACGTTTCATTTAAAGTTTTACAGAAATAAAATACTGAGTTATTTTCTTATAAAAATAACTCATTATTTATTTTAGAATATTGACATATAATATGTCAACGTGAATATGTCATATTATATTGACGTATTTATTTTTCTTTTGAGTTTGACAACTTTATGGTTAATTGCGAACTCTTTTGATCTTTTAAGTTGGAATTAAACCTTCTTAAACATTTTTTTTTAATTCTAAAAACTTACTTGCACGTACGAATGTTTTTCGAACTATTTTTCGAATCGCCTTGTACTTACAGTATACTTCAAACATTACTCGAACGTAGTACTCTTCATACTCTACTAACTACTCTACTACTACTAGTAATTACTAACTACTCTACTACTACTAGTAATTACTAACTACACTACTACTACTACTAGTAATTACTAACTACACTACTACTACTAGTAACTACTAACTACACTACACTACTACACTACTACTACTACTAACATTGAATAGTACTACATTCATCACTTCACGATGAAACGAGTTAGAAGAAGTTATTTTTAAACTTGGGTTTGCATACTTTTTACTGTTTACTTAATTTTTTTTTTGATAACTTTCTATTCACCTTACTTGCTCACAAACAGGAATGCAGCACCATAATCTGTACCATTTGTACTTCCTATCTGTCATTTGTATTCTTTATTAATTCGTTATGTTTTTAAATTGTATATTCTGTTTTTCTATATTGTTTTTTTTATAATACTGTACTGTAATCATCTCATTTCATTTCATTATTGGGAACTATTTGGCTTTTTTTTTACATCACGTGGCTATCATCCCCATTCTTTTTTTTTCTCTTTACTATCTTTCCCTCCTTATCTATAATCTATTCTCTTCTATGCGGTGCGGGTAATGACACCCTAAAAATAAGCCTTCATTATCTATTATTTATCTATTATCTATTCTCTTCTATGCGGTGCGGGTAATGACACCCTAAAAATAAGCCTTCATTATCTATAATCTTTCTTTGGGTTTTCTAAGTGGTGCGGGTTATGACACCCGAAAAATAAGCCTTCATTATCTCAAATATATCCTTGTGGAGTATGTGCCATTGATCTCAAAGTAGTCGTGAGCCATATCCCCTTCCTCTGTTAGTGTGAGTGCTTGATTGTTTTGACAGAATGATGAATGTATGTGGCAAGGTAATATATTCCTAACCTCAAAATTTATAGATTGAAAAAAAAATGTTTTTCTAAGTAAAAATTTTTTTTTTCCGGGTTTTTGGGGTAATGTAGTATCACCTTCATAGTCATTCACCTACCTACTGGCCATTTTTATATTTTATACTTTTTTTTGGAATGACAGATAGGATTTGAAATGAGACTGGACTTTTGATTTGTTTGACACGATGGTGATTTTTGATACTATGATTTACTGTTTATTATATTATATTGATATAAATATTATAAATTTAAATCCGTGTGAGTGACCGTTTAATTATATGTGGTATGCCATCACATCAACCATTCCCTATACACTGCTCTAAGCAGTCTGCCTTTACATGGGACTCCGGGGGGCTGGACGGCCTGAGCCTCCACCACCTATCCGGGAACCTGCGCTCCCGATGTACCGGGGTGAGGTGCGTTCCGGTGCCCGAGGGTGACCCCTTCTTTTCATTTCGTCTCCTGCTACACATACGAGATCGGCGATCGGACCGGCTGTCGTCTACGTCTACTAATGACTATGACTAAATGCTACAGCCGGTCTGTTTGCTGCCGCCGGTTTCTATCAGATGGCTGTGTGGGCCATCGACGGACGCCGTAACGACAAGAAGGAACTCGCTGACTACTCCAAGGGACGTGACGCAGTCCTGCCTCTTATTCTATAAGCATCTTATTATTGTTAAGTACACTACTAGGTATAGAATGCTCTACACATTCTTTACAACTGGTGTGGCAGACGTGCTCTCAGGAGATCCTAGGGCCGTCTGTTACATTACAATACTAGGTAGCATAGAAATAGAAATCAATCTATTTAATAAATTAACCAAATTCGCTCTATACAACTTTTGACTAAACACACATCCAAGAAGGAGTTCGTAACATCAAAAATTGCTTAATAACTTTTTAATTAATTAATAATTGATGCTTTACAATTTTAAGAACGAATACTTATATAAGTTGGTATGACATCTTAAACCTTATTGCGCATTGTGTGAGAAGGAATCGAATTTGAAATCTGATAAACATTTCAAGTCCGCGACTGTACATATAACTTATATTTTCGATTACTCATTATAAAAAAATCTGTATACAAGGTGTAACATAAATAACGCACAACCTCTTAAGGGGTCACTGTACTCATCATTATGAACAACTTTTACTATGGGATCAAATCTAAAATCGCGAAAAAAAAACAGCTGTTCCCTACATTTATGTTCGCTTATCTCGTCAAAATGTAGGGAACAGCAGTTTTTTTTTTCGCGATTTCATGTTTGGTCCCATAGTAAAAGTTGTTCATAATGATGAGTAGGTACAGTGACCCCTTTAAGAGGTTGTGCGTTATTTATGTTACACCTTGTATATTTAAAAATATAAAAAAACAGTAACCCACCGGCATTGGGAACAGGATCTAAGCAGCCGGCGGTGAGGGCTCCAGAGAAAGGAACCCCATGACTATGCGTGCTGTGTCAAAGAGTACTGCTTTCTGTATCAAATCCTTGATCCAGTCGCCCGATAAGAGCCTCATAAGATATTGATCGAGACTCTTGGCTATTAGGCCATTCGCCGTAGTGCCCCGTTGTTCTCTAATAACCTCATTTTACCCGGTAATTCTTCTATCCCCAGGTCGCATAATCTACACGGTATACATATTGAGCGACAGCTACATGGGTCTGGACCAGCAATACGACCTACAGTTTGAGCTGATAGACCCACTGCCGGCGGAGAATGTCGAAAGAGTGTACGAAATCGACAAGACTATCATCGAATAACTTTGTATTTAATAAATTATTTTATATTTTATTTTTGTGTTTTATTTTTATATTTATCTAGAAAAGTTCGTAGTATCGTGATTACCAACCTTTTTTTATTTTTCCCGTTTGAGCCATGTCGCCCCTTATGTTAAGCGCAAATAGGATCTAAAGGTGCTACCACACTAATCGATCGATGATGGATCGATGGTCGATCGATGATAGGTCGGTCTGAAAAAGCCACCTAACCAACCAATCGACGTTGATCGATGGCATCGATCGCCAATCGATCAACAATTGATTGATGGCATCGATCGACAATCGATCGATTGATGTGGTAGCACCCTAAGACGGAGCACACGAATCCATGTAACAGAAATATAGAGGGATTCCCCTATACCCCTCTGGCTCTCACATACACACGACGGAACACAGTACACTGCTTGGCGCCGGACTTTAATGTTCAGGTGGTACTTAGCCAGGGGGACCGTATAGATCCTACCACCAAGCACGCTGGGTTTATTTGAATTTTATAACGCGCGTCTATTCCCAGTGTGCAGAGAGGAAGTTTTATATCATCCTTCCCCACACGGGGAAACACCTGCTTCATTCTCTCTATTTTTAAGATAAATCTACGTCCAGTTATTGCTGGTTGATAGGTGATTGCGAGGTACAGTTGATGATGATTATTTTAAGGTTATGTAGGGAACTTAATTCGTAAAAATAAAACAAAATCATACATTTTCAGTGTTTATTATTTCATGAGTTAATGCCCAAAAAACCGCCGGCCGTCGGACAATTTTACAATAACAAAGGCGCTTAATAAAAGCTTGTACACCAGGGATACCTACCAGAGATTTTTATTAGTAGTTCAGGCGCGGATCTAAGCTTTGAAAAGGCCAAAAGGACCAGTCGTCCCAAAACAAAATAATTTTGTTATGAAGAGATCGATGTGGTCTTTTAAAGTCTATTTTCTTAGATCCGCGCCTGTACCAGTTAACTATACATTTGTGTACTTAATAATGTCAAATCCAGTCATATTTATGTGTTTGTTACGTGTCTTTGTGTTCTAATATTATACAAAAATAATAACTACTTAACAACGACATGATTTAAGTACCTAAGTAGTTTTTATTTTTATATTTGTGAAACAATTTATACTGTCATATCCGAGTTAGTCACATTACTGCATTTTTGAGTACGAAATGATCTGCAGTTTTAAAGAGACCTGTCATAAGGATCTTTTTCAACTTGAATGTTACTTAAGTCAAAGTAATGTTATTTTAGAAGCAAACAAATCGATTACTTAAAGTATGTGATTAGAAATTGCGGGTCCACTGTTTACCTTTCGCTCACACAGAACGGGCGTGACCGAGAGGGAAATAACTACACCAATAGTAGTACCGCTATTTTTAAATCCATTATTTAAGTAACCGGGTTGTATGTACTTCTAAAATAACATTATTTTTCACTTAAGCGTATAAACAGATTTAAAGTACATTTTAGATGTACTTGCAGCATAACATATTTCCTTTCTGCTAATAAGGGCGATAATTATGTCACCCTTTGGCAGAAGGGCAGTAAAGACAGTTTTGACACCGGACTCCGCATTGGACCGGCCGTATATTGTAACAAAGTTTCTGTTAGGAAACTTGTAACGCCCGCAGGAAAGCACTCTTCGCATACATTTTATACTGGACCCCGCACAGTATCAGAACTGCCGCATCTGATACTGAGGGGCCTAACACAAAGTGGATGTGCAAAGTGCACTCGCGCACACGTCAGAAATTTTCTGACTGTTATAATATGCGGCCAGCCTTAAAGGCTACACTACTCTGAATTAAGGAATCCTAATTATGATTAAGGAAAGTGTAATAAAAGTTAGGACGGTCCTAATTCAGTCAGGATGATTCCTATCTTCCTGACTCGCTTAATCTCAATCCTAACTAGAATTCCTAAATTCAGAGTGTAATACCTAAGCCTTTTACATAATTGACTTGTGGTCTTGTAGCTTCAAGTGCGACGACACGTTTGGTGCAGTGGCTAAGCGATTGGCTTCTGCGCCACGGGTCGTGGGTTCGATTCCCACACGGAACAAAAATTTGTATGGCCTACAGATGGTTGTTTCGGGTCTGGGCGTTTGTTTGTGAGATTTGTGTCTGTAAACGCACCCACGATACAAGAGAAATCTTAGTGTGGGGCAAAGTTATTTAAAAAAAAAAAAAAAAAGTGCACATCATTAGAAGCAATAGAATCAGCTTTCACAAATTACTTATTTTATGTCATAAAATAAGTAATCTGTGAAAGCTGACAACTTGTCAATTTTGTTTAGCCTGTTAGCCGGAGAGGTTGAGACATGGCGGGAAGTGGAGATGGCTGTTCACGCATTGTGGCCGCGTGGCTAGACTCCTACTTGATGAGTCAATGACGCTGTGCGATGACCAGCTACCTGTCCAACAATAAAATTGTTTTTGAATACACTCTAAATAGCAGACGTAGGCAGTAGAGGTTATCTAAATCTATCAGCATCAATCTGCAAGGGATATGGAATAAAAACATTATTCTCTAATTAAATTAATTGGCAATTCAAATTTCTACACGCTTTTCCGATAAAAAATATCATCGTTCAGCCGAAAGACGTCCACTGCTGGATATAGGCCTCCCCCAAAAGGGGGTTTTTGCCGTAATCACCACGCTTGGCAGCCGGGTTGGCGATCTCAGTATGGTTGTTAAAGTACTCCGAGAACACTGCTACCCATCCTCTAGAGAATCCCTTACTCGCCTTTTACGACACCCACGGGAAGAGATGGGGTAGTGGGTAGTGGCATTCTTTAAGTCCGGCACTACACGAGACATATACGCGAGATATACAGTTTATATATATTTTTAAATATTTTGTTTCTAACTACTTCAATTTGTCATCCCAATATTCGCCGGGTGATATCTCACTTTGTAAGCCCCTAATAAATCGTTACGAGCTTAATTAGAACAAGTAAATGTATAAATACAGTACGCGCAAAATAATGTTGCCGCTTCGAAACCAGACTTCTGTTCCTCATTTCAGAGGGGCAATGTTATTTTATTCGTACTGTACCTTAACCTACCTTATGCATTAGGCAAGTAAGACGCGGAAGTGTCCGGCTGAAGGCGTTGTCGCGATGGCGACTCGAAGGACCAGCTTGTCTCGCTCGTCACAAGCGGCACACTGAAGACTCCCCTAAATACACAAATAAACTTTGTATAATATGTGCATAACGTTTTGCGTAATATAAGCGTAGCCGGGCTAAGTTTGGCATAGAGCCTGATAAATATCTATAGGCTCGTTATCGATTGAGGAACCCGTAGAACCTTCCGGAGATCAAAAGTTATAAACGGTAATGTGAGAACAGCATTGTTGTACCTTGTTACTAGATGGACAAGTATTAAAAATTCTGGAGCTCGTCATTAAAACTGCACCGTAGACATATCATTACGTCTACGTCGTAGATGACTACGCCGTAGGTGTTTCGTAGACTTTTGCTACGACATTAGCACGTTTTTAATTTCAGAGTTCCAGTTCCTACAACATGATCCAAATAATATTGTGATGGGTTTCTGCTATATTTTTTGAGGTACGACCGATCATATTAGTGTTGACCTTAATGGCTTTGTAAATAAGAGACACCTCTGCGACTTGTAAGTGAGAAGCGCATCAAAAGTTATATTACAATAAATAAAAATCATGAATAAATACCTTTGTCTGTTGCCGTAGAAATACGCGATTGGAAGGTTTGTCACGCTCGACACGGTGACCGATAGCGCACTGGATGCATGTAAGGGACCACGCCTGGATGCAGCGCGCAGGTCAAATCAATACTCCCCGATGTAATATTATTATGCTACATATTGCACTACAGAGATATAAATAAACTACATTGTATAGAATATACAGGGTGTAGCCGAATTCGTGTAATTCTTTAAAACCACATGATGTACTAGTGGTATAGATTGACCCCGCGCGGGATATAGCTTGATTAAATTATTTTAATTAATTAATTAAATGTAAATTCCATTTTCTCTAGCGATAAGTGTTAGTGATCGTATGTAAACCACCTAATAACGATTCTTTCAAACAAAGAAAGGTTTTTTTTTTTTAATTTGTTTTTACGCTTCCCTTCCACGAATATTGAAATGAAAGCACGGCGACACAGCTGGCGGGCACGACTAGTGCAATATCGCTCTTTGTATCCGGGGCTGTAAAATAACTCAGAAATAGAAAATCATGATTTATTTTTCATAATCAGTAAATAAATACGTCAGTCATTGGTGAGCGTGCTCAAAATTAATAAAACAAATAAAATGTAGTTAGACTGGGCATATGTTGAGAAGAATAATAAAAAAAAGGATAACAGACATAATAGAATGCTGGCCAGGGCAGCGTTTAGGATCTGTAGACCCCCAAGCCAACTTGTACGGCTATATATAGGTATATATTGCTTGCGACATTCGTTTAATAGAGCATTTTTTTAAGAGTTTTTTTAATGACTATCGCAATCCACCGGACATAAGTAGGCCTCCCAGGTTGATCCACAATACTCGGTCTTCCGTCTTTCGCATCCAGTCCAACCCAGCTACCCTTTTAACCGATTTCGAAAAGAAGGAGGTTATCAGTTCGATGCGTATCATTTTTTCATTTTAAACTTTTTTTTGTGGTGCGGTCTTTATTGTTCTTCCTATGTAGCCTAGGCTTAAATACGGCCCTAATAATGGCCCAAAGTCAATAGAAGAAAGAGAGGGAAAAACATAAAAGATAGCTCTCCATCACAATGGAACTTTCAGGTACCGAAACAAATGAAAGTCCTCAGAGGAGACCTGCCACTGGATAACCAAAATTTAAAAGGGATACCGGTGTTATAGGCAGTGAATAAAATCATTATTTATATTATATTATTTATTTAAACCACATCAAACGTTATACCATATCTCACTTTCCTGACAAGGACGTAACAGGGCCGCGCGTCTTCACCTCCATTTTGGAGCTTAGAGAACGCCGAGCGTTTTACGAAAACATAATCGAGTTCGTCGAGCTCACCTAACACTTTAGTTTCAATTATGTAGAGGTGCTGGTCCGGGATTAGTTCATGCGCGACCGCTGACATTTCTAACTCGTTGATTAAAGCTTCCAGTAGTGTAGCCATTGCAACATCATCAATCTCCTCGTGTACGAGATGGTGACGGCCTATAAAATCGCTGAATGTTGTCAGGCATCCGGTGAACTTTATTATCTCATCTTGCATCCTCTCGAGTTCAGCCGTCGAGGGGCCTGTATCACTCCCGAAACTTGGGGGTTTCATCACTATCGTATCAAAGAATTTTTACGTGGGTCAGCTGCTGCAACCAGTAAGACTTTCGGAGACGAGGCAATGACGCTGAACGACGATAGGAGACCTGTTAAAGAATAACATTATTTTAAAATAATCTAGTAAAAATAATCGGGCTGTCTCATTGGCCTAGTGGACGCAAGCGCGAGTGCTGAGCTTGCATGAGGTCTTGGGTTCGATCCCCAGGTCGGGTAATGTGTTATTGGGTGTGGAATTTCCCAATAACAGCCCGGAGTCTGGATTTGTGCCCGGTTGATGGCAATAGGCTCGCCCCCTATTACATGGGACATAAAACATAGCAGCGAAATGTGGGTGTTTTTTATACACCTCTCCCCAAGACTTCGGGGAATACAGGCGTGGTTATGTATGTTATTATTTAAAAAAGTTAATTCGCAGATAGAATTTGAGGTAATGTTCTCAGCGTCAACGCGCACGGGTAAGTACTGGTGTGACAGTCAGGGGCGGATTTCCCTATAGGGCAGGTAGCAAGCCTACGGCGACAAAATTAGGTGTTTTTTTTTTTTCTTTGTACCTTTCCGCCAACTCAAACTTAATAAACTCAACTCAAATGTAAAAACTTGAGTGTAAAAACTCAAAATGTATCAATTAATGTAATAGCGTAATAGCATCTCGCAAAAAGACAATTTGTGAATAACGATTCATTGTTACTTACAAATAGAAATGGTAAGCATCAGTATTTGAAACACTGATTGGAGATAATTTTATCATATTTACTGACTTTCGTTGTTTTTTTATTTTAATTCCTATACTTAGTTCATTTAATTTTTCGTGATTTGCAGCGAGTCGGGGGCGGCTATATTTCATAGGCCCTAGGGCAGCCAACGTATCAAATCCGCCTCTGGTGATGGTACGATGATAACACATCAATTACATCGTTTTACACCGGTTTATAATTTTTGCTTCACTTTACGCTAGCTAGAGCAATTTACTCGATGAAAACTCTTGCTATGGCTGTTTGTCAAGGAATCGTTTATTTATATCATTATAATATTTAGATACACAGTCGACATTTAACAACAGTAGATTGCGTATAGGTACATACCTTATGCGTTAGGTAGTATAGAGCTGCAGTGGAGCGGTGTCTTGGTGGTGACTCAAAGGACCAGTTCGTCTCGCTCGGCGCGGCACTCCACGCTATTAGTATGCGTTGAAGACGACTCCGCCTGAATGCACAAATAGATTAATGTTAAGTTTTGTTGGATATATGTAATTATGCCTAACAAATGGCAATATGCTGGCCATTATAGGTACCCTTAATATCATCATCAATTGGCGAGGCTGTACAACCTTCGGAGGTCAAAAGTGAGATTTAAAATTTGGTGTACCCTCTTATGAATTTAACATAGCATTAACCTTTCCCGACTTCATTATAAATATGACTACGACGTAGACGTTTACCATTACGATTAGATGAGATCTAGGTAGGTACGTATGAGTTCCAATGTAAAGCAGTGTAAATAAAAATAATCGAATTTTGAAATTTTAGCACTTGCTTTAAAACCGTCATCAGTGATACTTTAAGTCGCCCGCGGATTAGTACCCCTTTCCGACTAACCTTGTTTAAGCAATAAAGAATTGAAATTAGCTTTAAATAAATATTTTTAGTCTCAAAGCCCAATTATTCCGATAGGAAATCCCATCGGGCACACAGCTAGTATCGATATACATTGTTAACAAATGCAGTGATTGAGAATTTGGGATAAAATAATGAATATCGGCTTCCACTACGATTGACGAGTCAGATAATGATTAATATTATACAAAAATAAATAAATGAAACTTATAGCTACATAAGTAGAGTTTGTTGAATTGAAAGATATCGTATTCATAAGATTTAAATCGTACGGTTGGCAACATTGCGGCGCACGTACCCTTTTCCACCCCCGCACAGCCAACCGAAGCAACGCGTATTCGTGTGTCGCAGATCCCACCTACACCTCCACACAAAGCGAAGTTACATGCACGTGCGTAATTTAGCTGTGCGCAGAGATTGATCGGTGGCTTTATTGTTACGTACATGAACAAATAATAACCTAAAAGTGGGCTTGATGACCTTTGCTAATTTTTGGAACAATTTTTATTACGCAATAGAAGATACAACTATAACAAATACATACCTGTCTGTTGCTCAGGAAATGCGGTCCGAAGGTTTCATTCGTCAATCGTCCCGGCGACACGGTGACCGATAACGCACTGGATGCAGCCCAAAGGACCACGCCTAGATGCAGCGCGCAGGTCACAATCAATACGGTGTTAATGTACTTATGATACAGGTTTTATAGGCTGCCTATCTTTTTACTAGCGGCCCACAGGAAATATCGACGTCGCGTCGACAAACTTAAGACTTCATTTCGTTTATTTTCGTTACTTTCTTAGAACCTTTCGTCGAATCCGGGTGTTATACGAATACCTATGACAGTCGTTAAGGGTAATCAGAAGCCCGAAAGTCTGACAACAGTACCCCAAGTGTGAGTTTTTTTCGTTAACTACTGTAGTTGCGTCACGCCAAAAATGTATGAAAATTTAGGCTGTGTCTCTAGGCGCACCGTTCACTAACTACAATTCGCGCGTTAATTGAACGGTGCGCCTAGAGACGCAGCCTAAATTTTCATACATTTTTGGCGTGACGCAACTACAGTAGTTAACGAAAAAAACTCACACTTGGGGTACAGGCCTAATCTTAGGACGGCATTGTCCAGTGCCTAACAGGGTTGCGGAGGTCGGATGGCAGATGAGCCCCCACATTTGGTTAGATTGGAAGCTGACACCAACATAGTTGGGAAAAGAAAAAGTTGGCAGACTACACTGCCGTCATAACGAAGAGTGCAGTAAGTGCAATTTTAGAACATAGAATTTTGAACCTTAGTGTTGGGTTACGCAGACGCAAAAGGTTAAATATTCTATGTTCGAAAATTGCACTTACTGCACTCTTCGTTATGACGGCAGTACACTCGCCATCGAGAAGTTTTTGGAGCGTTCTCAGGGTTTCCTCACGATGTTTTTCCTTCACCGTTAACGCAAGTGATAATCAAATTCTAATCCGCACATGAATTCGAAAAGTCAGGAGTGCGGGTCAGGTTCAAACTCTGACTCTCCTGCATAGAAGGCTAAGCTAAGCATTCAACCGCTGCTATTATGATTACTATTGTATAAAATATAATAGTAATCGATTACCAGATCAAAACCAATTGTTTTGTACCTTTTTAAGGTCACAGCTCATTAGAGCCACACGGGAGCCGACCCGCATCGCCTCGCCTCGTGTGGTTAGTATTTATTTATTAAGGACCTCCAACAAAGGACATACACAGAAAATCACAAAACTTGTTAAATAGAATGAGCCTTATATCCGAGTACTCCTTCAATTATAGGAGGCCACAACATGTTATTTATTTTATTATTTTTCGACTAAGCTAAGTTACAATAAATAATAAATTGTGAGTTAAATAGTTAAAAACAATTTAGAAGTTGTTTCACAAATGTTGTTTTAATATCTTTTTATATTTTGATAAAGACTCGCAGATGTCAATATCATGGACTTTCGACAATTATCGAATCGTGTATTCTTTAAATGAACTTGTAGTATGGATGTGCGCTCACTACACCAACTCCGTAGCGTCACTGAATCGCCTCGGGCGTATGCCGTCCACGCGTGGACGACGAGTTGACCACTCGGTGACCACTAGCTGCTCGCATACTTGCCTTGCGTTGCTGCGCATTGCCAACGCACAAGTCCCGAGTGAACCTCGCGCTGCTATCGAGTGGACCGCGCGCATCGGTCCTCTGGTTGACCATGCGACGTTTACTGGTGATAACGCGGCGTCCACTCGTGAACCACCTGCTGACAACGAATGGACGCCGAGCGACGAGGCAATGCGGGTCGGATGCTGGGTGGATCTAATGAGCTGTGACCTTTAGTTTTTTTCCAAAATCGAACTTATGAGTCCTTTGAATTTTTTTCTGTCATATTGAAACGATGAATGTATTCATAGTTTCAGTTTCTAGTCATCCTAAAAGCTCAACCTGTAGAGCTCTATAATCATTATCAAATAAGCGTCCCTCACAGCTTGACTTTAGTACCTAGTAGTATAGCTCCTTGTGAAAAAGTTCATCTGGGAAAGTACTTAGCTATATCTATTTCTAACGCCAAGAGCATTACTGTGTTCTGGTTTGAAGAGTATGGGTGCCGTTGAAATTACAAGCACATGAGACTTACCAACTTTATCTCTGAGATTAACGACGCATCAGTCTCAATCCTCTTAGTGTTATAAGAGTATACCTATAACACTAGGAGGTGGTAAACACTGACCATTTTTAAGTGTCAGAACAGTTTGAATAGAGCTTTCCTGATAGTTGGTACACATATATCAGCCAACGTGTAACTCAACGGTTCAACTCTATTTTATTCCGAGCTCAATGATCCAACGCACAACTACAACCAGTAGGCTAACTAACTATTAATACTAATTGATGGTTTTTAGAAGGAAGTACAACACCCATTTCAATTGCACTAATTTATAATTTATTTCAATTTTAAATGTATACTTTTAATTGCATGCATCTCATTTCTTTTTTTGCATTTTATTTCATATTTTAATATTTATAATTTAATACTGTGTTACTATCAAATGTTGTGCACGTCTGTAATTGGTGTAAACACTAGTCCTTAACCTCTGCAATGTCAAAATTTCCATGTTTGTGTTTATGTTGTTGATGTGCCAGATAAATAAATAAATAAATAAACACCCAGTTTCCTAAAATGATGACCTCTACTGTACCTGTGACCGCCGAGGCTCTAAAGACCAATACGGCATTAGAGCCTCGTGATATATCACATCTACACGGTGTTAAAGAATTCGTGTAATTCCTTCAAACCGCATGATCACATGGTAACACTGATTGACCCTGCACAAGTTTTTTTCAGAAACAACAATTATTATTATTTTTTTCAAAAATTTCACCATCTCTTTCTGTATCTGAGTAATTTTAGCGTTCCAAGTTAACTGACTGCGTGGAGAAATATCGCGCTAGTTGTGCCGGTCAGCTGTGTCGCCGTGCCTTCATTAATTTATGCATGGCATCGAAATTTTCAATGTAATACATTTTTTTTTGGAAAAAAAACTTTTGTATTTATTTTTAATCAATCTAAATCCCGTGCGGGGTTAATCTATACCATTAATAGATCATGTGGTTTGAAGGAATTACACGAATTCGTTAACACCCTGTATACAATCTATATAATAGATTATGTATCTTTAATCATTATTATGATACAAGATTTCATAATTAACACCAGGGTCGGATTTAAAGGTTTGGAGGCCCTAGGGTAATGAAAAAGTGGAGGCCCGTTGAAATATTTTAAAAAAAGTACCTACCTCGTGTAATATGTGTTTTTTTTCTCGTTGTCTTTAAAAAGAGGCTAATTTACGTTCTTATCTACAAAAATTTTCAGACTTATATCGTGGAGGCTTCGGAACTAAAGCCCCTTTTTTTATTCTTTTTTTAAGGACTGGTAATCATCAAATGACTTCTTCCGCTCTGTGCGGAGCGAAAGGAAGTGTCAGACTCTTACTAACTAAAACCCATCCGTGTTCCTCCTAATGCCCTTTGCGTTCCAGGGCCGCGGTAACTCTTTTGAACAAATTCCGCAACCCTGGCAGGCACTGGCCCTGGCGGGCCCCGTCTACTATGCTGACACCTCTTTGAGGCGCGCGTGGAACACAACGCGCCGTCGACCGGGCCTGATTCTTACCGGACGACGAGCCACCCAACGCTCGCCCTCCGCAGGCCCGCACCTACGGTGGCCAGGAATCGCCCTGTGACTCCCGATGCCCGGGGCGTCTTCTTCTGTTGCGGCGACTGGACCGTGAGGTTTGCCTCTCCCTCACGCGTTCCGCCTCTTCCTTCACTAGAATTACTGCTTCGCAGAAGGAGGTGACCGCTTCCCATGCCCCCTCGCTCCGGACCATGGATTGAAACAGGGCCGGACGCGAAAGGTCGCCGATCGCCTCTACGAGGACATGACGGTGCTCCGCCCAAGCAGAGCAGACCTCCGGAACTAAAGCCCCTGATGCCCTAAATCCGGCCCTGATTAATCCTGCAAGCTGTTGATTGATTCATTAACAGCAGCATCACTAAATAGGATTTTGGTTCTACGGTTAACAACCAATTTTCCCAGCAAGATGACTACAACTATTCCTATTCCGATAAGGTATATCCAGCAATAGACTGCGAGGGCCTGTTTGTTGCAATAGATGAGTAATAGATAGGGAACCTTAAAAAAAAAACAAAAAATATCTTACAATTAAGTGTTTATTTAGATAAGAACTGATTTGATACCTTATAACTAGAGATACAATCTACTACCTACCTAATGTACCGTATTATAGACTAATTTCATGAGATACACCAGAGATACACAACTGTACCTTATTCCTAACTAATTATAAACTAAAATCATAAAATACACAAGAGATACCCATTATTATTACTACGTAGGTCAGGCGCGGATCAAAGGCACCTAAAATTCATAAAGGACCAAAAACTCCAAAACACGCAATACTAGTTTGTTTTGGAGGGAGGGGGTCTTATATGCCCTCCCCTTGGATCCGCGCCTGTGTTAGTTATCTATTTGAATAGACAATCATATTTTCGCATCCAGTCATATTTTCAAGTCCGAGTGCTTATCTGCATTTTCCGAAAGTTGGAATTATTCAACAGTTTTAAGTAAGATAAGAATGATTGCACATTTATATGAATGCATTGATTATATTATGCATTGTTGCAATCGGTATCGTCGTTACCCGTGCATGTCAAAAAATTCGACTGTGGGATTCTAAGGATGGACAGCAAATCCATGTTAGTATTTGCTTATAACGTTGCAAGAACGATTCCGTCGTCCAAATGGGATGATTACCTGTTAGGACTTTTTCCCCAGAACATTCTGGGCAAAAATACCCACAAATAATTACCCCAGTATAATATTATGTCAAATTTCTTGTATTTTAATAGTTCATCAAACGGTGGACTATTGCTGAGGGTGGCTCATGCACACATTTGCGTGATCAGCCTGATTTGATGACATCATAATAATATCGATGATAATATTTTGATGACATCATAACCGCACCCTTCCACTTCAGAACAGCCAAATATTGTAGTGATCTAAAAGACCGTTACAATATTTGACGCTTTGACGCCATATTTTTTTTAATATCTTTTCCACATATTAACTGTTGACATTTGAAACAAAAGCATCAGCTTTCACAGATTACTTATTTTGATAAAATAAGTAATCTGTGAAAGCTGACAGTCCGCCGAGTGTGTTTAGTCTATTAGCTGAAGAGGTTGAGACATGTTTGGAAGTGAAGCTGCATCTTTGCGGGTTGTTATTCGCGTACAAGTAGGTACCTGAGTAAGAAAAATAGTTTTTTTAAATATCTGTTTAACAAATCTTAAACTTAAAAGAAATTCGTCGCGAAGGTATATGGTATACATCCTATTATAATGATAAAAATCAGACGCTCATTAAAGACAAAGATATAACTGTCCCATAATACTGCTGTCTTCGACGAGAGAGACGGAAGGATCATTAACCAATGAAAAGAAATAGTTGATACCCAAAAGAAAAAAGTAAGTACCTTTGACTTTTGCTTGCAGCGTATAGATAAGTAGTATGGGGCTGAAGATGGGCGGTACCCCGGTGCGCGGCGACTCAAAGGACCAGCTCGTCTCGCTCCGCACGGCAGTGACGGCGCCGGCGAAGCGAGAACACCTAGATACCTGCCGAAGAAGAAAAAGCATTTGAGTGATGATAACAAGAGTATTTATAAACCTTTTAGGTGGCACTTTGACGAGTTGAAATTATAGGGTGCATTGGGGTAAGTCCAGATATGGGGTACGAACGAACATAGTCCATATTTGGACTTACCCTAATGCAAACTTTTTTGAATAGGTGAATCGAAACTTAGGACTTGAGACTTAAGTTAACACAATGCACGGGCGTGGTCACGGTACGGGGGTGCATGAATGAAAATATACAGCTTCAGCGTAAAATGAGATAAATATAACCACTGAAAACACTTGAGTTTCAAAAATAAAAAGAAGGATTAATTAAATCAATCACTAACCTTTGTCTGTCACCAAGAGATACACGGTTTGAAGACAAGGTTCGTAAATCGTGACGCTCGGGACGGTGATCGGCGGCGCACTGCGGCACTGCGGGTCTTCGGTGCAATGGGAAGGGTTGCAACGCCCCCAGGTCAGTTGCAAAGCGCAGGTCCCGATCGATACATTCGTCGCATTACATATATGATGCAAGTTGTGTTACGTGCACAGTAGAAACGGGGCAGGTAGCAGGTACCTAGATAGGTACCTACATCACAGATTAACTAATAGTTACTTCAATATGCCGTATTAATGTTAGCAAGGTATTGGGCACCTCCCCTCCTTCATTGGGTGGCGTTTTCATTTACGCTAATTCAAGAATCACTAACCGTGATCATTATAGCAATATTGGGGTGCATAAAGAGGTATTCCATTTAGCGCACCAATTTGAAGAGCACCAACTCGAATCACACCTATAGTATTCCTATTGGGGTGATTCTAATTGATGCTCTTAAAATTGGTGTGCCATTCTCTACCAGAAGATAAAGGCAGTCTTAGGCCATGCAGGGGCCCTTGGGCACAAAGAGCTTGGGGCCCTTTTAGAAAGCCAAAAAAACGTGAATGAAAACATCAGTATGTACTTTTGTGCAGTGACTTTATTGGTTATTAGATTGACACCAACTTGCAGTTGTATTCGTGTCGTAATAAAAAGTTGAAGTCTGAAGTTGGTAGCAATTTGTCTCAAATTAAAGGAAAATTCTGCTGAGTAACCCTGCCTATCTGAATTGTGTTGAACTAAGAAACCTATGTGCTTTTTTAAATTGATTTATTGGATAAAAACACATAGATACTGGGTTTCGGCATTTCGGGGGCCCCATCAGCCCGGGGGCCCTGGACTCGTGCCCCACATGCCCTTATGGTAAAGACGGAACTGGACAAAGGCAAACCATTAGACCAGCTTCCGTCACACTTGTGATTTTTAATCGGAGGTCTATTAAGAAAATAAGCCACTTTCTCTATATCCATGGGTGTCGTAAAGGTAACTAAAGGAAGGGATTATCTCAAGAAAATAGGCGGCAGCGTCTCGACTGTGATCATCCTCAATCCGTCTACCAAACGCGGTGATTGCGGCGATATCGGGTACATTACATTGCTGTTCATTGTTGTAGTCGTCCCCAGAGAAAATCCATATCTATCTTTATAGAAGTACCTACAGCTATGACAAGCCTCCGTTAGCCTCCCAATTCATCAAAGTATAATAATGGGACTATCCAGCGAAAACCATTTGTAAGACCTTCTTGCTCCTGTCATTTCAGGAGTGGAAAAAACTGATCTGAGAAGATTCGTCTTAAAGGCGACGAATTTCCATGTGCTAGTATGTGGCAGATGCTAATTTCAAGCTTTTTCTAAGTTCAAAAATCGCATACCTAATTCTCCATAAAACAATTCATCATTGGGACCTGCACACCCACTAGTATTAACCGTGATTTTATTTCTACATTGCAGTTTTTTTTCAGATAAAACATCGTATTCTCTCTCTCACAGTCTCCTACGTGTTAGGTCCATGTCCCAAGTATGTCCACCAAGGAACTAGGGTCTTGACGCAGGATGTTTTGACAAGTCTTATCTAACCAGTCGCTGAACATACAAGATTATGTCATAATCTATTGGACCTAGTAACAAAGTATGGGGAAAATGTGGGGACCATAGATTGTAGAGTATACAGGGTGGTAATTTGAAATGGGGCATGAAGGGCAACTACCTTAACCATTGTAGCTACAGGAAAACGTTCTTAGAAGACCACCCCTAACTTTTGGGATAATTTCAATCGGCATTCACAGATTTTGAAAAAAAAGTACAGTCAGCGAGAAAAATGGCTGTTTTAACAAAACTTTTTTATGATGCCAATCGATCCCATTTCCCATAAGGATCAAAAAACTCTTCCGGAACAACTGAGGTTTGAGTACTAGAAACGTCAGAAATAACAAAAAACTATTTGAGATGGGTTAGTTATAAGGGCAGCTACCTTAATCGTTGTCGCTACAGAAAAATTTTGATAGGAGACTGGCCATAGTTTTTGACATTATTTCGAACTGCATAAAAAGATATTGAAAAAAAAAATTTGGTACGGTCAGCAAAAAAAATGGTCAGTTCTTACAAAACTCTTTTAAGATGCCAATCGATCCTATTTCCCATAAGGAACAAAATACTCTTCCGGACCTACTGAGGTAAAAGTACTAGAAACGTCAAAAATCACGAAAAACAACATTTTGTTAAAAGTGACGTTAAGGCAGAAAAAATAAATTATTTTATTTTCAAAATCTGTGAATGTAGTTCGAAATATTTTCAAAAAACATGGATAGTCTCTTAATAACATTTTCCTCTAGCCACAACGATTAAGGTAGCTGCCCCTATTACTACCCCATCTCAAATAAGTTTTTTGCGATTTCTGACTTTTCTAGTACTCCAACCTCAGTTAGTCCGGAGGAGTCTTTTGATCCTTATAGGAAATGGAATCGATTGGCATCATAAAAAAGTTTTGTGAAAACAGCCCTTTTTCTCGCTGACTGTACTTTTTTTTCAAAATCTGTGAATGCCGATTTAAATTATCCCAAAAGTTAAGGGTGGTCTTCTAAGGACGTTTTCCTGTAGCTACAATGGTTAAGGTAGTTGCCCTTCATGCCCCATCTCAAATTACCACCCTGTATACTAGAATGGGTACACTTTGCCCAAATACCTTGTTTTCTGTTAGGAAGTTTGCAATCAGCACGAGGCTAAAACTGTGCCCGATAAATGACGATAGGCTCCCTCCACATCACACAGGTTCCAAAACCATGAGCGAACTTTAGCTATGTCTGACAGTACATGTTTGCTTCTCCTCAAAAACCACAAATGGACATTACGATGACAATCGTAATGCTCATGAAATAAAAAACAAAGGTGTTATTATTATATTAGTTTATTCTTAAAACAACATACTTATCTATTACCTATGCGATTATTATAGCATTATTCTAAGTGTTAAGTAGGTACAGGATAATACTAAGGTAAAGACCAGAACTTGGCCACAAACCCATCAAGAAGACGTATTTTGTACCTGCATGGAAGTACATAGTAAATATTTAAGTAAGTATAACCACATTAAACGAAGCCCTAGGTCTGCGCTGTCCATCGGTTACTTCATGGAATGGGCAGTAAGTACAATGACAGAGTTCGTCCACATTGTGACTTAATGTGGACAAACTCAGGCACTGCGTACCACGTAACCAATTTGTAATACCAATGAACTTGACCCTCGCAGGCACCGGGTTTCATTACAAATCTGATAGCAGAAACACATTATGACGTTTGTTAATGTATTTCTGCTTTAGCTCAATAACCAATAATCTCATTTTCTAGTTCAGGCGCGGTCGATGTTTTAGGGAGAAGTCAGAAAAACTCCCAAACAAATAAAAAATATGTTCTAGAGGGAGGGGGGTCACTGAGCCCTCGGACCCCTAACCCGTGCCTGGACTAAAGAAATAAAATAACTCATAAATGTCAGTATCGTCTGCCTAACAGCATTAATAATCTAAAAGAAATACAAAATTGTTGTAGTAAACAAGAAATATTGCAAAAATGTAAACACTCTTCCATCAATTCCCATAGTTGTCTCAAAAGTGATAAAAGTGCGTTGGGGTAAGTCCAGATTATAGGGTAAGTTCACTCAAATTAATTTTCAGCACAATGTGTCTATATTTTTAATTCCTAGCAAGAATAGCGTGCGACGCCATTTTATTCTGCCCCTCACTTCTGTGCGCTGCGTAATATTTTTACGACACATTCGGCAGCAAATCCATTCGAACGAACTTACCTTATATTGCGAACTTACCCTAATGCACAAATTTCAGGAAGGTGACTTCAAGGTTAACAACCCACATGCCCCGCGTGATTGTTCTGGCCAGGATCGTTCCATATCTACATGCACTTACTCTAAAACACATCGACTAAATCGCTGATTAGACCTGGTCCAGCATTTACCTACTTTTAGAATATTTCTTGTTCGTTCTGACTTTAAATGCATTCACAGATTACTTGAACTTGTAATTTGTAAAATGTTTGGGTTTGTTTTTGTTTCAGCTTCATGTTGTTTGAGTCTTGCTTGTTGCTTGAGTGGATCGACTGCCAAGTGCTGCCTCGAGCAAGATGAACTGGTACATCAGCCGCCCAGAGACGATGACGCTGTACGACGATCAGATAACTGTGAAATAATAACAATATTTTAGAAAAAAATATCTCTCGATTTGTAAAATTATGATGAGGTTAAAATATCTTTAAAAGTGAATGAGATTAATTATCTAATTTTGTATCCTGCAAAAAGTAGAGTAATAAATGTTCCAAGTGAAAGTCTAACTTCAACATTTTTATTGCAAATAGGCCTTTTTCAAAATTTTCTTCTTTGGGTGTACCATTATGAACGATTAAGAATGTTGTTGCAAAGTTCCAAAAAATAGGTCTTTTGGAGAAGAGACGGCATAAAGCTCCACGGATACTCTTTTAAAATTATACGCAGAACTAATCTCTTTGATGATAGGTAAAGCATCGTCACAGAGGCCCGGGATAATACGTCACAGGGTTGTTCGGGGCGGATAAGTGACTGCAGTTCCCTCCGCCCATTCCCCGCGCATATTCCACCTACTCCTCTTCGTGAAGTGTTATGTAAGATCAAAATCATTTTTTTGCAACTGCATCATGTGTTGTCATTATTTTCAGTAGAAGGAGCAAATACCTATATCGTCAGTATGTAGGGCTGCGGGTGAGCGGTGTCCAGGTGGTGACTCGAAGGACCAATAAGCCACGCTCAGCGTCGCACGTAGATGCTCTGAAGCACGGCGCTGAAGTCGACTTCACCTAGACAAAACGCAAGTTACATTGTGAGATATATACCTAAATATAGTTACTTGGGAGGCAGGTATCATTAGATACGGTAGGTATGTTCTTAAAAATTATGTAATGAACAATAAAATGTTTAATTGTTCATCTTATTCAATGTATTCAATTAAAATGTAAATGTTTAAATCAAGGGGTAAAATCTCTACCTCGTGCGCACGCAGAGTTCGAAAAAATATGTTATCAAAAACATGGTAGGATAGGTGACACATACCTACCTACACTATCCTCCGGTTTCTGAATTGAGAATTCGGGATAAGCAATACTTAAGTAAATAGTATTTCAGAGCCCCTAGCATGAGTTTTTGCGAAATCGTGTAGTTAACGTTATCGTTTCGTTTGCGACAAATTTTGTATGCCAATTTTACTAGCGCCACGTGTGCGTATTTGGAACTAAACACTCCATAGCACAAGTTTTTGACAACCGCTTTCGTATCGACTTCGAATAGTTGCGGTAACGTAAATTGACGTAAATGCGCTAAATGTATGAGAATCGGTAGCATGAGTTTTCATTTTGACATTACGTTTCGAGTTTCGGTCGACACGAATACGGAAACCGTCTCACTGACTTTTTCTTAGTGAGAAAGCTAACCTACAAGACTATTTACCACCATTTACCAATGTTATTGTCCTAAAATGATAAATAATGGCACAAAGAGGAAGACACACCGGCTATAACTATTTTGCCTTCCGTTTAATTAGGCTAGAACAAGAAAAGAAGACGTGAAGTGAGGTTGGTACAACTTATTTTATGTTTACAAACACAAGCAATAATTTCTTTTCGTAAACCATTTTTGTAACTTATTATAGGTAACTCTTTCTTTTCTTCTTATTACAGCTTGATTGAACAACGGATTCGTGTTCGTAATATGACGGATCCATTAGACATTAATGAGAGGGAGTTTAAAAACAGATACAGGCTAAGCAAACAAGCTTTTAAATTCCTTTGCAACGAATTATGTTGCAAAAGTGGTCTCAAGTCGTCCCAAAGGATAACTTTGGAGCATAAGGTACTACCAAATTATATTTTATTAAAACTGCGATATAATTATTGCAATATACCAATATAAGTTTCTTTCAGGTGATATGTGCTTTATTACTTTATGCCACGGGTTCATACCAACGCATAGTTGGTATGGGCAAGAACTTGGGGCAAACTACCGTCAGTAAAGATGTTTCTGAAGTTACTGAAGCCCACCACCCAGCAGTGGCTAACACTTTATTAAGTTTCCTACTTCAAGGGCAGATAGAGACTTAATAAAGCAAAGTGTGCACGACAGCATAATAAATGAATCAGGTACAAGCAGTAACACTAATAACTTAGCGGCCTACATTCAACCTCATTTGTAAATAAAATAACGTTAATATCCAGTTTAGGTCTTGGCTGATAAGAATGGGTCCTTTTGTTTAGGTTAGGTACCTTGGTTATAAGTATTTTTCATGTGTAATTTATATGGAAATAGTAGTTATTTAGGTGTTAATGACTTGATTATTAGTTAGATTACTTGTTAATTAGACTCCTTGACATGTATATAATAAGGCACAATGTAAATCACGATACATACCATGATAAGCAACAAAATATGTAGATAACAAAGTAAATATAAATTTAAATGTTAAGTTTCCTCCTCGCACTTTGGAGGTGATAACTTCGGCTCTGGGAGGGTTAAGATTGATATCATGGTATGCATCAGTTAAACTACGAACCATACTAACCCCCTGTGAAGACGGGATGAATGTAACCATAATAGTTTACAAGGTTACAGGGATTAAAAAAGGTAAACAAACCATGATAAAAATAGGAAATAATATTTTATTATTGTAAATATGTTTTGGGGCATATAATTAGCATAGTAGACCTTAGGATAAGTGTAGATAAGCAATTTGAAGACAAAGGTATTGTCATTGCCACAATATTTAAATTATTTAATTTCAATATAGTAGGTAGGCTGCACTTGTAGTACATAATATGTAAATTGATTGAATTTTTCAGATTTTTTAGAAACTTTGGAATTCCAGGGTCTGTGGCTGCATAGATGGATCCCATATCCACGTATTCAGGCCAAAAAAGGAAGTGGAACATCTTTTTTATTGTCAAAAGCATTTTCATTCCCTGAATGTGCAAGTTGCAAGTTTATAAACTTTCAAATATTGTTGTTGACTGTACTATCCACAATAATTAAGATTTAAAATATATGTATATTTTCCAACAGGTTTGTGATAGTGATTGCAAAATCCTAAATGTCAATCCCAAAATATGGTGGAGCAACGCACAACACTTTTATTTGGGAAAATAGCCAGGTCAACACATACATGCAGCAATTGCAATAATATATAATAATAACAATGAGCAAGTGTGGTTATTAGGTGTGTAATATTTAATATTGTGTACATTTACTGAAATATTGTAATTTCACTGGAAACTAGATTAAGTAAGGCTTATTTGTTACAGGTGATTCTGGGTAACCACAAAGACCTTGGATGATGACACCTATCCTGAATGCAATTGAAGGAAGCCCTGAAGCCAATTATACTTCTCTTGTTGTATGTTACACAACCTAGATCTTCAATTTGCAGTTCCTGACCCAGATGGATATGACCCAAATGATTTAGTGATGGAAACACCCGAAGCCTCTTCTTCTACACAGCAAGATGCCACCAGCATCTGATGACCTAATAAGATGTTGAGTGCTAAGGGCCTTACTTACTTATAGATGTAAATCTATAATTAACAGAAAAAAATCAAATCCTCCAAAATCTCCTTGTTAAGATAGTACTTAATATTGTTTTTTGAAAAATATTTAATGTACTGACAATGTAAATTATTGTTACTATATTTTTTACATTACACTAACCTACATTGTTTTTACATAGTTTTAAGCACTACATTGTAACAATACCCGATTATACATGAAATTATTTTAAAAGACTATTCATGGAGTTTCTTGTCAGCTCTTCTCCATAGGACCTACTTTTTGGAACCATGCAACTAAATTGTCGAAACGTTTTCCAAGTGCAAGTACTGCCTATTCGAAATAAAAAACTTTTATTTGAATTATGTTGTAAATAAGATAGTACAAAATAAAAAAACTGTTTTGATTAAAAAAATATTTTTATTTAACACACACCACCTGTATTCCCCGAAGGGCCAAGCAGAGGTGACTAATCTTAATTATTATGAATCTTCTCTCTCTCCATTTTAGGCCTATCACACTCTCTATTGTTTTCCCGGGCATTATTCTCCATTCTTACAAAAATCTCTCCTACACTCTTCATTTACTTCTTTCTTTTTTGCTGCTGCATTCGTTGTGAACGATTGACCTGGCTGGTGGTTGGCCTAGGCGACGTATGATTGAGTGTACCATGTCTAGGTGGTGCTGTTGTTCCGTAAAACTAGTACGGGGAACGTTCCACTCTTCATCACCTGTTGGCAAAAGAAGTTGTATATTACGTAAGTCCAATTTAAAAGATTGTAAAATTAAATGTAACAAAGATGATGCCTGATTTGACCAATGCAGTAGAGAAGAGTAGACATTGATCATATTGAATCTAGTTTTTTTTTTAAATATTATTCTGGATAGGTGCATACCAATTATATGAGCGTCTGTGATTGCCGCCACGGCCATGTCACCATAAGCAGATGCTGCAGCTCCTGTCGCAACCTGTCACATAGAAATTTATATTGTTACATAATAATAAAAACTAATAATGTGGTGCATAGGGCAGATTTAATCATTTATTTATTCACTGTTTTCTGTGACTTCATTCACATACAACCTACCAACCCCCATTTCATCCTCTTAGGGGTGGGTTTTTATTGAATGCTTTCTTATTGGATGCCTACACCCTATAAGGAACCTAACTGCCAAATTTAAGGACTAAGTAGTTTAAATGGTGTAAGGGAGGGGCTCGTGGCTAATTAACAACCGTGTGGATCATATGATTTGCAAGATTAAGCTGCGCTTGCCACAGTCAGTCCGTGGTTGGGTGACCATTGATTACACATTGAGACCCTTCCGTGCATCGGAGAGCATGTTAAGCTATCGGTCCCGGGTGCTATCAGAATAATATTGTTGTCATCACGTAGGTACTCACTTTCCTTCACTTATCTTCCGATGCTGTCTTGCCCTCTCCTTCACTGTTTAATATGGTAGTGAGCTCCTTCCAACATTCACTGCACCATTAGCGTCCTCGGGGCCTGAAGAGAGTATTGAAACGTCTCCATTGCTAAAAAAAAAAACACCTATTGTAGTGACTATGTAAGCCTGGTTTTGAATTAACATTTATTTTCTATATTCCTATTACTAGTAATGATGAATTGTGTTTGTTGTTTCCTTATTTTCTTCCTATCAATGTACAATAAAGTATTTCTATATATCTATTATTGAATAGGTAATAATTCTTGAAATCATAAAATTGATACTTGAAAATAATTCTTGACTTCATTTGACGCACTACTTATGTTGAGGTAAATGAATTCTAGCATGAATCTATATTGAGGAACTTACTTTTCAATTAATAGGCTCGTCTCTCTGATAAATGTGGGATTTATAAATAGTATGGGTTTATGTGAAATATGGGTGAATAACGTGATGTACTTACTTTTCCATACATTCCACCATTAGGAGGAATTGGGTGTAACTCGTGCTTGTCGAGGTTTTTGTAATAAAACGAACACAATAACACAACTAAAGATTTGATCGAATTAATATTGTTTATTTACATTTTTCTACAACCAAGGTCAAACATAAACGTCACTGACGGGACCGTTCGAAAGATCGAAATCAAACGACAAAAATTGACAAAATCCGACAAAATATTAATAACATAACTTCACGCCTTATTCCCCGAAGGGTTGGCAGAGGTGTATAGTATACACCCACGTTTCGCCGTTATATTTAGGTCCCATGTAATACAAAATATTAATATTTTAACATTTTACTTTTTTTTTATTTGGGTTCGGAACGCACCATTCACTCCAAACCATTCCATTCGCTAGTGGATTCTCGGCCTATATTAACTATAGTAGAACTATCGAGTAGTAATAGTAACGAGCTAACGTAAGACGTTTTTATGAACTCATGCTGCCGAAATACTTTACTATAGTATCGACTTCGTTTGCGTCTGGTAAAAACGTTACGATAACTACTCGATTTTGCTAAAAACTCATGCTAGGGGCTCAGTAGCGGACCGAAGGACCACCTCATCTTGCTCGGAACACGGTTGCCGACGCACTGTTGGATGCACTGGGAACTGCGACATGGAAGGCTAGATGACCTTAATGCAACGCGCAAGTCCGACGACTCGGTCGATATAGCGGAGGTGAGACGCTTATGTAATAAGTATAGGTAATGAGTGTAGGTAACAAGTTCAAGAACAAAAAATGCATTTAATCAAGACATAATTATGATCCAAGATTTGATCCCGCTAATATTTGTGTGCTTTTATTGCAAAACAAAGACAGTCTCCATATAATTATTGGAACAACCCTTGTGTTACAAATAAATAGGTACATTCTGCTTTCGAGGGTGTTCTGCCTATGCCTACCTAACTCGATGTTTTCACCGCAAATATACAGAATTTTAATATATTTGTTACTCAGAAACGACATGAATATCAGTTAATCAGTTTCAATAAATGTAAATTAGGTACATGCCGTAGGACCGACTGTACATTGATTCCTCGCAAGAAAAGACCACTCCCTATTTACCATAAAAGTAGGTGGGTACTATAAAAGGACCTTGTCAAGGATCCACCTGTCTGCCAAGTGCCAATAACAATAAACTTACAGCAATCACCAATCCGCTTAGCGAGATAATTGTGGTACTACCTACTAAGTACCCTGTATCAGTGCCGGCCCGAGGCAAGTTTTAGGATACGAGATTCAATTATGGCGTTTATATACATACTTAGTAGATATACACCTCTGTCCTACCCTTCGGAAAATACAGGCGTGATGGTATGAAATCTCATTACGCGGATTTTGCCCAATATCCTTTGCGAAATGAATATCGCGCAAGTGTCCTTTCGCGGAAGTGTATACGCGCAAATGTCTTTGCCAGGAAAGTCAGTCGCGCAAGTGTCGGTCGCGCAACCGTCTAATCGCGGAAACGTCCAGTCGCACATATGTCTGGTCGCACAAAGGGAGTCGCGCAAGTGTCTTTCGCGCAAATGTACCAGATTCCTCTAGGTTCGGTATTACCTAGCTCCCATATTATAAGATATGTCAAGACTCGCTAACATACGAATACGTAGATAACGGTTACCTAAATTTAAATCCCGGAATAGGTACTTACATAAAAGATAATAGTTCTAAACAGTGCCTGACCTGCGGATCAAACAGTAAGATAGAAGACAATTTATGTAGTAGTTAGGTGCTTAACTCATTACTATCAAACGCTAGAATGATAAACCTTATCAGTGGTCCCAATATAATTATGATTCAAGTGAATTCATTGATTTTATCGACAGCCTGTTGTCAACAGGATTCGTAATATTAACGTTACTACAATGGATACTTAGGGACAGGTTATGGCAAAAAGACTTGAAGTTCCATAGACATAACCAGTGCTGAGAGTCGAGGTCAAAATATCTTCGAAATCTAAAATATCTACAACCATTAAAATGGCCTATTCGGTAGTTTAATCCCATTACCAAACAAAAATTTAAAGCTTCCCCTAAACCAAATCCTAGATAGGCCTATGCAACCTGGTGTATACCTACTTCATTGTACCTACGTCTGGCGCACCCTGGACAGTTTAGCCCCACTACCAACATTGCTGCCTGGCTAATCTTTTGGCTAAGCTATTCTCGTAAAGCTCGTGCCGATACGAGAGAATTCGCAGAAATGCTGAATGGTTTTAAATACCTATACGCATAGCCGGATTTTTAGAAGGGCAACAGGGCTTATGCACTCCAGTGCATAAGGTGGAGGTCCACCTCCACAGTATAATAAAGCGAATTACACCCATTCTGACAAAGAGAAAAAAGAGGTAGGTACACAAGGTAAAAAGGTCTACGATGTACTTTTTTTAAAACATTTGAGCGGGGCTCCATTTCTTCATTGCCCGAAAGCCTCCAAACGTTTTAATCTGGCCCTGCGGCTAAACGTATCCGCATCACTTGTGAAATCGTGTGCTTGAGCTGCGAAAGCATATTGCGAAAAGGTGAAAGCGTGCGTACGTATGTGCGTCTACAAAAATACTACGGTGGAAAATAGAAGACAGGTAGAGGGCAACTCAAGAAGGTACCTGAAGATGTTCCACCCAAACACTTAGGGGGGGAAATAAAAGATAGGTAGAGGACAACTCAAGAAAGTACCTGATGATGTTCCACCCAAACACTTAGGGTGGAAAATAGAAGATAGGTAGAGGGCAACTCAAGAAGCTACCTAAAGATGTTCCACCCAAACACTTAGGGTGGAAAATAGAAGATAGGTAGAGGACAACTCAAGAAAGTACCTGATGATGTTCCACCAAAACACTTAGGGTGGAAAATAGAAGATAGGTAGAGGACAACTCAAGAAGGTACATACCTGAAGATGTTCCACCCAAACACTTAGGGTGGAAAATAGAAGATAGGAAGCTACCTAAAGATGTTCCACCCAAACACTTAGGGTGGAAAATAGAAGATAGGTAGAGGGCAACTCAAGAAGGTACCTGAAGATGTACCACCCAAACACTTAGGGTGCAAAATAGAAGATAGGTAGAGGGCAACTCAAGAAGGTACCTGAAGATGTTCCACCCGAACACCCAAGAATTAGCAGCCAAGTTAACTGAGCTATAATTCCGCCAATAAATCAGTTTTTGTTCTAGTTAATTCGGTAATGTACCGTCGACTGTACAATTATCTGCCCACCAAGTGTGCAGTAATAAGCATTTATACATAATAATATTTTTTCATTATCATATTTATCATTAATACCGGAAGTGTAATCTTTTGTTTGATTTTAATCATTGCTAGATTGCTACTAAATTGATTCATAATTTCATGAAGAATAGAATAAAATAAAACGCAGTAATTTTATAATCATTGTTTATTATTTACAACCATTAACAACAAACAAAATGCAATCTCTTTTCAGTACATTTTAATATTTAACTTTGTGATGAGATTTTATTTTGATATGATTTGCATTAAAATTTAAAAATATTTGTTTTATATTTAATTTGTAAATGTCTTTATTTTTTAGTTATTATCGTTTGACGTTACTTTTATAATGAGAATGTCAGAAATGCTAATCGGGAGATGCATAACAGATAGCTTAAATAGCATTTTTTTACCCAGCCATTTGTTCACTGGACTAAGCTCGAAAATGTAGGTACTTTTATTTATTTGAAAGTACTTGTCTAAACAGACATTAAATTAATAGGTTTTTTTAAAGATCTCACCTCAGACCAAATAAAAAACCAAGACAGAACGCTGCGAACAATACAGTGAAGCATGCCAAACCTACACCTCCACTCTGTGCATACACGCACACACGCACACATTTACAACATTTTTCAATCAACCTACAATCAAACTACACCTCACTAAGTGCACACATGTTTACGAAACCGGCCTCACGTCGCTGTTGACAGCGCTCTGTCTTTGTTTTTTATTTAGTCTGAGGATCTCACAATAATTTCTAGAAACAACACAATGTACCTACACTTACATTTTAAACAACAATTACTTATATGTAAAGGCTAATTTACGAGCCTACAGTCTTTATTAAAGTTGACGCGAGCCAAGTAAAAACACAGTTTGTTAATTAGAAGTTAGTCTTAGCCCTCGTCCCAGGTGCGGGCGGAAGCGTGCAGCGGAGCGGGTAGCGTTCAAATCAAACACTAGTATTTACCTACATTTCTTAGGAAGACGCTCTTTTGAGTCCTCATACAGAGCGGAGCGGGTAGGACACCTGGGCCACCAAGACGCTCCCGCTGTCCGCCCCGCTACACGCTCCCGCTGGCACCTGGGCCACATACTTAGTGGTTGTTTGCTAAAGTAACACTAAACTAAAGACTGAAGACATTTTAACGTTGGCTAAACATTTATGGATACAGTACAACACAACTAATAAGTTACATCAATGTACCTGATCGAATAACCAATGGCAGTCGCACCTTTTCGCGCCACTGACACTTATAGCGTCAGCGTAAAGATCATTTTTTACTGCAGTACTAATAAACATTCGTGGTCTTACAGTCACTCTCAGTTCGTAAGTGTTCGGTTTTACGAAGTTTGCCGATACGACGGTCATAGTTATGTCATACTATACCAATCAACATTACGTGAAGTATGCCACACTAACTAAATGTGACACTAAGGGCGAAATTCACAGACTTTGCTAAGTAAAGTAAGCGTTTCATAGGAATATGAACCTTATTGTTAAAAAATAATGTTCATATTCGTATAGACGAATATGAATAAGCGTTTCATACGAATTTAAACAGTAATTAATAAGTAAAGTCTAAGTGAGGTCTGTGAATCTTGCTCTAGGAAAAAGCTTAGCAGTTTAGGTACACAAGAAAATTTGACTACACTATTTCAAAGTCAGCTAACACTTACTATGCATGCATGGATACAAGAATGACATGGGTGATCGATATTACCAGAAGAGCTGAAAACGTCACATATGGTGAACCACATTTCGTTTCATATTCATAATCATAACTGCAAGTGCAACACATTCAGTTGCAACTGCAGAACGCAACTTGAAGCAGTTAAGGCTTGTTTCACACGTACCACAACTACAACCACACCACAACACGTGGGCGGGCACTAATTTGTATGAAAATGAATAGTTTAATTGTCACGGACCACATTTTGTCGCCAAAGCTGCAGCGACACTATTCACACGTAAGGGGGCATCCAATAATTACGTGAGGCGTTTAGGCGGGGACGGGGTCGAGCAAAACCTCTCTATCTCACGTGGGGGAGAGGGTGGTTTCGGCAAATATCACGTAATTTTATTTCCGTAAGAAACTGTAAAATTGCGAGAATACTACTAGTTTAAGTAAAAAATGTTTCTCCACTAAAATATGGATAAATCATAATCGAACGTAATCGAAGCACAGATTAACTCATTTACATTGCAAATACGCATTTTAAAAAATCTCACGTGAGGTTAGGGGTGGGGGAGGGGGTCGAGCAAAATCTCACGAAATCTTACCAAGGGGGGAGGGGGTGTCGAAAAATAGCCAAAATTGTCTCAAGTAATTAATGGATGCCCCCTAACCACTGCTTGACCACTTCTTGTCGCTGCGATGTAGTGTGTTTGTAGTACTTGTGAATTCTCCCTAAAATGCAGTCATTGCTACTGTGTGACAACTGCAGACTAGATGTGCAACTCACTTGCAGTTATAATTATGAATATGAAACTAAATATCTCACCTTCAAAACGAGAAAAACGCTTTTAAATAGATTTTTTTACTTTCACCGTTTTTTTTTGGAATGATTTTTACTATTGTACTTTTTACACTTACGTCATTGTCGTTTTAAGGGTGCGATATGTACGCATCACCAACAGTGAGGTTATTAGTCCCCCATTTCTCAACTATTAACAACAACAATTCTTAACATCTAGTTTAGAGAACTTAATATATGGCATTACTTTAGCAATAATCAATTTTTAATTTACATTGTATAAAAATATCTTTCTAAGCACCTCAAAATTGTAGTTGCATAATCCTAAACCTTGGTTTCTACTGATATATGTAGAAATCTAGGGCCTGGTTAATGCAAACTATATTTTTGGAAAAAATTGCACAGCCTTTACAATAATTACATCTTTGAATAACTTTATACTTTTTGAGGCAATTTTTTATAGTCGTTTTGTTCCAAGGACTATGGCACAGTAGATATACAAAGTGTAACATAAATAAGCGTACAACCCCTTAAGGGATCACTGTACTCATCATTATGAACAACTTTTACTATGGGACTGATGAAAAATCAGCTGTTCCCTACATTTTGACGAGTTATGCTAACATTAATGTAGGGAACAGCTGTTTTTTTTTCGCGATTTCAGGTTTGGTCCCATATTAAAAGTTGTTCATAATGATGACGATGATGTTGTCCCTTAAGATGTTGTACACTTATTTGTTACACCTTGTGTAAGCTAAAGCAGTACCTCGACTACATATGACCGCCTGAATTCACACACTCACACAGATACACATTGCAACAAGACTTCTAAATGAGCTTCACAATGCAGTCAGTCATTGCTGTCATCAAATACATTACAAAGAATATATTATACTCATTATACAGTGCATGTATAGGTGTCAATTCCAGCGATTATAAGTAGTTGAGGTACTGCTTTAGCTTACATATCTACTGTGACTACATTTTAAATAGGTAGGATATTAATTGTGGTATGAAATACAAGAAAAATCCCTGGTTGTTACTGACTTATACTAAACCCAGCTAAAAATGTTGGTACTACTTATATGTACATGAATTATTTACATAACATTTAGTTGTTACAGCATTAAGATATAATGCAAGCTCTGAGAGAGAATTTTGATTACACAACTGTTTTCTAAGCCTTGATTAAAGTTATTGAACCACAGCAAAATTATTGTACAGTTGACAAAAGAGTTAGGTATACAGGCTAACATCGGATATTAATACGCTATTGCAATTGAGATTGTAATTGTGTGCGTAATAACTTTTAACAGTAAGACACAGTCAGACAAGCGATGGCAAAGGCTTGGCCACTCAACACATGCATAACTGTTAAAATACGAAAGTCATTGGTTGCCTGTAGATAACAATGCACTATGCAGGCAATTGACATTGTAATAGTATGCGTAATAACTTTTTATTTGTAATATACAGTCAAACAAGAGATGGCAAAGACATGGCCACTCAACAGACGCATAACTCTGTTAAAATACGAATATAATTAGTTGCCTTTATACTTATCTCTTTAGTTAACTGTACTATGTGGACTTTCTTTGGTTAGCACACTCAAACAATATCACATATTGTTGGAGTGCCGGCATCCTGTTATTTACGTTTTCGGTTCTCATACTCAATAGCTCTAGCCTCAGAAACTATTTGCCTCTCCCTATTCAAAATTCCATCTAACTGGTTTGTAAATGCATCAAATGAGAACTTTGTTTCAAATCTTTTTAAGCCAGCTTCACCCAATTTTTCACCTAACTCTGGGTTTAATATCAACTTGCTCATAGCATTCGCAAAGGATTTGCTGGTTGGCTCACACAGGAAACCTGTGACTTCGTTAACAATTGTTTCCGTAGGTCCTCCACTGTTCACGGCTATTACTGGCTTCTTGAAATACATAGCTTCTAACGGAACAATTCCAAAGTGCTCATTAGAAGGAGTGTACACTAAAGCTCTGCAATTATACAAAAGAGACACTTTTTCGTCATCTTTAGGAGATTTCATAAATGTTACTTTATCTTCTATGTCCAACTCTGACACTAAATCAGTCAATTCGATATAATGTTCCATATTTTCTAAGTTAATAGGATCAAAGCCTCCAGCCATTATTAAATGGACTCTGTTCCAATCAGCTTCGGCCAAAACATGTTTTAAATGTTCCAACGCTCTTAGTGCTAGTTGCAGATTCTTCTTTCGTTCATATCTATTTATTGATAGGAATATAAACTTGTCAGTTCCTACTGGAACAATCTCCTTCAAAGGTTTTGGTGTAGTCATTCTAAAGAACTCAGTGTTTATTGAGGGGTAGCAAATATCGGGAATATCTTTTATTCTCTGGAATGCATCTTGATAGACCCTGGCAGTATATTTACTGTTAACTAACACTTTGTCGGCTTGTGCTGTTGTCAATTCTTCCAACCAGTTCAATGGTGCTCTGTATAGCTTCTTCAGAAAGCCACCTTCAGACGACAAAAGTTTATCAGGATGATGGCAATAAAACACGACTCGGTAAGGTCCTCTCGCCATTTTCAAAAAAGGAATGCATAGTGAAATCAAGTCGCAGAATATGAGCGTAGGTTCTTCAGCCGGTATGACGTACCACGCCATGTAAACAGCTGCGTAAACCATGCGCACGTAAGCACAGGCCGCTTTGAACCTACCGAATATAGAACGCGGTATCCAGTCCCCGACGACTGATACGGGAAAAGTACCATCTCTCGTCTCCGCGAAGCAATGTGTAGGATCATGATGGTTCGTGTAAAACGTTACTTCGTGGCCCTTCTTCTTGAAAGCCAATGCAGCATCTAAAACCAATCGTTCCGCACCTCCGATACCCAAGTCTGGGTGGAGAAATATTATTTTCACCATTATTGTACCAGTTTTAATATTTCACCACGTTTTCAGAAATCATTGAACCGTGTAAAATTCGAATTGGATCGAGGAAGACAATTTGTAAATACAGCAAAAATATTGAATGACACCTTGAATCAGACTAGTGTTGTCCATCAAAAACCGATACTTTTCAGAATTATTTTTAGTCGACTCATCAGTAACACATTCAATTATTGACTATTTCAATTCGTTTTACAAGGAATATAAAATATTAACGAAAACTATAGTTCTTCGTCTCCAATTTCCAATTCAACCTTATAGTGACAGGCAATTTTATGCGCCCTTCAATCTGAATCCTTGAGCAAGCGTTCCTGTTTGCTTGATGCAAGTAAGAGCATGCGACTATAAAAGTTACGCTGTTCTTACTTAGAGTGGTATATATGCTATAAGTAGGCTCTAAGTGTTCTTACGACGACGACATCCGCAATCTTTCTTATCATCTCGTGCAGCGACGCAAAAAAGAGTACGTAATTTGGTGGCGCTACTAGTCATACATTATATTATTAAACTCTAAAATAATTTTTCGTAGAACTTTGAGTAGTCTGATTCATTTTAGATAAATCTGAGCATCTTAATAAATGGACACATTTATCATTTGATAAAGCACTGACAAAGATTAAAAACTAGTTATGTTTATATGAACTTTTTGTCAAGCTGTACATAATCGGAAAATCCTGTTTTACAGATCCTGATAATTACAAACATCAACTGGTTGTCATGCGTGTGAGGTGAACACTACTACCCATTTCTCATTTAGATCTCTAAAAGAGAAATGGGTAATAAGCTGAAACTACAGAAAGCAAAGTGCTATGATCTAGACGCCATTTCGGATATTTTTAAACAATTAATTTTCAAAACGTGATTCTATACAGGTATTCTATCTGCATTTTGTCATTCATGATCTATTCATCCTCTCTAAATGAGCAAGTTTGTGAAATTCAAAATTAGTTTCCGTAAAGTTTGCAGAGTATATAGGAAGGAAAGAAAACTACAACAAATCCATTTCCTTCAGCAAAATACATTTCATTATTTTTCCTTAATCTTGAGTTATAAAAGTATAAAAGAAAACTATTTAAAAAGTTAAAATTGAATATTACCATCTGAATCAATACAAACAATAATTATTACCAAACATACATTGCACACTGTAAAATAAACATGCTGAAGGTTATTTTAATACTTAAACTTAAATAATTACAGCTCATCCTTCCTTTCAATCTTGACAAGATCAACATGGAATGTTAACGTTGCAGACTTTGGTATCTTGGGTGGTGCTCCGGCTTCACCATACGCCAATTCAGGTGGAATGACTAGTTTTCTTTGCTCCCCTTCACACATACCAATCAAACCTTGGTCCCAACCCTTAATGACTTGGCCAGAACCCAATGTGAAGGTAAGTGGGTTTCCTCGTGGGATTGAACTATCAAATTCGGTGCCATCTTCTAGTGTACCCTGAAAAAATAATTATAATATTATTACAAAATGAACAAAATTGAATGTGCAAATCATTGGGAAATATGCGACTTTTTTGTCAAAAATGTTGTAAAACAGACTAGATACAAGTAGTCGATGAAGTCTAGCTTCCAAAAATCTACACATGCATAATATAAACTGTCACTAAACTGAAAACATCTAACGAACACGACCACCTATTACGAAGACAACAAACTTGCTCGTTTTGAATAAAAGTTTTAGAATAGTTACCGTGTAATGCATGTGAAGAAGATCTCCTTTTTTGCTTTTTATCGGACACTCACTGGGCCTCTTTTTAACCCCAATTTGCAATTTTTTGGGGGCCGAGTTGGCAATTACAACGTGAGATATTACACTCATGAAAATCAATACGAAAAGAGCAATTTTGCACAGTGAAATAAGTGCAGGCTTCATATTTATTACTCAAACAATTATCAGTAATTTCTAATAGGTATTTTAAACTATTTAATAAATTATCTTCTCGGCAAAACGAAGTCAACGAAGATAGCACACAGATAACAGTCAATAAATAATTAATTGTCAAAACTGTCAATCCACACTTCCACAGATTAGATAATAGAGTGCGCGCAAGACAAGTCTGCGCGCGACCGAAATCGGAACTAATCATGGTCCACCAAAGTGTGTGCCGTTTTATCAATTTTGATAGTAGAACTACCTGGGGGCTTACCATGACGTCTTAAGAAAACGTTCAAATGCCAGCCAGTCAATATCCGTTCAAAAGCAGGCCTGCTTCTGAATCGCTAAAAATCGTACCATGTCAGTACAAAAGGTGAACGACTATTCAACCAAGTTGAACGGATAAGCTTGTTCATGGTACGAAAAGTCTATACAAAAAAAAACAAGTGAACGGATTTCGTAAACGTCAACTTAGCAGGCCTGCTACAGGCCTGCTTTAACGATGTCATAGTACAAAAACGCAGGGCAGTTCAACTTCCAGGCAACTTCTGCCCTGCTTTAAGGGGTCATAGTAGGCCCCCTGATTGAAGGAATATTGAACGGAAAAATTATTTATAGCGATAAAAAGTTAAGCTTAAAAAGCGGTAATTTGAACTTTTGTGATCACGTCAGAGTTATCTTGCGCGCACTCTAGCATAGGCGGATTGGTGGTTTTCTTCTTCCTTTGCAATGGACAGGGGGCTTACCATTACGTCTTAAGAAAACGTTCAAATGCCAGCCAGTCAATAACCGTTCAAAAGCAGGCCTGCTTCTGAATCGCTAAAAATCGTACCATGACACTATTAAAGGTGAACGGTAATGCATGTCTGTGGCCTGCTGTGATGTCTATGTCTTCGTTATAGAAAACATTCAAAAATCTAAATAAAATTCATTAGCAATTTACCGGTTTTTTTTAAATAATGAAAACATGTTTTTTTTGGGTAAGTGCACGTTGTATCTAAGATTATGAGTATAACCACTGACAATGATACATTATTTAATAGCTCTAAAAAGCAAAAGTTTCACGGTCGAAAGACCTTTGTGACTCTAAATAAAAGAAACAACGTGGTTATGAACGTACCAACGTGGATTAGTTTTGTCAACTTTTTTAGCGCGTTTTAAAAAACATCTTGAATTGTTTTGTTCCCCACTTGACGTCGATGTAGTTATTAAATACTTTAGTTAATGCAGTTTTAAGTGTTTTTTTTAGGTAAATTTGTTTCCGCAGCGTGATATTCTGTGATCATTCTGATATCTGTATCACAGTTAGTCGATCGAAGTTGTCAATGAAATTGTAAAATTGCATTTCGTTGTGATTTCATACTTTATTGTGAATCCTGTTTCAACATCTTGTACGTTTGTTTACTTACCTTTATCAAAATATCGAATTAAAACTAGGCACATAGTCTCAGATTTTTATTAAAATGTCGCATATAAAATGTGATGCTTTTATTTTTAGTGAAACACAAACAAGACATCGCCGCCGTGTTAGTATGAACCAACTGCTTCACCTGTGGGAATTTTTAAATAACTTTATATAAATCGCATATAATATTGCAATAGGTACCTATATTGGTTCATAAATTTCTTTCATCGATTTCGAATGGGTTATTTATTTCCCTAATGGAACGCCGTCGCTTTTTCTCCGTACGATATTTACTCTCTAAATATTCATATATCTCGTACTCGTTACACATTTACAAAAACAATAAAAAGTGTGATCTAATTAACACTTGTAATTTTTATACAAAGTATCGACTTTAGAAAGTCTTATCGACCAAATTTTAAGTGGGTCCTCACAACAGTTTACCTCGAATATCAATTTAGATACCAAACAATGTTGAATAAGCTCATAAATAGTAAGTTTTTCAAAATCGCATAATTTGACATTACGGCCGCTCAATTTATGCTCAGTTGCTATCAAATAACACGTCATGGTATGAAAACTATACAAAAAAAAAGGTGAACGGATTTCGTAAACTTCAACGTAGCAGGCCTGCTACAGGCCTGCTATAACGATGTCATCGTACAAAAAAGCAGGGCAGTTCAACTTCCAGGCAACTTTTGCCCTGCTTTATGAGGTCATAGTAAGCCCCCAGGCCTGCTTTAACGATGTCATAGTACAAAAACGCAGGGCAGTTCAACTTCCAAGCAACTTCTGCCCTGCTTTAAGAGGTCATAGTAAGCCCCCAGTGCATCTGCATGAACCCAGTGACTGGGTCCAAAATTCCGAGTCACTGGGTCCAGGGGGCTTACCATGACCTCTCACGAAAACGTTCAAATGCCAGCCAGTCAATATCCGTTCAAAAGCAGGCCTGCTTCTGAATCGCTAAAAATCGTACCATGACAGCACTAAAGGTGAACGACTATTGAAGCAAGTTGAACGGTAATACTTGTTCATGGTACGAAAAGTCTATACAAAAAAAACAGGTGAACGGAATACGGATATCGTAAACGTCAACGTAGCAGGCCTGCCGCAGGCCTGCTCTAACGATGTCATAGTACAAAAAAGCAGGGCGGTTCAACTTCCAGGCAACTTCTGCCCTGCTATAAGAGGTCATAGTAAGCCCCCAGTTTCTGCCATCGTATTAACCAGGCTTTAGGGTAAGAACTAAATCGCTCTTTGGACCGCACCCTAAAAATGACATGATGACTGATGACAAGACACTGACAGTGACACAAGTGTCAAACAGAAAGAAAAATCCGAACAGAAAATCATATCTGCAAGTCGCACTCGCAAATACTGTTTGTTACAGTTACATTACATTTACATTGATTTTAATTTTAAACAATTTTATCAGTGAAACTCTCACCATGTCTACTGAAAAGCATGAAATAGAGAAATACAAAAAATTCTTACTCAATAGAGCAACGACTTCTTTAGTCATTATTGACACTATCGAGAATTGTTTAGCGACTGAAGACAAAGCCGGCAAACATAATTTTCACAAGATTATGGTAAGTTGTTTCAATGCTTATTGGGTGTTTATACTGTAGCCTCATCGGGCCTTAGGATGTCCATGCCCAACAGTGGGCGTTAACAGACTGATGTGATGATGAAAATGATAATATTGTATTCAAGTTTTGTTTAGAATACTTGATGTTGGGCATTGAGTGCATAAAATGGTTATTTTTAATACAACATTCAGTATGTGTACAAATAAACTTAATACTGGTTAAAATGAAGTTATTAGAGAACCACAGGCTTAAAGACACAAACATAGCGGAGGAGACTTAACACTCTAGAATTTAGTTATTGAAATATAAAATAACATTAAAACTGTAAATACACAGCTCCTGTGGTTGTATTGGTTTAAGAAGAATGTTCTCTAAAATAATTTCTATTAACCCCATAGTTCTCGGAGCTCGTGGCTAAATAATTACATCCGCATAGACCGATCTTCCGTGTTAAGCCACGCTTGCCGAGATTGGTCTGTGGATGGGTGACCATTTACCATAGCGAGTTTCCTCCGTGCCTCGGAAAGCACGTAAAGCCGTTGGTCCCGGCTGTCATTTGTAGATCTTTGACAGTCGTTACTGTTGGTCAGAAGCCAGAAAGTCTGACAACCAGTATCAAGAGTATCGTATTATCCAGTTACTGGGTTGTGGAGGTCTGATAGGCAGTCGCTCCATGTAAAATACTGATATTCAGCTGCAACCGGTTCGACTGGAAGCCGACCCCAACATAGTTGGGAAAAGACTAGGCAGATGATAACCCCATAGTTCTCTATTAACCCCATTTTACAGTATTTAAAACATTACATTGCCTTTAGATACAAGACTGCCTATTGTACTTTTCTATTCTATTTTTCCTCCTAGTATACAATAATTACAATAAAGAATAGTCTATCTATATTAGTCTAACTGCCACACTCAGAAACTACTTGGTTGGTTACTCAGTTACTTAAGTTGCTCTTTAGTATAGATTTCCTTCGTAAATATACATACCCAGCGCTGCAGATCAGCACCAACATCTATTATTTATCTCAGGCATGGGCAACCTTTGGCAAGTTGTGTGCCAAACTTTACTATATAAATGCAGTTGCGGGCCATACCAGGAAATAAAAAAGCTTAATTGATTTATCTATATATTAGGTTACTCATCATCTGCCTAGCCTTTTCCCAACTATGTTGGGGTCGGCTTCCAGTCGAACCGGATGCAGCTGAATATCAGTATTTTACATGGAGTGACTGCCTATCAGACCTCCACAACCCAGTAACTGGTTAATACGATACTCTTGGTAAGACTGGTTGTCAGACTTTCTGGCTTCTGACCAACAGTAACGACTGTCAAAGATCTACAAATGACAGCCGGGACCAACGGCTTTATGTGCTTTCCGAGGCACGGAGGAAACTCGCTATGGTAAATGGTCACCCATCCACAGACCAACCTCGGCAAGCATGGCTTAACCCGGAAGATCGGTCTATGCGGCTGTAATTATTTAGCCACGAGCTCCTCCTATTTATTAGGTTACTAATGAAGTTAATTTATTGTAATAGTTAATGTGAAATTTGTCAGTTAATCTGAACTTTGTCAGTTAATGTGAACTTTGTCAGTTAATGTGAACTTTGGCTCTATAATTACAGAGCGTACCCTTTTTTCGCACGAAATTTAAAAATGACGTGGGCTGGTTCAATTGCCGTGGCGGGCCGGATGCGGCCCGCGGGCCGTACGTTGCCTATACGTGGTTTATCTATTGTGTCTATGAAACTGGTTTTTAGTGAGTTAAGTAACCATAAGCATATTTGTTTATTTAAACTGCTTATTGTTTTATTTTGCAGATACACAATTGGCAAGATACTTTGTGCGTATTGTTTGACCGACTATCTTCTTACTTTGGCACGGTTTTAATACCCGTTAACTGCACAACACAGGGTGAAATAGCCACATTCTACACATCCAGTCTTACGTTCATATCAAAAATAATAAAATTTGACTTCATGTTTCCGTATTGTAGGAACATGTTTAGTGTAGATGTACTTTTTAACGACAAGACTTCAGTAGAGTTTTTTGGAAGTATGACTACTATTGACGAGATTGTGTCCGGGGTAGTGAGTCGGAGATTTGATGAGAGATGCGAGTTGGATTTATCGAACTTTTGCGATGATCCAGGTTAGTTTAAAATGTGTTAAGATTTTATGAGCATGATTAGAAAGCCTGAAATTTTATATTTTATCTTAAAGAATAGTAGGTAAATTATACCATACTTAATTTTAATAAGGACAGATTATAATACCAATGTCGGATAGCTTTAATCTGAGGAATTTATATGACATTATGACAGAAACAAAAGCTGTCAAAACTTCTAATTTATTCCTCTATACATAGATATCCAACATTGTTAGAATCGATCCTTAATAAATTCATAAGATCAATGCAAATTAAGAGAAATTGGGCTGCTAAAACAACTTCAACAATTTTTTGATAAAAAAATATTAGAAACCCGTTTTTATAAAGTGTATTACATAATAATGCAAACATTTCTTTTTCAGAATTTACTAATCACAAAATATGTTTTTACAAAGTATCTCTCCTTGCCAACTTTAAAATACTAATGCTAAGGATGGGAAGAGACACAAAAACATTAAACCTAAGCAACAATAATTTAAGGTATTTCATAAATTATTATAACATGTTACATACCCAGCTTGAGCTAATACATTTCCCATTAAGGATGTTCAAGGCTGGATAAAGTGTTAAGTGATCTAGCAAGTGAACCCAGAACATTTAACAGCTATTGAAATGATCTTGTACTAGTTAAAAAAGATATTTAAAAAACATGTTAATATCAAACTTCAAGACTTATTTATTCAAAATAGACTAGAATTACTTAGTTCTGTTTGAACGTCAATGTTATAAAAGATAGCCCCCTAAAAACACCCGGCCTTGACCGTTTTGTAGTGTTTATGCTGTGAAGAAGAAACGGCGCAACAAACTGCCCAGCAACACTGTTCTGTCTGTGAAATAGAATAAGCAAAGTATTCCTATGTTTCTATCTTTAATGCACCATATTTGAGTAATTTTAGGACCCAACACTATAATTCTGCATCCTTAATCTATGTTGTTTAATGTCAATTTATTTGATAATAAATTATTGTAATGAGACATGTTTAAAATTTCAGCCATGTACCATTAGATGTATTAAACTTCTTTATCAAAGCAGATTTGACAGCTGTGAATTTAAGCAACAATAATGTAAGTTATACATTTATTATGATTCATTCCTAAAGTCCCAAATCTACTAGCAAGTTTTACTGTGCCAGTTTTTGCACGCCTTTGCTCGTTTAGTTTGTAAATCTTGCAGAAGTCGATTTGCTGCAAGTGTGTCAACAGTTTGGAAGTCAGTTGCAGAAGTCAACCTGTGCAGTAAAACTAGCATGATTTCGCGCTTTTTTCCTGCACCCTGATTCAGAATGATTAGCCACCCAAGTGGGACAAAATCCGACAAAAAAATGTGTCCTTTTCGCCCATGTCGGATAAATACGACAAAAAAACTGTTGACATAACCCCCCTTATTACAAAAGATAGTTTAAACCGAGACTAAGGTAAACCCAGCTTTAAAATATACCCATCACTTTTTTATGTCATATAACAAAAAGAGACGGGGCCATTTTAAAACCTAGGTTTTTTTTAGACCATCTTTCGCAATAAAGGGGAATAGTTATTATTTTGCCAATTTATGAGCTGGGCGCCAGAGGGACGGCAACTGATAAAAAACCAAGCGGTTAAAAGGTTAGTCAGTTGTCGAACAATTCATTAAGCTATCTCTTTTTCTCTCGTCACGAGAATCGTAAACAGAACGAGATAACAAACCTAATCGGTCGACAACTGCTTATCGAAAAAGTTCTGAATCAGGGGGGAGTGGCGTAGCGTGGGTTCCAGCCGCCCCCGGGCCGGAGGATAATTTCGCCGCCCTCTATTTAAGTATTTCAATTTAAAAGAGTAAAATATAGGGCGTTTCTGCACTACAAGGAATTTCACTGTCCGGCAGTCCGATTTTTTACGGTCCGATATGGCACGCCATAAATGTATGTACTACGTTTGTGCACTATACGTAATTTTACCGTCCGACATTTTACTTTTCTCCATTCCGGGCCGTTTTTTCCGGTCCGAGATGACAGTAATGAAAAACGTGTTTATGCTTGTGTACTGCGTCCGCGATCAGTAATATTCAAGAGCGGGCGAGGCGGGCGTGGGGAAGGGGGATGCGTGTCAGGCGGGCGTGGGGAAGGGGGGTGCGTGTCGCACACACATGACGCTGCGTTGGCCCTACGACGCTTTCAAAGAGAGCTACACTAAACGGACAAGTGCACAAGCCAATCATCCGTTTTTTTATGCCACATCGGACCGTAAAAAATCGGACTGCCGGACAGTAAAATTCCTTGTAGTGCACAAACGCCCATACAGTAATTCTAAAGAACTTTTTGGCAAGAACAATCATCATTATGAGTATTGTACAGGTTAAAAATAAAATATTTTTGTCGTACCTACGCTTTCTGTATTTTATAACAGAAAGCGTAGGTACGACAAAAATATGAAGTGATTTTATCGCAAATTCAGAATTTTACAAGATATTATTATTATTTATTGTGAAATTTTGCCGCCCCCTAAAATTGCCGCTCCCCCTACGCTACACCACTGAGCTGGTGTAATGGACCATTATAAAACAAACCATTCTTTTACAGATACCATCATTTTCAGAATTATTAAGGGTAAGCAGTAAAATAGAGAAACTATGGTTAGAAGGTAATCCGCTATGTGATGCAATAGATCCAGTGTCCTATGTTAAAACTGTTACCATGAAGTTTCCAAGATTAATTGAATTGGTAAGTTTGATCAAATTATTTAAGGATATTTCGAAAAAAATAGTATATGGTGTATCATATCCGAATGTTACCCATTACTATTAAACTTTATTTATCAAGGTACTGTGCCATAGACGTGCACAAAAAAAAAGTGTGTTTGTCGCCATTAAGGGCTCTTAGTGCTTGTTCACGTACAACTCGCGGGTGCGAGCGCGGTGGCGGGCGCGGTGGACTTGGCGAGTTCGTGTTCACATTGGCCGCCAGGCGTTTGCGCGAGTGTGACGTGTTATCAGAGGTTGTAAACATGGACGACGATCTTTTATTTTAATCGAAAATTCATTCCTAAAATGAGATTTCATACCTTATACTACAGGGTGTTAACGAATTCGTGTAATTCCTTCAAACCACCTGATCTACTGGTGACACAGATTAACCCTAAACGGGAATTTTCAAAAATCAACCATAAAAAAAATTCAAAAACATATTTTGGTTTTCAATTTCTGAGTCTTTTTAGAGCCTTGAGTTATCTGACTGCAAAAAGCGATATCGCGTTAGTCGTTCCTGCCAGCCCTGTCGCCGTACTTTCATTAATTTATGCGTGGCATCGAAATTTTCACACAAATAAAATTATTTTGTGCAAAAAAAAAAAACTTTTTTTTACTGAATCCTTATTAGGTGGTTTAGATACGATCGGTAACAAAGCCGCATGAAAAAAAATTTTAATCAAGCTAAATCCCGTGCGGGGCCTGTCTACACCAGTAGTAGATCATGTGGTTTTAAGGAATTACACGAATTCGTTAACACCCTGTATAGTTACAAAAATAAAGCAGTTTAAAATACCTATAAATATGAATACTTTTTATTTACCTTCCGTATCAAGAAATAATTCAACAATTTCTTTCCATAACTTATTAAGAACGTTTCTGTTCATATGGTAATGATGTTTGCTTTGCCAAATTGGAGTTCTTGCCTGAATAGCACTGATAAATTCTTCTGTATTAAACGACATGATGAAAAACGTGCTATCATTTCCAGCGACAAGTTCAAACGGGTTGATCTTACCTGACGACGCGAGTTAATCGCGCGCTCCGTCGCTAGTTCGACGTGAACACTCGCAAACAACTTCATACGTTTGATATTATCGCGAGCGCGCCGCACGCTCCCGTCGCGAGTTCGCCCGCTACATAGCCCGCACCTGCGTTTTGTACGTGAACACTTGCATATTATGCCATACGTTTGATATTTCGCGACCGCGCCCGCGAGTTAACGTGAACAAGCACTTACACACCACGTTTTTTTCACGCGCTGTCGACGCGCGGCGCGCGCAACTTTAACGCGCTGCAAACGCGATGTTATCGCAACCAATTTACCTATTCACACGTTCATAAAATTGTAGTATGCAGACGACGACTTTTTGCGAGCTGTCGACGCGCTCGTAACGCGGAGCTACATCGATACAGACGCGCTGGTACAGCGCGTCTTTTTAGGTGCAAACACATACGTACAGCGCGTTTGATTTGTTCGCGCGCGTGCTTCGCGCGTTTTATTTTGCAAGGAGAGTTGCTCACGCGCGTCTTTAGCGCGATACACGCTCCTTCGCGCGCGTGCTACACGCGTTTTACTTTGCAAGGAGAGTTGCTCACGCGCGTCTGTAGCGCGTTTCTCGTGAGTGCAGCGATGCAATCGCAAGTAATCTGCCTATTTCAAGTTTAGCAGCGCCGTCAATGCGCGATAGCGAAACGCGCGTCGACGGCGCCTGAAAAAAACGTGGTGTGTTAGAGCTCTAAGGCAGGTAAAATAATGGTCGAACTTCCACCACGTATCACGTAGTGATGTCGTGTGCATCCGCATTTAGGTATTATAAAAGGCAACGACGGAATTATCAAGGCGAAACTCTGCATTTATATTATTATTATTTTAAAAGACTCCATGGAATTTCTAGCCTAGTCTTAGAAATAGACAATTTAAAAAAAAAGAATCTGTCCTTTCTTGTCATGATGCCTTGTTGACACCTAATAACTTCTTTGCAAAAGTAACGAATTTTAGAACTGAATGTATCCTTTTCTTTTCTAGAAGATTATTAGTAGGTACGTATAATAATTTAATATTCGTTTACTACAGGATGGGGTAACGTTGAATCAACATGGTGTAGTATTTCCATTCTACAGAAATTATCTGATCACTCCAGATAGAAAAACGAAAATGCTTGTCGAGAAGTTTGTGACTCTATACTTTTCTAATTATGATCAGTCTCCAAAAAGTCGTGGGAAGAAGATTGAACTACTTTATGACGAAAAAGCTGTTTTGACGTTATCCTGCGACTTCTCAGGTAATGACTGTATTTATTTGCTTACGTTTTGATTTTGGCCTCTTTAGTAATGCTGCAGAAGCATCACGTGACAGCGCACAGCTCACTAAGTGGCCGCGAACACTTTGTGTTCGGAGACACACGTTTGTGCCTCAAACCGCAGTTTCAAGCCACAAGAACGTCACTCGAGCCATCAAGACGGCTTGCAAGGTGACTGCATAAACCAATCAGTTGCTGCAGCTACAACAAGTAGGGATTAACTATGTCTGGAGTAACTTAGGCCCAGACTTCACCAAAACGGAGACGAGACGAGCGGTGCGGAGATGTGTTTTAAAAAACTAATAGAATTTCGTTATTCACACATCTCGTCTCCATTCAGCTTAAATGGATACCACTGAGCGGAGATGTATCATATTTGTATGGCGCGATGGAAGCGGAGATGTGAGCTGTTCCTCGCTGAGATTGAGCTGGGCCGCGGTACAAGGCGGAGATGTGAGCTTTGCCTCGCAAGCTGACGACGGCGCTCAGCGGAGACGAGATGTGTGCGGCGTGCAGTGAGCGGCACACTTCTTATGTCAACTTGTATAGCGACATGACAGACGTCTACCTTTCGTGTCAGATCGCACTAAACTGTGCGTTCACATCCAACGCTCGCCGCACGCAGCTCAGTTCCGCTCTAGTCAGCACACATCTCCACCCTAGCCAGCACACATCTCCGCTACAGTCTAGCCAGTACGCATCTCCGCACAGTTTCGGTGGATACACCCTAGCTGAAAAACATCTCTTCTCGTCTCCGCTTCGGACATCTCCGCTTTGGTGGAGTCCGGGCTTTAATGTCCCAGCTGTGGTCCTCTTGTCGAAAAGATGTGTTAACTTTTTTATAGAAGCCTAAAAATGGATAATCTAAGCTTTACTTTGTAATATGTAAATTATCTATATTTACCTATTAATATTATCGGTGCCCCATCCCATTTTAAATCTTTTTTTTAGTAATTTTGCAAATCTGATCTGAGGATGATTGAGTTGACGGCGATTGACAGCTCGACATCCACTATTTTAACACAGTCTACCTATATCTTACTCCTTACAGTCGGTCAACGTAGAACATTGTCGCAAAGCAATCGTGCGGGGGGTTGCGGGGTGAAGGAGCGGAGGTTATGTCCCGAGTAGCCATACTGCATACTTGGGACATAACCTCCGCCCCTACATAATTTTGAAATTTCATAGGACCTGTCAAATGTATGTGCATTGACCCACTGTATGTAGTAAGTACACTGTGATTTTAACTTGAATCTCTAAAATGTTCTGTATGGAGTACCACTTAAAGTCCACTTTTCGATGCTCTGTGGCGCTGCGGCGTTGAATAAGCAATGAACTGAAAACTTGAATGTGTGTTATGTTTTATATTCCAGATTCAGAAAAATCCGTCTTCCCCTACACACAGCATTCGCGCAACATAATAAGTCCGACAAAGAGACCATTTGTAGCACTCGGCGCCAAAATGTTCTCTACAAGACAAGGAATTGGAAACGTGTTGTCAACTCTGCCTGAAACTGTTCACGATAGGAGCACTTTCACTGTTGATGTGCTGGTACATGATGTAAGTTGATTATACGTACGTGCATTTTTCGGGATTGCCCGACTAGACTAGACAATCAGATCTGTGTTGCTGGGGAGTTTGTTGCGCCGTTTTTTCTTCACAGCATAAACACTAGAAAGTGGTGAAAGGTGTGTGAGTTGCGTTTTGGGGGCTGTCTTTTGTTAACTTGATGTCCAAATAGAACTACGTAATTCTAATCTATTTTGAATAAATGAATTTTGAAGTTAAGATCTCCGTTGGGGTCCGAAACTAGTCGGGCAATCCCGAAATATGCACCGTAAAACGTAAACCGTATATAATCATAATAATATTAATTTTTCTCACGAAAGTTTTAATCTTGCCTGATTCTTTTAGACGGTATGACAGTGTGAAAGATTAGGGCAGTAGCTCTGGGGTAGCAAGTGATCGGGAGGTCCTTTATCTACTTGTTTGGAGGCCCGGGCATTGCCCTGGCTGCTCGGGTGGTAGATACGGAACAGATAGAAAAGTATCCATTTCCTGGCAAAAATAAGACTGTCGTTCTAACGACTTCCCGTGAGTATCGTAAATGGTAATTTAGGGATAAAGTCAGTGGAATGGGCAACAACAGCATTTATTTAGCGGTTTGAGTATTTTTTTTGTGACCTACGCACAGTGCCGGCGTAAGGGCCACTGACACCCCGGGCGAAAATATTGTGGCGCCCACTTGAGGGAAGCAATATCAAGTGTTAGTACTCCAACTTCAGACCTTGGCGCCTCCCAGAATTTGTCGCCCTGGGCCATCGCCCCATCACGCCCCCCCCTAACGCCGGCACTGCCTACGCAAATGTCCCCGGCTGATTGGTGTCGTCGTGCGTCGGGTCGTTGAGCTCACTAAAATGAGGTTGAGCTACACGATGGCTGATGCATGCGTACCGTCAGTTGGGACAGGTCAACTCAAACCTGCTATGGCTCTTTCCTCAAAAGGCCATTCCAAACGTTGCCCTACATTGTTACACTCGCATAGTTTTATACCACAATGTCTGGACTTTAAAAGAGACGTTGACCTCTGAGTTTGTTTCGGCTTTTCTTCTCAGAGCGAGTCAGATAGGAAATGCCGGCGCCATCTAGTCTTAAAAAAAAAACTTACAATGACTTGTAAAAGTGTCTGTAACAGATTTATTTACAGAAATAAATATCATTTATCTGTGCTTGCGTGATGATTTTGTCAACATTTCCTGACATTTTAGTAGTAGTATATAATTATAGCTCCTTGTAAAAGAGCTCGTTTAGGAAAATACTACCCCACAATACCTATTTTAACCGCCAAACAGCATTGCTGTATTCCGATTTGAAGAGTATCAGTGCCGATAAAATTACAGGCACATGAGACCTTTCCATCAAGTGGGTCGCCGGCTTACTTGCCAACCTATAACGGTTTATTTCTTGTATCAGTCAAGTAGAAGAAGGCCTACGTGCAAAGCCTCCGCTCAAAATCTGGCTATGCTAACACTACTGCAAGAATGATAGACCGGCAAATGAACTGATCGCCTCAAAATCCACAATAGGGTATTTGACTGAAAAAATCTAATTAGTCGGTCAGTTAGATCAAAAAATATTTGACCCGTATTTTTTCTTTCTTTGCGTAAACCAAAATTGAAGAAGACACTACAGAGTACAATTTTTACTTGCTTATGACGTCACAAGCCCCCACTCTCCAGTTTTGATGCGTTTTATCTTTCCAAATATTCATAGATTTATTTAACCAATGAAAAAATACGTGTCCATTATTTTTCAAAATTCTAACTGGCGGGCTAATTAGATTTGCAATTTACTGATGCTGTCAACATGCCTATTGCACTTTCTACTGTTCATTATTTGAATCATTACTGTTTTCAGAAAAAGTCACTACACCTCGTCATAGATGGTATCTTCAAAGAAAAGATTTCCGGCCTCTGCTTCCAATTTCGAAGAACTTTTATTTGCAGTATCTACACGATACGCGACAACTCCGTGTATCATATAACAAATGAAATGTTTAACTTGACATATGCCACCCCCCAACAAATGAGTTATAGTTTTCAGGTAAATTGTCTATGTTCTATGTTAGCACTGCATGCGCCAATGTTTTAGAAAGGTAGAGGTAGGCTAAAGAAACGTGGTCGCTCACAATGGGCCTCATAAGAAGGCTCAAGGTCACCCAAAGGGCAATGGAGAGGGCTATGCCCGGAGTTACCCTGCGTGATCATATCAGAAATGATGAGATCCGCAAGAGAGGAGAACCAAGGTAGCCGACATTGCTCGAAGAATTGCCAAACTTAAGTGGCAGTGGGCGGGGCACATTGCTCGCAGAACGGATGGTCGATGGGGCCGAAAGGTTCTGGAGTGGCGACCAAGTACCGGAAGACGCAGCGTGGGTAGGCGACCACAAGGTGGACCGATGTGAAGATGAAGGTTGCGGGAATCCGCTGGATGCGAGACGCACAAGACCGCGAGATGTGGTGGTGCTTGGTGGAGCCCTATGTCCAGCAGTGGACGTCTTTCGGCTGAATGATGATGATGAACAAAGAAAAGATGGATGGATTGTGTGAAGGATGGTATGGGTAAGCAAGATGACGGCTGACAGAAGAGAATGGAAGAGGAATACATGTTGTGCCGAACCCACCTAGAGTGGGGTAAGGGCAGATGATGATGATGATGCGCAAATGTATTACAATTGCAACTGCACGATATAAGCGTGATAGTTTTAGGAGTGAATGTTCTCGCAGTTATGATCTAAAAAACATTTTGCAGTTCACTTACTTCTAGAATAGAAACGATCCTTGAGTTATTTTTCGACGCCACGCTTGGTGTACGGATAGTTCAATCCACGAAGACGCGCTCCACTCTTCTAAATCGCTTCAGTGCAAAAGTGTGCATTATAAATTGCTATTGTGTTAGTTCTATCGATATGTGTGCATACGCGCACTAATATGAGATAATAATAAGAGATGTGCGCATACGCACCACGCGGCTACCGACCGCAAAAAGGAGTGGGGCGCGTCTTCGTGGATTAAACGCACTGTAGTGGCTGAGCGATTGGCATTCTGTGCTATGTTGCGCGGCGGGTCCGATTCCCGCGCGAAATAAATATTTAAATGACTTCCAGGTAGTTGTTTCTGTTCTGGGTATTTGTGCATGTGAAGTTTTTTTTTTTTTTTATGTCTGTAAGCTCTAAGACACGAGAAATTCTAGTGCGGTGCAAGGTTTAATTTTATTTTTTTTAAGTTTTCTTCTTTCAAACAGGCACACTTTTCATTCCAGAGTCCTATAAGAAACATGAATTCGTTGACACTTATAAGTCCCACTCCAGAAGAAAGTGAAGCTATCATAAAAGCTTTTCAACACCTGACCCAATTGAAGAAACCAGAAGTTGAATTGTGAGTATTTTGGTTACAGGTTAAAGTTCTATCTTCAATATTGATATAGCAGCAAGGCTTATAAAGGCTGATTTACACTATAATAATTATTTGCAGCCAGTCTTAGGCCCGGACTCCACCAAAGCGGAGATGTGCGGAGACGTCTCGTAGACAACCAATAGGAATTCGTTTTGAGTAGAAGCTTAGCGGAGAGATTTGAAAATAACGCAATCCTATTGGTTGATCGAGACATCTCCGCACATCTCCGCTTTGGTGGAGTCCGGGCCTTATGTTTTGTTTGCGTACCGAGAAATTGTAGTGTAAATCAGCCCAGGGTCTTCTCTACCCGGGGATGCAAGAGGTGCAGGGCACCCGGTCGCCGACACACAAGGGGTGCGGAGGTCACCGCGCCAGCCCCTGAAGGTGGGTGCTGAGTAGGCTTGCCAACCGTCCCGCGAGAGCCGGGACGTCCCGTTTCTAGAGCTTTAGAGGATGCGTCCCGCGAAAGACGTGCGGGACGCCAATCGTCTATCGTACCTACGGCTAAACCTTCAGTTAGAAGTCGGAATTTAGTGAACGCACGTTTTTTTAGCTAGAAGAGTGGTGATCGCGACCGCAAGTCCCGCGTCGAACGAACGAAAAAATAATTTCTAATTGTATTTTTCGCTTCCCTATACTTTGACAGTAGGGTCCCGCTTTTTTGCCACATCCCGCATTTTGATTGCCAAAGTCCCGGTAAGTTCATACATAAAGGTTGGCAAGCCTAGTGCTGAGGCTTTGAGGGCGCTGAGGCCTGACAAATTATTTTACCCAGCAGTCAGTTCAAACTTACCTACATTCATCATTGTACCTAGAGATCAACTACGATATGTACTTACCTAGGAATCTATTTCCAGCCATAATTCCAGGTTAAACTTCACTACCGTATTTAATCACCTTGATTCTTATGCAGCATAAGGCAAACTGACTAAAACTCGTCATTAAAACCAAAAAATAGGCGGCAAAAGAATTAAACTATATCCAGGTGCCACAGAACACGCCTTGCGGGGCCATGTTTAACTAGATGTAGTGCCGCGGACACGCCTGGCGAGTCCGCGTGGCCTTATAGGGCGGCATCACTATGAACTTCAAGAAAATTGTGGTGGCATTGAATGTGATAAGTGTTAAATGATTGTGTCAAGAAGAAACACTACTATTAAATAATCTGCGAACCTGTTTGCCAAGAATATTATAATATTTTTGTTACATTTCAGGCGCCTAAAGTATCATAGTTGGGACATCAGAGATGCATTGAAAAGCTTCATGATGGATGTAAGAACTAAAAAGATATCAGGAGACTTATTTATGGAAAGTGATTGGTCCGATTCTTCATCAATACTTGATGAAATTGACTACTGAATAAAATTAATAATAACTTTTATTTTATTTTGACGAATTTATTCGGAAAGTAAATGTACAGTCTGACATGGATCGAAATGAATGTTCCGAAATAGAGAACTAACTTGAAATGTACTGGATTTAACAGTGATATCTTATTTTACAAGCAACGCCGCCATTCACGTTCGTTAGAGCCATGTCGGACTTTACAGTAAAGCCAGTAAAACCCTATCGAGATGGCGTGGGCTGCGATTAAAGGTCACGTAGCCGCAATAAATATTGGAGAAGAACGTGACCCCAAGAAGATCATCGGATCGGAAGAATAGGCTGCTTTATGCAGCCTATTCTTAAAAGTGGAAGAGAACTATCGGAAAAGTGGATTTGTAGTTCACGATATGACCAAACATTTATTATGTTTAACGTATTTATTTACGCAATGTATATTGTTGCATTCTCAAAAAAGTTATTGCGACTTTGTCACCCAATAAGCATGCAGGGTCAGACTCTTAAATCGAAACTGAATCTTATCTTGCAGAAGAACCCATGCCAAATATGCATAGCGAAAATGTTAATGCAAGTTGCAATCATTAATGCATTTGTCAAGCGTGGTTATACTGAATAAACAGACAAACAATAGTATTAAGTAAATAAATAGGTAGTGACATTATTCCCTACATGCCGTTGTTTGTAGCCACAGAGTACGCACGGCTACAGATCAAGCTATACATTTCCAGTATAAGCTGATCTCGCATTGTATAGGATTTCGTTACAATGAGAGGTCAGTGTAAACTGGAAATGTATAGCTTGATGTGTAGCCGTGTGTACAGTAATAATACTAGCGGTCCACGAGAATCATATGTTGAAGAAATTAGACCAGGATTTCCAGTGGAACTGGATGAATGAACGCAATGGTACACTGCGTCCAATACATCTGTGCAGACGACGCGGCGGCGATTATATGGAAATAAAATGAACTTGTCATTTTGTTATGGTATTTTAACTTTACAAGACATGCTGAGCCCCTAGCATGAGTTTTTAGCAAAATCGAGTAGTTATCGTAACGTTTTTACCAGACGCAAACGAAGTCGATACTATAGTAAAGTATTTCGGCAGCATGAGTTCATAAAAACGTCTTACGTTAGCTCGTTACTATTACTACTCGATAGTTCTACTATCGTTAATATAGGCCGAGAATCCACTAGCGAATGGAATGGTTTGGAGTGAATGGTGCGTTCCGAACCCAAATAAAAAAAAAGTAAAATGTTAAAATATTAATATTTTGTATTACATGGGACCTAAACATAACGGCGAAACGTGGGTGTATACTATACACCTCTGCCAACCCTTCGGGGAATAAGGCGTGAAGTTATGTTATTAATATTTTGTCGGATTTTGTCAATTTTTGTCGTTTGATTTCGATCTTTCGAACGGTCCCGTCAGTGACGTTTATGTTTGACCTTGGTTGTAGAAAAATGTAAATAAACAATATTAATTCGATCAAATCTTTAGTTGTGTTATTGTGTTCGTTTTATTACAAAAACCTCGACAAGCACGAGTTACACCCAATTCCTCCTAATGGTGGAATGTATGGAAAAGTAAGTACATCACGTTATTCACCCATATTTCACATAAACCCATACTATTTATAAATCCCACATTTATCAGAGAGACGAGCCTATTAATTGAAAAGTAAGTTCCTCAATATAGATTCATGCTAGAATTCATTTACCTCAACATAGGTACCTAGTGCGTCAAATGAAGTCAAGAATTATTTTCAAGTATCAATTTTATCATTTCAAGTATTATTACCTATTCAATATTAGATATATAGAAATACTTTATTGTACCTACATTGATAGGAAGAAAATAAGGAAACAACAAACACAATTAATCATTACTAGTAATAGGAATATAGAAAATAAATGTTAATTCAAAACCAGGCTTACATAGTCACTACAATAGGTGTTTTTTTTTTTAGAAATGGAGACTTTTCAATACTCTCTTCGGACCCCGAGGACGCCAATGGTGCAGTGAATGTTGGAAGGAGCTCACTACCATATTAAACAGTGAAGGAGAGGGCAAGACAGCATCGGAAGATAAGTGAAGGAAAGTGAGTACCTACGTGATGACAACAATATTATTCTGATAGCACCCGGGACCGATAGCTTAACATGCTCTCCGATGCACGGAAGGGTCTCAATGTGTAATCAATGGTCACGCAACCACGGACTGACTGTGGCAAGCGCAGCTTAATCTTGCAAATCATATGATCCACACGGTTGTTAATTAGCCACGAGCCCCTCCCTTACACCACTTAAAATACGTAGTCCTTAAATTTGGCAGTTAGGTTCCTTATAGGGTGTAGGCATCCAATAAGAAAGCATTCAATAAAAACCCACCCCTAAGAGGATGAAATGGGGGTTGGTAGGTTGTATGTGAATGAAGTCACAGAAAACAGTAAATAAATAAATGATTAAATCTGCCCTATGCACCACATTATTAGTTTTTATTATTATGTAACAATATTAATTTCTATGTGACAGGTTGCGACAGGAGCTGCAGCATCTGCTTATGGTGACATGGCCGTGGCGGCAATCACAGACGCTCATATAATTGGTATGCACCTATCCAGAATAATATTTAAAAAAAAAACTAGATTCAATATGATCAATGTCAACTCTTCTCTACTGCATTGCTCAAATCAGGCATCATCTTTGTTACATTTAATTTTACAATCTTTTAAATTGGACTTAGGTAATATACAACTTCTTTTGCCAACAGGTGATGAAGAGTGGAACGTTCCCCGTACTAGTTTTACAGAACAACAGCACCACCTAGACATGGTACACTCAGTCGTACGTCGCCTAGGCCAACCACCAGCCAGGTCAATCGTTCACAACGAATGCAGCAGCAAAAAAGAAAGAAGCAAATGAAGAGTGTAGAAGAAATTTTTGTAAGAATGGAGAATAATGTCAGGGAAAACAATAGAGAGTGTGATAGGCCTAAAATGGAGAGAGAAGATTCATAATAATTAAGATTAGTCACCTCTGCTTGGCCCTTCGGGGAATACAGGTGTTGTGTGTTAAATAAAAATATTTTTTTAATCAAAACAGTTTTTTTATTTTGTACTATTTTATTTACAACATAATTCAAATAAAAGTTTTTTATTTCGAATAGGCAGTACTTACTTGCACTTGGAAAACGTTTCGACAATTTAGTTGCATGGTTCCAAAAAGTAGGTCCTATGGAGAAGAGCTGACAAGAAACTCCATGAATAGTCTTTTAAAATAATTTCATGTATAATCGAGTATTGTTACAATGTAGTGCTTAAAACTATGTAAAAACAATGTAGGTTAGTGTAATGTAAAAAATATAGTAACAATAATTTAGATTGTCAGTACATTAAATATTTTTCAAAAAACAATATTAAGTACTATCTTATCAAGGAGATTTTGGAGGATTTGATTTTTTTCTGTTATTTATAGATTTACATCTGTATTCAACAGAAAAAAATCAAATCCTTATCCTACTAATAAGTAAGGCCCTTAGCACTCAACATCTTATTAGGTCATCAGATGCTGGTGGCATCTTGCTGTGTAGAAGAAGAGGCTTTGAGTGTTTCCATCACTAAATCATTTGGGTCATATCCATCTGGGTCAGGAACTGCAAATTGAAGATCTAGGTTGTGTAACATACAACAAGAGAAGTATAATTGGCTTCAGGGCTTCCTTCAATTGCATTCAGGATAGGTGTCATCATCCAAGGTCTTTGTAGGTACCCAGAATCACCTGTAACAAATAAGCCTTATTTAATCTAGTTTCCAGTGAAATTACAATATTTCAGTAAATGTACACAATATTAAATATTACACACCTAATAACCACACTTGCTCATTGTTATTATTATATATTATTGCAATTGCTGCATGTATGTGTTGACCTGGCTATTTTCCCAAATAAAAGTGTTGTGCGTTGCTCCACCATATTTTGGGATTGACATTTAAGATTTTGCAATCACTATCACAAACCTGTTGGAAAATATACATATATTTTAAATCTTAATTATTGTGGATAGTACAGTCAACAACAATATTTGAAAGTTTATAAACTTACAACTTGCACATTCAGGGAATGAAAATGCTTTTGACAATAAAAAAGATGTTCCACTTCCTTTTTTGGCCTGAATATGTGGTTAAGGGATCCATCTATGCAGCCACAGACCCTGGAATTCCAAAGTTTCTAAAAAATCCGAAAAAATCAATCAATTTACATATTATGTACTACAAGTGCAGCCTACCTACTATATTGAAATTAAATAATTTAAATATTGTGGCAATGACAATACCTTTGTTTTCAAATTGCTTATCTACACTTAGCCTAAGGTCTACTATGCTAATTAGGTATATGCCCCAAAACACATTTACAATAATAAAATATTATTTCCTATTTTTATCATGGTTTGTTTACCTTTTTTAATCTCTGTAACCTTGTAAACTATTATGGTTACATTCATCCCGTCTTCACAGGGGGTTAGTATGGTTCGTAGTTTAACTGATGCATACCATGATATCAATCTTAACCTTCCCAGAGCCGAAGTTATCACCTCCAAAGTGCGAGGAGGAAACTTAACATTTAAATTTATATTTACTTTGTTATCTACATATTTTGTTGCTTATCATGGTATGTATCGTGATTTACATTGTGCCTTGTTATATACATGTCAAGGAGTCTAATTAACAAATAATCTAACTATGAATCAAGTAATTAACACCTACCTAAATAACTACTATTTCCATATAAATTACACATAAAAAATACTTATAACCTAGGTAACCTAAACGAAAGGACCCATTCTTATCAGCTAAAAACTGGATAGTAACATTATTCTATTTACAATGAGGTTGAGTGTAGGCCGCTAAGTTATTAGTGTTACTGCTTGTACCTGATTCATTTATTATGCTGTCGTGCACACTTTGCTTTATTAAGTCTCTATCTGCCCTTGAAGTAGGAAACTTAATAAAGTGTTAGCCACTGCTGGGTGGTGGGCTTCAGTAACTTCAGAAACATCTTTACTGACGGTAGTTTGCCCCAAGTTCTTGCCCATACCAACTATGCGTTGGTATGAACCCATGGCATAAAATAATAAAGCACATTTAACACCTGAAAGTTGTAAACATATATTAGTATATTGCAATAATTCTATCGCAGTTTTAATAAAATATAATTTGGTAGTACCTTATGCTCCAAAGTTATCCTTTGGGACGACTTGAGACCACTTTTGCAACGTAGTTCGTTGCAAAAGAATTTAAAAGCTTGTTTGCTTAGCCTGTATCTGTTTTTAAACTCCCTCTCATTAATGTCTAATGGATCCGTCATATTACCAACACGAATCCGTTGTTCAATCAAGCTGTAATAAGAAGAAAAGAAAGAGTTACATACAATATGTTACAAAAATGGTTTACAAAAAGAAATTATTGCTTGTGTTTGTAAACATAAAATAAGTTGTACCAACCTCAATTCACGTCTTCTTTTCTTGTCCTAGCCATAGAAGTAATAAGTACTACGTACAACGTCCTAGCCTAATTAAACGGAAGGCAACATAGTAATAGCCGTCGTGTCTTCCTCTTTGTGCCATTATTTATCATTTTAAGACAATAACACTGGTAAATGGTGGTAAATACTTTTCTAGGTTAGCTTTCTCACTAAGAAAAAGTCAGTGAGACGGTTTCCGTATTCGTGTCGACCGAAACTCGAAACGTAATGTCAAAATGAAAACTCGTGCTACCGATTCTCATACATTTAGCGCATTTACGTCAATTTACGTAACCGTAACTATTCGAACTCGATACGATAGCGGTTGTCAAAAACTTGTGCTATGGAGTGATTAGTTCCAAATACGCACACGTGGCGCTAGTAAAATTGGCATACAAAATTTGTCGCAAACGAAACGATAACGTTAACTACACGATTTAGCAAAAACTCGTGCTAGGGGCTCTGAACTTATGTTACACTATAGTGTTTATTGAACCTATTGGTACCCTTAGAGCATATACCTATTGGTACCAGATATCGAAAGTTGAAATAATAGTCGATTACTAGTCGCGCGCAGAAGGTTTGCCGATGACTGCGCCTCCCACTTCACCGACCGCTACCCGCGCTCGTCTGAATTGTACCGACCATAGACGTGTGACGTCATGAGGCCATCGGCAAACCTTCTCCGCGCGACTTATATGTAGTACTATTGTGATTTGAAAAACCGTAACTATTATTAAAGCAAAAAGCCTCATGTCCAAGCTGATCTTTCTCTACTCTATTCCATTATTCTCCTGTCATTGTCAAAATTTCGACGAATTGTTTTGCAACAAAGCAAAAGTTTTATAAATTAAAAAAGCTGTAATAAAAGAAATCATCATTAATAATAAAATGTCCAACAATTCCATGGGGCAAGGCCCTAACATGCCGTCGATAGGGTCGATGAACCAAGGTGCTATACAGTATGTAAACAATCCACTGCAAAGTCCTCAACTGCAGTCCAGCTCGCTTCAAGGGTCTCCATCGCAGCACAGTCCGATGGGTACCCAGTCACAAGTTAGCAGCAAGGCTAACCAGGGTGGAGGAGATCAGACTACGCAGGTATTGTTATTAAGAGGGTATATAGCATAGCGCATTCATTGGTGGGAACCACCCATAAAGACATTCAACATTAAACCAACTCAACATAAGAATTAGATTCGATCATAAATAGATTCATATTAGTTCTCAAAGACGTTTTTTTAAATGTATTGTATTAGAATTTATTAACAACAATGAAATTTAGGTCGACAATCAATTCGTCACATCCACGGCAAACTTACGAATCTACAAAAGATGCATTTTACAGGAGAACGTTTGAAACAATTTTTTTAATAAAAAAATAAATTATTTGGAATTGGCATATCGGTATTGTGATACATTTGATTTTCAAAAGTAATCATTATAAGATATAATCAACACTTGTTCAATATTTTACAAGGATCAGAAATGAACGCACATTCGTAACTTTACCTCTTCATAAGGATTCGTAAGTTTGCCATGGAAGTGACAGTAACAATATCAATGATATTATCATTGATATTGTTACTGTTGTAATGATTACATTTTTGAAAGTTTCACCTCCACTCCCTTTCATTTTATATTTATAATATACATGTACCTGTCTGATTTTCTTTATCCTTACTAGTACTATAAATGCCAAAGTAACTTTGTCCATCTGTTTGTTTCTTCTTCATGACTAAACCATGGAACTGATTCTGATGAAACTTGGTACAGACATAGTCTGGAACCTGGAGAAGGACAAAAAACGTAGTAAACTCCACAAACAACATCCACGCGGGCCAAGCCACAAGCAAACTCTTATTTTATTTAAATATTCTGTTCTACTCACTGATGAAATATTTTTTATTTTTAGCTCCTGAGCCGGCCCCGTCTACAGGAGTTAGTCCGAGAAGTGGACCCCACAGTTCAACTAGATGAAGAAGTAGAGGAGATGCTACTACAGCTGGCCGATGACTTCATAGACACAACGCTAAATGCAGCCTGTGCAATGGCCAAACACAGACACGCTCCGAATGTGGAGCTTAGAGATGTTCAACTACACTTAGGTAATAATATGCTTGTACTATTAAAATACTAGAAAAATATTTGACCCATATTTTTTCTTTTGTTACGTAAACCAAAATTGACGAAGATACAACACTTTTAAAATTGGCAAAACATCACAAGCACATACAATTTTTACTGGCTTCTGACGTCACAAGCCCCTACTCTCGAGTTTTGATGTGTTTTATCTTCCTAAATATTCATAGATTTAGCAAAAGAAAAAATGTGTCCATTATTTTTCAAAACTCTAAATGGCGGCCTTATTAGATTTCCAATTTATTGATGCTGTCAACATGCCTATTTCTGAACAGAAAAACTTATAAAACTTTGCCTGACCCAGAAATCAAACCCAGATCCTCATACTTGACAACCACATTTGTAATTAGTTAAGTTCTAGTTCTGCCTAGCCTTTTCCCAACTATGTTGAGGTCAGCTTCCAATCTAACCAGATGCAGCTGAATACCAGTATTTCACACGGAGCGACTGCCATCAGATCTCCGCAACCCAGTTACTGGGCAATGCCGATATACTTAGGTTGGACCCGTTGTCAGAGTTTTGGGCTTCTGGACTACCCATAACAAACTGTCATAGATATTCGTAAAACACCCACTTTGTTGACTGGTTGTTTTCACTTGAGTAATTGAATTTATTTATTTCAGAAAAAATATATTTAATTTTTTCATATAATTTTAACTTTTTTCAGAACGCCAATGGAATATGTGGATCCCAGGTTTCGGCAACGACGAGCTGCGTCCATACAAGCGCGCCGCTGTCACAGAGGCGCACCGACAACGCATGGCGCTTATCCGCAAAACTATCAAAAAGTACTAGTTGGGTTGTGTGTACATTACGACCGTCGTATCTTGGCGAGTCTGAAGTTAGATGTTTCGCTGTGCAATGAATCTTATAGAAACGAAATTGTCTACTGCGCAGCTAATCAGCTAACTTCAGACTCGCCAAGATACGTCCGTCAGCCGTATTGTAGTTCTAGTGTTTATTCTTAAAGCGCTAAATCCACTAGCAAGTTAAATTGTGCAAGGTATTGAAGCAACTTAACATCACACCTGCATTCCCGGAAGGGTGGGGCAGAGGTGTATAGTGCACCCTCATTCCGCCGTTAAGTTTAAGACCCATCTAATAGGCGACGAGCCTATTGCCATCAACCGAGCACAAATCCAGACTCTTGACTTCTACTGAGAAATTCCATATATTCCAGCCCAATAACACTGCCTGACCCAGGACTTCTCGCTCAGCAGTCGCGCTTGCGACCTACGAGGTAGTCAAGTTATTGAAGCAAGTGCTTGTTTAATCCCTTAAACTTCCAGAAGTAGACTTGCTGCAGATGTGCCCATAATGAAGGGGGGTTGCACAAGTCAACTTAGCTTCAAAAAACTTCAAAACTCATTTATTCAAAATAGACTAGAATTACTTGGTTCTTTTTGAACATCAATGTTATAAAAGACAGTCTCCAAAATCATTCGCCCTTCACTGCTTCCTAGTGTTTATACTGTGAAGAAGAAACGTCGCAACAAATTCCCCAGCAACACAATTTCTGTCTGTAACTTGCTAAATTGTGGATTTAGCGCCTTAGGTTTCTCTTTCTGATGATGTTGGTATGTTAGGTTAAGATTAAAATTAATTAAAGGAATTTCTAATTATTTTGTCGTGGTTTTTTTAACCTCTAACTTCAACAAAGAGGAGGTCGTTATTATAAACGCCGATAGATGAGGGGTCATCATACAAACTATGTTGTTAGGTTAGGACACATAGACCAGAGTCCGATTGTAGCTAAGCAATGAAACTGGAGCGTTATAGCGTAAGGGAGGGGGGGAGGACGACATTGTTTTATCGACACGAAACTGACAACTTCGTATACATAAAATAAAACAAACGTTTATTCATATTATGACACGATTTATTTAAATGATTGTGATATTTCGACAATGAACATGACAAATAAAAACAAAAAATCACATATGTACTTAAAGTACAAGCTTAAAACGGTCATAAATAAGTAATTAAAAATACTTAACACAATAATGGTTCAAACAAAAAAATAAAATCACAGACGGTATACGGTGCGGTTAAGAATTAATTTAAGTACTTCACACAAAAATTAAGTACACAGAAATATTTTGGAATGCATTAATACTAAAAGACAATCATTCTGTTTAGACCGAAGTCTAAAAGTATTCTAATAAACCAATATTTTTGTCTAGGCAAATTATTATTTTCTAGTCAAATTATTTGTTCTGCTACGCTAAATTACATCTAAGTCATGGCTAAGCCTAATAATCACTCGGATCTACTAAGAATCAGTAAACAGCTGTTAGAATAAGCATAGACAACTTTGTTTTTCTAAAAGAGGCCCATACATGAAACTAGAACATTCTATCCATTTTTGGAATAATATTCTTTATTGAGACAGCTGTTATAGGCCTGCCGTAATATCTTAAAGTATAAATAGCTTAATACTTCGCTTACAAAATTATCAATTTTTCATCACTCAAGGTTTATTGCGTAAATCAGCGTTATGAAAAACAAAATAATCCTAATCTAAAATCTAAACATGTAGATAATGTTAAACATTGACCTTAAAATACACACGTATCGTCACATAAACATACAATTCCTTATCATCATACAAATTATTAATTATTTTTTCCGTATTTGCTTTAATAAGTACAGGGCATTATTTTAATTTTAAACTTGTGACCAGTCCCTTACATCAGTTCTCCTACTTCAAAAAAAAACTTATTTCCGAGGTGTTAAATGTATCATACTGATACGATATATGAGGTGACTTGCCCGCATCACCGTATAACAATAATCTTGATACTTGTCTACCAAGTTTAGAGGACTTACCATGACCCTCTTTGCCGGTCAGTTAAAGCGCGATAGCCGAACTGCTGGGCATTTAATAAATGTTTAGTGTTGGTATTTGTGCCCCAAAGCTGATGTTCTACCGTGCGATAAGACATCCTAGTGCTTCGTAAGCATCATGTATGGGCCAAGCGTACTCCGTGGTGAATAGCGTGTTATCTACACTTTGCATGCGGCGCAATGCTTGGCCGGGATGTAGAGATGGTCAGACTCGCCCACTTTCTGCCAATGAAGAGACTTGGACTTGATGGTAACTGGCTCCTGTAAAAAAAGAAACAATAGTTTAGCAAACCTTTTTTCTAGTTGTCTATTCACATTGTCTGTGGTAAACTTCGGCAGAATTTAAAGGGTTTGGCAAATATTCAAATTTGGAATATGATATTGTGTGCGAAGTATGAGATCATGTTTTATTTAAATTAGATTTAGCACTAAAACGATTTTTGCCAGGGGAATTACCAACTTGTCTTCTTAGTAACTGCCTACGCTAATATAAATATCAAAACCAATGTCGTAATAACGACTCTATTATAACTTTTTTATGACAAAGAAAAAATCACCACGCTAACAGCTGTGGTGTCGAGTCATCCATTTGCTCTAGTAGTCTACAGATAATTATGTAGAAAAAACCGTTTATTGCATAATTTTACTAACTCTATGATATAAATCATTATTCATTAGTCATGTCCGAGTACGTATAAGTAATCATAAAAAAACTCATCAATGCAATGTATTAATACCAGGAGCGTACCAATGGAAAATTATGCCTATTGCGAACATCGAAGTTGCGCCCTCTCGTAAATTATCTAAATCTAACTAAATACAAAATAAACAAATAGGTACATTAAAAATTGTACAGGAGGGTTTTTTTATAATAATTTGAATAATAATAATATAAAGTTCTCAGAGGGGCCTCTGCGCGTTGGACCTGTGTCCCCGTGTATGCCTTCCAAAGGACCGGACATCTTCCGCACGGAAGATGAGCCGTGATTTCCAAAGAGATACAGAAATATAAAATTTTGCGCCCCCTCTACTTGTTCCACCCTAACGCCACTAATTAATATTCAGGGAATTCCTTAAAACCACATGATCTACTAATGGTGTAGATTGACTCCGCACGGGAATTAGATTGATTAAAAATAAAAAAAAAAAAATCTTATTTTTTCATGCAGTAGGATTAAGTGATCGTATCTAAATCACCTGATAAGGATTCAGTAAAAAAACAAGTATTTTTTTTGCAAAATATGAAATTTATCTTCTTGAACATTTTGATGCCACGTATATGTATATGAATGAAAGCACGGCGATGCGGCTGACGGGCACGACTAACGCGATATCGCTCTTTGCAGTCAGAACTCGGGGCTCTAAAATGACTAGAAAACCAAAATTTTATTTTGAATTTTTTTAACCTATTTTTCAAAAATACCCATTTAATGTTAATCTGTGTCACCAGTAGATCACGCGGTTTGAAGGAATTACACGAATTCGTTTACACCTGTATAACATAAATATGATCCTACTTATTCAACAACGAATAACTAGCACACATTCAATGATCAAACAAACTCACGACTAGTTCAAAAACAAACAACTACATATCTATCACTAATTTAATAATCAAATAAAATGTCACTATCGTAATAAACAACATTGTTTCAGTTATAAGATTCTATTCTCGAAAGGGTCTCGGTAAATCGGCACCACTATCGTCCGGTTCCATGGTGTAATGGTTAGCACTCTGGACTTTGAATCCAGCGATCCGAGTTCAAATCTCGGTGGAACCTGTCTCTTTTTGTAAATTATTTTCGATGTTGTTCATCGGTAAAGCGATAACGGAGCGAGAATTCGATGAATCGTTTGTAAACAATATTACGACGAATTGTTTATAAACAAAACTTGATGTGGATAGTAAGAAGTACGCAGTGGATTGTATGACAAAACATTCTATGATTCAACTTCTGTAGAATTTATAATTTGTTTGTTAACAGAGGACATAATTCTAACAATTTTTACTGAATTTGGGGATTTTTCTTTACATCAGATCATTGTATTGATTTTTAATCCGAGTCATATTCTTACGTAACGTTAAGTAGCGTTATTTCGTCCAATCGATCTTCAAGCGATCGAATGGAATTACTAAATAAAACGTAATTACAATCGATATTCATGACTAGCCGATTGAATACGTTAGTATTATTGCAGTCAGTTAATTCTCATCCTGTCTATGTATATTTGATAGGCATACCGGGTTTTCCCAGTCATAACATTGAAATAATTGCACAAAACAACTGATGAGTAGTTTTCCAGTAATTTTCAAACTAATTTTCCTTTATTAGTGTAATCATGGTCTAGTAAGCCAATAAATAGCAAAGGTATCTAGTATGATTAGTATAATTAGCTTCTAAATTCAATTAACTTCAGACGGGTCACGATAAAGTCATTCTAACGCCTTAGTAAGGTCTAAACAACTTTTCTGTATCGAATTGTTCCCCCGGCGCAGGTCAAAGGCAGACGCTACTAGCTATTGATGTTACACCATTAGAATAATAAATAAGGGCTACATAAGACTTTATTACGGCTCTGAATCCCTTCGTAAATTAGCCATTAGAAGAGATGGGATCGTATATTCTTCTACAAGACAAGGGATTCACAGGGACTAATGTTTACAAGAACTATTTGCGCATGACGACACCGCGCCATCCATAAAAGACGTGGATATTGATTTGTGCTGTTAACTCCGCAATAGACGCTCTATAATATTAAAACTTGATAAATACATACGGCAAAGAGGTGAAGGAGGACACAAATCGATAAATAATTGCTACGATGAACGATTATCATGAACAACTGGTTCTATTTCGCATCAGAGTTTTGATATTTTCATCTTGCGAAATCACTTTGTTTTGATTAAGATAGTATTTTGACTACTACGCAATGATGGTAACAAATAATAATACAACAGGAAACCCAGGAATCTTGGTCGAAAACAAACGACAAAAACAAGGAAATAGCTACCAATGCACATGTCATATCTACATAAACATTTAATTGTTTTAACAAAACGCGTAGTAACCACATAAATATTCATGATTTAAGCACGTGGTATTTGTTGTCACCATATTTATATTTAAATCAATCGAGTCAGCCAAACGTGTTAATTGATGTTGCTCATTAAAATCAATAGCTTGACGGTTACAAATAGGATGGCAATCGGCCAATCATTGATCTTCTATCGAGACACACCTCTTATAAAATCTAATTTTATATCTGAAAGTCAGTAGATACAATGTCTCTTTTTGGTCCTTACTAAAATTATAAAGAAAAGTCTAGACCGTATTTTCTTGTCTGCAAGATGATGAACTCAAAAATAAAATGGATTTATTTTGAAAAACTCTTATGCAGAAAAGAATACAGATGAAACTAGGTTATACATTTTCCCGATGAGTTAACTTTTTGTTTCTGGAAAGATCTTTCTAAAATACAGAGGCGGGTCGCTCGTTACAAAGTTCCCGGCCGACATTTACCCGTGTTCAAGGTACCTAATCTCGGAAACACCCTACAAGGTTACATTTTAACAACGCAGCCAAGCGTTATCCCAGCGAACTTTTGAGGTATATTTTACAGTTTCACACGGGCGTTTCGACTGGCAGGCCAGTTCAGAGTAAAGACTGAAATAGAACTGCACTTTCGAGGAACAAATGGCGCAAGTTTATTTAAAATCTGCACTGGAGTGTATTGATACGTGCGCCACGTGGCACTCAAATCCAATTGGCCTGTTTTCGTTAATATCGTAGGAGCAACAATCAAGTGGAGAGGTAGCAAAACTCTGCAGAATGTTACATTCATGATAACTTAAGGCAATTTCCTCTAAGCATTGATCTGTTCTTTGTAGGCATCCTCATTATCGAGAGCCTTTTTCTAGGCACTGCTGATTATTTACCACCCGTTTGCATAAGTCTACGGTTGGTTATAATCTTGATTTCTTTTTCACTTTTCCGGCAAATTTTAGAGTTATTTCAGTGGAATGACACATCAATTTGTTACGCAGTGAAAGTTTAAATTGCAACGTTGTTAAACGAGTTTATCATAATGCTGATAATTCGCTCCAAACAAGTGGATTATGTGTCTACGAGTACCAGGCTTAACAGTGCAGAATTCTCTAGAAAAAACTATTCTTTTCGTAAAAGATTCTCTTTTACGAAACAGTTGTCAAGGCATGTGGAGTGGACTCCCTAAGCTATCATAACAGATACACCCGGGTTTAAATTAATGCTCCATTCTGGGGACTTCTATCAAAATCGATGGCAATGTGGACCTTATGATTTTGTAAGAGCAAGAGCCATGAGACTTGTAGCATTTTATTTTACTGTTGCTCGTACTAATAAAAGGACACCTGAGATGTATGACACAGCTTGCATCCACAAATAAAACCTGTTACCAAGAAAAGAGAGCAAAGAACTCTGTTACAACGACAAAAAACGTAACAGATGCGATCATATTCCGTACTCGTCTCAAGGACAAAAACTCTATAAATTATGAATACCAAAGTGTTACGAAATTGCAGAAGATGAAAACTTGGTGAATTGTGAATAATTTTAACTTTTGTCACGTTTGACAGAAAACCGGTGGCAAGAATTGAGGCAAGAAAATAAGAGTAAAGGCCTCTACACACCAAAGCCGCCGGCACCGGCGGCTTAACCCGGCGGGTTATGCCGCCGGGCTTGTTTTGCGTTATGTTCGCTCGCTTAGTTCGCGTTAGTTGGCCGCCGGCATAAACCGGCGGGTAAAGCCGCCGGGCCGGCGGCTTTGGTGTGTAGAAGCCTTTACGTGGCCACCAATGACCTGTCGTGTCGTAGACTGCGTTGCTTTAAGTATAAGAATATCGTTGTATTATCTATAAATATCGTATTCCAACTAAGACTAATTCCTTCCAAAAAAGTTCCACGTCTTGGCAAAATTGTAGTCAGTCAATTAAATGTTGCCAGTAGTCATTGTCGCAGATAATGTAATCCTACGTAATTGCTGTTTTATTATGACAATTATACCTTTATCTATGATACTTGAATAACGTATTAAATGTAGATTGACTACTGCTACTGTATTTATTATGCTATAAAATAATAAGAACTATAAAATAATAAATAAATAAAGTTGGACAAAATTGAAAATAAAAATGTTGTAAAAGGAATATTATCTGATTATATATATAAAACAGAGACAGGAGGAGCGATCAATAATTTAATTATGGTCTAATTAGACTTCAACTAACAGAATTACGAGATCAGAGTTTTTTCCTACAGTGTAGTTGTATACCACAATATTGTGTGTGAATTCTCTAGTTTTAAACTACATATACTGAGAAATCAGACTAGAAAAGTAATTTCCTTTACAGCAGACAATATAATGGACTTCTTTGTACGTTAGAAACCAGCCAAGAAATTGCGTAATAGCGAGAACCTATTGGTGAAATACTAAATCAAATTGTAGCGAGAAAAACGTAAATAACATGCTTCAAAATGATGAAATCCTTATTGAAAATTGAAATATTACTTCTAATATCAACATAATTAATAATCTCAGCAACATTATAAAAGCTAAAATGTTTGATGCCAGGTAAATTCTTGGAGTTAATTCGTCAACCCGTGGGCGCGTTGCCAATAAAACAGAGCTTCAAAGTAAAACACAAATTAGGTTTAGACGATTTGCAGACATTCATAAATAAGAATATCTTGGATCAAAACAGAATCATGTTGGTATTGGAATTTTAAATGAGATTTATGTAAGGATTAGGACTGATTCACGCAAGCATGTGCAGAAGGCCAAGGAACGGATGCAAAAATATACGAATACACACATTTTATAATAACTATGTATGACTAATGTTGTCCGTGTCCGTGGTTTAAGGAAGAATTCAGTAGACTTGGGTACGGAACGGTAGAGCATAAATAAATCGAATACCATGAAAATGAGCGATAACTCCATAAGACTGTGACGATGTGATCGTCTACTACTTCTAAACAAAGACCTACATTTTGATAAGAGGTTATGAAATCCACACAATCGACAGTTAGATTACATGAATACAATTTTCATTCTTATTTATGACCTTGTTTCACACCACTTACGATTTATTTTAATCCAGGCTATAGTGTATTGGTACAGACATCTGAAAGGAAACAGACGGAAATTGAAAATAGGAGTAGCTTTTATTGCACACAGGTGCATTATGATAGCATAATGTTATAGAGATTTGAATCATCTTTCAAGTGCGTATTAGCAATTCGAATCGTTCCGACTAAACAATATTAAACAATGCAGATTTCGTTCAACAAAGTGACCGCAAGGGAAGAGCCCTCACTATCTTCGGAAGATATTCATCATTATACAGTATGTAAAATAACAGGGCATTCTCTTAAACCCGTTAATCTAGGCACATCATTAATAGATTAAAATTAAAATAAGCAAAAACAATTCCGAAACAGAATGAACAAAAAAAAACGGAACTGCTTGTCTAAAACCAAAATAGTAGCTTAGATAGGGTAAATGCGATGTTGCCGTGTTTTCCACATTGGTAGGCAAGTGCGCATGTACAGAAAGTGTTGCTGTTACGTATATTTTTTTTATTTTTTGTGATATTTTGAATTCTTTGTTTAGGTTGTTTTTTTTTTTCAATATACAAGGTTAGTCAGAAAGGGGGTACTAATCCGAAAGCCACTTATAGTATCACTGAAGACTGTTTTATAGCATGTGTTAAAAAAATTAAATTCGTATGTTTTTATTTCCATACAAAAGTAAATAAATATTATTTATTTCAAAAACTCCGCAACCCTAATTTTGTTATAAGCCTATCGGTTCGGTGCGGCGCGGGCGGTAAAATACAAAGCGCCAGCTGTACCTACGTACCTACGACTGCCGCCGAAATCGTAGGTTACTATGATACTGTGTATGTGTGCGTGTAGCGGAAGTTTTTGAACATAATTATGATTATTACCTAGAAACTTACCATTTCTGATGTCGACGCTTTCTCTGCCAACGAGAATGTCACACACGTGTCGTCTTAATTTTAAATTGAAACACAAGAAACACTTTTGGTCATTAATGTTTTATGTAAGTACGTAGGTACCTAACCTACCTACGCATGGATGTATCCCCCGTATCACCACGGACACTACAAGAAGGGTTCAATTCCGAATGGAACAAGCACTTTCGGTTGTTAGTTTTATGAACTTACGTTAATACCTACAAATGAATCTATCACCACGGACACTACGAAAAGGGTTAATTTCCAATTGGAACACAAGAAGCACTATTGGTTATCACAAACAAAATAGGATCAATCTGCCGCCCTTATCGCGTGATGCACAAAGACGCGTGGCGATGTAGGTACCTACGGACGGATGCGATCGCATTACGTAACATCTATCTGCGGATTGTCTTTCATGCTCTCAAACGCAGATGTTACTCTTTACCCCATCTTGTTTTCATTGCTGTAGTCCGCAGCGTAACCCATACACTTCACGTGACCCCACAATAAGTCCAGCGGAATCAGGTCTGGTGAGCGAGGAGGCCAGGCTACAGGAACGCCACGTCCGATCTACATGGGGAACTGCTGATCCCAGTACGCTCTAGGGCTGCGAGCGAAAAGAATCGAAGCGCCGGCGCCGCGCCGCTGTACTAGCTGGATCACAACACAATCCTCGAATACTAGACCGAAAACCTTTGCCGGACAATTCATGGCCTGTTGAGAGCACGGCATCACAACTATCGTTACACATCACCATGTTATAACACTCCTCATTTGGTACTCCGTCAACCTCCGTGTAAAAACAACAAAAATTAAAACACGACTCGCGTAAACAATCAAAATTATCGACTGTATTCCGGGAAGTGTTGCAAGCGACTGAAGCGTCTAAGAAACCTACAATAATAATTACGGATAAAATGTTTAGGCTATAAAACTTTTAGAGATGTGCAACGTTATCCCAAAAACTTAATCCCGCGATATTCCGGAGAATTTGACAATTGATTCAAATTCAATAACTTTTTTTAAATTCCTTAAATTTTGTGTCTTTCTGTCACGGGGATCTATCACTACATCATAATAATACGGGATTCGAACACACATTTAAAGCCTAAGATCTTAGGTTAGCAATAGCATGCTGAAAAAACTGATTTATTTTAAGTTTGAGAGGATGAAACTTTAAATGCTCGCAAAGTTTTTATCAAAAAGGAAAATAACTTATGAAATACGGTCAATTACGGAAATCGATAAATCTATCTCGTCGAGTTCATGCGCTTTCAAAAGATAGTGCATAGGTACATTTCTTAGTACCTACACACACGTTTATTACGTATGATAATAATCATTAATTTGTTAGTCTTACTAAATGACTGACAGGTCTACGTTTTACAATAAATTTTAACATGTACGCATTCCCAAAAAAAAATATAAAATTGAGTTTTGCACAACACTAAAGCGGCAAGCGGCCGGAACAAAGAGTTTTTGACGGCCGACCGACCAAGTAATTGCAGAAGCGACATCGTGCGGTAAGATTATTGGTCAATTTTGGAGGTTTGTTTTGTTCGGATTGTTTGTGATATTAACTTACTTATTATACTGGCTGCTGATGCATCGGAATAGTTGTTAATGTAGAATAGAGCATAATAATAATTACGTGCTTTTGTGATCCAAGCCTTTGATAGACAAGTTGACGGTTCTTCATCTGTTATTACAGATATTCTAAGTAAGTAGGTACAGGGAACCTTAATTTCAGGTTAGTCAGTTGTTAATAATAATAAGCCGATAAAATATTAGTCTAACAGCGCTAACACAAAACACTCTGAGATGCAGAGCATTATTAGGTACAATACTATTGCGAACTGTCGTGTCTGCGCAATTTTTTTGTTCGTTTAAATTGCAACTTTGTAAGGTAATCTTACAAAGTTGCAATTGCGAGGGGAAAAGTCGGCCATTTTTATTTGTACCTATACTGTTTCGTGACCCGAAATATGACCTAAGATGTAAACACAGCTGATGATAGGGTTGTTGTAGCGTATTTTTAGTGAAATCTTTGAACAGCTATTTCTCTAAATTAATTGATTTTTGGGGAAAGTTGTAGAACAAAAGTTGTCCATTATTGTGGGTACTTTAACACCCTTTCGGATTAGTACCCCCTTTCTGACTAACCTTGTATATGGACGCTATAGTATTGCTAGTTATCGGGAACACCTTTTGTTAGTTAACATACTGTATAAATAGAGATAAGATCGAAACGATTGTTTAAGTACTTGTAGATGATGCGGAAAATCACACAATGGCTTTAAGGTCATCGAGTCAAGATGAAGATTTGTTTTTGTTACAGCTTCACAGTTGATTTTCCTGATGGAGTAAATAGAACCTTAAGACATGAATAATGTAGATACTAGCATTGAACACTACTTAGACACAGACACGCTAAGCTGAAAGTGATAGAAGAAATACATAAGTAGAAAGATAGTAATGGTGACTGCCGTTGAGAATAGCTCACTCTATTTTCTCAAGAGCCATTTAAAGTGGTTGAACAGCAGTCAGTATTTCAGTATACATAATGTACAATATATGTAATCAATACAGAATAGTATTACCAGTCACGCTTTTACTAAATTTCAATCGATTCTTTTCACACAAAAATATGTAAACTAACACAGATTTCCCTCGGTCACAGACCGCGTGTCGGTCGTGACGTGACGTCACTTATCGTATTAGTCGAATCTGGGTCACGTTTGACTCTGAACCAAATCATTACATCGGATGATACGTTGCAGAGGCTTCAGTCGTGAATTAAACGCTGCCTAACCCAATATATTTTTGGAATTTAGATGAAGAAGAAGACAAATGAAATAAAACTGGTTAGAGTGAACGCGTTAGAAATGTGGGACATATTACAGTGGACCTAGAATGAGACCCTGAGGGAGTCTAGAGGAGCGTTAGTGGAATATGCGAAATTACTTTCCTCAGTCTTATGCTTTCGCAAGACAGAGCCAACTGGAAAAGATTCTGTCAAAAGGCAAACTCTGAACTAAGACTGGGGAAGTAATTAAAAGATTATTTGCTTAATGTCTGTGTATGAGTCCAAAAACTTATTCAAAGCAATCTGATAGGTTTTTTGCATGTCAAGATGTTTGTAAACGTTTGATTAATTACTATATTGCTCGACTAGCCCAAAATACTATCCAGCGGATTGCGAGTGAAGTTTCTACCAAAATGCGTTGGCGGTTGGTACTTATATTGTGGGAAATTACCACGGAGAAGAGAAAGAAGCGGAGATGCCGCAAGGCAATTAGGTCATGCGTCTTCAATTAGGTCATGACGTCACAGTGGGCGTCACAGTGGGCGGGGCCATAAACCTTAGTTTCGAATGAATCGTCATCGTGTTCGGGTCCGTTGTATTTGAATAGTTTTTTAATTGTTAAATTGTTTTAATAATGAAGTGCGCTGTTGTTGGATGCAAAAATTGTTCAGGACCAAAACTGAAACATATTGATGGCATAACATTTCACGTTTAAGTCCCTAAAATTTATATTTTCATTTTAAAACACATTTTCTCGTTTGTTCGCCAGATTATAGCTAGAGACATCTGTCGTCGAAGAGATGCATTCTAACCACTTCCCATCTATTCCGTGTTTTTATCATTATCAATGCATGTTATTGTGACCAATCTTCGGCACAAATAACTTACTTTGCTTGCTTTAAGTTATTTCATAGATAAATTAAATACCTTGACACAATATATGAAACAAGAAGAATTAAAATAAGAAAAAGTGCGCCATCTGACGGTAAGTAGTCGGTCCTAATTAGAGATGGGCGGTGGGGAAAAACCCAGGTTCTTTCCCGTTTGGGAAAAAACCGGGTGTTTATGAGGAAAAGAACCCAATAGATGGGTTTTTTCATTATCTACAAGAATACAATAAAGCTGAAGAGATTTTTTGTTTGTTCTAACGTGGTAATCTGTGGAACTAGGTTACCAGAGATATCATACGGATTGTAAAATATGTTTCTGCATAAAACAGCCCAGTCGCCAGGTAGTTTTCACTTGTAAAAGGTCCGTCAGTCCTGAATTTTGGGTATGTGTTATGTTTAGGTGTTCTTATTAAAATATCAAGTTTTTGACCTTGTGTAATCTCGGCGTGCTCCGCCATCTTGGATTAAAGACACCAAAAATGAGTTTTTATTAAATAACTCCTTATCTATGGGTTTTACGCCAACAATTAATCAGACCAATTTTGTAGACAATTAAATTTACTACAATTCCTGCCTCAAGTATTTTTTTTTTAGCTAATATTTTACGATATATTGCGCTTTAAAGCAGGCAAAAACACAATTTTCAAGCATTTTGACGACACGTTTGGTGCAGTGGCTAAGCAATTGGCTTCTGCGCCACGGGTCGTGGGTTCGATTCCCACACGGAACAAAAATTTGTATGGCCTACAGATGGTTGTTTCGGGTCTGGGCGTTTGTTTGTGAGATTTGTGTCTGTAAATGCACCCACGATACAAGAGAAATCTTAGTGTGGGGCAAAGTTTTTAAAAAAAAAAAAAAAAATTTTTTTAGTTTTCGTTCCGGACTCAAATAGACTCTCCTACCTCCTCTCTCTCCTTAAAAATAGGCTTCAAACACGACGCAAAAAGAAGAATGTTTTATAAGTTTGACACCTATGTCTGTATGTGTGTAAGTCTGTCCGTTTGTCTGTATAGCTGTCTGTTTGTCTGTATGGCTGTCTATTTGTCTGTATATCTGTCTGTCTGTTTGTGGCAACGTAACTCCGAAACTCGATTCTAGATTCTCTCGATTCGAGACTCGATTTCGTTAAGATTAGGAAAGTAGGAAAATACTATTTTGGTCGTTTCAAATTATTGTGAAAGGCTAGAACGAAGTCAATTCGAGTCCAGAAATCACTTTCTAGTGCCAGTAGATCATGCCAGAAAGTCTGTGAAAAACGAAAGAGTTCAAGCCCTCACCAATCATTTGAAATAATGAAAATGGTATTTTTCTACTTTCCAGATTTTCTGGCATGGTCTGCTGGCACTCAAACGTGAGTTCTGGACTCGAACAGAGTTCTAGATTGCAGTGCTGAGGCGAATCTGTGAAAAACGAAAGAGTTCTAGCCCTCACCAATCATTTGAAATAATGAAATTGGTATTACTTATTCGATTTTTTGGACTTTCTGATATGATCTGCTGACACTCGAACGTGAGTTCTCGATTCGAATCGACTTCTACGTTGCAGTTCTGATACGGATCTGTGAGAAACGAAAGAGTTCTAGCCTTTCACAATAATTTGAAACGACCAAAATAGTATTTTTCTACTTTTCAGCCGTTCTAACGTGATCTGCTGGCATTTTTGTCAATCGTCTTTTTTTAAGGTAAAAACGCCAGAAATATTTCTAAAAAGTATCAGGAACTGTATAACTCAGCTGCATGCGATAGGAACTCATATTTAATTTTGATCTGTTGGACAATGATCTGTTAAGTTCACTAACATACTTAATTGTCCATACATTAAATTTGTTTGTTTGCGTAAAATGTGGTAGTGGAGCGCGTCATTTCAACTTAGACAAGCTGTAACTAGTAGTAATCAAGTTCAAAAATTATGTACTATTTAACGCATGTGTATCTAAATATTACATAAGCTAAATTTGAAAAAACCCGAATATTTTCCCAATCGGGTTCTTTCCCGGGTTTTTCCTCGAATTAACCCATTTTGGTTTTTTTTCCGGGTAGAATCCCATCACTAGTCCTAATTGACAAATAAAATTGTGTGCATCATGCCAGCAAGACCCTATTTTATCAAATTTATTATCTTCATGTAATTTATTTGTTTTTTTTTTAATCCTAACTTATTTTTTGTTATCATTTTAAATTCCCTGTTAATACAGATATTAGAAATGCATGAATACGTATTATAAATAAACCTAACAACTGGACACCAACAAAGTACTTATTCGAAAATCTGTTCACTTCATTTCGCTGAAAATGATTTCTATAAAACAAAAAACGGTTATAAGAAATTGCATCAAGGAGCGTTACCTAAAATGTTTATACCTAATCAGGTAATGACAATGATAAACTTTTGTTGCAACTTGTTTGCAGTTCAATCTTACCTAGAACACGAAGATCTATGGGAATGTGTTGATCCTGGTTCTAATGTCGACTCCAAGAAGGACATCAAGGCTAAGTCCAAGATAATTTTGTTGGTGGAACCTATAAACTACGTACACATCGAAAATGTACAGCGTACAAAATGCGAAATATCGTTTTTGAAGTCGGTGACGAGTGGTTAGAAACACTCATACTAGCAGGATTACCGGACAATTATGAACCGATGATCATGGGTCTGAAAAGTTCCGGCATGAAAATTTCGTCAGACTTCATCAAGACAAAACTTTTACAGGAAGTTAAAGTTTCCGAGTCTTCTGCATTCTTCATAAAGCACAAAAATACCTCAAAGAATAAACCAAAAGGAAAAGGCCCACGTTGTTATAATTGCAACAAATATGGACATTTCAAAAATCAGTGCACAGTAAATAAATTTAATCATAATAATTTTACAGCAGCTTTTTCAGCTTTCAGCACAATGAATAAGGATGACTGGTATATCGATTCAGGTGTCACAATGCACATGACAAGACTTTCAGACTGGATGTATGATTTGCAACCACCCCCGATTCAAAAAATAAGGGTGGCCAACAATGATGCTGTCTCAGTACAAAAGATGGGTAAAGTAAACATTCATACCAATTTGTATAAAGATGAGCATCCTATCTAGGTGAGAAATGTTTTACTTATTCCTGAACTAAGTGCAAACCTGTTTTCGGTCAGTCAGTTAACAAAGAATGGCTGTAAAGTGGAATTCACTGATTTGGGCTGTAACATATACAATGCCAATAAGATCCTTTAGCAACTGCAACACTGATCAATAACATGTATAAACTTAACACTGTTACTGGCAAGGCTTATGCTGTTTCATGTGAAAATAAGACAGATATTGTTACATGGCATAAAAGGATGGGGCATTTAAATATGGCTGATGTAAAGAAGTTGGAATTTTGTGCTGAGGGTATAGCTATTACCAACAAAGAAGTTGATACCGTGTGTATACCATGTTGTGAAGCGAAACAAACACGATTACCCTTTTACACATTCTGGTTCTAGAGCAAATGCATTGCTAGAAATAGTGCATACTGATCTGTGTGGTCCGATGGAGACACCGTCTGCTGGTGGTGCAAAGTATTTCATAACCTTCATAGATGACTATTCCCGTAAAGTATATGTATATGTTCTACATAAACTATCGATACAGAAGCCAAAACAACTCTTTTTGGAATTATTGTCTGTCTGTCTTTCTGTCTGAGCATCACGTAAAATTCCGTGGACGGATTTTAATGAAAATTTCGCTGATGTGTTGCGTAAAGAGCGAGAATTTTGCTGATACATAATGGTGTACGTTATTGTTCTTAGGAGCCGAGCAGCGGTACAATATTTAAAACCCCGTGGATGGATTTTGATGAGACTTTCGCTAAAGTGTTGTATAAAGAGCTATGCTTATGCTGGTACATATACCATCACGCTATTGTTCATAGGAGCCGTGCTGCAGAACATTATTTCCACATACTGCGACATATTATAAACTTAATTTGTCGGATAGGTACCTATCCACGGATAAGTTTAATACATGAGATATGTATTCAACAACGTGTAACATATTAATTCACAATAAATATCAATTTACAATAAATTATAATCCATTTTAGCGAGGAAATGTATAGAATTAAGCAATACGTGTTCTTCCAGTAGGGATTCAATGCAGTATTATGATTTTATAAACCTTAACGGTCAATCAAGATGAGCTGAAACTCTACTTGAAGAAATGGTTCAAAAGATATTAGTGCCCAGGTGGGCCACTTTTGTCTATTGTTATATTAAATTGAGTACCTACATATACATTTAGTTGCTGCGACACAATGTTGTTTTCCGAATTCCACCCGGACGAAGTCGCGAGCACAGCTAGTTGTCCAATAAAAATTGATTATTTTATAATTTTTTTGATTTTACTACCCAGCTGATACCCCACATGACACTATATTTTTGTAATGTTTTTTCTAACTTTGAACTCATTAATTAGCCACCTTTTGGGCTTCATCAGCAGTTGGGTAATAAATAATGTGGTCCTGCCTTACTAACGCACATGGAATGTTCTAGAACAAAGTGTAATGCTGTGTTACGCCAATAGTGGCCAGTAGACGTACTAAAATGAAAAATAGCTAGTTTAGTTACACTGTAATAATCCTTTCACCGCTAGATGGCTTTACAAATAATAGGCGGGTTTTCCATCGTGGGGCGGAGCTATCTCCGTACCTCGTCCCCCTGTCACCCGCATTCAGGCGACGCTTCTTTCTAAAGAGAATTTTCCTTGCAGCATCTCCGCTTCTTTCTCTACTCCGTGGAAATTACCAACTATTTTTGTACTAAGAGTATGATATTCCTTCGAGGCCACACGTAGCGTTGACGTAATGAGCTTAAAGATCACTATCACGGTGCATGGTACAAAGTAATCAGTTGTTAACCAGCATAAAAACCCTACATTGACTGCAACGTGCAACAAAAAAGTTGATAATGCAATGTTAGGTTTTTACAGCTTAGGTACAGAGAAAAAAGGTTATAAGAAAAACTCTAGTGATTATAATGTATTACTAATGATTTTTGGTTTCGTTTCATAAAATGTTATTTCGTCAATGCTTAAAGATTTATGAGCGTTGCTATTCGTTTTCAGGAAAACATAGGTTCAGTGTCTAACAGTCTAGATGTGTTTAAAATGTCCTAAGCCTCGATATTAATAACAAAAGTTTCAATTTCTGTAGGTTTTACAAAATTAAAACCTAGCTACACTCAATCGTGGTTATCAACAATTAATCATAAAATCACGCTTTCTAACAAACAACCGTTTCATACTCAAGTGCAACCAATGGAAAATCAACATAATTATCACTGAGAACAATCATAACAGTGGAAACCACGTAATCACGTTACCGTATTATTAGTAATGTTAGCGATAAGGCGAGAAATTCAAACAATGTGTCATTTTCAGGAAGAAACGATACATCACTTTAATAAATGGGTGAATCAGATGTTTTCTTTGAAATGTTATCTTTTTCATGAGTTTTCCCGGTATATTGCGAAGGTATGTTTGGTTTAAAAAGGAAATTAGCATTCACATGTTTAGTTTTTTCATTCGATTTAATATTTCGCCAAGCTACTGGTCTAGCTTTTGCAACTTTATCGCAAACTAAATTTCGTAGAACAGTGAAAAGGTCTCGACTCTCGACACTATCCCTAAATATTAATATTGGCTTAGGTTCCAAACTAACTTAATTAAGTTTTAGTTGGGTGGTAGACAAAGTCCAACCAGAGTTCATAGGACAAAGATTTGCAACTAAGTTCCGTAGGGATTTCCCGAACTTAGACAATCTATCCTTAGTTCTGTAACATTTCTAACCTAAAACAAAAATACATCAAAGGACAGCTAAATTACCCTCGTGAAATTACTCTAAAGACAAAACAATGCATTCACTGCTCATTATTCCGAGCAAGAATCGCTAGGTGGCGCTGTGAGTGTGTTGACCTAAGTTTTTTTGCTCTCTGTAAAGTTTAATATAAAAAAATAGAAAAGGTTGTGAATATTGTGCTTATTCGTCATAAATAGTTTAAGCACGTCTTCAAACATATGCAGAGTTGAAGTGAACTAAATTATCTCCGTGTGATCTGTGATTGTCTTCGGTGTTATAAACAGTCGACTTCGTGAGTGATTAAACCAGTCAAGGGCCGTTAAACCCAAACCCTACCGGTACATCATCTTTGGATCAGCGAGTGCTACGTATAAACATTGATTTATTACATATTACAAGTTAAGAGATTTCAATTCAGTGATTAGCAAAACTTCGATTTTGCATTGTCATACTACAACCATACAAACGAGCGCCATCTATGAGTAAATGTTAAAACTGTGAAGATATCTCATTACCTATAATTATCATTACTCATTAACGTCGTATTGCTAATCTATGCGCAAGCGATACATCGATTGTGTGACAGCACCCTACGTTAGCGCTTCTTAATACCAGGAGGTGGCGCTACCGGTTGCTGTTTTGTTTTGTTTACAAACTCAGACGGAACGCACCTTGCTCAACATGAACTGTGCTGGCTGTAACACACTCTTTGTGATTGGGGCTGGGCTTCTGAAGTGTAATGCCTGCGGAGGGAGTTATCATTTTGAATGCTTAAATATACAGCCTCATCAGTATGAAGCCCTTACAGAAGAATTTAAGGCGGTTTGGAAATGCCCGTCGTGCAATAATGTTACCCGCCGTACTCGGTCAAACTTACTTACACCTGTACGGTCCGCTCAAATTCCTACACACGAAGATAGCTTGAATATGTCATGCGATATCACGGAAAATTGCCCGGCCTCATCGTGTAATCCGTCAATCGGTATTGAATCCGTCGCTCAGGACACCGCTAATACTATCCAAGCATTTACAAATGAGTTACACGTTACACTGCAGGGGTGGAGGAGTGACATAAACAATACGCTTTCTACTTTTAAGGAGGATATTAAGACTACATTGAACGGCTGGCGCGATGAAATAGATACGAGTATAAATAAATTGAATAGCGACTTGAGATGCGCCCTGGATGAAGCAATGGATCAAATGAGCAGTATTCGTACCGAACATCATACTTTAACGCAAAATGTGTCTGATATATCGCAGGATGTAACTGAACTCAGAACCTCATTGCAGTTTTATTCAGAGGAACATGTTGAACTCAAGAAACGTATGGCTGATATGAGTCGACATAGTGATGAGCAATCTAGCCAAGCTATTAGTCTCCTCGAGTCCAAACTTGATTATCTCGAACAGCAAGCGAGACAGTGCAATGTGGAGATCCTTAACATGCCCGAGACTCGAAGTGAAAACCTGATTCACGTAATGGAGTCAATTGGTAGTGCTATTAATTTTCCTGTTACACAAAGAGATATCATATCTATTCACAGAGTTCCTCATGCTCACCAGCAAACAAATAGGCCAAAAAATGTAATTGTTAAGCTGTCGTCACGTATCCTGCGGGACAATTTACTTGCTGCTTTCCGCAAAGTCAAAACCTTCAAAACAGACCAACTGGGTTTTACAGGTTCATCGTCAACTATTTACATGAACGAGCATTTGACACTCAAGAAGAAGCATTTATTTCGCAAAGTTAAGGAAGTGGCCACACAGCTTCACTTTAAGTATGTCTGGATTCGGAACGCCACTATTCTCGTACGCGAACGGGACGGTGATACTGCATTTGCAATACATAAAGACGACGATATTCGCAAGATTAAAAACAGCCCGTCGAACAACAACATTGATAGTGGACCCTCCTCCGACGCACTTTAATTACAATGTTTTTTTGTACCTGCATAATTTTAATTTTATTTCTTTTTTTATTGTTTTAGCCTTTTTAATCTGGATTTTTTATGTAACAAAACGTTATTCTATTGTGTATGAATGTTATCTGTCTGAGTGCTCGTGTTTGTCTGAATTGTTCGGTCTTTTTGTGCTAGTAACCTGCTTTTTATGCTTGGATGAATATAACGATTTTATTATTCAGTGTTTTATACAATATATGTTATATTTGGTAACGTGTCGCTATATTAGATATGTTAATTTGTCTCATAATTTATTTCTGCTACAATTTTTGATTATTATATCACTACGCAATAATATTGTCTTGAGTAAATACATACTTTGTTGTGTCGTCGGGGTTCAGTCTTGTTGTGTGGTTGGTATCATTTATGTAACTGAGAGATATTCTTATTGCTTCTACTTAACTTTTGAACTTTTTACTGAGCATTGCACGAGCGAATACCTATTACCTACTTGTAATTATATTGCTGGTAATTATTATTTAGAATACTTTATATCTCGTGATGAGTAACAAACATTTATCTATATATTACCAAAACTGCAGAGGTATCCGTACAAAATTGCACACGCTATACATGAACATTCTGAACGGTAACCACGACATCATTGTACTCACAGAGACTTGGTTGATTCCCGAGATTAGCAATAATGAGTTTATTGATCAGCGCTATATTGTGTATAGGTGTGATCGTGATCGCATTAGCACTAAAAAAATGGATGGCGGCGGAGTTTTGGTTGCCTTGCTGAGGACACTTAAGTCCTCTGAATGTCATATTTCTATATCTCCGACTAACTCGCTATTTTGCAGCCTTATTGAACACGTCCTCATAGAAGTGCCTAGTATGCGATCATCCAAAAGGCATATCATTAGTGCCGCTTATATACCTCCAAAAACAGCTTCCCTTGTATATGAACAACATTTTGAAGTCTTACAGCAGGTACTGGGTGACCCTACCGTTGACTATTTTTACATAGTAGGCGACTACAATCTCCCAGAAATAACCTGGAATATACCGGGTCCAACGGTATCCCTAATCGGCGGTGGGTTGGGCATGGGCTCGTCCACGACTTGTACGCAGTTAAATAATTTAATGTCATTACTTGACGCTTCGCAATACAATGTCGTGGCAAATACTAATGGTAAAATTCTTGACCTCCTGATATCAAACCACCCATGTAAGGTGTCGAGTGCATTGTTGCCTCTACTTCCAATAGACACGTATCATCCACCTTTTATCTGTGATATAAGTCTAAATGTAGATACTCTTCCCATGAAAAAGCGACCACTACAAAAATACAACTTTTATAAATCTAACTATGAGCACATCAACCATAAAATTCAGAATACTGCCTGGATGGAACTTCTCACCCCTTTAGGATCCGAAGAGGCACTTAGCACATTTTACAATAAGATTAATGAAATTATTAAGCAGCACACACCGCTATCTGCATCCAGAACGGCTGGCTTCCCAGTCTGGTTCACAAAGTCATTAATTAGCACATTCAGAAAAAAACAAAAGTCATGGGTCAAATGGAAAAAGTACGGCAATCTTACAGACTACGAAACTTTTTCTCAGCACAGAGCCTTATTTAAGGAAAATTGTGGCAAATGTTTCTCTAAATACATTCAGTCGGTTGAGGATAGCATTCATAAAAATATTAAAGATTTTTGGGTCTATGTTTCGAATCGCAAAGACAAACCCGGTATACCGGCAAAAGTACAATATAACAACATTGTATCCAACGATCCTCAATCGATTTGCAACATGTTTTCCGATTTCTTTGCTTCTGTATATGAGCCTGTGTCACCTGCCCTTTCTCGATGGGAGCCACCTTCTGAATCGATGTCTAATGACATAGTTATTTCTGACCTTCATTTCAAAGAGGAAACAATAATGACAGAACTGAAATCACTGGATCCAACTAAAGGTCCAGGTCAAGATGGTCTGTCTGCGTTTTTTCTCAAAAATACTGCCTCTTTTATATGTAGACCCTTAGCTATAATTTATAATAAATTCATCAGTGAAGGTGTTATGCCGACGGTTTGGAAACACGCTAATATCACGCCTGTACACAAGGCCGGATCTAAACGTAGTGTTGAGCAATACCGACCAATTTCCATTCTGTCTACCTTGTCTAAGCTTTTCGAAAGACTAGTGCATAACGAAGTGTACCCTATTCTTCATCACGCTATCATACAACAACAGCATGGGTTTGTAAAAAAGAGATCAACGACAACGAATTTATTGGCTTTCTCTAGCGACCTGTTTGACAAGATGGATAATCGTGTACAGGTTGATGCGGTGTACACGGACTTTCGGAAAGCTTTCGACAAGGTGGATCATGAATTACTGCTGAGCCGAATAGCCTTCAATGGCATTCGTGGTAACTTGTTGCGATGGTTCATTTCTTACATCACTAATCGCTGTCAACGGGTTGTAATCAACGGTTACCACTCTGATGCTATTCAAGTTACCTCTGGCGTCCCTCAAGGCTCTATTCTAGGTCCTCTTTTATTCATTATCTTTATAAATGATATTGGTAACTGCTTTCGCAACTCAAAATTTTTGTTATATGCAGATGACCTTAAGGTATTCAGACCTATTCGAAACTTACAGGATTGTTATCTTCTACAAGAGGACTTGGACAGACTGACGGACTATTGTCACACAAGTAAGCTTCTTCTAAGCATTCCCAAGTGCAACTATATTAATTTTACCAAAAATAAAAACATTATTAGGTTTGTGTACTCTTTATGTAGTATCTCACTTAATAAAGTAGACTCGGTACGTGATTTGGGCATATTGCTTGATTCTAAGCTCTGCTTGGATTTACATGTCGAACAAATCATGAATAAGGCGTACAAGATGTATGGGTTTATAATGAGATCAACTCATGACTTTAAACGGACCTCTTCGTACCTCTGCCTATACAAAACTCTAGTCCGCTCACAGCTTGAATACGCCGTGCCCATCTGGAACCCGTACTATAAAAAATATATAGATATGTTAGAAAATGTACAACGCAAATTCCTTCGTGCAATGTATTACAGATGTCACAGAACGTATCTGCCGTATGACCAGTTGCTCAATAGGTACAGACTTCTGACGCTCAGCTCCAGACGCAAACAATTAGAAGCAATGACCTTGTATAATATTGTTAACGGCAAATTTGACTGTATCGACCTGAATAATGTGTTGTGTTATGCAGTCCCCAGAACTGTTCATAGACGCCAGGTGCGTGCAGGTACACTATTTGCAATAGGTACCTGTCGATCTAATACTGGCGAACGTTCACCAATTCGGCGAATGGCAGCATCATACAATACAGAATTTGAGCATATAGACATATTTACATGCTCCATGCAAAAGTTTCGAAGCCTTTTGTATGAGAAACTTAAACTCCTGGATTAATTAATTAATATTCATAGCCTTATAATTTAGTAATCTCATCATTAGTAAGCATAGTACTTTGTTTCTTTCTTTTTTTTTTTTTTGTTTTTGTAATTTGTTTTAACTGCATGAACAGCTTACTTCCTAGCAATTTAAAGTTTAGTTATTAATGGTAATCTGTGAACAGCGCTGTGGGCTACATTATTGTTTAAGTTATTTTAAGTTATCATGTTGTAATATTCCATAATGTAGCTGTTTGTTGTTCCTATTTGATAAAATAAAAAAAATAAAAAATAAGAATTTATTACAGGGAACTGGTTGCTTTATGATACTCGGAACCGACGACCTTGTAACCGCTTGTTTATTCATATATATTTCATAAAACCTACATAAGTACTGGTTTTGTTGACATTTTCAACGGTTCTTACAGTTTATACGAGAAATGAATTTTCAAAGGCTAATCATGAATATGGGCCGTTAAAATGCCACAAAAATAGATTGAAGGAGCATAGATCGATAGCCGCAAATAGCCGGTGGATTTATGATCGAATTGTAATGAAGATGAAGAACGGATAATGCAGCTACACCCACGGTACGAGTATATTTTTGGTTGGTCTACATAATATCTGAAATAACGCAAAAACATTCAAATCTTACCTTGGCAATAAGTTTTCCATCATCACCAATGAGGAACTCTTCTAAACCAAACACGAGTGGCGATGCAGTTCCAAGGTGGAATATTCTAGAAGAGGTCCCTCTTGTTACTCTAAATTCGATAGTCTTAGCCATTAGTACATTTGTGATCATGTACACAGATTTTTTGCCTTTCAGATCTGAAACAAAGCATAGAGTATTTAATGACGCACATAACGATGAAAAGATAGAATTGGAAATTCACCAATTAAATGTATTGGTTAAACAAAACTTTATTTAGATTCAAAACAAAACGGCCCCGTTCTGCTTCCAATCATAATATAAATAATTGAATTATAAACCAAACCAGTTCTTAACAAACCGTTTGCAGGCTAATCAAAACGTCATAGGTAAAAACAGAATTACGATACACAATGCAAATAAGATAATACAATCAATAGGATTTATGTCCGATAAATGAGGATAAACATGCACATATAAAACCGTATCTCTATTATTTTTTATACGATCTTCGGCAACCTTCGGGTTTTTGACAGGACACCTTTTCTGCTCCTCTCCAAGTAAAGTGACGATGAAGGTTATGCTTTGTTTATTTCACTGCATTAAGGCAATGATGTATCTATGTGCTTCTACTATATCTAGCTCTGTTGCTTTTCCGGTTATTTCTTTGTTATAGCTTCAGACGTCAGCATTTCCTAGGCCTACCTGCCACGCACTTTCCGATAAATAATAATAATAATAATAATTCTTTATTTCACAAAGCCAACACATACAATATCCATTAAACTAAAAAATATGTTACAAGGCTTATTGCTAGGTCACAAAAATTAGATACTCTGACTCCTAAACTAGGTGTAGGTGCCTGTGACTTAGGAGTCAGTGATTCTCCGTAAACAAACAAAGCCATATCAATTGTAAATCGGGACGTTTCAACAATAAGTGGTGGCAAAGAAACAGAATCTAAAATTTATGTAAGTATAGAAAAAAAAAAACACAATGGAATAAAAAATAGTTTTAGGTATATGGTGTATAAATGTAGGGTGTGACGGTGTGTGTAGTGGGTAAGTGTAGGGTATGTGCGTGTATGTAGTGAGTAAGTGTAGGGTGTTTGTGTGTGTAGTGAGAAAGTATAGGATGTAAGACTTCTAATTCATCATTAATGTAAATTACCCAGCAGAAGATCCTCAGTCGTATCATAGTTTTGTATTTGAAGATAATCTCTCAGTACGTTTTTGCATTGATGTTTGGGGAATGAATAAATATTCAACTTTTTGTTAAGGAAGTTGTACATTTTAGTGCTATTTACATAGAATTGGCGTTTGGCGAAGGCAGTTCTATGGCGTTCATGCGGGAAAACTTTATGCTTAAGTCTGCCAGTTGGTTCCTTAAGGGGACGTGCAGAGTGTATGCGTAGGATAGACAGGAGCACATAAAGTTGTCTGACTGTGAGTACCTTGCAATCGGAATAGAGCTGCACAGTAGGATACCTACGCGGAAGAGAGAGCATTACCTTAAGGACAGCTCTCTGGGCTCTCTCAAGGCGGATAAATACATTTTTTGTGGCACCACCCCAAACGGGCAAGCAGTACGTTAGGACAGACCGGCATAGTGCAAAATATACTAGTTTAAGCGTTTCATGATCAGCAGAATTTCGTAGCTTCTTGAAGACATATATTAGCTTACGTATACGGGACGTGACCTTGATTATATGGGGGTGCCAGTTCAGATGTTGATCAATGAGTACTCCTAGATACCTTACACAAGACGATTTAGTGAGGAAGAGGCAACTACACTGCGTTATGGAATCACAAGCGTGTGCTTTTAAGGTAAGGTTATTTGAGGGACACTGATTTGACCTAATAGCAAAAGGAACGTACACAGTTTTATCAACGTTCAAAGTCAGCAAGTTATCGGACAAACATTTCATCACGGAGTATAGCGCAGTCTCGGCGTTTTGGTATGCCTGGGGCCAGTCACAACCCTCTATAACAAGGGCAGTATCGTCCGCGTACGTATAGATCTTGCAATTTTCGAGAGGTAGATTGCAGAGATCATTTATATAAATGAGAAAGAGAGTGGGACCCAAGATGCTGCCCTGCGGAACGCCGTATGTGATTGGAAGCTCATCACTTTCATGTTGTCCGATTTTTACTATTTGGGTACGATTTCTGAGATAGTCTGCAAAGATTTTCAATGGGTGTCCACGTATTCCAATGTTTTCCATTTTACTCAATAAGGCTGGGGCAGAGACGGTGTCAAATGCCTTTGATAGATCAAGGAAAATTCCCAGGCACTTGCGTTTACTATCTAGCGTCCTAGCTACGTGATTAGACAAATCCATAACTGCGTCTTCGGTACTTACTCCATTTCTGAACCCGTATTGGTTTTTGGCTAAGATGTTGTTTGTATCGAGAAAACTGATCAGATTTTTATTCAGTACTCGTTCTAAGATCTTTGACATTGCTGTTAAAATCGATATTGGACGATAATTATTTACATCATCTCTGCACCCAGACTTATGAATGGGATGAACTACAGCTTTTTTAAACGCCGTCGGGAAGACACCTGCACCTATACACAGGTTACAGACATGTGTAATAATGGGAACTAATACGCTTCTCGAGGCCTTTATTATTTTAGACGGTATGCAGTCTAAGCCAGTAGCACAGTCAGTCCTAAGACCCAAAATAATGGAGTCAACATCGTCTTCGGTTACCTCAAGGAGGGCCATTGAGCTACACGGCTGTGTATTCGTCACAGAATTGGCCACCGTTGAGGGTGATTTAAATTTCGACGCCAAGCTACTGCCTACATTAGCAAAAAAGTTGTTAACGTGATTGAGCGAGGATTTAGGATTATCCAATAGAAGTAACAAGTCGGAAGAAGGGGAACACTGTGTTTCAAGCTCTGAGACTTTCTTAATAACACTCCAAGTAGCCTTAATATTATTTTTTGCATTACGAAACTGTTCTTTTTCATACGTTCGTTTGAGTTTTCTCAGCAGTGAATTACAGAAGTTGCGATAGCGAGTGTAGGTGATTTTTAATATTTCATTATTTACCGACTTTTTGAGTTTAACATGCATGCGGTCACGGTGCCGTATACAGCGGAGTAGCCCCGGCGTAATCCATGGCTTTAAATTACGTTCTCTCCTTGGAACTGTTTGTACCCGTGTGTGCTTTGTAACAATGGAAGACAGATCACCTATTAACGCATCTGCAGCAACATTAGGATCCAAGATAGACAACATTGGAGACCAGTCATGGGTTTTGATATTCTCTATAGCGGACTCGTAGTCTATTTTTGACCTAGTACGGGTGACACTCGAGTTTGTACTCCTGGTTTGTAAAAATAATAGCAGCGGTTCGTGATCTGTTATGGATGATTCAATAACGAAAGTCGTGGCGGATTTATTTGTTTTTATTAAAATGTGGTCCAAACAATTTGTGAGCCGTGTCGGAAAAAGATGCGCTGGGAGAAGTCCGTTAGAGGCAGTACAGGTTAAATACTCATCCGAGTGACTATCAATATTGTCGATCCTAATGTCGATGTTCATATCACCGATCAAGACCACGGAGGGAGTTGTTATTTTGAGTACATTATCGAGACTATCAATAAAGTTGTTTATATTTTTAAAACAAGGAGGGCGATAAATAGCAACTATTGTAACATCTTCTATGCAACAAATAAGGCAGTTTGCGTCAGCAAAATATGGTTCTTTGACGTCAACTTTAATGGAAGATTTAACGTAAATAGCACACCCATCGTTTTGGTTGTAAGTGCTTTTAGTGGAGTACGACGCAAAGCCATCCAAGGTCGGCAAATGTGAAAGTTTGCTTAACCAACACTCGGTGAGAACGAGCACGTCACACTGGAAACCCAATAACCGCATTAGAACTGGAACTTCATCGAAATTTTTGGTGATGCTTCTTATGTTTAAATGTAATATTACTAATCCTTTTGTCGGGTCTTTTATAAACTGCGCGCAACTCTCAGGTTGGCACTTGAACGATTTAGAAACATGAAGCGCGTCTATTTCGTCATTAATAATATCTAGATTAGCCATTTGTAATTAGGATATGCGAGATTGGAAAAACGTTGAAGAGTCGTTGTGAACGTAAGTAGAAAGGTAATTATTAAATGCTGTGTAGCAGCCTTATGTACGAAAGTACTTGTAAACATTAATGTTCGAGCTATTGGAATTTTATGGTCTGTATCAGTTTCACAGGTAAACATTGTATTCGCGTGTATGGTGATGAGAAAAAGTATTTTGTAGTTGAGTGTATTGACTTGTGTAAATATAGCTTGTGTACGTTGTTTTATTGTATGTAAGGTGTACAAGATGAATGTAGGTAAGAGTGTATTGTGTGATGTTAAAGTTAATATTAAAACTCTGATTAAAAATAAACAAAGAAAGAACACTGGGAAAAAAATATAAAAAACAGGAACATTCTGTGGTAGTCAAATAACGAGATTTTGGCTCCCCAGGAGACTGAGACATTTTTCAGAATTAACAAGTATCTGTTTGTCACCCTCTATCTTGCGTAGAAATATATTGCCATTGGAGATCCAACAGAACTTAAAGGTGTTTCTGTTAGCGAACTCCCTGGCTTGGTAGAAAAGCTTTTTGGTGCTTGCTGGTAGGTGCTCAGAGATGTACACGGGTTGACGATCACCAGACAAACCCATGACTGTGGTGTTTAATTTATCATCTTTTCCTCTTCCCCTGTTGTACGCACGCACGGCCGACAGGAGTGTCTGCTTAGTTTGCACAGTCGAGAATTCTGCTATTATTGGGCGCGGGGAGGTTGAGGTGGACGATTTTCCTGGAAGTCGATAGATATCGCGCAGCTCTGCTTCATCAATGCGTACACCAATAGCTGTGCCTACGCCACACACCGTTTTTATGAGACTGGTACAAGATTCGGCACTTACTTGCGGGATGTTACGCAATTCTACGGCAGAAGATCTTGATTTGTGCTGAAGATCATTTATTTTCCTTTCTAGAGACTCAATGTAGGTTTGCTGCTCGCGTCGCTCCTTTCTCAATATTTCCATTTCCATCTTAATATCTTCAAACTTTTTATTAAAGAAATCAATTGACTGAAGGATACCTGCGTTTGACTTACAGATTTCTGAGTTGGATGCCTGTATTTTACTGTTTTGAGTTTTAATATCTTTTATATTCGAAGTGAGCTCAGTTATTAAAGTTGTTTGGTCCGCTAGCAGTTCCGCAATTCTATTATCCTGCTCCTTTTTCCACTTTGCAAGAATATCTTGTAGCTCCTGCGGTTCTTTTGAGCTCATCTCAGCTGAGACGCCTTGTGGCGAGGTATCATTACGCGGACGTTTATTTCTTTTAATGTTTGCATGGTCGCACGCTGTAACAGCCGTGGTGATGTCCGGCTCTGAGCGTGTTTGAGTCTGGCTTATATTGCCAATCGGTGTTCTGGGGGTTTTAGGAGGGGTACGATGTATCCCTGACATGTTAAAAACCAAAATAATTAATAGGTTGAAGGCCAAATATCAACAATAATACACAGCAAACCGGTATTACGCAACTCAGATAATAACAAGTAGAAGCGTTAGAGCGTAGCCAATACAGTTTTCGTAGACAATTCGTAGCACAGGCTCGTGACGTAACAGCGCGCGCGGTGGGAGCGTAGGATCGGTGACACACACTGGTAGCTCGTAGCGCACCGTAGTTTTGTCAATTGATGCAACTGTCTCGGTGGCGCGGTGAGTAGGCGGTCCGGTCACTTGTCACATTGGGTGATGGTTCGAGTCCGGCAAATCACAGTCACTTTTTCAAATTCACTTAGAAGGGTCAACAACACAATTATTTATATCTCTCTCTAGGACCACCCAGAGGGAGGGGTCCCCAGGTAAGATCAAGCTAGGTGTAACAAGGAAATGAATTTAACCACAATCAGCCAATCACAGACTTCGATGCACGAGCAAACGACACACGTCCTTTAAGTTCAACGTCTAGCGAAGCAATCTGTACGATGACCGTATCACATCATTTACTTTATTTACCACTAAAGAGTTTAAATGACTCTTACCTTTGTTATTTTCAACGTCCAAGTAGATGTTGTTGACGAGATCTTTGTTTTTAGGGATGGAGGTTCTCGAAAAGTTGACCATGATAACTCTAACTTTGTTTTTGATGGCTTCATCTTGCAGTGTAATCTGCAAATAAAAATTCTTATTAAATAAATAATGCGTTGTCAGAAAATCGTTTGTGTGAACGATGTTTGCCCGTTAGCCGCCCTACTATGGCCATGGTCTTACTGGCGGCGAATAAATAAGATTTCAAAAATAGTTGTAGTGGGGCTAACGGGAATAAATCCTATCCAAGGTCATTGCAGGTACCTACGGGCATAACATAAGACGATTACGTCAAAAACTCCGTCTAATTTGTCGAGAGAACAGATTTTCGAACATGGCATTGCCTAAATTGTACTAGATGTACACCCTGTTTCAACTCTTTTACTTATTGTATCTCAGTATTGTGCGTAATAAATGTTTATTATCTCCCGAAATTCTTCAGAATACGAGTACTGAATCAAAGAAGCAGACTCATGGGAATTTCTGGAGAGCAAACTGTATTTATTACCCAAACACTTACTCTTAGTGTAAACATACTCCAAAATTTTTGTTTTCAGAGGTTGGTATATTCATTTATCAAAACGCATTCTAGTTTCGGTTATACAGGTGTGAATAAAACGATTCTCGGCTGCCTAAGCACCATGTAACAGGGCATTGACCGATTCGACAGCAGTATAACAGTTTTTTAGCCAGTGAGATCATGGCACGGTTTTTTATTCTTTTGGTTTTTGATTTCTTTGGCTTTAGCACGGTTGTACATCGTGTATCTTGAGCGAATGAAACAGATGTTATATCTATACCGAGGTATGTTTTAAAACAGGAGCTTTTAATAAAGATAATTTTATGGTTATTTAAGAATCTACGGTAAGTGCTCATAAAACAAAACAAACAGGAGAATACTCAAAACAGTTCTTGTTAAAGATATTTTAAGACTTTTTATGTACATTTTTTTACCTCCGTGGTTTTTCGGTTAAATATCATGAAGCAGTGGACTTGAAGGAATTAGTCATTCGCTGATTATAATATTTTCAATAATATTGGATATGATAAATCACCCATGAATCATGATACACAATTTAAACCTTTATCTATAGAAATGCAAACACAGCAGAGATAAGATTACTGACGCTTGCATATAGGACTTGATTGCTAAAGAGTTAGATACTGTGCTACAAAATTATTTAACACTGCAATATTGTTTGGAACAACATTGTTAAAATTTGTAGTGGCAGCAGTTCTCCCTATTTGGAGCTAAAAATTTGCTAGTTTCTAAGACATCTATATTGTTTCGACTCTTTAAGAGTATGACTTTACTCAGGCATTTGCCTGAGTAAAGTCATACTCTTAAAGAGTCGTAATTCGGTAATTTTACCGAGGTTATCCGGCGAGTTTCGAAGTCCGACATATGGTGCTCACGCGGCGAGTTCGTGAACCGAACTGAATAGTCTAGATACGGACAAGAAGTTCCTTTCTTTCATTATGTCTGCTTTGTCAAGGATCGCAAGGATTGATACAGAGAAAAAAGCAACCTAAGACACCTCGTTTTCATCTCTGAAGAGTTAAACCAATCAAAGTCTAACAACTGTCCAAACAGCATAAAAACTCAAATAAAAAGCTCTTACGTTTTTTTATAACAATGTTACGTTCATTGATCGCGAAGTTTATTAACGGCTAGTACATTTTCCGGGAAACTATTAACTTTGAAATTAGATCTAGACAAATTATGTGGTCTGGAATTGAGGATGGATCGAAGCTGACTAAACTCACGTACGCGCTCGCAAAAATTCACAAACTACTCATGCTCTGCGATACTCGTAAACATAGGGACGGAATAAGGTCATAACGATTTAATATCTAGAGTATTTTCGTCCTAGGGTTTACTCAACCTTCATTTCAGATCAGGTTCTGCTAGAATCGAACTAGTTCCTTGATCTATAATATGAAGAGATTCTAGTTTGAGAGAATCTCCTATAAGAGTCATTTATGTATGTATTTATTTTTGCCGTTAGGCGCCAAATTCATTAGCAAGTTTTAGTGTGCAAGTTATTTCAATGTCAATCAAAGTTTTTTTTATTTTAAATAGACCAGATTTTGGGCACTTTAAAAAACGTTAAAACTAGGTGCACGGTTCCAGAAGGTAGGTTCTATGGAGAAGAGCCGGCAAGAAAGTCCATGAATACTCTTTAGAGGGTAGTAGATCCTGGCAATTCCATTACAGTAGTGTGAGAAATAGTACCTATGAGAATAACGCAGGATAATGTAACAAATAAACTCATATAACAGCAACAAATAGAAAAAAATGCCTTTTAGAATTGCCATAGCAGTTAAGACCTGGCCATTCCCGATAGACTGCACCCGTTCACGAGCGTGACCGTGCACATCCGCATCGCTTAGCGCAACCATATTGTAGAGAACTCAACGACCGGATATACAACGCCATCATCAGCTGTACATTTTAGTGAGCATGATAGACCTATGCTATCAGACAATAGGCAGTAATATGATAATTATGATATTGCAGCAAGTACTCGCTTAGTTCGTAAAACTACCAAAAGTCGACTAGATGTAAGTGTGTCCACAGTTGATATTATCGGTTTAAAAGAGGAGGTTATTCATAAAGAGATGGGATGTCCGATTGTTAGTTAGAAAACACTAGATCTTTGATAAGACATGTTTTATGAGCCAAACTTTACAGCATAGCGACACTAATTGAGTTTACACTTGGCACCACTCAAAAGTCACGTTTAGCGGTAGCCGATGAGGAAAAAGATTCGTGTTTTATTTGATTAGACTATACATGGCAGATTTTTATATAGATATTGTGGTATAAAACTTCCATCGACGCTTGCAGAATAAGCAATTAAAAATGGCAGTCACAGATTAGTGATGTGATTTATGTTTATGTCTACGAATGGCAGTGGGCTGGTCACGTCAACACGTCTGATGTCTGGCAAAGGATCGATAGCGGTATAATCTAACACGAATCTAAATGAACGGGGCGAAGTAGAGAACTAACATGAAATGTACTGAATTTGACAGGTTTTTTACATCTTCCTTCACAAGCAGCGCCGCCATCCACGTTCATTTAGAACTATGTCGGACTATAAAAGTAGACATCCCCATTTCATAAAAGCTGAATAAGGCAAACTTTAACTAATTAGCTGTCAAATCTCATATCAAGTGACGTGATTGGTTGTTAGTATTTTGGCCATTTTTCAACAGATTAAATCAGAGGTTCTCAAACTTATTTCGTCTACCGCCCACTTTGAGGAATAAATTATTTTCTAGCGCCCCCTAAAATGTTTAACTTTACCAGATATGTTAATAATCAGAATCGCAATAATTAAGTACTTTACCGCCCCCGTGTAGGCATCTAGCGTCCACAAAGGGGCGTTATCGCCCACTTTGACAAAAACTGATTAAATTGATCAGCCTTTCAGAAATGAGTGGAAACCTAAATGGAGCTGGGGTAAGCTGGGTGCAAATGATGGAAGATCAGCACTGTAAATGCGTAAAAAACTCGCCATCGCAAGCTATTTTGAGAATATGTCATTTTACACCTTAACTGATGCACAAAGAAATAAGTTAAGTAGAACTTTGGCTAACAGTGAACAACTACATAATGCTCCAGTAAAACATAAAATTACAGATGAAGTATTTCGAAATTAATTGCTTTCAGCAAAGCAGACCCAGGAACATACTGGCATGAAGAGGAAGCCTCACGTTTTTAAGCCATTATGAATTTTCCTTAGTGTTTAAACATTTGTATTGTTTGTTTGAAACTAGGGTTTTTCCAAGTCTATTATAGTTTTGTGAAACTGGTGGTGTTTGTTTCACTATAAATAGACTATCCTATTAACCTTGTGAATTTGGATGTTTATTAATCAAACACACATTAACGGTGGAATAAATTTGGATGAAATTTGGCACACAGGTAGACCAGGATTACGACATAGGATACTTTTTATCCGGGTACATAACGAAGTTTCCCTAGAATTCAAGTGAAACCGCAGGCAACAGCTAGTGTTAAATAATAATTATGACATTGAATTATTGCTGCAAGCATCGTCAATATGAGTTGAAAATATTCACACACGCACACATACACACACACATACACATCGCACCTCCGATAAAATAGGGTTACAACTCGAAAAACCTGGATTTTCAGAAAAGCGAAAATAAACTCACGGATTTAATAATCAGTTTTTATTCTTGTGGTATTATTATTATGTGACACAAATTATATATACTTGAATAGCTTACAAAAAATACTTTTTAATGGCATACGCTGTTTTTCAATTTTCCTGAAAAAAACCCTGAAAATTCCCAATTGTAACAGTATTTTAGATAACTATTCGAGTTTTTACTAACAAAAATACAATATGACAGATGTAACAATTCTTATTATAATAAAAATCAGGCAGTTCTTTAAACTTTTTTTAACTTAATAAGCTTTCGTACTGCTGTAGACTTCGAAACAAAATTAACTTTAACAAAACCATTCAAAAATTCGAACCAACAAAAAAAAACAATTGTAATCATTACAATTTCAACGAATCGCTTTATAGTACAATTTTAGGCAGTCTTTAATTAAGCTACGCGTAAATAATATTTGTTCTCCTTAATGAAATAATGTTTAAATACTACATAGGAACTATAATCATCACAATAAAAATCAAAATCACAGATGAAGTCTTAACTTTCAGTCGTCTCATAATTAGGATGTATTATAAAAAAAATACAAAGTAAAGTTCAATATTCAATTACATTTTGCTTGTAAAAAAAGCACATAGAACCGTGATATTTGATTACTATTAATCAAACTCATCAAATCAGCTTTCTTCCACTCGCTTATTGAGAGCTGTCTGATATAAGCAGGCTTTAAGTCCAGGCAGAACCTCAGGGTGTGTTCCCAAATTTTAGGTTCCGAAAATCCTTCGTCATATTAAGAGTTCTTGTAACCCCCTTATTACAAAAGATGGTCTAAGAAAAACCTAGGTTTTAAATTAGCTCCGTCTCTTTTTGTTACATGACGTAAGAAAGTGCTGGGTATATTTTAAATCTGGGTTTACCTTAGTTTTGGTTTAAACCATCTTTTGTAATAAGGGGGAAGGTGTTTCTTTCATGAATTTAACGATTCTGACGTCTTTCAATTTCATGTTACCCGTACCGAAGCGTAGTTCTGCATGTAAATTATACAAAATATATCACTTTATTATAGAAATATTGAACTAGTTTAATTCAATCCTTTAACAATAAACTGTAATAATTCGACTTGTAACGTGTTCATTAGACAAATTGATGTGAGCAACAAGATTTTACCTGTCTGAAACACTGTTATATTTTAATTTGTAACACTACTTGTATAAACAAACGTACGTCCACGTTTCATAAAACTAAATGTAACACTAATCGAGATCGTTCCTGGAGCCAAAATGCTTTAGTCGTGTAGCGTTACAACTCCATCTAGCGGCCAGTTTTAGAGTTACAGATGTAACCATTTTGGAGAAGATAGTTCATAAAATTTCAAGTATTTCTGTATCGTTAACTCAAAATTCGACTTTTTCGAGTTGTAACCCTATTTTATCGGAGGTGCGACATGCACACACACTCACTCACAATAATTTAGGATATTATCTCTAGTTCTTGTTTTTTTATCTTTTTTTTTTAATGTTTCTTTTGCCACTTTAATTTGACATTGAAGACCGGGCCCTCCTAGCACAGGCATATCTTTTACTTAAAAGGTGGCCCATATGTAAAATTTACTGTAAAAAATTGAATGAGTTTCTGCAATAAACCTTTCAAAACATGCTAAAACAGTTCTCATTAACACAAATAAGGTAATCATGTTAATACATATTATTTTTAACTCTCTGTTAGCAAACTGTGAATATAATGACTGCAGTGTTAATTATACAGTCTAAGACTAAGATTTTAATGCATACAGCTGCACAAAGTGACCTTATTATGTATGACAGGCATTAGGGATACAAATGATGAATAATTCATTATTCAACAACTGTGAATGCATTCAATGATTGGCTGTCACAATACTTCTCTTGGGAGCATTTCATCAGTAATGGTAGGTCATAAACACATTGTTCTAGCCAATAAAACAATGGCCAAGCTGTTCTGTTTTATTATGAAGTAAATAGTTAAGAACATCTGACGCATTGGTTGGGCAATACATCCAGAAAATATGCAATAAGTAATTCAGAATTCTAAAGTTACATTAGAATTCAACCTTCAAGCAGTTGAATGTTGTTAACAATACAAATATAATTTAGGTCACAATAACATGGCTGTAAAATTCGACTTTTAAAAAAGACTGCATTAACAGGACACGCCAAGGTCAGTCCTGGGCGGCCTGGGCCCGATGTACTCTTTGGATGTTTTGGAACGCTACCACAGCGCGGTGTTTTTTTATTCGAATGAAAATTTTTGATTGATCTACATTACTAACCTTTACGCTTTCGTGCGGAAACTTGAACTCGGCCTCTTGAAAGTCGCCTTCCTCGAGCCACTTCACGTATTCGGTGTTGGATTTCTCTTTATTTACATTCTTCACCAGTTCGCCGAGCGGTGTGAACATTTTACCGTTTGTTTCCTTTTCATTTGGAACAAAGAGAGACGTTACTTTATACAGATCCGCTTCAGTAATATGAGGAATACACACCAACTGACTGCTGCCGATTTCAATCTCAATTTCGTCTCTGATAAATGGCCAAGCATCTTCTAATTTAAGTGACTTTAAAGTCTCCAAGCTAACATCTTTACGGATCTCATGTGAATACAGCGATTTCACAACTACTTTTAATTTTTTCGGCATTTTAAATGTACGTTTATTTTCTTAGCAAAACACAAATGCTATCGCAATAACTGTCAAAGCGCGACTAACTTTTTTCTCTTTTCTCACTGATGTGCTAGTAACCCAGAATGAGATGGAGATATAATCAATAAGTACAAATTCGTTGAGAGAGATAGAGATAGCAGTATCAGTATTACCATAGTATTATTGAATTTTTCCCTACAAAATTAACATCACATTTACACCCGAAAAAGATTGAAAATTTTATCATTGGCAGAAAAGCTTAAATCTATATCCTAATATAATAGTGAACCTACCGGTTATAAGAATAGCTAGAGTTATAAGCTAATTCAATAACACAGAAATTTCTTTATTTGCTACAGTGTATTAGCAATGTAGAATCATTGCAGGTTATCAGAAATTGATAGCCAGTTTTAAATTCAAGTTATTTCTTGCCTAATTCCTGAATATCCGCAACCTGAAATCTTTTGACTACACCAGACTACACCGTAAGTTTTCCCACATACACACATTTTCCAGTTATTATTAAATTACCAAGAAACTCGATAACGAGTATGAAGCGGCATCACTCGATACGTCACGCTGTTGTCACGCGTAATTCACGCGACCACAGCGTTGTTTCGTGTGTTCTGGCATGCAGGATGCATGTGTGGAAATGACGCTGGCTCAGCCAAGTCACAGTTTTCACACGGCTAATCCGCGCCAGTTTTTATATAGTCGATTTGACGCATAATGACGCAATTTTGGCCAACGACATCTGAGCTATGTGGAGTGGACTTTCCCCAAGAAATTTTCGCGATGTGGCGTGATCGCATTAGTCATTCATTTCATCTAATTTAAAACATTAGATACACTGTTGCAAGGCTGATTTAATATTCATGAATTAAATGTACTTTTTATGAACTATGTACCTACTGAACTTCAAACTTATCATTGAACAATGTCTTTATTTTTTTCTAGTTTACATAATTGATGTTGTACAGGTAATTTATATTTTTAAACTTGCAACATTTGCGACTAATCCCGCATTTCACAGAAGGACCTTAGGATATAGGTGCATGCCACAATGGCATGCTATATTATTATTCTCATTGATGCCATGCTATCAGGAACGAAAACCCAGTCAATACAGATGTTCACGGTAATAGGAAAAAATTAAAAGAACTAAATGTTAATTACAAATTATATTACATACTCATAAGCTTAAAATTAAACAAATAAGTTAAATGAGATAACAAGAATTCCGTTATAGAGAGCCTGTAGAGATTTTCTCTCCAAGTACATAAACAAAATGGAATGTGCATAACTATAGTGTATTGAAAAATAAAATATAATTTTAATTGCATTTTGTTTATAAAGGCAATAGTGTATGTATTAGCATAAATGAACCTTAATCATATTTTTATTAGGTATATTAAAACATTAACATATTTTTAGAAGTGCTTTTATAAATTATAGATAATAACTGCATTACTTTTGAAGCTAAGCTTCTTTACAACACAAACTCCTTGCTTTCAATTTGACAGCACACATTTAAAGGCAGTGCATTTTTTATTTTGTGAGCCCTTCATATATTATTTAAGTTTATCATACAAGCTCTGTTTCTAACAGTAGTGTTACTATTCTACTTCTATACAATTTTTGGTACTAACTATTACCTGTGGTTGTCTACTACCACTAGCTTAAGAGTGTTTAGACTGAGATAGTAACTCTACCAATGTAAACAGGGCTTGTAAACAAAATTTGTTGAGGCTGAAAGTGTAAAGTACTTTTAGTAATGTTACCAAATAAATGAATACTATACAGGTAGGATATAAAAAACTAAACTATAGTTAGACAGTTTTCATTACCCGTGTTTAGTACATCAATATAAATGGTAAATATGCCTAAGACTTTCAGCCACAATAGTTTTAGGTATAGATAAAGTTTACATGTTTTAGGGTGATATCACACTAGCATTCATCCAGGGTAACTGTTTGTGAAGTGTTATAGCTCTGATGCTGAACCAATGCTAGTGAGATATGTCCATAGACATCATCTTGTTTATCAAGTCATTTACTTCTTAACAATGCTTGGTGTAGTTGACTGGAATACTGATGATGCTGACATTAGGTTTTCAATGTACTGGCCTAATACTTGATTTTCTGAACGCAGCTTCAAATTTTCTTCTTTCACTGAATCCACCCTTTGTGACAGATCTGTAACACATATTTTATATGTTCGTTATAAAAGCATCCATTTAATAAAAATATGTATTTAGGAACAATTTTGATATTATTATGTAGTCATAGGTGAAAATCAATGTATCCTTGGAAATAACCATAAAGCTGTGTTCGATAACAAAAAAATATTCTTTGTTTATGTAAAATATATGTATAAAAAAGGCAGAAAAAAAAGGTCAATTTTCTTGTAATACATTACCATCTAAAGTGTTCTGCAGTTCCAAGACCTGAGATATTAGTCGGGCCTTCTCTTCCTGTTCATCAATTCCGGAATCTGGCTCGAAACTAGGAGGCCCATTGAGGCCAGGGCTAGAGGAACCACCAGTGTAGGAACTCGGTAATGAGTCCATTGAACGACCATGATCCAAATGATTGTTTTCAATTTCGTCATTTATTATCACCTGCGGGTCGTCGTCTGCTAAAGGAATGTTGTCATCGTTACACTTCTGCATGATTGATGATATTAACTAGTTCAGCAGTCGTTTAAAAATCTAATAACAGAAAAAATAGGACAAGAAATCGATTTTTCGTTTTGTTTGACGTGACTTTCTTTTGACATGACATTTAAGGTGCGTTTAAAACAGTTACATTCTCTTTGTTTATAACTTTGTGATGGAACGCAAATGATTTAAAATAAATAGCTGGCGACAATTTATGCAGAAATCAATATGAAATAAAATTAACTATCAAAGAATTTATGCTAAATCATATTATATACCTAATTATTTCAAGTAAACACGCTTGTGACTGAAAGATTAACGATATACATTACTTACTTTACAAACGTTTCGTCATCGCACGTTTTGTTTCTCTTGATGGGTTAAGGCCTCTACACACCAAAGCCGCCGGCACGGCGGCTTAACCCGGCGGGTTATGCCGCCAGGCTTGTTTTGCGTTATGTTCGCTCGCTTAGTTCGCGTTAGTTGGCCGCCGGCATAACCCGGCGGGTAAAGCCGCCGGGCCGGCGGCTTTGGTGTGTAGAAGCCTTTATATTATAATAATATTGAGAAACTCATTTTACTTGTTCAAACAATTAAGTATAAATATTATACTTTGTTAATAAATTAATTAAATTAATATAGACAACATCATAATTATGCTAAAAATGTGGGCAGAAAAAGGGTTAGAAAAAATCATGTAGTAGTTAATTAAATTCTCTTTGAGAGAAACGAAACGTAGTCAACTGTCAAATTGCTTCTGGTTTGACTCATCGACATAAGGAAATCTATGGACTTGGCATACCTACAAAAAAAACGTGTATACCTAAACTTTGCTGAGAAAATAAAATGGCGGTTACTAGAGTAGGCCCTATCGATGTTTTTTAAAAATGACATCGATAAAACTTTATAATAATGTTTTCCTATTATCATGGTACATAATTGTGCATACCACTTTTAATTGTTGTAATTGTTTTCTTACTATGACCGTAGTTTCCGAAATTCTAATTTTCTTTCGTTTTTTGCAATTTGGAATACAGTATTTAATTATATATGTTGATTAAAGTATAACTCGCGACCGTATGATCACTAGAATCAGTAATCGCATAACTGTCTAGACCGGACACACGGCAAATTGGTTTTGTCGTTATGTCCAGTCCAGCTCTTGATTTAGGTAAATAATTACATTGCTGACCACATATGTTAGCGGTCAATAGTACCTATGCTTGGCGTTGTGGCAACGGCGATATGTCTTGGTGGCAACGTCGCATATACCTATAAGGGCCTTTTCAGTGCCATGCGCGTTCGTGCCCACATGCGTGTGTCACCCGCACCCGTGGTGCCTGAATTTCACCTTTTCAAAGATGTATATAATGTGATGCGACGACTCAGGGCGACGGATTCGTCGTCGCCCTGAGCTCTAAAACAGAGGAGACCTTTCTTGCTTGATTTGCTGCTGTCCACACGGTTTCTTTTTACTGTTACATAAGGTGGTTCCGTCAAGGGTCTGTATAAAACTGTATCCTGTGTAGTATATTATTATTTTTCATTAAAGATTATAATTGAATACCAATTAAATTTTTATCGCTTATCACATTTTTATCAACATGTTTACGACATACAAAGCTGCAATTTACAAAAAAATTATGAAAATATGATTTCACAGGCGGAACCACCATAATTAATATTTTTATATTAATGTTTCCAACCCTTTTTTGTTTACAAACCTCTTCGAACATGCAGATGATTGTGGGTTTTAATAAAAAGTCAACAATAATTATAATAAAGTATTTAATATATATATGAAATAAATCAAAGTTATTCATTTCTAAATAATATTATTTTGTTCAAGTAATTTCTGTATGAAATTCTTTCAGAATATTTCTTCGCATTATATTTGAATCTTAAATTCATGTATATTTCATATTAATAATATTACTAAAATGAGCAATTCTTTTTGTCTTTCTTCTAATATTCTCATTCTCTTTATTTTCTTTAACTGATTTTGACACTTGTCCTTAATTTCTTTATCATTTCTGTGTGGACCTGAAATCAAATGAAATTAAGCTTTACAGATATTAAAAACAAGCAAGTGATATCTCCCACCTAGTCTCAAACCAGTCTATGAGATCAAATTCGGTAAATTAATAATGATGGTAAGAAAGGGATCCCTTTTTTCCATAATAATACTTTGCCATACAATTTATGTTGGGCTAATTATTGTTGAGACTAGTTTTGTTTTCGGAAAACAAAACTAGTCTCAACAATAATTAGCCCAACAGCGTAGCTAGGCCATCCATAGACGACAACTGGTTAGGTTAGGGTTATTTTTTTTTAAGACCCGTTAGTACAAATTTGGCTTGTAACTTCTATTTTTAGATAATGTAGAATAAAACACCCTACAAGGAAATACTATATAATGCGAGATCATGTTATACTGGAAATGTACAGCTTGATCTGTAGCCATACGTACTTATTTAATTATTTTTTTAAATTAAATAATGGTAAATTTTTAACATTGTTGGGTAGTTAGTTACCCATTATTAGAGCCAAACCAAAGAAGCTTTTATGCATTAAAGTAATTTTACATAATTGGTTTAGACATTGAGCACGAATTGGATTTTTGTTAACTGTGGACAATTTTAAAAAAAATATCCTCACAAACAATGCAGTTTTGACGTAAGAGGCAATTCTAAAGATGAAAAAAACGGTACATGTGTTGTTTTTAGAGAACACATTGACCTAAAACAATGTTTTTGCATCTTAAATATAAGCTGCCTATCAGTCGATTGTCACGTAAAAATAACACTGTAACATAGAATTGAGGTGACTGATCTGTGATATGCTGTTACTAGTGTTTACATTTTTTGATAGCTGATGCAGTGCATATGCAGATTTACTTAATTGTTTACAAATTTCTGCTATACGGTTTCCAAGTCATTTTATTATTATAATCTTCGTAAGTATCAATCACGAGTAATATAGACATTTGTTTAATTATATTTTAAAATGTGAAAATATTTTGGAAACAATAAATTATTATCTCGTTTATTCATTATCATTTATCCAATTTGTAATATTAAATAGCGAATCATTAATATCATTTTCATAATTGTTTTTATTTTTACATTCTAAAGCCGTTCTATCGTCTAATAAAAGAACCATTTATCTTTTATTTCTTTCAGAGAGATCATTTATGTATATAATATTACTTACCAGTAGGTTTCTTCAGGGTAAAGCATCGTCACGTAATGTTAATTTTACCCAGTGTTCGGTTGAAACACGATTCTTCGAAATGAAGAGAACAAATAAAAATGTTTTTTGTTGTCGTCCTTAAATTTTCAACTCCGGTGGATTCCAACCAAAGTTTTCTTTTACCTTTTCTAGTAGGCAGCCTTAAAAGTAAAACATAAAACTAAAAAGGAGCATAAAATAGCATTATCGATAAATAAAACAATGTCTAAATGCACTACTCTATCACTTGACACTTCAATAACAACAAAACATCAACAAAATGATTTATTGAAGTACAAATCTTGAAAATAAAGTAAAAACGAAAATTATGAATGCTTTACTGTTGAAAGTCTTCAACAATAAAACCAGCATTACCTAAATCTAAACATTTTTCAGAATACGTACAGTGCAAAGTTATGTTTGGGTGTTTTCCGCTTCTTTTGATGCCACATCCGATTATATTGCAATTCGGCATCTTGCTATCGACGATTCCCACAATAAAACCAAGTTTAAGCGTAATAAAACTGCTATTTACTCCAAAAATCAACAAATTATAACCACAGCTCAAACGCATTTGACAGTTGACGTACCCTTAGATAATAACAAACAGCGAGAAAATAAAATGGCGACCGGCCGCACTTAGGTATTTTAATGTCGCCAGAAATGACGGGTTGCCATTACGGTAGCTGTCAAAATACTACTATCCTTTTTTACATATGCAAAATTAATAAAGTTAGAAAGAGATGGCAGTATTTTTTTGATATTGGCGTCGATTTTCCTCACATTTGCATAACTATTTTTTATATAGTAGAACGTTTCATGTCTATATTATTTATTATGTCTATGGTTTGACTGGACTGCACGTATTGCTGTTTATTGTTTTAATTGTGAGAAAATATTATAATATTCGTAACATAACTGAACTGGTGGTCTGAAGAACTCCAGTCATAATGGCCTTAGCCATTAGAAGATCATCAAATGAAATATTTGGTGCAGCAAAATGGTACATCAGAAGAGGTTAGGAAATATTTCTATATGACTATAATTACGTCTATTTCGTAAAAGAATAACATATCAATATTCTTAAACTCACTTTCAGATTGCCGTGTCTTATCAACGTTGCCAGAAAAGGCAGAAGTGGTGTCTGTTGAATCTAATGAAGAGAAACCAATTTCGAGAATCAGAGCGAACGCTCGTAACCCTAACTTGGCCTTCAGACATGTTTACCCCGAATTTCTGCCTGACCCCAACCCTAAATGGAGGAACAGCCTTCGTGAGAAGCTTGAAAGAATCGATATGCTGAGGAGGCGCAACCAAATTGATATACCAGAATTCTATGTTGGTAAGTGTGAAGTATTTAATGTGGCGGTCATAAGCACAGGCGGACTACCCATAAGACCGACTAGGCCCGGGCCTAGGGCGGCCAAATAAGAGGGGGCGGCTAAACGCGGAAAAAAATCTTAGCTCAGCAATGGAGTTGAGAAAGGAGCGGCTGGTACTACACGACTTAGGGCGTATGGTACTACACGGCACACGGCCTAGGGCGGCCAAGACTGCTAGTCATAAGGAGGCCCATTTTCAGCAGTGGATGCTTACAGCCTGATAATATGACAATAATAAGCTGTGAAGGTACATAAATTTGATTTGATTGACCTACACTATTATTTCTTCAGTATACTAGGTATAAGAAGGTTTTACTCAAACAAATCACAGATACACAAACATGCAGGTCCGAAAAACTATCTGCTCAAATAGAACCAAAAACTTTGCATTTAGTGGACCTTTTTGAGATTCAGGAGGACGTGGGGCAAGGCCCCACAGAAGGAGAGGTCCGCCAGGGGATGGCGGACTGAGGCCTGCCGGGGTTGCGGTGCATGCAGCTGCGAATCCCGTGACCCCGGCCAAGGGTCAGGAGTAGGAACACCGTGGGTTTTTAGCCGGTAAGAGTCCGGCATAACCCTTCGCCTTCCCCAGGCGAAGGGTATCCATGAGGATTTTCCCAAAAAAAAAAAAAAAAAAAAAAAAAAAAAAAAGGTCCACCTTTTGAGATCAATATGGTTTTTAGTTTAGTTGATACTTATTAATTAATTCATTACAAAAAATTGTTTGTTTTGTTTTCCAGGTTCAATATTAGCAGTAACCGTAGCTGACCCCCATGCTCAGGGCAAGACAAACAGATTTGTTGGCATCTGCATTGAACGGAAGGGATGTGGTTTAAGGGCTGAGTTCACTTTGAGAAATGTTGTTGATCATCAGGGTGTTGAGGTGTGTATTAGTATATTTATCCAACTTATTTTGGAATATTCCGGTCTGTCCCCCTGATCTGTCCCCTTCGGGGGGCCAATTAAGAATAAAAAAATCGATCTGTTCCCCTGTCACCAAGACAAATGGACAGATCCAATGAATTATTTCTGGTCTGTCGCCCTGCTGTTCTTTAGGGGGACAAATAGAAATAAAAAGTTTCGATCTGTTCCCCTGTTACCAATGAGGGGACAGATCGGAATAATCCCTTATTTTAGGCAAATTAGATTTTGCAAACTAGTTGACAATACAACAATATTCATTATGTGTCAAACTCAAACCTTCATTTATTCAGAATAGACTAGAATTAGTTTGTTCTTTTTGAATGATAGCCCCAAGAAACATCCACCCTTCACTACTTCCTAGTGTTTATGCTGTGAAGTAGAAATGGTGCAATGAACTCCCTAGCAACACAGCTCTGTGTCAAGTGAAGAAATTGTGTGTTGCATAGTTGTCCAGAAGACAGATTGTTAAACCATACAGTGCAATGGACATTGTTGATTTGCCAAAATCAAAGCTAATGCAAGACAACGGGCATGAGTCCAAATAAAATAACTTAATTTTTCTAGAGCAAAAAGTTATTAAAGCTATTTTTTGTCCTTATTTCTATGGTCCTTTGGGACCCCGTCTATGTAACCGGGCTGTTATTGGCGAGACCTGAAGGGTCTCCAGCCAATGGTGGGGAAGTAAAATACTTAACCTTAGCTAACTACTTCTACTACACTAACATCATGACTACCTGCAACAACAGCACTAAGGGCGACTCCTAGTGGGACTCGGACCTCGGCTTAGGGCGTAATTTCCACGAGTGGATAAACTAACACTCTTTTTGCAATCATGAATTCATTCAGGGATCTAGTTTGGCAAAAAAAGACTAATCTCCAGTTGTTAAATTAATGAAAGATTGAATGACTTTCTTAGGTCAAGAACATTGCCAATTGCAGCTACCAGTAGTTGTTTTTATTTGAGCATCCTCCTTTGCCATGTGCTGTTCAAATACTGTAAAGTACAAAAGTGTAATGGTAAACTTTTAACTTAATAGCCTTTGGAATAAGATCCATAATAATAAATGACATGGCCATTAGCCAACAGGTTCGCCGATCCCGAAAGGATCTGTCGACATGTTGGATAGATTATAAGAAGGCCTTCGACTCGGTGCCACATACATGGCTCATGAGGGTGTTGGAGTTGTATAAAGTAAATACAACTCTACGCACCTTCCTGACGTCATGTATGGGGCAATGGAGGACGGTGCTTCACTATCCAGGATGTCGGCAAATCCAAGGGATAGGAGAACCAATCAGGATTGAGCGGGGTATATTCCAGGGCGATAGTCTGAGCCCGCTGTGGTTCTGCTTAGCCTTGAACCCTCTAAGCACCCTGCTGGAGGGTTCAGGGCTAGGCTATCGGTTGAGAAGAGGTGGTCAGGTAATATCCCACCTCCTTTACATGGATGACCTGAAACTCTTTGCCCCCAACAATTTGCAACTGCTGGAGTTACTGAAGGTAACTGAAACCTTCAGTAATTCTATCAGGATGGAATTTGGTGTGGACAAATGTGCAGTCATGCATGTAAAGCGAGGAGGGATTATGGAATCCGTGAGAACCCAACTCTCGGATTCCATACACCTTAGATCCCTCTCTTCAACCGAAACCTACAAATACTTGGGCATGTCGGAGGCGTTAGGCATTAATGAGACTGACATGAAGCAATCGTTAAGGGAGTGCTTCTATGGCCGCCTGAAAAAAGTACTTAACAGTCTTTTGTCAGGCGGAAATAAGGTGCGCGCCTTTAACGGTTGGGTCATGCCGGTCCTGATGTACTCCTTCGGCATACTCAAGTGGACTCAGACCGAACTGGACACCCTGGATAGGAGGGTCCGTACGCTGCTGACTGCAAACCGTATGCATCACCCACGCTCATCGGTAATGAGACTGTACATCCCGCGGAAGTGTGGGGGTCGAGGCTTTTTAAATGCTAAGACCCTCCACAACCGCGAGGTGTGCAGTCTCAGGGAGTACTTCTCCCAAACCGAGGTGGGGATGCATCGAGATGTAGTCGCAGTGGACAAAGGACTCACCCCGCTCTCCTTGGCTAAAGAGAACTGGCGCAAGCCTGTAGTGCTTGATACCAATGGTCGCAAGGATGTATGGCGAAGCAAGGAGCTTCACGGACGCTTTTACCGGGCCCTTCATGGGCCCGATGTAGATTTTCTAGCGTCCGTGGCCTGGCTACGATTCGGTGACCTATTTGGTGAAACCGAAGGTTTTGTTTGTGCGATTATGGACGAAGTAATGATGACGAACAACTACAGAAAATATATTGTGAAGGACGGCACGGTTGACATCTGTCGGGCATGCCACTGTCCCGGTGAATCTATCCGACATATTGTCTCTGGTTGTTCTCGTCTTGCTAACGGTGAGTATTTGCACAGACACAACCTCGTAGCTAGGATTATCCATCAGCAACTTGCTCTTAAATACAACCTTGTGGACGCAGAAGTACCATACTACAAGTATGTGCCCGACCCAGTTCTCGAGAATGGTCATGTCACATTGTACTGGGATCGATCTATCATCACTGATAGGACTATTGTAGCCAATAAGCCTGATATAGTGGTGATAGATCGATCAGAGCGTCTCACAATGATTGTTGATATCACTGTTCCGCATGACGAGAACCTCGTGAAAGCTGAGAAAGATAAAGAAATTAAATATCAAGACTTGGCACACGAGGTTGTCGCCATGTGGGATGTTGATTCAGCAGTAATTGTGCCGATAGTAGTTACGGCGAATGGCTTAATAGCCAAGAGCCTCGACCAACACCTTAAGAGGCTCTCGTTGGGCGGTTGGATCAAGGGCCTGATACAGAAAGCGGTACTTCTCGACACAGCGCGTATTGTTAGGAGGTTCCTCTCGCTGAGGCCCTGACCGCCGGTAGCTTGGACCCTGTTCCCGATGCCGGTGGGCTACTATTTTATATATTTTTAAATGTTTTTATTTGTATTTTAATATTTAAAAATGTATCAAATATGTTATAAAATGAATAAAGGAAAAATAAAATAAAACTGGAGACATCTCCGACAAAAATAACTATAGGCCGATATCTTTAGCGACTGTGGTGGCTAAGGTGCTTGACAGTGTGCTGGATGCACAGTTGGCTGAATCTATAGTTCTGCATGACAATCAATTTGGTTTCAGATCACAGCTGTCAACGGAAACTGCCATATTGTGCATGAAGCATACTGTCAGGTACTATACCCACAGGGGCACACCTGTGTATGCCTGTTTCCTCGATCTGAGCAAAGCTTTTGACTTAGTCTGTTATGATATTCTGTGGAGAAAATTACAAGAGGCAGGGCTACCTGGTGAACTAGTGAATATCTTCAAGTACTGGTATAGCAATCAAATTAATAGTGTACGGTGGGCGGGCACCCTTTCAGATTCATATAAATTGGAATGTGGCGTTAGGCAGGGTGGCTTGAGCTCTCCCAGACTCTTTAATTTGTATATAAATGCCCTAATTGAGGAGCTCAGCGTCCGGCATGTCGGTTGTCGCATAGATGATGTATGTGTTAATAATCTGAGTTATGCGGACGACATGGTGTTGCTGAGCGCCTCGGTTTGTGGCATTAGCAAATTGTTACAAATTTGTGAAACTTACGCAGATGGTCACGGCTTAATGTATAATGTGAAGAAAAGCGAGTATGTTGTCTTTAAGGCTGGTACTAAGTGTCCCTCTAGAGTGCCCCCTATAAAACTGAATGGAAATGAGTTGGCTAGAGTACATCAGTTCAGATACTTGGGACATCTTATTACCGAAGACCTTAAGGACGACACGGATATTGAACGTGAACGTAGGGCACTGTCCGTTAGAGCAAACATGATTGCTCGCAGGTTTGCGCGATGTACTAATGAGGTAAAAATCACTCTCTTCAGAGCTTTCTGTACATCTTTTTACACCTGCAGCCTGTGGGCAGTCTATACTCAAAGAGCGTACAGTGCCCTGCGCGTACAGTACAATAATGCGCTTAGAACGATGTTGCGGCTGCCTCGCCACTGTAGTGCTTCACGTATGTTTGCTGAGGCGCGCATCGATTGCTTCTACGCTACTCTGCGCAAGCGGTGCGCGTCGATGCTGAGCAGAGTGCGGGCTAGTCGCAACAGCGTTTTAAGTATGATAGCCGGTAGACTGGACTGTCGGTACATGAATCGATGTATTACTGCTCACATGACTATTGATACATCGATTCATGGGTCGGGCAGGGGGCGAGTAGATTAAGGTTGTATTGTTACTAACACTAGTTATAAGTTATTGTACACACGGCTACACTTCAAGCTATGCAAAACCAGTATAAGCTGACCGTTACTTGTGCGAAAAGATTATAAAAAGCGACGCCAAGATAAACTGGTTTTGTATAGCTTGATGTGTAGCCGTGTGTACTACTAACCAATTGGATCATAGTTATCTTAATAAAAGTTTTATTATTATTATTATTATTATTATAATCAATCTGCAATAACTTCATAATTAAGATTTCCCATGCCAATCATCCACTAATATGCTAATCTTTTAAAAAAACTTTTCAGGTAAGGTATGACATCTACGACCCAACAGTACAAAACATCCAGGTACTCCGTCTCGAGAAGCGTCTTGATGAAAAGCTGTTTTACCTGCGGGATGCTCTGCCAGAGTACAGCACATTCCCCTTCGACATGGACCCTGAAATATTGCCTGAAGGAACACCAGTGCCTGTTAATCCAGTTCAGGTTAGTACATTTTTGTTCCTTTATATCATAAGCTGGGTATCGACGTTGCGAGGCTGCCTCGCGATGTGTAGACGCGTTTGCCTCGCGAGGCAACGTGATTGTTACCGTGCGCGAGCGTGTCTCGAGTGGTCCGGCAAAATACGTTCGGCAAAATACGGTCGGTAAAATACAGTGCTCAAACGGCGCTCAGTGTGAGCCGCTCAGTTGCCTCGCGCGCTCGCGTCATAGGAAATAAAGAACTTCGTTTGGATCCATAGACAAACGTAAACTGACGCCTCGCAGGGTCAACACGGCTCGTTTCGGCTGTGTAGACGGAACTTGAGCAAATCGCGAGGCTACCTCGCGACCAAACGCTCGCGCGAGTATTTGGTGAGCAGCCTCGCAATGTCGATACCCAGCGTTAGAAAATTGTCAATTTAGTCTAAAAAAAATTGTTGATTAAATATAGTCAGCAAATATTCAGGTTACATTCATCAATTATACAGGTTGCATGGTCATTATACTAGGAAAACTATCATATGATCACTGGCTCTTTTAAATATTGAATTTTGAATCTTTTTTCAGGTAAAACTGAAAGAAAGACCCTGGCTGGAAAGGTGGGAGAGACAAGAGCTGAAGGGTGTTGCCAATATTGAAGAGCATCTGAAAGAAAAGGACAGAGTCAGGCGGGAGCTTAGAAGTACACCCTGGGAGAAATACGACCTCATGAAGCAATACAGGTATTTTATTATAAATATACTAAAATATGTGATATACATATGCATACATAGAAGCCATAAAAAAAAACACCAAAAAGTTTACAGGCCGACCCCTGGTTTTTGGTGAGCTGTTAAATTAAGTATTTTGTCAAATAATGTAATTGGTTAATCAAAAAACTAACAATCGTCCACATCAGTTGACACGGGATTCGACAGCGAATTTGTTCATTTCTGCATTAATTAGCCAATTAGTAAACAAACATTTTATCCATTGTATTAATTAGCTGACGAAGGCGGCTTAGTTAGCTTGCGTGATGTGTCAATTAAAATTGTTCTATGTCTTTCTCTGGGTGTCAGGCTACGCTGTGCCAAGTTTCATCAAAATTGGTTCAATAGTTTAGTCGTGAAGAAATCACAAACTCACAGCCAGACAAACTCACTTTCGCATTTATAATAGTAGGTTGGTGTACTGATTATGGGTTAATTATTTATACTAATTTGAAATACATTATTTTACAGGAAAACAATACCGGTAGAAGATCAGAACGACATCTGGGCCGAAGTGAACGCCCAATTACAACAACTACAACTCTCGCGCAAGAAGATGTCTAGGAAACGCACATTTAGTACGCCCAAGACGCAGCTTGGATAAAAACTTAAGTCTTATTTGTTATGAAGTAAAAAGTAGTTAATTAAAGTATATATTATAAATTACTGGTTTTATTAAGTTCCCGGTTATCATTATCCCGTCATCGGCGAATTGTTGGCATAATAAAACTATGCCCATTCTTTTGGGGCATACATATGTATAGTTGCTTAAATGAAAACTCCTAAGTTATACCTACTATTATTTCATTCATGTATGTCTCATCCCGGAAGAGTTATATTGCAAGTTCCGTTTTTTTTTTTCTGTTGATCAAGTAACACTTTGCCCGGGGCTTGGAGACGACATAAGAACTATGCATACTATAATGTTGAATAGAATGTACAATTTTTGTACTATAACTTTCGTGATGAGACACATTCATAAATAAGCTAAATGATTATGATCCTCCTACTTGTCCCGGACTCAAACGGAGCCCTTAATAATTAGTTCATCGAGTCGAACACAAGTCGTGCATTCCCGAAAAATGCATGTGAGTAAACGGTATTTTAATGATCACAAATATTTACTATGAAAAGTCCTAAAATTAAACATATTGGTTACTTTACTGGCAATACTAAAACGTGGTTCATTTGTCATTCGTTTTCTCAGCATGACAATAGATGGCGCGACTAGTTTCAAATAGAATAAAAAGTCACTCTAAACGGCACATTATAAATGTGTTGATTTATTTATTAACAGATACTATTTAATATTACGTTGTTTTTATTGATATAATAATTTTCTATAAATCTTTAAAATCGTAATAAAGCCAAAGAAGGTTTACACAAAAGCTTCAAGCTGACGTAGTGTATTGCGTCCTTAAGGTTGTATGCAGGTAGAACATTCGCATGAACAAACAAAAATAACTCTTAAGTCTTGAACAGCAACGATCATATTGATTACAAAACCGTGATTGGTAGAGTTTTAACTTTGCTTGCGTGCGGCGCGGGCGGTCCGCGAAGCGAAGAAGTTCGCTTATTGTTCTTGAATTTTAAATGCAGTTTTCTTGTATACCAGACGAATCGAATAGGAAATACAAGATAATTGAATAAAATTCGTGTTGTTTGTGCTAGTTCAGTGAAGTGTACATAAGTTTTTGTGAACATTTACTTGTTGGTTACTGTGCTGAAATTGCATGTTGCACTCGTTACACCTGTCGCCCGGTAAGTTATATTGTTTATGTGCTTATTTTTGCGAAAAGATGTACTAATGGGAGTGCTAAAATGATCGTGGAACGTAATTATGTTGGGGATACCGTTACGTATATGTGAGAAGTTACGGTATCTGTGTTCTGAAGTTACGGATTGTTGGTGTCATAAAATTGCAACTGCACTCCAAGCAGCCAGTATTAATCGATTGTGACGCATTGTAACTGGCCACTAGATGTTACGCCTCGATTTTATAACAAACGTTATCTTGAAAAATTGTTACTTTGTTCTGTAATACTAGTTTAAATTGTTTTTGCTAAGTTGTAGTTAAGTAAACATAAGTTTGTTGTCGTGTATTTTTAAGTTTGTGGCAATTTGACCTTTGTTTATTTAGTAGGTATCATCAATTACTTTGTTTAGATTAATTATAGCATATTTGCAAAGTATATTTTCTGAAAACTATAACTTTTGTTTTTATTAGAACAGAATCAGTTTATTCCATCAATTCTTTGCTCACTAAGCACCTAAGTAATTGTATAGTTGACATAAGTAACTTAACTTACATTCATACTTTTGTCATGTTTTTAAAGTATTCTTTGATTCACCTGATAATTTCTTTAAAATTTACAGAATTTTTCTATTATTTTTAAGCAATACCTACTTATTATGTACATTACATATATTACTTTTATTGGTAATTTATTACAACCATTTAATACTTTAACTTATGCCATGTTAACAATACTTTTTACATCATATATTCTTGTTAGAATAACATGTGATTACATAGGTTCTTATAAAAAATAATATCAGTACATATTTATCTTGTTACTTAATTCGTTTTGAAAATTATATTGTAAACACTTTTGTATTACTTTGTTTCTTGGCCACATTACGTAGAAAGGTAAAACATTTTATCTACTAATACTAAATCCAGTTCTTATGTTACAGACATGAAAATAACATGAAGCTGATCTAGGCTTGCAAAAACTGTGCATTATGCAAAGCTGTAGTGTTGATTGGTACAAAATTAAATTATAACAAGTCTTTGAGCGTTTTAATACAAGTAGTGCTGTTAAACAAACGCGAGTATATGTTTAGGAACAAGAAAAACTAAGTTTATTATTATACTCCATTCTCTTCATAGTTTTATTGAATTTGTTTGCGAAGAAGCTTATGGTTACAGTATGAACTATTGCTAACGGTAAACTGTGTTAATTTGGTGTTCGTCCATAAATAATTTTCCTTATTGATTGAAACAAACAGCCTTATCGGTCTATACATATTTAGATGTGTACTCTGAACTGTTATCAGTTTAGGCGAGTATCCAGTTTTCTGGTGTAAGGCTGAAAAAACCTTTTTTTATTTTTTGGGCCCTCCGGCTCACTTCAGATTTTATTGAAATCTAAATTAAGGCGAAGTAAGGAGGAAGTTGTTCAGTTGTTTATTTAATTAACTTGCAAAATATATTTCAGTGCATTCTTGTTTTAAACAATGTCTAAAGATTTCTGTTGTACTGTGACTTGTGAGTTTGTTGACAACATGTATGTTTGTATGTGTAAATTGATCTATCTGCGGTTTAAGTACCTGTCTTGAATTAAAATTATACCTAGTACTACACTCACCGGCATAATTAGCGGAACGTTTTTATTTTTTAAATTTTGTTATTATATGGTACTGCTATTGCTATGACGATTTTTTTATTCAAAAGAACCTTCAATTAGGACTTGCATGTTGAAGAAAAATTTGGTTTTCCTAAGCGATTAGAGGTAAATTAGGCCCAGTTTTGATTTTACAAAGATTTTGCCCTTTTGTGTTTTTGATCCGAACTTTGTTTTATTTAAGTACTGGTGGTTTGGCCTTAGTGTATTCATTGCATTAGGAGAATAAACATTGCGTAGAGGCTGAAAGAAGTCATTTACCTGCGACAAAAGCTACGAGGGATGTTACAGTGATCGATGAAAGTTAGTGTTAAAGTGCAGTAAGTTAAGCACTGGGTGTATCGATATTAGTAATTCCTCGCAATGTCCATCGGTACCAGCAGACAGGATGATTCGTTAGAAGATGAGGATAACGCAAAAATCAAGAAAAAAGCGCTGCTGATGATTGGTTTATGACAGTTCAAACCGGTAGAGGCTCTGAAAAAATGGCGCAATGCTGTTATTCGGACCTGCAGCATCCTGAAGGTGGTCCATATTTTGCTTGTGAGTATGCGGAAAGAAAGACGACGTCTCATTAAAGGTAATCTGATGTCTAACGCGACTGCTGAATGCCCAAAACGTGGTGTAGGTCATCGCGTAGTGAAATTAAGTTTTGCTCAATAACATCGAAATCGGACTAAGGAGTTAGAAAGAGATTTTTTCTCAGGGGCAAGCTGTTTTGTGATATACATTTTTTGGATGGCAGGCATAGAATATGGATACGTCAAGGGAATCGCTTTAAACTGTCAAATTTTACAGGAATGTGCCTTATACTGGAGGCTCCAGTAATGGTTTGGGGTGTCATTTGTTTTGAAGCGCACACGGAGATAGGCATTATTGTAGGAGGCTTACTGGCTGATTATTTTTGCAGGATAGACATCCCAGAACCTCATGCGATGCCACTTAATGCACTACCAGAGAAGAAAAAAAAATTATGCACGATTATGTGTGGTCGGACAGTGTATTCCTGGTCTGCAATTTCATATAAGATGTTGTAATAACCCTCCAGGGTGGGTCAACGTGGACCCTGGACATGAGTCCAATAGAATATGACTTGTCCTTGACGGGAAATAGGGTTAGAGAAAAAAATCCAGCCACCCAGAAACATTAGAGGATTAAAAAGTGTTTAATGGGAGTATGGGGACAATTTTCCTTAAGAAAAGACAATGGATTAAAAAAATTAAGTGGAAAAACATGTCATAATACTGATGGACCCTAGCAGTATAGAAACGGTGATAAAACAAACAAAAAAGTAAAATAAATAGCAAATTAATTATTCCAAAAAATATGCGCCGAAAGTTACAACATGAATATTTTAGCAAATTAAAGATTTAAATTGCCAAATTCAAACAAATGATTATTGATTATTAGTCCTTTTAATGCATATAACCCTAATTATAAAATATATAAACAAAAACATTAGTGTACAATACAAAATTATGGAAAAACACGGTTTTTTGTTGCGTTCCGCTAATTATGCCGGTGAGTGTATTACCTATCAGTCAATAGTTGCTATGTGCGATGACTGGATTCATTATCATATGCATTAGCACTTCCTTTCAATTTTCCTTGAGGCTTTTCTTAGAAGTATTTTATTCTAAGGCGTCGCCGTCGTCCTAAATGGCAAGCTGTTACACAAGCGACGCGATCGTACAAATGCTCATTTAAGATAAATGTATGTACCTATGTAAAAGCAGTTTAGTGGTGGAATGCTTACGTCTTATGCAGGAGGGTCTTAATTTGATCCCAGCACCTCAGTCTTTTCGAATTCATGTGCAAATCAGAATTTATTTGATTATCACTTGCGTTATCGGTGAGGGCAAACATCGCGAGAAAATCTGCACACCAACCACAAAAGAACAAGCTCCAGTCATCTCAGGACTCAAAAAATTTGGACAGTATGCCTATTATGAGATACAATGGTGTTTTACATCGAAAAATAAAACAATTTGGTCCTAAAGACCATCGTAAAATGATGAGTTAGATAATATTCAGAAAATTCTGATATTTCACTGAGCATTCATATAATCGCATAGCACGGCAGCGCAATCACTTGCCAGTCCAGTTAGGGCGACGCCTAACCGCCTTATTCTTCTGTGTGACTATTTTAAGATTCTATAAACCTTTTCCCCCTTATTACAAAAGGTAGTAAGAAAAACCTAGGTTTTAAAATAGCCCCGTCTGTTTTTGTTATACGACTTAGGAAAGTGATGGGTATATTTTAAATCTGGGTTTAAGTGCCTTAGTCTTGGTTTAACTTATCGAGTACTGTAATTATAGACACAATAGATAAACAATGGCACTGACGATCCGGATCGTCGGTCGGGCCGTTAGCGGTTAAACCATATTTTGTAATAAGGGGGATTAAGTCTATAATTTACCTAGGTAGTTCTATGTACCTAATTCATTTTTATCAAGACGACTTGGTGGCCTGATAACGTCACGTTGCGGAATCATATTTGGTCCATTGATACCGCATCGCAACTGCAAGTGAACTACACATCCAGCAGTTGTCACGCTGTTGCACTAACTGCATCCTTAGTGCCTCCAAACTACATTTGGCAGTTGCAGTTGCGGTCGAGATGCAGTCCGTATGTCTGGGCCTGGACATTTCTGAAATGAACGAAGTATGATTCACCAAGCGTAACGTTGTTAGCTCCCCATAATAGAACATAAACACAACAACCCGTGTAGTTATGCAGCCCTATGACTTACGAGCAATAAAAAAGGTGATAAATTCGTACTTGCAGGGTAGTAACCATGTGTCTTCACTTGACACATTTTTATAACACCTTGGGTGTGTTACCGTTCACGTGTTTAGGGGTCGTTGACCGATAATCCAATCACTAATGACAGCTTACGACTCTGTTACGACTTATAGGGAATGTTACACCATTGGACTGCATGGTAGAATTTGTTTTGTAATACAATTAAAGTCCTAGTTTTTGTATGTTTTATTTACTTTATCACGGCGTAGAAAGCTCTGTACTTTCAACGAAAGATGAGTACTGACGTAGCGATCATTTCGTAAATTGTAGCCGTAAGGAGACTGCTATCGATTAAACGTAAACGCCATCATCAAAAACCCTAAAATAGCTACAATACATGTTTTGTTTTTAAGTAAAAAATATTTGTAATTCTTTTTCTGGTAACGTTTTGTAAAAAAAAAAAAACCCCAGGACTCAGCTTACGTTGAAAAGGGTATATTCTGTTTGGTAGGTGTTTCGAAATCATATCTCAAATCTTTTTACGAAGAGTCGTCATTACACCTGTGTACACATAAGGCTATTTTTCTTAATTAAGTAGGTAGGTACCTACTTAAATATCGCTAATGAAAACACATCATTCATTCTAGATTAAATTAAAGATCGTTGTTGTCAATTTTATCCTTCTAAAACTGAAAGTGCCTGAAAAGTCCTGGAAATATTCACAAATGTACTTACTTACCAATACTAAATTACATTTTGTTTAGGCCAACAAAAAGGCAATGCCGGGTACAACATAATTCCGTGACTGGCGTCAATAAGTTGACATCTCGACGTGATAATAAGTAGGTGTGTTGAAAAAAAATTACAACTCCATACTTACATGTACTCCATACATATTTTTTTTTCCTATAATACCATCGGCGTCGTGGGAATTGTATAAATAAATAGAAAAAAAGATCATGTATATCGAGACGTCTACATATTCACGCCAGCCACGGAATTATTTATCTAATAAGTTTAGGGCAATCTAGGTGCCTTAAATCATGTAGGTAGGTACTTAAACTAGATAAGTGCGTGCCCGACACTTAATTTCAATGTAACACATGAACACGTGCGTTATGAAAGCGGAAGACGACAATAAAAACAATATGGCGTCGTTATGATGCGCCGGAGTACACCTGATTGAAGTGTCACTAAACTTTACTAAACTTTCAGTGTATTTTTAGTTGCGCAACTATGTAATGTTTGAACTGTGAAGCTTTTGTCAGGGCGCTCCGTTCCTAGTAGTGGTACGTCATACTTTGCTGTTACAATTTACGATCGTTGCTGACATGATGTTTTTGGTGTATAAGTACAATTTTTAAGGCTGTTTCTTATAATCTTAGGTCAACTGAGAAAGAAACATCTGAATAGGGTTGGAATTACGTTGGAACTGGGAAAAAAAGAAAGAAAACAAGACTAAACTATTTAATAAATAACAATTCTGTATGTCTAGCCTTTTTGCAACTAGTTTCACCAGATGCGGCTGAATACCAGTATTTTACACGGAGCGACTGCCATCAGACCTCCGCAACCAACCTTATTAGGTACTGGGCAATACTGATATCCTAAGAGCGATTACGCACTGCATTCGATCCGAATCCGTGAAAATACGTTCCGAAGTAGCCATAGAACTATTTCAACTATTTGTATGGTAGTTTACGTACTACATCCGGCATCCGTCATCCGATTTCCATCCGTCATTCGTGAGTCTCCAATTCGGAAGAAATATTGACGGACCGAAGTAGACGTAGTAATGTTTGTATGAACGCTTTCGCACTACCTCGGATTCAAATCGGACGCCAAATGGATATACCAAAGATGGCCCTTGAATTGTTTGAATTTGGATCAGACATCGGAATAGTGCGTAAGCAACATCCGAATTCGGTCCGAGATTTTTACTCTAGATCGGTATTTTCACGGATTCGGATCGGATGCAGTGCGTAAAGCAATATCCGAATTCGGTCCGAGTTTTTTTTTATCCGTATTTTCACGGATTCGGATCGGATGCAGTGCGTAATCGCTCTAAGGCTAGACCAGTTGTCCGATTTTCGGGCTTACCACCCGTAACGACAGTCACAGGTTTCGTATAACACCCGGGACCGATGGCTTAACGTGGACTCCGAGGCACGGGGATGTCTCGATGTTTAACGAACAGTTACCCATCCACAGATTGTCCGTGGCAAGCGCAGCTTAACCTAGCAAATGGTATGATCCGCGCGGTAGTTAATTAATAGCGAGTCCCTCTTAAAAAATAAACAAAACGAAAATGACCTGTGCGAGGCCGAAAAGGCTCCTACCACAGAATAAAGAAGAGACGTTAAAAAAATGCTTTGACATGATTAAGTACATCCAAATATCCAATACGTGCAAAAAGCTCAGGAGGTATCGTACCAAAACGCACCTTCTAATCTTTAATTAAATACTTGAAACAATTCGGTATAGTTTTTGCGGCCTTACCAAGTAACTCAAGCTATCCAAGATTGTATTAATAAATCTAATTTGCGACGCGTCAGACCAGAAACTAGCAACATAAACCACTTTTGGAACGCCGGATTGCATTTCGTGCATAATAAAGATAGACTATATCGATGAAGTAAGTCTAAGATAATACGTTATCAGATACCGACAGGATTTCGTAATGTATCAAGTATTTGGGTCAGGTAAGTTAACAGATGCAGTACCTCTCGATATCAGGTCGGCGACCTTCCGTCTGCCGGTCAATTTAGAAACTAACCGATCCCGTGCTCTACCAGTTTCTGTACCACTTTCTAAGCTTAATTACTCGCCTTTTCCAGCTCTTGTTTAGTACTACACATTGTCAACGTTCTTCCGCGTCATTATCGCGATTCAAAAACCATTTAAACGTTGACCGTTTCTTGGGAATGAGAAATTGTGTTCCCGTTTTAGTGCTTTCTAGTGGAATGAAATTATGGATGTCAACTAAAATAGCAAAAAGTACTGTTTCCGCCCGGGATCGAACCGGGGGCCTTGTGCGTGTGAAGCACACGTGATAACCGCTACACTACGGAAACTACATTGGCATTGCGCAAAAGTACCTATGTACTAGATGAAAATCAATGCTGAATTCATAGCACTGGGTTTTTTTTACGGGGTAAGCAGAATTGAATTCAATGTAAGAAAAGATATGACCAGTTCCTGCATTCTGGTTCGAAGGAATGTGTGGGATTACAGATATTATACTAACATTTGAAAATTAAGATCGAAGTTATTGTGGTTATATTAGTCCGATAAAAGCCAAGGTAAAAATGACAAAAAAAACAGTAAGCGTAGATATTGCTTCCGTTTTGCCTTTTTTAAACACTTCCCGTTTTTTACGTTTCATTATGTGAACAATTATTATTATGAACGAGTATTTTCGATCAAGCTAATGTTAATGACAATGAATATGCACGCATTATAAGTACGTAATTACGTTAACAATAGGTACGTTTTAAAGAACTTTATTTCTCGAAAGACTCAGTTATATTTAAATTATTCATCATCTGACCTCAAAGCAGAGGGTTCTTTTAAACCAAACTCTTTATAACGAAAAACAAACCAGCAATTAGTCCCTACACACTGTTCAATTATGCCTGACGTGTTGTAGACATAAAATGAAGAGCTAATTGCAACAAAGGGCGTCAAACAAAAGGCTCATCTCGATATAATACAATACAAAGTGTTGATTCATCGCGTGCCGGCAAAGGGCTACACGCGATGACAACATGGTGGCCGTAAGATGTTGTAAAGACTTAACTTAATAAAAGATATAGAAAAAGATGTTGTAGTTTTATTAAAAGTTTGATTGATTACAGTAGCTACTTTATTTACAACATAGTTCTGTAATTTGATTAATGTTTCTTCTTAATCAACTTAAGTTTGTTATAATAAATCAACTCTACAAAGGCAATTTGAGTCCCTACAACCATTTAAAAATATATTTTATTGTATCCGCTAACACAACCAATCCCTTAGTGGTTGAAACATTGTGTATAATGTATAACGCTGAACTTGGCTTTAACAATAATAACAGGCCTTGATTTATAGACGTTTTGTTTTTTGAATGAAATATGTAACAGCCCGTTGGCTTCCGCTGGTGAATAAAGCTTCCCTCATTTCGTCATAGCATACGCATCTACACTAGTCCTAATTTCAGACCAAAAGGGTAAAACGGGACCCTATTACCACAGTGTACATACCTACTTACTACGTACAGTGGCTCAACGCCCATACATTTGACAGGTCCTATGAAATGTCAAAATTATGTAGGGGGAGCATATGTCCCAATTATGCAGTATGGCTATAGCTACTCGGAACATAACCTGCGCTCCTTCACCCCGCAACCCCCCGCACGATTGCTCTACGACAATGTTCTACGTTGATCGACTGTAAGGAGTAAGATACTCGTATAGGTAGACTGTGCTATTACAAAGACTCCGCTGTCAGTCCATCCGTCTGTCACCAGGCTGTATCTCATGAACCGTGATAGTTAGACAGTTGTAATTTTCACAGATGATGTATTTCTGTGGCCGCTATAACAACAAATACTAAAAAACAGGATAAAATAAATGTTTAAGGGGGCTCCCATACAACAAACGTGTTTTTTTTTTTGCCGTTTTTTTAGATAAGTAATTGTACGGAACCCATCGTGCGCGATTAGGACTCGCGCTTGGCCGGTTTATTAAAAAAAACGTTGCGTAAGAAACTCGGTGTATTCTGGGTTCGTTTATTGTCACAAATGTCACATGTTGTACAAACACCTAAACCTGCAACTACTATCTGAAGACCAAGGAAATATTTGCTACATGCAGGAATCATACCCACGACCAGTAGTGCAAATGCCAAATCGTTCAGCGATTGCGCCAGTCAAGCTGTCAATAGATAGCTTTTTTCGACATACGTACAACAGGGTTGACCCTTGTCCTACTCTGCTAGAGACCTGGAATGGAATTCAGAATAGGTATCGCTTTACCTATAGAAATCATTGTAATTGATTACTAAAGTATGTTGACCACATTATAAAGCCCCTGTCAGGCTGTCAAAGGAAATTGAATTGTAGAATGGTCAGATAATGACCCCTGCGCCTGATCCGATAATACTTGCGCAAGCATCGACAAGCCGTGTAGTAATTATGTGTACAATGCAGACACTGCACATAGCCAAGGCCAATGCTCCTTACATGAGCGATTTATATATCTTGTAGCACTAATTGATTTTATTAAAAGCACGATGTGTGGGGTTTTTCTTCGAAATGGTTCATAATTACATATTGCGTGCGAGTGAAGTTGTTCGGTGCTTGACAATCTAAAGCAATTTCATCAAATGTTTGGATCTACAATACCCAATTTCGTTGGCGATGGACACGAATTATAATCCCACAGTTGCCTGTTACGTTACAACATCTACGAAAGTGAATAAATGCATTTTAGCCTATTGCAAATTCCAAGTAGGTATTTATATTGGGTTCGGCCTCCAGTCTTAACATAATATCCAGTACCTTTTTCTGGGGAAGTACTACCTCCATACAATTTCTACCTCCAAGCATTGCTGTGTTCCGGTTTGAAGGCTATGGGTGCCTGTTGAATTACAGGCAAATGAGACTTCAACTTTGTCTCCGGTTTGGCAGCGCATCAGCAATCTTCTTGGGGTTGTACTTGTATATAGGCTGCGGTAACCACTTACTATCAGGTGGGCCATCAGCTAGTACGCCAAAATTTTAGCTAATTAAAAAACAAAACCTGTCTATGACCACTGCTGAACGTGTAGGCCTCCTCAACGGTCATTTGACGTTAGGTATTTTTTTCTGTCATCATAACTAACGTGACCAATTGACCATTATGCTTTTCCCTCAGAGCGGATACCGGCAAATTTTAATATTTTTTACAAGAATGAAACATATTTATGGTTTATGTATATTTATTAAAAAAACGAAAATAGGAACTATTAATCTTGTGTAGTCTGGTGGGCTGGTTCTAGTATATTTTTCGGATGAGCAATTTGCTTTAAAATAATTATGAGGTTTGGTTTTATTATATATCAATATGTGATATGTTGGCAAGACTTGTTGATGTTATCCTTGGTTATCAAAATGTTTTCTGATGTGATTAATAAATACGCGCCCGATATATTGAATTTACTGACATCGATAACATTTTTTTTCAAAGCGGGACATTTATGTGTTTTTGGGGACAATAACGGCGGTACACATAGCTCAAAAGCGGGACGTATGGTCACGTTAGTCATAATGTCAGTATTTGACAGACAGTTTGTTGAAAGCAGTGAGTTGTTATTTACAGACAGGATATGTTGTAGTCAAATTAATAATATTCAGTTTTACAGGATTAGAAAACGTGAGACTTATTTAGACATTGTACTGATCTCTGTTTAATATTCTGTGTCCAAGTACGGAGATATCTCCTGTTATGAATACAATACTAGGAGTGGTTTACATTTGATATTCAAAATAAACAAGCCCGTTGTCCACATTTACACAGTGTTTGTTATTAGGTACGTTACAATAATGTTAAGTGGAATAGAGTGTTCAATATTCATTAACTGGATTAATAAGTAATTAACTAAATAGACACATTGTAAATTAAGACTATTTTTCGTAAGAACCAAGTTGAATTAGACTGATTTCAAACTATGACGTTCTTGTTAGGAAATTTTCTACTGATTGCTTATTTCATTGTCCTGTACAAAAATTGGATACGCTTACTGTACTCATTTCTTTCTATTTCTAACTGTTTGCCATCGAAAAAGTTCTATTTCTAAAGTTGCAGAAAAGCGAGGTGGATTACTTAGCCCTTCGCACAGGTTTCCATAGTTACGAAAAGTGAATTAATGCCTTACTAAAATAGAATTAAAAAAAAACGGTCCTCGATCGGAAACTTTATCATTTATAAAAATGATAAAGTTTCCGATCGAGGACCGTTTTTTTTAAGGTGTTAATCATCATAATAACTATAAAGTTATTATGATGATTAACACCTTACTCTAAAACCTGCCAGCACTACGCACTTTTAAAAACAAAAGAACGTTTTTAAATGCACTCACTTTAATTAGGAAACGCTGGTCTTGTTATGATTTCAGTTTTGTTGTCATTGCGTGCACGTGTTGTATTGCATGTTTATAGCCCGTAAATATTTCGTGACGTGGGGGTTTATAATCTCCGCGTGGGGCAATAATTTTGTAAGGGGTGTTTTGGGTATCATTGACCTTTTTAGGCGTATTTACTTCCTAGTTAAAGATCCATTAAGGTTTCCATAACTTTTGAAGGAATTTAAAGTGAATAATTATGTTTATCTGTAGCAAGAAGTTAGGATCGAGTGGTTTCTTCTAAATTGATTCCGTTTTAAAAAAAAAATGTTTTTAGATGTACCGTTATTTTTGAAGAATGTTTTCCGACTTAGACAGCTCTTGTTTTTGAGAAAATTTCAACACTACGCTATATTAGGTGAAAGTATGTCCGAGTCGTGCCTACATTATGAATTTTGATAACGACCATTTTGGGCAGATCTTTTGTCAATGTTATACCCTTAATGGGCATTGACCATATTTGTATCTCTAGCAGTTCATGTTACTCTGGTTTCTTTAAAGTTATGCGAACTTAATCGGATTATTTTGGGCCCCAATTGTTTCGTAACAACCATTGTTATTTAGTTCAAATCATGATTTTGATATTTTGCGTCGGTGATCTATGGGATGGGCCTGAGTTGCGAAATTTAGGCATTGTTGTTGTAGAAAATCATGTAAAGTACTTAGTGGAGTCGTGCACTAAATTACAGACAACGCACTTTGAATAATAAGTGCCTTTCGTGTTATTTGAATGGAACCATCAATTTCAGTTCTGAATGTAGGTACTTTTCGTGCCATAGTGTTATAATAATGCATAAGTACTTAATATTTTTCCATTTACATAGGTATTTACCATAGAACAGCAAACATCCTAACTAATATTATAAATGCGAAAGTAAGTTTGTTTGTTACCTTTTCACGCCTAAACCACTGAACCGATCATCCTGAAATTTTGCATATACGTTGTCAGGTGTACAGAAACGGACATAGGGTACCTTTCATCCCGAAAAAAAGTACTGTACTCGAGGAAAACAACGATAACGTTCATAGATGGCGCCACATGTCTTTCGAATCACAATTAAGTAAATTATATTATTATAGAAACTTCAGTAGTGTGTTAAGAGTTTTTTTGAGCTTAATTAACGCGTGCGAAGCCGCGGGCAAAAGCTAGTTATACAGGGTGGTTCAAAAGTCGTGGATCAAACGAAACAGGGCGATAGTTGGGGTTATTTGCAGTAAAAAATATCTGTGTGGCAGAGCCCTAACTTGATCTCCTTAAAAGTTATGACACAAAGAGTGTTTTTTAAAAAATATCAAAATTTGTAATAAATAGGAATTAGAGTAAAATGGGTACCTATTTTAAAACCATAAATGGTGTTTAGTTGCTTGAAAGTGCTTTTATGACAGTGGGTACCATGATTTATGAGTATTGGCACTTTTTTCACTATCTTTTAAGTCTCATGAAAAAATATTTGTAACTTTAGAACCTTACTGTAAAAAAAAATGTTCTACCATAAAATGCTGCAAATAACCCCAACTATCGCCCTGTTTCGTTTGATCCACGACTTTTGAACCACCCTGTATATACCTCTCAAAGAATACCAAAGAGATACGAAGATGCGGGGCAAGCAGGGGCGAACCGGTGACAGGCTACCTACCGCTAAAACCCACAAAGTCAAAGAAAAAAAATTGGCTATTTAATACCTAGTTCGAAGAAAGTTTAACTAAAGTAAAAGTGCCAGAAAGTTGCTACCTAATTTATTACCTTTCAAATAAGCTTGTCTTACAAGGTTTTTGTTTCACGTTCTAATTAATGTGAATAAAACGTAGGTACAAGGCTTTGGATACAACAACTTAATTCGATTAATACCTAAGATGAGAGCATCTGTGCACATAAATCTTTAGTAATTTCCCACCAGTTGTTCACAATGTTTGCATACGTTTCGTTTTGATGTCGTATCCGACATCTCACGACTTTCCGCCTTTCTACCTACGAGTACGCTAAAGGTTCGCTACGCTGTTTCTTTGGTACACTCATTGTTATACGGTTTTGTTTCGTGAATTTTGTATGCTGTGATGTTATCTTTGGCCAAGACAAAACATTCAATCAACTGCTGTATGTTGAGTATCCTGTCAAGTCTGCCACAACGGTTGGATTTGCATTATTATCTCATACTGCATGATTGGTTAGTCACTTTACCTACATTCGAAAATTAAAGTCTGCAAATCATTCTGCACTTACAACTTTTACTATGGGAAAAAATCAGAAATCGTGAAAGAAAAACAGTTTTTCATTATTATTTATTACACATACATTTTGTTAAGCAACATTGATTGTTTTGTATGGAACAGCTGTTTTTAGGGTTCCGTACCCAAAGGGTAAAACGGTACCCTATTACTAAGACTCCGCTGTCCGTCTGTCTGTTTGTCCGTCTGTCACCAGGCTGTATCTCATGAACCGTGATACTTAGACAGTTGAGCTTTTTCACAGATGATGTATTTCTGTTGCCGCTATAACAACAATATTAAAAACAGAATATAATAAATATTTAAGGGGGCTCCCATACAACAAACGTGACTTTTTTTGCTCGTTTTTGCTCGATATTTATAATGGCAATAGATAGACGCTTGAAATATTCACAGAATATTTAGTTATATAGGTATTATTCACTTTAAAAATAAATAATTAAATTAAAATAAAACAAATATTTAAGGGGAGCTCCCATACAACAGACATGATTTTTTTGCCATTTTTATAGATAATGGTACGGAACTCTTCATGCTCGAGTCCGACTCGCACTTGGCCAGTTTTTTTACGAGCTCATAGTTTGTCCCATAGGAAAAGTTGTACAGAATGATGAGCAGAGTTCATATTTTTCTGATGCAGAGTGAATAACCAGTCATGCTATATATCTTGCGTCAAACCCCAAAATTATAGCTTGGTAAAAAATCCGGAGTTTTGAATTATGAAAACGCAAGTTAAACCATGAAAAAGAAATGCGGCAGGAACAGAATACGAAAAGCAATTACGCTAAAACACAACCATGTCTTAAATCTCGCCTTATTTCGTATTGCGCAGTGTTTTCCTCATGAATAAAGAATATGGTATGGTATCCTTGTATGCCAAAGGTCGGTTTTACTGCAGTGAACTTCATTCTTTATGCATAAGTGCTTCAGTCAAGGGCAAAATGAAAAATCAATACGAATACTGTAATAATAGTTCTGGGAAATCAAACACGTGTTTTGTTGTTTCTCTAATTACCTATTAAAGTCGCAGCAGTAAAATATTTACGATGTTATGTTGAAAGAAAAAGGAGGCATCTATCCAGCAGTGGGTAAACAGAAGCTCTAATTAATTAAACTATTAATCAACGCAATCTGACGAGTCTGAAAAGTCAAACCTAACAAGTAGTTAACACTTGCTAAGATCGTGATATGTTTGCCGATACCCCTGGGAACTGCTCCTCTTGTGTCTAATGGATAGCTGGAATGAATAAAAAAAACTTTAAAAAAGTAAAAACCGACTTAAAAAAAAAAAAACTAAACGGAGTAAGTAAGTAAAATAATTATCATTTAATAAAACTATCAGTTTCAAAAGTCGGTGCATTCAATTTGTTTCAGCGTAGAACACCGACTTCTGAAACTGGTAGTTTTATTAAATGATAATTATTTTACTCCGTTTAGTTTTTTTAAAAGTCGGTTTTTACTTTTTTTAAAGTTTTTTTATTTTATACTTTTTAGTGCCACAAATTACAATTAGGGATGGACCTCATCTGGCAGCACGGAATCGCCTTTTTCCGTCGCCCTTTCTCTTTCTGTCGCTTAGAACTGCCATTGCCGCCATTGCATTTTGTCCGTGATGCCGATCGCCTCGAGGATTCCGCCGCGTGCTATCGCATTATGCTTTCTGTCTCGGTCTAGCAAATGGCAGTTCTAAGCGACAGAAAGAGAAAGGGCGACGGAAAAAGGCGATTCCGTGCTGCCAGATGAGGTCCAACCCTTAAGTACAATAGTGTACAAATTCTCGGACCAGCACTACAACTAGAACGTCGTCTATAAGTATACGATTTGTGTATTTTTTTTTGTTTTGTTGATTTTTTCAAAAAGTGCTGAATCAATTTCAATAAAATTTATATGGGACCACCTCTGAAGTATGGCCTACCAAACAAAAAAAGAATCATCATAATCTATTCATAATTGGCGGAGATATTGCGTAAGAAACACACAAAAAAAAAACATTCAGACGAATTGAGAACCTCCTCCTTTTTGAAGTCGGTTAAAAAGGTCCAACACTTCTGTTTATAGTATTATTAGATAAAAAAATACTTTTCACCCTCAAAGAGCAAGTCGGTCCTGCCCCCCGATAGAACCTTTTCGATAAGATACCGATTCGATTTGTTATCTCGTTCCGTCTACGATTTTCGTAATGAGAGAACAAGAGATAGCTTCCCGAATCGTTCGACAACCGACTAATCGAATCGATCTGAATGGGCTGTATGAATTATAATTATCATCATAGGTGCTACCACGATAAACAATAGATAAAAGGCCTACAGATCCATTAAGTTTTTAGATGACGAAATAGGTTTGTGATGTTCGTGTGAATCGAACTCAAGTATGCTGTCACTCTGTCAGTAGCTTATCTTTGTAAGCTTAATCGTAAAAGGCAACTGAGAAAAACAATCCTAAAGGACATATAAATAATTTCCATGTGCGTTAGCTCTAAATTGAAAATGAGAAATCAACATTACTGATGTTCAATGTAAACAAAAAAGTCTAGTCGAGTTTTTAAATTATAGACCACGAGTCCGGCATCAATCTTACAAAAATTGAAAAACAAACTTGGTAATTCAAGAGAAAGAACCTCAAATCCCACGATTAAATCATTCATCCAAAACCAGTCTACTTAGATCTTCCAGATAGACCTCACAATTGCGAAACAAAGATCTTGTGTGATTTGTCATAGCAACTTGCATGTTTGAAAGTTTTTATGTATGATTGCATGGCTCTGCGGGAGTCGGCCCAGCTGGGTTGTTGTTTACAGATCAAGGTACACGTGTTTAAAAATAATACTGATGTAAACTGTCATGAGTGGGGCAAGGAGTTAAAATGAGTAATACGGTTAAGTTTCTAAACGATGAAGACGACTGGCGGACTAAGTATTCCGTGAAAATATTTTTTATGTTTTTTTCTTTAATATTTTTTTATGTGGCTTTTTCTGTCATCCTATACAGCACGCATCATCAAATATTGACGTTCAGCAACAACTGGTTAACCTTACGACCATTGACATAGAATACGTACGACACAAATCTTTTCATAATTGATTGCACACAATCTTTTTTTCTTTTAATTTATTGTTCACGATTTTCTAAATTGTTTATACTCCATATTATTGAAACTACACATTATTTGCTTTACAAATAAAGCGGGTACATAACTGGACCCAAATAAATATTAGATTACCATAAAAACACCTTGAAATAAAAATCAAGAGGTAGGTAATGATTTCGAAATCGAATAGAACCAAACGCAAACATCATTACCATGTGTTTCGATATTGTACCAATTAAGTGTAACCATGGAGATTGACAGAAGAAAGCAACTGGGAGCAGGGAATGACGGGGAAAGCGGAATGTTTGCTCGTTCCGTGCGTATAGGTACAATATTGGAATAATAGCCATTACTTGCTATGCCGCCCAAATGTCAATTCGTGTGACTGTAATATGTATTTGAAGCAGTCATTTGTTTCTTTTATGTTAACATTAATGTGATTTCTAAAACACCGATGGCTATTACCAATAATATGATTGCAACTGTATGTTTATGTGGGGAAAGATATTAACAGTGAGTATAGTTTTTAGTTTGGAAAACTCCCTACTACTACACCCTTCAAAATGTTCTGTGTTTATGTTTTTTACATCTTTGCAGCTATGCAGCCGAAACTCTTGGTTTCCTAGAAGTAACTTGAATACTAAAAACAGACATCACCGGTTGATCTTTATGAAAAATTGTACGAGTAGTAACTAATTACCCTGTGTTACAAATGCCAGAGGCTTCTGAATTATCAATAATTACGTAAACCAGCATTTCAATCTAAGATTAATTTAATATCGATGCTTGAAAGGCAGAAATTACCAAGCGTCATGTTGGCAACATTGCATTAGAGAATTTTAAAATATTTTTTTGGAAAAAAATAAATTAAAAAATCGCCTACTTGTCATAACTACTTGATTCCAACGAATTTGAAGTGCAGTGTATAGGCTTATAATAAACTGGCATTTAAAGATTATGAACTTAAATAAAACTTTAAAATGCTCTAGTGTAAAGTTGCCAACATGTCGGTTTTGGTAATTTTTGCCTTTCAAGCGTCGATATAAACTCCTTCCCAACACAATGGCATTCTGAATAAATACAATGCACATCACTTAGATTTCTAGTACTTATCCTTTTATAGGAAAACGGCGTGGCTATTAAAACATTGTGCTTTCAATAAGAAAGTGAAGTGTTCGGGAAGGCGTGCGTTACCTAATGACCGGTAATGGCTTAATTTTTAATCAAACCGTAACTATAGGCTCACGACAACCTGCTATTAGCTCCACTAACGAGTGTTGGATCAAACGGGGACTTAATACATTTAAATGAACCATTACTGGTACGCGTATAGGCGTATACGCACGCATTTTTATCGACGTACGCATGTGTGGTCGTTTAGATTTATTGAATAGTGGTGTGCCTATTAAAATGTTTGTCTCGTCCTGGGTTTGATGCTTTACAAAATTATTCACTTTTAATGTGACAGTTTTCATCATTACGCTTTTATTTTGGCTAATATTATTTTACGAAAATGTTTTACATGATGCAAATTCTTAAACGAAATTGCTGCGAAATTGAAACCAAATTAATAACAATTATAAAATTAGAGATATAGATTGCTGCCAATTAGAACAATTAGGTCAGATTATTAAAAATAGGGGAAATTACGTCCAGGCCACCGTGACGGCAGCTGAGCATCAAACCCCATACGGAGTTTAAAAAATATGAAGATTTTTCTTAATTGTAATTGGAATGATCTCCAAAATCAGCGTTTTTGGTTGACCTCTCTGGTGCATTTTATAGGTATATTGATATTAATGATGTCCGTATTTTTATTTAGAAAAGAAGGTGTCTTAATAAGCCTATTTTTATATTAGCCTTGATTTTAACCAAGTAATTTTGGAAATATTTAGGTTTGAAATTTTAGAGACCAGAGCGATCAATATTTATTTTGGAGATTGAGCCGAATAATTGGCAGACTAAAGCCAAAAATAACTGTTATTTATCAATTAAATTTTAAGTTCAGCTAACAGAGCTTACTTCAACTTTATGACATAAGGTACATCAAAGATTTAATTATTTATTTATTTATTTCACAGTGGTTTTTCACCAGTACCCCAAGTGTGAGTTTTTTACGTTACCTACTACTGTAGTTGCGTCACGCCAAAAATGTCAAACAAATTTTAGTCACGCTATTCGCCGCTAGAGGCTCTGCCTAAATTTCCATACATTTTTGTCGTGACGCAACTACAGTAGTAACGTAAAAAAACTCACACTTGGGGTACAGCTCTTTTGTAATTAACCACAGGACGGACGTGTATGGGCTGACAGATATAGGTATGCATGTTGATATATCAGGTAGATAGATGAGCAATACTAATGTCTCAAGAATTAAATAAAGTTGATTACATCCAACATCAAAAGATAGTGCAGCAGGAACTCGAATAAAGGGACAGGTAATCATTACATGTCATTATGATGAGCCGAAAAAACGAATGGTTCCCACCAACGAATCGTGACTAGATAAAAAATAGTTGAAATATAATTAGGAATGTTATGCCCTTCGAGGAATTTTGTTGTGTTCGTCATTTTTTAAAGTTCATAGAAATCTGTTTGAGATTACATTATTAAGTTAATTAAAAGGTCGTGTGTGCTAGGCTTATCAATTGAATGAAAACGAGTTAAATTGTGTAACACAGTGATGATTTGTATTAATGCCGTTTAGATCTGGATATTAAAGTAAGTATAAGTGGTTCGTTTTTCTCTCGTGTCAGCACGAGCTATATGAAAATGGTTGGTAGCGGGGTCGACTGCCCAGGGTGCGCCAAACGTAGACTACATAAGAATCGTTACTAGTGGAGTCTCTTTTGCTGTAATTTCTTGATGACTTCTAATGACAGTAGGTAAACTATGACTGCATAAAACTCCTATCAGTTCATCTTAGTCTACTGCTAGTCATGGCCCATCCAGAGCCGCGCCACAATAGTCGGTTCCCTAACATTAGGTGAGCCAGTAAATTCAGGTCTTCGCAGTATGTTATTGTTAGTAACATCTCACTGCTGGGCAATATACCCCTTGATTTCTCCTATCGGCATGGTTTAACGCCAATGGGTGACCCGTCGATATTGTTTTTGTCCAGCTCATCCCGCCATTGCTTTCGCGGTCTGCCTCCACGTGCCGCCTCGCTGTGTTAGGGCTCCACTGTGTAGTAATTTTACGGGGACACGTGGTTGTTGCTGAGCGTGCACCTGACATTTTAACGGTCCTGGGTGTCATACATATACCTGTGAGTCGTTACAGATAGTCGAAAATCTGTCAACCGGAATAACCTTAGAATATCGGCATTGCCCTGTAACTGGGTTGCGGAGGTCTGATGGCAGACGCTGCTGGTTAGACTAGAAGCGACCTCAACATAGTTGGGGAAAGGCCAGACATAACAAATTATGATGTAGTCGGTGCTAACTACACTCATGACAATGAAAGATCTAAGCTTCAGAAACTATACATAAAGACGAATTATTAGACTAATTACCGACTTGTTATTCCAACGGTGTCAACGCCCGCATTGTTGAGGCAATATTATTCAATAACGCAGTCAAACCTTTACTAGTTTATCGCCCTCCGAATCTTGAGGGGTTGTTTTTTACCTCGTCTGTCCCCGAAGGCGTAATTTGTGGCTGCAATAACAATTTTTGGAATTGAGACACGCGTGTGGTGTGGTATGTGTTTACACGAGATTAGGGTTTTGTTTTTTGATTAGTTTCGGGCTGGAGGAAGATTGGTTTCGTGAGAAGAAGCAATGTAGTTAGGTACATAAAATTATAATTATTTATACGTTAGTGTTAAGTTGCCTTAGCTGTTATGTGACAAAATGACTGAAGAATGTATTATAATGGAAATACCACAGCGTTTCGTATGTAAATAGCTTTGAAAATCCATAAATTTAACACATTCTAAGCGTGATTTTATGTAAATTTTCAAGAAAAATGTCCTAAAGGTAATTGTATCGGATACATTGTTTGTTCAGTTGCTTAGGTTCTTAATTTCAAAACTGAAAAACAGTTTAGTTTTGTTTGATGTTGCCCTCTTTTGGCTCGTAAAGCCATTGCTGAATGTGCGTTAGAAGAAAACAGGTGTTCAAACATTTCTTATGAAAGAATGTTTCACAATTGAACTGAAAAGGGACGTCTTTTTTGTTCTGTTTGAAAGTGGATACTTTTCTAATGATTCATTTCAGTTAGACCTAGTTATAAGAAGTTTAGTGGGACTTCGGAGATTAGACATGGCACGATATAGAACCTTTTGTGTTAGAGTTAATATTTTAACTCGTCTTAAGCTTATTCGGTCTCTAAACTTTTAATAGCTAACATTTGCATTTCACCACAGATCAATAATTATAGTGAAATGTTATATTTCTAGGTCGCATTTAGCTTATCTGATGAATAGTTACGGACTACCTACATTATTGATAGGTTGGTGAAATACCCTCATAGATTTGTGTACATTACAACTAGGTACCTCCTTCGTCATTCCTGGATTTCTGTTCTATTAGGATTTTAGCATTCTCTTTAAGTACTGCGAAGTTTTTTATCGTTTAACTAATGATTGATTTTATCTTGTACTGTTACTTGAGCTCTACTGTCTTTGCATACCGCTAGCGCAGTGTAATACTTACTTAAATTTTAGATCTCTATACGAGTTATATGAAACAAAACGGTTCTGGTGCCTCAAGCAGACCACAAAAGGTCTTATAAAACGGTAGTTCTAATGTAAATGACGTTTCGCTTTATTGTTTTCGCCGCGGTTGTGCTTTCCCGCCAAGCCTCAGCATTTGTGTTACTGGGATAACGTTTGTTTTATAGGCTTCGTTTGTTCTGACTTGAGTTGCAAAATGGCGTTCAATGTGGATATTTGTTGTTTATGGTCTATGCCGTTGTTTCAAACTTCCCAGACAAGTTAAAACATATTGAAATTCCTTTATTAATGTCGGGAGTTTGAAGGAACTATTATCCGCAGATTTTTATGCATTTACGTTTGTATATAATTATGAAAGTTTATTGTATTCTATGTAAGTTTATTGTACTTATATATTTCTTCTTGTTGTATTTATGTGATTCTTTTTGTATGTATATTTATCTGTTTATTTTGTTTTTACACACTATTGTCTACATTTCTTGTAACTATATTGCTTTCACGGTAACTTGATTAATTTGGCAGATGTCAGTTCATGACATGAAAATAAATTGTAATGGCGCTTGTGTATGACAATTTAATTCAACAAGTATTAAATCAATTTAAAATATTAGTAAAACGTTACCCAAAAGGTTGTTTTAAAATCAGAAACATAGAAACAATTTATTTATATGTTTTTAACGCCATAATTATATATTACATAAATGATTTTGAAAAAACCCCGACGCGATTTCAAACTTGCGTCAGATGATACCAGTTGCCAGAGACGTGCGTATCGATAAAATAATTTCGATAAATTTATATTAACAGAATGAATATTTTGACTATCGTAATAACTATAGACGATAGGCTCAGTTGATTGAATAATTAAAATAAGGCTCATTATAGCCCAGTTGCCTTGCAATAGGTCGGTCAGTCCTAAATTTTGGATACGTGGTAAGGATATGTGTTCTTATAAAAATTACAAATTTTGTACCTTGAGTGACCTCGGCGCGCTCTGCCATCTTGGGTTAAAGAACCCAAAAATGAGTTTTTATTAAATAACTCCTTATGGGTTTAATGGCAAAAATTATTCACATCAATTTTGTAGAAAATTAAATTCTTATTTTTCATTCCCGACTCAAAATCAGAGGTATTTTATAGGTTTGAAGCCCATGTCTGTCTTTCTGTTTGGCTGTCTATTTCTCTCTCTGTCTGTGTGTCTGTTTGTGGGCTTTTCATAAAAACACCTAACATAACACATCCAAAATTCAGGACCGACGAATCTTTCGCAAGACAAACCTCTTTTTCGCGACCCGGCTACTGGGCTTATTATTGGTGATAAACAAACATTTATTTTCACTCATCCCTCTGCTGGATTCATTATCACATCAGCACGTAATTGTCTGTTGTTGAAGATATGCATAATAATGCTAATTGACTTAATCCTAATTACTTAAATCACAAGTATTTGAAATGTACATAAAATCACATTACAATAATTTGTCAAATTCTCGCTGAAATTTTACAAATTTTATCGATAACTGAATCGACTACAGTCACATGTCTAGCAACTCCTATTGACATGTGTCATTTTAATCTTCCGTGAAAACAATATAATTGAATTTGAATTTAGAAATTCTGCTCTCACAGATCTTCTGGAAGAGATTTCTTTAAGAAATAAGCAGTGCCTTTGTACGCTACGGTCCTGATTAACTTATCTTTTATTAAGTGTTGTGTGCACATAAATTATTAATGAAATAAATAAATAAGTTTTTAAATATTTTTCTCCTCTAATCCTCATTGTAGAAAAATACGTTGCTTCTTAGATGTTACAAAATAGCAAAAACTACACTGAACTACACTTTTTATGTAACTAATGTCGTATCGTAATATTGTGTTACTTATAACTAAACAGCTTTCTTAGTGAAATCTTCAAACAAATCCTTCGTTCCCTTTGAATCGTTACATGAAAACCGTGAAAGAAAAATTTTCTTCTAACAAACCATTGGTTATGCTTCACGATTCGACATGTCACGTAATATGTTACCACCGGATAAGTGTTACGTCCGATTGTACACCGTATTTCGTCGCCCGGGAGTGAAAACCTCGGGAATGCATTTGGTCATTGCACGGTTGCTGTGGGCTTTCACGTGGACGAAGTCGCGGGAAAAAGCTAGTCAATAATATTTATTACAAATTTTATATACCCAATAAAGGAATTTCTCATAGAGCAACTCTCTTAGGGCGCTTTCAAATTAAACGGTTGTTGTCGGACTATAGCCGTGCCGCAGCGGTGCGGCTGTCGAGCTGCAAACGGGCGGCTGTGTTTTTTCATACAGTTGATGCGGCCTGAGAGCAGTGCGTCGTCCGTACCGCGGACGTACGACAGCAGGTCGGGCGTCACGCTGCTCTTTCGTCGCATCAACTGTATGTAAAAACACAACCGCCCGCTTTCAGCTCGATAGCCGCACCGCTGCGGCACGGCTGCAACTCGACGACAACCGTCCAATTTGAAAGCGCCCTTATAATTATAGTACCTACTATACGTCGGCGTCGTCATAAAATAAAAATGACCAATTTGCATTCCCGAGGTTTTCACTCTAAGGCCGGGCGCTCATTGTGATTTTTTGTCACGGTGACTTTTTGTTACCAAGTCGAATTCTCAATTCTTACATTCTCATCTCACAATCACAATTTGCGGTATGGAAGCCTATCTTATGCGTCGTCAGCTGCGGTGGTTTGAACACGTTGCGAGGATGCCTGACGAGAGGATGGCTAGGCGTATCTTCTTTTCTGAACTAAGGGACGGCAAGCGGAAACAAGGCGGCCAGTTTCTTAGATACAAGGATGTTCAGAAAAGACATATGAAGAATTGCAACATGGATCCCTCTCGCTGAGAGGATTTGGCAAGAGATAGGCCTGCGTGGAGGCGTCTGCTGCAGAAAATTATTTCAGCATATGAGGTCAAAAGGAAGCGTGAAATCGACGACAATCGAGACAACCTTAAAATCAAGCCGCCTTGCAACTTCCAATACCATTACCAAAATGGCCTTCTAACCTGCCCTCACTGTGCACGTACATTTAGTGCCAAAATAGGTTACATAAGCCACTGTAGAGCACATGCTCGTAACTATTAGGACAGAAATTGTCACCGTAGCCGAAACCGGCTTGGGATTTATTATATCTTCATAGCATTCTACTGGCCTTAGGCGGCAATTTGCACTTTTATACTATTTCCTTTTCGCCTTCTCCATATGGACCATCAATTATTTATAGTTATTTTACTACCACAGTTGATGCGGGAAACAGATAAAATTTATTGTTTATCTTTCTGGGCTAGCAGTAAACATCAATTTGGAATATTGGTTACCCATTTAGGGAAGAATAAGTAACCGCACGTACCAGTAAGTACCAATATAGGCCACCCTCTCGTCCCAATGGTGTCGTAAATAGGAATAAGGAATTTTATGAGGGAGGCAGGGGTGAACTGTACAGGTTGGCTAAGTGGCAAGACCCTTTTTCCAAGATCGATATATTCGACGCCTCAAAAAATGCATTGATAAAATTATTATTATTTCATTCTATTCAGCCCTTATAGTTCCACTGTTGAGCAAAGCCCAGTCTTTCACTCTTTTCTATTGCTGGCCGCTTGTGGCCGTTGTTTATCAAAGGTGTCGAATTCATCTCACCATCTTCTGCGAGGTTTACCGCGGTGCCGTTTCCCAGTTGTCAGGGTCCGTTTCGTCGCTATTTTGGCTCAGTATATTACTTATTCATTGTTTGGTAGAAGACTGCTGAAAAATGGTTGCTTTTTTAGTAATAACTGATTGAGTAAAATCAACGAATTGTGTGGTACCAACTTAAGGCCGATTTTTCGTCAGACAGGTTTTATCTGTGAGGTAAACACCAAGCTGTCAAAACGTCTATTTCTCAGTTAGGTTAGGAGTCATCTGATATTTGTAAAAGCTCAAACAAAAACAATCAATAGTGGAAAACTTTTAAAGTTTTGCAAGTAAAAGCTTTTCTACTTATTTTTAGTCACTTCAGGCTATATCGATGAGTTATTAGATGTGTGAAAATTAATAACGCAGACACGTCGTAAACGCACCATGGTTAACGGTATTCTTGTCTCCGTAAGTAGAATTTGTAGGCCTACGTTTCATGTAATAACTTAAAAACTTCATAGTACTGAATTATGTATTTGGCCCAACAGTTATTTCTCGATTCTCATGCTAATTGTCCGTATTTACTTACTTCCAATTTATGTTGGCCCATGAGACCAATGCCCATGTTTTATATTAGAAAATTATACGGAAAATTTATGGAAGATAGTACTTATGTACAGTTATTTAGTTAGGTTTTATTGGGTTTCGATTTTCACATGATAGTCAATGTGTGACACAGTGATCTCTTTCGTTTATGATTTAGCTGATGAGCAGCAATGACCTCAAACGAGATGGTATTTATTATGTTAAAATGTGTTAGTGTTACTGTAAGAACATAAAAATTTGAATGTGGATGTTTGAGTGTATGAAAAGACCCCCCACGAGTGATGATACTTAAGTACGTCCGGCGCACTCTCGGCATTCAGTCCCACTACCAACCTTGATGACTGGCTGGTCTGCTCATCATGACGGCATGACCTATTCTCATACCTATAGCTATGAGCTATATGTGCTATAGCCGACACGAGAGAAGAAGAATTGCATTTCTTTTTATTAACAGGCAGCTATATTCAAATGATATGTAGGTATGCTCTTATCATTATTCTGCACCTAAATGAGAATAAAAGAATCAAAATAACACGAAGTGTAGACTGAAAAATAATGGCAATATTCACGTTGACAGAAAACAAACATGCAACGAGTGCGACAAGCTCTAACCGGAAAATGTAAAAAACGCAACTTATGCTTAAAAGTTGTTTAATTTTACCGTATTTCTAATATTCATAAATGTGTCAATAATTATTCATTAAAAAGACGAGTTGTCAGCCATTAAAACATCGTAAAACGTAAAACAACCTAATGCACTAGCCGTAAACCTTTAGTGGTTATTTCTTAACTCGAATTAAGTGTGGAAACTACACGGTTTGCGGGTATTGGGGGCTTATTAAAGGTTATGGTCAATATGCTGTACAGTTATCTGTTATGGTCCGTTGTCGACGTAAAAGCCCTTTCGTACGGCCATGTTGGAAAATTAAACGCGGTTTTGTGAAGATCATTTTGCAAGATGTTGTATTGTTTTTGTTGTTCGATTTGAGGATGATTGGATATTATTGTTTTTTGGGTTACTTTAAAATAATTTAACGATCTTGAGGACATAATAATATTCTTTGTCGCTGTAGATGTAGGCGTCTACTATAGATTTCCGCATTGAACGGTTTTGAGCGGTTTGTTTCAGTTTGCTGAGTTATTTATTTATTTCATTAGAACAGTGGAAACATTCAGTTCAATAAGTTTTGCGTACAATAGCATAATAACAATTAAGTTATTAGGACTTAAAATAATAGAGTTCTTAATACTTATGGTATATCCTTATTTAGCTTTTACAGCGCCTTAGAATATAATGAGAATTAAAATTTTGTAGCATTATGTGGGCTAAGATTATGGTACGATAATAACGATAAGAGAATATGTTTAGTTCCACTTTAATATTATTATCCTATAAATTCCTGTTAAGTATACTAAGATATACCTGTTAATTTTATAGCTTAGTTAAAATACGCTTGTGCTTATACTAAAAGTGGGTGCAGTACATACAATAGGTCAATGGGGTACTAAAAAGTCACGAGAGGTTTCACGAGCTAATGCTGCTGACCTTTTGGTACTTATTAATGATTAATTTTGTTTAATAATAAGTATAGATCAGATTTCACCACGTGGATTCCTTCCTAGTACTATAGTGTTGCCATTCTTCCCGATACGTCGGGAGATGACACCGTTATTAAAGGTGGTGTCCCGACAAGCTATAGCTTGCTCGGGAAACCTTATAAGATGTCCCGATAAATTAGTTTCAACTCTAATGTAACCTAAAGAACACGGTGAATCACAAACAAATTTATAAATTCTTTATACGAAATTCACAACTATTATCCAAGATGAAATATAAAAAAGAATGTTTAAATTGAGACCTTCCTATCAGCTACCTACATAAACTTGTAATGCAAAGAATTTTTGTCCCAAACTGTCGATCAGTTTTGGTTGTTTTTTTTTCTTATAAAAACCATGGCAAAGGCCAATGTATCCTGACGGGTCACGGGAAAATATTGCAACCCTATACTAGTATCTTCTATTCAGTAAATGATTATTTAATTTGCAGTTTGGGATCGAGCGACCGTGAGTCTGGCTCCCACCAAAAAATATTGAAAATAGACATCTATCGCAAAGTTAGCAGTAAATGCTTTTAAAGCTTTTCTATTTTTATCTGTCGTTGTCCCAGCCTGTGCTAGGTTCCAATATTCCAGTCTCATATCTATTTCGATTTCTGCTTTGTTTTCTAAACATGTAAAAAGTCTGAATACTTATTGCAGTATAGAATGGATCATTCATTTCTGGAATGCGCCGTGCATTATTTCGATTTCTACCTAAGTAAATGTGAGATTGCATCGTGACTGTTGCTCTGAGCGATTTCACACTGACCGATAGCCAAAGGGAAGTAAATTCTGTGTCAACCGTATCCCAGTATCAAAGAATTAGACCCTGGCAATGAACGCTAACAGATTGCAGGTATTAATGCTAACACTAGCGGAAATGGAGCTGCAATTGAAATATTTCTAAATTGTGTATCATTGATGTAATGTACGGTTATAACGGGAAGCCTGGGGTTACTAGAATTCATTGATAGACAACGGCAAATAAGTTGATTCTTTACTCAGACTTAGAAGATGCTGTGAAGTTAGATAAAGTTTCTAATGTAGCTGGAAGTGCGAGCAAAAGAAACATCTTGAATGTCAATGCATCAACCTCTTTATCAGGATAAATATGTTGTCAACAGCTTTCTAATCGTATCCGAATTTTGAATATAACTTATTGTTGCTATGATATAATCCTTCACCTCATCATAATCTTCACGCATTCCCGTCACAATTTCGTGCTAAACCATCGACACTTAATTTATCCCGATCTGACCTCTTCTCGCCATCTCGCAGGCTCTGATCAGCGATTTGTTACGCGTTTCCTCCAATAACCTCTACACTGTGCTCAGTGGAACATTTCCTGTTACCTGCAGCTTACCATATATCATCTGGTCGTGTGACCTCGTTAGATGGGCCCCCTCTGTAGCGGTTTATGAATAATATAGCTGTTTGTGAGAAGCCCTTTCCACAATTCTCAATGTTATTCTAAGTTTAAGGTCTTTATTGTGGTTAAGTGTGGTAGTTTTTGGTCTCATTTTATTTAAGTAGTTAAAGGACTTATATTTACATTTTATCACCGTGCGCGATGTATTATGGAGATAATGGTGAAATCTGACAGTGAGTTTTAGTCTCTAAATTGTATAAATTGAAGTCGCTTTTCGCGTCTGTCTGTTTGTCCGCTTACGTCTTCTAAAATCGTCAATGACTTTTGATGTGGTTTTCTTCTTTATTTAGGTAATTTCTTCGGGAAGGTTTTAAGCTATAAAACGAACCCAAACGAAGTCGGGGCGGGTCGCTGGCTGGAAATAAAAGTTACACAATTTAAAATCCCAGGCTCTGTCGTGATTTCTAAATCTTAGTCTTTTCCTTTTTCGCAGTACCACCATACTTCTTGTTGGTACCGATTTACCTTTTAAGGGTATCTTGACAAGCTGTACACATTGACGCAAAACGACACTAATAACAAGTCGTATTATCTTGAATCTCGGCGTGTTTTGTTGAACACATGGCTTTGGAATCAAGAGGTGTGTTGATACCACTTGAGATAATACTGGCTGATATGTTTAGTCTAAATATCGGGCAGCTCCGGTTGTCTCACGATTGTGGATAACACTTGAAGAAGTTTTTCTAACTTGTGTTTAGCTTACTAAAAAGAAAGGGTTATGATTTTAGCAATATGATGTTTCCATATTTGAGGATGCTCCTCTTTTCTCATTATTAGATTGATTTCACAAATAAAGCGTCTTAGTTTCAACTATGAAGGTAGATTATGCTATACTAAATCTGAAGTAGAATATATATTTATATACGTAGATATTTATATCCATTATCGGTAAACCATTAATAGACAGCAATTTTCTCGAACTTCTACTTATCAGTGCAGATAATGATAAACTTCTACAACCATTTACTATTAATCTTAAACACCAATTACGCGCTAAATGAAATCCTGTCCGCAGCGCCATGTAAAATAAAAGACTACTTCGATCATAATTAATTAATTCTCCCTTTCACTTAGGTACTCCTAACACTTCTTATACCTAACTATCTCACTCGCACACAATCTGTCACATAACAGTATCGTCAATTGCCATTTCATAATATAAAACTGAGAAATCTAAGGCCCTGTTTATGGAGAAGCAGGCTTCGCCGCGCATTTAGCAGCGTTTTCCGCCGCGTAATGTCATACATACAACTACAAGTCAAACAATACGCTCGGAAAAATGCATCCTGATAAACTCTCTGCTGACACATTGTGATATTATGCTTGAATTTTCCGCTTTACGCTCCGCGTCTCAATAAACGAAGCCTTAGTAAAGACTGTAAAGTGTTTTCCTTATTAAACATGGACCATTGATGGTCGGAGACAGGTGAACGATTAAATAGAAAGCGGTCATTACATGTTTGCCCCAATACTGCACACAGGATGTTTCATGTAGCATAGATCAAACAAGGTGATAGTTGGATTAAGGGTGCTTGAACACGCAAGATATCCAGGAGCAGGTTAACTTGAGGACTTAATAGGCAAGTAAAACCTGGTACAACTGGAATTTTCTCGATTAATGTGTTCTGAAAGTAAATTAAACGCAAATTATCCTCTGATCTAGCAAAGCGTTCAACATTTAAGGACTTGTCACACCGGATGCGTTTTGCGTCCTACGGTCCGGTCAAATCGAATGCAGCCCGCATCTATGCGAACATAATTTGCGTTTTATATATATTTTATGTAATAATGATCTGCTTATGCGAGCACAAGCAAAGAACGTTGGGAACGCACCGGTCAGGCGGTCGGGGTGGGAAGGTAGCTGACGGGCTGCCCGGTTGCTGGCAGGCGAGCAGCGGGCGGCGGGCGACGGGCGGCGGTCCGGGCAGTTCATACACATAGTACAACAGAACTGTCCACCACTACACGCAATCAAATAAAAAATGGCCGCTGTTTGCCCTGCCCGTCAGATCGCTGATCGTGCCCGGATCGCTGACCGGATGCCGTGCCCGCATCGCTGACCGGTTGCCCTGACCATGAAGTTCATATAGGATGCGGGCTGCGTTCGATTTGACCGGACCGGAGAACGCAGAACGCATCCAGTGTGACAAGTCCTTTATCAGGGCACCCTGAATCATCTTGACGGTTTGATCCATGCTTCATGAACCACCCTGTATATTGTGCGGTATAGTAATACACTCCATGTGTGCCCTAGATAATAGAACGTTGTGGAAACAGTTGTCTGTCAAGGACGTTGGGGTGAAGTACAATAGTAACCTAAATATTCATTAATTTTCTTCATTTGTGAGGTGAGGTTATGTAAACTAAGGCAAATAATATAACCTCTTTTAAAACTTTTACCAATATATATTTACTATTCACTATACAGTTGGTAAAGCTATTAAACGTGCCCGTTTCTACATGTAAAACGAATCGTTTTGCTTCCTAATGGTAGCATGTATTTGCATGCCACGCTGTTCCTATAGGCGCGAATTTTACCTGCGGATGCTAAACTGATGAAAGGTTTTACTATTTATTCTTTATGCACAAAAATAGTACAGAGGCGGACTTAATGCCTTAGGCATTTTCTACCAGTCGACCTTAGGGTGATGCAGAGAAAACATGGTAGGTGCACACATTGTTATGATACGATAATATGATATCAAAAATAAGCATAAGGGTATCTATAAAACTTTAAGAAATACTACATTAAAATACACAAACAAATAAATAATAAGGAATACATAATTATAAATATATACATACAATATAAAACTTATAAATATATACATAAATATATAACACTACTATTGTACGCTTCGGAGACTATTAATGATTGGTAAGATTAAGAATAAACCTAGTTTCCTTATAAATATTTTCGTCTTCCATTCTAAAATCTTGATAGGAATCCATCTTGGGAAGGAATTCTACGATAAGTTATGTTCAGACGATGGTTCACTTAGATACTATTGTTGTTAAACTTCAGATAATAACCTCGTTGTAACTTGTGAATAATATAGTGGAGAGTTTAGCAAACATGTCTTTATAATTAGTTGACTATCTTGTTCGAGAAATGAGGGTAATAAGCCTAATTAGTTGAAGCAATGAAAGGTATTACACGGCAATTTAGCGACGAGATTTTCCAATTATCATTTTATGGGGGAAATTGGAAGCAAGCACTTATTAAATAAGTGGTTGGTCATTTTGGCTTTAGGAAACCTGTGTTAGCACTAGTTTGTTTGTGGTAGTAGAATAAACTGAAACCCGCACAATATTGTTTGTATGGTAATACATTCATTTATATTCTTATTCTGTCGGGGTTTATTAAGTCCTTGCTTCTATCTGTATCATTGTTTTCTTTTAAGAATTATATGATATTACAAAACAGGCTGATAATAATATCAACAAAAATAAGGTGAATGAAAATCATCATCATTCAGCCGAAGAACTGCAACTGCTGGACATAGGCGAAGGCCTATATCCAGCAGTAAAATAAAGCTTGGGGGCGCTCAAGCTTTCCATGTTGGGGGAGCTTTCCATAATCGTCACGCTTGGCAGGCGGGTTGGCATCGCAGTATCGTTGTTAAAGCACTCGGAGAACGCTGCTGCCCATCCTCTAGTGAATCCCTTAGGCCGGTTTTAGTGCTTGACCGACCGTCAGTGCGTACGTCGGTCGCGCTTGTCATTTGTATGAAAATTCACTAGTCGTGACAGTGCTCGACCGACGGTACGCACGCGTATATTGCTACGCACTGCGTACGAGGACCGTCGGTTAAGCACGTCCGCATGCGTGCCGTCGGTCGACCGACGCGCTATGGATACATATTAACGCGTTCAGTGCTACACCGATCGGTGGACCGACCGTACGGATGCGCGTATCATCGTAAAAAGAATGAAACCTACTAGTTCAAAACTTCAATAATATTGTTTGATTTTATTGGTATCATTACCTTTTAATGATTTAAGTAAGTACCTAATTTTGATCAAACATGGCATATATTGACACCTAACGCCTAATTACCGAAGTTCGACTTCGTGAACTTCTGTGGGACAAAGGCCACGTGTTATACAAAGATCGTGATGCCAAGTTAAAGGCATGGGAAGAAGTTTGTACAGCTTTGTGTTCAAATTGTGGTATCTACGTCTTCTGTTCCTTATACGTTTACGAAGATAGTAAGCAGCAATTAAACAATTTGTAAACGCGTTCATTTCGTGTACGTGTTTGTGACTGTACCAGTCCGGCCAGTTTGGTTGGTCAGGAGAGCACTGAACGTTAAAAACTGACGATCGGTTATGCGTATCGTCAGGAACGATGGTACGCACCGACGGTCGGTCGAGCACTAAAACCGGCCTTAGTCGCCTTTTACGACAACCACGGGAAGATAGGGTAGCGCTATTCTTTACGTCCGGAACCACACAGAATAAATAGTGAATGAAAATAATTCAAGAAAATTAGGAGGTTTTCTTCGGGGAAATATTTCAGTAATTTTGGGTCAAACCTTAATTATGTTGTATGCTGATTAATTCTTTAATTTCTTACCTTAATATTTTCCACTAATCATTGATATACAATAGGCATGTTGACAGCATCAATAAATTGCAAATCTAATTAGTCCGCCAGTTATAGTTTTGAAAAATAATGGACACGTATTTTTTCTTTTGTTAAATATATGATTATTTGGAAAGACAAAACGCATCAAAAGTCGAGAGTGGGGGCTTGTGACGTCAGAAGCAAGTAAAAATTGTACATGCTTGTGACGTTTAGCCAATTTTAAAAGTGCCGTATCGTCGTCAATTTTGGTTTACGTAACAAAAGTAAAAATACGGGTCATTTATTTTTGATAATCTAACTGACGGACTAATTAGATTTTTTCAGTCAAATACCCTACTGGTTACCTACACAAAATCCACATTCCACAATATTTGTTAGCATGATCAAATTAATTCGTATTTAGCGCGTTAATCGCCTTCGCAGTAATTAGCGCAGCTGTGTCGCTTTACAACCGACCAATTGGAGCTTGAGACAACTATCGCCCATAAATTGACCAGCTCAGTTGAATACTGCTTTTATAAACTAAGGCGTAGAGGAATGCTGGTGTTGACAGTTTTCGCGTAATTAGAGTGAGTTAGTTTAGATATACCGGACTAAGTCACTGTGTAAAGGTTAAAGTGTAGCGCCACACTATGCGCAAAATTTCGCGACTACTTCGACGGCATTTTTTTTATTTCAGCAATACTTGACCTAATTTCAGCTTGGGTGTGTCGCGGGTAATTTAAAATTTGAAATGTTCGCGGAGCCACAGATAGATGTATTTCACGTCATCATACAAAAGCGAGTTGATGTTCACTGATGCAGTGGGTACGTAGCAGTGCTAACAGCCTCTTGGCCACTCTAGCAGAGAGAGTCGACAGCCAGATCCTGAGGCACTGGACAGTGATACACGTGAGAGACCGGTGTTCAATGTATCTAATATGTTCAAATTAACATTTCTGTTCCTAACCATTTCTATGTACCTAATAGTCAGTTAGTCAAATATGAATTAGAAAAAGCATTGCAGGCGTAATCAAGCCGAAATAGCGTCGCGTATTTTCGGCAAGGTGTGGCCCTACACTAAGATAACTCTCGTTGTACTTACTTGTAGTGTAGATCGACGAACTGCACCGTGCAAAACAACTACACACTACTAAATGCATTCTGCAACTCTGCATTACGCAGAATTTTATCTTGCAAGACGGAGTTGTAATGCATTTAGCGTGCAGTTGGTAGATTATACTGTGCTTTTTCAGCTGGTTTTCAAAATGGTAGTCCATTTGTGTTCGCTATAAACGATGTCTTATGCGCCAAATCCAATATACTCAGTTCAACAAAAGATGAGTTGACATAGCGGTCATTTCATAAATTGTAGCCGTAAGGAGACTGCTATCGAAAAAAACATAAACGACGTCATCAAAAACCGTAGAATAGCTATAAAATACATGTTTTTTTTAAATATTTGATATTCTTTGTATTGTAACGTTTTGTAGACAAATGTTGGGAATCACCTTACTTTGAAACGGGTCAAGTGCAAGTGTTACTGCGCAATTTATTGCGCGCAGGTGCTCGCCTAGTTCATAAAACTTTAACAGTCGAAAGTTTGAAAGTCGGTTGCAGGAGTCAACTTGCGCAATAAAACTTGCTAGTAGATTTGGCGCTGTATATTATTTGCGATTCACACAATACTAATTTTAACTGAAGCCCGTAGCCATAAAAACTGGTAGGTACGTCATAATTTACAACTGCACTTCTTCAAACCTATGTTATTACTACCAACTTGGGAATCAAACAGGTATTCTCGAAGTTGTTTCATACCATTGAAGATACGAACGGTACTTAACAAGTTGTAATACGAATGTCAAATTGAAAAAGCTGGTTTCCTAATATGTATTGTGTCCATTTACTAACGGAAGTGAGTGAGATGCAACCGAGAACCAATGGTAATTGTAAATGAGGCGTTAAATGTCACAGGTTGCGCAACCAAAACAACTTGCGGCTATAAGACGAGCAACCAAAAGGTTGGAGAACTTCTAACAGTTACTGTTAATTATGTTTTTAGATTCTTTAAATCTGGTTGCTACAGATTTGCCAATTTTAACAGCTAAATCAGTAAATTACTCTTCAATCTATACATATAAAAGGAGAAGCTGACTGATTGACTGACTGACTGATCTATCAACGCACAGTTAGAAAATTGAAATTTTGACAGTAGGTTGCTTTTGTAACGTAGGCATCCACTAAGAAGGGATTTTTCGAAATTCAACCCCTAAGGGAGTTACATAGGGGATGAAAGTTTGTATGGAAAATCGTCACTTAACGGGTTCAAAATTTCACGCAAACGAAGCTGCGGGCGAAAGCTAGTATCTTATAATTACTCCACCGTACGCTGGGAATAGACGCGTGTAAGATTCTACAAAACCCAGCCAGCTTTGTGGTAGGATCTATAAGGGCCGCCTGGCTAGCTACCACCCTCACATTAAGTCAAGCCAAGCAGTTTACTGTGTTCCGTGTATTATATAATAGAGTGAGAGCCAGATATAGTGAGAGCCAGAGGGGTGTAGAGGAATCCCTTTATATCTCTGTTACTTGGATTCTTGTTCTCCATCTTAGACCCTGTCTGCGCTTACCATCAGGTGCGACTAGGGTCAAGCGCGGCTAAGTCAAATAATTAAAAAAATATGAGTCTAGCTTGTTCCCATTGTGTCATGGTGATGACAGCTTTTGGTTTAACCAAAATCACCTAATTGTCAGTATTTTACACTTGGCTAATGCGGTCTACACGCCGCAGCCCAACTAGTAGAGATATCAATATCCTGTGGTAATGTGGATCAGATAATTTTCGTGTTTCTGCCTGGTGACGAATTACTTCGATATCTTCATAGAAAGAAAAAAACATTGTTTATTAAACGCATAACGACATGATTCACACACAACAAAAACAAAAATAGACGTTAATTTTAATTTTTTTGTTGTCTGCATTTTTGCCCGTCCTATCGAGCCAACCATAGAGAAAACAACATGTTGCTAACATAATAAAATTGCCAAATAATTCAAAGAGCCCTGCAGAAGGAAAAAAAACTCAACTGTGTCAATGCCAGGTTGTAGGACATTTTATTACAAAAGAGTATCCATAGAGTTTCTTCCCGGTTTTTTCAATAGATCTGACTTTTTTTAACCGTCTAACAAAATTATTGACCATTCAAAAGAACATGTTATGCCTAATTTGAAATTGAACGTGACTGCTAGGGCCCAAATGTGCTCTCAAAGATTGAAAAGTTTTTCTTTATCTATTAATACGATTAACTATGTGGAGTGCAGGAGCTTTTTTTATTTTTCCGCTAGCTTCAAAGCCCTACTCTTACCAGCTATCCATTGAGTCAGAATTAGAGCAGTTCCCAGAGGTATCGGCAGACATATCACGATCTTAGCTAGTGTTAACTAGTTGAAAGATTAGACTTTAGATCTGTATTGTTTGTATCTACTATTACTTTTCTATTATTTACTTCTCAATCAATGTTTCTTTATTGATGAATTGTTTTTCTTTTTTAATATTTATGGATGTGACATAACATAGTATCTATATAATAAAAAAGAAAAGTCCTGACTGATTGACTGACTCATCAACGCCCAGCCCAAACCCTTGGACCTAGAAAGCTGAAATTTTGCACAGAGGTTCCCTTTATAATATAGACAAGGAACAAGGAAGGATTTCTCGAAATTCAACCCCTAAGGGAGTCAAATAGGGGATGAAAGTTTGTATGGAAAATCGTCACTTAACGGGTTCAAAATTTAACGCAAGTTAAGCTGCGGGCATAAGCTAGTAACATAGTATAATCGGAACGGGAACGCGCCTCTTCTCAGAATGAGAAGGGTTTTATTAATCTTAGTCCACCACGCTAGCCTGGTGCGGGTTGGATGACTACACACACCTTCAAGAACTTTTTGGAGCCCTCTTTGGTGTGTAGGTTTCTTCACGATGTTTTACTTCACCGTTAAAGCAAGCGATAGTCAAATTCTGATCCGGACATGAATTCGAAAGTTAGAAGTGCGGGCGGGGTTCGATCTCGGACTTCTGCATGGAAGGCAAGTTAGGCAACCGTTCATCCGCTAAGCATTATCATTGCTTTTGACACAACTAGATAGTGATATTTAGTATTGTGCGTATTGTGAGGAGGTGCCTGTCTCTGGAGCCCTAACCGCCCGTAGCTTAGACCCTGCACCCGATGCTGGTGGACCTTTATTTTTATATTTATAAATGTACTTTTTTATAGATTTATACGTGTTACATAATTCCCTTTAAAAAAGAAAATTTTAATTAAGTAGTATTTTATGGTTGTTGTCATTTACCTCTCAGAGGAAATTAGGTAAGAATGTAAATAACTTTCTGGGTAGTCTACTATTTACTTTTATGTTTTCAGGGTTGCTTTTCAGTGATGATTTTATTTTATGATTTGTCCAGTTTTTTTTGGATCTTCCTTTTCCTTTAAAATATTACCAATAGACTCTTTACAAGGGACCTTTTAATCCCCTTTCGGCTTTAGAGGTATTTTTGTAACTTTGTATAGGTAAAATGTAAAACTTAGAATGAAAATGAATAAAGGCAAATTGATTTTCATTCCAACTTTATTAGGCCCTTGCCAGGACTGCTTTCTGTATCAGGCCCTTGATCCATCCAGCTTACGAGAGCCCTACTTCTCCTATTTATTATTGCTTACTTTTCATACGGGGTTCAGTAATCCCCCTGCTAAGCTAGACGATTATGAATTTATCCCCCATTCGACCATTTGTCATAGCGGGTTCCGGTCATGGGGGAGTTCGATATTAGCTTGTTCGTTTACTAACTGTTGATTGACATTTAATTGTTTCTACGCCTCACTTGTTTTTATTGTTATATCATCATAAGTTATTGGTACAGTTATGGAGAAATTCCATTAAAAGTTTATTTACAACGCGCTATATTCGATGACTGACGACACAGCCAGCAACGCGTCATCTAAACTAACTATAGAAAGTACTTCTCAGTTAAGGATCTAAGAGATGTTTTCTATACATCGCCTGCTCCTCAATTGACGATGAACATCTTCAGTCATAATATACAGTAATGTAGATCAAACAAGTCGTTTGTTTTGATTAGTCCCTCTGTCTTTAGTGCGTGCATTCTCGTAGTACGTCTCTTAGAATAACCTTAAGGCAAATTAATAAAACACTTTAAAGGGATGTCCTGAAATACTCTAGCAACTGGCACGTCGCCAGGGCTTCGGTCATCTCTTATATTAGAGAGAAAACGGCGGTAAATTTAACACCTTATGGTATGTTTTATGCGGCCTGAATAGCAGGTTCTTTTTTTGAAAATTATGTAATACAATAAAAAAAGAAAATTGCGTTCGTCTACACTTTGATGCAGTTTGATAGCATAATGTGGCCATGTTTTTTATTTCAACAATAACGAAATGGTACAATAAAAAGATGCCGTTGGGTATAATTTAAGTCGAAAAGTAACTGGTTTATTCCGGAACTTTTTATTGGTGTTTGTTTTATTCGAAATATTTACTTGTGTAATAATGAATTGTTTGTTTTCGTTTCAGGTACAGCCAGTCCGTAAACATGTAAAATGGACTGTTTTGCTTAGGTATGTAAGTATAAATTATTGCGGCAGAAACTTTCAATCAATCCAACATCAAAAATAAATATAAATAACTTTTCAAAATCACAAAGAACAATGGCAAAATCATTGCTGAGATTTAAATAAGCGTCTAATGTTAAGAGGTATATTAAAAAAAGCCTAATTTTTTTCTAGATATTCTTGTAGCTTTAACATTTAAAAACGAACTCTCTGAAAAAATTATATTACATTTCAAAGTTTTACTGATATTCCCGTTAATTCGAATAATTTTTATTTGGTCTCCATGCTTCTTTAATTTTGCAACACTTTGAGAGATGCCCTTATAATTAATTTCGAAGATTTTTTACCAGCTATGTTAATACATTTAATGCTTAATTATGTTATTAGATGTTTTATTTCGGTTAATGAATTATTATTCAATAATTCGTGAAACAAATAAGAAAATAAAGACAGCAAAGCTTGGCGTATATTAGGAAAGAAATAGATTTTCTATAATCCTGTTTACCTAATAGAAGTATATGAAAAAATAAGTATAGCAACACAAACACGACAATGCTTTCTTTCAAAAACTGTCACTGTCAATCCTAGAGTTGTCAAATATCAGTATATTATTAAGCCCCTAGTAGACGAGATCGAGGCGCCGGGTGAACCCCGGCCAAACTCGTAGATGATATGGTTTGTACCCGCTAGCTAGCCGGGTTAAGTTCCACTTATGTAGGATGCGCCGTGCGTACAACCGGCCTCCGCAAGGAGTGCACATAGGCCACCGTACCAGTTTGAGCACAGGGTAGCCACGTCGTAACCGATCACGGCGGCAAGCTGGGCCATCGTTAGCAACGGTGTCGTCAAAATAGCTCCATACTGTCCCATGCATATCCGACATCCAGACTTACTACGGTTTAAAACTGTGCGTAGCCGGTAGCCACGGTCCTAAAAACAGTGTTGTCAGCAAGGGGCCTAACTTTACTGCTTACACGGCTACGCTTTGTCGTTGGACATAATTGTTATATTATATTCGGTGATAGTGCTACGGCTTCTGAAAAATATTTAAAACTTCTACGTTGCGTTAACGTTACGTTGTACTTACTACTCATTAACGGACTACGATTTCACTCCTCGATTTGGAGTTGAGAAGTGAAAAGTGGCACCTCAGATTATAAAACAAAAGGCAGATAGACCGCCAGGAACATCGTGAGTGCGGCCAAAAAAGCAAATACAAATTCAAAAGCAAATACAATCTCGAGTCAGTATGACACGAAGCGCCGCATTGTTAGGACGTCATAGATCATTTTAATATTTTTGATAATAATGCCGTCTTGCGTTTTTAAACATTGCAAAAATTGTTCCCAAAAACAAAATAAAGAAGATGGAGTATCTTTTCATAGGTTTTATTGATTATTTATCTATTTGGATATTATTTTACGTGATTATTATTAGTGACATCTTGGAGCACAAAACCTTAACAAAAATCATTCGGTGTTGCTTGTTTATATTGAAACATTTACCCCCTAAGTTAGGAAATAAGTAAAGAATACAGGAATAACGATTTACAAAAATATTTATTTCGATTATAGTGTTTTATTTATCGCGTTTTTTGGTTGGTATGTTTGTAGGTATGTGTGTCCGTTTGTATGTGTCTTCGTAACTAAAACTACTTAAGGACGCGTTTGCAGAAAGCGTAGGTAAAAAGTATAATTACGATATGCGGACGACCAACACACACACAGCGTTCCTTTATCTTCAAGTTAGGTCAAATCAAATGTTTGTGACCGTCGAGGGATCTATTTGACCGCTTATTTCTGCTGTCAAGCGACTCGAGTCTACTCACAATGATGGCTGACAGTAAAATGACAGATGGAAAACCAACTTTATTTTCACACAGTTAAGGTTCATCGGCCTAGCAAAATATATGAAAAAAATTCAAAATGATTTTTTGTTTTCCTGTGCATATTCCAAACATTTCTTATTTTATTTTATCTACCGTTTTAACGTTAATATGTCTGTTAACTAATGGTATTGTATTTATTTATTAAAACCCTTGAATTCTTCAGGAAAATGTACCGAAACTCACCCAATTTTCAGTATTTTCGTGGGAGGAGGCTACGAAAAATATATATTATTTAATTATAAATTAACAAATTTAAAAATGTTTTATCTACCATTTTTAGACAAAAGCGTAGTCTATCCGTAACTTACCATAACATCTAGCTAAGTTTCACGGATTGATCGGAAAATGTACCGAAAAACAGCTAATTAATAGCAGTTTTGTAAATACCCCCTTAATGCATTGTCTGTCTGTAATAATAATCATGTACGTCAGTCGATTTGCCAACATAAAGTAAATATAGCTATCAAAAACATAATTACACCCATTCACGACTATACTAAATGACTGCCATAAATCCACAAAATATTTCTATTTATCATCTTCTATTCTGTAGTCTGAGATTAATACATTTCTAAAGTAGGTACTTGCATTAAAATACAATCTGACTCAATGGCAGAGATTCACTTTTTATACATGTATAACTCTTATCTGCATTTTTCGGAGACAGTAAATTGTTCATTTAATATAATGAAATATTATGGGAATTTTGTCATTATCATGGCAACCGTACACGCACAAAGAGGCAACGTGTTGTTATAGTGCTGTCATGCACACATGTCTACAGACGTGCCTCACATTATAGTTCAGTGCAGTCTATCTGCCTTATGTTTTATAATCTGAGAGTGGCACATGGATTTTGTGGATTTTTCTGTGTAGTGATTGACCAAGTGAATTTCTCTGAGTAGGTATAGTCTCAGAGGGAGTGGAAATACTTCTTTAGAAAGAGGGAGAATAAAATCATGGTACGTGAACCCGTGTCATCATGGAGGAAGTAACTTACTAAAATGTTCATTGTCATGACATTGGTGTGTTACAAAGGAACCAAGGCATCAAAGAAATAAAGCAGCACCAGCAGAATTGTTGTGTTACTCATTAAGAAGAGCAAAAGACAAATAAATATAATAACACGAAATCTTTTATTTATATATACCCTACATCTTACAAAGTAGATTTTTTAATTTTTACTGAACTCGTACACCTATGTTCATACAAAACTATAACCGAGGGATGTGTTCGCTAATTATTGCATAGGCCAGGGTGTTTATATGGATTTCATTGAATTCACAACATTTTTTAGAATGATGTTTTGTTGGTTAGGGCATCAGGCATGCTAGACGGCTAGACTACCAAAGTGATGTTCATGGGATTTTTTTTAGAGAGATCTGCTGCACTGATGAAAGATAGAATGAAATTACCTACTTAATAAAAGATATAATTTGTTTCGTACGAGTATAATCATAAAAATATTCTAACCTAAATATATTTTATGAGCTATTTTCTCAAATCCTAGGGACAAGTGACGAATCGCTCATTTCATCAGAAATGGCTCAGTTCATTAAGAATTAAAAAAATAATTGCGAATACACAAAGCCTACGATGACACGAAGACGTTACAATTTATTTATACAGATAAAGTGATGTATCAAAGTTCGCCATTGTTCTTTCTATTTCTAGTTAAGCAAAACTTCAAACTAGAATATCTTGAATTCGAGAGTCTCTTTAATAGTAAGCCTGAAGACAAATCTGTTCAGGAATTCAAGCTCTATACTTTTACATATGTTTCAATAGCAGACGCAAAAGATTATTTCAACAATAGTTTGTTTGGGAGTTTGCCGTTGTTCTTTCAAAATTCTTTTTCCATACCCTGTCAGCCCTTTAATGAAACAATGAAGTCATCTCGGGCTATAAGGCCATGGTTCACTGGGCCCGCGGTCGGGGTCCGATCGGGCCTCATTTTACGGTTGGCTCGGCTCGACTTGGCTCAACATTACCTCAGATACACTTTCGTATTATTATCGCGATTACGGTGTTAAATGACTGACTGCAGTGGGAATTTATTTGAATAGTGTGATTGTCTATTAATTCGTGGTATTCCGTTGTCTGGATGAAGCAATTTGGGAACGTTCTTTGTATTAATATGCTTAGGGCATGGACCTCTATTCAGGGCAAATATGGCCCTCATATTCAGAAAAGAGTTTTTCAGAAAACATGACATACCTCCTTACTTTATTGGTTCCATTTTGGAGTTCTAATAAAATAGATTTATTATTTCTGAATGCTATTTTACTTTGAAGTTGAACTGTGGTTCAAAGATCCAGCTGAACTACTTTTGGAAGATGGCTAACGACATAGAAAAGCTTTTAAAGTTCTTGTTTATGTGTGCTAAAACTGCTCGTTAACTGGACTTAATGGAGACTGAAATTCGAAGAAAATCTTGAAAATTTCAAGATGTCAACCATTTGAATAAAACTCGTTTAGTAACAAAATTCGTCAAGCTAAATGCTTTGAAAAACGCTGTAAATTTTTAACGGAACTTGATATCTAAGCTCTTATTTAGCCAAAATTGTTAAAATAAATAATTATTGATTTATAATTGATTCAGACCGGCCATTGATAGTTTACAAGTAAGAAGAAGGTCTTGTAAGGATCTTGTAGGACCAAAACGCAGTCTGGAATACTAACTAATGTCTACACATGTGCATACAACATTTTTTTTTATAGCTGGCTTAGAAAAAACGTCACGACCTTAGTCACGAGAGACAAGTTGAATTTAAAAACTTTTTGTTCCAAATTCTTTTCGATAAGCCCGCCAATTTTCAAACATCGAACGTGCACAGATTATTTACATGGTTCATGAATTAAGGTAAAGAATTAATAGAAGCGGGCAATCGGTTGCTAGGAGGACAATACTGATGGCCTTGTAAGACTATTCGAGGCGGTTCACCGACCTGCGTTCCAAATAAAGACGAAATTCCGAGCGCTTCGCGTAAAGATGGATTAAGCGTACAATAACAAGCCAGTTACTTATGGTATTGCTTTTTTAAAGTGTGTGTAAGTTTGGGAGTATATACAAGTATGTTTTATATCACTTGAGTACCTGATTTAATTAGGTTGTTTTAATTTCTGTACTTATTACATAGTTGTTAATCGGTCTGGGGTCGATTAATATTTAACTATGTTTTACGTTAGCATAAATACAAAGTTTGTGAACGAGAACGTTATTTTAATGATAAACGCTTTATGATCCGTTAATTAAAGGCCGAAACGTAGAACTTAGCGCTTGCGTTGAAAATTAAATAGCCTATAAGGGGTTGTTTAAATTGTTTCATACATACACAAACTCACGCCTTTTTCTCATGGAGGCAGGCAGAAACTAGAACGCCACATGTTATGATCCTTAGATACTCTTTTCGCTTCATCCACGTTCATACATCTTGTCATACACGTAGGTACGCCGGTTGAGAGTGCTACGCACCTGTCCTTTTTGAATAACATCGATGTATGTCCTTCTAGGGCGTCCTCTACTGGCGTTTCCACTGGCATCTGCCTTATAAATGTTTGTTGTTGCATAATAAATGGATATTATAAAGAAGAAAAATAGAAACGACAAAGAAAAATGTGATTGGTTGACCAAAATACCAACAACCATATTAGAATCAACAAATGATCATTATTTGACAGCTTAATTTTTGCGTTGATCAATTAGCCTTTCAGAAACCGGGGTTTGCTTTTTACAGAAATTCAATATGAACAGTGGCTTACCATATTTTGTATACACCATTGATAACATTTCCACATCTAAACCTAAGTACTCATACTACTTCATATCTACTATTCAAGCATACAAAGGGCAATTATGTTGTCTACCGGTTATCCAAAACAGGCGATGAATATGGATGGGCCGCTTCCGAGCTGTAGGTGTCCGATTATGATGTAACTGTGCCCAAGATACCGTGGAGAGCATGGCGATTATGACTATAGATGTGCCAGATCTTACGTCTACGTATGGTGAGATTTAGGCAGCGCGTAATGATTATGATGAAATAGTATTTCGAAGCAATACTTTCTTTCTACGAAGAAGCCATTATTAGAGGCCCTGAAAAGCGGTATAAAAAAATGTTAGACCGTCACCCTCCGCGCTAACTGTCGTATCTAGCAATTGATAATTTTTCAGTAGTTACGTTAGCTGTGGCTTTATTAATGAATTAATAACTTTTTCATATTGCTCTTGGCTTACTCTTGGCTTGGTTAGTAGTTGCCCTAAAGCCCTAAGGTATCTATTTATTTATTTCTATTCATTTTAAGCAGATACATCACTCTGTGAGAATTTCTCTGAAAAATTATCAATTGCTAGTTACGACAGTTAGCGCGGAGGGTGACGACATATACAAGGTTAGTCGGAAAGGGGGTACTAATCCAAACGTTTGTTAAAGTACCCACAATAATGAATCACTTTTGTTCTACAACTTTTCCCAAAAGTCAATAGTTTAAGAGAAATAGGTGTTGAAATATTTCATAAAAAATACACTAAAACCTATCTATCCTCAGCTATAAACAGCTGTGTTTACATTTTAGCTCATATTTGGGGTCACAGCTTAGAAGCTCCATTTTCTGAATTCGTAACTAAAGCAGGGATCAAGAATTTTTGAAAATATTAAAATAAAAATAAATTTACTATCATCATTCAGCCGTAAGACGTGTCCACTGCTGGACATAGGTCTCACCCAAGCCATGTTGGGGGGGGGGGGGGGGGAGGTTTGCCATAATCGCCACGCTTTGCAGGCGGGTTGGCGATCGCAGTATGGTTGTTAAAGCACTCAGAGAACGCTGCTGCCCGTATGGAAATAAAATCGGATTTTGAAATTTTTATACTTGCTTTATAACAGTCATCAGTGATACTTTAAGTAGCCCGTATTAGTACCCCCTTTCTGACTAACCTTGTATGAAACATCTAAAAGGCTTGGTATCGCATTCATTAGTACAAGTAATTGGTAAGCTAAAATTAGAAGTATGCACAGAGCTAAGCATTCAAAATCCTTGGCTCTACGTAAGTTTTCTTACGAGATGAGATCTCTGACACCACTTAAAGCCAGGTGTGAAGAGTGACAGGTCGTTAGCCTGTCACCTGTCACCTTTAAGCCGTTGGCACTAAAATAACGCATTCTTGCGGATGATATTTACAACTACGAGATGGCTAGCAGCTGATGAATTGCGTTTTCTTTTATTTAAAATATACGCGTGCAGAAAGTGCACTCAAATGATAAAATGTTTCATATTAAACTCGCAGATTTGATGTTTGCATACTTTTTTATGCGCAATTGAAAACTATGATGAGCCTCCAAGAGTGACTAGCTACGTCTGCCGCACCCTGGGCAGTCAGCACTCGCTGAGTCACCAACCTTGCTGACCCGCTAATCTTTCCACCACAGAATCTCGTGCCGACAGGAGACTAGAATAACTATTTTGGCTCCCTGTTTCAGCATTACGAAATAGAAAAAACAGGTGGTGCCCATAAACTTACCTACTACGGGAACTAGTGTCGCCAAACTGACATAACCATTCATATTGAAAGATATCCAAGTTTTATACTTTAGACACCTTTGTGAGATATATTTTTAGGGTTCCGTACCCAAAGGGTAAAACGGGACCCTATTACTAAGGCTCCGCTGTCCGTCTCTCCGTTCTGTCACCGGACTGTATCTCATGAACCGTGATAGTTAGACAGTTGAAATTTTCACAGATGATTTATTTCTGTTGCCGCTATAAGAACAAATACTGAAAAACAGAATAAAATAAATATTTAAGGGGGCTCCCATACAACAAACGTGATTTTATTGCCGTTTTTATAGATAATGGTACGGAACCCTTCGTGCACGAGTCCGACTCGCACTTGGCCGGTTTTTTTCGTACTGCCATCATTTTTACACGTTAAAATTGCACAATAAGGCCTAATTCTAACATTGCACTTATGAGTTCAAGACGTCGTGTCACATGCTAATCGCGTGAGCTAGTGTTGACATATAATTATACATAACTAGAGATCGCTCGCGGTCTCGTCCGCGTGGTTGTCGTTTATCGCGTATTCCATATTTTTCGGGATGAAAGTACATATTATGTCCTTCTCCAGGTTCCAGACTATCTCTGTACCAACTTTCATCTAAATCACAGACAGAATTACTTTCGCATTTATAATATTGGAGTAGGGATTACACGACATAATTATAAAACACGCGCGATAGCTGCGTGGCACTTCCACTTGTTTTTTCTCTGGAATAATGTTGTTCGAAATTCAAAAATATTTTAATGTCGCATCTATTCTTTTTGTAGCATCTCTATGTTCCAACAATATTGAACAACACGTGTGTGGGTGAGACTGCATTCGGCTGCAACTGGCAACGTAACTGTCATCTTCAGTAGGCGATGATTGTCATTATCGCCTCTTTGGTCAGAAAAGTATCGTGTAAAAGGGTCTTTAGTGCGTAGTGGATTTATTGTTATTGTATTTATTTAACTCACTATTATCAAGATTTGGAGTGTAGGTATGTGGAATTTAAAAATTGAGAAACTTTAATAAATTGTTTCTTGGTGTTAATGTAATGAGGAATTAATGGATGGGTGACAGTTTTACAATTCTCGATTCTTTATAGCTTTAGCCCGCGAGTTTCCAGCATACAAGTAAAATTTTAATAAAACTAATGAAGCTTCCCAGGTCTTTATGTATTTCGATCGCTTCGTTATATACCTTCGTTGATGATTGAGTGACACAGAATTTCGATGTATTAGCCCAAAAATCTACTTTTAGGTAGGTGCATAGTAGACTTCTGCTGTTTTATAAATATTTATAAGTAGGTGTAAAACTATTTTAGTTCCTTACGCAGGTAGCTCCGATAACAAACACATCACTGCGATAATCTAAATATTTTGCAAGGTAGCATTACTAATTTATTATTAACGATACATTACCTACGTCCGCCATAATCAGAAAAGACGTGAACGCCCTAATATCCGTGGAATATTTACGTAATTTAAAAAACAATCGCGTCTTAAATACAAGTCCAACATATCTTGGCACGCGACGACTTTAGGAACTAAATTTGAATGTACTGTATTTGACATATGGCTGACGTCTGCCTTTACAAACAGCGCCGCTATGAACGGCCAACATATACTGGGCACCACTCAGTTCTCGATAACCAGGAGATTGACGTCAATGTAATGTTGTGAGGAATTCAGGATGGTGTTATGTAAACGTTACGGGAGAAGAAATTAAATGCAGTGATGTTGAACAGATCAATTGTAAACATATATCGCCTAAAAGGTTATTTGATAACCTTTACAATGAGGGTAGTTTTTTGTATTTTGAATCATTTATTTCATGAAACCAAAACAATAACCAAGACACGTGAAAAAAGGAGTGGCTCGATTTCTTTGCTCCCAAGTGTAGAAAAATTTGCTGCAACTTCAACTTCAAAACTCATTTATTCAAAATAGTCTAGAATTACTTAGTTATTTTTGAACGTCAATTTTGCAAAAGACAGCCCCCAAAATCGCCCAACCTTCACCACTTCCTCGTGTCTATGCTGTGAAGAAGAAACGGCGCAACAAACTCCTCAGCAACACAGTTCTGGCTGTCAAGTGAATAAAAATTAGTCTGTACACAACAAAAAGGTACACAAATAATACGTACAATACGCTAATCTTTTTGATCACTTTGAAGTTTGGTATGTAACAAAATACATAGGAAAATTTGCTACTGCGCAACCATTCGCCTGACTTCAGAGCGGTTGCCGCGTACTGTAGGTACTCACAGTGCAAGAACCTAAACAGTTGCATTTCCTAGCACATTGATATTGAATTTCTCCGTCTAATATGTTATATCACGGCTCATTTGTAGCTTCTATTTGCTCCCTGGATCGTAACTAATGCGTATTTAATGCTCGTGTTAGGTCCGCATTCCTCGCTTGGATTGCAGTGCGTAAGTCGTGCCTGGGACACTGATAGTTTAGACAGAGGTGTACTTAGCGTGCTGTGTAGTTGTCGACAGTGAATAGACCTGTGGGGGATGTCAAAAGGATGGATAGCAGCGTCCTCCTTCCTGGTGATTACAATATTCTGCGACTATCATTCCGTCTGCTAAGAGTGTTGATAATGGCATTCTGACCATGGGCAGGCCTATGTTCAACTAGAGCTAACATTTACGAGCTGGTACAGTTCGCCGAGTACGTCATGCCTTGTAAACAGATCAGCATCCTAATTGCGCAAAACACTAGTAATCGATCGGCTTTGATTTTGACAGGTTAACAATTTCCATAACTGAAATAGTTAAAATCATTATTTTTAAAAGAGTAACCATGGAGTTTCTTGCCGGCTCTTCTCCATAGGAAACGATTAACTGGAACCGTGCACCTAATTTCCTAAGCGCCTGCATTGGTATATGTAACATAAAAAAATTGACTGGTTTTGATTTTGATTGATCAAAAGCTGGTATTCCACGTATCAAATATCCAATGCTCGTTTGATCAAAGAAATTGTGCATTTGATTTGATCTAAGAAATTGGATGATTTTAATTAAGAATGTCAAAGAAAATAAATTTGATCAAATATTGGACAAAGATATTTGATAAGTGGAATACCAGCCATAGCAACGTATGTAATAACAATCTAACTTCTCCACATCTATGTATCACGCAATGAATATTGTTGTATTGTCAAAATGAAAGCTATTGAAATTACGAATGTGATATGCAGTTTGGATACAGCAGCCTTATTGTCTAACTTGAAATCCATTACCAGTGAACTTGAAGTCGATTACCAGTGGTCGACCCAGTCAGAATGTTATCGGTATTGTCTAAGGTATTCAACTGGTCTTCGGTTTCGGAATGAATGATCCGTGTGAATCCAATTTCCAAGTTTTTGCGTTTCGTTAATGCAAGTAGGACTACTAATAGTGCCATGGTACTATTTGCAATTTAGTTGTTTTAGTAGTTGCAAAAACGGTAATTATATTTATTATGCTGTAAAAACACAGCCTGTGCATTATTTTTGTCATTATTTGCAATTTAATCACGTATTTTGTCAGTAAGTTTACTAAAAAAATAGTAACGAAACGCACGTCACTCACTGTTGGAGTTGTCTGTGTATAGTCTATGGTCAAAAGATCGCGGTTTATTTTGTAGTCGTTGGTGTTGGTGTTGTGTGAATTTTTTTGCTGAAGATTCGTTTCAAAATAAAAAGTTACTACCGATTTTATGCGTTACAAAAGTTGTTATGTTGTTACACAACAGTGCGATAATATAATAGTATGGCTATTTCAGAATGCCTGCAAGAAAAGCAGTTTCTTTGCCGAAATGAATGCACCTATCTACTCAATTATAGGTGTTCAGATGATTAATAATTACTTCTGAGATATTAGGTAGGAAGTTATTTCTTATTCTTCAAACGCTTCTAATACAATGTTCAACACAACAGTGCTAAGATAGTATGGCTATTTCAGAATGCCTGCAAGAAAAGTACCTAGTTTCTTTGCCGAAATGAATGCACCTATCTACTAAAATAAGGGTGTTCAGATGATTAATAATTACTTCTGAGATATTAGGTAGGAATTTATTTCTTATTCTTCTAATACAATGTTCACCCCAATTTTCTTATTTTGATAAAAATTTGACCAAAACACTTCAAACAAGATTCGAATGAGCTCCCTGCTTCATTTGACATTTCACATGGGCTTGAATTTGCTACTGAAATTCATTTCGGTGTTACGCAATACCAAAATCAGCCATAATACGAAGTTCCATTCATTCACTGGGTTTGAATTTCGCTGGTAATGGTGTTGTATGTGACAGCTATTTACACAATACGAAAGTGACAATTGAAGTCCAGGCTAGGTTTCAAATGTCAAAAATGAAGTCCATGTCCATTACCAGTTGAGTTAGACAATAAGGCTGCTGATCAGTCAACAAACTTGATTGCTTAGTGTGGTGATAATAGTTGGCTTTCGGGGGTTGCCAGTAATGGCTCTGATGTCAAGTCGGGGTCGCAATTTCTAAACTTAGGTTCGGAATCCGAGACTTCAAGATGGCAGTCATGTTAGCAATTTAAACCGACGATACAATAACTATGTACTCTTGCATTTAAATGGACTTTTGAACGACGGCGTCGGGCTTGTCGTTAGTAACTTTGTAATGTGGTTCGTTAGCCGGTGTTATCTTGTCGCATAGCTAATAGCTAGGGAGAGTGAAACACCTTGGAGAACTTGCTGCACCTAACTTATTAGTACTGTGAAGCTTTTTGCATGGTCTAGGCATTGAACGCCATTTATCGTTTCTGTACATTGACAAAGAAAAACATGGACTTCGGGTCAGCGCTCAAAAATGTTTGAACCGAATGTAGACTAAAACGCGAAAATGAAGAACAATTTACGTCTCTACAGGCAGTCGAATCTAAAAAAAAGCCAAATTAGGCATTGTGATGACAACATAAGATTTAAATTAGTTAGTTGGTATTTCTAAGTTTAAATGGCGGTGTGCCTTGGCTCGCGTTCTGGTGGTGTATGTGAACTCAACACTTTTTTCGTGAATGACTAGACTAGACCCTTGCCCCCTCATTACAAAACATGGTCTAAGAAAAACCCAGGTTTTAAAATAGCCCCGTCTGTTTTTGTTACATGACATAAGAAAGTGATGGGTACCTATATTTTAAACCTGGGTTTACCTTAGTCTTGGTTTAAACCATCTTTTATAATAAGGCGGTTGGTGTTTCACGTCAATGTTTCTGCACCTCGAATTTTGAAGAATTTCGTTTTTTCATCTTACTTTATCTCTCTTTGTCAGCCTATTACCACTACCTTAGACATTCGACCCAAAAACGGACAATGAGGTTTTAACGTATCTATGATTAACAGAATTCATATCTAAGTATTTAAAAACGTAATAAACTTTTGAATCCTTTTTTAATCTTGAACGAAAATCTATACTCCCCATAACAGGTTGACAAAAACCCATTACTATTCTTATGGTAATGCATCCAAACTTTTATTTTCTCTTGTAAATACGTTCGCTTCAATGAAACCACTTATTTGCCGCAAACCAATAAAAAGTCTTTAGATTTCAACGCGTGTTGTCATTCAAGTTATACCAGCTTCATATTCAAGATAAAAAGGGTAGACGGGAAATTATCTAGATATGATCGCAGGCGACGTAAGAAGTCACATTAATCTTTGGTTTTTCTTGTATCTGATTGAAATTATAAATAAATTAACGCTTCAGACTCGTGACATAAGAATTATATCTTTCTACAAAACGATCGATTCGAAACCCTAAAAAAAAAACTATCGAGACAAAGCACATAAAATAAGACACTTTACTATTGCCATATTTAGAGCAAAACACCATAGAAATGAAGCTAAAAAAAGGTCTGCAAATGCTCCTGCAACAGCAACATGTACTGTGCTAAAATTAATTGTAAGAGGCGATCTATCCCATCGCTTTATAAAATCTAATTACAAATTCAATGTTAATCCTCCCACAAATAAATGTCACTACAGCAAATGAATACTTGAAAATTATCGTCCATTACTACAAATTCAGCATAAAGTGCGTTGAAACGGCTGCTTGCTAGAACCGGCATCGTCTGATTAATGAATGGTACATTATGCTAATGCAGCCTAGTTGAGCTGCATTCCAGGCAGGACTGGATAAATACACCATCGCAGATGGCCCGCAGACTTTGTATGAATGTATAAAAAGGATCAGAAGGACCACGTCATAATCAAAATCATGATCCACTGGCATCCAACAGCCTTTCAAATTTTTTGAAAGGGTGTTTGTAACCTATGCATCTCCAAATCTTGAAATAAATAACGATATATTGCCCGTAATCATTACGTTGCCGGCAAGTGGGTGGAGAACCGTATACATAGCTCGCTGTTGAAAAAGTAATTGAGGAGCAGAAGTGGAGATCGCTGCTGCCTCTGTCCTGGGTTTATTTGGCTTAAAAGTACTTTTGTTATCTCATCATCTGCATGTTTTGTGCGCCTTTACTCCAACTCCACAAGATGACAAGCTCTTGTATTTATAAGACACTGACAGAAACAAAAAATATCCCTGCAAATTGTCTCTGATGTTCTGCGAAGCACGAACAAATTGCAACTGCAGAGATCACAGAAATCTAAGAGATAATCTGTGCATGATATTCTGTTCGTAAACTAGTTTAATCCTTCTGTATTATAGTGATGTGGTGCTAAGTGCACCAATGCTGATAAAAATTAATATTGCAGATTTATTTTTAGAACTCCGTTCAAATGCTGGCGTTGTCGATGCATAGCGTGTGTTAATTTATTCTTTTTTTATCCTGAAGCGCATAGGCATGCATTTTAAGTTGCAATTTAAACTTTACTGTGTAAAATGCGCACAGAAACGGCGAAATCATTTCTGTAAATTTTGATTTCTTTTTGTCGAGCATTGATTAAGTGATCTTGAAATCGGCATTTACATTAACCCTGAAGCCATGTAATGATTTATCATAAAAATTTAATACCGTCATATTTTTTTATAAAAATAATAATATTTCCATAATATCTGGTCGTATTGATTCGAATCAAAGTAAATTTCGAAGAGAAAGCAGCATTGAACGGTTGTCGGAAACCGTCCACATGTACGACTTAAGGTTTAGCTCTACCGTGTTTGGATACGCTATAATTCGATCAAGCCTTCGAAGGTTATACAAGCCACGATTCTGGGCTTTCGTTACAGTTTCGGTAGTTATTTTAAGGTGTGTGATTGATTATAAATGAGTCAGCGTTTGTCTCTATCTTACTTATTGATGTAGATTGAAATATAAGATGTGCAAAAACTCGAAGATAACTTTTGGGACGACTTACTTTTCTGTGTGAAGTTTTGAATCATACTATTAATACCTTTTGCCATATTTGTAACCCTTAATCAATTTTGCATCCGCTTTCTTGATTGTTTACGTATTATGATGATGAGAGATGCTGTGATTTGGCAACAGCAGATGCTTTCTACAATAATAAAATAAAACCTTTGCATTCGTTATTTTATGTAATTTGTTCTTACATCGTGTACACCGTTTCTTATTCTCCAGACTTTCCAGTAGCACCCATTGATATTGCCTCCATTTATTCAACCGTGGCAGAATCTATTACAGGATTTGTTGGCTTGCATTGAATCGCAAATATTTTCTACCGCGCATGCGCGCACTACAAACAAAATGGACAGGGAAATGCTAATAGGATTTGTGAGCATGGTCAGATGAATAATGTTGTTTTGAGTGAGATTATTAACGAGGGTATCAAGAATTGAATAGAACGGATGTTAATGATGAAGAGCTCGTTGAGTTCAAGATATTTATGAAGATTCACATTATGAAATTGATCTTGATTGATTTTTTTATTTTTTTTGTGTGATTCCTGGCTTTCTATATTGGTTTCTCATACCTTTGCTAAATCATTAACTGTATTTACTCAAATTTTTAAAAGATTTTAATTTTAAAAGAGTAGTCACGGAGTTTCTTTCCCGCTCTTCTCAATAGGAAGCGACTATTTGGAACCGTGCACCTACATTCGACGTTTCATAAGTGCCTGGAATGAAAAAAATAAAATTTGATTTGATCTGGAACGAAATGAAGTCAGCTGAATCGAACTGGATGTGGAAGGCAGACAACAGGGTGGTATGGTGCAACTTAAGAGAGGCCTATGTCGTGCAGTCGATTGCAAAATACGTAGTTGATCGACTGATTGATAGGGCCGGAAGATTTCGCAAATAGAAGCATATTTTTTAGGCCAACTAAGTAGAATTCAATTCAAATAAGGAAGCTGAAGCTATCACAAATATCGATCATGCAGATAAGACGAAGGAAGTCGAACACTCGAACAGGTACTAGTATAATCAAATATTCGCTTTCGTTCACCCACGCGTATTGTCTTCTAAGACTTATTAACCAGCCATCGCCCTGATCATTTGTCTGGCAAACACTTTCACGTTTGCTGTGACTGGCAAATGAGCAATTGAACGATATTGAGAACGCTTATTAGCGTCAATTTTGTTAAACGTTTTAACTTTGTTGTGAATGAGATATAACGTCGGATTTATTGTGCTACTGAGGGTAGTAAAAGCTGCAGAAAGTGCAGTTTAAGGCCTGGAGCAATCAGTCTAAAAATGGATTGCGTGTGTGTGTTTTATGGTGATGGTTTGATTATGTCTATGTTTTGAATAGCCAAGACTGAAAGGGAAAGTTTATTTAGGTCTGATTTGCGGTCTCGTCTTATCTTTTGATCACATAACCGAGCATATTGGAGGTTTTAAGTATGTTAGTAAATATCTTGATGTCATCCTTGATCTTTTTCCATCGAGGTTCAACAATATTGGTATAGCCCTAATTAAGGTTGGGTAATGGTCAATGGTTTATTATTAGATTGGTCAGAAATGGTGTGGTAATGCCATCTTTGTCCAGATAGTGCTAACCCTCCACATCTTTCATATAATGTTATTAAATGCTATTGCGTGGCATATCTGCATCAATCTTTTAAATCTTTAATGCGCAGGTGCCATCTGTTTGATCAACCTCCACTGTTTCGCAATCGAGATTGATGGCAGAGCTTCAAATAAACGAGCCAGTAGGAGTATGAATAGCGACATACAGTATCATCAATCGCTTAGCCTTCATTTTTTGTACTTTCTCAATACCAGAAACTTGTAGGTCAAGGAGACATGACAATAAATACTGAAGACATGAATGATAGGTTGAAGTAGGGCTTTCGGAATTGTAAGCTGTTTGACTGATGAGTTTTTCTTCAAGACTTATGGGTGGCTTTGTGCTTTGATATTTGTATTCAGAGTTTCAATTGGGACAACTACTCAAAGTCTGTTATTTTAACCTATAAAAGGGCTTATTTTATTTGTTGCTACAAATAACGCAATATGCTAGCTAGCTCAACGATTACGGCAGATAAGTAAATAATTACACTACCTTGCCTTAAGATTATTGACTTTGTCACTACAGTGTTGACATGCTATTTAGGGGTCATGAGTCCTAATTCTAAATCCTCGAACTAAGCTCAAGGCGTGTTTAGCGTAGTTGGAGAGGTTTTCTGACTATAACAAACGTGTTCTTATTTAAATGCATTTGCGATAGAGGGAAAAGCACCTAAGTAAGAGCAATAATGACTTCGTACGTATGAGTTTACGAGAGGACATTAAACGTGTTCCACTCAATATAAGAAGGAATATAGAAAGGAAGGGTTTGGAACAACCCAATAAATATACCACTTTCAGTTTCCTTTCGATCTGAAACTAACGCTGTATCTTTATTGGTCCCATCAAAATATTCTGTTCTAAAAAACAAGTCGCAAATAGCTGAATTTTTGGAGTTCTTATTGACTTCTGAGTTAAATCGTGAACGATTCACCAAAAATTTCATCAAACCCAGATAATCAGCAGATTACGGCATGACTGGTTTGTATCCGAAAACCATAAACTCTGCTCATCATTTTGAACAAGTTTTACTATGGGACAAATACTCAATTTGTAAGAAAAAAAAAACAGTTTGTGAAGCAAAATTGATGGTATTGTATGGAACAGCTATTTTTTTCACTACCAAACTGAATTTCGACAAATCGTTCTACGACAAGACTTTACTTCGACACCTAATTTGGGGCACCCCTACACGGATAGGTTCTCACTCCCCCCGCTAACCCGAGGAGGCCCGCTGCGGCGGGCCGGCACCAGTCGGGGGTTGCGGAAGTGTCGTAAGTTCCCGCGACCCTCGGCGCAGGTGTGAGATGGAACACCGGGGTGGTTTTAGTCAGTAAGAGTCTGACAGACCCTTCCACCCACCCCAGGGCGGAGGACATCCATGAGGATTTCCACACGGAGAAAAAAAAAAAAAAAAAAAAAAGGTTCGACAGGGATGACGTGGGCTAGAGTGAGCGAGCAAACGCAGCCCCCGTCATACCCTTCGTGTTAGGTTACTTTAAACCCCAGTGTCGAACTTCCATAATTGTCGGAGTAGCGTAATGTCGGAGTTCCATAGTGTCGAAGTAAAATCTTGTCGTAGATCGATTTGTCGAAATTCAGTTTGGTAGGTAGTGAAAAAAATCAGCTGTTCCATACAATACCATCAATTTTGCTTCACAAAATGTATGGAACAGCTGTTTTTTTTTCTCACAAATTCAGTATTTGTCGCATAGTAAAAGTTGTTGTTTTTACGAATTTAGGTATAGTTTGTCCCGTTAAAGCAGTACCTACAAAATGATGAGTAGAGTCCATGGTTTTCGGATGTAAAGCTACTAACAGACAAAAGTCATGCTATATTGTATTAGTATTAAAAATATCCAACAAGAATCAGACACTGCAAATATTCTCAAATAAAGAATGACTGTTACACCAACAAAAGTACTTTCGTAATAACAATAATGACTTGTGCGTAGGAGTTTACGAGAGTCCATTAAACGCGTTCCACTCCACAATATACGAAGGGTTGTTCCAATAAATATCGCTTTCGATTTCGTATCGATCTGAAACTCGCGCCGTCTCTCCTATTGTTTAGTTGACAGTTATAGGTAGCAAATAGTTTAATGATAGCTTGAACAAGGATTAAGAGTAGTTGTGTAAGCGTTGCAGTAAATTGTGTTAGTGGTGATAGATTATGATGCAATGTTGTTGTTTGTGGAAGTGCTTTTAAGCAGCTTTTATTTGTATCCAAACCGCGAACTGTGGCGCAGAAAGTCGTGCGCTCAGCTTTTGCATCAATCTAACCATCAAATATCAAAATAATTTGACTTCTCTTCACCTACCCTTACTTTAATATAAAAATAGATGAAAGTGGCCCACCAAGGTAAGAATACCTTTTGCATTATTTCTTCAAGAAGAGTTTCAGCTCATGTTGATTAACCGTTAAGGTTCATAAGTACATAATACTGTGTTGAATACCTGTTGGAAGCAAACATATTGCTTATTTCTATACAATTTTCTTGCTAAAATGGCTCTTACTTATCTAATATTAAATAGAGTATCATCATCATCATCATTCAGCTGAAAGACGTCCTCTGCTGGATATAGGCCTTCCACAAGCATCGCCACATCGACCGGCCCTGTGCTTTTCGCATCCAGCGGATTCCCGCAACCTTCACCATCTTATCGGTCCATCTTGTGGGGGACCTACCCACGCTGCGCCTTCTGGTACGCAGTCACCACTCCAGAACCTTTAAGTAGAGAATACCTATTAGTATTTTTAATTAAGTCTTTATCTAACAAACATCATTTAAAAAAAACAAAATATGTTACGAATATATGCAACAAAAAAAAACTGTGCGACTAATTATGCATAACACTATCATAAAAATAACAGTAGCACTTCTATAGTCCTAATCATAAATTACTATTTAGTCGAGTCACTTTCTATAAACTACGTTTTCGTCAAGTTTTATGTCTAAAACCGAGGCATAGGTAATCACGTTTATGTTCCTTTCCATTTTCAACGCTGTCTGTCATAAAATCAGCAAATGATTAGCAGAGCCTCCCATAACCGCTTATCCGATAATCGTGTTGTTAACATCACGCACTTCAGCTCTCCCAAGCTGAACTCATCAGCTGAGGATACTGACTGACGTGGGAGTGATATGACAAAACAGTTGTTACTTAAAGACTGAACATATTTGTGCGGCCCTGAACGGAGGACGCCGATATTTTTCGCGACCCGAGAACTTAATTTACAAAGGGAATGGTAATAGAATTTTAAATAAAACGGATTAATTGTATTATTATTTGTAAACTATAGAATGCAGAAATATCTTTGCTGCATATTGATTTTGATACCTAGACGAGCGCTAATAGTCCTACTGGTCATGTCCTTTAACAGTACGTACTGCAATTTGTTGCTGTAGATGCTGCAATAAAACGCGTGAGCGTGAACAAGACAAACAATAAAACATGATTCACAAACAACAAAATATGTTATGACCCTGCCTGCAGCGAAAAAATGTGTTTAGTATAGGCGACGAAAACCGCTCAATGATACAATCAACTATTGTAGTCCATAACTGGACATTGACCTCTCCGAATTCATGCCACAACATCCATTTCCTCGCTTTTCCCATCCCCACAAGCCGGCTTCTCTAGTTAGTTGGTCAATCTGACTAGGGAGACAGACTAGCAAATCCGAGCTAATGTTATAATAAACGTCAAACGTTATAGTGTCATCTATTTATTGTTCCCATTGGCGAGCCATTCCGAACAAATAACGTAAGTCCTTTACTCCAATCTAGACATACGAGAAAGCGATTGTGTTAGGGCGTGAGCACATGTGTCGCTTTTAGCATTGTCACGCAATTTTGTCGCTGTCATCACATATCGCGGTTTGTATATTATTTTGCATATCAGACTGGTTTCTATTGTTCGTAAGTTGTAGATAACACGTCTTGCGAAATTTTTACATACTGATAATACATCTAAACTTATCCACTGCCTACATCAAAAGGGGAAAAAATATTTAAAATTTCACATTTGTTTTTTTGCTTGTATTGCTTACATCATGTGCACCATCATCATCATCCTAGCCCGGAATCACTGCTGGGCATAGGCCTCCTTTGTATCAACGTGTCCAGGGCCATCTTAGGCCATGCAGGGGCCCTTGGGCACACAGAGTTTGGGGCCCTTTCAGAAAGCCCAAAAAAATGTGGATGAAAACATCAGAATGTAGGTACTTTTTATTGACGCCAACTTTGTAATTCAAGTTGTATTCATATTGTAGTGAAAAGTTTGAAAATCTAAAGTCGACAGCAATTTGTCTCAAATTAAAGGAAACTTATGCTGTGCAACCCTGGCAATCTGGGTGCTTCGTTACTGATGCTTCAAACTAAGAAACCAATGTGTTTTATTTAATTTAATTTATTGGATGAAAAATACATAGGCTACATAGATTTGCCATTTCGGGGCCCCAATCAGGCCGGCCCACGTGCCTCACGGTAAAGACGGAACTAAGTGTGTCATAATCTCTAGTTTTGATTGCTACACCAGTCTAGGCATAAATGTTTAATTTATGCTGTACTTCACGCGTATCTGTAACTGTGGCATGGTATCGATAATCCGATGACGGAGTACTTATATAATATTTTATGCAACTGTATTAAAACGTTATAGTCATGTTCGAGTCGATATCATAAAATATTATGTCTATACACATGATTATTCACTATAGTTACGTGCACTAACCATTCTTTAATCGCAGTAATTTATCCAGAGCGATTAATTTGTGTATGACAGGTTTATATTGCGAGCGATCAGCTCGTCTAATCGTCAAATGTGTTTACCGCCTTAGGTGGATCACGACTGAGTCGATGTGTGCCTTTCTAGCTAAATTGCGATTTGTACACAGATATGATAGTTATCTAAACGTTTAAGGGATAAACGTTCTCTATTTTAGGTTATTTCGGCTTTCTTCTCCTGAATTTTCATGTCATGACTCAATTTGTAAGCTATCGGTTTGCGTGATTTGGTTTTATGAGGTTTTCATTGAAGATGACTATCTGATTGCGATGGTTACTAATCATTTTTTTTAGGAAGTCTTATCCATCCAATATAAAAGGAGAAGCTGACTGACTGACTGACTGATCAATCAACGCAGAGCCTAAACCGCTGGGATCAGAAACGTGAAATTTTGACAGTAGGTTCCTTTTGTAAAGTAGGCATCCACTAAGAAGGGATTTTTCGAAATTCAACCCCTAAGGGGGTGAAATAGGGTGTTTAAGTTTGTATGTAAGTCCGTCATTTTTGAAGTAAGAAGCACGAAATTAAATATTAAGGTTTCTGGTTAGAAATAAATGTACAGGTGTTTGAGCGTTTTCGGAAATTCAACCCCTAAAGGGGTGAAATAAGTGTTGAAAGTTTGTATGAGAAATCTGGTATTTTTGGAGTAAGAAGCATGGAATTAAATATCTAGACTTCTGGTTAGAAATAAACATAGTAGGGAAATAGGCAGAACATAAACTTTTGAATGGTGCGGATATATTCGATTTCACAAATGGATTTAATCCATAATATTATGGATTAAATCCATCCTTTATCTAATTAAATCCAATCCAAATTATTTTGGTCAAATAAAAGTAATAAATTTTTACTTGACCAAAATTATATAATCAAGTAAAACGACAAACAGTCGTTGCGTTTTATGTATATAGAAAAGTTTTCTCGAAATGTAAGATGTCCCATTGAAAGGCGAACTTTCATGCCGTTAGATAGCAAAAGTACATTTTAATGCGGAGAAAAGGCCATATTGCAATGAATAATTGGTGCTGCGTATAAATATTAATGGCATAGCGTTGCGCCGGCGCAGGATCGTGACATTTCAACCCGCCGGCACCTGCGCTCAAATGTCAAACATGACAGATGTCGATGAAAGTTAGAACCGTCCAGACGACGATAATGAGGCAGCATTACGGGGTTAAAAAAAAGTAATTATCAAGATTAATTACAGTACTTGAATAGTTGCATCCTGTTGTACTATTTGTTTGTTGACTTTTTGTTTAGTTAACATTTACTGAGCGTCCGATGTCTTTGTTGTTTTTTCTAGACATATTTTGTAAAGAGCAACTGTTCCAAAAACAGTCATATAATTGCAGGAAAAACTTAGAAATACTTTGAATTCAAATTGCGGTTCCTTATCAGCAACTATGTGAAAAAATTGTTCACCCAGCATATAATATCATACTGTATTAAAATTCGATTAATTTATATTAACAAGCACTAGTGCTAGTTTCAATCATAGGAAGTGAGATTAATAAAAACAGGCATTGTGTTAAAGAGGCGATGAGAACATAAAACAAAATCTGTACAGGGTGGTAATTTGAGATGGGACATGAAGGGTAGCTACCTTAACCATTCATGCCCCTTCTCAAAATACCAGCCTGTATAGATTTTGTTTTAAGTACTTATATTTTTACTACAGGACCAAATCTGAAATCGCGAAAAAAAATACAGCTGTTCCCTACATACATAAGTTCGCATAACTCGTTAAAATGTAGGGAACAGCAGATTTTTTTTTCGCGATTTCTCTTTTGGTCCCATAGTAAAAGTTGTTCATAATGATGAGTACAATGACTCCTTAATAGGTTATAATGTTTTTCCAATAACCCTGTATCGTAACGTAACGTATCGTATCGTAACGATTCTAAGACTGTTTTTGAAAAAGTAAGTGCAGCGCATCCTAGGAACGATGCTGATGCCAAAAATTTCGTTTGTAAAAATTTTGTCTGTCCGTTCGAATGTTTGAGCTTCACACCAGTGCTACTGGACAAATTCCAGTTGAAATTTGGCAGACACACACCTTAAAGAGCGAGTCAAGTTCTACAAATTATCATACTAATGAGTGTGGGTGATGAGCAATAACCTTGTATCCGTAGGCAAAGCCACGGGTACAACTAGTATTTAATAAATTGTTTGTGCTTCACAATTATCGTAATATGCACATGTTTTACGAAAACGCCTTAGGGCTGCCATGAAATAAAAAACAAAACTTTCGCTAACGTTATAGTTATCGAGATCATCTACATTTATTACTGCGTTATGTAAGTAAGATAGAATAATCTATCAAATAGATTTATCATAGTTATTGATAATGTGCGTGCGCTTACAATGAACGGTTTCGACAAATTGATCGCGTCGGTAAATGTGTGTATCATGCGTAATCATTGTTCAAATTGCTCGTGTCAATGATTTTGACAGCGAATGTAAACTTTCCTGCCTATTACCGTTATTTAATACCAGAAATAATGTTTGATCTAGAAACAGAAACATCGTGTTTGTAAAGTATTTATGTTTATTGCTGGAAAATCGTTGGTCATTAAAAATAAATAATATATTATCGCCTGTATTTTGAATAAAACGTTTAAATTCGATGATAATTATTCAATCAATTATTGAATCAATATTTCAACTATTATGAAACAATTTGAAATATTGATTAGTAGTTTGCAACGTCGACATGATTCGCTAAATCTATAATTCAGAATAGATAAGTAATGACGGGCTGGAATATTTGACGACACGTTTGGTGCAGTGGCTGAGCGATTGGCTGCTGCGCTACGGGTCGTGGGTTCGATTCCCACACGGAACAAAAACTTGTATGGGCTAGAGATAGTTGTTTCGGCTCTGGGCGTTTGTGTGTGAGATTTGTGTTTGTAATCGCACCCACGAAATCGTAGAAATCGTAGAGTGGGGCAACGTTTAAAAAAAAATGAATGAATATAAAACTTCCTCACCGCAGGCTGGGAATAGACTTGCGTTGTAAAATTCAACAAAACCCAGCACGCTTGGTGGTAGGATATAATACGGTCCGCCTGGCTACCCTCACATTAAAGTCGGGCGCCAAGCAGTTCACTGTGTTCCGTCATGCGTATGTGGGAGCCAGAGGGGAATAGGGGAATCCCTCTATATCTCTTTTACTTGTATTCGTGTGCTCCATCTTAGACCCTGTTTGCGCTAACCATCTGGAGCGACCAAGTCAAAATAATAAAAAAAACCGGCCAAGTGCGAGTCGGACTCGCGCACAAAGAGTTCCGTACGATTATCTAAAAAAAAAGGCAAAAAAGCACGTTTGTTGTATGGGAGCCCCCTTAAATATTTATTTCATTCTGTTTTTTAGTATTTGTTGTTATAGCGGCAACAGAAATACATCATCTGTGAAAATTACAACTGTCTAACTATTACCACCGTCTACCTATATCTTACTCCTTACAGTCGGTCAACGTAGAATATTGTCGCAGAGCAATCGTGCGGGGGGTTGCGGGGTGAAGGGGCGGAGGTTATGTCCCGAGTAGCCATACTGCATACTTGGGACATAACCTCCGCCCCTACATAATTTTGACATTTCATAGGACCTGTCAAATGTATGGGCGTTGACCCACTGTATGTAGTAAGTAGGTACACTGTGCTATTACGGTTCATGAGATACAGCCTACTGAGAGACGGACGGACGGACAGCGGAGTCTTAGTAATAAGGTCCCGTTTTACCCTTTGTGTACGGAACGCTAAAAATAATATCTACATGGTTTACTATACGTATTACACTAAAAGGTAATGTGTATAGATTCAGTACTACTGTTAACTAAAACCCTACGTAACATTACACAGGTATGCCCATTTATATACTTTCTTAACAACCGTATCACATATCATCTCGACTCGATTTATCTTCGCCGCAAAATTGTTAATGCGACTGTCAAACAAAATGCTGTACAAATCAACCACAGACTATCAAGAAACGAGTTGTAAAAAATAAATTTGTCGGCGTACAGCTGTCAATTTAGGTAGTTTGTATTGTCACTTTCAAACGTTAATGTCAAAAATGAAAATGACCACATGATCATAGAAAGTAATTACTGTCATGTTGTAACCTTTGATATCATTTGTTTATGTAAATTGAGTGAGCAAATATGATTTAAGTGATGTCAGCTCATTGCGATATGTTACCACTTTCTTTAGCTCTTTGAACAGACAGACAGAGCATGTAATCGCTGTAGTATAGTAAGTACAGTCATGGGCACTAACATGTATGCAGATAGTGAAATTAAAGGGCTTTTCTTCCTAAATATCGATTGAATTTATGTAATATTTTACTTGCAAAGTATTCGTATGTTTTCTCAGATAATGTGTTTAACAATATTCTAAGATATTCATTACAATTTCTTCGTTAATTTATTTAAACATTTCGCTTCGCGTATACAGTTGTCCCGAAACTTAAAGTCAAGCCGGGAACAAATGATAGGATAGTTTATGACTGTTCAGAAACAAAAATACTTAATATTTTTCAAGCTTTTTGTTTTTTTTTTTTAAAACACGTTTAATAGTTAGATTTATAAGGTTACATTTTATTCATGGTAATTTTAAAACTAGAAAATGAAGAAATTAAAAATTGATCCGTCTTAAACTGCCCTACCATTTATTTCCAGCTGTATACACGTGGCACCCTGTGTACACGTTGGTGCTCATGACTGTACATTGAAAATTAAGTCTTTCTAATAACAATCACTACACTACAATAATAAAGAAACACCATTTCCCACGACGGTAAGCCCTACAAGACCAAACCCTAAAAAGGAAGAAGAATCATAAAGAAACAAATTAATTCTCGTAACCAAATTACGTTAACCCAACTCTGTAACATTTCTCACGTAACTTTTGTTTGTCACAATAAAATGTGGCTTTGGTATTAATTTCAGGCATATTATTGTATAACTGTTAATTTCCTACTTTAAAAGTAAACCATGATTATTTTATACCGCGAGAAGCGAGCGAGCGTGCCATAATTTTATCTTAATTCTTACTCTTCCTGATAATCTAATATTGTTTCTTATTGAGGAAGTGTCAAGGAAGTCATTAGGCCCTATTCTATTAGTAGTTTACGTTTACGAAGGGATTGGATAACCCGCAAGGCGCATCCGCCATTTCTTTATTTCACTACAGTTCGAACAACTTAATAGGCCTGATTTGACGTTTACATAAAATCACAAAATAAACGTGAACAGACGTTGTGCGCCTTCGATCTCAAAGAAAGTCGCCTTTTTAGTTATCTTAACGTAGCGCACTCATGATAATATGAAACTAAACGCCACGCATTGGAGTAATTATTACTAGTGTTGACGTCACTCCTAGTTTTTTTTTAAATCTTTTTTTATTAACGAAGGTTTGATCACAACGTGAACATTTATTTTTATTTATTTTCAACAATATCATTACAGACTAAATCCAATTCGATACCTATTGAGGTTTCTTAATTTCTACAATTTAAAACTAACAGTAAGAAATTTAAAAAAATGTTATCTTTGTGAATTCACTCAGACTACAATAAAATATATCCACGTCTTCAGCTATGAGGTTGAGCGTGCGCAGTGCGCGCGTCAGAGGCGTTTCACTTAGTAATCTAGTGCGTGCGCGTGGCACCGCCAGCAGACGCGGCCGCCGCCGACGTCCCGCGTATCCGTCCGGGACACACAGACCCACCCTCTCCAATATATCCGCATTATGTATCCTCCCCCTAATTACCTTAAAGAAATAGTTAACGAGTGTGAGTTCCCTCCTGACCCTCAGTTCATAATATCCGACCATACCTAGGACAAACAGGGTAGTATACATTAATGGATAAAAAGGATAAACCGACCTACTGCTTCATTTAAATAAATCTAATAAATTTATTACATGTCACCCTCATAGGGAATATGATTATTTTTTCGGGATTGCCCGACTAGCTGAACACGCGACCTCGCCGCGTGTTCAGCTCATGATTAAGGGCTCCGTTTGGGTCCGAAACTAGTCGGGCAATCCCGAAAAATGCACGTGAGTAAACCGTAAATAATCATAAATATGAATGTGTCTCACGAAAGTTTTTTTTTTACCTATATTGTCCCACTGCTGGGCAAAGGTCTCCCCATAGCCTTCCACTCATCTCTATGCCTTGCCTTCTCTGGCCAATCTCCCATAAACGAATCTAAGTCATCACGCCAGCGTTTCCTAGGCCTCCCTCGGCGACGACGCCCGTGTTCCGGCACCCACTGCGTGTTAACAAAAATAGTCACTCCTAGTATTTTGACAGGTGTCAAATCGGACCTATTAGATTGTTACAAGTATAACTAATAGTATCGCAATAAAGTATTTATAATGCCAATTTATACTAATGGAGGTCGTTGACGCTTAGGGTACATGAATGCATTTATAAGTGTTCAATTTAGACACGATTTTAGTATGGACATTTATTAGCAAACAAACGATTTACGTTTAGTTCGTTGTAAATTAAATGGAGAAAATTTGCTAACAGTTCTTATTTGGAGTAGAGCAGTGATATTAGAAAACAAATATTAGACTTATGATGTTTTTGTTCATAAATTAGGTTTACGTAAAGCTAAAATATTACCAAACTAAATGATAACTTTGCATAAAAATAAATCATTCAACTTTAGGCAGATCTCTTTCCGAAATAGTTCATCATCTTCCTGCCACAGGGAGAGTAGGACTTGTACCACACTAGGTGTGGTCGGTACAACATGTATTCCTCTTCCTTTCTCCTCTATCAGCCTTCATCTCAGTACTCACTCCTTTCTTACCCATATCATCCTTCATACAATCCATTCATCTTTTCTTTGGCCTACCTCTACTTGTATATCCATCCACGTTCATATTTAACACTCTTCTACACTCACCGGCATAATTAGCGGAACGTTTTCATTTTTTATTTTTTTTTATTATATGTTACTGCTATTGCTATGACGATTTTTTTTATTCAAAAGAACCTTCAATTAGGACTTGCATGTTGAAGAAACATTTGGTTTTCCTAAGCGATTAGAGGTAAATTAGGCCCAGTTTTGATTTTACAAAGATTTTGCCCTTTTGTGTTTTTGATCGGAACTTTGTTTTATTTAAGTACTGGTGGTTTGGCGTTAGTGTATTCATTACATTTGGAGAATAAACATTGCGTAGAGGCTGAAAGAAGTAATTTACCTGTGACAAAAGCTACGAGGGATGTTACAGTGATCGATGAAAGTCATACCTATCGTGCAGTAAGTTAAGCACTGGGTGTATCGATATTAGTCATTCCTCGAAATGTCCATCGGTACAAGCAGACAGAATGTTTCGTTAAAAAATGAGAATAATGCAGAAATTAAGGAAAAAGCGCCGCTGATGATTGGTTTATGACAGTTCAAACCGGTTAAGGCTCTAAAAAATTGGCGCAATGCTGCTATTCGGACCTGTAGCATCCTGGAGGTGATCTGTATTTTGCTTGTGAGTATGCGGAAAGAAAGACGACGTCTCATTGAAGGTAATCTGATGTCTAACGCGAGTGCTGAATGTCCAAAACGTGCTGTAGGTCATCGCGTAGTGAAATTAAGTTTTGCTCAATATCACCGAAATCGGACTATGGAGTTAGAAAGAGATTTTTTCTCAGGGGCAAGCTGTTTTTTGATACACACTTTTTGGATGGGAGGCATAGAATATGGATACGTCAAGGGAATCGCTTTGAACAGTCAAATTTTATAGGAATGTGCCTTATACTGGATGCTCCAGTAATGGTTTGCGGTGTCATTTGTTTTGAAGCGCACACGGAGTTAAGCATTATTGAAGGAGGCTTACTGGCTGCTTATTTTTGCAGGATAGACATCCCAGAACCTCATGCGATGCCACTTGACGAATTATCAGATAAGAAAAAAAAAATATGCATGATTATGTGTGGCTGGACTGTGTATTTGTGGTCCGCAATTTCATATAAGATGTTGTAATAACCTACCAGAGTGGGTCAACGTAGACCCCGGACATGAGTCCAATAGAATATGACTTGACCTTGACGGGAAATAGGGTTAGAGAAAAAAATCCAGCCACTCAGAAAAATTAGAGGATTAAAAAGTGTTTCATGGGAGTACGGGGACGATTTGCCTTAAGAAAAGATAATGGATTAAAAAAATGGATGGGAAAACATGTCATAATACTGATAAGGACCCTAGCAGTATAGAAATGGTGATAAAACAAACAAAAAAGTAAAATAAATAGCAAATTAAATATTCCAAAAAATATGCGCTGAAAGTAACAAAATGGATTTTTAGCAAATTAAATATTTAAATTGCCAAATTCAATTAAATGATTATTGATTATTTGTCCTTTTAATGCATTTAACCCTAATTATAAAATATTTAAATAAAAACATTAATGTACAATACAAAATTATGGAAAAAACACGGTTTTTTGTTGCGTTCCGCTAATTATGCCGGTGAGTGCAGTAACATGACTTTCTTCCCTCCGCATATGCATACCACTTCTTTACGAAATAGGTCACAATTGTAAAATACAAATTCCCATAAATTCCTGCATAATGCCTATTTCTTCTCAACACAAGTCAAAAGCTCAAGTAGTGACTTAGCGGGTCATTACCACTGTTCATTTGTAAGTGTGTCGTTATTTCGGGATCGGAATGTCAAAGTTAGCGTGCTCTCAGCTATGTCAAGCATTTGTTGTGGCTTCGGCTTAGTATGCATCTGGTGATGTGAAAAACTGTTGCAACTTGAACTATATTTGTGCTTTATCTACCATTTCTAATTGAAGTGATCTCGATCACAATCATTCAAATATTGTATTTGATGGTTATCCTTCTTGTCACAATATTAGCAAAAGCCTTTGAAATGAGCCGTTTTCAAATAAAGAAGATATTGCTCGTACTCATTACGTAATTTTCAACTGGAATTAAATTGCAATTAACAAAAATTTGCATTGTAAAATGGTCTTTAAATGGAAACATCTCGAAAATATTTTTTTCTAGCTTAGCCTCTGTATTAAAAATACAAAAAATAAGCTAGTGTCAAATTAATCATTATGATTCATTAAAATGGTAAAAGAATTTAAATGAGTGCGAGCGATGTTATCAAAGTAAATATTCCGTCTGTATTTGGCTACAAAAAAATTAACGCCGTTTTTAACTTTGTTTTCTTTGTTAATATCAAGGAAACGGGATGTGTGCGTTCTTTTTTAGTTTCGACTATAATTTGACAAGACGAAAACTGTTTTAGACGCGGAAGTCCATGCTAATTGGCGATGATAAATTCTCTGGACGTTTCGTCACTAAAAACTGTGCTGCCCATGATTAATTGACCGGAGGGACCATTTTAGATGATATGGACAGTTACCATTCATATGTCTTTCACTGTTCACTAGTAATTGATTTAACTATAAATATTACTCAATTCTGACATCGTTGCAGTAGATGTTATATTCATTTATTCTGCCTATATGTTTGGCAATATTAAAACAGCATTTGTCTTTAATGACATTATGTAAGTTAATGTTATTATGATTAATACACTCGACATGTTCATTGCGATTGCCTTCGCAACATTAAATCACATTCAAGCAATAACATCCATAAATTATCCGAACTAATAAAGGAATGTTTGTTTCATCGTGAATAGGTTAATCGAATTTCATAGTTTGACCCCATCAGGACATGCTACACTATTTATCATAGTGAATGTTAACGTCAATCAAGTCAGAAGGAAATTTGGATGGACGCATCAGATCGTATTTCATCAGGGAAGCATTTTATCGGATACATTTGTTACAAAACGTTCCATGTTTATTTATTGACCAAACTAATATATCTGGAAGCTGATTTATTTTAATGCTATCGCTGTGTTATGTAACACGATTTTGTATGTCTCCAGAATTAGATATTTGGTCGTATAGTCGCGGAAGCAGGTTTCCTGTTTCGTCTTTACGAAATTATGCACATTTTGGACGGATTTCTTCAAAAAGCTCGAAAAGATTTATATCTAGTAGAATGTGTTAGAGAAATTTACAAGTTGGATTTATAGGCGCCATGGCTTGGCACATGGTCTGCGATGTGTTAACTTGCGTTACGGCAGGAGCATATTCGGTAGTCTGTTTTATATCTTCCGCATTCTTTAATTGATTCTATTTCTGTATTACTTTCCTTTATGGTACGTTTTGATTAGATGTTTTAATAAACACTAGGTTTATCGCTTCCTGCAAGTATAACCATCACTTTTACAAGTTAACCTCATTAACTTTGAAGAGGATTACGTACTTTATTAGTCTTTATGTCATATTATTTATGAGACGGAGGTATAAAAGGATCAAAATTTATTTTATGTTCGGCTCTTGTGCTTGTGTAATTATTTTGATGTTTAACTCCAAAACTTTCGATCGTAAAGTTTATGGGATATTATTTCATAAGTGCATGTTCATTAACGTTTTGTGTTTGTAATAACTTATTGGTAATGTCACGGTCTATTAGTTTTGAAGGCAGGACTTCGTTGATCATGTAGCTTAGTATCACCAGCCGTTTGATGACGTCATACCTTTATCCGTGTCTATATTTGACAGGTTTTACGACTTGTGGAGACATTTTATTTAAATGATCAGTCTTCGCCTGTGACATGATCAAAAGATAGTCAAATAAGGAGCTAAGATAATATACTCTAAAGATAATACAGACGGATTTATGACAAACAGAAGTTTATCTATGAATACTAAACAGCTTTGCTTTAGTGTTAGTAATAAAAATGTTACGGTTGTTGAGTGCTGGTGTTGACGCTTCAATGATGTTTGAGTGTATTATCATCTTAAAGACCACGAAAGCAATATTGGACGAGTTTATCCTTCATTATTGTTAACGATAAAACAGATGGAAAATATGTCCGAAATAAATATTGTATTTGGGTTTGTGACTTGTTACAATATTACAATTTTTCCTAGATTTTTTGACGTCTTTTGCAATGACTTAGATTCTCCAACACTTTTATCGATTGCATCATTTTAACCAATACATATATTTTATCGAACATGCCTTTCAAAACAATTTAGATTAGATAACTGACTTATTAAACGATAAAATCCATTTCAGATGCTACAATTTACGAAATAGCTCTATCAGCATTTTTTATTGCTTCTAATAATCCTCGATGACATAATTTACTAAAATTGCCTATTCGTTTTAATTTAAATCTACAATTTTAGTTAGATTGCCTACTTTCTATAAGTGACCCGTTAAAATATTTGTATTGGTGCCACCTTACCATATTTGAAATTTCCTGCTGATTTCTAAACCAGATAAAGATGGGTAGTATAAAGCGGACGTATCAGCTGTTACAAATCTCTCTTCAACGTAAAGTGGTACAGTCATAATCGATATATTCAGACAGGGTCGAGACAAGATCTCGGTACAAGGCGTTCGGTATACGGTTGACTGCGCATTCACCATTAATCTTCTTCGATTTTAGATAATTCTCAAGTTCTCGGGAAAGCTGGCTTAATGTTAGCCTGAGGTTATAAGACGATAGCTACTGATATGAAGCATTGTTCTATGTTCGGGTTTTGATCAAGTACTGTAATGTTTTCCTTTGTCAAAGTTTGAGTCATAGAGGTTATTGATGCGTTTTGGTTGAAAGGACCATTTGGTCCTTATCAAAACCTTTCTCTATAGGAATGTGTCACTACTTCCAATTCACCGTTATTGCTGTGGTAAGATTTATTGCTTTGGTAATGGTCTATTTACGAGTAATGTCAGTTCATTTCATCCTTTCGTTTTACGTCCGAGGAAAACCAAGCTCGGTTTAAAAGACACGTGTACGCGCATTTACAGTAACCTAGTATAATCGCTCGAAATATGAAGGGCTTATGAATAGCGTCTGCGCTTGCGTCAGAAAAACGTACGTCTTGCTCTCGTCTTGAATGTTTCCTCACGAAATGAAACGATACTACTAGGTTCGTTGTAAACGGTTCATAGAAGTATATAGAGCTATGGACTATAAGTATATGGAGTTGTCGCCACACTTCGTCATATCGAGTGCTGTAGAAAGACGCTCTAAGACTTCTTTGATCAGTAAATAGGCTAGTTCACTGACAGCCTTCTTCACCTCATTCGTAACTTCAATAGCGTTCATTTTGACAATACAACAATATTCATTGCGTGGTACATAGTTGTGGAGAAGTTGGATTGTTAATACATACGTTGCTGACCTGTTAAAATCAAAGCCGATTACGAGTGTTTTTTGCGCAATTAGGATGTAACAGGAAAGTGAAGCTGCTTTCAAATATTGACACAAGCTCTCTATTCAACAATAGACTAGATTGAGACTGATTTATGTCTAGCTATTAGGTGATAAAAGATTTCAGACCGAACATTATGTAAGAAAGTGAACCACATTATGTACTACGTGTTATGTATGTGGGCTTAAAAAGTATTTGAGGTAACAATTGGTAACTATCTGTCCGCTTCTACGTGACGTCTTGAAAACTTTCATTTCGGCCATCTTGATTTATTTGTAGTTTTGAAATTCGAATGTTTGCTGTAGCATGACACTTGTGAACCTTTTCACTGTTTAAATTAGGAAAAAATAAGTGTGTTCATTAGTAAGATGAATGTGCCACCTCTTGATATCCAATTTCTTCTAAATTTAGGTTAAATGGTGCTAAATTAGTTTCCCTATTTATTGTGAAATACTTTTCTCGGAAACATCTGTTTGTTGTGTTCTGTTGGGAGCATATGTGGGATCATTTCGGTGGAAAAAAGCTGATTTAAAATGGAAAAAAAGTGTTTTTAATGGCCGTTCATTGCGGTTTGCAGGGCTATGTTCAGCAGGAGATATTTTGCTGGTTGATGTGACGAAACTAATTTTAATACGATTTATACTATCACTGCACGTTTGCAAGGAAGATTGTACTGGTGCCGAGCCGCTAGTTAGAACATAAATTTAAATTATTTTATTGAATAGTGCTCACAATTAATTAATGAATCTCCGTTAAATCTGTTAATAATTACTGACTTATTGTGGTGCAGGTTTGTTAGCAAGTTTCTACCAAAGTAACCTTTTAGTGAAACCTAAACAAACAGGTTGTATCCGAATTTGTGTAATTCCCTCAAACCTCGTGATCTATTGGTGACATAGATTGACCTTGCATGGTGTTCTTAACGCGATTCACTTTAGTGCCCTCAGTTAACTGACTGCGCGGAGCGATATCGCGTTGGTCGTGCCCACCAGCTTTGTCGCCGTGCTTCCATTCATACATGGCACCGGAATGTGAAAAGACACAGAATGAAGTTTGTTTACGTTTTTATTTAAACCTTAATCAGGTGGTTAAGATACAATAATTTTCATGAAACCAAATATACACAAAGACAGAAAATAAAACGTTTACCCAACAATTTCCATGCATGTATAATCTACAGGTTTAAATTCTATACACACGACCAACTGAAATGGGAGTTTGTACTCATCACTATGAACAACTTTTACTATGGGACAAAACCGGAAATCGCGAAGAAAAAAAACAGATGTTCCCTACATTTATGTTCGCATAACTCGTCAAAATGTAGAGAACAGCAGTTTTTTTTTTCGCGATTTCCTCTTTGGTCCCATAATAAAAGTTGTTCATAGTGATGAGTACAATCTCCCATTTCGGTTTGTCGTATGTTTACAATTTCAACCTGTATACCAGTAACAGATCGTGTGGTTTTAAGGAATTAGACGAATTCGTTTACACGCTGTATGGTGCAGTCAATACATGAAAATAGAAAAAAAATGTTGTCGCCCCCTATTACCTAAGATTTCTCTTGAATCGTGAGTGCGTTTACATACACAAATCACATCAGTGACATTTATCGAGTCATGTCAAGTAGTCATTCTCGTCACCACATTTCATAACAGTGTCACCATGATTTATCAATACCTTACATGTCACTTATGTCATGTAATGCAGCCTCTGTTACCATAACGACCATTCAAGTCATGGCGACTTGTCCTCAATAGATTGTGTAGTACAAATTAACATAACTAGTCATCAGATCAGTGAAGCTTGAAGCTAATCAATTTGCAACTCCTAGCTCTTTTTTTGTTTATAGGGCTATTTATAACTATGTGGTCTTGGCTTTATGGCGGTTTAGTCATGTAGAACTAGATGGTTGTTATAAGGTATTGTTTAAGGTGAATGCCATTAGTTGGCCCGCGAAATTCAATTTTATATTTTTTGACTAATATAATGGACATTTTTATGACGTAATATAAGGTAAAGACCAATTTTTTTTTTTAAAAACGTTGCCTCACTCTAAGATTTCACTTGTATCGTTGGTGCGTTTAGACACAGATCTCACATACACAAACGCCCAGACCCGAAACAACCATCTGTAGGCCATACAAATTTTTGTTCCGTGTGGGAATCGAACCCACGACTCGTAGCGCATAAGCCAATCGTTTAGCCACAGCACCAAACGTGTCGTCAATTTAAATTAGTAAAGTTAGGTCATGACGACGTCTATACCTACTTAAAGTAAAAAAATTAAAAAAACTTCTTTTCCCGGTGATGGTATGTAGGTACATACGGTGGACTTAATGCCATAAGGCATTCTCTGTCAGTCAACCTTTAGGTTAAAAAGAAAACCATCGAAATAGGTGTAAAAAAAATATGAGTTGATAATTTTGTTCACATTGATATTCTGCCGGCCGACTGATCGCATTCACTCCAATCGTAGAAATTCAATCACAACGTTTCTTTTCTGCGTATACTACACCTTCACACTTGACCAAAAGTTTCTGAGTTTCTGTTACCACCATTTAGAATAAATTTAAGGTCATATAACAGTCATGCGCATGCGATTTTCCACACACATGTTTAACGCGTAAAACGTATTGGAAAGTGAATTTCCATTTTTCAATAAAGGTCTCACAGCATTGTTGAAAGGTTCCAACAATACGTGAAACTGTATGAAGTGACGCGTATGTATGACATTTTCGCTGGCGAAAATAGCTTTGTAGTATGACACGTGACTGTATGGTCTCCATAATGTCATACAAACAATGAACAAGATTCGTCTCAGTTTGCGACACAGCATTACTATTGTGAAATACCAGATAGAAATGTTAGTCAGGTTTTATTGCATGTGTTTGATTTGGAAAAATGAGGACAGGAGATAATGTTACAAACGTACCTATTTCTTAATTTTTATGTCTTTGTTTACGTACAGTATTTACTTACGAGTTTTATTTTCATAAAAGAGTTGCATCATGAATGGTGGGTCTTATTTCAAACTAGCTGTGCTCGCGATTTCGAAGTCGGAAAACAACGTGTCGCAATGTTGTATGTACTCAATTTAATTTTTTAATGTAAATGAATTTATTTCCAAAATGAGGTTACTGTTCATCACCCACACTCAATAGCATGATAATTTATAACCTGACCCGCTCTTTAACGAATGTGGCTGCTTTTCAACTGGATCTATTCAGTGCTAACTGGCGTGAAGCTCAAACATAGAAATTGACAAACAGATAAAAATTCTAAAAACGACATTTCTGGCATCAGGGGTTCTACTCCCTAAGCACGAAGTCCGTGGTTTCGGCTTTAGTTACGAGCGTTTCCTACTCCCTATCACCTACGGACATACCCCGGGCCCGAACTAAGAATGAATAACAACACGATTTGACAGTTGTTCCTACTACCGATGTGTTTTTGCCCGTCCGAAAAGTTGAACTTGACACTTGTTTTGTTCACTCCTACGTTTCTGGGCTACTTTCGGGCGGGCGACTAACTTCATTGACGGACTTAGGGAGTAGGCCCCCAGTCTCGTTCCTAGGATGCATTGCATTTACTTTTTCCAAAAATATTGTATGTACAGTTTTAGCATCGTTACGATTTTATTATATGTATCGATATAGATGGATACCACTGTCACTTGGTACGATCATTTGCGTAAACAAGTTTTTTATTTATCGAAAATACAATATAAAAAAAACAAACCGCGACATATAAAAGCGACACAAGCATTCCATCTATAATTCACTTTATTACCGCTCAGTAATAGAACAGGACAGATGGCAATGCCAATAAAAAACCTAGGCCTGCGCAGGCGCTGAACAAGTGGATAACCTTGCCGCTTTGCGGTCTTGCGCACAGCTCGATCTTACAATAGGTATCTACTTTACGTCAAACATCCTCTTAAAACTATGGAATTTTGCTTTTTGTTTTGAACTGGTTCTCATACATATAATATTATGTAACTCCGTAATGTAATGAAACAGTGAATTTATGAATATTAAAAAATGTTTAATTTGATGTCGTTTTTTTTACGCAGCAGTTAATGATAATAAACTTACCAAGTTGAGTAAAAAATATGAAACTAATTTACACAGTTTATAAATTCAATGGCATTGGGTCTTGCATACCTAATTTCAAATGTTTATCAATAACACTTTCTGGTTTTTTAGTCCTTAAGGTAATTTTTGGAGAACCTGACTTTGGATATAAAATTCGCAATCACACCTTTGCTAATTTTGGCCGAAGCCCTAAAATTGATTTTGAATAACTGGGACATAAAAACTCACACGCTGCACCTTATGTTAGTTGGTATTTAGGTCCAAGAATAGGTTCACCTGGAGCGTTATTAACTCCTTTAGTGATAATGGCACCTGCCGCGCAAAAGTTGTTTATTTTGCAGACGATATTAACAATAAATTTTAATGTCAGACATATGCACATTGAAGAAAGTTATGTTATGGGTCATGCTATAACGTCAAATAAGGAATAAAAATAAAGAAATTGCCCATAAACTCCGTTAATGAAGTAGGCCGGGAATAAATTCTAGGGAAATACTTAAGTTTATTAAAATAGACACAAAAGGGGTTTTTAACGGGTATGGTGATGATGCAGACTATAAAAACATTTAAGAATAAAGTAATAGGCATAAAACAGAATAATAAGAAAAAAAAGTACTTGCACTGGAAATCATTAGAGTTGCCAATTATGAATACAACTTCAGTAAACCTACTAGCATGTTTAATATTGCATCAGACCATCAACATATAAGCAGAAAACATGAAAGTCGAATAGAGAAATATATTTTATTACGATAAAGATCAACATAATTGAACTGTAACCGGAGAATCCGCGCAAAACTGTAATTGTTGGGAATTTGAATTGAATCAAGATGTTACCAATTTTGTTGAAATTAGTGAAACTCATAACTTTCGAATTGGGACGATCGTGCGAATGTCTTTGATACAGAACTTATAATTTCGGCAATCATTAGCAAAAACGATTATTACAAGAGTAATTAATAACAGAAAGTAATGATAGCTTAAGAAAAGGAAAGATCGAAAGAACAGCCAATGAAAGTTGATGAGACAATGAAGAAGCCCAGTTTGAAAATTGACAATAAGTAGCACTTTATTGTTATCAGTATAACATATTAAAGAAAGCGGTCAATCTGCTTTGTTATTAGTAAATAACAAATCAAGACCACCGTCACGGGTAATGTAACAAACAATGGAATATTAAAATCGATTCATAGTTCAGTAACTTTCAATGCGAGAAGACAATGATTTTTAATCAAAGCTCTCAGATAATTCAATAACAATTTGCTCGCGAGTTTTTGAGAATGCAGACTTTTTCGTTTTACATTCTGCGGTATCGTAAGCATGATAGGTACCAAAAAAAAGATACCCGTAGTGTTACTTGGAACACGAAGAAGGTTAGACTGTACAGACACAGACAGACATGATGACTGGTGAGTGATGTGGCGATGACAGTCTAAAGTAATTAAAATAATATGCAAATGCATCTCTGGTGATATAAAAGCAGCGATAGCCTAACGGTTGACCGCTTGCTTTCCATGTAGGAAGATCTGAGCTCGATCCTGGCCCGACTCCTCTGACTTTTTGATTGAAGTGCGGATCAGATGTTGATTATCACTTGCGTAAACAATGAAGGAAAACATCGTGAGGAAACCTGCACACTTCACAGAGGGTTCCGAAAAATTCTCGATGGTGTGTGTAGTACGCAAACCCGCACCAAGCCAGCGTGATGCACTGAGGCCTAAACTCTTCTCATTCTGAAAAGAGACCCGTCTCATAATGAGAAGAATTCAGGCCTTAATGGGCTGATTATGCATCTTTGGAAGAGGAAGAAGCCTTAACAGCAATTTAAGCTATACTTTCAAGTAAGTTAACATTTGAATAGGTCACAAGGAAGGATTCAAGTGAAGTTGGTGTAAATGTGAAGCTTTAATACTATTATTTAGAGCCAGTCAATCTGATCAGCTGCCGGCGTGATAATAATACAGCGAGGGCTTTCTCAAGGTAGTAAAGTCGATAAATGATGCTTTGAATAGTGCAGTTGAGTGTGATGGTATGTTTGATTGAAGGTAGTGGGTGTGTAGTATTATTGTAGTGATTAGATTTGTTTATGTTTCTGTGAGCGATGAATTAAAGAGACTAAACGTCAACAATATCGATATTGGTAATGTGCAATTGTAATAGCTTTTTTTTGAGTACCTAGCTATTTAGTGAAAGGGGTAAGGGAATACAAATTGTTATTTTGATTTGTAAAAAATTTTGGGTCTTTCGTGTTAGGTTCAAAATTTTTTACAAATCAAAATAACAATTTGTATTCCCTTACCCCTTTCACTAAATAGGTACTCAAAGATAAAAACAATGGCAAAAAACTTCGGCAATGCCTGATAATATCAACCGTATGGTATGTTAAATTCTTCCACTCCCAACGGTAACATTCAGGAAGCATATCTCATGAGAATTTAACGGCGTTTCAGATCACGATGCTGTTCTTGCTGTATTGTTTGACGTAACATCAGGTAATGTTGCATGCGATCCGTTTGAACTTGTATCAGTTATGTCGATGTTTTTGTTGGATTATGTATTCTGATGTTACGTGGTATGAACAGTTTATTCTGATTAACAAGGTGTTGACATCGTGAAATTTTCGTATCAGCATTCTTTTGTTTTTATTTGTAACTAGCTTTTGCTCGCGGCTTCGCTCCCGTTAATTTACGGATCCCTAATTTTTTGATCCCAAAATATAGCCTATAGCACTCAGGGATAACGTAGCTTCCTATTGGTGAAAGAATTTTTGAAATCGGATGAGTAATTTCGGAGATTACCTCCTACATACAAACAAACAAACAAACAAACAAATTCTACCTCTTTATAATATTAGTATAGATGTCTATTTTTAAAGGGTTTTATCAGGTGTTATGCCACTCATGGACATGGATAAAGGCGTATCCATGTTATTTACTTTAAGGGAACCGGAAATTATTCAAATCCGCTCCATAAACACAGAAAAGAAAGAAGCGTTAAAATTCAGTACAAAAAAAATGAAGAGGCGTGAGGTTTATTCTGAGAATGAAATCGAACCAGTTCTCAAATATTTGATTTCTCTTAAATCAATATTTGAATCTATTCAGTCCAATTACCAGGTTTATTGCTCTTAAATGTAAATATTTATTATCACGTTTCGCACGTGAATGTACGTATGATTTAAAGATTAACAGCCTTAATAATTCCAGCATATTTTTCAGTATTTGGATTTAGATCAGCAATCATATCTTCTATAGTATAGAGGTTAGACTCTATACCAGTCATGATACTTTTTCACTTTCAAGCAAAATATTATTTTAAAAATTACTTCTCGAAACTTGAAATATAACTTTGGAAATAATAGTAGACTGGCCACCTACCACATAACCTTGACCCCTCGATGCGCGGGCGCAGCGGACGGTCGTGCTTTGAGCAATGTTCACACAACTAGCGATGGAGTAAACTTTGTGTTAATTAACTGATTATTATCGCCCCCCTGCTTACCAATTAGTCTTTGTTTTGAAGAACCTTTGAAGTACTATTGGTGAAGTAATATCGATAGGCTTGAGATTGCATAACATCAATATACGAGTGTGTTGAAGTTGAATTAATATTTTGTAATCACTTTAGATTTAACAATACTTGTTTTGTAAAGGCTAGTTGTAGCTGTACTTGTAACTTGTGTAGATGGTTCTTAAAAAACCAAAACTGAAATGTAACTAAGCTTTGCAAAAAAAGTAGTGTGGCTATAAAAATCTTTAAATGTGGGTACCCCTGTTGTTTCAAGCAATTTTAAAGCACCTGTTTGTACTTTCTTTATAATCGATAGTCTTCGAGATAAAACATGTATGATAAAAGAGATGTTTTAGCATTCTTACCCATATAAAATTTATTGCCCGTCAAGCCGTTACCTCGTGGGAAATATCTAACGTTTATCTGTTGTGATTCGTCAACGATGAACATTTACATAAATCAAGTAGTTAAAATTTATTATATACAGCACTGTCAATATCATTCACCCTATGAATAATAATTTCTCATATTATGCTGATCAGAAATTCAATTTGATTACAAAACTAGTGAAATATACATCGTTAGCTAGAAAGTAATTATGAAAGACTAGCTCCTACGCGGCTTTACTTGTTTAAGTTACGTGTCAATAATGTTTAAAGGCTGTCACTTAATCAGAAACTTAGTTCATTACTCAGTTTTTTTGGGTGTACTATTCTGGTTAACATTGACTGTTCCGGAAAAAATACTGCCATTTGGAATTTACACAGGAGATGCATAAATTAATAGAAAGCAATAAAAGTTACATTGATATCTTCCCAAAAAAGATTTAAATAATGCATTTATTACTAAAGAAAATAAGAATATTGTTCTCGAATAACAAACTAGATAGGGTCTAACAAACAGCAATTTGTTGATGTTAATCTGTGAAGATTGTACGATTAACGTGGTCCGCATTTGTAATTAGAGATATTCTCATGTCAGTCAGTGCATCTATTTGAACCAAACTGAGGCCCTAATTACATACATATAATTATATATTATCAACGTCATCCTTGATAGAGAATGTTACTCTTAGTAACAAGATCTGACTCTAAGAGAAATTCTTTGCACTTAATGTTTCAATCAATCATTGAATAGTATGTTAATTCATTATTATCATTTACGACTTCTCACAATAAAATCATCATCTTACCATTCGTCTGCTGTTTTTTGCAGCTAGGCAAATACTTTGCCTTTATTTGTAACATCGAGTCAACCTTTTTCTTTAGCTATATTTGTAATAACGTGTCAAGCTCATCTTCTATCATTTACCCATCATATAAAGTTTTGTATACCTTTTAGAATATCAAGTTAACAAATCTTGGCGAGTTCTTCGAATACAAAAAGCACCGCTCAAACAACAAAATTCATTGGAATAGTATGTTTTTTTAATTTATCGTCTTATCGATCCACTTCGAGGCCTCGTATGTTTTATTCTTTTATCAGTCACTATGTTTGGGTTTCTGTGTCCTTATCGTACAATTTTCTATTTTGGTGTGTTTTATTTTCTTTCGTTTAGTGACCTTCTTTTAAATTGGATAACACGATCTCCAAAATCATCCCAAAATTATAAACATTCAACGGAGAATCATAATGGAAATCATAATTTAATATTATTTACTATGGTTAGACAGGAAGCCAGTTAATCTCCTACTTAGAAGTCTAGGTATGTAGTTACGTATAGTGGGTTAAATACTGAAATTAATAACGCCAGTAAGAAGACAGTGTTTACAGGTACATGACAGCTATGTAACAAGTAATAATTTACTATGACTGAAGAATAGACTAAAGAGAAATAATACATGTACAGGTCGAAGACACGCGAGGCAACTCATTGTCCGATTTATTATCACTTCATGGTTAGCATTGCTGTCTATTGTTTTTCATAAATATGCTGTAACTTATTTATGGCCACATTGGTCTTGTGCTTCTAAATCCGGCTTTGAATCTTTAATACTTAGATTCATACTAATCTCACGTCGAAAATCTTCTTTAAAAAACCTTTTTTGATTAAATGCAGTGGGATAGCTTTTTATTACCATAGTACAATTTTAATACTTTAGAGATTATATTCGTAAATGTTACGTTCAAGTTATGTTCAGTCTTATTTACGGCTTTATAGCAATCCTTTATCGAATCTTTACGACTAAGTGATTATAGCGTTTTAGAAATTCCCTTCAGACCAGTCGCAGATATCGAAGCCACGATTCCCATGGTTATGAGCTAAGAATCCAGTTGGTGCGGTGCCGCCGGCCCGATCTGCATACACTTTAATTAGAGTTGTTATGTAGCACTGCGACATGCAAGTGAACAAGTCCTTGGCTTAAGGGAGAAACATTAGCGGAATATTGAAATAACTCATCATTATTTAAATTATGGGTAATTTTAATAGATAACTGCTTGTTTTCATTAAATCCTTCCTCGAAGCATTTTTCTTCGCATCTCACTTTCTATATTTATGTTCTATCGGTTATGAACCTTGAAGTCCTTCATCAGAACCCCTGCTTTATTTTAAATATCAGACCCTTTTAAAATCTCCTGGTTTTGGCCTAAATTTCAGCAATTTAAGCCATACAGTGTATAAATTATTCAGTATTTTTATAGTAGGCAGTTATCCAAATCAAAAATAAGACCGTATCTAATCTGAAATCTCTAAAATTCCTGTGACCTTTTCTAAATTGATCCAAATTGAGTCCCCTGATTGCCGCGTTCCCAATTTAACTGTAGTCGTTTAGGGACAACATTTCAACACTAATTTGAAACCTGTTACGATCACGATTATTATAAAATCTAAACGCCGTTCAATTAGAACACAGAATATTTTGAAACTATTAAACAGAAGAACATGCAAATTTTACCGAAGAACTTGCGACGGATACATTTTACTGCTTTCGATTACGAGCAATAATTACTGGTTTATTTTTAGTTCGCACTCACTAAGTTTTATGAAACAAGTCTTTAACTCTTTACTGTGAAGTATATGATTATTTTACTATTATTCTTTGAAAGTCAAGGAAAAAGATCGGCATATTATTCGTGTTTATGCATTAGATAGTAGAGGGTTGATTAATTTTCCATTTCAATAATGTTATGGCTGCGTTATGGTAATGAATTGTTAAGTAGTTGTAAGTCTGTCATTCTTGTTGTGCATATTTCATTTTTTTATGAATACCATTTTATTCGTTGACATTATCTTAGTTTTCATTAAAAAAATATATAATTTCATTAATAATCCATAGTATAGTATTTCTGGAATTTGGACGACTAACTTTTTTCTTTATTTTGAACTATTTTTACTTCTTAGCTTGCATAATTTGGATCAAATTGATCCCTAAATAAAGTTATGCTTACATCTTTCGTCCCGACGACGCGACGTCTCCTACAAAGTTCTGTTTGCCTTCATTTATATAAACATTGCATTAAATCAAGATCTTAACATCAAATTCCGTGGTCCTCTTTAGGAATGCAACGTTCTCGGTTGTTTGAACAGTTACTGTATCCGCATTTGGTTCAAAAGAATTCAGGTTGATTTTCTTAATTTATGTTGGATACCGTTAAAAATACAATGCAATCGTATTTTCATTTCCGTTCGTAGTATTATCATTTATATCGATACTATCATTATCATGCCCGTAATCGGTATTCGTTAATTTGGTTATCTGTTAGTATCTACGTCAAGAGCTCGTATTGATGGATCATATCAGCGCGATTAAACGTTCGCTGCGTAATCGTTGCGTGCGTTCGCGTATGTCATATCTTGAGAGCCTTGTCCGGGTAACTTGTCCATGTATGTAACTTGCAAGTTTATTTGCAACTTAGCAAGCCCTCCGATTTTAAAATTGACGAAGAGTTGAGGTTGTTGTATCGTGTAGCGTGCGGTTTCGATTCGGTCGGGTAAAAGTTTGAAGTCCATTCCATCGGTTAGATGCGTCGCGTGGTTGCGCACGACGGCGCCTCAGTTTGCTCGCGCTGCCCGCGCAGCTCACTCGTGTGTTCAAATTCTCGCTGCTACAAACGTAAACCGACTTTCCGATACGAATTTGGAACGTTTCCGACCGGTAAAGTCGGTTTAACTGTCGCTTTTAGGCGAACAATTTTGCGACCGCCTAAATTTCGCATTGCGATTGGCAGTGCGATTGCTTCACTCTGTTACGCTACCGTCTTAACAGATAACTGTGAAGGAACGTGTGCAAGCTTTGTGTGTAGCGGAGTCGGCAGAAGTCGGCAGATTAGTGCTTTATCAGTGCTGTGGAATGGATGTGTTTTGTGGAAAGTGCTAATTTTGTTTGGTTCGAGACTTACGATACGTTTCACTGAACGTGATACAAAAAGTGGTTTTGTTATCGAGTTCATGTGACTACCGGAGTATTGATACGCAGTGCTTTCCCCCTGTCCAGAGCTTGATTTATGGTAAGTCATTCGGTTCACTTGTTTTAGTGTTAGGATTTATAGTTGACAGATATCATTCAGTTGTTGGTTGTTTGGCCTTGTTTTCCTAACTTAGATTTAGTGGAGATAAGTAGAAGATTTATTCGTTTCCACACCGGTTCAAAAGCGAAGGTTGACACACGTGAGGATATAAAAATGTGATTAATTCAATGACAGTTCGTGTAGACTTCCGTAAAAGGCTAGGCAAGGCGGTACGCGTTCAATGATTCAATCGTACTCGATACAACCAAACGGAAACTTGAAATTTCGACTGTGACATTGAAGCCGTGAAGAAGAAAGCGACATTAATAAGTTTATTAGCGAACTGGCACGCATATTCATCACGCCGAAACACCGACACAGTAGAAGCTTACCGAAGATTTGATATTAATTAATACGAGAATGATTCGACACTTTGAAACTTCGATAGCGATAGTGGGTCATGCTGTTTATTAATTGCGAATCAGTGCGAACAAGTGGGACCGGCATTGTGCGCGAAATAAACTGGAACTTGAGAAATCCGTTCACTTTTAATGTTGCACTAATAATATATATTGTTCTCACAAAGAAATTACTGTAGGGAGTCGATAGTCGATAAAGACAGTAAATGTTCAATCATCAAGGTAAACTTATCGGATTCTATCAAAATCTTTTGACATTTGAAAATATCATTTAAATTGATTTGTGTCGAGGTAAGAAGTAATAGGTATGTATTACGCTAAACCTCATTCAAGGAAGCAAAAGACTAAATGTAAACATACAACTACCCACTTTTTAAATAATTGATTTGATACTAAGTGTCAATTACTCGAAACATAATAGCGATAATTCTAAAGTGGGTAATATTTGTTTACATTAAGTGATGTTTTCCTGAATTATACTTAAAATTACAGAAAGTAACCAACGAAATGCATCAAACGATGCTAAACTTCAGTTTATAAATGTAATATCTGTCTAAGATAGTATAGAAACAAACCGTTAAATTCCTAGAAAGTTAAGATAACATTGTACGTCTACGAAATACAACATTCCTAATGCTAGCATTGAATATATTAACACTGTAGGTATAATAGAAAATATACAGTGTATTATTTTCTTTACTAAGCCTGCTATGACACATAAAGTTAGTAGACGAAGATCAGAGACCTTGGTGTAAGTTATTTAAGTAGTTAACGCTACTTGAACGTTTGCATTTTTACTGTCTATGAATAGATTTAATTAAAGCAATCGTAATAGTAGTATTAGTATTACCTATACCTGTAAACTAAACCCTGAAAGAACGAAAAAACTAAATGTAAACAACATTTGACCATTCTTATTATAAAGGTTTTCTGTAAAATATTTCAAAACTTTAATTTCTAACAAAAATAAATGATGTGATGATAATTTACTTAAACGCTTCTTTCTGTAGTAAGTTTTGAATTTTTCATTGCCTACGTTACTATTTTACCAAAAAATGACATTGGAAGATTGTTTATTTAAATTTTTCGTTCTTTGAACAGGTTCTTTAAATAATACCCATATTACCTCTTATTTCAAAGAGCTCTGACGTTTTGGCAGAGTGCAAATTACATGTATATCAAAAGTTAATTTACTAGTTTACTACCTTAAAGTTCTTCCACAAAGTTCTCTGATATGTATATCTTCTATAGGCTCTGACTCAAGTGTACCTTTGTCGAAGTTTTTTATAGTATTGCACCGGTCTTTAAGATGTTCAAGATATGTAAAAATACTAGATATTGCTGTAGAAATTCTAATCAGAGGATCTCCAAGTCTTTTTTCTGCGCTAATCAGAGTGTAAAGTTTGCTAGAGTGATTAGTTACATGCCCTAGACTTAGAGAGTTTGACCTAGGCACAGATTGAATGCAGTCACATAGACCCACACCGTGACCCTTGCGTCACGAGCTACACAAATATTGTTAGTCGTGATGTTCACCTTCACCCGTGTGTTTAATTAAAATTTTCTTCAATTTGTCTTGTTATTTGTAAATATACAAGTTTATTTATCAATGTTGTTCTGCCTAGCCTTTTCCCAACTATATTGGGATCAGCTTCCAGTCTAATTAGAGGTGGCTGAATATCAGTATTTTCGTAATATCAGACCTCCGCGACGTAGTTACTGGACAATGCCGATATTATAAGGTTAGACCGGTTGAAAGACTTCCAGGATTCTGACTACCATAACGACTGTCATAGGTATTCTTATGATACCCGGGACTAGGGTTACCATTTAGAAAATTGAAAAGTCCTGACAAAAAGCCTGACATTTCAATAAAAGTCCGGACATTTTAGTTACAAAATGCAAACAAACATACGAAGATTTATTGTTTGATCTCGTTAAGTTGATTGTTAAAGATTTATATTTTGTTTTTAGATGAATGAGAAGTTAATAAAGATTAAAAAGTTAATTGATATTACATAAGTAAGTTACATTACTCGTATTTCATCTAAGCCAAAAAATCCGGACATAATAAAAAGCCGGACAAAGTCCGGAAAAAAGTCTAGAAGTCCGGACATGTCCGGATAAATCCGGACGGATGGTAACCATACCCGGGACCGACGCGGCGACGGTCTAACGTGATCTCCGAGGTACGAAGGGGTCTCGATGTGTAACGAACGGACTTGACTCATCCACGGACTAACCGCGGCTAGTGCCGCTTAACCTCGCAAATCGTATGATCCGCGCTGTTCGGCAGAACAAGCCCGTACCTCGAGTGTATCTATCAATGTATTGCCATTATTATAGTGTAGTCGTTTCATGTACGAGTATTGTTACGCCTTTACCATTCTTCGTAACATCTTCTACTCCATTTCGTAAACATTAGAGTATAAATTGAATTACTATAATCTACTGTATTTATCTAAAGCTTCAGAGATATTCATTCATTCATTATTATTATCAGTCCGTATGCATTCACTGCTAAATGTAATCTTGCCTCAATGAAAGTTAACGGGAACACACAATAATACTTATCTGGGATCACTATTGAATACCTTCTGATCATATTTCAGCACCATATTTTCAACGTGCATGCAAAACCACCTAAAATTCCCACCAATTATAATTATTATATTAATTCACACGTGAACACCAATGAGACCTAATTACTATATTTAATATAAAAGTAGACAAATAAGAACCATTTTACTAAGGAAATATAAGCCAAATGTTTGCTTCCTTAGGTATGCTTTTATGAACCGTAAAGTTCAATCAAGATGAGCTGAAACTCTACATTGAAGAAATGTTTCAAAAGATATTCGTGCTTTGTTATGCTACTTTTATATCAAATTTAGTAAGATGAAATGAATATAGTAACAAAACAATATTATTATTTGCGTATCCGGGAAATAAAGAAAGCTGAAGAAGTAATCTAAAGCACTTAATCTAATTATAGCAAAATTAATAACCATTAAGTACTACTATTGCTTCTAATAATTTTATTGTTTTACTAAGGCCTACGTTCAGTTCACTGCCTTCACCAATCGTTTTTAAATATACAGGGTGGTAATTTGAGATGGGGCATGAAGGGCAACTACCTTAACTATTGTAACTACAGGAAAACGTGCTTAGAAGACTACCCCTAACTTTTGGGATAATTACAATGGGCATTGACAGATTTTGAAAAAAAAATACAGTCAGCAAGAAAAATGGCTGTTTTCACAAATCTTTTTTATGATGCCAATCGATCCCATTTCCCATAAGGATCAAAAGACTCTTGCGGACCAACTGAGGTTGGAGTACTAGAAAAGTCAGAAATCGCAAAAAACTTATTTGAGATGGGATGGTAATAAGGGCAGCTACCTTAATCGTTGTGGCTACAGGAAAATGTTGTTTCCTGTAGCTACAATGGTTAAGGTAGCTGCCCTTCATGCCCCATTTCAAATTACCACCCTGTATAACTAATTTATGTGAAATTACACGGCGGTTGTTTTATTTTAGACTAGCTGACTCGACAGACTTTCAGACATTGTCGTAATGTTCAGTTTTTCCCGAATTTGCCAATTTTCCGGGCGACTTTACCAATTTTTCTTTCAATAAAAACCTGATTCAGAAAGTTAAGAAAACAAACGAAAAAAATTGCCATATCGGTCCAGCCGTTCTCCAGCGATGCGCTTACCAACGAACAGCATCTTATTTTTATTTATATAGATTATTATGTTTAGAACATAAATCGCTGTCATTACCCCCCGTAGATGGCCACAGCGAATGATCCCCGGGGGTAATGCTATTATCACAACACTTGGCAGACGGACAGACAAACCCAGTATAATAATTATTAGCGGACAAGTCGACTCTGCTGCTCATCTTATAATTTCTAAGTTTCATGGCCCATGGAAACTTTTATAGGACAATAACATTTTTTTGTATTCCCAATCGATTAATCTGGAGTTCGTTACGTATTATTTCTTCGATAATTGCGTTAGTCACGATAGCATTTTATTTCTATCGATCGATCGATGTAAATTGCTCCGTGTCCTTGATACGGCTCGGTCATCCATCCTTTTGTTGTTCCTCATTTGAACTAGCAACCGTTGCATGTCGTAATTGTAGTTTTGAAAGTGACAATGACCAGTTGTGTCTACTAAGCTAGCTTTAATTTACGATTATTTATTTAGTCTGTTTCTATCGTCTATTTGTATACGTAATGCAACAGTTTTTGGTGCTGGATAATAAATTTTCTTGAATTCAATATACATACTTATCGTAAAATTTTAATGGATGACTTTTGTATTGTTATTATCATTATAAAGTTTAAGAGAAAGTGTTCATACTAATGTCTTTTACTGTAAATTATTTGTTATTGTCATAGGTATAAGTGAAATTATACACGTAAGATTAATGCTTGTTTCACTGGCACGTTGTTGAGTCATATTTTAGTATAAATATTTATTGAATTCTATCATACTAAATGTTAATTAGACGTCAAAGTACTTTATTATTATTTTCCGTAAAGTAATACGAAAACATTTTTTTGGCGTTTTTTTTTGTAATCTTCTTTCTTGTCGTGTCAATGGTTATTAAAATCTTAAATCTTCAACAAAGTCAATTTGAGTAAAGTTAAACAGTCAGTTCGCAAGCTCTATGGTGAGCGTAGGAGTTGTGCTACCGGCCTGTCATTCCGAATGCAATGTAGTTCTCATACACATTCTGTGACACATAATCCCAGCATTCATATGTGCGAAGGCATACGCTTAATACACGCATTCGCTTGAGTAGCGCCTACTAAACGCTTACCACAGAGTATAAATCCGTATACAGAATGCTATATGCGACACAATCATATGCTCACACGCGCCCCGAGCGCCTTTAGGTAATATGTTTATGTATTTTCCAACGTAAGATTTTCTCTCTTTAACCCCTATTAAAATCATTGAATGTTAAACTTGACACCGTACCTGCCCAGCTTGCGCATGCGCACCAATGTATACGCGTTCTAACAGCATTAAGATAGCTTTGTGTGCCGCTTGAAGTTTTGCTATTCGTACTAAAAAGGAAAGAAGCGTGGGTGATGTAATAAGTATTATTGTGGTATTATTACGTTGTTTTACCTTGAAGGGTAAACTTGGAATTAAGCGGCGCTTATACGAGGTGTTAGATAATAATATTAGTTTTATGGTTAATATAGAATTTAGACGCTTGTGTTTCATGTTAATCGTAAAAGGTATAAGTGAAAAAGACTAGAACTGAAGACGAGGCGGATAGACGTAATTAAAGATACAAAGGAAGATAAAGAAATAATCGTATGTCCGTCGGTGATAGGGAGTAGGAAACGCTCGTAACTAAGGTTGAAACCACGGACTTCGTGCTTAGGGAGTAGACTCCCTGAATCGGAGGGTCAATGCGACTGACTATTAATATTTTGCATAACAAAATAGTACTACAATGTATTTTCTCTAACCGTTCCACAAAAAAAATATTCCTCAAGACCTGCCCTATGTTTTCAATACCAATATTTACCTTGCATTTGCATCCAAAGCTGTTTTAAATCAATATCGCCACCTAATAGAAATAAATGGAAGCCAGTGATCTATCACTGGGGTGCGAATGGAAACATGGTGCTGTGATCTTTGGGGCTCGTAAATCAAACTTATCTGTTGCCGCTTACTTGTTTATGGTTATTGTTCTTAAATAAATTTTAGCTTTCTGCACCTTCGTGACCTATTTGGAAATGTTGGTTATTCAACGCGGAATGTTTTTGTTTATGGTTATAAGATTGCTTTGTTTAATTGGGTTTGACTGCAGGTGAATTATTTGGAGTAGTAGCGATATTAATTGTGAGTGTAACTGATATTTATTTACCTAATATATTTTCTTAATTCCTGAATTTATAAATATTTTTGTTGCCTTAAGATTTAGTTTAGGAGTCAAATCAGCGTTTGCCATTGAATAAAAATATTTATTTTTATTCGTAACTCCTTTTTTATTCAGCTGTTGCTGCAACTGTAGTATCTACTAACAAAGAATTTTAAATAAAATATCGATAGGTACTCCCTTAAATTAAATTGGCTTACAACAAAAACTCCGATTTCCGTGTTTTAAATCTGTTTAGTATGCATAGACTTTTTTTCCGTTTTTTCTTAAACATAATTACGCTTCATCACGACGCTCTACTTAAGTACAAATTCACACGAAAAAATAGTTATTGCGCCTGCGCATTTGCCTCAAATGATGCCCTAAAACCAAATACAAAGTGAATACTATAATAAATGTTACGAAACACATTAATTAGAAACTTTTTATTGCATTATTACGGCATTATGGGTAATTTGAATACTATATCAAACTCATGGGGTATTATATTACCCCTCCATTCATAATAGTACTTTTGTACTACATAGTGGGTCAATGAAACGCATTGTAACTTTTAAAAACAAAAAACATGAATGGACCATGAATGAAAGTAATATTTACTAGTAAACGTTTAAAAAAAGAGTGAACTAGAAATAAAACTTTTGCAGCGTAAGTAGATTTAAGTACTTATAACAAAAATAGAAACACCAATCGAAAATTGTGTTTAATATTGCAATGTAGCTAAAAAATCTTACACGTGTAAAGCGCAGTTCCGACTACGCTATACTATTTCCCTATATATTAAAGCATATTGCGTCATAAGCTATAACTATATAGTATGACGTTCACATTATACGCTATATCGCAAGCAGGTCTGCTATGTAGGTATAGCAAGTTATTTGACGGCGATCCATCGGGCGACGGACGAGGTAGAAGTAAGGTGGGGTCCGGAGAATCTTACGATATAGTTCTGAGAATCGCTCAAGTTTATCGCGTACAGCAAGCCAATAGTTTATAGCATAGCGTTGTGTGAACGTGTCCATATAAAATGTAGGTATGCTGAGCGATATCGTTGCGCTATACAATATTTGTTATGCTTGTGTAGCTAAAATATCTCACACGTGTAGCAGTTGTTTAATTTTATTCATTTTTTAAATTGAGAACATGGTTGTTCCAAATTCAAATTACGCACAACTTAAATTTTATAATCTTTTTAAAGCCAAATCTGTGAAGACGGAAATCGTAAATCTCGTAAGAAGTACATTATCATAAAGCAAACAATGAGGAGATGAAAAAATTCATTGTTTTAAGTATTTTAAGGTAATTTTTTTACACCTCGTATTAACTATGGTAGGTATAACTACTTTGACTGTTAGTGCTGTTATAGTAAAACGTTTGTGTGCTGAAGTAGTTATGAGATTTGGTATTATTGTTGAACTCATATACAACGTTATTTTTAGTATATACAAAAACCGAGACACCCCAATAAGATTTTCATCAGAACTGCCTGAATATGTGTTTTTTTTTAGTAAATCTCCAAGTTACACCTTAGTTTATGTCGCGTTAAGTTCCCTAAAAAAGTGTGAAATGCCTGAGATGTGCTATGCAGGGGTTGTCTAATACACGGAAACTGACCGAGAGGACCGTCTCAAGCCTCAAGGTGTCTATTCCCGTCAACTGTTATGGGTAAATTACTGAAAAAAAATTGAAATTTATGGAAAAAAAGTGATGTAAAAAATATGTCAATCGATTCTCCTAGTGATTCTGAACAAACTAGTTTCAGGTTTAGTATATACTAAAACTAAGCTTGTATATCAAACCCATTGTACCTTATATATTATATAATAAAAAAGGTCCTGACTGACTGACTGATTGACTGACTCATCAACTCCCAGCCCAAACCCTTGGACCTAGAAAGCTGAAATTTTGCAAACAGGTTCCCTTTATGATGTAGACAAGGAATAAGGAAGGATTTTTTGAAATTCAACCTCCAAGGGAGTTAAATAGGGGATGAAAGTTTGTATGGAAAATCGTCACTTAACGAGTTCATTTCACGCAAGCAAAGCTGCGGGCAAAAGCTAGTTACTATTAATTAAACTAAATAACAATCTTAAAGGTGGCTAGGGGGGTCAATGTTGAGACTGCGGCATTATCAGCCTAAACGCTTGTGCTATCTCTGATGCAGGCTCACTCGAACCACTTTGTATAATGCCTACATTCATATTTGCAATACCATACTTTCTCAGCACTGGGGAAATGTTAAATATACTACTAGTGTCGTAGTAAAGCGTATTAGTAAATTCGTGGACGATGGTATGGGTTACATGTTTGCTAAGTTAATTTAAGATTCTTTTGGTAATGTTGTAACATGTAACTCTTTTTTGTCTCTAATAAATAAAAATAGAAATATATGGTGCTCGGAGTCTTCACACTTGTCGCTACATTTGTCGTGTCGTGGCGCAAGCCTTTGCTTTTGTCACAAACTATCAATTCTTGCTTCTGTGGTTATCATTATACAACACTTATGGCTTTCTGATAAGTTTTTAAATATCATAAAAACCTTCATCATCATCATTTATGACGAGCTTTCGATTGTAGCACATTCCATCTTTGCATACATGCGCGCAAAACTAAGTCTACTTCGTAAATGCTGACTGCAAAACTATAGATTTACGGCCAGCTAAATATATTATAACATTGCAATATATTCTACTAGGATGCGCCGATATATATTCCTGTCGCGAGGTCACGCCTGCGATGTATCCCGGTCCGCCTCTGCGCCTGCGCGTGAGTCGCGACATAATTACAGGATCCACTATGTGAATCATAGGTTGTTGTTGTATTTTAATGGAAATATTTAAGAATATCTTTTAGTTATTGCAGGGATATTACTAGATAATAATATGCTAAAGAAATTGCAGTCTTGACAAAAGGTTGGTTGTACGGTGGAGTTAGTAACTAGAGCGACGTTTACGAGACGATCTTTGTTGATCAACTTAAGCCCGGCCGCACATAATCAGAAATTTCTGCTAGAAAAAATCTGATGTGCCACTCTACTCATACATTCATTCATTCTTCATTCATTCGTCAGAATATGCTGGACCCGGCAGCCTGCTGGTTCTAGTACAAAACGTATGCGCACGCGTCATAAATTTCTGGTAATATGCGACCGGGCTTAATCGCTCGTCAAAAGTTGACAGGAAATCAACTTTTTGTCGTTCAATTAAAGTTGATCAACTTTTACTGAAAGCGTGTTCTCATGTACTGACTAATTAATGTCATTCAATTCGTAAACCGATTTAAGTTGGTCAACAAAAATCACCTCGTGAAAATGCCGCATAAGCGATATACTAAAATAAAGAATTTTTTTTTTTTTGGGACATTTTCTACACAGCACCATCTAGTCCCAAACTAAGCAGAGCTTGTACTATGGGTACTAGACAATGGATACAATACTTATATACTTTTTTTTTTGTAAATACATACTTATAATACATAAGAAACACCCAGACCAACACAAACACTTATGTTCATCACATAAATATTTGTGTCCTGTGGGAATCGAACCCACGACCTCGTGATCAGCAGTCCGATACTCGAATCACTAGACCACAGACGTCGTCAAATTCCATAATAACTTTCGTGAGACACAATCATATTTATGATTAGTAACTGTTTACTTACATGCATTTTTCGGGATTGCCCGACTAGTTTCGGAGCCAAACGGAGCCCTTAATCATGAGCTGATCACGCGGTGAGGTCGCGAGTCGAACTGATGCACGTGAGTAAGCCGAAACTAATCATAAATATAAAGAATTCTAGTATCGGTGTGAACCTCTTCCACGGGTCTTCGTTATTTTATTAAGAATAGAGTTGCATGGAACCAGTGTTCTGTCATGACCATGGTCACAAGAGAACCTGATAGTAAGCAAAAATACAGTCCTAGAAGAAATATATTTTCTAGAGAGACTACTTGTGAGATTATGCGATTCCCTTTCTGAAAATGCTCATTTATTTATTATTTTATTTATTTTTACTTCTATGCACTTTGGTGGTACATAAGACGGGCTTAATGCCATTAGGCATTCTTTACCAGTAAACCTTTAAGTTAAAAAGAAAATCATCTAAATAGGTACAAAACAACAAGATGATTTGTCAATTTTGTTCTCAGTCGACTACAAATTCACAAGATAAATATTATTTTATATTAATATATTTATTTAGGTATATCTTATTTTATAGCCTAAATAAGTAATATAAATAAGACAGTTGTACACTGGAGTTTGCCCTCAACCATTTATATTATCAATCTCTCTCTATCATTCAAAGGTTTGCTGGTAGAAAATCATTTTTGAGTTAAGCTCGCCTTTGTACATGACTTCACTAAATTGTAATGATTTTATTGTAATTTTCTTGTGTACAATAAAGAATAAGAATAAATTATTATGATTGCTTATTCACTTTGCCTAGAAGTCAACATATTGCGAGGCATTGAAAATAGAGAAGCCGACGATACATTCCATTCCTTAGCTGTCCACTGATGCAATCTAGTGTCAAATGACGCTAAGTAGGCACTAATAACTATTACATAAATTATTTTACTGAGAAAAGGAGTAAAAACGGAATCATATGTCAAAACATAATCTGATATGTAGAGGGTCTTCTAGCAACGCAGAATAAGCCTCTGACGGTTCTGACTAAGCTGATGAATTTATTGTGACAAATATTTATAAAGCTTGTTACTACTTTTATACTTTTAAAAGCAAAACTTTTAAGTAATCAAATTATTGGAGCACTTTTATATAAATAAGACTATAAAGAAAATAATCGTTGTGGTTTTGTCACATATTTGCAAACTATTTTTGACACTATACTAAGGTTGGTTTTCATAAATATTAATTCTCTGATTAAACAACTGGTAAACTTAAAATTCTAGTACATTTTTTGGTGAACAACAGTCTAAATGCTAAATCTATTTTAGAATACCTACTTTGTTTCTATTTTCAATTATTAGTTGAAAATAGTGACTAAGGGCCGATATTTCAATCGTCAGATAACTTTTACCTGAGGAATAAATATCGGCCCTTAGTCACTATTTTCAACTTTTTTTTCACTATTTACAACGGTTTGACATATTTTCTATACAAAAGCTGTCAAAATGTCAAACTTATTCCCCAGATAAAGTTTTTTTTTTGTGTTTTGGCAACTGAGCCGTTGAAGACTATTCTATCTGACGATTGAAAAATCAGCCCTAAGTCAATAATAATATATTTTGTTCTCGATTTCAAACTATCTTTATTAAAGCTAGCGTTCACTTACACTAATCCTCTGGTTAAACAATCGTGTACCTAAAATTCTGGTTTAAATAAATGGTTGTTTAACCAGAGGATTGATGTTAGTGAACACCAGCGTTAATCGTTTAGCAAACCTAATCCTTTTAATACCTGCCATCACTCCAACACTAATATATTTCCCATTAAATAACCTATAATGTTAGACCTTGGCGTAAAAGATTGAAATTAATATCCGGCCGGTCTGAAGTGTTTAGCGATGCAAATAAAGTAATTTATGGCTTAAGTAATTTGTGATTAAACTGGTACAGCTACCCTATTTATTAAGTAAGGAATTAAGTATCGGTAATTGGCCACCATAAGTACTAAGACTTGGTTGACTATCGATTAAAATGTGGTTAGAAGTGTGTAGGTGTGCAATATGCATTACAATAGTCACTTCCCTAAAGTCAAAAAACGTCATTGTGATTTTTTATGTATGGAGTTTGACGGAAACGCACGTCGACAGCACGTTAAAAAGACGTGGTGTGCATAGGCTTTAAATGTTCAATAAGTTTACTGTTGTATACTTTAAACTAAAGGTACTTAAAAAATATACTAAATCTTAGTTATTAAGTTATCACAACAAAAATTTAACTTAAAAGGAAAAATTGCAAAAATATCAGAAGTTCCTCAATGGCGGTTTTTTTACTTAGGTACTCCCCTAGAGCCCATGCGCGTGTCGCTCTTTTTAATCTGTAGCCATGCGCTTTTTTCAATGTTGCCAATAATACCTATAAGTACATGAATCAATTAAACGTTTACTCAAAAAACGATTTAGTTTAATCATTGAAGCGTATATTTACGTTACACTCTACGATTCTTATTAATAAGCAGGTTTGCGATTTTTTTATAAATAAAAACGCAGAATTGCTATTTCCATATATTTAAAAACGTAACGTGCGTTATACATTGAAAATTTTCATATTAATTGTTTTATTATCTAGCGTTACACAGGATGGATGGAGGTAATCTACTTCCCTAGTTTATTTACTAGATTATGGTAAAATATTCGGTAACTGACATTGATTTTTACGGCGTCACACTAGCTGGTATTCAAATAATGCGTTTAATTTATTCATCAAATAGTTTCTTGGGTGTGTTTTTTAGTTTTTATTAACTATTATGTCCATAGAGCAACGCGGTCGACGTCTCAGATTATTGTTGGAATCTGTGTTAGTGACTGCTGGGCTAGTTATTTAAGAGAAAAAGGACCCGTGAATTAAAAACGTGTATTTTCTTATATGGCGTACAACACGCTTGACAGACAGAATCAGTGTTGCCAAACTAAAATAGTATAAAATAAAATGTTGGGGATACCAACAATTATGTCATTTGGCTTGGCTTATTTTCTTTATTAATTGTATGTATTTGTGTGGATATAGATACAAAATATTGTTTATAATTATTGATTTAGTGATTAAGCTTTACGTATGTTAACTTTTTTCCTTGAATTTGGCTACGAAGCTACGTTTATGTACATGTGATTCATGCTTTTAAGCAACACGGAAATTGAGATTTTAATCACCAGAGAGGTATTGAAGGGAATAAATGTCATGTTGCTCTTACACGCAACTACAAATACATTACAAAAAATCAAAATAAAATGCGTGCCGAGTGTTTAGTGTAAAATAATAAAAGAAAGCGAGTTATCATTCTATCTGGCTCGTACATAATCCGTGTACAAAACGCGTTCAATCACACTAGCACATCGCAGACCCCTGAGTCACGCGCCACGTCCGCTTACATTTGATGCAGCGACGCGAATGCGACACGCAATTGGCCGAAAGTTCAACTGTCGCACCCTTTTCCGGTGCATATGCGCGTGCACCGTCCGGCGTGCAATTTAAATAACATTTTCATCCCACCTATTCGAAAAGGACGACTTGGTTCGCCTTTAAGTGCGCCCAAAGGTGGTGTTTTCTATAAGAAACTTTTAGCGGGCAGGAATGAGTTTTTAATCCTCTTTATTTTCAAATTCAATTCAAAAAGTGCGCCGCAAATATCTTTGCCGCGCACTTTTAGCGGGCAGGAATGAGTTTTTAATCCTCTTTATTAAATAAGTGCGCCGCAATTATCTTTGCCGCGCACTTTTTGAATTTGGAACATTTTAGTGTTCAGCGCCAAAGAAATCGAACGCAAATATTGTTTGAAGACTGGCTGGTACGACGGCACATAGTCGCGCCGCCGACACCGCGCGCCTGCTGAATGCTGATTATAATAATAAATTAATAATAAAGAATGAGAACGTAGCGCTGGCGCGCGTTAATTTAATTTCATAATTGCGAAAATGTCTCAAATGTAAATATAAGTTTTTAGTTGTTTTATTATTAGATACTATTTAATTTCAATTTAGTTGTTACTCTGTTTTATTAAATAATAATATTACAATAAAATATGAGGCGCCTTTTATTTTCTCATAGTGGGTGATGAAAAGTAGAGTGTATCACTCGGGCGCAAAATTATTTTTGCCTCGGGCGATATACTTTGAATCCCTCGCTACGTTCAGGATTCTACTAAAGAATCCCTCGCTACGCTCGGGATTCTACTCTAGAATCCCTCACTTCGCTCTGGATTCAAAAAAGCGCCCTCGCCGTAAAAATATTATTTTGCTCCCTTGTGATACAATCTACTATTTACGTCATCATCATTAACAGGTACCCAGGAACCTATCTACTTTATAGTCTTCTACTTGATTCCGCCAATTACTTCAATTTTAGTAAAATGTCTACGTAATATCTAGATTTTCTTTATGACATGCTGCAAAGTTATGCGTTGGACATTTCTCGTGATGCAAGTGCCTTAGTTGATACTAGCTTTTGTTCCCTGTGCAGACAAATTAAGTTAATTTCAACTATATTTTGCAGTGTGATGTTACATCATGCTGATGTGAATCTTTTATCTTTCGCGTCGGTGTAACTACTTCTTTCTTTGCTAGCTCAGTAATTAATTCTACCAGCAGTGCACTAAACAGAAAGTTGTAGTTACTGCACAATTTGCATAATTAAACCATATTTTCCAATAACTGCGACCATTCCACATACCATATTTATTTGCGAAGAAAACTTAAGTGTCAATATTAGAAAATCTGTAAGTAGTCATTCGATATTCACGTTGGATTTCTTTATGCGCTTGCGACGGACATCCGTTCATTAGACGAATAGTAGAAGTTACGCGACGAATGCTGCCTGATCGTTCTGTTCGACGCCTTTTGCATATTATCAGGTATGACCGTGTGAGTCATTGGCATTGATGGCTGGTTGATGTAGAAAACTTGTTAGGTATGTTGTTCGTTAAAAGTTGCACTTGTTAACTAACGTGTTCCATGATGGCATGAATGGATGCTTGTTTGGTAGAACTAATTTCAGAACCTACTGGACTGACTTCGCAAATTCTTTCAATTCTTTTTATGCTATAGTTAACGTGTTCTCTCTGATAATGAATGAGTGTTTGCACTAATAATATTGAAACTAATAGACTACGATTTCAGTTCCTCGTCGTTCTGTCTTTATCCTGTTTTTGAGGATTTATCTCGATTTCCGAGATTTTCTCCCACCCAAGAGGTACAAGTCTCTACCTCTTTGAGCATTCAAAGATCTGATGAGAAGTTTCATCCTGTGTTGTGTATTTTCATAATGTAAATTCAAGAGGATTTGGTTTACCTCAGATATTTACTTTATTATTTATATTTTAGCCATGGCTTCTTGTATAAAGTCCGATGTAAGGTTAGTTAGGCCCGCTATTCCCCTGGCCAAGGTTATTCTGTGCACTTTTGGAGCATCTCGTCTCCATTTTTTATGTAATTGTTCTCAATTATTGAAATTTTCGGGTTCAACAATGGTGCCTTAGCCAATCAAACATTATAAGGGATAAGTACCTTTTCAAGTATTTCTGCCATCGGTTCCTTAGTTCCTTTCTCCACCATCCATCTACCAGAACACACTCCCAACGTTTAGATATCTCCTCACTGACAGGGCCGGTGTGATAGGTATATGTTGTAGTAGGAGTTGTTGCAATAGGAATGTCATTATTAATGTCTGGGAACTTCTCAGTATTAGGGATTGTTAAGTTGATAAATGAGCAATTTATTATTTTTAAAAAACTAGGCGGAGGCCGTGTCGCTAGTTTAAATATAACATAATTAGCGTAGTTTATTCTCTTAATAATCTCCATTTATTTATAGGTAATAACTAAATTGCCAAAGTAACTGGTAACCTTTACTTAACGTTCACTTCGTAGTTTAAAGCTGGTGTTCACTGTTCACCAACACTAACTGTTTGGTTAAACAACCGTTTACTCGAAAAATTCACAGCTTAAATTAAAGTCTAAAAACTCAGTGTTTTATCAGGCGATAAATGCTATTAAGACGTTCAAATTGATTTAATAAAATATTTTTAAAGTTTTAATTGCAAAATGTTTGACTAGTGACGCCTCTCATTTTCGTATTCTTTTGTGCAGAGCTGTACTAGAATTATAGGTAAACGGTTGTTTAACCTGAGAATTATGTTGGTGAACTCGAGCCTACAATTAAGTGACACCAATTAATTGTAGACTGTAATAACATAATAAAATATGGGTTGGGCTATATAGGCTAATAGTGACATTTTATGGGTTCTAACTAGGTACCAGCTAATTTAATTGTTCACGTAACCGCTAGTTAATTTGTACCTTACGTGTTGAGGCGTGGTAAACAATGAATGAAATGTGTACAAATTGTGCATTTGTGGGTGTTTGTAAATATTATAGTACTACTGTGCAATAGTGTGTATCGAAACTAGTTGTTTGGCTAAATTATTATTATGATGATGTTATTTAACAACAGTGTTAAATTATAAACTGGAACGTTCAGTAGACATATTGAAACTAATAATTTCAAAAAAAAAACAGCAGCCCTGATTTTATTTTGTTTTCTATATATCTATATATCACATCACGCCTGTAGGAAGAGGTAGGCAGAACTGTACTGTTGTACGTCACACAATATTGTACAATCAGCGATAAAACTAACTGGATTTGAGTTTTTAAACTTGACATATTGGAAAATACATTGATATGAAATAAAAACTAAGATATATTCAGAGTTGTATCTACTCTTTTTGTATTATAACTTTCGTGAGACACATTCATATTTATGATAATTAGTTACGGTTTACTCACGAGCATTTTTCGGGATTGCCCGACTAGTTTCTGACCTAAACGGAGCCCTTAATCATGAGCTGATCACGCGGCGAGGTCGCGAGTCTAACTACTACTTGTATCTAATATGTATGAAGCCGCTGCTACAATTTAAAAATTTATTTTAATTTTTTGGAATATTCATGTAGCTGAAATTAAGACTAGGTACATCAACATTTCGGCCATGACGGTATAAGATCCTATGCAGCAGAGAGTGTGCCTATTAACGGTTAGCAGGTACAATTTCAGACTGTGCTCCTACTGAGAATTCCCTATCAGAAAAACTTTAAAACACTGCCTGACCTGCACCTCGAGCTCAGGTTCCCACGTTAAACAGCTTCGCTTGCGACCAGAACACCAATAAAGCAGTTACCTACATTAATGGGACAAACAAAACAGATTATAATCATCTTTCTATACTTAACATACTTTCATAATAAAATTATAAGTATTGAATGTGAGCGGTTATTCTCGGCGATTAAATCAATCTAATAACCCGTGGGGGTCAATTCGGTCTCACTTTCTTTAATGATTTATGTACTAGTATTCACTGTGACGTTGTTCACTGCTGGGCTAGTAATTACCACTTGTTTCCCTGTAATTAGAGGCCGGTAGGGTTGTCAGTAGTTATTAGTAGGACACTTGTAGCTTCTTCGAGATCTTTTTCCTGTCACGCGGGTTTGTGCCCGCGGGCATGCCTCACCTGCATGTGTGGCGCTCGCAATACACCTATTAATTTTATTATGGCCTTTATTCATTATTTATCTTATTAGTTACATTTTTAAATATTTCTATAATAAACAAACAAAACATCATTTAAAAATATAAAAAATTGGGGCCCACCGACATCGAGAACATTTTTATTAAATTTACAACATAACACTATTTACGACCAAATCATTTTTTTTTCTTTTCATTCCTTCTTTCACGCATCTTAACCAGTCGGGGACTGCAATAGCCTGCGTTGATGATAACAAACGCCATAACTGCGAACCGAAAGCAGAAAGGCGAAGCATTCGCATCAAATTGATAAAAACTTTTTTTTATAATTTGAATAACGGTCAGTCTGTTTAAAGTCATGTAATACCGGCAAGCTTATTGCCATCATCCGGGCACAAACTCCAGATTCAGGGCTGCTACTGAGCAGTTTTTCCAACCTGGGGATCCCAGTACCTCACGCTCAACAATCGTGCTTGCGAACACTAGACCAACGAGGCAGTCACAAAGTATTTTAATTCGGCATAATTAACTACTAAGTCTGTTTTTGGTATCTGTCAACCCTATTCACGAGTCGCACGCGCACTCATTTCCCTCGCTCTAGGATTAAACAACTTGTGTAATAAAGGTTTAACTCGTGCGATACATCACTCGATATAGTTTCTAGTAGTTACCTTACGTTAAGAGTTTATTATAAATGATTAGTATGACTATTTAATGACATAATCATAAAGCTACGTGTGATTTATTCTGTTTAAGTATTGTATGCTGCAATCGGTTGAATTAACTTCGTTGATAGATTTATACAGAAATATAGTCGGGCCGTTAAAATGGTGTATAAAAGGTAAACAAACCTTTGATCATTAAACTCATTTTGCATTTAAGAATACATTTTAAAGTCACATTTTTAAAGAACATAATATATCGAGCTAATGGATTTTTAAAGCAAAATTAATGTTTCATGATCTAAAATTAGTTTTTTTTTTGTACATCATTTAAATGGCCTGGCTATAGCTGTGCCTGCTGTTTCGCCCCCCTGCACAGATTAATTTATTTCGAAATTGAAATTGCCGTGTCCTTCTCGAAGCAGCAAGTTATCTCTCTGCCTAAAAGTATCAAAAGCAATTTAGAGGTTTAGTCGCAATAATATAGCAAACGAATAGAGAGACAGATCACTATTTTAATTTATTTATTCGTTTAGGCTAAACGAAAATGACAATTGCTTAGGAATATAAAGTAAAAAGGCACTGCTTATTTCTTATAGAAATCTCTTTCAGCAGATTTGCGAGAGGAGAACTTGACAAGAAATTATAGAATAGAATATACTTTATTGTACACCAATTGTACTTTTATGATGTGTGTGTACATATACTTAAAAACAGACAGACAGACTCATATTCGTGTACTCATTTATAATGTTATATTTGTACCCACAAATGCAATCGTTCGAGTTGATTGATTTATGCAGTGTCCGACTCCATTTTGAAAATCAAATGTCTTTCCAGTTTGTTTAGTGTTTAGCACAAATATATTGACATAGTTTTGACAACTTGATTACTGAACTTAGTTTGAATTAAAACGGATGTGTAGACACTTAACAGGTACGGTAGAATTGATCTTAAACATACTCTGTATGTCTATGCTATTAAAATTGGTCTGCAAACATTTTACCAGAGCCTATTTAGTTAGTCTAATTAAGGAGGTAGGTGTTTTTGTGATTTCCGACACAGAAAAGACACGTTAGTTTCGTTGGTGATGTAGAACCATTTTAATTATTATAATTATGTAGGTAAATAAAATTTTAGTTACTGTGAACATAAATCCGTGATTAGTGTCGTCTCCGACAAAGATAGACCTTGCCGTGGATGTCAGAAAAGATGACTAAAAGCTTAGGCTCACTGCACTCGTAGAGAGCCATGTTCAATAGTGGACGTTTTACAAATTAGGTGATGTACAATACGGCCGACGTATCTTGGCGAGTCTGGGGGTCTACTCCCTATGCACGAACTCCGTGGTTTCGGCCTTAGTTACGAAAGTTTCCTACTCCCTATCACCTACGGACATACGATTATTTCGGGGCCCGAACTAAAAATGAATGACAACCAACACGATTTGACTGTTGTCCCTACTACCGATGTGTTTTTGCCCGTCCGAAAAGTTGAACTTGACACTTGTTTTGTTCACTCCTACGTTTCGGGCTACTTTCGGACGGACGACTAACTTCGTTGTCGGACTTAGGGAGTAGGCCCCATGAAGTTAGCTGATTAGCTGCGCAGTAGACAATTTCGTTTCTAAAAGATTCATTGCGTAGCCAAACAACTATCTTCAGATTACTCAGACTCGCCAAGATACGTCGGCCGTATTGTATCTATCTGCATGTCATGGTGATTAGCCTTATGTTTTTGAGATATTGAAATTTTTGTATTTTTACTAGTTTTCTACCTTCTTTAACACGTTCAGTGCCGGGTGCCCTGCAGGAGGGCACCCTGTAGTCGCATTCGCCATGCCGGGTGCCCTCGTGGAGGGCTCATATTAAATGTCGGTTTTTCTTGGAAAATACACCGTCATGAAACAAGCAAATACCTATTTTACGACGTAGTAGCATATTTTTCACGGTTTTTAACCTAATGTCAGGAATTCTCTTCGAGGGTTCACTCTTAGCGCAAACGTAATGCCGAGGACCCTCCTGGAAGGTCCACTAGCAATATGTATGGCGGGATGGCGTATGAGCTCTGTGAAAAGTGTGGTGGACTAGAATGAGTTAATGCTACATTTACATTATCTAGTGCTATCTATCAATGTCAGCTTTTAATCAAACAGATTGTGCTCTTGACAAGATAAAGTGGTATAGTGACTTAAATATTTTAATTTATTTCTATGATTATAATCTCTATAGTTTTATCTTATATTGATATTGGCAATAAGGTTTTGCCCGATTACGACAGCACCAAAAACAGAAACACAGACTACGTATATCGGCTTAAACGCTGCAAGGATTTTGATAAAGATGGAGTCTTGGTGAAAAGTGTACTATGGAGTCCATGTGACCTGAAACACGGGTTTCGGCCTACCTTAGGCTCTTCCACAATATTGTCCGAATATGAAATTTTCTATACAATATGTATTTATTATAATCCTAGGGTGAGTTTTATTTTATTGATTACTAGAAGTCACCAGCGGCTTCGCCCGCGTGGATGTCGTTTATCGCGTATTCCGCGTTTTTGTCTACTGTAATATGCATGTATTATACATATAAACCTTCCCCTTGAATCACTCTATCTATTTAAAAAAACCGCATCAAAATCCGTAGCGTAGTTTTAAAGATCTAAGCATACATAAGGACAGACAGACAGCGGGAAGCGACTTTTTTATACTATGTAGTGATGATGGCCCTCGCTTTGTCACGTGAGAATAGCCATTTAATGTCCTCAAAATTTAATTCTGTATTATCTAAAAAATATATCTTAAATGATACTAGTTGTAAGCGAGTAGCTGGCTTGATAACTGTACTGGCTTGTGTATTTACCTCGTTTCTTTGAGCCCATACGTTAAATAGTTGACCGAAACGTGTGAGGTTCTCATTTCTTTACGGAAATCCTACTTATTTTATACGTAGTTATACTAAAAACAAAATAACTGTTTATACTAAACGGGACAACAATGGTAAACCAAACGTGTTATTAATAAACACTATTGTAAATACTTATTAATAATTAGTAATAACTAATGACATTTATTTTATGCTACGATTAAAGTTTAATCTTTGATCCATTAAAATTTTCATTGTAATTGTTGCGGGTGTAGATTTAAGCGTACGACGACAGTGATCACTTGATTGTTTAAATATAGACTTGATTAATTAATTATAACGTCTCTGCGGTCATTAACCCGGTTGCTCAGGGAACGTGATTGAAAGGCAAGTTTTTATAGATGCAAAGTTTTAATTTCTTGCTAAATGCAGCATTATTTGTCTTCTTATTTTATATTTTTCGAAAGAGAGCGACAAAATGGTGCGGTAAGGCACAGGATATTTAAAATGCAGATTATAAAGGCAGTGCGCCCAGTATATTTCTGTACAGCGCGCCCAGGGTCTGACCACAGATTAAACCGCATCACAACTGCTCTCAGGAACGTTAACACCCAAGGTGGTCTGTAGGGGGCACCTTTCTTTTCGGAAAAAGCCTCCAGTTTTGAACTATCTTGTCGATGAGATCTGAGACAGCAGGTATCGTGCCTAAAATGCTATCTTATCTAAAACATACTTAAATTATAAAAAGATAAAACATAGATAACATTTCGTGACACAGTTTTTACTTTATAGTAGATAATAATTAAGATTTACGGCTTAAATCAAAATTGCCCTTGGCCTTGCTGTAATTAAAAAATACATGAATTCTTATTGTGTAATATTTAATAGTAGAATCTTAATATTCTTAATAGAGGTTGGCTCACTCGTAACGATTTATATTTCCGGTTTCTAATTTATAACCCTGTTAGTGTATTATTAATTGCTAATTGATCTTGTTCTGTGGGCCAAAATACCACAAGTACTTGTGCTTTAAATTTGTAAGTAATTAATTCAACTAATGAAATGGTTGTAGGATTAAGTGAACTTTTGATGAATGCTATTAATTTTGAATGTATACCGATTGATTTGTTATCGGAATTCCGTTATGACGGAAATGTATCCGAAAGAAAAGCAATTGCTGGTTAATCTGTGAAAGCGATAACATAATAATGTTTGGTGACCCCAACAGGCTCGTTCCACTAAGCCATGGATTTAAAAGACAAGGGATTTATCGGTACGTCAGCAGTAGCTTAAAGCTCGGGGGGGGGGGGAGGGGTGATAAAGTTCCATTTGGTTAATCATATTTCGATTCATATTCGTAATCATTACTGTGCAGTGTGCATTTACAGTTATGATTACGAAAAGAAATATGATTCTTGTATTATAATTTATAATATAAGTTATGTTTTACTTAGGTATATTTTGCGGGATTGCGCGACTAGTTTCGGACCTAAACGGAGCCTTTAAACATCGAGTCGAACTAGTCGGGCAATATCGAAAAATGCACGTGAGTAAACCGTAACTAATCATAAACATGAAATATGTTTCACCAAATGTGACCTTAGGATATAATAGTTGTTAACGACCTGAGTGGCTACCCCAGGTCGTCAATAACCATCCTAATTCTGCACAGAGGCCGTTTTTCTCACAGCACACGACACTATAAGTATTCTATGAACGGTTGACTACGACACTGGTAGTGTGATGTCGTATCATGTCGTCACCCTCCGCGCTAATTGTCATAACTAACAATTGATAATTTTTCAGTAGTTGCGTTAGCTGTGGCTTTATTAATGTATTAATAACTTTTTTTTATTGCTCTTGGCTTACTCTTTAAGTTAGTAGTTGCCCTAAAGCCCTAAGGTATCTATTTATTTATTTCTATTCATTTGAAGCAGATTACGTCACTCAGTGAGAATTTCTCTGAAAAATTATCAATTGCTATTTATGACAGTTAGCGCGGAGAATGACGATGTGTGTCGTGACCTGTGAAAAGATGGCCTAACTTCCACGGATTTCAGATCTATCTGAAACACGTGGAAGAATTAGGTTAAAAAAAATATAGCTAATCATCGGATTTCACATAACGAATTGTCATATAAGAAAATTAATAACATCAGCCTACATTATAACCAAGGAAGTAACATGAAGAAGAATCGGTGTGTGACAGACAATATCCGCTGCTGACCATAATGAGTTCTCTACTCAATGATGGATGAGGAAGCTAGACATCCTTATGTAATCAGCACCTGTGCTATAAGAAGTAATGTCAACATCTCTTTATTATAGTTAATAGTGGTATTATGGTACTTTACTATAATGTACACGGGTACATTTAGTTGCAAGTTGCAGAAGTAATCTTTTGAAAATTATACGTTAGTCGTAGTCTTACGAGATAACATATAAATGAGATGGTTTTCCATCTTTGGTTTTTGCATCACTTCCTGATGTAGATATCGTACAATACGGCCGACGTATCTTGGGGAGTCTGAAGTTAGCTGAATAGTTGCGCAGTAGACAATTTCGTTTCTAAAAGATTCATTGCGCAGCCAAACAACTAACTTCTGACTCGCCAAGATACGTCGGCCGTATTGTAACAGGCAACTTCATCACGGCTACAAATCGTCGCCTTGGAGTGAAAACCTCGGGAATGGATTTGGTCATTGTACGGTTCCTGCGGGCTTTCACGCGGACGAAGTCGCGGGCAAAAGCTAGTCAATTATATTTATTACGAATTTTATATACCTACTTAATAAAGGCTTAATTTCAGTGACTACAAAATAATTACGATTTTTTTTCTATTGGACTGCTGTAAATCGTCCTTGCAGACCCCTTCTACGTAACCGGGCAGGTCTCCAGCCAATGGGGGGGAAGTAAAATACTTAACCTAAGCTAACTACTTGTACTACACTAACATCATGACTACAACAACAACACTAAGGGCGACCCCTAGTGGGACTCGGACCTCGCCTTAGAGCGTTGCTGGCGGGGGATTGGTGGGGGACAGCTTGATGAGGGCTGAATTCGGTGAGAATAATTTCGCACAGAGCGGCTCTTTTGATAATTATACCACCTATAAGTCGTGATAACATAAAAATGACCAAACTGCATTTCCGAGGTTTTCACTAAGGCGACGATATCAAGGTATACATTTCCATTATAAGCTGACCTCTCATCATACGGAAAGCCTATACAAAGCGAGATCAGTAGGCTTATTCACGTAATTTCATGACGCGCCGATCAAGTTACAGTGACGTTGCAGTTAAGTTCACGATCGCCTATTAGTTTCAATCAAAGCAATGCGTTGCGTATACTCTTGACTGCTGCATGTACGTTTTTTACTAGCCACTAGTGAGGCTTTGCGCACGCGCCGTTTTGTATGGGCGTTTTCATACAAAAAGTTAAAAAACACACGGCTGTGTGCCCGTCGACTAAGCATAACGCCGCGCAAACGTACCGTGTGTGTTTTCCCGCAGTGAACTTGCTGCGACTATATCATCATCATCATCATCCAGAAAACTTAGAAAAACTTCCACTGCTGGACATAGGCCTCAAGCATCGCCACATCGACCGGTCCTCTGCTTCTCGCATCCAGCGGATTCCCTGCGACTACACTGCAACTGAACTTCTTTAGTTAGGTGAATCAGGCTTCATTTCATACTGGAAAATGGAAATGTATGGTTTCTGGAAATGTATAGCTTGAATTATGTAGCCGTGCTACCTATGCATTACCGTCATTATACGTCCTAGCCAGATTTGTGTCGGACGTCCGAGCACGTCACGTCCGCGACTTAAACCGATAGTTTGCAGATACATACCTATTATATACAGGATAGAAACATTAAGTGTCAATAGGCGATTATTTCATCAATTTAACTTTTTTTTATTGAATCGCTTGTCAGGAAATCCCGTAAAACCGTATTTTATGCATAACGTGTGGACGTAGTTAAAATCAAATTTTGACGTACAGCGACTTAATTAAAAAAAAGTTTTCAGTGTTATTTCGTTCCTTACGCAACTTAGTTTTGATATTAGTGGTACAGTTTTTTAATATCGTAATCACCTTGTCACTTAACGTTTCCACCCTATAAAAGCCCCGTACTGTGCCACTGCTGGGCACGGGCCTTTAGTCCAGCTGGCCTGGTGTGGGTTGGCGCACTACACACAATCAACAATATTATTTTTGTAAGTCTTTTGTGTATGTTTCCTCACGATGTTTTCCTTTACCGTTAACGCAATTGATTATCAAATTCTAATCCGCACACGATTTCGAAAATTCAGAGGTGCGGGCCTTGTTCGAACTTGTACACTCCCACGTGGAAGGCAAGACTTCAACCTCTAGGCTATCACTGCTTATACAACAATATTACTTGTCTATAATGATTCGATGACCTATTGACCGAATTTTCTCAATTTATTCTGAATATATTAATCTTATCTGATATGACTGTTATCTCATGCACTAGCTGTTCTAGATTAGCGTTAAAATAAAACATAGTTTTAAATCAAACTTCCATTTGTCTATCTAGGATGGAAATAGCAAAGTTTCATAATTAGTAACAAATGTAAGTTTTATTTTGTTGTATCTCTCGTGGGACACATTCATATTTATGATTAGTTACGGTTTACTCATGTGCATTTCTATGGATTGCCCGACGAGTTTCGGACCCTAACGGAGCCCTTAATCACGAGCTGATCACGCGGCGAGGTCGCAAGTCGAGCTCCGAAACTAGTCTGGCAATCCCAAAAAATGCAAGTTAGTAAACCGTAACTAAACTTAAATACAAATGTATATTACAAATGAATGGTGTCGAAAGTCTGCTTAGCATTTCCCACAAATGTACGCACACCTCTACTTTCCGTTAGAAAGAAGGAAAGAAAATTCATTAGACACAAAACTATTATTTCTATTTATAACCCGCTATATTACACACCTTCTTGATAAATTCTCACACATAATTCTTAAGTGCAAGCCCATAAACTTTATAATTAGTATATTTCTCATGGGCCGTAAGTTTTGCCTATTCCGTGCCACTGCGCCGGCGTAGCCCGTGATGCCGCGGCATCGATGTTCTGTCAAATGCGTCTAATTAACGATCGTTTACACTAAACGGTATATTACCGACCAGTTGTAATGGTAAATGTGTCAATAGTGATGTCACGATAACCCGTTTGGTACCTACTCGTAGCGTGGTATTTGTACCGGTTGTCCGTAGGGATGGGAATGGGATTGATTGTGTTGAACGAATTAGAAATTGATTTAGCGATTTTTGATTTATATTTATAGTTTGGTACTGATTGTATGTTGATTAATGAAGTGGATGTCAGACAGCAGCATCCATGTCTATAGTCTCTAAACATTGAAGTAATGATTCTTTTTAAGGGATGCGTAGGAAAACAAACACTCGTGAAGTAACTTCGATTAAATGCGAAACACACTGTCGTAAATAATGGATCTCAACATGCTGTTGGTAATGAATGAAGAACTAATTGATTTAAGAATAGGAGATTCTGGCAATAAGCCAGAAAAGCTGTAGGTTTAACAAGTAAAAGTTACTCTATCAATCTAGTTGGTCGTTATCAATGACCCAGTTCAGCAAACCACTCACATAGCTGCCAATTTAGGTTTGATTACAGTTGAGTTTTCCACCATTAAGGGAGATGTTGAATTGTATTTTATCCCGTGTGAGGAAAGGCCGGGGCTAGAATGCCTCGTGACGTTAGACGCGTGTTGTAAGTTTCAACAAAACCCAGCACGCTTGGTGGTAGAATATATACGGTCCGCCTGGCTAGCTACCACCTGAACATTAAAGTCGTCGTCAAGCAGTGTACTGTCGAAGTGTGTATGTGAGAGGCAGAGTGGTGTATGGAATATCTTTGTTTTTTGTGGATCATGTTAAGCTGGGTCCGCAGCGCCAATTTTCTAACATGTTATTGTGTTTTTGCGAACAAAACTTAGACCACGCCCCTATTCGGTTAGCAAACAATGTTAAGCCGGGTCCGCAGCGCCAATTTTTCTAACAAAACTGTTAGGCCTCGCCCCTATTCGGTTAGCAAACAATGTTATCCTGTTTGCAAACACGAAAACACGGCGCAGCGGACCCGGCTTTAGACCCTGTGAACGTTTACTATTTGGTCCGAAAAGGGGTAAAACGCAAAAAAGTCATTTAAAAAGAAAAAAAAACTGCCTTCCGGGTTTTCTATGAAGAAGCAAACAACATAGAAATAAGGGACAAACCGATCACAAACAAGATACCAAAAAGTCGCACGTCGAATTCGCAGTACCGAAGCGAATAACATCCCTATTTTATGTTGTATCGCGTGAAATCTCTAATTAAGTTCGATTGTGAGTGTGTTGACCATTTAAGGCGTGTAACAGATGCACCGACGGCCCGTTAATAAGGTAGGTGTTTCTTACATTAGAGGTAGCGATAGCGGTTCTTGCGATATAATTGGACACCGCGTTCCTACGAGTAGTGGTTGTTGCTAAATCACACTTATCTCGTAATGGTTGAGGTTCTTGATGTAGTATGTAAGGACTGATTTTATGATAGGTGAGAACTTCGTTTATAGGGTCCGAAGGTATTTAGATATGTCTTTTATTTATTCAAAATATACTAGAATTACTTAGTCCTTTTTGGAAGTCAATGTAAATAAATAGCCCCGAAAAAAGCCCGTCCTTCACCGCTTCCTAGTGTTTATGCTGTGAAGAAGAAGCGGCGCAGCTAATTCCCCAGCAACACAGTTCTGTCAGTCAGGTGAATAAATTAATTGAGTACGTACAAAGAAAAACATAATATTAATTACAAAGATAAAGGAGATCGGACGGGTGTGGCCCAAGTGGCGTCGGAGCATGGCGCTTATTTTGTTTGAAAGTTCACTAACTAAGCTTACTTTTTTTGTATGGGTACAAAAAAAACTATCCTGGGAGAAAAAAGTTATAGTGTGTATTAAAATACTCATATATCGAGCTATTTTCAACTATTTATTCAATTAAATCTATTTATTTTAACTTAATATGGTATGTTTGCTGTTGTCTAACATCTATGATGACTCAGACGCGTAGTATCTACTACACCAACGTTGGAAATATACAGGGTGTAAACGAATTCGTGTAATTCCTTAAAATCACATGATCATATTTATTGATATACCTAGATTGACCTTGCACGGGATTAATAATTTTTAGACATACATGACAATAATTTTTAGACATACATGACAATAAATCCTCGTGAATTCGTGAAAATACGATTTGCAAGGATAAGCTGCGCATGTCGCGGTTAATCTGTGGATGGGTGACTATTCGTAACACATCGAGACCTCGGAGAGCACGTTATACCATATCGGTCCCTCGTGTCATAGTAATAGCACAGTCTACCTATATCTTACTCCTTACAGTCGGTCAACGTAGAACATTGTCGCAGAGCAATCGTGCGGGGGGTTGCGGAGTGAAGGAGCGGAGGTTATGTCCCGAGTAGCCATACTGCATACTTGGGACATAACCTCCACTCCTACATAATTTTGACATTTCATAGGACCTGTCAAATGTATGGGCGTTGACCCACTGTATGTAGTAAGTAGGTACACTGTGGTAATAGGTATACGCGTGTTATAGATAGTCAGAAGCCCGAAAGTCTGACAACCGGTCTAACCTTAGGATATCGGCATTGCCCAGTAACTGGGTTGCGGAGGTCTGATGGCAGTAACTTCGTATTAAATACTGGTACTCAGCCAGCTGGTAGTTGGGAAAAGGCTAGGACGAACCCATAATAGATACAAAATATTCGTTCTTTAACTTTGTCAAGGGAAGGAAGAGTTACGTATACACAGATCATTCTGAAATTCTAAAGTAAGTTTGTAAGTGACAAAACAATTACTACACTCGCAGTGACTCATAGATTACCCAACTAAAAACATTAACTTAGATTGACATTTCTCAGAAGAAAATCTCTATTAAATTACAGAAACTTACATGGAATGCCCTACATTTAACATTCCGTAAATAGAGAACTCGATAACATTTTTTATCGATATCTGTATCGATATAGAGATCGATACAATAAATCATTAATACAGTGAACCGGATCGATCGGGAAAGCCTGGGAAACACAACGAGAAATTGGGGAAACTTGTAATGATTTTGTCACGAATGTGATTGATGGTCGGTCGTTATGAAGTGAAAACATCACGGGACATCGAATTGCGAATCTTGATTAGATTGCGCCTTAATTACTGTTTGTTTCTATTTCAAATATCAAAAGAAGCTTTGTAAGACGTAATGGAATTGGTAAAATGTTCGACTGTACGGTTACAGAATCAAAAATCCGGCGCCAAGCAGTTTAGTTATGTTGTGTGTATGTGAGAGACAGAGGGGTATAGGGGAATCCCTCTATGTCAGTCTCTGTTACTTGTTACTGTACTCCATCTTAGTTCTTTACACCCGCACTAAAACGAGTGTGTTTCACTTTAAACAAATCTGGCGCCAAACCCATTTGGTTTGGTTGGAAGCAAATTACGATCGATCGATCGTAAGGATGTCTCGCCATCATCACGATCAATTCATGCCGGTTGCATTGCAGAAAGTAAACGGTTTGGCGCCAGAATTTTTTACAAGTGAAACTCACTCTCATTTTAGGTCGGGTGTAAAGGGTACTGTGCTTGCCATCAGGTGTGACTAGGATCAACAAATAAGCCATCATCCTACCTTCTCCTTTACCTTCAAATAGTATTGGTTCGACTCTTTTAAAGAGACATTCATTTAATACGCATGGCAGTGCCATTTTGTATACCTACTTAGAAACCATTGACGTGCCAAATGAGACGAAAAAAAATTGTTATTTTTTTTGTTTCTAATTTTTTCTTCAACTATTCATTGTGTGCAACGCTTGGCTGTCTCTTTAAATTAATCTTAATCCGTTAGGCTGGTTATGTTTTATATATTCCGGATGTTTATAAAAGAACAAGCGGTCAGTTTAATTTTTACACGCTTGGTAATTCACAGACCACAAAGTTAAACACATAAAACAAACACTTCCTCGTGGTTAATTTTATGAACATTCCACAGCGATAAATGTATTTCAATATTTAAACACAGATTACATATTTTGTAAAATCTGTCATCATCATCATTCAGCCAAAAGACGTCCACTGCTGGACATAGGCCGCCCCCAAGCATCGCCACATCGACCGGTCCTGTGCTTCTCGCATCCAGCGGTTTCCCGCGACCTTCACCAGATCATCGGTCCACCTTGTGGGAGGCCTACCTACGCTGCGTCTCCCGGTACGCGGTCGCCACTCCAGAACCTTTCGGCCCCATCGGCCATCCGTTCTGCGAGCAATGTGCCGCCCACTGCCACTTAAGTTTGGCAATTCTTCAAGCTTTGTTGGTTATCTGTTAAAATCGGTCCTGTGATACAATTTCAAATACTGTTTAATCTTGAGCAAATGGCCATGGTAAATGCAGACAGAGTCTTAGATGGTGCTCCAAGATCGGTCCAAGCTCTCTCTCTATCGTGTCGGCACGAGCTATACAAGAATAGCTCATGCCGTGGTGAAAAGATTAGGCAGTCAGCAAGGATGGTAGCGAGGCTGATTGCCCAGGGTGCGCCGGACGTACTGAAGTATCGTCACTCGTGTAGGCTCTTTTCATGCACCCCCTCCATGCAATCCAAGCACCAAAGATATAGAGAGATTCCCTTATATCCTTCTGGCTCTCACATACACACTGGAACACAGTAAAATACTTGTCTTTAATGTGGGGATCGTAGCTAGCCAGGCGGAACGTATACATACTACTACCCGGCGTGCTTATCACATGCCCCGCCTGCCCTGTTACCTGTACGCCACAAGAACTAATGGACGCTACGGATAGTGCTAAACTCATTGCTGAGTTCTGGGCCGACACGGTATAGATTGTCATCGACACGCTAAGGAAGACCCGGCGTGCTGGGTTTTGTTGAATGTTACAACACGTGTCTATTCCCAGCGTGCGGTGAAGTAGTTTCATATTCTATCCCGTCCCAACACGGGATAAATTTCTGTGTTAAACTTAATTTACTTGTTCCCATTATGGCGCATTTGCGTTAATCCAGTAATTGGATCCAGTTACTGGATTGGCATTAGACCGACGCTCTTTTGAAATTCACCGCTGGATACAAGACGTTGGATTGAGTTTTCACTGGTCTAATGCTAATCTAGCGTTGCAGTTCAACGACGTTCCAGTTACTGGTTCAATGTAAATCCGCCTTCAATTCGGTCTTATCCAACTATAAACGTACACCAAATGGATGTTGTTCACGCATCAATGACCACCACTTTTTTTTCTCTACGGTCGTTGTATTCGTGTATCTATTGCTCTCCATTCAAAATTCGAACAGCTGTCGCCGCCATGTTTCGTCTCCGATGATGTTTCTGGAAGTGACCAATGAGGTTTTTGTTGTGTCATTTCGTAATTAAGCATTGTCGGTAGCCGTTGCTAAATCTTTGGCTAAAACAATCGCCATTGTTTTTATTGATTCGATTCAGACTAAGACGTAGTTTTTTCTGTAACATTTTATATTTAGAGTTGGCTAAATGTTTTGTTTTTGCATACTAAACAAACAAGCATTGACACCTTTAACACATTCGAGTTCACCACACTCTTAGAGCTCATACGCCATGTTCCATACATATTGCTAGTGGACCTTCCAGGATTCCTAGGCATTATGTTTGCGCTAAGAGTGAACCGTCGCCGAGGAGGGTTCTTGGCATTAGGTTAAAAACCATGTCAAAAAACACGCTAATACAAAGTAAAATAGTGTTTTCAGAGGGTCTTGTTGCTTGTCTTATGATGGTGAATTTTCTGAGAAAAATCTACATTTAAAATGAGCCCTCCCTTCACCCGGCATCGCGAATGCGACTAGAGGGGATCTGGGGGCCTACTCCCTAAGTCCGTCAACGAAGTTACTCGCCGAAAGTAGCCCGAAACGTAGGAGTGAACAAAACAAGTGTCAAGTTCAACTTTTCGGACGGGCAAAAACACATCGATAGTAGGGACAACTGTCAAATCGTGTTGTACTTGATAGGGAGTAGGAAACGCTCGTAACTAAGGTCGAAACCACGGACTTCGTGCTTAGGGAGTAGACCGAACGTGGTAAGTAGAAATTTTGATGTCATCATTTAAAATGACTACCAAATAATAATGTCAAGTGTTCAGTTTACATTGTTATCTCCTGAAACAAAATATTGGAGATTTGAAATAAAAATAAAATATTTGGTGTCAGTTCCAGTAGTCACCATAAGCGGTAGTAGTAGCAGGTGATTGACAAGGGCAGTGCGCAAGCGCATCGATTCGACTCCCACACGTGTTAGTTGCTGTGATGTCATTGCGCCGAACGGTACTTAATGGTGGGAGAAGTACCCGCATAATTTAAGAGATTCCGTTAAAATAAATACTATGATTGTAGTTACGTAAGGTTGAGTTACTGACCTACAAGTACCAAGCCCATTTATAACGTGAACAGCTTTGTACTAACATTTTTTGAATATATATATTTTATATATAGTATAATATGTTTCCCAACTATGTTTGGGTGAACTTCCAGTCTAACCAGATGCGGCTGAATACCAGTATTTTGTACGGAGCGACTGCCATCAGACCTCCGCAACCCAGTTACTAGGCAATGCCTATATCCTAAGGTTAGACCAGTTGTCAGCCTTCCGGGCGTCTGACTACCCGTAACGACTTTTTGCAATTTAACTAAGACAATTTCCAAATATAAAAAACATTTATTTAAAAGTCTTTCTATTAAATTCACATTCTATTTCTTACAAAGTGTTCTGAAACAGTTTCTAGACTGTTTCGGAAAACACAGGGGCGGATTTGATACGTTGGCTGCCATGCTACTGTAGGCCTAGGCCTATAAAATGTTGCCGCCCCCTACTAGCTGTATCAAGAAAAAATAAATAAACTATTACAAAAAAAAAAAATGCGAGATGCTATGGACACGTTTTTGAGTTTTTACACTCGAGTTTTTACATTTGAGTTGAGTTCATTGAGTTTGAGTTGGCGGATAGGTTCAAAGAAGGCGCGATTAATAAAAAAAAAACGCACCAAATTTTGCCGCTCCCTAAATTTTGCCGCCCTAGGCCCGGGCCTACCTAGCCTATAGGGAAATCCGCCCCTGGGAAAACAAGGTCACATTACTTCAGTAGCTTTCATTGTAATCTCTAGTTTAAATTAATTGTAAATTATTGCATACAACATTGATCTTGTCTGTGGAATAAAAAACGTGTTTATAATCTACTGAACAGCAGTCTGACACCAAATGGTTATAGGTACCTATATATAAATAAAATAGGTACATAATATTTTTAAAAGCTGCTATTTCTCACCTGTCGTCAATACCTAATACCTTTTGAAAATATCAATTCAAATACACTCAATCTCAACACATACCGTATGTATGGTCGCGGACTCGAAATGTTTATCAGATTTCAAAGTCGATTCCTTCTCACACTGCACACTGTGCGCAATAAGGTTTAAGATGTCATATCAACTTAGGTATGTCATATCGACCTTATGAAAAAGTAATGTGCAAGCAATTATAGACTTTAGGTTTAGGACTTTAGGTCATCATCATCATCAGTCGGCGCAGCATGTCTTTTGCTTCCGTACATCTCAATTAGCCGTCATCTCAGTAGTCACCCCCTTTCTAGTCACATCATCTTTTACATTATTCATCAATCATTTCTTTGATCTTCCTCTACTCTTATAACCATCCACATTCATACTCAAAACTTTCCTCACGACATGATCCTCATTTCTCCGCATCACATGTATATGTAACACGTACGTACGTATATAGGTACATATGTATACATAAATGATTAAGCAACTTGACACAAATTTCACACTTAAAAGCGAAACATTCTTAACTTCGCATGAAATGTAAAATATACCTTTCCATATTTGTTTTTTTTTTCAATTTAAATTTAATTATGTGTTAATAATTATAATGAATATTTCTTTTGCTAAAGAATTGCAAAAATAATTACACAATTACCGGATTCTGGGAATAAGATAGAGGAAGAGTTTATGCAGTAAACTACCATGTAATAAATGATGTTATTTAATAACTTTGATTAATAACACGATGCATTTTCCATTGCAGGTAAGCAACGCTTTGATTAATCACATTCGACGCGAGCTCCATTAAATTATGTAAGTTCCTCTGACCTACTTCGACGTTACTCAGTGAAAAGCAAGTATAGAATATCGGTTAAATAACGTAAAGGATGTTTTTGTACTCAGTATATAAAATCCTATTTTTTTGTAGATCTGTCATATGTACATTTTTTTGTTTTTAACAACGGCAGGCACTTGATCGATTTCTTAAATATACAACGTTAAAATGTCCATATTATGTAGATTAAGGGTGCATGAAAAGAGCCTCCACGAGTGACGATACTTCAGTACGTCCGGCGCACCCTGGGCAGTCAGCCTCGCTATCATCCTTGCTGACTGGCTAATCTTTTCATCACCGATAGAAAAAAGATCAGTTTGGGGCCGTCCATTATCACGTGATGTTTTTTTAGCATTTTTTAACCCCCCCCCCCTCCCCCTTGGTGATACGTGGTGAGGTTTAAGACTACCCCCCCACCACCACCCAAAATCACGTGTATTTTTAGTACCTAAAAAGAATTTTTAATTTTTAAGAATATTATCTTTTAGGCATAAAGTATAATCTAATTTTATTCTGAAATTGAGGACCATGATGAAAATGTTGCAGGTTGTTTTTGACTGGCATAAAAATTTTCGCTTTTCGGTTTAGAAATCGCGCGTTTGACGAAAAAATAAATACTTACACGTGATATCTTACTACACCCCCCTCCCCTCTTGTGATATTTCGTGATTTTTGCCCTCCCCCCCTTTCAAACCTCACGTGATTAATGGACGGCCCCTTTCGTATTCGATTAAATTCTGATGAGCAGGCACAAAAATAGTCTTTGTTTTTCCTTCTCGTAACGAAATATACTTAATATTAAAACAAAGAAAAACAGTAAAATAAAAACCATGCTGTAATATAAAGCTCTCTGACAACAAAGTGCAAGTCATTTGTCATCGTATTATGTCATTACCTCGCATTTCCGATAAAAAAGAAAGATTTTCCAAGAAAGTTTAGCGTGATCCGGCCGCTCCGTCGCGTGCGTGTGTGCAGCGGCGCGGGCGCCGCTCAAAACGTGTTCATTAGTGCCCATTAATCATTCCTAGTACCTACACCTGACTAGAATAACGTGATATTTACTCGTTCGTATGGAAAGATGACTTCCGACAGTTTATACAAACACAGCGTGCAAAAAATAACTATCACAACAAATAAAACAAGTAGATTATTTATTGGAGCTTATTGTGAAGCTAATTCTTTGATTATGATTAATAGTATGCCGGAATTAAAACTTTTCAGATTTAATCAAAGTCTCATCATCGACCAATTTCTCGGTACATTCTAGTCTAATCTACATCGGCCATCTTCGGTCGGTATTACGATAGCGAAAGTGAATCCGGCTTTGAATAATTTTCGCGAGGATATTGTTCACAGCATGAGCTGGCGGCCATGTTGGCCTCAACCTCAACTCTTTTGTAGTACAAACGAAATAAAAAAAAAACGCTCGATTCTCGACCTTAAACTTGAGCGAGTAAAGAAAATATTTTTTGCTCTATGGTTGTGTTGGTACAGATTATATAAAATAGAATTATGCGCTATGATCGTATCGGTGCAAATCCGAACTTACTTTCAACTATTCCGTATTGAAGGGGCGTCATTGGCTTACTGAAAGGGATTTTTAATTGTATCAAACTTTCTTTTTTATTAATTAGTTTCTTACAAGGAAAAAATACCAATATCGGTCAGGGCGACGTACTTTAAAAGTCGAGTTTTTAGAAGAAGCATATTTCAAGGATTGATAAATAATTAAAATTCGGAATAAATAATTAGTTTAAACAATTTTGTTTAACTTAATTGACAAGGTCATCTAAAATCTTGTTGTTAAATTAATAAAGATTATTGAGTTAATCATATTCATGAGCACAAACACATCAAAGCAGCTTAACGATCACACGTAACACAATTTAATTTAAAAAGCCTACCATTTAATGGCACTATAAAAACGATAATTTTGTACTCATTAGGTACATTCGCTCGGTCATAATTGGTTCTTTATTACATAAAACCACAAACTAATGAAGCGTGCTTATACAAATAAAAGCGTAGTTCCGTTTCGGGTACCACGGAAAAAATAGGGACCTCAGAAACAGTTGAAAAACGAGAAAAAAATAAATTTTACCGACGTGAAAGTGGGTCAATTATTCGTAAATGAGTTATTTAATATGGCAAAATTTCAATAAAAGTGAAATATATTACCTTCGCTTTTGGTTGGAAAGTAGTTGATCTACCAAAGCAAATCCACTACAATTTTAAATTGAGCAAGATTACTTCTAGAAGACTTACCAACAGGGCTGACTTGCCGCAGGCTGCCCGTAAAGGTATTAAAAAAACTTCCTTTCTATGTAAACAGCAAGCACATGCTTCAATAACCTACGACGCATGAGTAGCGAGTAATACAATATGTATAGTCTGTTAAACTATACAGGTATAGGAGCTCGTGGCTAAATAATTACAGCCGCATAGACCGATCTTCCGGGTTAAGCCACGCTTGCCGAGGTTGGTCTGTGGATGGGTGACCATTTACCATAGCGAGTTTCCTCCGTGCCTCAGAAAGCACGTAAAGCCGTTGGTCCCGGCTGTCATTTGTAGATCTTTGACAGTCGTTACTGTTGGTCAGAAGCCAGAAAGTCTGACAACCAGTCTTACCAAGAGTATCGTATTACCCAGTTACTGGGTTGTGGAGGTCTGATAGGCAGTCGCTCCGTGTAAAATACTGATATTCAGCTGCATCCGGTTCGACTGGAAGCCGACCCCAACATAGTTGGGAAAAGGCTAGGCAGATGATGAGTCTGTTAAAATTTTTGCTCAAACTAACAACTCAAATATTTTGATTTGCATGGAAAGTAATAAAAACATGCTAATTTCGAAAAGCTATTCAATTTCCAATACCGCACAACAAAGTATATTCAGCAATATTTGTAAATCAAAACGGCAACGGAATACTATCGCGTTGAATACAATTACCAACGTAGACTTTGAATACAAACAAACAATAAACACGATACTATATTAATTTATGTGATTATCCTGGAAGCCAAATAAAGCTTGATTATAACTATTGTTCACCAAGTTCTGGTAATACGCCAAGTGATTCTGCATAATTTCTACGAGAAATTAAGTAACTGACTATTAAGAGAATCTCCCCCGGCCTCGGGGGTTCTGACAAAGATTACGCCTCTTTTTTGTATGCGTAGTAATCCTTATGGATACCCTGGAGGGTTGACAGAGTGAACCCTAGAAAAGGCGGAGGGTTAAGCCAGACTCCTACCGAAAGAGGAATTATATAGCTGATGTTGAGGCAGATTTTTCTACGAATAGACAAAACTAATACAGTCGTAAGACCACAGAACTGTAACTACTGAATAGGTACAAATATATATACTTGGCAGCAAAGAAATCAAGCCACTCCTTTTTTCACGTGTCCTGTTTATTAGTTTTAATGAATTATATAATTCTAAGTTGACAAAAAACGATCCTCATTGTAAAGGTAATCAAATCACCTTTTAGGCGATATATCTTTAGAATTGATCTGTTCTATAATACCAAAAATAATGACAATTATACTTATACCTACGTAAAAAATAGAAGTGGCTCGATTTATTTGCTCCCAAGTATAGGTCAATCCACGAAGACGCGCCCCACTCTTTGTCTAAGGCTGATTGTTCACCAACATTAATTCTGTGTTTAACACGTTCAGTGGCGGGCACCCTTTAGTCGCATTCACGATGCCGGGTGCCTTCGTGGAGTGCTAATTTTAAACGAAGGTTTTTCTTAGAAAATGCACCGCCATAAAACAAGCAACAAGACCCCTGGAAACAATATTTAACTACGTAGTAGCGTGTTTTATGACACGGTTTTTAACCTAATGCTAAGAACTCTTCTCAAGGGTTCATTCTTAGCACATACGTAATGCCGAGGGCCCTCCTGGAAGGTCCAATAGCAATATGTATGGGGGCAGTAACTCGAATGTGTTAAGCAACCGTTTACTCGAAAAATGTAAGTACTAGAGTTTTGGGTAAACAGTTGTTTAACAAGAGAATTAATGTTGGTGAACTCCACACTAAATCGCTACAAATGCAAGTGTGCATTATTAATTGCTATTGTATTAGTTCTATCGCGACTAGGGTTACCATTTAGAAATTTGAAAAGTTCTGACAAAAAGCCTGACATTTCAATAAAAGTCCGGACATTTTAGTCACAAAATGCAAACATACGAAGATTTATTGTTTGATCTCGTTAAGTTGATTGTTAAAGATTTATATTTTGTTTTTAGATGAATGAGAAGTTAATAAAGATTAAAAAGTTATTTGATTTTCATAAGTAAGTTTCATTACTGGTATTCCATCTAAGCCGAAAAATCCGGAAAAATTTAAGAGCCGGAAAAAGTCCGGACTTCTAGACTCCGGACGGAATTCTAGGATACGGACGGATGGTAACCCTAATCGCGACGCATTTGTATAGGGTAAAACCGGGATAGATGCCGCACTTTTTGAAAAAGCCTCCTAATTTAAAAAATATTAATTTACCATGAATTTTCTCTATGAATATAACTAGTTTAATCTTTAATGTTACGTTATGACTTGTTTTTGTTGACCTAGCAATAACAGATTTTGCAGAAATTAACTTTTTACACAACAATTTATTTGAGGATAGATGCCTACCTGTAAGGATAGATGCCCCACCATGAAAATGCTAATGAGGATAGATGCCTGCTGTGTAGGATAGATGCTCTATCGAATAAAATAAGTAAAATACATAATTTTAAGATGTTTTATTAGCAATTTTTAGAAGATAATTCGAATATGACACTCATTACTATAATAAAATTAAGCATTTGCCTAAAAAAATTATAATATTTAAGTTTTAACATCCACAGTCATACCTATTTTAACATTAAGAAGTAATTATTTGAAATCGTAAGAAAAATAACACAAAAAGATCTACATTTTTTTATCCTACTTAATTTAGGTCGAACTGGAAAGTGCTTTCAGTTTTCTACATCTTGAGCAATATTTAGTTTCTGAAAAATGTTTAGCAGGTTTCACGTAGCCACTTCTGGCACATTATACACTAAATCCAGTCGGATGTTGACTTTGTATTTTTACAGTTTTCAAAGCATTCTACGCATGTGCATGTTTGCCTGTGTCTTTAAGGACTTCTGGTTCATGTCTCTTGGTTTTCTTTACAGGCAAACCTTTAGTTTTCTTTCCTTTATTTTTATAGTCGTTATTAGGTGGATTTTCTTTATCTTCGCTGTTTGAACTGTAAATATTTTTGTCGTTTTCGTGAGATTCAACCCTCATTTACTTTTAAATAATTACCATTTTCTTTATAACAAAAATCAGTCCAGTCGTCGTGGTCTTCACTAAAACATTTTTTTTTATTGTCTTCTCCTTTGTCTTTGGTTCCTTTATTTGTTTTCTTAAGTTCTCCATTTTCTTTGGTAGTTTCAGCCTTGTTTCTCTTGACTTAGTTTTTATTTGTTTTTTTCTTCCTTTCAGCAACATCTTTCTTTTTTTTCGAAAATCTAATTAAAATTGAAAGCTAATTGTTCTGTAGCCCAAGAAAATACTCAAGCTCGCACTCTCTCCATTCTTTTATATTTCCGTGGCATGGTTCACCTACAATCAGTAGACATTAATAAAAATACACTAATAAAACATAATATTTCCGATAACTAATAATAAAACACGCTAGCACTATCAGCGTATACTTAGATGCCCCGAAGAATATCAAAACCTACCATCAGGAATAGACTGAAAAAAAATAAAAATAACAGAACATAAGAAGCATTTAAAGAAATACTCTGACATATGTATAGGTGTATGAGGGGATAGATGCCTCTAAGGGCACCTATACCTCGAAAAATCGGGGCAACTATCCTTTTTGATGTGGATAGATGCCCTTTTATTTCTTAAATAAACTAAAAACAAAAGAGCGTTTATTTACACCTAGGTGTACACTTAATGAACCAGTATATTGACATAATAAAAAATATAACGGAATTTATTACTACTTGAAAAGTTATACACCGGCAAATACTAACCTCTGAAAATTTGAAGCATTTGTCGCGTTCGTTGCGGAAATAATCACACGCACAAGCGAGATTTGTTCATAATGCACGACAACCTGCGGGGGATAATGTGTGGGGTGCCTGCGCTTCTTATTTAAACTATTAATTTTTTGTTGCGAGTTTGGGAAATTAGGTTTTTTGAAAATGAGGCATCTATCCCACTGCGGCATCTATCTCGGTTTTACCCTACTCACACTAATATAATAAGAGACGTACGCTTACGCACCCCGCGGCTACTCCTCACACAAAATAGAGAGGCGCGTCTTCGTGGATTGAACTATCTTCTTATTTAATCTGTGCTATCTGTAACAGCATCTAACTGTAGGGTAATAATGTCATAGTAAGATTAGCAATCAGCTGTCTACCTCATACAAGCATGTTATTATTGCAATAGTTCCTGGAACCGATAGTTATACCGTATCTTCGTTGCCCATAGTTAATCATCGGGTTCATGAAAAGAGCCTCCATGAATGACGATACGTTAGTACGTCCGGCGCTCCCTGGGCAGTCAGCCCCGCTACTAACCTTGCTGACTGGCTACATCACAGCATGAGGTATCGTCATATAGTTCGTGTTGACACGTGAGAAGAAGAATAGTTCATTAATGGTTTTGTGAAATAATTAGAGTTTTTTTATTTAATTTAGATGCGGAAATACAGGTTGTAAACGAGTACGTGTTATTCCTTAAAACCACATGATCTACTGATAGATTAATCCCGCATGGGATTTAGATTGACTAAAAATGAAAAAATACAAAATTTCTTACTTATGCGTAAGTGATCGTATCTTAATTACTTATTACGGTTTCAACAAAAAAATAAGAAATAAAAAAAAAAAAAAAATTGTTACGAGTATAGAACCTCTTGATGCCAGGCATAAACGAATGAAAGCACGGCAATACCTGGCAGGCACGACTAGTGAGATCGTTTTTTTTTTTAAATATTTGATGTCATCAAATGACTTCTTCCGCTCTGGGCGGAGCGGAGTGGAAGGGAGTGTCCAGACTCTTACTGACTAAAACCCATCCGTGTTCGATTCAATCTGTCACTAGTAGATCACGCGATTTGAAGGAATTACACGAATTTGTTTACACTCTGTAGACAACAGATTGCATGAAAACATTCTAAAATCAAATTAACGATGCAAAATTGAAAGCGTTTACAAAATTACCTCTCCTAATGAGACCGGTTCATTCATTCAATTGAATGAAACTATTAACGTTCAGTCTATTTCGGTCGTTAGTTAGGCTGTTCGTATGAAAGTGAATTAGCAACAGTATTTCGGTCAGCCACGCCTTTACAAACTTGTTAATGAGTGTTTAAAAGCCTTTAAAGTTACGTAGGTTTCAATTGAACTTTGTTACAAGTTTGAAACTTTACGCTAGTTTCTAGGAGGTAACGGTTTTAGTAGCAGAAGGTACATATAGTGCCTGGAAAATTGTGCGTGTTGAAGAAAACTTCTAATAATTTGTATTTCGTACGAAATGAGCAAGATATTTACTATTTACATAGACATATTTATTTGGAAATTGTTATATCACAAGTAACAACAATCAGAATTAATTAAATTCTAAATTATTTCATAAAATTCACAATTAAATTAATTCGACATATTCATTACAACATTTTTAAACCATTCCTTTTAATTATAAGGTCGTTGCTCGATAAGCCAAGACTTGTTTTTTTTTAAATGCTGCGATAGAATTGGTCGACGCAATGTTATTGGGTAGTTGGTTGTATCCATAAGTGTACGTTATCATTAACTAGCGACCCGCCCCGGCATCGGGTACGTTTTACAGCTTAAAACCTTCCTCTTGAATCACTCTATCTATTAAAAAAACCTCATAAAAATCCGTTGCGTAGTTTTAAAGATCTAAGCATACATAGGGACAGACAGACAGCGGGAAGCGACTTTGATTTATACTATGTAGTGATTTACTGTAACTAGCAATTAATTATTTTTTTTCAGTCGCATGTAAGCTTCTGAATTTCTTCTTGTCATTTTTACATTAATTAATAATTGTTTTATAACAACACTACACCTACACTTGATAATAATATAAACGATTACGATGATTTTTTTTTGTCGTCACCAATCACAGTTCTATCTACATTTCAAAACTGCAACAACAGTGATTCAATTACTTCCTTACAAGAACGCACTAACTCCAAACAAACCAATCTCAATATAACTTAGTTGTACTAGTTCCATTGAGATTTATTTCTGCATTCGCAGCCACTGTAACAACTGTTAATGTAATGAGAAATCGTAGGGTTAACGTCGGCACTTAACCCGTATCTACGAGTATCGATAGCGTAATGTACATTGGTTGTTTTAAAAGGATTGGACCATTCAGCTGTTGTTTAAGACGTAGGAACGCTAATAGGTAAGCTGATTTCTAGACTAGACTACAAAGTTTACGCGGTTACAGGTTTACAATGTAAGACTTAGTGTGAAGAAAGTTATTCCTGTAGAGTAACATGCGTAGCGCGAGATAATGCATCGACAAATTATCGCGCGAGGCGCATGGTTAGACCGGCTGGAGTGATATTGACAGAAGACGGAGACTCAAGAGTTTTAGACCAACTTGGGAGCAGCTGGTATTGGAAAAAAAAACTGAGTTGTTCCTTCAAAATTAATTACTTCAATTTAACCCTTTGCTTGTGTCTGAACAAGCAGTCCCATACGGAAGTCACCTTTTTATCAAATTGGTTCGAGCCAGACTAGCTTTGAAAGCTAGATTTAAAAAAAGGAAGTTTTTAAACATCTGTTAAATCGACAGAAGAAGTAAAGAGCTCATTCAAATGATAGGCCTATTTGGCCATTCACCATACAATTTATATAAGTACATATTTGTTTTTTTGTCGGTATGGTCAAACTCTAATCGTGATATCTATTTTCAATACGAACCGTTACAAATTTACAGAAGAATAAACCAATAATGACTGTATGTAGGTATTTTAATGATACTCTAATATGGTTAAAATGTTCGGCCTCAATTCAACTTTCTAGCCATAAAGATAAGAATTAAGGCAATCTAAACAGAATGACTAATACAATTGAGAATTATGAAGATTGGCGTAAGTAGCACACAAAAGTAAGCCATTGTTCAATGGTGTACACTTGCTGATTCGATTCTCGATTCTTTTGAATCGATTTAACATTCGTTCATTTCAGATGAAAGTTTTGGCGCGTTTTTTATCTTAAATAATCTGTGGTACAAACTTTTTTGAACGTAGTTTATATTTTAGACTTGTGTAATATAGGTTGTTTAATTATGATAATTATAAAATGTCGTAAAAACCTTAATGAGTTTTTTTGTCCATTACCAAGACATTGATATCGAGTTTTTTTAATGTACTGATTAATATATTTAATAGTTGATTGACCTCAATTTAACCTACGTCATAGCTGAGTTTACATTATGAAAAAATGCTGTTTGGTTCCCAGCCAAGAACGATCTATCTCCCTCTTCGCTAGATTGTCACAAAAGGCCAGTAAGGCTGGTTAAACATGTTTACTTAAAATTCTAGTACATTTTCCGACTCAACGGTTGTTTAGCCAGAGAATTAATGTTGGTCTACCAGTTTAAGTGATTTTTCGTGAGAACGAGCACTGTACACTAGACAGCATTATGTCTCTATACTAGGTAGGTAAGTATACTCTGTTTAACGAAAGATGCTTCCTAGCATAGCGGTTATTTCATAAATGGTAGCCGTAAGTAAGGAGACTGCTAACGAAAAAACGTAAACGACATCATCAAAAACCGTAAAATAGCTATTGTTGGCAACATTTGAAAAAAACGTGTAGGTACCACAGGTTAAAAAGAGCGGCATGCGCATGCGCTCTAGGGTAGTAGGTAAGTAAAATAACCGCCATTGAGGAACGTCCGATATTTTTGCTATTTTCCCTTTTTATGATTAACTTTGTTGTGTTAACTTGATAACTGATTGTGATTCAGTGTCTATGTTTTTAAAAAGTACCTTTCGTTCAAGGTATACAAGACTATATTATCCATGTTTTGTTTTTTATAAATATTTGAAATTCTTTGTATACAAGGTTAGTCGCAAAGGGGGTACTAATCCGCGGGCCACGTATCACTAATAACTATTTAAAAGCAAGTGTTAATATTTCAATATTCAATCATTTCTATTTTCATGCAATATGATTGTTATTTAAGTTTTCTCAAAAATTCTTCATCCCTGCTTTAGTTACGAATTCGGTAAATAGAGCTTCTAATCCGTGACCCCAAATATGATCTAAAATGTAAGTTAAACACAGCTGATTATACCGATCTTCAGTGCCTATGCGGCGTCTTTCCGCAGACCATGGCCCACCTTTTGTCTTGCGCCGCATATCACCAGCACGCGTGAGGACCTAATGACTGCGTCAGCGGATGGTGTTGCCGTGGCAAAATTCGAGCAAATCATTTTTTTTTACAAAATTGTATTATTTAGTATTTATATTTGCCATCGATACGCTAAGAAGAAGAAGCTGATCATAGCTGAGGATAGATAGATTTTAGCATATCTATACGAAATCTTTGTCCAGCTAATTTCTCTGAAAGTTATTAAGTTATTCGGATTAGTACCCCATTTCCGACTAACCTTGTAATCACGTTTTGTCGACAAATGTCAGGACTCAATATACGTTGAAAAGGGTATAATAATCCGTTTTTCATTGAAACGTTCTATGAGGAGGCCCATTTTTAACCGTGTGAGTTTACGTGTTAATATGATACTGTATCAATTCCCAAGATTAAACGTGTTTTGCCTATTTCGCCCACCAGAACAAGTTTCAAACTTATAAACACTTTTTTACCGAGGGTTAATAAAGCCTGCCACAAACACAACAAAGTTATAAAACCTTGACTACTACATCACTAGCTTGGCTAGTTTGTAACCTATATTTCTTATCAAGCACCGTGTCGTAATATTTGTAGTCGAATGTTCTCACGGCGCCCGTGGAATCGATTCTGTTAATAGTTTTGAAGTGGATTGAGTTAGTCACGGATAGTTTTTGTTTGCGGTGTACTCAGTTTGGCTGTGTCTAGTTGTCGCTGGTTATTGAGTAATCGTTATGAGAGAATGTCATTACGTATAGTACCTATGTTAATTGTAATTTTATTATAATTATGGATTGTATGTAAATTTTATTCAATGGCTGTAAATATTTTTTTGCTGATTTCTGAAAATTTTAATTTTCTTAATATGGTAATTATTTTACTTCTATAAAGAAAAATATCTATATAAATAAAAAGAAAAGTCCTGAATGACTGATTGATTGACTCATCAACGCCCAACCCAAACCCCTTGGACCTAGAAAGCTGAAATTTTGCACAAAGGTTCCCTTTATAATGTAGACAAGGAATAAGGAAGGATTTTTCGAAATTCAACCCCTAAAGGAGTTAAATAGGGGATTAAAGTTTGTATGGAAAATCGTCACTTATCGGGTTCAAAATTTCACGCAAGCGAAGCTACGGGCAAAAGCTTATAAAACTATAAAATATAGGGCATCAAAATATAACTCCGCATCGCTGTCGACACGTTGTATGCCAATTCTAATGCTTTGACCAAAGTGAGGCCAGCCTTCGGGTCACGGGAAGTGTCGACAACGTATAGAAGTTGAGCACTCGGACCCGACGACCCGACTTTATTTTATTTACTTGTATATACATATTTTCATTTGTAATTATGTAAATATTGTTTGTGTAAATGAAATATAAATAGGACAACAAAAAAAAAGTATTGTTAAGTAATTTTTTTTTTGTGTCATTTTATATTTCTATTATGATGAGCATAAGCAGTAAATGTCTCACCTAAAGGAACACACATTTATTTCATGGGCGTAAGATCTATAAATCTGCATCTCTCTGCAACTGCAATCTTCAATTTAAATTCCTATTTTATTAACACGTTTTATTGCAATCGTAAACATTCGAAGTTGTTCCCTCAAAGTAAATGCGTTAATACTTTATAAGGTTGTAACTTTGAATTACGAATTCACTAATTAATTCTGTATAATTTGATTACTGCCTATAAACTGTTGTAACTTAACACATTAACCAACGTCGGATAACTTTTATCTGAGGAATAAGTAAGACATTTTGACAGAATTTATATACAAAAGCTGTCAAAACCTCAAAAATCTTCAGAGAAATTTATTCGACGTTGGAAAATCGGCCCTTCATATCAATTACCGGAAACAGACACAATAGGTAAACAATGGAAGTCACCGCGAATGTGCGACGTTGGTTGTTAGGAGGGAGATGAGAAGTTATTGCTCAGAATAAGTCATTCTGCTACTCCTATGTTTATTTTCTCTTGATATTTCCCTGACTAAAAAGATGATCAGATCACATAATAAGAGGACAAGGTAAGTTAGTTGGTCCATATGCGGTCGACTTCGACGGCATCTAAACCCTTTTCAACAAAACATTACCATACAAAGAATATCAAATATTTCAAAAAACAGAAGATGGAAAAAACAACGTTATTTTTAGTATATACAAAAACCGAGACACCCCAACAAGATTTTCATTAGAACTGCCTGAATATGTGTTTTTTTTAATAAATCTCCAAGTTACACCGTAGTTTATGTCGCGTTAAGTTCCCTAGTAGGTAAAGTGTGAAATGCCTGAGATGCTGTGCTATGCAGGGGTTGTCTAATACACGGAAACTGACCGAGCAGGCCATTTCAAGCCTCAAGGTATATATTCCCGTCAACTGTTATGAGTAGAAAACTATTGAAATAAAATGGAAATTTATGAAAAAAAAAGTCGTGTAAAAAATGTGTTAATCGATTCTCCTAGTGATTCTGAACAAACTAGTTTCAGGTTTAGTATTTACTAAAACTAAGCTTGTATAGCTATTTTACGGTTTTTGAGGATGTCGTTTACGTTTTTTTGATAGCAGTCTCCACGGCTCCAATTTACGAAATGACCGCTATGTCAGGACTCATCTTTCGTTGAACGGAGTCACAAAGTGCAACGAAAGTTGACACTAAATTAACTAAAATCGAACTACAATTTCGCAATTATGGCGTTAAGTCATTATTACTAGATCAGAATTATTTACGAATGGTAATTAGTCAGGGGATTCGTAACAATGTAATCGGTGTTTTTGCACAGATAACAAACTAATCAATAGCCAAAGATAATCCAGTATTCGATCAAAGAGAAATTAATTTTAAGATTATTGCTAGTTAAGATTGCGGATTATATTTATCTATTGTATTATGTTTAGGTGTACATGAAAATTTCAAATTGTCCGCGGCGCGCTCCGCCATCTTGAATTAAAGACCCAAAAAGGAGTTTTTGTTGAATAACTTCTTATCTATGGATTTTTGCGACCTGGCGACTTGGCTGTAAGAAGAAAACATTCAAACGATTTATGTACTATGATGTTATTATCCAGGAACGATACTGCGTTGTTAAACAGTTCAATTTTGCTGTAAAATTGCATTTCAAACATTTAAACCGAGATTTATAATGAAGAAAAGTTATCTAACCATAAAATGCAGACTACAGTTAGGCTTATTACCATCTATTACGTCAGTGTTTCAATTTTAAGTATTCAATCGTGTTTATGACCATAGTTTTAGTTTACGATAGCTTGGCGCCAGTTATGTTTTATTGTTACTACACTTTCATTTTAAATCTAGCCACTAGCAATTTTAGAGCCGAGGAAGAGAATGAGTTTTCTTAAAAAAAAAAACCTCGTTGTGGCATAGTATTGACATTATGCCTGGCGAATTGTACAAGAGCATTTCCTAACTTTTTTCAAGCCTAAGGCCTCTTGTTCACGGCACGGTTTCTTAACCGTACGGCGTATTAGCCGCACCGTAGAAAAATCGTGTGAGCTTGTTGTACACGGCAAACCACCAGCCGATACAACACTGATGACCGTGCCTACACACGGCTAATTAACCGTAGGTTTTTACGGCGAAAAAACGTGTGTGAGCAAGATGCCTTATTCCATTTTATTTTTTACTTGATGTCGCCTGCGTGGGTGTCGTTTATCGCGTATTCCGTATTTTTCGGGATAAAAGTAGCCTATGTCCTTCTCCAGGTTCCGGACTATCTCTGTACTAAGTTTCATCAAAATCGGTTCAGCGTTTTAGGCGTGAAAGCGTAACAGACAGACAGAGTTACTTTCGCATTTATTATATTAGTAGGGAAGTAGGGATTATTTTAATCCTAATATAAACATTATAATACTAAACTAGTATATTCTAAAGTAAAAACTACATTTGATAAAATGTAGGTTAACCTTAATTTCAATTCTTTCTGTTTTTTACCCTTCCTCTTGAATCACTGTATCTATTAAAAAAACCACATCAAAATCCGTTGCGTAGTTTTAAAGATCTAATCATACATAGGGACAGACAGAGGGAAGCGACTTTGTTTTAAACTATGTAGTGGTAGGCATAATCAGCCCATTAACTGTTTGACCGCTGAGCACGGTCCTCTTCTCATAATAAGAAAGGTTTAGGCTTTAGCCCACCACGCTGGCCCGTTGCGGGCGAAATACACACACCATCGAAAACTGTTTGGAGGCGTCTCAGGTGTGTAAGCTTCCTCACGATGTTTTCCTTCACTCTTAAACGCAAGTGATAATCAAATAATGATCCGCGCATGAACTCGAAAAGTCAGAGGTGCGGGCCTCCTGCATGAAGACAAGCTGTTGAACCGCTGTAGGCTATTACTGATGATGGTGATTGATGACTGTGGAAACCAGTTATCATGGTATGGGCATGTGATGCGGAGTAATGAGGAATATGTCGTTAGGAAAGTTTTGAGTATGAATGTGGATGGTTATAAGAGTAGAGAAAGACCAATGATATATGTAGATAGATAGAGGATGGACAATGTAAAATATGATATGACTAGAAAGAGGGTGACTACTGAGATGACGGCTAATAGAGATGTATGGAAGAACACAAGCTGAGCCGATCCCAAATGAGTTGGGATAAGGTGAGGAGGATGATTTTTTAAATTCAAAGGGGAATGCCCATCAGCCACATAAAAAAATGCCTGAAATGAACAACAATGAAATATACGCCAAATTGCACTATAAGTCGTAGGGAACCCATATCATTTTCAATAATTACAAAAAAACTCGGCAAAACTTGTTCCAAACATCTTTTTCTAAAATATAGGTTAAGTCAAGGTTTAAGATTATTACGCAATAATTAATAAACAAAACTGCATTTAAATGTTTTAATCATCATTAAAAACCACTAACACATCATCAAGAAACTGTGCAGGAGGATTGATATTGGGTTGGTACCGGGCCCATGCTAAGTACCATATTATTGACATAGTATGGGCACAGGTACCAACTGTTCGCCGTCCCACGAGGCAGTTACAATAGCGATGCTGTAAAGCCCTTATCCCTGATAAGGAATTGTTAATTATTATATAAACAAAATATATTTTTTGAGAAATATGTCTGCTTTGTATTTTTCCTCGAAGTAAAAAGCAATTACCCGGAAGAGATAAATGCTCAACTAATTCGTTATCCAGTTCCCTACATATTTCAATCTTATAAATACCATTCGCTCGTGTGTGCTCGCCATAGTATGAGCGAGCCTGTTTTATTTGGTACGTACCACATGCCAACAAAACCATTTCGCTGTATGTCAGTTGTGGGAAATCAGCAACATTGTTAGGATTTATATTAATGCTTTGGAATTGCGCTCTGCGACGATTCAAATTATTTGTGATCACATAATCAGCTAGTATATTTTCTGTATACATATTCTGATGTATTATTTGCAAAATATCAACAGCATCTGGCCTGTCAACTATTCTAGTATAAAACCTATTAATTAATGCTGCTGCTATAGAGAAATCTACCATTAAATGTCTCGAAGCTCTATTAAAAAAATCTTGGCGAAATAATTTGAATTGCTGCTTGAATATTCCATTTACGGCTTCCACAACCCAGCGGCAAATAGTAACTCTTCGGCTTTTATTAGCTTCCAGAGTGGATAATTGAATTTCATTTACTTGCAGTGTTGATGGCATGTGAACACTATAATTGCAAGATTGCAAAAGTGGAATGGAATCCCTGAACCCTCTATCAAGAATGAATACGTCACCATCCTGAAAATATTGTCTCAATGGCTTACTGGGTTCATCAAATTCACTAATCATTATCTGAGCATCGGAAGTTGTTGCTGGATAAGGGCCTAACACATCGATTATATAGCCATCGGAGCAAACAAGCAAAAATGGCTTCACAAGGTTTCGATATTTGTGAAGAGAATATGTCTCTTTTTGGTACAAATAGTTGGAGCTTTTTTGTACATAGATATATGTTCCATCAATAATTACGACAGGCTTCCTTATTCCGTCGACTTCGCCAAACAGCCCATTTGGTAGAACAAGGTTTCTTGCTGCTATTTGTTCTCTTGTTATATGTCCAATTCCAAGGTTCATAGGAACAAAATCTTGATGCAGTTTTTCCCTTGCTTTAGCCATTAGACGTTCCAGAGTACTTCTCGGTATTTGTAGAAGAGATGATAATCTTTCATCAGAATCTCCAGTTCTCAATTTCATCAGGTAAGCTCCAAGGGCAGTAGAACCTCTATGCATTTGCGCCAATCGGGGCACCTCTCCCATTAGAGTACCAAAACTATTTCTACTCATTCCTAAAAAGTACCACACCATATGTTCTTCCATTAAGTGTATATTTTCGAAGTCCAAAGCACGACATTCATAATTCACAAATGATGCAAAGTCTTCAATGTGGTCCACAGTGAATTCATGATTCATATCTTCCAAAGCAGGGAGTTCATGCCAAAAGTCACTATTCAAATGATGACTACATATTTTTGAATTCTTTGGTATATAAAACTTGTAGTCCTTGAAGAGCCACACCCTTAATGAAAGTGGTACCACATGTCTATCAATCATATTACATCCTGGATAGAAACAATGACTTTGAGTATCAACTGCTCTTCCGTAATTAGGTAACAGTACGCTGGATCTTATTTGAGGAGGTTCTTCATGTAGAGGTATATTCAAACTACCTGCCTGACTGGGTACCGGACTCGGGCTTGGTGAAGGAGTAGTAGGGGGTGAGGTAGCCCGGCTGCATCGTTGCCAACATGGGTGGCAGATCAAATCCGAAGAACGTAGCTGCAAGCAAAATGAAAAGTAAAAGTTGGTTTTGTTTTACTTCAAGCTCGATGAACGAAAACCTATGCATAAAAAAGTACTCTGTGATAAGTTTTTAAAAGACATGATAGTGACGTTATTTGCACGGGATAAGAGGGAATTACACAGAATTAGGGCAGAGGAATGAACTTACCTGGCGTGGTTGGATTCTGTGTGCTACTACATTCATTATGTGCCTCTCACGATCACTGCTATTTCTTACAACATGTGATCGTTGTCGTAGAACAGACTGTCCACAGCAAACGCACACATGTTGGTGGCCTACTTGTCTACCTGGCCGGCTGGTTCCAGGTGTCTCGGTGATAGTGTGAACCGCTAATCTAAGACATGCATCACAAACAACACTACCTGGTTCAACCTGTGAGAAAGAACAAAAAACAATGTACTAATTGTTCAATGTCAGTGCGTTCAGTTCAATATAATTATTCACAAAAACTATGGAATGAATATACTTACAGCTAATGGTGTTATCCATGCCTGTATTAAACGACGTACTTCATCATTTTGCTCTGATACGACATTACGTCTCATCGCTGTAAGATCGAGATAGCAATTAACACAGTGTACGTTTCCATCCATTTTTAAATGTACACGGTGTAAGAGTCCAAAACAATAGCAGAGTCGTATAAAAAGCAGGTCCAGGTCCGTCGTCAAAAAGCCGAGTCGTCGTCAAGGCGGGTTCAATCTAAGTCGAGTTCGAAAAGGGGTAACGTGTGCAGAAGTAAAATCAAAATCCTTAAAAATGGCCAAAGTCGTCGTTATTATATCCTATTAAGTTATACTCAAGTCGCAAACGCAAAATGTGAATCGATCAATTCAAAACCACAATTCAACGGAAAAATGAAATGCAGTAATCAATATCAAACTGTCAGTAAGGCAAAGGACATGTTATCCATGCAGCCTACGATACTTTTTCTTATTTGAAAATAATTTTATTTTAATTAATATTGACATGCATATAATATTACTTTCATTAGATAAACGTTATAATTAGGTCGAATTATTCTAAATGAACGATAACTGTGCAATAATTCTATAAAATACTTCGATAAATTATTTGAAAATTCTTGTTTGGCTGAATGTCGATTACACATGTCAGATTAAACACAGTTGTCCATTAAAAAATAAGAATGAATTAGACGGATATCAAGCGAAATATTTTAAAGATCGTTATATTTTCCTCCTACGTTTACAAACTTGAGAATTATTCATTATGCATATTTAATTCTAATTAGAATTAAGGACTATTCGTATTTTCTGTCCATTTCAGGCATTTTATGGGCGTTCCCCTTTCAACTTTTGATTTGTACCATTTTTGTACGGTGTATACGTTAAAACAAGAAGCCGGAAACCCGAAGTCCAAACTAGTCGGCTCTATCCGGTCGGTGACTGACCTAACAAGGCATAATGACGACTGGTAAAGAAACTCTTTGGTGCATTTTGGGATGAGCGGACATCCTCCGAAGTCCTAATTACTTCCTTCAATTTTCTCGAAGGGATTGTTTTGAACAAAGAACTGTCAAAACGGATTACAGTTCACCTGCAAATGTTCAAGATGGCCGCCGCGGGCCGGAAAGTAGATTTAAATAAAATTAAATTTATTTTAGGGCTGATTTTTCAACTGTCAGATAACTTTTGTCTGAGGAATAATTTTGACGTTTTGACAGCTTTTGTATAGAAAAATGTCAAACCGCCATATTTATTCGTCAGATAAAAGATATGTTGATCTGCATATTATAAAAAAGCCTCCCGACCGCGTCAGTCTACCTGTTTGTACTCGATTTTCTCCGTAACTACTGAACGGATTTTGTTCCGGTTTTCACGATTAGATACATTGATTTTCAGGGAAGGTATGACTGCATAATTTAATAAACGTGTTGTTTATATCAGATGAACGAAGTCCAAGAAAATCAAAAAATAATATGATCGATGAAAGCTAATGAAATAAACCTCAAGCAAGTAACTCATTGATTGTAGAAGACGAAAACGGGGCGGGTTGCTAGTAGAAAATAAATGGAGGGTAACCTGTTATTAACGAAGACGCTCAATATTTGAGTATAAAGAAAAAGAAAAATTTTAACCGCGATCAAAATTATAAAAAAATACAAACCAGCGACTTTAAAATCATAACTACACATAAAATTTAAAGAAGCTGCTATTTTTGCAAATTACACAGCAATGAAAGTGAAAGTAATTCAGATATAAATGTAAAGAAATGTTTACGTAAGCGCATATTTTTGATCTTAATAACTGTACCTACATGGGAATCGTAAGCAAATTGTATTCGCGTATTGAATATTGTTTAACATCTTCAATAAAAACGATCATCACATGTTTTTATTTTCATAAGTAAAAGCGCATTATTTTATGGCGTGAGAGTTTGTTTTGTATAAGTCAAATTCCTTGATCAAAAATCGAAATCAAATTATCTTTTAAATTTCAAAATTAGCTAAGCTTAAGTTTCTACACCGTGGGCCCGAGGTATTACCCGAAATATTTTAACCATCGATTCCGATGCCTAATTGGAGAAGAAAAGCTAGGAAATAGTTTGTTGAATAAAGCTTAATTTTCGAAATATTCATTATTTACGGAAATTGACAACTCGATAAATTTCTATGGTAACAAGTCCTATGAACGCGGCGTTGCGACTTTTATCATACCATACCCCCACCCGCCATAATCATCATCTTATTTGTCGGGGCGGTTGTGAGAATTTTCTTATCCACTCACACGATAATTTATAAATGTTGCCATTTCAACGTAAAGTATTGTTAACAAGGAAGTATTAAAGTTCATTGATTTATTACGTTCAGAAAAACAAAAAAAATATGTCTGAATTGAACTTTTGTTGATATAACATTTGACTCATAATACCATCAGAAAGGCGTGCTTAAAATCTTTCGAGTACCTACCTCGGGCCCATGGTGTATAAAAACTGCTGTTTTAAAACAAGAGTATCTCAAAGATTCAACATAATGCCTTTTCTATTGTGTAAAGCAAAGCAGTAAAATGCCATCGAGGTAGGCCGTGGGCTAAAGCTGCTTAATAAGTATTTTCGAAACCCAGGTCAGAGTTACATTCGATTGCCTAAGTTTTATTGCACCTAGACCACGACTGTTTCCTTATTACTTTTATATTAAACTTGTAACTAACTTGTTAACAGCTCCACCCATTCTGCCGTCCGACTTCTAAAAGACCGTTAAGTGACATTTTGTCAAACTTGAGTTTTATATCCTACGTCAAAGAGCAACTTTTTCTGTATCGACCATTCTCTTTTTCTCTATCGTAAAAGTCTCTTTATCTCGTAACTGACAAATCATAAAAAAATACGGACCAGACTGTCCGTATTTTTTTATGATTTGTCAGTTACGAGATCAAGAGACTTTTACAGAGACATAAGCATATACCATACTATACCATGTTGTAAATGGTCTTAGTACAGAAAAGCATGACAAAAAAACAAAAACTTTTAGTCCCGTAGGAGCGGTTACGCACAGTATCCGATCTGGATCTGTGAAAATACGAATATAAAAAACTCGGACCGAATTTGGATAGGTATTGCTTTTCGCACTGCATCCGATCCGAATTCGTGAAAGTACGGATCTAGCGTCTAAAATTCTCGGACCGAATTCGGATATTGCTTACGCACTAATCCGATCTCTGATCCAAATTCAAGCAACTCAAAGGCCATCTTTGGCATACGCCAAATCTGCCAAAATATGATTCAAATCGGACATATGTCCGATTTGAATCCGAGGTAATGCGAAAGCGCTCATACAAACAGTACTACGGCTACTTCGGTCCGTCAATATTTCTCATTAAAAGTTATACAATGAGCTTAAAGTAGCCCAATCATTTGTCTAACTAAAATATTTGTATGTCTTCAACATTTTAGGAACAACATTTTCCACGTTTTTGCTCATAACTCAAAATTAGGTTTACTCACTTAACGGCCTTTTAGAAATCAGACGGCAGTATTAAACTGTCTACTTCTACGACTATTACTCAGATTTTCCTTGAAGGGAATATACCAGTCAAAAAACTTGATAAGATAAGACTCAGCTAAGCCAGTTTATCAGGGAAAGCGTTATTAACATTTATTTTTAGTCTAGTTAGTGTTGCAATATCAGTGCACTGTTTTTAATATCAGTGATGATTGCATAAATAAAGTGGTTTGATAATTTTAACACGAAATGGTTTTCTACACGAAGCAAATTTCTAAACAAAATGCATCGATCTTTCTAGTAAAAACCAGTGACTGTATCGCGTTATTTGTTTTTAATTAAAATACTGTTGTTGACAACACGATATCAGAGAAAATTGATTTAAAAAAATAGGTTTTTTTTTTACAAAATTACATCAACTTGAAAATCCACTACGTAAAAAATCATTACACACATGAAGACTTGATTGATATGTTATTCGACAGAGGAAAGTAAAATCGTAAGTTATTCGACGTTCAGAAATTCACAACTAGTGATCGATAAACTCGTCACACGGTTATCCGATTTTCCTCCTCGTTGCCAATTAATATCGATTTCACTGACAAAATTGTTTTTATCGACCGCTTTCTTTCCACGTGAGATTTTTATGTTTAATATTTTATTTTTACTATTTGTGTAGGTTCTAACAGGGCGTGTGAGGGTTATGTAAATGTGTGTAATAAAGTCGTAACTTAAACGTGACGTCATAGTTTTGATGATACCTTTGTCACGTAATGTTTTAGTAACTGACTATTGTTTAAATGTGAAGTATTAATTTATGTAAGGAAAGAATGCAATTAAGTGAATATTGATTTTTGAGGATACAACCAGCAACCACAGTCTACCTATATCATAATCCTTACAGTAGGTCAACGTAGAACATTGTCGCAGAGCAATCGTGCGGGGGGTTGCGGGGTGAAGGGGCGGAGGTTATGTCCCGAGTAGCCATACTGCATACTTGGGACGACATAACCTCCGCCCCTACATAATTTTGACATTTCATGGGACCTGTCACATGTATTGGCGTTGACCCACTGTATGTAGTAAGTAGGTACACTGTGCAACAACAATAATTTGTTGATTTTCATTGCAGACTGGTCAATTACCCCCTTATTACAAAAGATGATCCAAGAAAAACCTAGGTTTTTTCTTTGTGTTATATGACATAAGAAATTGATGTGTTATAAACCTGGGTTTACCTTAGTCTTGGTTGAAAACATCTTTTGTAATAAGGGGGTTAATGTTTTATGGGCTTCCCTGTGCATTTGTAATACCTATCGCTCCAATTACGTCAATGGGATTGTAACATTTAGCTTCATTCCACACCGCTCTGGCTAGCCTTTTCCCAATTATGTTGGGATCAGCGGAAGCTGGCATCTGGTTAGACTGGTAACCGGGGGGCCTACTCCCTAAGCCCGTCAACGAAGTTAGTTGCCCGAAACGTAGGAGTGAACAAAACAAGTGTCAAGTTCAACTTTTCGGACGGGCAAAAACACATCGGTAGAGACAACTGTTAAATCGTGTTGTCATTCATTCTTAGTTCGGGCCCCGAAATAATCGTATGTCCGTAGGTGATGGGGAGTAGGAAACGCTCGTAACTAAGGCCGAAACGACTTCGTGCTTAGGGATCACCCTCAGGTGCGGCTGAATACCAATATTTTAAACGGAACGACTGCACTCGGACCTCCGCTACCCAGTTACAGAGCAATACCGATATACTAAGGTTAGACTGGTTGTCAGACTTTCGGGCTTCTGACAACCCGTAATAACTGTCATAGGTTTCCGTACTCCCTGATGGTTGAGCAGATGCAATTATTTTGATAAGAATACCGAACTTGTTTTTATATTTGTGAGTTTTAAAATGCCTTCACAATCAGTAAAGTCCATATCTCCTACACGATCATTGACAAGCACATCGTAGGCGTATCAAAACCAGTCTTAAGAAAGCGTCATTTATTTTCTTTCTTTATTGGAAGATAAAAATTGATGGCACAACCTATCACTGATGTTGATTCATTCACGATGTTTCTTCCACGTGTAAAAATAGTAATAAATCAGCCTGTAACTGTCCTGCTGCAGGGCAAAGGCCACTACTTAAACAAGAAGGAACGAGCATTGATCACCATGCTTGCATTAAGTCCAGGTTTCCTCACGATGTTTTCCTTCACTGTATGTAAGTGGCGTCTTAGTTAACTAAGAAAGTAGGTACGTACTCGTATGACATAGAAAAAGTCACATTGGTACGAGCCTGGGTTTGAACCGATGCTTAACAAGCGGGTCTGGGGGCCTACTGCCTATGTCCGTCAACGAAGTTAGTCGCCCGTCCGAAAATAGCCCGAAACGTATATAGGAGTGAACAAAACAAGTGTCAAGTTCAACTTTTCGGACGGGCAAAAACACATCGGTAGTAGGGACAACAGTCAAATCGTGTTGGTTGTCATTCATTTTTAGTTCGGGCCCCGAAATAATCGTATGTTCGTAGGTGATAGGGAGTAGGAAACGCTCGTAACTAAGGCCGAAACCACGGACTTCGTGCTTAGGTAGTAGACCCCCTGTAACCCTCGGGCCATCTCGACATTTTTCACACGTAACACGTAAAGGTACATTAAACATTTAATAAGGTTGTATCTGAAAGATAATTCGAAACAATTGCCAATGTTTAATTCCATTGTTCCTTTTCGCGAATCTAAAAGCGTTCTCTTAACTATCAGTCGTATTTCGCAAGCGGCCGTCGCCTGCGCAGGGAACCGAGTGAACTTTAGCTGTTAGAGTAATAAAGATCGTAGCGACAGGTTGACGGGGTTACGCCCTGCGGTTACTCGAGATACGTCGGGCTGATAGGTGATGCAAACTGTTTTAGAGATTTGTAAGTGAAAATCAATTGAGAATTGTTAGAAAGTAGTTAGTAGAGAATTATGGGGTTTGAAACAATGTTTATGTCCTATGTTTCTACATTTTTACTTGTTACAGCAACAAGTATATTGGGATCGGCTTACTATTTAACAAGATGCGGCTGAATGAATATTGATTGTTTTTTTATCTCCTCAATTTTTTTAGCCTTAGCTGTCAGAATTTTTTGTATACATCTGAATGACTGACGTATATATTATTATGATCAGTAACTTTGGCCTTCTTAAAAACAAAATCTGCAATCAAACTAATTTGAGGGAAAACACACACCTTATATCAATCTCTATAAATCAAAGGTTTGATGGTATAAAAACCATATTTGAGTTAAGCTTGCCTTTGTATACAAAGTTAACAAAATTGTGATTTACTTGTGTACAGTAAAGAATAAAAAGCAGCAAAAATCAGCGAAGATCGAAACAGCTTAGTGAATTTTCATTTTATTCCAAGACATGTATCGATTCTTGTACATCTTGTAATGTACAGTTTATTTCGCCTATCAGACAACTTAGAAAACTTGTTAGGTCATCGACGAGTCACATCGGCATTTGCCGTTGGAGCCAAGTTACAGCCTATAAAACTATCTTTTATCTGAGACTAGACTTAGCTGGAACTATTTAAATCTGATTCTTTGAACTGAGACAAAATAAGGAAAATGTATTGGGAAATTACTGCAGGCGATTTAACTCATAGTTCTCAGTCTACTGTAGTCTACTGAAGGGAGACCTTCACACAGTCTTTAAGTTCATAGTAGCTGTAGAACCAATGACAGCTGGGGTAGACGTGTTTTTGAGTGAAAACTGTGAATCGGCAAACGTAGTGTGGGACGCCCTCAGACTAGGTGGAGAGACAATCTTCGCAAGGTGGCTGATAGCAGCTGGCTGCGAGAGGCAGAAGATCGAGTTCAGTGGCGTGTTATTAGCAAGGCCTGACTCCAGCAGTGGACTGCTGTAGGCTGATGATGATGGATATATTCCAAACAAAAGTAAAAGGTAAAGCCGGTAATAAAACTGATGGGCAAGTTGGATGATAACCGAAAATTACGACTCAAGTATTCATCATTTTATTGACAGAGAATAAATAAATACACATTTGCGACATAAAATAATTACAGAGGGAACTGAACATTAATTTGAATCTAACTCCTCCAAGGCATTTAAGTAAATGATAGTGTCTTAACCATAAATTATAAACAGCACTAGTATGACTACCACCATATACTACGTGATAACAGGAAAAGGTGTCAAACTAAAATTAATTTGATTGCTCCAAGATTACCGAGCAATAAGGCCGGAGGACACGAGCGGCAATTCCTGCAAAGTTGCTCTATAACAGGTGATAATTGTACTTTGACTTTCACCCGTGTGTATAGCCTGGGGCTTATTGCAATTGCCGCCCAGTTCAATTGAAATTGTTCTGCTGTTAAATTTAGTTTGTTTAACTAACAGATCACGATTAACTGTGGTTTGTTGGCTGAGTGGCTTAAGTTAACTTTTATAGTTGGGATTTATTATTATTGGAGTACAGTTTCTAATATGATTTGTTGTTAAATGATAAATGGTTAGCTTTGTAAAGGTCAGTAAGTTATAGTTTTAAGTCATGCATTTTACATCGCGTGAGACTGACCCTTATCGGCTCTGGAGATTTGAATGCAGTCTCCAGACAGAGAGTATTATAAATTTAATACAGCAGATTCGCAAGTCAGTAGCCTATTAATATGCCAATCTGCTGGGATCATCGAAATCAATTCTATAAATTGATTGAAAAATTTGGACGTGACTAGCACTCTGACTTCTTCCAGACGACTCAATATTGTACCCAAAGTAGAGCACAGTTTTCTTCTGCAGATATAAAATACAATCAAAAAGCAACTGTATTTGATTTGATTAATAAACATACAAATGGAGAAACAACCGTAGAGAATGAAAAAACGGTACCATCTTAAAGTGGGCGGATACGAGCTGTCAATGTTGATGAACACGATGCTTACATTACAGGCCTTAAAGATAACAATCATAAAATGCCTGTCATTAATAGCAAGCACTATATCAAAGTTTATAAAAGGTTAGCTCCATATACAAACATAATCACTTATTAGTTACCATTGTTCTTGTTGCACGATTAGTGCAGTGACATAATGATACATTTACATATAATATACTTTAATGTCGCTGTGATTATCGACACCAGGAAATCAATCGATTCTAACCACTGCATTCTTAATTGATAAGGCATGATCGTCATTAGAAGGCTCATAGCCTGTGGATATCTACTGCCGAATATGTTTCTTCTTCTTCTATCGTGTCAGCACAAGTTATATGAGAACAGCTCACGCCGTAGTAAAAAGACTAGCTCGTCAGCAAGGTTGGTAGCGGGGTTGACTGCCCAGGGTGCGCCGGACATACATTAAGTATTGTCACTCGTGCGGAGGTTCTTTAAAAGTGGTGCCGATTTTGTAGTGCACGAACTAAAATTAATTTAGGCTGTTACCATCTTATTCACTGTGATAAAAATACAGCCGAATTGAGAACCTCCTCCTTTTTGAAGTCGGTTAAAAATAAGAAAGAAACGGACGTAAATAGGAGCTGTCTTTAATTGAAATATTTCCATGCAAGACGACACCCCAAGTAACAAAATTTGATACTATAAAAGTCCTAAGAACGTTTTGGAGCGTGCTATGTTAGAACCTGTCGTCTAAAAACGCAGTGAAGTTCAAGGTCCAAACTAGTTTGACATCTCTAGCTTAGTTCTTATCTATCACTGTATCTTTTCTTGCGCTGTCTGTAAGTAAAAGATAATAATCCTCTAATTTAAGTTTAGTTGGAGAGAATTTGCACCAATTTCTAATATCTATACTGCGGCAAACGGGTTGGTTGGTGGTCTAATTAAGTTGTTTTCAGTTTATAGGAGTTTTCTGCTTTTCATCATCTGAACATTATTCTCTAGTAGGTATTAGATTTAATCAACCTTTTGATTTAATGTTCCAGCAAGTTTCAGCAATATCTATGCCAAAAATGATTTCAATTACTCTTAAACCGTTACAATCATAGCCGTGACCTCATGTATGTTTGAACTTTGCAATTCGCATGGCTACAAATTACGAGATCGTCTATCTCGATGGTTATCGTATTCAATCGGCTTTCGTTTGTTTAAGTAATGGATCATAAACATTCTTTCTTATTATCATACTAGTAAGTGTCATACGTAACGTGAAGGGGGTTACTCTGGAAATAGAAGCGTGATTGTAATTTTCTAAGGCTTCCATACGTTTAAGTGGAAATTACGAGTGGCCTTGGATGAAATGACAGTATGGCGGATTTGTTGTCAGCCAAGACTTAATGCAGCTGTATTTTTAAAATACTTTCTTTGATATCATCATAACAGACCGCAAAAGCACACTTCTAAAAATGCGTATTGCGTGTCTTACCTCAAACTGTGTCATTTGCAATCTTATTTTAAGAAGAGAAAACAAAACTTTTAGGCTAAGTACCACTAGTAATGTACACAATATGTTGCCTGATAATGAAAAGGAATTTAATTGAGAAAGTTTGATGATAAAAACTTTTCAACGAGAAGACTGGTATCGATAAAAGGTGAGAGCAAGCAAAGTAATAAAAGCAAAATATTTAAAAAAATATTAATATCTTTGAAGATACGTTGAAAAATAATAAGAAACCAATTATAAAATGTAAGAGGAAACGAAAAGTATTCTCATTTAAAGTCGAAAACAGATCATGTTATACTTTCGAAAAATTTAGCATTCGTTACACATTTAGTGGTTACTTCCGTTTCACACTAAACATTTAAATGTTGAGAGAGTAACACATTTGAAGATGAGATTAGAGTACGCCATAATACGTAGATAATAAATAAGATTAATGACTTCGATATTAATATTGCAAGTAAACATCGACTACTAAGCTCTGTCAAATTTCTTTAATAGATTTTCATCTTTATCGCGAAAGCATTAGGTTCAAGGTTGATTGGGAAAATTTGACAGTTTCGGGTAGCTTGACCTGCTGGCGTCTGTACCTATTTATGATATTTCTACCAGTTTTATGGGTGACCGTTCATTACACATCGAAACTACATGCCTCGAAGAGTACATTAAACCTACGGTCCCAGTTGTCATACATATATCTATGACAGTGGATAGTTGTGGGTTACAGGTAGTCAGGGCTGAAAGGTATTGCTCAGTAACTGGGTTGCGGAGGTCTGGTAGCAGTCGCTCAGTATAAAATATTGGTATTCAGCCGCATCTGGTAAAATTGGAAGCCAACACCAACATAGTTGAAAAGGCTAAGGGGGAAGGTATTTCTACTGGTATTGATGTTAAACATGATAATGATGCCATCCATATTCCTTTTGTTAATCCTTTCCACATAAACACATACTTTAGAATTGTAAAATCAGGGTCAAAGTTTGACGGAAAAGAAATCTCAAAAATTTGCAGCACAATAGATGCCATCAATAATTAACTTGCTATTTTGACAAATTGAGTTATGTTCTATGAACTATTCATAGTATAGCAGACATTTAGAACCATTTTATTAGTACATTTTGCTTTATTTATAATCGAGGATGTGCAAATCACCATCTGACCTCTTGTATACGGATACAAATTATGTTGTCCAATGAATTTAAATAAGTTCATTATAAATCGATTTATCTAACATAGGTTATAATTAATCACGTATCATTAATTTCTATTCAAATTAGGAGGATGGCATACTTTTCTTTTAGACAGAGGATGTGAAAAGGCAGTAAGTAGGCTTAAAAAGAGAAAGATGAATGATATACTTACATACATAACGAAGACACACAATCCCTAATTGACTAATCAGTTCAACTATCACCCTAACTCAAAATCACGTTGTGCAAAATGGTACTTCGTAAGGCTCCTGATATCTTTTTAACTTCTGAAAAAAATAAGAATAAATGTTAATATCAATTATCTTCTTTTTCTGCCTCAGTCCCTGAATTTCCTCAATATTAAGGGACCACAAATTCGTCTCCTTTAATTTCTGTCTGAAGTGGTGTGCACGGTGGTGTGTTGCCTTCAACCGCACTCTTGACTGCATCGCTCCATCTATGTGACCCAGTATGAGATTATTCTCCAAATTGCGAAGATCGCACGATGTGCCCGTAAAATCCCAGAACTATCAATCAATTAGCAAAAGGTATAAATAGTTAGCGGATCGAAATCCAAAATCAAATTTTTAATTTACATTACAGGCGGTTACGAAAGTTTATTAGGTGCACGGTTCCAATTTGTCGTTTTCTGTTGGAGAAGAGACAGAAAGACGATACTCCATACTCTTTTAAAAATCAATCAATGATGATTAAGGGTCTTCAATATCATCATCTTCATCAAAAGCTTTTAACTTATAACACTGTAAGATAAATCCAACCTATATGCCTGCTGATCCAGTTTAATGCAGATAGCACGCTATATTAACTTCTCACGATACGTTTAAACTTGTTACACTCGATCATAATATAAAAGATCGCGTGATGTGAATCGACCCGTCCGATTGATTGTCCGATATCTCCATTACGTTTTGCAACCATTTATTTATCTAGCACAGTTTTGCTCGCAGCTTTGCGAAACTCGGCGCTTGTGCCTCGACAATCTCCGTTTCCGAATTTGTAAGAATTATGCGATCAATGGCATCCAGTATTTTTTCTGCCTCCAGGGCTGAGGTAAAATGACAAAACTGTCAAATTCCTTGTATTTCCCGTCGTAATAATAACAATTTAATAAATAATTTTATTTCAGACCAATTCTACAGTCTAAATATTTGTTTTAATATCGGTTCAGTAATTTTCATCTCGGAGTACAGTGGCGCTGGCGCCTCTTAGTGGATTTTTAGCTTCAAATTGGCCTCCATTAAGTGACCCATCAGTCAAAGTCAAAAGTGACAGTAATGTTGTGACAGCTTTTATAGAAGACCTTAGAATAAGTACAAAGAAGACCTACCACCATCTTCGCGCGTTCGTATTTCCGAAGATAGACGAAGATTGCTGAGATGCATACATTTTGTTATATTACTTACTGTTCATGCCTTATACAATTTCGATAAATTTTAACTCTTTAGCTTTTTAATTGTTCTTAGTGCTTTGAGCTTCTGTTAAAGCCTTCCTCAGTCCCACTTGACATATTTCATAGAAAAATGAGAATAGCGTGTCATGGCAAATTCAAATGGAATCCAGTTGATAGAATTATTTACTTTTTTGTGATTTTGCCTAATTATCCAATCTATTGTTAATTAATAATTGCTGGGAAACCACTTAATCTTTATCAAAGCTACAGCTATGATAATTAAATTATTATTTCAACTAGTATTGTTAGTGTCTTCTGTCTTATTTAGAGTTTTTTTATCATCATCTGCCTGCCCGTAACCCACTCTAGACAGGTTGGCACATCATGTATTTCTCTTCCATTCTCTTCTATCAGCCGTTATATTAGTACTCACTCGTTTCTCACCTATATTATCCTTCACACAAGAGTTTTGCATTTATAACTTTTGCAATTTCTTCATAAATCTGAAATGTATTTATTTATTTATTTAAAGGAACTCCAACGACTTATCCACTATATCATATGTATATATAATTAGGCGAACATTCGTTTTTGGATTATGGTGAATTTGTCACTTATAGGAGTACACAGCACTTACATATTAAGTCGTTAAGCTAAATACACTGCAATGACAATGAAGAATAAAACAAACACAATAACGAAGAATACAATTATTCAAATAAAAATTAATGAGGGTTGTTAATGAGTGCAATTCAAAATAATAATAAATTTTTTTAATGATAAAATAAAATGATAAATGGAAAAAATAGCAAACATACAGAAAATGGGAAAAATTCGTTGCTAGGGAATCTGTAGTTTTTTGCGAAACTGGGAAAATGTATCTGAGAAGATATCAATGTTTCTACAGGTGCCGATTTTGTTAAAATTAGCCATCAATCGATTCATAGGGGCAGTGCGACCAAGGTTGGTTTTAGATGAGGATGTACTGAAGGTATTTATCTTGCGTGTAGATCTTATTATGGTGCGTCTAGGTACTGTTATATTAATTTCTGACAATAACTCTGGCACATTCATCAAATTATGGATGATTTTGTAGAAAAACAGCTGATCACACAAGCCTCTACGTTCCTCCAGTGATATCATATTAAAATGACTAAGCCTATGGAAATAATGAGCATTACGAGAGCAACAAGGACTTCTAAAGCATAAGTATCTAGTAAATTTTTTCTGAATACGCTCTATCCTAGTAACATGGACACGATATGTGGGATTCCATACAGGTGACGCGTAATCAAGGACGCTTCTTACAAGGGTGTTGTAGAGTACTTTAAGGGTTGATGTGGACCGAAACTCCGAGCAAGTTCTCTTCACAAAACCCGACATTTTTGAAGCTTTGGCGACAATATCGTCAATGTGATCGATGAATGTAAGCTTGCTGTCGAGTTTAACACCTAAGTCACGAATCGTGTCAACTTTTTGTAAATAAACCCCATTTAATGTATATGACGACGGCCTTACTTTTTACATACAGAGCGATAGTATAAAACTAATTAATACTGTCTGTTGCTAATTAGAAAGATTGCGGATGCATGACCTTGCAAAGAAATCGGACTCGATCTCACAGACAGCAATGCAATTCAATGTAGATGCAGTTATAGTAGCCGGAACTGCTGATGTTTACAAGGTAATTAAACCTAGGTTTTTACGGAAAATTTTATTAGGTTTTAATTCATTATGCTCTTATCTCTATGTATGAAAAACTTTACAATGTTTTGTAGTCTGTTCTAAGAGGTTAATTTTAGAGCAAACTAAAAAAGTATTGGATGCATAGTTAGGTAGGTATTTTGTTTCTGAAAACACGAAATCCAAGCAGTTTTACAGGACACCGGTCCACTGGTTGAGTAATGTTGAGTGTGGGAATAGGATGGCAAGTGATAATGTCGCTCCGAATATTCAGCCGCATCGAAGCAGACTCTAAAATTTTGTCCAGACTTATATGAATAAGGGGGTTATAATGGAGAAGGTCTATAGTATAACATAAAATAAACGTATTATATATAAGTACTTTATTTCTAATGCCTCGTTTTTGGACGGCCGCGCTTTCTGCCGTAATTTTCCGTACTGTCATTACAATATTACACATACAACTCAAACGAACAAAAACGCGTCCCAGTGAACGCTCTGATACATCGTCGATGTTTGATTTGTCATTGTCACGCTTCGCGCTAAGCTCCGTGTCTTCATAAACTGGGCCGAACACCTCATTACTAACTAATAATGATAACATACATTACGATTTCTTACAATAAGATATGGCGAGCGATTAAACTACACATGTTGCATTTTGAGTGGTGATTAATATTCATTCATTAGAATTACTGACAATATGATGTACAAACTTTTATAACACAAAACATTACCTGTTACAGCATTCCCATACTTCACACGTACCGTTCAACTGTATGACTAACACTTCAAAAATGTTCATAACTTCATACATACACAGTCCTGCCTTGTTCATTATAAACAGAGATTTCATACAATAAGTGTTTATACACATGAGGTTTGACCCTGAAAATGCACATACTCCTTGGACACATTTTGCAAGAAAGTAACAGTAATATTGCAACATCTGGTCCGTGACGTCATCGGCATGATGAACAGTATTTATAGAAGGTACACTCTGTAAAATGTGCAATGACCAGCTCGTGAACACATGTGCAGTGCACTGCTGGACATAAGGTCTCTTAAGTTTTAATGCTGTCCTCACCACGTTGGTCAACGCGGTTAGAGATCCCAGAGCTTTATACTGTAAGCTAATTCACGTAATTTCATGACGTGCCAATCAAGTGGCAGTGGCGCTGAAGTTAATTTCACGCGACCGTATCTCACAGCGATCGCCGATTAAAAGAATACGAAAAGCGTTGTTTTGATCAAAACTTAAAGGCGCAATTCCATTAGGCAAGTCTTGCATGCAAGTATGACGTCACATTTGCGTACAAGTTGCTTACAAAACGGAAAAAAATCATGTCTATTGTATGTAGGGTTTCTGCTCGAGAATTCTCGAGTCGAGAAATGTCGAGAAATCATGCCAACTTCGAGACGAGAAAAAATGCCTCGAGAATTCGAGAACTCGAGAAATTAAAGATATTCCTTTATTACTGTAAAATTGGCTTAAAAGTTACTTAATCTTTGCATTCTGGCTTCTGATCATTCTCCTTACGAGGCACGAGTAAGCGAGGCAAGCGAACAGACACATAATGGGTCCGCTTGCGTTTCTTCGGCGCACTTAAATAATGCCGATTAATAGACTTTAATTAGTCCAAAATTCGTACTAGTATTATTGCTATTGTGTTTGTTGATTAATTATGTCCACGACAGTATTTATGTCCAATTCGGACTTAATCTATGTCTACGCATGTCTTTTGCTATTCCGTTTCTGACAATTTGACAGTTCGTCGGCGCTAAATGAACTTATAGGTTTAGGAAGTGTTGTTTTTTAAGTTCTCACTTATTTAGTCCGTACGTAAACGAAGTTTCTTCAGAAAACAGTGAAAAATGTTTCCTTATGGCTGGGCTATCATTCAAGGAAGATACAATGAGGAACGGCAGCGGTATGAGTACGAAATATAAATAGAAACTTTGCTTTTCTTGTATAACTAACTACTCTTGAAAAAAACTCCAAATACTCTTGTTATAATATGATATAAAACGACAAATAAAGTTCTGGAACCGATTAACACCCCAAATTGGTCAGTTAACTGAAGTTTGAACTAAGATCATCTTCTAACTAGGGTGTCCAGAAACGCAATGTGTCAGTTTATCGAACTAATAGCGGTAGAATAGATAAACTACGTTTAGGAGTACCTCAGAAACCGGAAAAATAAGTTATCTGAAGTTCGAACTAAGATCATCTTCTGACTGGGGTGTTCAGAAACGCAATGTGTCAGTTTATCGAACCAATAGCAGTAGAATAGATAAACTACGTTTAGGAGTACCTTAGAAACCAGAAAAAATAAGTTATCTGAAGTTTGAACTAGGATTATCTTCTGACTGGGGCGTCCAGAAACGCAATGAGTCAGTTTATCGAAATAATAGCGCTATCGAACAGATAAACTACGTTCAAGAGTACCCCAGAAAACGGGCGTAAGCTGATTTTTTAAGGTTTTTAAAAATTTCTCGAAAGACCCGAGAAACCCGAGAAATCGGGCTCGAGAATTCTCGAGACCCGAGAAAAAAAATATGTCGAGAAAACAGAAACCCTAATTGTATGGGAGCCCCCTTAAATATTTATTTTACTCTGTTTTCTAGTATTTGTTGTTATAGCGGCAACAGAAATACATCATCTGTGAAAATTTCAACTGTCCAACTATCACGGTTCATGAGATACAGCCTGGTGACAGACAGACAGACGGACGGACAGCGGAGTCTTAGTAATAGGGTCCCGTTTTACCGTTTGGGTACGGAACGGAACCCTAAAAATGTACAAGTTCAAACTACCTCATACAAGTGGTAGCTTGTATGCAGGTTTGTTCAAGTTGTATGCAATTTGCAACTTGCATACAAGTAACTTGCCTAATGGAATCGCGCCTTAACTGCAACTGAACTTCTTTAGTTGGGTATTAGTCTACTGGTCGGACGACGCTGCCCGTGTTCAGCCTGGGTATTTACTGGTCGGACGACGCTGCCCGTGTTCAGCCTGGGTATTTACTGGTCGGACGACGCTGCCCGTGTTCAGCCTGGGTATTTAACCTTGCAAGGTTAATAGTTTTCCATCTTGGATGACACGCAAAGGTGAATTTAAACATAATCAAAGCACTCTCCTCACCATTAGCCAGGGCGTTTGCTGTTTGTTGCCTGCATCAGCTTTTTGCGTGGGATTTCTGTAACACTTATTTTTATGGTGCAACTGAGTGACAGATGAACTGCGTGGTCGCTGCGTTGGTCGACCTTTGTAATTTGTAATGAGAAATGCAATTAAAAATGAATTAACTACGTTGATACGCAAGTTTTACCGATAGTTTCCAAAAATATTGGCTTGCTCTTTAGTGAAGTTTTTGAGCTGTTCTGAACTATTTTAGAGAATTTCTGCATAAGTAATCACAACGGTGGACTGTGGTTATCGCCGGGGCTTATATCATCAGTAATAACCATTGGCTGGAGACCCTTAAGGTCTGGCTAATAACTGCCCGGTTACGTGGAAATGGTCCGCAAGGAACAATCTACAAAAAGATGATTAAAAAAAAAACAAAATAGAACAGTCGATAAGAAAGAACGGAATGCTATACCTACTCGTAATAATATTACTTACATTACAGTGTAGTTTCGACGTTTTATAACAAGACGTTTTTAAAACACCAGCAATTTTTAATTCCATGGAATTAAAAAAGAATCGCGTGCGGTTTTTGAACGCTCAATGAACAATAAAACCTTGCTTGGACGTGTACCTACACTCTAAAGGTATAGTAATCGTTTTAATACTGTTTAATCTATTCGTTCCACGGAAGTACGTGTATGAGTCAGCAGGAATCAGCTAGCCTTGTCGTTTGCACGTGGTGTTCGGAAATAACTTAAAATATTCCTGATTTAACACCTATTTAATATGCAGAAGCTGACTTTGGCGTCCGAAATTGGCGCGGAACTCGTCAGAGCGTTATTTAAATTAAAAAAAGAATTCTAACAGACTTCTTTTTTATGCCTTCGAATGAGAATCGTCATCGGTATGGTCAATCCTTATTGATATTGCCTTTTTGGTACCAAGGAGTTTTTAAAACTGGTTGGGATCCATTTCAAGTGGCCCAAACGTGTTTCTTGTGCAAACATTTTAGCGGAACGAAGACAAAGGAGATTTTTATTTGTTTTGGACAACGCATCCGGAAACGACAGTTGTACGATTGATTGCTTGAAGCAGTTAATAATATGGACAGTTTTGAACTGGAATGACCGGTTTAACTTCCACAAATTCGAATAATTTAGGGTTTAACTAAAAAAAAAAAATTAAGAAGGCCCTGTTGCATGCCATTTTAAATGAGTGCGACTTGTAACTTTCGTGTAAAGTTTGTGAACATCTCTCACACTAAAAATATCAATATTGTACAAGCAAAATTTACTAATTGAGTTGTACCTATGTATTTGATCATTGATAGGGACAGAACCACAAAGATCAGAAATCAGAATTCGGAGTAACATTGAAATCGTTCATATTTTTCTAGACAAACCATGTTCCACATTTGCAGCTCTTACTATAAAATTTCTCTAGCGCGAACACGGAAAAAAGGAAAAGAAAGCATTCACGTTTAGTCGATAATGAACCACCATAAACTTGGTTTACTTACGGCCAAACGGATGTCGACACTAAAACAACTAAACTTAAAGAAAATGTATCTAAACTTGATCTAAATATATCTACATATTTTATATCTGTAGGCAATCGCCCACACGCTTCTCATATATCAGCAAAATTTAGAGCAAACATTGGTTAGTTAGCCAAACAATTGTCAAACAGTTGGCCATAAGATAGCATCGACTTCCAGGTACAATAATTACATATTATATTGTTATAGATAATGATAAATGGACACTATTATGTGTGTCCGTTTGTTAGAAAGCTGGACCGGAAGCTGCGTATAGCCTGGAGGAAGACAAAGACAATCATCATGTTTTATGTTGTAATGTTGTCGATAGCTTACAAAATTCATTGCTTTCCATGTGTAATTTGAGTTGTGTGTATTGTTCCACTTCAATAACTTTTGTCATAACTATATCGTTTATTCTTGTTATTTCAGAAATAATCGTATTTGTTTTGTATTATGTCGAATTAATGTTTTACTTTGTTTTGTTCCAGGTAATTAATTGGTTTATCAGTTTTCCTTCCGTAACCGTTATTAGCAATATTGGTGGTTTCCGTAAGTTATTTTGAATGTCATCTATACTCACATTATTTAATTATACTTAAAACATGATTCGTGATGGGATCACTAAAAGTTACGTAGGTATTATATCTACAAAATATTTTTTGTCGATTTTCCGTAATTTTTGCTACATTATTTTTAATCATATTAAGTTATAACTTTAAGTAATGAATACAGAAATCATGACCCGAGAAAAACCTAAACAATAGCAAGACATGTTCTCGTGACATACAGTGCGTGACCTTCGGAATCGAGCGCCGATGAGGTAACCGAGATGCAACCGACTTGTTAGGTAATCGATATAACCGAGAAATTGCGAGCTAGACTCATTCGAGTAACTAATTGAGTTGTATTAGCAACACGTTTCTTCATTTAAAAATCGAACGTGCTCTAAATATCGAGATATCGATTGGATGCGATACGCGCTGGTTAGTTAGACGTAATTGAGACAAAGCAATTATGAATTTCGAATTCTTTTTTTTTCTTGACGTAAGTCTATGGTTAATTTTTTTATAGTTTGAGTGTGCATGTTACGATGACATCAAATTAACATAAAAAAAACAAGTCCTACCAACCTTATACATTTATCAATTCATACATACGTGAAGGCAATCCACTAGTTCGGTTTATTGCGCTTGGTAGTTAGATATAATATTGTTCTATCTAAAGACCTTGCAAGTCTCGTTCACAGGGCATAAAAAACGCATTAGAGGCTATTATGGTCATCTTCATTACTTTATTTAAAATGAGAATTATCAAGTCTAAATTAGTATGCATTTCTTTTTTTTTGTTCTTAGCCCTTGAAAATTATTTCCTTCCTTAAAATCTGACTACGATTAAACATTTAATTCAATATTTTCGTTATTATTGACCAAAATACTTAAACCAAAGATACCTTCTTTCTTGATTCAAACTAAGCTGTACGATAAAATACCTTTGCGTGTTCTCCATCAAATGGTGAAGTGACAAGTTGACGCCGCAAAACCTGGTAACCCAATTTTCATCATTGAGTTATATGTACTACGTACTAGAGAAGCCATTTCAAACAAAAATCAGCGCGTCACTTGTTGACAGCGGGGCAAGCGGGGGGGTGTTATGTTCTCAAAGATAACAATCAATGCGCGCAGATGCGACATGTTTTTTATTATGCCTATCCTACTTGAAACTGTGTGAACTTACACAGGGATTAAATAAAAATATAATCCAACTGTAAAAATATTTTAATTTCCTATAAATAATATAATTTTAGTCAGTTTCTGCCGTTTGGTATACGAGTATAATCCACAGTTTGATCAGTTTTTGTTTCGTGATGCAATCTAATTTTTGTATACTGATTTATTATGGCTCGAATTAAATGGATTCTATGATTGAATGTTGATGGGTGATTCAGTGAATGTTGATTCAAACTTACTAAATACTTCTTTCCCAATGAAATGCTTCAGGGTGTTTACGGTTATATAATTAAAATCATATTTGGAGGCAAAACTTCTACCGCTTTGCCGTATTAAATTACGTATTATCTTTTCCGTAGCCAATCATATTATGTACACGTCTTCTGCAGAATAACATAGACCACCCATGTCTTTTATAGTTATAAGTGTGTGATGTGGAAGTTTATTTGGTGTAGTCAAACTGTCAATGCAATCTTCACATTTTAACTTTTTGGTTAATTGTCTAGACACATGTCCAGATATACAGGATGTTAACGAATTCGTGTAATTTCTTAAAACCATATGATCTACTACTGGTGTACATTGGCCCAGCACGGGAATTAGCCTGATTAAAAATAGATTTTTTTTTCATGCGGTATTGGTAAGTGATCGTATCTAAACCAAAAATCTAAATAAGGATTCAGTAAAAAAAAAGTTTTTTTTTTGAAAAAAATAAATTTCTTGCGCTTGAACATTTCGATGCCACGCATAAATGAATGAAAGCACGACGACACGGCTGGCAGGCACGACTAACGCGATATCGCTCTTTGCAGTCAGTTAACTCGGGGCTCTAAAATGACTCAGAAATAGAAAACTAAGATTTTATTTCCAATTTTTTTTCAGTTGATTTTCAAAAATTCCCTTTTAGAGTTAATCTGTGTCACCAGTAGATCACGCGATTTGAAGGAATTACACGAATTTGTTAACACCATGTATAACCTACTATTAATTTTAACTCGCATGTCTTAATATTTTACTGTCGGTATACGTCGATAGTGTCAACTCTGCGCATATAAATGTTATTACTCTTTGACATTCACCTTAAAATGGCCGTCGCCATGGTGACGTGTAACAATTGATAAAATTAAATTAAATTATGCAAGTTTTAATTATATTATTTTGAATTTACTGGTGAAAGGTCACTCCTTGACTTTTACTTATGTTTTTCGAGTTATTAGAACAGTACCTCAATGCACACGAAGGCATATTTTTTAAGAAAGAACTTTGCACTCTTCCGTGTCACGTTGCATCAAGCGCTTGGCACAGACTAAGAGAGTTGGAGTGCACGCGCTCTAACGCGTGTTACAAACAGTCAAGTTGAGGTGTCTCCTCTAGTACGTAGTACATATTAACTCAATGATTTTCATTAAAGTATTCAAACTTTTTGCGCATCAACGACTTTTTGCATAACTGACAACACAATACGATAATCATCATAAATATTATTTCTCTATTCCGTTTTCTTGTTATAACGATACGGATATAAAGACATTACCTTTATTATAGTGCTTTGTGCTTGACATGTGCAATACTTTCTCAGCATTCAAAGCTATGCCGTGACACATACCTAATTTTTCGCACCACGGCATTCACGGAACCGCGTGTGAAAACTGAACTGCATCACAATGTGAAATTAGATCAAGAGCGATGTGGGGCGATACTTTATCACATCTTTGTCATTGGATACAATTGCTTCCTGAATTAACACCTTCATTTATACTTGTTTTCTCTTGGCTGTGAATAAACTTGGTTTTGTTAATAGGAAAAAATCGTAATTGTTTAAGCAAGAATAAAGTTAGGTTAACGGTGTAGTAAATAGATAAAACGCATTTAATAAAAAATGCATTCATGAATTCTCACATTCCCCTCTCTAATTTATTTTAACTTTTTGAATTTCGAACACGCATCCATGCAATATTCGTGGGAACAAAAATGGCGGCACGCGTTCGGATTCACACATGACACAACAGAAGATACGTTCTTTTGAATTTTTAATACTCATTAACATTCTACTTAGTTCGGTAACGGCACTGTTCAATAAGTAGGCGGACAACGTATGGACATTGTTACGGTGGTTTCAAAACGGTCATCGATTGTGTGATCGTAAAAGTTATTTGAGAAAACGGTGCATCGCATACATGGTCTGCTAATATGTATTACATACATTTTGTTGATGTCTAAACACACTGTTCTATGCAATATAAGTCTGCAAGGGTTTGTATATAATTTCTGTAACTTGATGATGGCCAGCTCATGTCCTGAGCGTGTGTTCGCGTTGCAGGTTATAGTTCTACCCGATCCATGGGATAGCACATCTTCCCACATCTTCACATGGGAGCTGACGGTACACGTGCTCAGTATATTATAGTGCATTTCTACCTTCCTCTTTGGAATAACGTAACACATTCTCGATATGAGAAATCGTAATTTTGAACGTAGGTGTCCGTATGACTAGGAGAGGCTGACGTCATTCATTCCGGAAACCCAGATTCCTCGGTCAATTTGTATTATAGGAGCGCCGTTACAATAGATTGAACTTATAAATGAACTAACGCGAATATAAAGAGAACAATGACTTTGAATACTCATACAGACATACTTAAAATAAAGTTAGCTTTTATATGCAGGATTAAACGGGGTTTAAATTAGTGCTGATGCCAAAGAACTTGAAATCATAGCATAAGCATAATGAGCCCATAACTAACCTACTGTTGGGCATGTGTCTCTTCAGAATGAGGAGAATTTCGCCGTTAGGACACCACGCGGGTCTGGTGAAGGATGGCGGACTACACACATTATCAAAAACTTTTTTTATAGTCCTGTTAGGTGTGCAGATTTCTTCATGATGTTTCCCGTCACCGTTGACGCAAGTGATAATCCAATTCTGATCAGTCAGAGTTGCGGGCCGGATTCGATCTCGAAGGCAAGCGTTCAACCGCTAAACATTCACTGCTTCTTTAACCATGTTAAGCATTAATTAAGCCGTGTCGTTCTCATCAAGAGCCAGATCTGCGAGAGCGCTGCAGTTGGACATAGGCCTCTCGTAACAAGAGAATATGTTAGATCCTTGTCTGATAAAGTTCGGGTCACCACGTCATGCATGTAATGTAGTGACAGTTACCAACTGACTTGTAAACCGTATGACTGACTGGCACATCATTGCCCGCAGTAACTATGGCCAAATGGAATATACACTATACAGGGTGGAATCGTTAAGTGTCAACAGACGATTTTTTCGTCGATTTAAGAGATGTTTAAAAAGTTAAGGCTATTATCAAAACTAGGCTACATGGAGAGTAAAATAATATAAATAACTTCAGAAAAAAGAAAAGCCAAGCATTGAAAATTTTGTCTTTCGCTCCCTCCATACATTTAGTATGAGAATTTCTTTCAACTGATCATAGCAATCATACCTACGTAATCTCTCTCTTCCTTACTGTTAATATGGCGGCGGAGTTAGCCTTACTCGACTTCGGTCTATCTTAGTCATGTCTGTAATAAAACTTCATATCAACAGATTCCTGAGCACTAAGTACCTAAATCTAACACAGGATTTCGAACAGAAAACGAGACAGATTTTGTAGTTACAGATTGCCTACGTAATGCGATAGAATATTATTTTCATGTCTAATAAATAATAATAATATTGCAACCAGTTTGTTTAACTAATAAAAATACTAATAGTTCAATGACAATGTTCCTTATTAGGTACATGGCGTTAAATACCGTCATGCCGAGCTTGTGGCTGTATCACAGAACTCCTTTGCCTACTCTTTAAGGGAATAGGCATAGGTGTATTTTTTATGAATTAAATAAAAATTCGTAAGAATAACATTTATTTTGAATTTGGAATTCAAAGCTTATTCCGTAGTTTTTTTTTTGTAACTTGTTATTTTTCGTTTTCAGCCAGTTCAATTGATTAAAAGTTTAAATAAAAAATGTTGCTGACTTTGTCAATAGGTACCGGAAAGAAATATTATCCATTTTTCATTGAGTTATTATTAATCCTGTCATTCACTAAACAATTTAGCTCAAAAATAAAATGCAAAAAAAATAGGTACAAGCTTCTTGAATATCTCATGAACAAAAATGTCATACTAAATGTACGGAAGTAGGTAAAATCAAAATTTTCGATATATGAAGGTTATTTTTCCAAAAAATATTTATGTTATTTTAATTACTAGGCGGTCTAGTTTTGATTTTAGCCATAAGTTCTGAAATATTTCCTAAACTGACGGAATAATCGCCTGTTGACACTTAACGATTCCACCCTGTATACTAGGGGCTCGGATAGTACCTACTTATCATTTTTGATGTGTACCTACCTAACGGTCAATTTCTAAGAAAGAATTTTTGAAACTTGTGAAGGTGAAAGAGGATGACGCTACACAAGCGACAGCTAGTCCTTCTGTGTTATTCATAACTTCCATAGTAATGGAAGATATCACAATTACTCGTTTAATGAAAAAGTGTTATATTCTTTGAGCGTTCGTATCGCTATTCGCTCTAGAAATCTTCTGACGGCCCGTCTCTGTTTACCGAGTGTTAGTATCAAGTGTCTTTTGTTTCAGTTTCGTTTGACATCACGCCTTGTTGCTACTCGGTGTCGGCCATCTTTTATGCTGATTTTGTATTGTTAAAATTCCTACTTTTGCCTTACCTTTACCTTTCTGCTACTTAGGTAGGTTTAAGCGGGGATAAATAAAGTGTGAACTAAAATTATAAGCAAATATTAGTAACAGTAATGTAAATTTCCGTGGGGCGACGAATTAAGAATGCAATTCCTCTTCGTTGCCAGGCAAGCGAGTCGTAAGAGGCGATGAATCGGGCACCATATTGTGACCGAAAAATGGCAATAGACTCGCCACACAGGACTTAATAATATTGAAGTCATGAGTTTAAGTATGTAATGTTTGTAGTAATTAAAAAAGGGGTTTGATGAGATCAATCTATTCCAATTTTCGGTTTTATCGGCTCTTGCTGTTACTATCATTAATCATATTTTTATACATAGTATTCACAACTGTTATTCATTAAGTTCTTTTATGAACGCTACAATTCATCGCTCGTTTTGTTAAAATTTGCAGACTGTCAAGATCGAGACCTTGAATTCTGCAACAATGTGCTGTTGAAATATTTCGACATCGTTCTCAAATTCTTTATGGACATTAAGACTGTTCGTTATTTATTATTATGTTACTGTTTGTTTATGTTAAACTTATGAATAATATAATAGTTGTTTTAATAAACTAAAAGCTATAGGTTCGATGGTTGTTTATTTAAAATTCTCAGCTGTTTATAGATAAAATCTTATTCATAATTTTAGATTGTTCTAAAGGACATTTCGTCAGTGAAGTTCTAACAGTGCGTAAGTCATTTTGTGACAAAAACAGACGACACTGCGAAAGTCACAATATTACTTGAAATGAAAAAGATTATTAGGATTTTCAAAGGTTTAAATCATCAAAGAGTTCATTTGTAATGATAATTAAAAACAATATTGCGTTCAGCGTAGGTTACGCTCGTTTTAAATAGTTTTTTTACTCTCTTGTAAAGTATAAGTCATTTTTGACTTCCGCACTGTTAGAACTTCACTAACGATTTGTGTTTGCTTCCAATCTCATTTCTTATCACTCTTATCAGATGCAGTTACAAATCAATATATTACACTCATCATCATCCTCCTGCCCTTATCCCAACTTATTTGGGTCGGTGTAGCATGTATTTTTCTTCCATAGATCTCTTATTTTAGCCGTCATCTCAGTAGTCAGTAGTCACCCTCTTTCTATTCATATCATCTTTTACATTATACATTCATCGTTTCTTTGGTCTTCTTCTACTCTTATAACCATCCACATTCATACTCAAACTTACCTATTCCAAATCAAAATATTACACTAAGTGATATCAATCGTAAATCTGCAATATTGCAATGGTACTGTGGGAGTTACCGGTATTCTAATACTCTACTTTCTATCCCAGTAAAATAACAAGAGGAACAAAAGAAATTGATGCTAAACCACGCTATTTACCGCAATATAAATCGCATAAGGCGCCAAACTAGGCAGTATCCGTAATATCGTAGCCTCGTAATGTTGTCATCAGCTGGCCGTTGCGAAACCGCGGTCAGTGGTGATTCATTCTATCACGAATGAGTGGCTACAGAAATCCCACTGCTAACAGCGCGCGATGAGAATCTCACATAATTATACAAATGGGATTAGAAATGGCGGATCCATTTTTTAATTTCGCTCACGGGAACGTGCGTGAGGGAGAGCCAAATAGCGATAACAATAGAGCGTCGCCATCTTCAAATTGGTTGAATTGAGGCTTCTACTTGACTAGATGTAATGTAGGTCTCTCACAAGATAGAATCAAGGAGAAGAGCATGATGTCACCACACTGAAGAAATGGATGTCTGATGGCATAATTTCGCACCCTTTTATATAGGTGACGCTGCTGATTTAATGACTAACTCTAGCCATCAAACAACATCTGTATAATACAGAACATCCCATTGATACCCGATTCCTACGGCTAAAAACGAATCGTTTTGCTTACCAATGGTAGCTGTTTTTATCGCCAAACTGGGCTTAAAAATAGGCTCGTAAGCTTATGTTTACCTATTATAGCTATCGTATGGAAGAGTCTACTATGCAAAGTTATGGGCTCTTTGCTTCATTATTGGTAAAGATACAAGTCAAAAACAAAATTGGTAAATTATTGGAATCGGCTATAGATCGTCAAGTGTGTGCACGCATTAGACATTTTTTTGTATTTCTTTTCATTGGTTTTATGCAAGCTACTGCAGCGCGTGCTTTTTTGTAGTGTTCATGAAATAGGTTCGCATTATATCTAGTGAATCTTCTATTACAATCTTTATGATTTTAACGTGACCCTTCTGTTACTATTTTGTAATTTTATCCTCAGTCTCGTACCTACCACATCGCGTTTTCACTGTTAGTTAAATATTTGTTTTACCAACTGGGTGGGAAATGTAAAATAAAGTGCACTTTATGACTCGTCCCATGTACTGTTTGCTATGATTCTTTGTGTAATTGTAACAGTGAACATGAACTGTTATTTGTAATACGAGACTTGTTTCACAATCTTTTCGTTTTGATAGAACGATGTTTGTAAAAACTATGATAACATACTTACGTGTTGAGATTCAACAATTAGTAAGTTATTGAATTCTTACTAGATAAATGTTTTATACATATAACCGCATGTTATACTACATTATTAAAATTGATAATCTAGTGGACGAATGTTTGCTTTCCATGCAGAAGGGTCTAATGAGTTCGCACCTGCCCCTTGATTTAGAACGATTCGGTAAGCTATATCTTTTTCTCCCGCGAGAATCAGAGATAGGACCAGTTACAAACCGAATCGGTCGACAGCTGCTTATCGAAAAGGTCCTGAATCGGGCTGGTCAGCACCTCTGACTTTCGGATTCATGTGCTGATAAGAATTTGATTGAAACGGTGAAGGAAAACATCGTGCGGAAACCTACAAAGTGCTTGAGAGGGCAAACAGTTCTGGACGGCTTGTATAGTCTGCCAACCTGCGCCAGGTCAGCCTAAACCCATCTCATTCTAAGAAATTGCCTGTGCCCAGTAATGGTGTAATAAAGAATGTTATAGATAAATGTTATTTGTAGTCTTAATCAGAGTGAAAGAATGACAGGATGTTCACAATTTTCTATGCTAACTGTTAACCATTTATTAACTGTTAGATCATTGATCTTCCTGTTCAAATTCTCGTACACATAAATAAAAGATAAAAAAATATTATAAATTCTCGTACATAAGTAACTGATTCTATTTACGAGTCATTCTTCGTAATTGTGCATATTTCGCACGTTGCACGTCACACTACCAAATGAAAAATTCACCGCTTATTCTAATAAGACACTAACAGAATATTAATGTGAATGAATTTTGTACGCATGACGAACCCATTGTTACGTTACCACGTTTTATTACCATAAATGCCAAAACTTTGCTGCTGCTGTAAAAATTTCAAATAGGTAGACAACGAACTACGCAGCCGAACAGCCACAGTTTGGATGCGGCAAACCGAACTGTTCGTGAGTTATTATTAACACCACGAATTAGCGAGCTGTAGGATTGATGAGCACAAAACAGCAACTGAAAGACAAATCCGCGAGCAAGTTTTACCGCGCAAGTTGACTTGTGTAACCAACTTTCAAACTGTGGACGCAGCAAGTAGATTTTTGCAAGTTTTACGAAGTAAGCCAGCACTTTCGTGCAATAAATCTGTGCCTCCCACGTAAGTTGCTGTAAGCCACAAATTGCATTTTTGTGTTTTTCACGTAAAAGTCTAATTTTATGTTGTATGTTTATCTGTTCCAAATGTAAAAATACCGAAAAACGATATATATTTTTTCTATTTTTATATTTGGAATAGATAATAAATACATAAAATTAGATACACAAAAATACGTAAGTTGTTACGTGAGAGGCATCGAAATATTGCTAGTGAATTTGGCGCCTATGAAAAGAGTCTGTCGCAGAATGTGCACTGCTCTTAACGAGCACTTTTCAAAATGGGCACTTCTCAAAATGCACTGTGCAGTGCATTGTGCAATAGGATCTGTCTGAGACAGATCCTATGAAAAGATAGGTGCAATCTGTGAAGGAACAGAAAAATCACTGGAGTTACAAACGAATAGATAATACGTGATCTGATTCTAGTTCATAAGTGTTATTCCAAATTCTACAGGTAGATTAGGTAATGCATAATTTACCAGGCATTTTTCATTAGTTACCAACCTTGCCTTATGCATATTTATTTAATGTAGGGATTTGGTATATAGCTAAACCTAAAACCACTCATATAGTTACGAGTACACGACACAATAATAAAACGCTGACTGTGAACAATCAATACCCATCGATTCTTATGGGAATTTCGATACACCAGCCCAATTTCTTCATGGTTAGTTTGTTCAACATACATACAAGTGCCCAGTATATCTTGGTGGTTCATGGAGGCGCTGCTTTCCTATGCCAAAAACAACAATAAGTAAAATTCAGTACATTTAATATTAGTTCTCAGTTTAGCCGCGTTTCAAGATACACTGGTCACGATGTAGGTACATATTCTTACGTAATAATATATCGCTTACCGTGTAATAACAGTATTGTTGAATATGACACGATTTTTATAAACATTTATTGCTGTTGTGTAATTCTTTTGAATTTATTCAAATGGATCTTTAATTACGACGTCTTGTTCAAAGAAAGGAGTGAATGGTGGGCCTTGATGTTACCTTTTTGGTTGGTCATCTTTATCTTTAATAAAATCAAATTTAAATGTGAATGGCGTGGCGAATTCCTTTGTGTGTGAAGACATATTCTGGCATATTCATTATTTATACATGCAAGGTATCTTAGCAGGACACCTCCATATCTTTATACCAGCATTTTTTGGAATAGTGTTTGGTTATGCATTTTTTTTTGTTTTATTCGTAGCTGTCTAATCCTCACATTCCCCAGGGAATCAAGTAGATAGTAATCTGAAGAATTACTCTACCGTCTGTTCAAGAATTTTCTCTGCCAATGTCAACTTGACATAAGTTTATCCTCTGGGGCTAAACTTTTCCTACTTATGTCTGCCACAACTTCAGCCCTTGCCGGTTGTTACGACACCCATGAGAGATGGCTGGAATATGTTGGTAGGTACAATTTAATTGCAGTTAGTATCATTTTACATCGCTTAGCTCTTGTATGTTTATATTTATGATTAGTTACGGTTTACTCACGTGCATTTTTCGGGATTGCCCGACTAGTTTCGGACCCAAACGGAGTCCTTAATCATGAGCTGATCACGCGGCGAGGTCGCGAGTCGAACTAGCGTTGCATCGCGCCGCGTAGCGTTGCGCCCGCGACGTGTATGTTTGTGTGCTAAACACATTTGCGGTGTTTTTCCTTAACTGAAGCTACTCTTTCTCTTCCTCCTTAGGCCATTTTTCCACGGCACGCGACAAGACACGACACGACAAAATGTGACGAAGACTCCATGCGCTAAACATTTCTATGCACCGCGCCGTCTCGTTTTTTTATCACTGAGGATTGTGCAATTACGTCTCATTAAGTCTTTGATCAGATAGTCATGCGCCTGACTGGTTATAAGCACCAAATTCACTAGCAAGTTTTATTGTGCAAGTTATAACACGCAAGTGCTTGCTTAGTTCGTAAAACTTGCAGACGTCGTCTTGCTGCAAGTGTGTGCACAGTTTAAAACTCGGTTGCAGACGTCAACTTGCTTCATAAAACTTGTAAGTGCCGCACAATATCAGAAATTTCCGTTACAAATTGCGCATTTGTACCAAAGCCAACAGGCTGCTGGATCCGACAAATCCTGACAGTTTGGTAGTAGTCTAGTCAATCTGCCTAGCCTTTTCCCAACTATGTTGGGGTCGGCTTCCAGTCGAACCGGATGCAGCTGAATATCAGTATTTTACATGGAGCGACTGCCTATCAGACCTCCACAACCCAGTAACTGGGTAATACGATACTCTTGGTAAGACTGGTTGTCAGACTTTCTGGCTTCTGACCAACAGTAACGACTGTCAAAGATCTACAAATGACAGCCGGGACCAACGGCTTTACGTGCTTTCCGAGGCACGGAGGAAACTCGCTATGGTAGATGGTCACCCATCCACAGACCAACCTCGGCAAGCGTGGCTTAACCCGGAAGATCGGTCTATGGGGCTGTAATTATTTAGCCACGAGCTCCTCAACTCCTGGTAGTAGTCTAGTACAAATTGTATTCAATGAGCAGAGTCGCGCGTTAGAAATTTTCTGCCAAAAGTTTCTTATAATGTGCGGCTGGGCTAAAGCTACATAAAAAAATCATAAAATTATACCTTCATTTAATTTCTTAACAAAGAGTCCAGTGAACTAACAATTTTAACAGCACGTTCCGCGTGTTTCGACAGATTACCATAAAAAAGTGATTGTAACACCATCGCCATGGCAGCTTAATTTACAATTCGACAGCTGTCGTCGCGTGTTTGCTGTTTGTCACGCGAATCCTTGCCGAATGCTACGTGACTCAGGAATTCTAGGAAACAACTTTTAGTAGGTACATATGTATATATTACGTGCATAAAGTTTATATCCTATAAAACTGTCCAGTAAAAATCACATGCAAAACAAAGTTTATGAATTTAGTGCGAATGTTTTAAAAAATGGAGCTATTGATCCTTATATTAGCAGGATAAGGATTTTTTTTCTATCTCTATTAGAATTGCGTTCTGTTTTGTTTCCAATTTCAATGCAGCAGCATGCATTTGTGCACATCAAGAATAGTTTACGGACGCACTCAGTTTTTTTTTAAATGAATCCCTTGCCACACTCTAGGATTTCTCCTGTATCGTGCGTTTACAGCCACAAATCTCACATACACAAACGGCCAGACCCGAAACAACTATCTGTAGGTCATACAAATTTTTGTTCCGTGTGGGAATCGAACCCACGACCCGTAGCGCAGAAGCCAATCGCTCAGCCACTGCACCAAACGTGTCGTCAAATAAAACGTGTGTTAAATAAGCGCCAAAGCAACAAAAAGACAAGGGATCATAAAAAAAAAACCATTAAATACGTCCGGCGCACCCTGGGGACCCTGGGCAGTCAGCCCCGCTGCCAACCTTGCTGACTGGCTAATCTTTTCACCACGGCATGAGCTATTCTCAAATAGCTCGTGTCGACAAGAGAAATAAGGTGCATCTTAATCATATTAACACGTGCTTCTTAATTATAATCAATCTCTACACCATTCTGTCTCCTGGCAGAGGATGTTGTCTACATCGTTTATAGATAAGCCTATGTTTATTTTGAACGCATTCTTCCCTGCAAGAGCTGCGTACGCTGCAGCGCAGACGCGTGCGACGCAGATACATGCGTCTGTCCTGCCCTGCGCTTCGTTACAACGAGCTTGCTTGTTGTTCGTTACTACGTTCGTTGCACTACAGTGCCGGCACAGATTTCTGCGCGACGCGTGCATGTCGACATGTGTTTATACCGCTAATTCGAATTTTATTGCAATGACAGAACATTTAATTGAATTAGTGCGTTGTGAACCTTGTTTGTGTGATACTAATCATTCAGACTATTAAAAAAGAACGTTCGTCAACTCGAACGCGTCCATTCTTTGTACTAGTTAAAACTCGAATGTGTCTTCGAGCTGCGTCGCAGCATGCGGTCGTGGCCTATGTCTGCCTCGCCTGCCCTGCCCTGCAAAATCTGTACTGTGCTGTGCTACGTCACCTGCATCCTAGCATACGGTTAGCCTTAACCATGAGCTGAACACGCGGCGAAACAAACTGTTGTTCGACTCGCGACGTTGCTGCGTGTTCAGCTCATGATTAAGGGCTCCGTTTGGATCCGAAACTAGTCGGGCAATCCCGAAAAATGCACGTGAGCAAACCGTAACTAATCATAAATATGTCTCACAAAAGTTATAATACAGAAAAAAAAAAAAAGATTATGTTATTAGAATCCATTTATTCCTACGAATGAATTGAAGGATTTACGTTTTGCATTGATGACTATTGATGATGAATATTAATAATTTTAACCTACACACTGCTTAATAAACACTTTTTTCGAAATGGGAAAGCTTCCAAAATTAAAATACATAACACGTCAAACCTCTAAAAAGAAACTCAACTCCTCCATTGCCCATAAAGATGCTCGCATGTTTAATTATGCCCCAACAAGCATCTACAAGCATGTTTAATTCTGTCATTTCTATTAAAATACCCCCAGACCACGTACTGTTTAATTATTTTAGACAAGTAGCCATTCAACGATGTTTCTATTTCTGAGTACCCAATCTTCTTATTCTCTCCACGTTAGTCTAGAACTGCTCGTTTAAATTCCTAACTTAACTTACTTAAATTATTTATCATTAGTAATCAGGCCACATCGACTATGTAGTTAGCTTTAATGGATGTAGTTTAATCAGGCCTTAATCGTCTACTGCTCAACATGAGCCTATCAATTTCCACAACAATTAGAAGTCATTTAGGATGTTGGCATAATCACCACGCTTAGTATACAGATTGGTGATCACAGTTTGTTGTCTTCTCTCGTGTCTCCACGAGTTATATGATAACTCATGTCCTGGTAAGAACATTAGCCCCGTTGTACCGTATGCACCATTGAACTGTAGTGTTTTTACAACCTTAAAAAAATTCACAAGTGCTTTTACCTCTAGTGTTATAGTTAAATTAGTTTCGCTCATTGTAATTTGTTCTTTATAGTCTGAAGCTCCAATTTTACAATTATTATTGACATAAAATGACAGAATTAAAACAAAATAGTTACCTTGTCAACACTTAATTAAAATGATAATAAAACATGCAAAGAGGAAATACTTTGAAAAAATACCTGCAACCGCATTGATAGTAAGTATAGTGTCATCTCAATGGTGCAGATGAGACCATACTATCAATGCAGTTTCATTTGCACCATTAATGGTGCAAACGAAACTAATTAGTCTCCTCTGCACCATTGATGGTGCAGGTCAACGGTGCATACGGTACAACGGGACATTAGCTAGTCAGCAAGGTTGGTCGCGGGGATCGCGGGGATCGTACGGTCCATGGCCCTATATGGGGCGCCAATATGGGCAGACACCCTGACGGCCCGCAATGTCGCAATCCTGCGGAGACCGCAGCGGGCGATGGCCGTCAGGGTGATAAGGGGGTACCGTACGATCTCCTTCGAAGCGGGGAGCCTCCTAGCCGGATCGATGCCCTGGGATCTGGAGGCGAGGGCCCTCGCGCTGAGATATCGTCAGCGCGAGGAGGCGCCTGAGCGGAGTGAGCTCCGCCAGATCCTAGTGGCCGAGTGGAGAGAACGACTTGCGCAACCCAGCGCAGGGCACGCCGCAATAGCGGCGGTAAGACCCGTTATGGAGGAGTGGCTGGAGAGGCGGCATGGCGCCCTCAGCTTCCGGCTGACGCAGGTGCTCTCGGGATATGGATGTTTCGGGAAGTACCTGTGTCGCATAGGCCGTGAGCAGACGCCCGGATGTCACCACTGCGTCGACTGCCCTGAGGACACGGCGCTGCACACGCTGCAGGCGTGCCCTGCGTGGGCGACGCAGCGCCGCGAACTGGTTGCGGCAGTCGGTGGTGACCTCTCGCTTCCGGCCGTGGTTCTGTCCATGGTCGGGAGCGAGAGTGCGTGGGAAGCCGTCGCCTCCTTTTGCGAGGTGGTGATGGCGACCAAGGAGGGAGCGGAGAGGGAGAGAGAGGCGGCAGCAACTCTCCCTTCCCGCGCCAGACGCACCGGGCGCCGCCGGAGGGCGCGCGACGATCTCCGGCCACCCTAGTGTGTGGCCTGCGGGCGACGGGTTAGGGGACCCGTCGCCCGACCAGTAACAGGCCCGAGAAGGCGGCGCGCATTGTTCCGTGCGCGCCTCTCAGGAGGACGTGGGGCAAGGCCCCACAGAAGGAGAGGTCCGCCAGGGGCTGGCGGACCGAGGCCTGCCGGGGTTGCGGCGCATGCAGCTGCGAATCCCGTGACCCCGGCCAAGGGTCAGGAGAAGGAACACCGTGGGTTTTTAGCCGGTAAGAGTCCGGCATAACCCTTCGCCATCCCCGGGCGAAGGGTATCCATGAGGATTTTCCCACGATAAAAAAAAAAAAAAAAAAAAAGGTTGGTCGCGGGGATGACTGCCCAGGTTACGCCTAGTATTGTCACTCAAAGAGGTTCCTTTAATGTGGTTTAGTTTATAGTTATTTTTAACAGACACTGGTTGCTGCCCATCTTCTACTTGATTCAAATCCCTTAATCGCTTTGTATGACACCTACGGGTTGGAAAGAGATGGCCTATTCTGTGCCTGGAATCACACGGACAATACCTTACCTATTTAATTTATTCATCATTAGTATAATCAGGCCACAGCCACTAGTTAACTTTAATGTAAGCGGTTTGTACAATTTTAAAGGCTTGCGTGTTTTAAGGTTGTTGTAAAGCTAATCGTAATAAAACGGTATCAATATTTCATAATTTCCGGCAAGACGGTAAGGGTTGTTCACCCTTCGAATTTCGGGGTGTGTTGTGGAGGGCTTTCGTTTTTTGGGTAACAAATGAAAAATGTCCGCTTCCATGCTTCCACTCCACTATTAAAAGGTTTATAATAGTATTTATGTGGGAGTGTTTTTGGCCTTTCATGTAAGGTACAAAAGCAATCTTTTAATTAAATTTCTCGTTTTCGATAGAGTATTGAATATTAAATAACTATTACTTACCAGGGTTGTTAGGGATATGACATTTCGGATCTGGATACGGATAATAGGAGGCTTTTATCGGTTTCGGTTATGGACATAGAATAATTTTCGGATATCCGATAATTTTGAATAGTTTCAGATATGGACAGATATTTTACTTTTTTATACAAAAGCAAAGTAAAATAAAAATATTTACAAAGTGAGCAATTTAAACTTTATTTTGATTAACATAACACAGTATCTATTAAAGGACTACCATGTCAAAGCAAGTATTAAACTCCAGTCCTATCCGAAATTATTCGAAATAAATGTTTCGGAAAATTCATCACCAGATACCGTTACGGTCATGGATACTTTTTATATTTCGGATATCCGATATTTTCGGTTACGGTTGTGGAGCTCCATAACATCCCTGGTACTTACATTGTTATTAAAATATCTCAAATTGTTGGATACTTCTTCAACTCTCGTGTCAGCACGAGTTAAATGAGAATAGCACATGTCGTGGTGAAAAGATCAGCCAATCAGCAAGGTTGGTAGCGAGGTGAAGGGTTTAGGGCATAAAAGAAACAATTGTTCAGGAATTACTGAGATATAATGTGATGTGATTACAGTGGAGTAAAATAATACAAGTCTACACAGAGCAGCCATTACAGCGAGAGAGAGAGAGAGACAGCAAGATACATACGTCAATATCAAATGACAAATACATGACATTGACATGTTGTGTTTGTAAATCCACCAACTTATTGCCCGGGGAGCGCCGGATTTACTTTAGTATCATCGCTCGTGGAGGCTCTTTCCATGCACTAAGTTAAGTCTAAGTTGGATACTAAAATAACCTTAAAAAAATCATAGAATCCGAAACAAAACCCAAATACAAGTTTTACTCATATCATCTGATTTCCGGCCCGTACAATCGCGCCCTTAATTGCCGCCTCAAACAAAAATTAATTACATTTTCTTTCTATTCAGTTTGTTCAAACAATAAATTAGATAGCGGCTTTTGTAAAACATCGAGATGCACCTTCATCCCAAACCTTTTTTCCGAAAACAAATCAAAAATCATTCTTATGTCTTTTAGTTAAAGTTCGTTATGTCTTTATCGAATAGCAGACATAAGTTTGCCCATCAGATGTTCCACACAGGTACGTGACCCTTCAATTGAATGGTTGATAGATAAATATTGTTCCTACACTTTCGCTCTCCGTGTTGACCTGTACAGTTGAAAAGAAAAGTGTTTGAATGTCATGTTGTTTTGGGTACAATAGTGTTAAGATTTTTATCTACTTTGAGGTGCCATGCGTTTGAAACGGTATAGGAAAATTTGCCGGTTTTTTATGTTGTATAGGCACGCAAAGGGATTGTTTAGCAAATTGACCGCCAACTTAAAATTGTCCGTATAATAAAATCAAAATTGTCATTTGTTAATTTAGTCGTATGGAATAGGTATAATACAGCAAATTTACCTACGTAGTGTCCTAATTTGCTAAACAATGTGTTTCCCAGACCGTACATGACGCTCTGTATGTTGCCCAAAGGTGAGGCTAAGGGTGTGCTGGCGAACTGTCAGCGACAAAAGTATTAGTATTTGAGTTTTTAAACTTGGCATTAATGGGGAGGCAAACGCAAAACTAAAGTAGATTGCAGCACCTCTGTTGGTACCAATTTCAACCAATCTTAAATTGTCATTAGAATTAATGTCAAACAAACATTAACCAATGAAATTGCTTTGGTACCAGCGACGCTAGCGCCATTAGTTCCCCAGTTTCCTACCCCATTGGAAAACTTATTGATTACTGACTGACTTACCTGTTTACCAACTTTTATTACCGACTGTACCAACAGTTAGGAGGTAGCCGGCATTAGGGGCGCACTCGACCACAAAAACCCAATGCCTGTACTTTTTTATTTGTAGGCAATGTTTTAGACAGCCACTGGCGTTATTTCTATACTGCCAAACTATTTTTTTCTGTTACTGTCAGTTTAAATCTGCGGGTCTGTCAGTCATATTACGTTTTCACCGGATATTTCACTTAACAAACGAAAGTTTTAATTAGAAAAAAACGGACGTAGGATGTAAGACCGCCATAGTTGGTAAAGATAATTTCTCTTATGAAAGATAGTTCAATAATGATGTTCATTACTTTAAATTGGATAACTTTATGTAACAGTCATTAAGATAAATTGTTTACGATGATCTTCACAATGTTTTGAGTGGCATAAATGAATGTTTACATAACTTTTGATGGGATACCTTTAGCTGTTGTGCCTCTGGTGTTTAGAGATTCTGTGTAGGCCTGTGTCAGTACATAGTTTAGGTGTGAAAACATGTCCACGCTCGCTTTCACCTCCGGAGTGAAGACCAAACAAAAACCACAGGATAGATAGGGAGTAGGTAATCGAACCGAAAAGTACCTAAAAAGAGAGCGAGCGCAATAACCTAACGCTAAAGCTAGATTTTGCATGCGCGGCACCTATTTTCTACGTATTTGTTAGGGAGTGACATTTCTGCATGGTATAATAGTACCTACTATAAATGTAATATGTACTAGGTATGTACAGTCGAGTTCATTAATATATTGGCCCTCCCAGGCTTCAAAAATATATGAACGTTAATAAAGTTCATAATATTGTGACAACTCTAAGCATCATTAAATTGTGGTCAAGATTTAGATTCATTAATATGTGACTGCTTTTTCTCAGTCTTGTGCCTTTGGCTATACATGTTACTGAAAAAAAGCAGTCACATATTAATGAATCTAAATCTTGACCACAATTTAATGATGCTTAGAGTTGTCACAATATTATGAACTTTTTTAACGTTCATAATATATATTTTTGAAGCCTAGAAGGGCCAATATATTAATGAACTCGACTGTACAAATAGTACCTAGGTACTATTTATTATCCTTTGCTCTGAGTTCAAATAACTACTCGTACATGTTATTAATGATTTTTATAATCTTAATACGTACTTGGGGACAGACATTTTAAGATCGTAAAGCTAAGTGCGCACTACGAATTTTAATCTGTGCGGATAATAATCGCCAATTTGTGAACAATACCAATATACTAGAGTCCGCGAACTACGAAAAGAAATCGTTTGCGATTTAAAATAGCAGATGCGTAATCGTAGGTATATTTTGTACCTTGTAGGTACAATGGCGCGCGCACTTCGGAAAAAATCGCAAGCTCAGCGTTCAATCGACTTGTGACTTTTGATGATTTCAGACGTAGGTAAGTGAGTCCGAATCGCCTGCACTGACGCCTTCTATTGTAAATCCATGTTTCGATTTTCACTCCGGATTTCTTGGTGGCACTGACTGTCTTTGACCTCCGCTATTTCGCAGGCTATAATAAATTGTAGTGCGCGTAGGAATTATTTTCGTTTGCGATTTTATTTCGTAGTTTAAAAATCGGACCGTATAAAATTCGTTGTGCGCGCTTAGCTTAAGAATCTAAATTCATTTTCAAGTCTAGTTTTATCACAATGCTTCGTTACTTTGCCCCTACTGAATCCCTTTAGTAGTTTGATATTGATGTTTTTTCGGCAACCATGTACGGAGTCCTCGTCGAACAGAAAATAGACAATAACAATTACACTTGTTTTAATTATTGACAGTTACGTTACAAATGTTCATAGTATGTTTGTTACTCGAACACGAGATAACGGTTAAACGGATTTGGATAAAAGACTCAGAGGTACAAAAACTTAACACTTCTAGCCTCGAGAGTAGCAAATGTAACATAAAATAATAATAATACACAGCTAATTAAATCTCATTGTACGTTAACACAGAAGTTACTGTTATAAGTATGTACTCTGTAGATCTAGGTTAAAATCGGCAAGCAGTTAGCAATTAATCAACTGTACCGCCCACAAACCGGGTTCTTAATGTCGTGTACCATTAAGTTAGTGCCTTAAATCGCCTACGTCACGCACAACGATCTATTTTAGTAGGCCAAAATATGTACCAGCATAATTCGGCCTACTAATGTTTAGGAATCGGTGAGAAGTGGCACATTATCACGAAAAGTGGAAAGGAATATGCGTTTGCCAATGAGTGGAGGGAGATAGCACAGGTAATAAATAATTCAATTCAAAGTCATTTATTCTCTCTTCACATTGGTTGCCTTAAAATTAACATAGTTTAAAACTAATGTGACTAACCATTTTTCACCGCTGTAAGAGACTGGTGCCTGAAATAGGTTTTGGAACAAAACCTGTGGTACAGGTTACCAGGCCCCCCCGCAGCATTAAAAATACATAGTTTAGCAAATCCAAGAACGACCTTATGCGAGTAGGGACGTGCATCGTGACAGGTACATAAAGACAAAGGGCTTAAAATAAAAAAATACTGAAGAAAAAAAAAAACAATAAGTACTAAACTTAATAGCAGAGATGAGTTATTTGTGGAGCCTATAATAAATTATTACATAACATAACGTTACTCCTGTGTTCCCACAAGGGTTCGGCAGAGGTGTATAGAGGCAGCAGTATTAGAAGGCACGCTTGCGACCAGTAGACTATCAAGGCAGACATAAATGATTAATTATGATATAAACAAATAAAATATCTTGATTGAACACGAGGTTATCGGCATGTGGGATATGAACTCTGCGCGTTGGACTTCTTCCGCACGGAAGATGAGCCGTGAGATCCAAGAGAGATACAAAGAATAATTATTTAGGTATATCTGTCTTATCCCTGATTAAAGCTTAGTGTAAATATAAATGACAAAAGACCTATATTTTATTTTTATTTTATTTTATTTTATTGGGACATAAAACAGTTACACATTCATTTTTACTAAAATACAGAGTTAAGTAGATAGGTAAACATGTAACCCACACTAATGTCCGCGGAATAATGTATGTGAGAGAGAAAAAAAAAAAGAGCGCGCGACTATCTGGTAGCAAATCAGATTATAGAAAGGAAATCATTTTAGCATTTCAATTGCCATTTTTTTAAATTTTATATGAGAGAGTGCGAAAATGTCAAGATCGGTGAAGTGTGTGTTATATGATTCTAAAAGGCGTCGGAGAGGCGCTCGTGCGCCGGCATTGGTTCTGCACCTTACAGTGTGGAACAACCGAGGCACGCGCGCCTCTCGCCGCATGACAGTTCTAGGTACAATATAACATAACTGATTGGTAATATCAGTGCAATCGTACTTGTTATTGCATATACCATGCAGCATCATGGCCATCAGAAGTGTTTGTCTAGACTCCAAGCTTGGCAGTTTATATTGTTTCAATAGTTGTAAATACGATATTTTTGAATGATAACACTTGTAATGCATAGACCTCAAGAATTTTTTTTGTAACATTTCTAGTCTTTGTTTATATTTTTCGTAAAAAGGGCACCAAATTGGGACTGCGTATTCCAGTTGAGAGCGAATAAGAGTTTTAAATAAAATAATAAAGGTATGCGGGACCTATATGATGATTGTACCACAGCTGAACAAAGGTGAACTTTACCTTGACAATACAAGCCCTTGCCGTAGGCCTCGACGAAGATGGAAATACGAACTGAAGAAAATAAAAATAGTTCACAGTTCCACACTATCTCTAAGTCTGAAGAGCCTTGACATTGTGAGCAAAAGAAAGGTCTTTCGAGGCGCTTGTGCACTGGGTCACATCCAAATCCGAGAATGTACGATCTGAAATAACTGCAGTACTATTTGTATGACCAGTTGTGCATTGCATCCTATCCGATTTTTTTAACCCCCGACGCTAAAAGAGGGGTGTTAAAAGTTTGACCGATATGTGTATGTCATAGCTCTTAAACGGGTGAATCGATTTAGGTGTGGTTTTTTTTATTTAAAAGCTGGTTTTCTAGTGGTGGTTCTTAGACATGTTTTATCAAAATCGGTTCAGCCGTTTCAGGGTCATCAACTGTTTTGTTATTTGCGATGGGGTTTTTTAAATTTATATTTTGTTATATTTGCAGCCGAGTTCCCTCGGATCATGTTTTTTCGGCGCCGTTTTTTCGTATTCTGATCGGATGGAGTAGGTACGCAAAAAATGTTTCAGAGTTATATTACCTACCTATCTGTGTTGCTATTTTTTGAGTCATACGTACTGACAGACTGAATCGTTGGTTTAGTGGCCGCAAACGTGAATGCTGAGCGTGAGGTCCTGGGTTCAATCCCCAGGTCGGGCAAAGTGTTATTGTTTTTTTTCATGTGGAAATTCTCAGGAATAGCCCGGATTTGTGCCCGGTTGATGGCAATAGGATCGCCCCCTGTTACATACATGTACTATACACCTCTACCCAATTCTTCGGGGAATAAAGGCATGATGTTTAAAACCTTTATATCATCTATAAAGGCAATACAAAGTTAATGACTTAATAATATAATATATTATAATAATAAGCTAATGACGTTGAACACTTTATTACTGATTATTTCTGCTAGGGTCAAAGGGACACAATGTAAGAACCTATGTCGTAACGTTTATGGCATAAATGACAATGTGTGGGAGGTCTTATAGGGAAATCTCTAAAGAAAAGCTTAGTAGAATAGAAAGCTTTTATTTTATTGATGGCCGTTATGAAATCTATGTTTGGCATACGATGTTTATGTGTGACTCGGTCAAAATGTAAATGTGTAAAGCTTGAAGCCAAATATTCAAGTTTTGTTTCAGAAATAAGTACCTTTTTTATTGGTGATAAATCATCATATGACTCCTTCCGCTCTAGGCGGAGCGGAAGCGAGTGTCAGACTCTTACTGACTAAAACCCATCCGTGTTCCTCCTAATGCCCTTTGCGTTCCAGGGCTGCGGTAACTCTTTCGAACAAATTCCGCAACCCTGGCAGGCACTGGCTCTAGCGGGCCCCGTCTACTAAGCAGACATCTCTTTGAGGCGCGCCTGGAACACAACGCGCCGTCGACCCTACGTCGGGCCTGGTTCTGATCGGACGGCGAGCCACCAACGCTCGCCGTCAGAAATAAGTACCTACGTTTGTTTTATGACAGTCGTTGAAATTCATATTTAGTTACGGGTTTCTCACGTGCATTTTTTGGGACTGCCTTACTATTTTCGGACCAAAACGGAGCCCTCAATCGTCCCATAATACCGTACAGAATATAAAACGGTTTCTTTTTGGAATTTTGTTGTAAACGTGATCTCGCTTTTACATGTTGGAAGGAGATGCTCAACGTTGTTATAAATACAGATTCCCCTCTCTATTTTCGTAGGGTTTTAGACATGTTCCATGAAAACTTAACCATCCTTAAAGGTGTAGGACTTCCCACCGATCAGTGGGCCTTCATTTTGACTTATCTTCTTTTATAAAAGTTAGATTCTAAGACGCGATATGACTATGAACAAGCCCATCCCTCCATTGATTTGCCTCGTTACTCAGACCTGAAGAATTTCTTGTACTCCAAGTGCGAAGCATTATTGAGAGACTCTCATTTCGCTCACAAAGCTTAATAATCGAGCTGCTGTGGATAAATCTCTTTCTTCTTCGCTTTCAAATACTCCAAAGAAAACTTCCTCTTTCGTGACGACTAAAAGTGACATTGTGAAGCGCGACGATATATAGAAGCTGTTAGTCGGAAATTAGTCGAAGTACTTAGTTTGGAAGGAGGAGCTCGTGGCTAAATAATTACAGCCGCATAGACCGATCTTCCGGGTTAAGCCACGCTTGCCGAGGTTGGTCTGTGGATGGGTGACCATATACCATAGCGAGTTTCCTCCGTGCCTCGGAAAGCACGTAAAGCCGTTGGTCCCGGCTGTCATTTGTAGATCTTTGACAGTCGTTACTGTTGGTCAGAAGCCAGAAAGTCTGACAACCAGTCTTACCAAGAGTATCGTATTACCCAGTTACTGGGTTGTGGAGGTCTGATAGGCAGTCGCTCCATGTAAAATACTGATATTCAGCTGCATCCGGTTCGACTGGAAGCCGACCCCAACATAGTTGGGAAAAGGCTAGGCAGATGATGACTTAGTTTGGAAGTTAGTCGAATGCAATCTGCTAGCCCAACATGCGCAGAGCGAGATAATTTTGTCGTCGAATTATCTCGTGCCGAGACGCGATATTGTATGGAACTTTTTTTAAATATACAACGCAGAAAATTTCTCCGTTACTGCTACAATTTGTATCTCTATTTATGGGAACAATTATGTGTTGTAATCGAGTTTAATCATTTCCGCTATTATAATAATTAAATAATGCCCCCCTGGGAAAGGCGTTACCTCACCATGAGATTAACGTAAAACCGGAGGGAACATTAGACTAGCTTTCTACAACCCCATCATATAATAAAAAATGTATCATGAGGTCTACTGAAAAGCTTACAAACCGCAGGGCAGCTTGTGGCGAGCTGTTGGTGAGTGGCGACACTGCGTACCTTATTGCCTCAGAGAGTCGGTCAGGGCCTCGTCTCCAGTTTGCCTTTATTGGCTGGCTGGGGTGGAATCCCAAGAGTGCCCGCAGGACTCTCAACTCTGTCTTGCCTTTATCGGCCGGCCAGAGGGGGGCCCCCAGAGCTATATGCTCGGGGGTGGAAGTGTCTAAAGGCGTAATAGCGGGGAAACCCACTCCGGGTCTTTTAGACCCGCGACGGCGAAACCGGGGCCACACCTCTCTACACCCCTAGCCGCTCACACGTTTGTTGCCCCCTTCGCCTATGTACTGGCGGCTTTTCAGGGGGCCCAGCTAGTGAGCTGGCGAGTCACCGTCTGCCAACAAAATTCAACCTCAAACTTGAAAGGCAGACGCCGTTTTCTTCCGGCAATAGAAGTTAAACAGTCCATTAAACACCCCCTCCCATAGACCAATTTTATTTTTAGCATATTTTACAATAGTTTTGCACCCACCGGGGACGGTCCATGACTGTACTCCAACAGTGCAGCCGTGGATAGTCCCCGGTTGGTGCCCCATCCCATTTTAGATTAAAGTTCTCAAAGGGGCCTCTGCGCGTTGGATCTGTGTCCCCGTGTATGCCTTCCAAAGGACCGGACATCTTCCGCACGGAAGATGAGCCGTGATCTCAAAGAGATACAAGAAAAATAATAAAAACTTGAACTATTGTATGACGAATATTACGTGCCTTATGTAAGTTACATCAGCTAAAGATCACTGTATTAATCGAAGATAATACCACAGTGTGCCTACTTACTACATACAGTGGGTCAACGCCCATACATTTGACAGGTCCTATGAAATGTCAAAATTATGTAGGGGCGGAGGTTATATCCCAAGTATGCAGTATGGCTACTCGGGACACCCCTTCACCCCGCAACCAACTGCACGATTGCTCTGCGACAATGTTCTACGTTGACCGACTGTAAGGAGTAAGATATAGGTAGACTGTGATAATACATTGGCTAAAAGTGTTAACGTTACCATGACAACCAGCAGGGCAATTGCGTAACGTAACCAACATCAATCATGACAGTTGATGTGTCAAAAATAATATTAATTGCGTGGTACTTATTTGTGGAGAAGTTAGGTTAACACAAACGTTGCTATGGAAATTGTTGATCTGTCAAAATCATAGCAATAGCGATTACGAGTGTGTCGCGCAATAATTAGAATGCACATGTCGTAATAGTAATGAAGTTCTAATACAGTTTACTATCAATAAACAACATCCAATTAAAAGGGTTCCCTTCAAGCAAAATATATAATTTACTTCTCTAATTGGCTAATAATTGCAGTCATTTAGTAACTCATTGAAATCAGATTAACCATAAAATTGCTTCATTACAACGTTAATTGGTGTTTGTGTGTAATTAAGCGGTTCGTGTAGTACAATTAGTGGGTGGGTGACGAGGTGCCGCATATGTGGACGAATGGGGGCTTTCTATTACTGATAGAGTACCTAAGTGTTGCCGCCCGGATATGTACTTTGTTTTGTACACGTGGATAGACAATTGTTTTTGTGGCTTTTTTATTGGAAGGGAATAGCTTAATTTAACGTGACACGTGTCAGTGCCAATGTATTCATGTGAATGATGTTTGATGTGTTACAAAAAATATCGTCACATCCACGGCAAACTTACGAATCATTAGGACGAGGCAAAGTTACGGGTGTGCGTTTATTTCTGATCCTTGTAAAATATTGAACATCTGTTGATTGTATCTTAAAAAGGTTACATTTTAAAACCAAATGTACCACAATACCGATATCCCAATTACAAATTATTTATTTTTTAATTAGAAAAATTGCTTCAATTATTCCCCTGTAAATGCATCTTTTGCATATTCGTAAGTTTGCCGTGGATGTGACGATATTTTGGCCTGTTCAAACGTATTTCTTAACGTTTTTTTAAATAACTATTTATAGATATCTAGGTAGTTATGGACAGACATCAGGCCTTTGGTAAGTTATTAAGTTTATTTTTAACACAAGCTCAGTTGTCTGTGTCTCACGGGATGACCCTTGCTCGTGTGTTGAATACCTCTAAATCGATTGATATAGTTTTAAAAAACCCGTAATCAAACGTAGATACTGTAATAAATCTCTGTCTAAATAATTATTATTATAGTTATACAAGGTTAATCGGAAAAGGGGTACCAATCCGCGGACCACTTAAACTGTCACTGATGAGATGTTAAAAAGGCAGGTTAAATTTTAAAAAATTGGTTGTTTTTATTTCCATCTAAGATGATTTTTCGAAAATTCTTCCTGCCTTCTTTAGTTAAGAATTCAGAAAATGGAGCTTCTAATCTGTGACCCCAAATACAATAACCTAAAATATAAAAACAGCTGATCCTTGCTAAGGATAGATAGATTTTTGCGTATTTTGTGTAAAATCTTTGAACAGCTATTTCTCTTAAACTATTGACTTTTGGGGAAAGTTGTAGAACAAAAAGTTATTCACTATTATGGGTTCTTTAATACCCTTTCGGATTAAACTTGTAGAGATCTAGAAGTAGTTAGTGTATTTTTCAGTCATCATCGCTTGTATTGAGAATTTACTTGAAGTGCGTGTGCCGAAAAAACTATGAAAACATCGTAAAAATATTTTCTATATTGTTGCAACCACTTTATTACCATAATATGTAGCATAACTTTTACGATTACATAACATCCGTTGCTTTAACCTACATTTTTAAACAATAACCGTAACCTCACGTATGTAAATTAGTTTTAAAGCTTCAGCCATCGATTGTACCGTAAATGGTCATAATAGTAACTATGGTAACTACTTCGGCATGTGAAAGTCACTTTACTTAATGATTTTCGACTGATTGTTTTCGTAACTACTAACTAGACTGATTGGCTATGTTCATATTAAACTGGGTCTCCTGTTGCAAACAATGTTTAATCTTTTTACACTTTATTCTTGACTAGCGACCCGCCCCGGCTTTGCACGGGTACGTTTTATAGCTTAAAACCTTCCTATTGAATCACTCTATCTATTAAAAAAAACCGCATCAAAATCCGTTGCGTAGTTTTAAAGAAAGAAAGAAAGAAAAGAAAGAAAAAATATTTATTTGTCACAGAGACACACACATATTTTTAAAGATCTAAGCATACTATAGGGACAGACAGACAGCGGGAAGCGATTTTGTTTTATACTATGTAGTGATAAACACGACAGACTTAATTTAATTACCGGAATAAAGGCAATGGTGTATCTCAGTTCTGCCTGGGCTGCGTACTAGTGAATTCTGTGACCCGCGGTCATATACATATAATTCCTCGGAGGAACACCGTGGTGATTTTAAGCAGCAAGTGTATATAATATTATTATAACCTAATAAAATATAACATAGGTACATATATTATTAGTTATTATTACTAAAATATTATTAATCTCCAATTAACATTGTTTATTTTCAATGTTTTCATCATGTGTTTCAATTAAATTTCATTGAATTTATTAAATTTCAAGCATCCAAACTCTAAATTACTGTAATTACATTTATTAATATTTTATTTAATTTAAAGTACCTAATATTAATTTAAACTATTTCATTAAATAATGTCTAATTGCATGAGACGTGTGCACCTATAAGTGACATATTCAAATAGAACAATGTACAAATAAAGCTAAGGTGAAATTTACTGTAAATAAGTCTTTGGAGGGCCTAATAAAAAAATACACCCTTCTGCCATCCCCAGAAATCCATGATGATTTTTAAAAATGGGGTCTTTGTGATGCTCGAAAATGTGTACAAAACCAAAAACTGCAAGATAGAATGCAGCAGATTTATAAAGCAATGCATAAAGACAACGACGCTATTGTTATGACGTGTTTTCTAGCGTGAATATTAAAATGCATACTGACAGATGACTCAGTCATAATGAACTCCTCGTTACCGCTGCAGGCGATTATTACAGGCTGCAGATTATTTATTCTTAATGATTCAAACACGTTCGGTTAGTAGTTCCGGCATGACAATTGACAAATTTTTTGTTTTGACTTTAATTACACAATGTTTTTATGAGTCGATTTATTGTTTTGAACTCAATTAATCGGAAAGTCGGTTGTACTCAGTCGTGGATTTTATATCATTTTATGTAATACATACTCGGATTGTTGTTGCTTGTGGCTTAATTGGGTTTATGATGAGGCGAGATAGATAGATATCCACCAATCATATTCATTGGTCCACATAGCATTGCACTGGTGGAAACTGATTCAACTAAGCTACGTTTTTTATATGGAAGGATGCGTGCTGTGGGTGCGTGCTATGGATGCGAGCTATGGATGCGTGCTGTGGATGGTTGCGAGTGGTGTAGCTATTTGCAGAGCAGTGTACCTACAGTAGGCACACGTTTGCACCGAAAGTAGACACGCATTTTCATAGCACATCTTACTCGCTCCGCTACATAGCTTAGCATCAGTGGAAACGGTCACATGGTTTCGTAGCTTAGCTTTTACATTGTCGCAGCATAGCTGCATAGCACATCTCTGGTGGAAAGGCACCCTTAAAAAATGCCTGCTAAGAATAAGGTCGTCCAGCGCTACAGTTTGTCATAACGATGAGAAGAGACCAAGATATCAACAACTGCTTATCGAAAGAATTCTGAATCGGAGGGCTAACATACTCACAATTACTATTGTAATTGTGAGTATGTTAGCCCTCCGATTCAGCTAAAAAAAGCTATTGCTTTTGACTAGTTACGGTTTACTCACGTGCATTTTTCGGGATTGCTCGACTAGTTTCGGACCCAAACGGAGCCCTTAATCATGAGCTGATCACGCGGCGAGGTCGCGAGTCGAATTGACCTCGTCCGAAACTAAGCAATCCCGAAAAATGTACGTGAGTAAACCGTAACTAATCATAAATATAAATATGTCTCACGAAAGCTATAATACAAAAATCCAATAGCTTTCATATTAATCATACAACAATGTTCATGCGTTGTTAAAATATACAGTGCAATGGACATTGTTAAGCTATCAAAATCCAAGTTATTAAGCGATTGCGAGTATGTTTCGCAATTAAAATGCTGGGTGGTAATGTGCCGGCAAACGCTAGATCGAAGGAAATTAAGTTCCAATAAAATTCTAACACACGCTTGCCAATTTTGTGACCAAGCGACTGGGAAGTCTGATCCTAGGTGCTAATCCGATTACCATAGCCCGATTAGCATGCGAGGACACGATTCGGATTTGATCTGTTAAGTTACGATTCAAATCAGTAACAGTCGCTCGATTTGAATGAGGAGTTGAAAGTAGGTATGCATAACTTATATCAAAGATTTTTCCCAGAAGGCGGAAACAAGTTAAATAATGATAACTCTTTAATGGGTTCCCTATCCATTTGCATAAAATTTTAAGACCTAATATAACTTAGCATAATTTTGTTTGGCATAATTATATTTTCGCATAATATAATTACGCATAACAGCTTACGCATAATTTTTTTAAGCATAATTTCTCTAACCATAATAATGATTAAGCATAAAGTTCTAAAGCATAACTTTTTTAAGCATAATATCCTAAAGCATAAATTTATTGACGCATAATGATATTAAAACATATTTTTATAGGTACCTATACGGTAGACGATTATTCGTCACCTACTTTCATTTTCACAATAAAAACTTAAGGGGATGTTTGTAAGGTTGAGGCCCCAAAGCAGAGTCGACGGAGCCCCGCAGAGCGGGGCTCCTATTTCTGTCTGCAGGGTTTAAAGTAACCTAACACGAAGGGGATGACGGGGGCTTCGTTCGCTCGCTTCGCTCGCTCGCTCACTCTAGCCCCCATCATCCCCTTCGAACCTAACCTATCCGTGTCGGGGTGCGCCTGCGACTAGATTATTAGACAATGGTAAAAACATTTCTGATTATCATAACTAACGTTATGCTAATAGTCATTAGGCCTACTAACGTTATGCGAATCAAATTTATGCCAAAACAAATTAGTCTTTAAGATGATTATGCCAACATATAATGTATGCCTAAAAAAATTATGCCGAAGTATTATTATGCCAAAACAAATTGTGCCAAAAGCGTTATGCCGAAGTATATTAGGACAAAGAACATTATGCGAAAAGAAGGTATCCCTCTTTAATGATCTCTACTACATTATTTGGTATTAATCTAAAGGTCTTTTTAAAACGCTGTAAGTCAATGCGAACTTTTGGGATTCGAGTGAATTACATCGACTACAAAAGTCACCAATCTGTACATCTCTAATTTGTAATCAACTGCGACGACGAAGTTGCAAGCATAGAAAAGGAGTTTAAAATACAATTCTTTTTTCAAAAATCGAACTTTAATAACGTGTAGCAACTCTAATTTTAAACAGTCTCGGTGCGTTCCGATTAGAAGCAGAGCGGGTCATTGCATTCCTTTCGAAGAGGAATATTGTTTTTTTTTCTATGTTTTTTTGTTGGGGCAACTTCGGCCAGGATTCGTCTTGGTGTACAAGTGTTTCTACGGTGCGTTGATTGCGTATCGATACAGGATGTTTCTCGCTGGGCGGTGTTAATTTTCTGTTCACCTATGACCTTAGCATCGAGAGTTTATCGATTAAGATCGTAGGATAACGTATTTTTTTGTAATTACTGGTAAAAGCCTATAACCGGCTCATTGGTACTCGTAAGTGAGGTACAACAGTCAAGTATTCAAGTTTGTCAGGGGTTAATTTGTACTTAGGCAAATTTATTTTTTATTTTCTATGTGTGATAACCAGCAGTTACCTGTAGTTAGCAAAAGGTCTGAAGGGCACTTACGTAACGTAACCAACACAAATCATAACAGTTGATGTGTCAAAAACAATATTCATTGCATAAAAATTATCGAATTTTGAAATTTTAACACTTGCTTTAAAACCGGCATCAGTGATACGTTAAGTGGCTTGCGGATTAGTACCCCCTTTCTGACTAACCTTGTATTGTGGTGAAGTCGGATTGTTAACACATACGTTGCTATGGAAATTGTTGACCTGTCAAAATCAAAGCCATAGCGATTACGAGTGTGTTGCGCAATTAGAATGCTGGTCTATAGTGATAATCTTGCCACATGGAACTAAACACCGAAATCATCAATCTGTGCGCCTGCGATATTTTTGCAGCTAGCCCATCGCGTAGCAGCGGTGCGACCACGGATCTTTTATCGAGTCGATTCGAGAAATGTATCTATTCTAAACGTCAAATTTGACATAAGGTATCGATAAAACGACAACAGTTGTTGTTTTATCTATATCATAAAATGTTGTAATTTATCTATTCTAAACGTCAAATTTGACATAAGGTATAGACAAAACGACAGCAGTTGTCGTTTTATCTACATCTTATATCAATTGTGACTTTCTGGCTCGCACGGCAGTGTAGTTTTAATTCGGATTAGTCCTAATAAGGCTAATCTTTAAAGTGGTTGTTGTTATAATAAAGGTTCCCGTTAAAGCTATAAATTATCAATTAGACATTTTCGCCGTAATGTTGGTCCTGCTCTTATCTAGATGAGCATCTTAATCGATTTGCTCGATTCTGTACTATCGAAGTATATACAGAAGAAAGTTTAGTTAGACCTTGTGCATGAGATTGTTATGTTTTGAAGGTAAGGAAGAAAATTGACACAAAACTGACGTGAGTGACGTTTCTTAAAACAAAACAAAAAGTTTTGTGTATATGATTTTTTTATGTGTTGCATAGTGCTTTTGTATTTGAGTTTATGTGTTCATTTAAATGGGTAGGTAATTTTTGGTGACATTAACAGCATTTTTTTTACAAAACACTTCATGTATAGGTTATTTACTCAGCCCTCCTCATCGCGCTGTCAGGTTATTCCTTTTTATCACGCAAAAAAAGAAATAGTTACAATAGTACATAATAACAGGATGCTGTGATTTTTATCGTTTCATCTTAGTTAAGATAATTAGCCACAAGCAGTTAGACTCCTAACCTCGTATTACATAACTTCTAAGCCTATCGTTGTCCACGGTTGAACCTCTCTCAAAAACGGGTAGATAACTTAACCTCCAATTATTTTGCGTCACACTAAAATTATGAACAATATTCTGTTCAACGAAAGACGACTCCTGCATAGCGGTTATTTCGTAAATTGTAGCTGTAAGGAGACTGTATAGAAAAAACGTAAATGACATCATCAAAAATCGTAAAATAGCCACAATATTCATGTTTTTTTTTTTTTTTTTCAATTTGAATTTCTTTTCATTGTAAAGTTTTGTAGAAAATCTTAGGACCTTACGTTGAAAAGGGTATAACATATTTTCGCAAAATTCCAAAACCACTCAATCCAACTTGTAAGTTAAACCAATACCTATCTATAACTACTTCAAATATAATACCCAAACTGGAACCACCTGTATAAGGCTAACATCCTGGCAACACTGCCAGGTCCGAGATATCCTTTGATCTCTTAGATAATTACACCATTGTGATACGATCCGCTGCGGGTGCGACGGGGGTTCGGCGCACGAGTAGTTCCCATTTATCTGGCTAAGGAGTGAGAACATTCCTGATTGTATCTGGTGTTTTATGATGGTTCAACACGCAGAACTTGTTGGTAGTTGTCGGAAGTTTTATGAGTTGATGTTGATTAGACAAGGATTTTTTGTCATGTGATGTAGCCTTTATTTTCTGACAAGGAATACCTTGTCAGAAAATAAAGGCTACATCACATGACAAAAAATCCTTGTCTAATCAATAATTATTATATTATAAACAATCATTTCTAAACTCAACTAAATCGCGCTGACACAAGAGTTTAGAAATGATTGTTTTTTTCAATATTCAAAAAAGTTGGTCATTCGAATGTTGAATTTTACACGTCTTATTAAAAAGCGTACATTTCACTACTTGAAAACATCTGAAAAGAAATGCATAACTACTACTATAAATATGTGTATTTTGAATTACTGATTTCGTTAGCTCGTCCAAACTAAAACGCTTCATTCATCATTCTGCGCATCGATTGCTTACTATGTCTTCCAAATTGCGACATTTATTGGGAAGTTCCTTTGCATAATACCGTGGCCACACATTGGACTCAACTTTGAGTCCAACCTTGGCTCCAAGATTAAATAGGAAGTTTTTCTAGACTGTTCACATGACTGTCCAAGTGTCGTTGGAGACCCATCCACACATTGGTGTACACATTCACTTACGCGCATACACATACACTTACATTTACGTTAATACACACTTATTCACGTGCACAAATAATATAATTAATGCTTAAGATTTTATTATTTTTCATATTTTATTCTCCAAAATTTAAAACAAATATATTTTGTTTTTTCCTGTTTATATGAATGCATGGAACGCTGTCGTCTCCCCTCTTGAAGGTTGCGCTAATGGCCGCGACACAGTATTCTATACTAATGCGGTTGTTAACGAACACAAACTTTTGTAAACTGTTTTTTATTGTAATAAATATATTTGTAATTGGCTCCATTACATTGGTGCAAATACTGCCAATGTGGTATAAAACTAGAATACAAATGACAAATCTGTAACTTCAAAAACTTTAATATAAATCTGTGATTCATATTCAACAATGCAGGTAACGTATTTATTCCTACAGAAAACAAATAACACTCCATCCAGACATAACTCGGCCGTGTGGTCGTCGTCCTATCGTCGCGTTGGTTGCGCGCGCGCCGCTTTTTATTTGCTCTGTCCTTTTAGGGAACCCATTCAACGAGAACTGGATTTAAGAATGAATCTTTTTTTGTTGTTACGGTAACTGATATTTTTTTGTTTGGATGTCTTTTGTGATTGTAGTTTGATTTGTTGAAAAAATGGTGTGTGATTAGCTACTTTTGATGTGACTAATTTGAAGGGTGGAACGAGTTTTTTTTGTTGAATATTTGAGCTCAAAAGGGTATATATGACTCAGCTTTACGCATTCGAGTAATTTGTATTCAGTGTCCTTCAAAAATATTGTTTTCAATTTACGCTAGCCATATTATGCTCAGACCCTAAAATATAGGACTTTGTTCAGAGATTCCAGATTTCGGATGCCGAATCCTCGCTGGCAGTGTACCTAACCTTACAGTTTAAAAAAGAGGTACCTATCTCACTATAAGTTTCTAATATAGTTTTAAATTATGTTTTATATGGCCGATGCCTATGATTTGACAAGCGTTATTGGTTAAAATTAAGACTCTTGTATCTTTACCAATAACGAAGCAATGACCCATAGCTTTGCATAGCAGTCCTTACCCCCCTTATTACAAAAGATGGTCTAAGAAAAACGTAGGTTTTAAAATAGCCCCGTCTCTTTTTGTTATATGACATATGAAAATGATGGGTATATTTTAAACCTGGGTTTACCTTATTCTTGGTTTATACCATCTTTTGTAATAAGGCCCTACGAGTCTATTATACGCCAAGTTCGGCAACAAAAATGCTACTATTGGTAAGCAAAACGATTCGTTTTTGGTCATAGGACCCGGGCACCAGTTATTATCTAAAGACCTCTACACACCAAAGCCGTCGGGGCCGGCGGCTTTACCCGGCGGGTTACACCGCCGGGCTTGTTTTGCGTCATGTTCGCTCGCTTAGTTGGCTGCAATAACCCGCCGGGTGAAACCGTCGCCGCGCCGGTCACCGGGCGGCTTTGGTGTGTAGAGGCCTAATGATTTTTACGTCAGGTAACAACTACCAAGCCTCTACCAAGCTTTAGTAGCCGGTGTTTACAGGTTTTTTAATACTTTTTTCTTTTTATTTTTTTCGAGGGCTTTTGTCATATTGCCGGCCTCCGGAGAGTGTGAGATTTTTACCTGACTAAAACCCTCCCAATGGCTATCTTCAGTATCACATAGGTATGTATAAATATCAACAGTTCTGTTGACCTACTTCATACAATATTCTTAGATCCATGTCGTATATTTTAGAGTTTATTTTGACGTTTATTAATAAGTAGGCGATGAGAAACACACTGCAGTATGTTTTCTATCATCAAAGAGGTGCAGTTCCTGCCACATGTTTGTGTTTTCTGATGAGTTTGATGGTGATATCACCAAAATAAACAATTTGGCCTTCTCACACTCTCTCTTCACAGAAAACTTGATGAATATTTCTAAATGACAAAATCAATTATCATTATTCTATACTACTATTAGTGTTTAAGTATAATCTACTCTATAATTTTCATACAACATAAAAATAATAAATTTTCATTTACCTATATAAATTTGAAACTTTAACTTATTACTACTTAGGTAGTTAGGTTACTTACTTTTGATGTTAACTGTACATTTAGATACATTTTTAAAGAACTAGGAGTACCTAAACGAAAAATTTAAGTATGTCGTTATAATCTTAAAACAATAGCACGGATACCGAAAATAGATACAGAAATCGAGAGCCATTGACAGATAAGAATAACAATATAATAGAAGATGATTTTTCAATCGTCAGATAACTTTTATCGGGGGAATATGTTTGACGTTTTGACAGCTTTTGTATAGAAAATAATTATTTCAAACCGTCATATTTAGTCCTTAGATAGAACTTATGTGACGATTGAAAAATCGGCACTGCGGTGCGAGCACGGATCTTTTTATCGAGTCGATTCGAGAAATGTATCTATTCTAAACGTCAAATTTGACATAAGATATAGATAAAACGACAACTGCTGTCGTTTTATCTAGTTATGTCAAATTTGACGTTTAGAATAGATACATTTCTCGAATCGACTCGATAAAAGATCCGTGCTCGCGGGGCTGAGTTGATTTGAATTTGATTTATGCAGTTTACCACATATCTACATCTCTACTCGATCGAATTAAAAGATAAAATTACACCCCCTAGATATAGCAAGGTTCTGTCAATTCTGTAGGTCCCTAGATATAACGCAACAAGTTTCTGTCGCCTCAGTTTCCGTTACAAAGATTTACGAATACCGTTTTCACTATATTAATTCTATTGTCTCACCAACCTCACCGTACCGCTACATAAAATGATTAATATCTCAAATGTTCTATTCAATTTACCTCAAAATAATTAACGGTACATATCAGCTTGTTATAATTTAGGCGAATTTCACTTTATATCGATAGTGAACGTTATATCACAGCACAGCCCTTTCTCCTGTCGGTACAACACTATTGTCCGTACGAGTTTTGCCAAAACAGTTTTATCATAACAAGCAACTCATTAACTTATCTATGACATTGGATGAAAGTAACACCATAACATTATGGTGATCTGATAACTCTTTAGCTGAACGATGTCTAAAGTAGGAGCGAAAGCGATTTGTTTGTATGTACTTAAAGGTCCGAGACGGGCTGCAAACTGCAGACTGCAACCGAGTCGCCATCGGAATAGCGCCTTTAAGGTGTGCACTTTAAATGTGCTATTCCGATAGCGACTGCAAAACTGCAACCGCAGATCGCACCGCAAGGGATACTAATTTTGCACTTTTGGGACACGCACCCCCTCCTCTTTTCCAGTAGTCAGTTCCCAACAACAAATATAAACAAAGCAATATTAGGAATTTGAGAATTTTGCTTAGATCCGATGAGGAGTTCCGTTCCATATCTCTGAAGTTCATGGTCTAATCATAACAACATTTATATGGGACCAATCGAGAAGTATACCCTTTCGAACAAAAAAAGAATTTTTCAAATCGGTTCATAAATGACGGAGATATGAGGTAACAAACATAAAAAAAAATACAACCGAATTGACCACCTCCTCCTTTTTGAAGTCGGTTAAAAAGCCACATGGTACATGCCAGGTTTTGAACCTACAAACTGATATTCAAGAAGAGCATCTATAAACTTTCGAGTATTTTATATGTGCCCATTGGGATGCTGCTGCATTTAAATTGAAAACAACAGCGGACGCGATAATTCTGAATCACGGTTTGCTCGACTATACATAGATATTTAACATAAGGTCCAAAGAAACAGCTCCAAATTTCTTTCTCCAGTAGGGCAAACCGTTGATAGATAGGTTATTGAAAACGGCCGTTAGCTTGTAACTTAAACTACAAAAAGTAACACCAGAGGCCAACCTCACTTAACAAAACACTCTTTATAAAATCACCGTCCATTGTCTGGGCATGAGAAGTTCTGATGATTAACATGACGTATCAAAACTCTTTACACCGACATTTTACGTCTAAGTAAACAGACACGCTTTTTAATTGAGTGTACATGTACTTGATAGCTTACTTAGATAATAATAGTTAAACAAAGAGGCTGTGTTACAATGATAGATGAAGTCAGATTTTATCTAAAGATCATCATCCGTGTGAGAGTAATGAGATATATACAGAGTTTTTTTCGGGTCATGCAAGGGTTAGGAGACCCGTCGCCCGACCAGTAACAGGCCCGAGAAGGCGGCGCGCCGTGTTCCACGAGCGCCTCTCATGAGAACGTGGGGCAAAGCCCCATAGAAGGCGAGGAACGCCAGGGGCTGGCGGACCGTGGCCTGCCGAGGTTGCGGTGCATGCAGCTGCGAATCCCGCGACCCCGGCCATAGGTCAGGAGAAGGAACAGCGTGGGTTTTAAGCCGATAAGAGTCCGGCATAACCCTTCGCCTTCCCCGGGCGGAGGGTATCCATGAGGATTTTCCCACGATAAAAAAGGGTTAGTGATAATTAAAGGATTTGGTAGTACAATATTGTACGTTGGTCTAGTCCTGGGTTCGAGTGGAATTTCTCAGTAGCAGCCCGTAATCTGGATTCATGCCCGGTTGATGGCAAGCTCGCCCTCACATGGGACTTAAACATAATGGCAAAATCAGGGTGTACTATATACTTCTGTCCAACCCTTCGAGGAATACAGGCATGATATTATGTCATGTACTACAGTCCCTTGGTTACTGGCAATTTTTTCTCTAAATTCTTGTCTTTCCTAATGACGATCCTCTATATACGTTTTAGCGTCAGCTATGTTGTCCATAAACCATTTTCGGGGTTGAAAATTTTGTGACAGAAAGCCTTTCTGCTTAGATGTCTTTAATAGGCAATATATTTAGAAAGGAGAAGTCTTCCTAAATACTCTGCTGATTACTAAAACTTCTAAACTTAAGAATCCACCTGCCCGAGGCAATTATCGTTTAAAGTGAATTTATTTTAATCGCATTCAATTGGTTCTGTCAAACAGCTATGATTGATACATCTATCATCTTTAACTACCTTAATTTCGTTTGGAAGTACACAACTTATTATGTAAGCTTGTAATGAATGAAAAAAAGTGACTTCGTAGGTTCGAACCTTCATTGAAAAAATAATTTCCCATTCATTAAGATCGTATTAAAATTAATATACAAACTTAATCATTGCTTTAATAACTTTTTTAAGGGAAAGTCATTTCTTAAAGTCGACGTGTGTTTTTTGCATTGTTTTAAAATTAAAATATGTTTCGCACGTTGCGATCGTGATAACTAACATATTTACTTTCGTTTCGTTCAAATTAAATAACTCATTCATCTTTAATCTGTCAGAACGCATCTTTACTTTTACCTGCTTGTTAATCATATAACCATTAGAAATTTCGTGTAACGTTGATTACTCGAAAGTGTGTGTAAGTTTTATAGTCATGTGCTCCCAGGCTTAGAATGGGCCACCCGGTGAGAGCCGACAATAGTCTCTGTGGCTACCGAGACTCCATTTAAGCTATCTGACATGTTGCCTTGTTGTTCCAGCGTCTCTGCCTTGAAGATGCGAGATCCTGCTCGCTGTTTAATCTTGCAAGCGTGTAAAACTTGTTGGTGAACATAATTGGGGACATTACATCCCTCTATCTCTCCCATCTTGTCTTTGAACAGCAGTATTAGCCTTCAGATCTATTTTAAATACTAACGTAACTGCTTCTGTTTTATTTTTTTATTAATTTACATGTTGATTCCAAGACAGTTCATTAAATTTGGTCTCTGTTTCTTCATTATCGTCTTCTTGAGATCAGTTCATTAAAATATCAGGAGTAGAAATGTTTGGTCGAACTAAACTCCTTAAGCCAGGCCGCACATTGTAAGAAATTTCCGTCAGAAAATTTCTGATGCATGCGCGAATGCCCTTTACGCATGCATTTTGTATTGGAGCCCGCGGGCTGCGGGATCCGGCAAATTCTGAGTGTGCGGGGTCTAGTGCAAAATTTATGAATAGAGTCACTATGCAGACATTTCTGACTTAAAAGGAGAATGACCAAAAGTGGTACCAAAAAGTCTCATGCATCAAGATCAAAATATTATAGTAGGTAATTATTTTCATATTTTTTTACGACATTACGCGTCGCGGTTTTGATTTTTGAACAGTGAATTTAATTTAAACTATAAAAGTGTTGATATTGTTTTATTCCCTTTACATGACGTTCCGTTTCACATGATTTATGATTACTATAACCTAGAATTTGAAAGTGTCATGATCACATCTTTCAAAAAACATGTAAAAAAATTATATTTTGGCGATTCTACATTAATTAAAAACAACTAGAATAGATTAGAATTTTTATTTTTTTATCTATGGGTAATTGGCCGTTCACAGCCGGTCATAGAGATATAGAATGCAATACATGTGGATTACTGTTTTTTAGAGCAATAATAAATCTTGTATGACATGTCCACATTGTCAGGTTACTTAGATTATTTCTAAAATCTCCGAAACTCGCGTTTTGTTTACAAAAAGAACTTTTGTAGGAGTTAATATGATAAGTGTAGTCTATAAAACACAAAGTTTGACTTTGATGCAGCATGGTACAGGACTCCATACATCCATGAGCATTGTCCTTTCACAAATTTTCTGACATAAGTTTCTGATAATGTGCGGTCGCACTTAAAATACTTCAAAACCTTAGTTTTTCTCAGGTCAATGGAGATCAAACGGTGGTTACCGTAATTAATCCATAGATGGATGATGCTCACCCTGATACAATCTTAGTACAAATGTCAAAGTGCATACAATTAGATGACCTATCACGTGCAAGGATTATGGTACCCAAGCCATTTCCCTTTCTTGACCTTTCGGGGGTAATGAGCAAATGACATCCACAGTTTTCTGTTCTTCGAGATAAGTAGGAAAAGAATGTTGAAAGTGGAGAACAATGCTATCTGAAGATTGTTTAGTCTAAACTTTAGACTTTTGTGTGGGTTCATAGGTCGAAAAGGTCACACCAGTTATTAAATCTTATCTTTTCTTAGGTAAGGAAAGATAACCAGTCTTATTAGCATTGTTTTGTCTTTTTACCATCTTTTCTCATTAATTTGAAAGTCTCTTCTATTTTGTTCCCAAGTTTTACCGATTCCCGGAATTGCTGGGTTCATTACAATTGTTGTTTTCTTTGAAAGTAGTGCCGATAACAGAAAGACGGAGGAGCATGTTACGAGAAAGTTTTAAGTATGAATGTAGAGGCTATAAGAAAAGAGGCAGATCAAAATATAGGTGGTGTGAAAGATGATATGGTTAGGAAAGAAGTGAACATTGAGATGACGGCTTGTATAGATGTTAGGAAGTAAAAGATACGCTGCGTCGACATGGCGTAGCTAGGAATATGTCCAGGGTGAGATAAAGCAGGACAGTCAAACAGTAAATATTTATCTTTTGACTAAATCTGGAAGTGCGAAATGGTGCAGTTATGGGGCAGTTATGTTCATATTTACCTTGAGGCCCAAATAAGTATAGCCAGGCATTGGTTTACCTATTTTAATAGACTGGTAACTATTCTTCCCTGTGCCAGGCTGGGGCAAGCGCCCTGTCCGCTCCACCCTGGCTACGCGCCTACGCCCTAATAAATTCGAAATGTGCAGGAGGATGATGACTTGAAATACGAGTAAGTATGAGCATGAAGTTTCAAATAGACTATGCAAAATTGTTTGATGATTTTTAAGGATATTCATTGGTCTGATCTAGATGTGCTTTTTAACCGACTTCAAAAAGGAGGAGGTTCTCAATTCGTCTGAATGTGTTTTTTTTTGTGTGTTTGTTACACGATATCTCCGCCAATTACGAATGGATTTTGATGATTCTTTATTTTGTTTGATAGGCTATACTTTAGAGGTGGGCCCATATAAATTTTATTGAAATTGATTCAGCACTTTTTGAAAAAATCAACAAAAACAAAAAAAAATACACAAATCGTATGTAGACAACGTTCTAGTTATAGTGCTGGTCCGAGAATTTGTACACTATTATAATTGTAATTTGTGGCACTAAAAAGTGTAAAATAAAAAACTTTAAAAAAGTAAAAACCGACTTCAAAAAAAACTAAACGGAGTTACTAACTACCAGGTTCAGAAGTCGGTGTTCTACGCTGAAACAAATTGAATGCACCGACTTCTGAAATTGGTAGTTTTATTAACTCCGTTTAGTTTTTTTTGAAGTCGCTTTTTACTTTTTTAAAGTTTTTTTATTATTGTATCTGTAATATAGGTACTTCCATAAAAGACTGTCATCTGTAATTCCGATTTCTATTTGCCAATAGCTAGCTTCGAAAGATCAGCATCTAGGCCACTAAACAATATGATGACTGACAATAGATACGCTATAAATTGAACAAAATTAATATTCCAACTACACGAGACAGCTGAGGGTATTATCTTAGTGCCATAAATTTTAACCATAATGCGTTTACCGTTACAACAGTAGACGGATTAAATTGTTGTATCCATAATATTGTAGAGGTCAGTGTGACCCATAGCATGCGGTTTATGGGTTACCAGTAGAAAGTGAAGCCTATGTTTACTTAGAGCATAGGAAAAAGTTTGGGTAAATATTTTTTTCTCAGTAGTATGTTTGTCGCATTGTAGATAAATGTTTGGAAGTTGTGTAATAAGGCTGGATAATATTTTTAGATTTACTGTTGGTAATTTAGGCGTAGATGCGGTAATTACTTTTTAACGTATACATAGATTATTATCAAGGTTATTGAGGTAATCAACAGCTATTTTAGCCGCCTCTTTTTATTCAAGTTCATTGGCACAGTATTGTCGTAAGTCATATCTACGAGAATATTCGGTTCTCACTTTTTTGGACAGATCCCATATAGGTATCACGGTCCACTGCTGAATATAGGCCTTTCCTAAGATGCGCCACAACACTCGGTATTCTACAACTTCTTAATGTCGTTAGTCCATTTGGCTACAGAATAAAAGCTTGTTATTTAAAAACTAATTTCCACAAGTTTAGATCACCTTTTCAAAAAGGCAAATTCTTGTTTTTTCGTGTCAGCACAAGCAATACGAGAGAGTATAGCTCATGAAAGATTAGCTTGCCAGCAAGGTTTGTACGCAGGCTGACTTCTCAGGGTGCGCCGGGCGTAGTTAAGTTAAGCATCGATCAAAGCCTGTTCCTAACTGCTTTAATTCCTCTGCCAATTGAATGCGGGACACGGCAAAGCAATTTCAAAAATATTCGTAATGCTGCAAGAACAACAGCTAACTAGCCGGCGGGCGCGGGTCGCAGCGATTTGTCGTGTAAATCCGCAAATTGGTGTGAAACTGTCAAGGAAAATTGCGACTTTCCAATCGTGCCGTCGTCAGTCGCCCTTGGTGACGTTCAGTGAAAACAATCGATCGTTTGGAGAAAGTATTTAGGCAGTGTTATGAGTACGCTTGCCAACCTTAATGTATGAATTTACCGAGACTTTGGCAATCAATATGAGGGACGTGGCAATAAAAAGCGGGATCCAACTGTCAAATTAAGGCGAAAAATACAATTAGAAATTATTTTAAATAGTTTTATCGAATGTTTTACTTTGGCATACAAGACTTACAACTAGTTACAACATAACAAAAGTTAAAAAAATTAGGAAATATAATATGGTGTTCGTTCGACGCGAGACTCTCGGTTGCGATCTCCACTCTTTTAGCAAAACGTGCCTTCACTAAATTCGGACTTCTGCCCGAAGGTTTAGCCGTAGGTACGATAAAACGGGACAATTGGCGTCCCGCACACGTGTTTCGCGGGACGCATCCTCTAAAGCTCTAGAAACGGGACGTCCCGGCTCTCGCGAGACGGTTGGCATGCCTAGTTATGAGATAAGGGCACGGCTAGACACAGTTTTTTCTTAATGCAATGAGACTTGTGTATGTTGGGCGGTACTGGTATAGTATTTCGTGTTTTCACTTTCGGTTTTGAGTGTTGTCTATTTGTAAAGTGTTATGTTTGTTTCGTATGCGTTGGTGACTCCAAAGTATGTTTTGAAAGTCTTACAAACAAATATGATTCCAAAATGTACCTTTATGGAAGATGAAAGTGTTCCTAGGGCTAGGCCCACAGTAGACTCAATACCGAATGAACAGAACCATGGTTGTCTTACAATACAATACTCTTTATTGTACACAAAATAAACAAGAAACATTATTATAAAATAGAAATGTACAACGGGCGGTCTTATCGCACTAGGCTATTTCTTCCAGACAACCTTTGGATGGACATGATTTGCAAGAAAAAAAGGGAGGGGTAGTTCTCGGTGTAACAATAACCAAAGAGACATTAAATATACTTCTTTATTAAATATCATTAAATATATTAATTACTTGGTTGTTGTAAATGAACACGTCAGTGAAATATGGAGCAGAATCTCCGGTTATCAAAAGCATTAAGTAAGCGAGCTAACTTGCAAGTAGAAAACCCCAGTTGTACATATATTGGTGATTTAAGTTCAGTAACTGGTCAACTAAGTTCACCCAATCGGCAAGATAATCTGTTACTTATATGTGTATAAATCTGCAATGCTTTTTAGCACGACCACATACGACTTTTTATTTTTCTGTGCGGTACAAATTCTTCGCTTTAAATGTACTTAATTGCACAGTGCCTTTGGAAAATTGTTGTTTTATGGTTTCTGAGTTACAACGTAATTAATATGGTAGTGTCAGATGGATGCTGCAATAATTACAGTGATTTGTTCAACTTTACGGCTAAACATAAACCGACATGCGTATCATTGTTTGTCTACCAGTGCGTAAGTTTAATTAACATCTTTCATAACATACGGGTTTAAGTAAACTACCTTCCGTATTGCTTATTATGTAACACGATGTACATCGGAGATCGTAAATTGGATGTTTATGCGTAACTTACGACCCTATATGGCGTTGGGGAAATTATCTTAGTTTTTGCATGCAATGTAACCAATTTGTTTGCTAAGTGAGGGATTAGTGCAAATGTAGGACATGAAAAAGCAAATTGATTGGGTCTGTTAGAGGATCCGGGTTTGCAACACAGAACTTTGAAATTAGAATGTTGCTTTTGAATTGAGAGTGTTGGTTTTGAATTGAGAGTGTTGAGTTTGAATTGAAAGTGTTGAGTTTGAATTGAGAGTGTTGAATGTGAATTGAGAGTGTTGATTGTGAATTAAGAATGTTGGTTTTGAATTGAGAATGTTGATGGTTAATTGAGAATGTTGGTTTTGAATTGAGAATGTTAACTACGAAGTAGATATAACCGATTGTTGAAAATCCCAGATATTCTGATTCCATACAAAAGCTAAAAGGACTAGTCGTTTTGGGGAACGTTTCAGATCTGTGAGAGAGAAACATAGAGTGAGATTTTTGCTGGCTATTGAAGATTAGCATGGAGCAGCTGAGGCGAGGCGATTTTGATCAGAATTAATACCTACTTCAAAGGATGCATTCAGTCATCATTAATGAGTTTCCTCAATTTGCTGGAAACACTCGGGATCCTTAAACATTACTTAATTATAAATAAAATCATATATCATGTCGATATTCATATATTTCACTTCTTAGGGCTTTTTATCACTATGTTTATCAATCTTAACACGGTTTACTCTGCGATCTTTAGATACTAAGGTGCGGATCTTTAATTACTTTGTGCATGGCAGCGTGTAATCAACCCGTTTAGTAATAAGTGGCTAGTCAACTGTTGTAGCTCTTAATTGAAATATACTTGAAATATGAGTATACTCGTATTATTGAAATATTAAGAACCTGACTGCCTCGTTGGGCTAGTGGTAGTAAGCGCGACTGTTGAGCGTAATGTCCTGGGTGGTGCTAAGTCTTATTGGGTTTTTCCTCGTAGAATTTGTCAGTAGCAGACTGGAGTCTGGAGACTGGATTTGTGTCCGGTTGATGACAATAGGCTCGTCCTTCATTAAATGGGACTTAAACTTAACGGCGAAATTAGGGTGAAGTAAGGTTTATTGGAGCAATTCCGAGTATGTGGTTTGTTCAAATGAATTTGCCGCAGAATGTGTCGTCAAAATAACAATGACATGGGCTGAAGCGAGGGTAGAAAAATTACGTCGCACTCTATTCTTGCCAACAATTAAAAATATCATCACATTTTACGGTAGATTAATTTGACCGAATTTACCCCATAGCCGAATTTGCCCTAACGCACTATACAGGTTGAAATTGTATACACTCGTCAAACCGAAATGGGAGATTGTACTCATCACTATGAACAACTTTTACTATGGGAAATCGCAAAAAAAAACAGCTGTTCCTTACATTTTGACGAGTTATGCGAACATAAATGTAGGGAACATCTGTTTTTTTTTCGCGATTTCCGGTTTGGTCCCATAGTAAAAGTTGTTCATAGTGATGAGTATAATTTCCCATTTCGGTTTGTCGAGTGTTTACAATTTCAACCTGTATACACCTCTGTCGAATCCTTCGGAGAGTACAAGCGTGAGTTTATGTTATTGTCATCAGTAAATCATAAAGTTCTCGTGAGAAATTCTGTCATTTTCAATACGTAGTTTGTTTTATGTAATTGCGTTACCTGTGTTACGTACGTAGAGACAAATGAACTGATTGTATCTGTTTCCTTTGTAAAATTGATAAAATTGTGCCATTTCCAGTGAAAGCTTAGGCAATCAAAGAACTTTTAAATTCAATTCCACGTATCCTGTTCTCTTTCCTGTATTACATGGTATATTCAATTTTAATTTCCTAAATACGTGTATTAGCTGATTGCCATTATAATTTTCTGAAGTCAAGTCTCCTCAGACGAATAAATTTAAAAGGGGTTTTTTCAAAAAAAAAAACTTCACTATCGCTTTTCACCGTAAGTTGATTAGTGACGTTTCTCCACAAAACGTTGCCATACAAAGAATATCAAATATTTAAAAAAAAAAAACCATGGGAAATATACCTGTTTTACGGTTTTTGATAATGTCGTTTACGTTTACGGATACAACAATGAAATATTACAAATTACATAAACTTATGGGGTTGAAAATACTATGTTTGCAACAGCATACAATTTCATTCAAAAATTAAGGAGAAAATCGGTTTTGAGTTTAGCCAAATGTGTACATATTTATGCTCGTGGCTGTACCTTTTCAGAAATAACAGACATATTATATTTCCTTTTCTAACAATATATTTTTCTTTAATTCCAGGACCGGCCAACAAAGATCAACGCGGCAAAAGGAAACAGAGCCGCCAACCAAAATGTGACCACCGAGAAATTAACCAAAACAAGATGCACCCTTCAAACTCATGAGTCGTTCAAGACAACATGATCCAACACAATATTTATTGTACTTATTAACTTTAGATAACGAATCTAGTCGCCATAGCACTATTTAATGAAGCAATTTAGACATTAAAACTAAGACAGTACGGTTGAACATCGTATTGAAGTACAAAGATTAAGGAATTGAAGAGACAGTACAAACGACTCTTGGGGAGCCCTAATGTTGATTTATAAGTAAATTGATTTTATTAGAAGTTCCCTGAGATATAACGATCAAGATGTCCACAAGTAAGTAGCTTATATTATATTTCATAATCTTAATTATTCTTTATACCTATAAGTGTTTATAGGGCTTCAATGTTCCCGCTGTGTGTTTGTAGCAATTCTCAATAAACGAACTGACACACTGGCTACATCACACATAAAGTATGCTATCTACAGGGTGTAAAAAGACCCATCACATAGCCGGAATCTACGTACTCTGTACATCAAACTACAACATTGCAAACTAATATGATATAATGTATAACATTGACCAAAAATAATTGCTGGGAAACGACTTTTATTTTTAGGCATAAAAAAACTCTGTTTTTTTGTAGCGCGCAATGTAATGCACGTAACCGAATGTGCTTGTGTGGGTCGTGCAGCGGCTACACAACTGAGCCAAGGCGGTTGTGTGCGTTTGATATTCATTGCGTTTTTGTAACTTCAAATGCGTCATTAGTTAGGAAAAATTGAAAATTTTGAAAATGTTTGTTTGGAAGAAAGTTTAGTATTATCACTTAGAATCCGTTTCTGGAAAAAACTAAAAAAAAAATGTATACTTTGACCTTCAATATCTCCGGAATCAATGATTTCCCAGGTATGGTCTGTTAGAAAAAAATGATCCCAATGATGGGTAGAATATGTGGTTTTCATTATCGTTAAGGATCTTTTTACACCCCATATAGCGTGAATTACATAGAAACGGCATAAGGCGCAGGCACGGCGCAGGCGGGTCGCTTTCAAACATTTTGTGGGAAAAAAAATTGAAGCGGCCTGTGCCGTGCCTGCGCCTTGTGCCGTTTCTATGTAATTCAGGCCTATAATTTCCTGCATTCATTGCCTTTAGGAACGATCCTGGGTGGATAGTCCTAAAGGTGGCGAGTGACTAGCATGGCAATTGCGTAACGTAACCAACATCAATCATGTCAGTTGATGTGTCAAAAACAATATTCATTGCGTGGTACATAGTTGTGAAGTCGGATTTTTAATACAAACGTTGCTATGAAAATGTTGACCTGTCAAAATCAAAGCCATAAGTAGCAATTACGAGCGTGTTGCGCAATTAGAATGCTGAGCATCCGATCGTGTTGTAACATTCGGACCGAGCTTGTTACGTTACGCCGCGTAATGTGCTCGTCCCAAATTCTGTGCTCACTGTACTGGCTGTGCGAATGCTCGCTTCGTAACATGTTTCATTACACAAATATGAAACAGGTCAGTGGCCGCTTTAGCACTATCTTTCGCTTTTGCTCTTTCTGGCTTAGGTAATCTTTTCCACTCAAAATCTGGATTTAATTAATTAGCCTTTCGAGGCAGAATTCATTCTGTACCTATGTTTCTTAAGCACTAAGGCTTCCACGAGACAGACTCGACCTAGTGAGGAAGACACACAGACACACAGTTAGTATTTTCCGTATAAGCGATCTTATAAAACATCGACACTTGTTAGATGTAAGGAAATTGTTGTAGAAATCTTTTTTGGTAAATAAAATTCTCATTCTTACATATAAATACTGTTTTCTTCTTTCAGGTTTCGAACACTCTTCAATGAAGAGTAGCTTCTCGTTGTCATCGCTGAGGAGTGCGCCCGCGCCGCCTGGCGGCCGCTGCGACCAACTCGAGCGGCCATACCATAGTCTAACAAAAAAGAGGTACGTTTTTTATGAGACGATAGAGAAAAATCAAGATTTTATTCTGACTGTTCGCCAAACAGCTTTCTTTTATGTCATCTTATGGCTGATTCCTATGATTTACCGAGCCTTATTGGTTAAAATTGAGACTCTTATATCTTTACCAATAAGAGCCCAAATACACGTCCGATACTTGCCTCCGATAGTTTTCTCCGATAGTCTGATCAGACTATCTGAAAGCCTCCGCGTCATACATTTGTTTGAACATGAATTACACGTACGATCAGACTATCGGATCGGATGTCAGAATCGTAAGCATAGTCGTCGTCGTCCAGAAAAAATCGGACACGAGAATCGTACGTGTATTTCATGAATCCGATCAGATAGTCGGATCCGGCTCCCGGAAGCAAGTATCGGACGTGTATTTTGACTGTAATGAAGCAAAGATCCCATATCTTTGCATAGTAGACCCTCCCATACGTTAGTAGCTATCGCAATTAATATTTGCATAGGTTTGGCAATGAAAAATGCTACTATTGGTAAGCAAAACGATAAACATTTTTGGCCATAGGAACCGGGCATTAGTGGTGGTACTATAGACCGACTATTGCTGGCCTAGGTAGCCAGACCCGATAATCGTAGCATCAGCGATCTTCTGTCGCTGCATGCCGTCTCTGAACACTTCCCTCCGTAGTTCCATACACAATCGAACGCTAGTCGTAACGATTAAGTGAAGCTCTGGGGCTGCAGTCTCGACATGAGATAGCGATCGGTAAGCTTCCGAAAAACGGTATTCATAGTGCAGTATTCTTAAAGGGAAATGATGCCTGTTGTAAAATCTCCCAAAATTGTAAGGAAGATTGGTAAAGATGATTTTATCCTAATAAATATTTAAAAATATAAAAATATAAATAAATTACATAAAACTATAATTGCAACACCTATTTTATATTGAAATTATATTCCTTTATCGTTTGAAGTACAAAATACCTTATAAATGGACATAAAAGTTTCTTTCCTTGCAACACTAGCAAATGTCACAGTATTTGTCAATTGTCACTTTGTTGTTATTTGTTATGTGTCATGTGCTCTTTTTTGTGAATTTTAACTATTGAAAATTGTTATAGTTTAGACAGTTATTAGACAAAATAGACAATGGGTGATAGTCACTCCGACTCACGGCAGCACACGGGTGCGTTGTCGTAGAATGTAAGAAAGTAAGTAGATACCTGCAATGCAACACCTATTGTAGAGTCTAAGGGCGCTTTAAATTTAAACTGTTGGTGTCGGACTGCAGTCGGGCGGCTTGTGTTGTCTGTACCGTGCACGCACGGCGGCAGTACGGACTACGCACTGCTCTCTCGTGTCGTCAACTGTATAAAAAAACACAACCACCCCCGTCCGCAGCACGACATCCGCACCGCAGCGGCAAATGATATTATAAACAAAAAAAATATCATTGGCTGCGGCACGGTTGCAGTCCGACACCAACCGTCTTTTAATTAAAGCGCCCTATAATTTCGTTTGTTGTACACTTTGTACCTTAATAATGTTTACGTTTGTATTCATGTTTTAGACGTAGACGTACAACACGTCCTTCAAGTAACCATATAGAAGCGTTGCTGGCTAAATAAGATGCTCGGCCGTTTTTAGCCAGAAGATGATTTACTGTTCATCAAGGAAAGGTGAATTTTGAGTTGGCGTGGAAGGAAGTTGCTGCAGAGCTGAACAATATTTGAAACGGCTCAATAAAATAAAATAAACAGAGGCACTGGCTTGTGATTTCATGGAAAATCGTTGAAGAGATGGTCGTAGTTCATTTTGGTTGCTAATAAATGTTATTTCTTTATTTTATTTTTTATTTACGAGCTTGTTAAACATCTCCTTTGATACCCGATAAAGCCTGAGACTACTGCTACAACTACAACACCTTATAAGCAGATAAACGTTTATTTTCAAATAAAAAATCTCTTTCACAACTTATCGATCGTAATGAATACTTTGCGGGCTTTCCAATTTGCTCGCAAAGTTATTCGCTAAAATGACGTTAAATCGTAAACTTGACAGTTGAATTCGCTAGGTTTCCGACAAAAATCAATAAAACAATTGTCATTATGACATAAATAGTGATGTGCCGAGTTGGCCATTTATGGTATTTGAATAAATTAGTACTCGTTAAAAAGAGAATCGATTCAAAACTCGAGTCACTGACTCGAATCTAGTAGCGATTACTGCGTCAGGTACTCAAGTACTTCATAGGATTCGACTACTCTAATGTTTCTCACTTCCAAAAATACAAGCAAAAATACAAAATATGGGTCATAAAATACAAATCAGTTTTATTGATAAGTCAATAAAAAGAAAAGTAAACATTTTAAATAATTAGAAATCATATTCTTACTGTCTGATATACTGTATAATCATAAACAAATTTTCTTTTTGATTTCTAGGGGCCAAAATTAAATCAATTCAATTAACTATTTAAAAAGCAAATTTACGATACTTATTAACACTGTCCAACACTTAACAGATCAATCGCTTCGAAACGAATGTCACTTTAATGTTAATATACAAGGTTAGTTGGAAACGTACTAATCCGCAAGCCACATAAAGTATCACTAATGACGGTTTTAAAGCAAGTGTCAAAATTTCAAAATTCGATCATTTTGCATGGAAATGAATTTTAATTTTAGTTTTTTCAAAAATTCAACATTCCTGCTTCAGTTACGAAATCAGAAAAAGGAGCTTCTATTTGGTGACCCCAAATATGACTTACAATGTTTGAATGTTATAACTGAGGATAGATAGATTTTAGCGTATTTTTGCGAAATTTTTGAACAGCTATTTACTTATAGGGAAATTGGTAGAACAAAAGTTATTCATTATTATGTGTACTTTAACACCCTTTCGGATTAGTAAGCACCAATAATTCTTAAAACGCAACTTGACAATCAACAAAATCTCGTGATCACAAGAAAAACAAACAGGTGCACAACAACAACCTGCATTTTTCGGAAGAAAGGGGTCCCGGCAACAACATAAGGTCGCGATTTAAGTACTCGGTTCAGTATTCGCGTACCAACTATGAATAATCGAAATCTTTACTCGAGTTGCGATCATTCGAATACTTCAATTCTATAACTCGATGACACAATCACCTATCTATAGTTAAACTGACTCGATACATCACTATCGCTTAACTACCGATTTCGGTCGATATGTGATAGCGATACATGTCGAGACTGCTGCCCCTGGTATCTTCAGAACATAGGTCAATGCCCGATGCAATTGCTAAAATACTCAAATTTGATATCACGTAGAGGGTCGTCAAAACGTGATGCAGCATCGATGCTGCTATGAAATCGCCAATGGCCGATGTTAAACGTATCGTGTCCGCGGTGGCCCTTATAGAGGAACCCTTTCTTTGCTCATTCATCACACCAGCTCGTAAACGTATACATTTCAATGGTTTCCTACGGAACAATGAAATGAACGGTCCAGAAGTAATATTTGAAGCCATAATAATCACTACGTTTGGCAAACAAATTGATGGTATTGTGCTCATTAGTAAACGCAAAACTCTTTTCTTAGTTCCTGGTTTTCCATGAGTTACCTATCCTTTGAGTGACGCACTCCTAAACGGCTGTCGCGGTATCATGTTATTGGAATAAAAGACACTTTCCTGATTTTACGATAACCATAAAATACATTTCCAATACACGTCACCTGCGCAGGCGCGAAGCCAATAACTGCGTGTCCGAGAGAAGGGGTTCAGTGACTACTGTAACAAAAAGCTATTTTATAGTCTAGTGCGCCGGCGCCGACTAGCTTGTTGAGCATGATCTAACGAGAATTAATTACTACAGCTAACTACGAGCAATTTATTTTCATATTGCCATATAAACAGCGATTTTATTGGCTTTCAAGATTAAAACAACATTATAAAGTACTTATTTTCCAATACCTTCACTCGGCTTTTCCCAGTCAATAGACAAGACATAAAGTTCTCCTCCAAAAAGAGGAGTTATCCTATATACTCCCCATGCTTTGCAAACTAGTCCAAAATGGGTTCCATTTGGGTTTAAAGAGCTTTCACGAGTGACGATTCTTATCGTACGTTCAGCGCACGCTGGGCCGTCAGTCCCGATATCAATCTTTCTGACTGGCTAATCTTTTCACCACGGCATGCGGGCATGATCTATTCTCGTGTAGCACCACCACGAGAGAGAACCAACCTTTTCGCCAAGCGTGGTGGTTTTGCCAATATTCCGTTCCACTTTTCAATAAACTTTAATCAATATGGTGACCACAGTTATCCAATGGCCGTTTTCACAATGTAAGGAGCATTCTTGGCAAAAAAACAGTGCAATAAATAACATTTAACATTAAAACTTATATTTTCAGGAAGGAGCCATGTCGCGAAGCATGGCGCCGAAGCTGGGGCTCCGCAGCCAGCGGCGGCAGCGCCGGCGACGACCTCTGGCCTCTTCTGCAACACCACTACGACTATATCATGGACAACCAGATCATCGATACTTGCAGGGTAAGAAAACTTACTAAGACTTATTTGTAATTTACCCTTTAACACCCAATGCCATGTATAGGCCTGTTATTTTACTTCCACGGAGATTGAGGGAGGCTCTGGGCAAAGTGGCATGAATTAAAAAGGCTTCTGCTCAAAAGAGGGTAGATTCAGACTGTGAAGATACCCCTTAATACTCTCTGCTATATACAAGCCTGTTATTGTACCACGGAGATTGAGGGGAGGTTCTGGGCAAAGTGGCATGACCAAAGAAGGCTTACTCAATTGGAGGTAAATTCAGCCCGTGGATGAAGAGACCGACGATGAAATACAGCAGCTAAGGTGTTAATTTAGGGAACATACATAGCTCTGGATAGGGTTCTCGCTTTGTAGAGGCCAGTGTCAAACTGAATATTTCATGCTCTAGATGATTTTTAAGTCACTCCAACGGACCTATCGAAGGAAACTTGTAATTTCTTGTACCTATTTCGAAAAAACAGCTAATCTCTCATTTTTGATTTCCAGGAAGCAAACGGCGAGCTTCTGTCCCACAGCTCTTCACTCCACGGCTGCCCGCGACTCCTGAACCCGACCTCCGGGTTCAACCGTCAGTGGTCGCTTAGTCAACTGGTCGCGGAGTTCAACGAGCTGTGCCAATGGCTCAGTCACGTGCAGGAGGAGATATATTCTAGTCCCGAGAACCTATCCAGCAGAAAACTAAGAATGGTACGTGGTTTAATTAGCTAGTTCATCAAATTTAATGTATCTTAGTCCTCTCATTACTTTATCGATATCTTTGAGAAATGTCCCTCGCTACGTTAATTGATTTACCACAATTGTGGGCGTCTATGACACCCATGAAGATCTAGCTGTCCCAAACGTCACTCTACATTACATCTGTTGCACTCTACCCCTTTTTTATCGTGGCTAAATCCTCATGGATACCCTTCGCAAGGGGAAGGCGAAGGGTTATGTCGGACTCTTACCGGCTAAAAACCCACGGTGTTCCTTCTCCTGACCCTTGACCGGGATTACGGGATTCGCAGCTGTATGCACCGCAACCCCGGCAGGCCTCGGTCCGCCAGCCCTTGGCGGACCTCTCCTTCTGTGGGGCCTCGCCCCACGTCCCCCTGAGAGGCGCGCACGGAACACATGCGCGCCGTCTTCTCGAGCCTGTTACTGGTCGGGCGACGGGTTGCACTCTACCCCCTAGTCCCGACCGAAGAGGCCGTTAACTATCTAATTATCCCAAAACCTGCTCAAATTCTTCAAATCGTATGTTTCATGACAAAACCAGATTGCATAGGCCAAGGTGAAGACTTCCCAAAAAAATTTAAATCTGTCTATTCTTCTGCGTAGAACCTGCAACCTGTATGAGTTAACGACCATAAGCATACGAAGACGGTGATATTCATATTGTACATGTCATTTACAGAGTCGAATGACGGAGTTGGTGTCAGTAGAACCGCGCCGCGCCAAGTTTATCGAGCAGGCCACCGCTATACTTGAACGTATACCAGAAGCCAGTGCTGAAGTAAGTATATACGTCTAACTTTTAATTACTACTAAACTCATCCAACATTTACGATAACGACAACATCTTGTTGAACGAAATTCGGCTTATAACCTAGTTCAATAGGATGTTTTCAAAAGCTTAATCGTGGCTGTGGTATTGCTTCTCCATAACGAAATAATTATTGCTGTGATTTCAAAATGGACAGGCCAGAACTCGGAAGCAAGTTTTCCTTGAAAGTTATCTGCAATAGTGAAGCCAAAAAGATTCTTTCATGCTGAGACTTTGACTAAGACTGTCGAAAATGTTTTTGCTTTGATCACAAAAACACCTTTCGATCTAAAGAAAGTATGATGATTGAAGTCAGCAAATTATTCTATTATGTAAGTGTAATAGCAACAGAGAAGCCCAGAATTTTAATGTTCGATATAAAAATCGAAAACAAAGCGAATCAGCAAACTTAGTGTAGGATGCCCTCAGGTAAGGTCGAGTAACGATCTTCGCAAGGTGGCTGGCAGCAGCTGGATAAGAGAGGCCGAAGATCTGCAGCTGGATAAGACAGGCAAATGTCCAGCATTAGACTGCTATGGACTGATGATGATGAAAATTGCTCAATTGCGTACCTTTCACGTACTGCTAGTTTTCATAGATGTGTACGCCTGTTATACATTATGTACACATTTTTACATGTTAAGTAAAATATAATTATGATTTGTTTGCACTCTCAGGTGACGTGGCGAATAGAACACTTGAATGTCAAATGGGAAGGTCTCCGCCTGCTACTTAGTCCTGAGCAGCAGAATCGCGAGGGAGACAGTTCTGACACAGTAGGTTAGTACCATTTTAACAATCATTTAAACTGAAAGCAATGAACTAATTAGCCTACTGAATCGCGTTATTGCCGGTACCACAGTCGGTAAGTTACGACTCATTACTTCGGCTCCTATCTAGTTCGTGTCTATGCTTGAGGCATAATTCTTGCATCAACTGTACGGGAACCGAATCGGCGTCATATAGTCTCGGCCAGCCGACATGTTCTAGATATTTACTTCCATCACTATATGCGGTAATAAGAGGTTCAATAAAGTATGTTACTAAAGTAATTAAGCAATTTATTAAATTCACCTAAAGTCGGCACGTCTCTAGATCTTGAGGCAGGCCCACAATCACCGAGAAGATGACACTAACGCCATCTATTAACAAGTTGCCGTACCATATAAATAGAGAGTAAAGTATAACCTCTAGATGGCGTTACTATTGCAATACTAAATCGCATTAACGTCGTAGTCTCCTAAACAAAATGTAGATGGCGTTTTCAACAATTTCTCTGTTCAATAATGGCAGGGTGAGCAGAGATTATAATTGATTTGGCTTTCCTAACCATTGAGGGGAATTCTTGACTAGCATAACATAATTTAACATCATAATCAGCTCATGAATACCCGCCAAGGGAAGAAAGACAGAACATTAAGTCCTAATTGCGCATTCTTCCTTCTTCTTAATTTTTCCTTAACAACTGAAGATCTTTCCTACTTTAAACACATACTTACTGATATTCTTCTTGTTTTATCAGACACAGCTCACGAGTTACGATGTCTTCGACGCTGGCTACACTGCATGGAGGGTCGGTTACCGCCGCCGTCACTCGCCGCGGCTCGAGGAGCTCCCTACCACGAGCTGCTGAGGAAACTCAGTGAACATAAGGTAAGAATACTTTAGACCAAACAGGTGTACGTAGGAAGATCAGTCAGGATTCGAATTGTCCACTTGCAGTTTGTCGTCGAAATTATATTGAACAAGGATAGACTGATGCAAGGGGCATTGGTATCATCGGGTAATTAGGAGAGAAGGAACTGTTCTTTAGTCATATTGGCTTAGACTGAAGACAGATCTCAACATAATAGCATTATTTCCACAATGGACCGCAGTCGTCTAGTGTTACGAGTATTGAACATAAGATTAATTTTAAGATCTGACACGCTTTTTAGGCGCACCACAAGAGGATGTTATGATGGATAGTCAGCCCATTACTAAACCTAAACTTAAGGTTTCCACCACGCTTGCCCGGTGTGAATTGACGGACTACACACACAATCGATAACTTTTTAATCGACTACCAGAAAAAGGAGGAGGTTCTCAATTCGACGTATATGTTTTTTATTGTATGTTTTTGTGCCCCCTTAGAACGTGTTCAGGTTTCTTCATGATGTTTTTCTTCAACGTTATCGCATGCTATAAACAAATTCTCACTTAAAAAGGCCGAGGACAGCTTTTCTGGCTTTGAAGACAAGCGTAGCGTTCAACCGCCAACCGTTATACTACCACTACTAATATGTTTGATGAATGCTAGGGTTACCATGATGATATAAGAATAAAACTGGTATCTGTAGTACATCATCGGCATCAACCATAGGCAAAGGTCCATTACCGAATAGGAACCTCCTAATAGATCGCTAAACCCTTCTCATTCTAAAAAGAAGCCCGTGCCCAGCAGTGGGGCAGTAATGGGCTGATTATGTAATGAACAGTTGTGATGTCAACATTATGCTGCGGTCCATCCATATATTTTCATAAACAGAGTGTAAACGAAAAAGTGTAATTCCTTTGAACCACATCGACGCTTGAAAGGCAAAAATTACCAAACGACATGTTGGCAACTTAACACTAGAGCATTTTAAAGTTTTATTTAAGTTCATAATCTTTAACTGCCAGTTTATTAAGCCTTTAAACTACATTTTAAATTAGTTGGAATCAAGTAGTTATGACAAATAGGCGATATTATAAGATTAAAAAAAAAAAAGTTTATAATGCTCCAGTGTAAAATTGCCAACATGTCGCTTGGTAAATATTGCCTTTCATTGGTATAGATTAAACCCGCATGGGATTAAGCTTGATTATAAATAAAAACATAAAAAACATGTTTTCTTGCGAAAAAATTATAATTTTGATGCCAAGCATAAACGAATGAAAGCACGACAAAACAGCTGACTTGCACGACTAGCGCGATATCGTTCCGCGTAGTCAGTTAACTCGGGGCGCTAAAATTACATGACTCAGATTAAGAACTCCATGTCCACTTTTTGTTAAAGAATTCTGATACACCCTATACATTCCTTGGGCTGCTATCTACCTACTATTTCTGAGGGAATAGAGAGCTTGGCTAATTCTTGTTTGTATAGTACCAACCAATTCACTGCATCGTAGACTTAAGGATGTTATTTTAAAATCGAGTTCAACAAGGATATTTATGCAGCACAAATATATTACATGCGGTGACAAATGATACAGTCAATAAGGAAATGTCTTGTATGCAAGTTGTTAATCAATAGTTCGATTTGTTAGTTACATGCGCACGCGCAGGTGAAGGCAAAACATTGAATGAGGATATAAATAACTAAAATGGAGACGTTACAGGCTTGACTGTGCTTCCATACATAGTTTTATGAACAATTTTTAGGGATCATACATATTTCTGCTTTATAAAAATATGAGAACATAACTACAAAAATAGATTTTCTATTTAACCTGTGTAGTACTGTAATTATAGACACAATAGATAAACAATGGCGGCCGTACTGTTTTCGGTACACTTGGGCGGTTGTGATTAAGTCGTATAAAAATCAAAGGTGGCTAGTACCTACCTTTAGCAACTTTTGAGCAAACGACAAAAATAAAAATTCAGCAACTCTGCTCTAATGGAAGCTTTCCGCCTTAGGCCATGTTTGGTTATGATAATGTCAAACAAGCAGTTTATTTTGAATATTTTTGAATTTTCTACATCGTTAACTCAAAAGAGCCAAAAATTTAGATTGCTCACTTTGATTCTTTACGACTCATTTTGTTTTTTGAAACTTATTATTCTATATGTTTTCTATTGGGTCTCAAATCCTGGTTTTCTCTGCCGGTACTTCTCGACTTTCACTCTCTTGAAATGTTGCTTATTCATGCGACAAGAGCACCTATTGCATTGTGCTTTAGAATATACCTACACATCATAAATCTGTCAATTGCAAATCTCGTTTTTATGTCACCAGACGATACAGGTTTAATCAATACGTCACAGTCGAACCATATAATATCTGTATGAATAAATATAAGGGATAATAACAAAAAATAAAGTTGGAGGAAAATGTACCTATACTATTTTCCTATAATCACGTGTTGTTAAACATGATTAAACCTGCTTTATTTATAAAACAATATGAAGTTTTTTGAATGAAGTAAAAAACGATCGTCAACGATTAAGGTAACAAAGATAATTTTATATTAGAAGGAATCGTACTTACGAATTTACGTATTCGATTACCTATGTTGATCGATTTTAAATGTCTGTGTGATTTTTAATGTTGTTCGATAAAATTCCTTTCAGCACCCTAAACAGTTAGATTTTTGCCAATTGTACGTTACGTGATTAATTAATTAATTAATTTATTAAAACTTTATGTACATTGGTGGTACACAAGGCGGACTTAATGCGACAAGGCGTTAATTCAGTCCCACAGATGCGGGATTCCGCATGAATTTTGCAGGATCAATATTATTGGGATACGCGGGATTTACGGGACTGAAAATAAATATCTGATCCCGAAAAAACGCCGATCAGTCGATGTACATACATGAATCCGAGTAGGTACTTAGAAGCTGCTTATAAAATCGCGCGTGTCGATAAATGTATCGAAATCTTTTTCTCTCGTGTTGGCACGAGCTATATGAGAACAGCTCATTTCGTAGAGAAAAGATGAGCCAGTTGCTACTAACCTTGGTGACCTGGCTTGCCCAGGGTGCACCGAACTTACCTATTTGAATATTGTCACTAAATCATAAATATGTATAAAGAGACTGGTACTGACTGACATTTGATTCATCAACGCAGAGCCTAAACCGCTAAAGCTGGAAATATGAAAATTGGGCAGTAGGTTCTTTACGTGACAAAAACATCCACCAAGAAGGGATTTCCCGAAATTCAACCCCTAAGGGGGTGAAAAGGGTGATTAACGTTTGTATGCAAGTCCGTCATTTTTGAAGTAAGAAGCATGAAATTAAGTATTAAGGTTTCTGGTTAGGAGTAAATGTACACGTGTTTGAGCGTTTTTGGATAAGTGTTGTAAGTTTGTATGAGAAATCTGGTAATTTTGAAGTAAGAAGCATGGAATTCAATATTTAGGTTACTGGTCAGAAATTCTATAATGTATATATTCTATGTATAATGTAAAATTTCACGCAAGCGAAGCTGCGGGCAACAGCTAGTAACATCTAAAGTATCCTAAAAAGTTTTGTTCTTAACTATACTTTTGTATGAAAATTACAACTTACATTTAGGTACTAAACTGTTTTACTGAAACTATGTTTTAACCTTTCATGGACTGCTGTAGAACAAAAATAAGTACATAAACACGCCATCTGTTACTCACAATTGCGTAATAAAACATTTCAATACAATACATCACGGGCGATTTATTCACGTTGTTGCGCATCCATTGCTGGTATCGACGGCGTCTTCGTGACAACTCGAACACGCTCTAATGACGATAATAAATCAGCCAGCGATGGAGAGATGCCCTTAATTAGGTTCGACGGTTCGTGAGCGAGAGTTCTTTGTGCTCGTGTGCCCTATGGATTTATGGTGGTGGTCGTGTTGATAAATAAGTCATGTGTGGTGTTTTGCGTTAGGAGTTTTGTGTTTGATTGTACTTTTAATATAAGGAGTTTTGAATTCTGAATTAGAATTCGACATTTTAGAAGATCGTTTAGAAATTAGAATAAGATGACGTCTGTTATGTAGGATAGTAACATTTTTTTTTTCATTTGTAGTTTAGCAATTACGAGAGTTGGTGTCATTTATCGTATTTCGCGTTTTTCGGGGTTAAAGTAGCCTATATCCTTCTCCAGGTTCCAGACTATCTCTGTACCAAGTTTCATCAAAATCCGTTAAGTAGTTTAGTAATTAAGAAGTAGGTAACAAACAGACAGATAGATTTACCTACTTTCGCATAGTATTAGTAAGAATGATATAGAGGTACTCCCGTTATCCTCCAAAATTGACTTAATTTGTAACACTTTTATTAAAAAAAAACTTTACCACATTCTAGGATTTCTCCTGTATCGTGGGTGCATGTACAGACGTAAATCTTCACATGCACAAACTTCAAGACCCCGGAACAACTATCTGTAGGCCAAACAAATATTTGTTCCGTGCGGGAATCAAATACACGACGCGTAGCGCAGAAGCCAATCGCTCAGCCACTAATCCAAATGTGTCGTCAAGTTAAGTCGTCGTTTTAAAGTTAAGATTCAATTAAAGTGTTACAATTTTATTTTATCAACTTGTCATCCTACTTTTGAACCTAAAACCTATGAAACGATGACAAATTGCCACGGTATAGCCTGAGTTCACGCAAAAGTTGTCGTTTATGTTCTAAAACGAATAGGGCTAAGGTCGTCATGTTGCATGAATGATGAACAGTCGTTAACCCCTGCCCTGTAGGCACCTTGAGCAATTGCTGTTTGAGAAGATAAACACAAGATGAACCCCGTAATTCCTCTCGTTATCTTGATATTATCCATCATCTGTAACTGTCTACTGCTCTTCAAAAGCGGTTGCCATCTGTGATAAACATCTAGCATAATATTTGACTTTCGGTTTAACCAAAGCCTACTCCCTAAGTCCGTCAACGAAGTTAGTCGCCCGTCCGAAAGTAGCCCGAAACGTAGCAATGTACAAAACAAGTATCAAGTTCAACTTTTCGGACCGGCAAAAACACATTGGTAGTAGGGACAACTGTAAAATCGTGTTGTCATTCATTCTTAGTTCGGGCCCCGAAATAATCGTATGTCCGTAGGACCTACGGACATACGATTATTTCGGGGCTACGGCGTAGGTGATAATAGGGAGTAGGAAACGCTCGTAACTAAGGCCGAAACCACGGACTTCGTGCTTAGGGAGTAGACCCCTAGAATCGGCTGAACATCAGTGTTTGCCATCTGCAACGGTTACAGCAAATCCTTTCGAAGGAAGAATTGCAATCTTCTTCTTCGTCGATCGTTCAAATTATGCCACACCAAAACTTTGTCATGTCGATAGCATTGACGTTGGCTTCGCAAACGTCTTTAATTGTACACAGGTTAGGACTAAGTAGACAGGTCAGCAGGCGAGACATCGTCTGCGTAACTCCACAGTCACATTGTGTATCGTCCGAGTCTCCCCATTTGGCTAGATCAGGGGTGGGCCAACTGTTTTCATCAGGGACCAGAAAAACGCAAGAAATTTTGCAAAGGGCCGGAATTCCAAACAATAAATATTTTTTTTCTGCCAAATCTAACATCTTTGGCTCAGATAATTACGGCTAAGTATTTGTTATGCCATTACACTCTTGCTCTAAAAGTTGGCGGGCCGGATGAAATTCCTTCGCGGGCCGGAGTTAGTCCGCGGGCCGTCATTTGCCTACCCCTGGTCTAGATTGTACCTGCAGCAGCCCACCTGGGTTCGGAGACGGTTTTATGATTTCCAAGTGGGCCATGGTTGTTAATGGTCTGCTGGAGCTTTTCTGCAGGCATAATATAGTCAGCCGGGGGAGGAATTGACTGAGAAATGCAATAGTGTCATCATTTATTTGTCTTTGAGGATGTCGTAAATGAGTATATTAGGGGAAGTTTGAAAGTGGCGCCAGTGACAAAAAAGTTGAAAGGAAAGCGTTTGTCTTGGTATGGGCATGTGATAAAGGAGAGATGATGGTGTTCAATTGTATCTGCTTACCCCAGCGGTAAACTGGCGCGAGTTATGTTTCCAAATTTATTCCTTGCATGTGATAGCAACCAAGACGCGCCCCTTTCTATTGTTTAAAGAGCTACAACTGTGAAGCATTCCTACAAAGGTTTTTCAACCAAATATATTCTTGATTAAACAAAGATACCCAATCGAATGCCAATCGAAATGTCATCGTAGAGTGCTTAACACGACATACACGACACTCACGATTCCTTTACCCTTCGAAACTAATGATAGAAACTGACAAATTGGTAGTTAAGATCGCCATGTGATAGTATAGAAGCAAGTAACGTTTAACTAAAGCGACGTAAGTTGAGGTCATCAGATCATCGCAGAGCATGTATCTATGCAGTACAAATTGCCCTTATCTGATGTCGATTAAGTTTAGCTCTCGTTACACTGGGAACCAATCCCGGATAAGATTTAAATAACACAGACAAAAGGTCGATTCTAAATATTCCGCCTATTATTGGTGAGAATTTACTATTATATTGAGGAGTGGCTCAGTTCAAATTAAGAAGTACTTAAGTAGCCTTTTCCAGTCTAACCAGATGCGGCTGAGTACTAGTAGGTACTTTACACGGAGCGACTGCCGTCAGACCTCCGCAAACCAGTTACTGGGCAATACCGATTCCCTAAGGGTAGACCGGTTGTCAGACTTTCGGGATTCTGACTACGCTTAACGACTATCATAGGTATCCGTATGACACCCGGAATCGACAGTTAAACCTGCTCTCCCAAAAGAGGGAGACGCCCCGGGCGTCGGGAGTCGCAGGGCAATTCCCTGCCATTTCGCCTGAGCGTTAGGTGGCTCGCCGTCCGATGTCAGCATAGTAGACGGGGCCCGCTAAGGCCAGTGCCTGCCAGGGTTGCGGACTTTGTTCGAAAGAGTTACCGCTGCGCTGGAAGGCAAAGGGCATTAGGAGGAACATGGGTGGGTTTTAGTCAGTAAGAGTCTGACACTCCCTTCCGCTCCGTCCAGAACGGAAGAAGTCATCTGATGATTTCCCATCCTTAAAAAAAAACCTTGTTTATTAGTCTCGAGCCCCTCCAAATTAAGAAGTAAATCGTTTTCAAACTAATGCCTTCAACATTAGCTTGAAATAAAAGGTCAATAACAAAAGCTGTAAAGCTGGTGGTAAACTGGTCTGAAAACCCGAATTAACTCGAAAGAGGTAGGAAAAGTAAAACCTTAAGAACGGTATTAATTAAGAGTCACGCAACGAAAGGTTTTTAAAGCATCGATAGATACCTCATTTCTGTACAGTCATTATCATCTCCCTGCCCTTATACCACTCTAGGGGGGTCGAAACAACATGTATTCCTCTTCCATTCTCCTCTATCAGTCGTCGTCGCAATACTCACTCCTTTCTTACCCATATCATCTTTCACACAATCCATCCATCTTTCCTTTGCCCTATCTCTATTTGTATATCCATCTACATTCATATTTAACACTCTTCTGGTAACCCCATTTTTGTACAGTCATCATGATTCAGCCGAAAGACTCCCAATGCTGGATATAGGCCTCCCCCAAGCCATGTTTGGGGGGAGGGGGTTGCCATAATCGCTATGCTTGGCAGGCGGGTTGGCGATCGCAGTATGGTTGTTAAAGTACTCAGATAACGTTGCTGCCCATCCTCTAATGAATCGCTTAGTCGCCTTTTACGACACAGAAATGGGGTAGTGCTATTCTTTACGTTCGGCACCACACGGAACACACGCTTCTTCTCTCTACATTCTGTACAGTATCTGAAACAAATTGGTTATATCTGATGTTGCAAATAACAGCTAGTAATATACAGTGTCCGGCCATGGACTAGCGATATTCTAGGTACTTATATAGCAACTATTTTAGTACACAAATACACTACACACGGGGGTCCAATCCACTTCCCCGCTATTTGGCAGCCATTTTGCTTTTTTGTTGAGATATTGTTTACAGCTGTATGTCTTTATGTGAACTCATTGTATCGTAATGTCAACGATAGGCAATATTGTTGCCCTCCGAATAAGCCTACTTTTATCTCAGTAGGACCAAAACTTTGAGAGATATGACTTTTTTTGTACGCACGTCCAGAATATCTCAACAAAAAAATGGAAGTGGATTGGACCCTAGTGTATAGTGTATTTGTGTACTAGAATAGTTGCTATATAAGTACCTAGAATATCGCTAGTCCATGACCGGACACACTGTATAATTATTGTAATGAAAGCCACTACAAAATCAACTCTGAATTCTCCAGGATCTTATCTTCAGTAATTCATGGTCAAGTGTCTAGAAAATTGATAAATCTCTGAAACTATAGTAAAATCTCAAGTTAAGCTAAACGAGAGCGCCGCAAGCAAAGGTCATCAGATCATCAGTGATCATGTATCTATAGCCGTACAAATTGGTCTTATCTGATTAACATAAAGGTGCGTTCATACTACGGCTTCGTACCGCGTATCTAAGACACGGGCCTTATAATAAACAAATAAAATAAATATTAGCCTGTAACTGTCCCAGTGCAGGGTATAGGCATAGAGAAGAAGCGAACATTGATCGCCACGCTTGCTCACTGCGGGCTGGCGATTTGAGACCATTAAAATTCAAAAGCGAAATCCCAAAAACTATACACGTCTTCTTGATGTCATATTTTTGTCAACACAAGATATGTTTTTGTTTGGGCCCATTTTTCAATCGTCAAACAACTGTTAGCAGAGGCCTAAGTATGCCGGTTTTACAGCGTTTGTATAGAAAATAAAGCCCAGTCACCAGGTCGCAAAAAAGGGGTTTACCTTGCAAAAGGTTGAACAGTTCTGAATTTTTGGTATGTGTGTTTTGTTTAGGTGTTCTTATGACAAATTCAAGTTTTCGACCTTGAGTGACCTTGGCGCGCTCGGCCATCTTGGATTAAAGACCCCAAAAATTAGGACATAACGCATATCCAAAAATTCAGGACTGACCGATCGTTTGCAAGTTAAAACTATTTGGCGACTAGGCTAATATGTCAAACCGCCATATTTATTCCTTCGATAAAACTTATCTGACGTTAGAAAAATCGGCCTTTAATCAAGTTATCAAAACTGCAATCAAACCCGAATTAAAGAATCGATCTCAATTTACTTTTTTGTTAAAGGTATGTCTCTTTTAATGTCACTTAAGTGGCTGTCAAAATTGAAATGTCAATTTACTTTCATACATTTGGTATACCTTCGTTTAATAAAATCAACACAACATCGATCGATTTCTCAGTTCGGTTTATTAGTACTAGACCTTAGAGCTGTAACTTAGTAATGGTCATTTAATACAGATATTTATTGGGCTATAGAAACAATGTTTGAGCTTAATTAAAACGGCTATTTACGATTATTAGATCGTTTACATTGTGAAACTATGTAACACCATTAGCTATTAATATTAAGTTATTTGCAGTATCATTAATAGCAGTTGCGAATAGTCCCGTTATTATAATAAACTAACAACGGACTATGACCACTTTAAGTTATTCAATACTATTGAAAACTAAACAGAATCGTCCCTTTAAGAACAGAATCGTCTGCGACTGTCTCGTTGGTATAGTAATTGCAAGCGCGACTGCTGAGCTTGAGGACCTGAGTTCGATCCTCAGGTCGGGCAAAGTGCTAAATGGGTTTTTCTGTGTGGAATTTCTCAGAAGCAGCCCGGAGTCTGGATTTGTGCCCGGTTGATGGCAATAGACTCGCCCCCTATTTCATGGGACTTAAACATAACGGCAAAATGAGGGTGTACTATGACACCTCTGCCCAACCCTTCGGGGAATATAGACGTGATGTTTGTTATGAACAGAATCGTTTAATATATCCAACTAACTGTTGCCCGCGGTTTCACACGCATCCTAGGGGAATTACTTCATGTATCCGAATAAAAAGTATCCTATGTCCTAATCCAGGTCATGGTCTACCTGTGTGCCAAATTTCATCCAAATCCATTCAGCCGTTAAGACGTGATTGATTAACAAACATCCAAATTCACATCATCCGAACTTTCACATTTATAATACTAGTATGAAGTGGAATGACAACAAACTGTGATCAACAATCTGTTTGCCAAACCTGGTGATTTATTTTAGCGGTAATTTGGAGGCTCATGTTAAAGCTGTGTTTTCACTATGCAAGTAGCTTGCACGCAGTAAGCTTTATTCACGTAATTTCATGACGCGCCGATCAAGTTGCAGTGACGCTACAGTTAAATTCACGCGAACGTATCCGACAGCTATCGCTTATAAGAGTACTAATAGCGTTGTTTTGATCGAAAATTAACTGCAACTTAACACGTTCAGTGCCGGGTGCCCTCGTGGAGGACTCATTTTAAATGTAGGTTTTTCTTGGAAAAAAACAGCGTCATGAAACAAGTAAACACCTATTTTACAAAGTAGTAGCGTATTTTTCACAGTTTTTAACCTAATGCCAGGAACCCTCCTCGAGGGTTCAGTCTAAGCGCAAACGTAATGCCGAGGGTCCTGGAAGATCCACTAGCAATATGTATGGCGGCATGGCGTATGAGCTCTATGAAAAGTGTGGTGGACTCGAATGTGTTAACTTCTTTAGTTAGGTGAATCAGGCCCCAGGTATGATGTTACACCCGCATGCAAGTCGAAATTCAATGTAATGTAATGGCAACTTGCATGTAAGCTAATGTTTCCATTACCCAAATTACTTGCAGCAGGCAAGCACGCTACTTGCATAATGGAAACGCGGCTATAGTAGTGCAGCAAGCATGTAAAACAATTCTCAAATGGCGTTCTTATTCGTAAAAAATAAAATAAAATAATCTTTATTTCGGATAAGTAACATCCATACTTGGTTATTAATTAAAAACGAGACAAAGAAACTTAAACACTAGTAAAAAAAAACTTAATATAGACTTAGTTACCAGTTCATTGTTCGTCATGCATCTTTGAACAATGGCATTCAACATTCAACAAAGAAGAGTCGTATCTCCCTGCTATGGTTTTCAGGATGGAGTTAGAGCTGGCCTGCACTCTGCAGAGCAACGAGGCAGATCTCTGTCTGACGATGGCATGAAAGCCATCGACATGTACCTGCGTGAGCATACCAGATTCACTACAGAAACGGGGCAGCCCCATCAACGTCCTGAAATCGTTATTATATCAAAGCTATCAACTTTATTCATACAGTAATTTACATTCTAATATCTAAATAGTATAAATTGAAGTCGCTTATCCACGTCTGTCTGTTTGTTCGCTTACTTCTTCTAAACTACTCAATGGATTTTGAGTTTCATATTCATTTAGCTAATTTCTTCCGGATGGTTATAAGCTATAAAACATACCCAAGTGATGCCGGGGCGGGTTACTAGTAGGTAATATTTATTATATCACAATTTGTTTAAAAATCAACAGTCCCACACAATATTAATGATATGTAAATAATATTCAACGCAACTTCATTATACAAAATTACTCGTATAAACTTCTCATAACAAACCTCTAATCCATAAGGTGGCAGTCAAACCGTTTGTCTTGATTGACTAATGCGCATGCGCAGTCAATTTCGCGGCAACTTTCTAAGTCTAACCCAGGTCGCTGTCACAATTAACCTCTGCTAGTCAATTTGTGACATGACCATCTATTATTTGGAGCCATCGATCTGACTTAATAGTCCCTTAGCCGTCGTACTTTGAGCTATCGCTTTGCTAGGAAAAGCAACTCGGGACAAATAATATGGCTAGACCTTTACCGGGTATGAAAATTATGTACCTGAGCTTATGAGAATGAATAGTTTTTTTTTTACCTATTAAAAAGTAAACCACAATGTCCATAATGGTGTACTTACCAACGCTTATGTATGGAAGTGAATGTTGGTCTTGGAAGAAGAGTCATGAAAGTAGAACTTTGAATGATAGATTGAGGAATGATGTGATAAGACAAAGTTGCGGTTTAAAAGATGATGTAGTGACAAAAATTGAAAGGAGTATGCTTCGGTGGTTTGGGCAAGTTGAAAGATTGAGTGAACGGCGATTAACAAAAGGAATTTATAAGGCGAATGTCAGTGGAAACGCCAGTAGAGGACGCCCTAGAAGGACATACATTGATGTTATTGGTGAAGTTCTTCAAAAAGGACAGGTGCGTAGTACTTTCAACCGGCGTGCGTGTATGACAAGATATATGACCGTGGACGAAGCGAAAGGAGTATGTAAGGATCGTAGCGTGTGGCGTTCTACAGTTTCTGCATACCCCCATGTGAAAAAGGCGTGAGTTTATGTATGTAAAAAGTAAACGTGTTTTTATAAAATACTAGCTGTGCCTTCGCGCCTTCGCCCGCCTAAAGTTTTTTTTTTACTATGATAGTAATCTTCGCGGGCGTGCGCATAACATCTCACCAAAATGTTATCGTAATCGGATGAATGAATGGTATAGGAACGCGTACGGGATAAACGAAGGAACATTCATTTTTATATACAAGGTTAGTCGGAAAGGGTGTTAAAGTACCCATCATAATGAATAACTTTAGTTCTACAACTTTCGCCAAAAGTCAATAGAATAAAAGAAATAATTGTTCAAAAATTTCAGCCTAAGCTACGATCAACTGTTTATATTTCAGGTCATATTTAGGGTCACGACTTAGAGTTCCATTTTCTGAATTCGTAACTATAATAAAAATAAAAAATAGGAATTAAAAAACTAAAATGTTAATAATTTTGCATGGAAATAAAAATTAAAACATTCATCAGTGATATTTTAAGTGACCCGCGGATTAGTACCCCCTTTCCGACTTAGGTACCTTGTATATAGACAACTAGCGACCCGCCCCGACTTCGCCCGGGTGCAATGTATTATACATATAAACTTTCCTTTTGAATCACTCTATCTATTAAAAAAAACCGCATCGAAATCCGTTGCGTAGTTTTAAAGATCTAAGCATACATAGGGACAGACAGCGAGAAGAGACTTTGTTTTATACCATGTATGTATTGTAGTGATGATACATAACACCACACGATCCTCATGTGGTAGGCAGATTCGTAGAAAGCCGCGTGTTTTCGATCCTTACGTGTTGTTAGTAGTATTCGCAGAAATCTAAATAGCATTTAGATGTCTGTTGTTAGTATTAAGTAATATAGGTGCCTATCAGTGGCGAAGGGTAAAATTTTCTTAAAAGGGAAGCCGGACCAAAAAATGCTTACCTTGCTCAAGTGTGATGCGTGAATTCCAGTAACTGCTCGTTTCGAAAGGGAAGCCGATAGGAATCGAGTTGTATGGAGCCTTCGCCACTGGTGCCTATATTGCTTTGATATCGTATTTTATCTTAGAATAAACGTTTATTTTTTTTGATTTCTTGCTTTCATACTTCTTCTGCAACTTCTGCGTACCTATACATGCCAGTTGCGAGTACTACTTATTTTAACGTGTTTTGATCTGCTAATATTAAGTATAATGTATGTTAACACGTTCTGTTATAATATAACATTTTACGTCTACATCCAAAGTTTTGTGAATGAAAGCTATCATCAAAGAAACTAAAACAAATCTGTGCATCGTTGTAAGTTTGACGACTTCCTTATAAGATATTTTGGTAAATGTTTATTTACAATATTTTAACGATCCCTCCATATTTGGTTGGCGATGAGTCCATAATACCAGGGTTTATTATGCTTGGATTAAAGACACGACTCCACTGCTAGCGATGGTTAGGTTAGCGTGAACCAGCTGAAAATCAGGGTTGTGCTTAGCTGAGGATCCCTTGTGACTTGTGTTAGGGTGTAAATTATAATCACTGAACATATCGTCACCCTCCCCGCCATCTGTCGTAACTAGCAATTGATAATTTTTCAGAGAAATTCTCACAGGGTGACGTATCTGCTTCAAATGAATAGAAATAAATAAATAGGTACCTTAGGGCTTTAGGGCAACTACTAACTTAAAAGAGGAAGCCAAGAGCAATATAAAAAAGTTATTAATTCATTAAAATAAAGCCGACATAGTCGATAGTTACGACAGTTAACGGAGGGTGACGATATAATAGATATATTACAACTAAGATTATACTGTAATTAATACTTTTGGAAACTTTTCGGCGGGAAGCGCAAACGTCAAGTCCGTCACTCCGGTTCACAGCGACTAGTCTAGCGACTAGACTAGTAGTAGTAGTTGTCCCGTAGCCGCTAGGGATGAGAAGCGTCGTAGGAAAACCGCTCATCACTTGCTACACACATTTGATTGTTATCTACTGTCATTCATGTTATTATTTTATTTGGTAAATAAGTATCTTGTACGTGTGTGGCGAAATAGATAGTTGATCTTTTTTCCTGCTCCTAATTGTTATTAGAGTACCTATTTGTTCTGACTTCTGCTTTCTTGGTAACCAGATAATATCAGTTAACGTGACTTCTAGATATTCGGATATTATATCGCATAATGACATTGTGAAAAATGCGTCATTCAGATTACAATATGCCACTCAAAATATTATCATAATCCGAATGGTTTTACTTGTCATTTTATGCCACTTGCACTTTGCTTATTCTGATTGAAACACAAATTCGTTTTTAGGGTTTCGTACTAAAATGATGAAAAAGGAAACCTTGCGGTGCGTCTTCGTCCTTCAGTCTGTCTGTAAGTTTGCAAATCAAAAAATCTGTAATAAATCGACCTGGTAGAGATTTATGTAAATATTACAGGAAAAATAAAACGATATCTGTAATTAGCACAGTTTTTAGAAATCAGCAAAAATTCTTTACAACCAACTTAGTTACTTACGTCTTATTGTTTTTGAGGCGGTTGATGACCTTAACTAAATAACTTTCATACGTACGTTCTTCATATGTTCCTTCCAAGGTACGGAACCCTCGGTACGCGAATCCAATCCGCATTTTGCCGGTTTTTAAACTCAATCCCCCTTATTACAAAATATGGTTTAAACCAAGACTAAGGTAAACCCAGGTTTAAAATATTCCCATCACTTTCTTATGTCATATAACAAAAAGAGACGGGGCTATTTTAAAACCTAGGTTTTTCTTAGACCATCTTTTGTAATAAGGGGGTTGTTGACTATGTTTTGCTAAGCGACAAATATCGCATGGCTTGCGATGTAGTCTTACCTTTATCCAATCGATGGTTGATGTATCTACTCGCATCGTTTATGGTGGTATTTTGTATGCAGCAATTTTTTTACTGCAGACATTATTCACTGCACAATTTTCGTTGACATGTTCATTGAACATTATTGTAGCCTGCTTCAGAATAATCGATGGATCCAACGGGAATTATTAATTTCATTGCTCCACTTACCTACATCCCGGTGGTCTGAGCTAAAAAGTGAATGAACGAACGAATGAGTGAATGAATGAAGATTGAACTGGCAAGGTAATGATTAAATTGGCTTGTGCTTTATGATACGAGAGCATCCGCAATTGAAGAGTTTGCAAATGTGGGCTAATCAAATGTAGGCAAAGGAAGGAATTATTGAAGTCCAGAGAAATTACTATCATTACTGTAGTTGACTGAAATACAAGGGTAGTCCAAATTCGCGGGCCACTTAAAGTATAACTGATAACTGTTTTAAAGCAAGGGTTAACATTTCAAAATTCGATCAGTTTTATTTCCATGCAAAATGAATTTTATTTTAGTTTTTTTTTTTAATTCTCTAGTTCAAAATTCTGAAAATAATTCTTCTAATCCGTGACCCCAAATACGACCTAAAATGTAAAAACAGCTGGATCATAGCTGGTGATTGATAGATTTTAGTGTATTTTTAATGAAAACTCTGAACAGCTATTTCTCTTAAAATTTGTGTTTTGGGGAAAGTTGTAGAACAAAAGGTATTAACTATTATAGTTTCTTTAACACCCTTTCGGACTATTTATTTAAGTACTCTTAAGAAGGCTTACAGACTAATAACATTATAGAAACAAAAAGAACATAAACAAGTTGCTAATAACAAGCCTCCTAACAGATACCAATATCGATTAAGTGTTGTAAAATAATTCATACATTTATCTTAAGTTATACTATAGGGTTAATCGATACAGACATTATTATTTAGATTAGTTTAAACTTAAGTGCCGTTATTGGATACTTCTTCACCAAAAATTTGTTTGGCTAATAGCCTTCTTGCTGTGCTTGCATTAGTGCAGAATAGGTCAATATTAAGCTCACACGAAATCTTGTTAAAGCAATTCGAACTTCTAAAGAATGCATTTCGCCTATAATTAGTAGTTGCGAAAGGAACATGCAGAAGCGGTCATTGCCTAAAGCCAATTTGATTGGTACACATTGCGAATTTAGATACAAGTTCAGGACAATCGATTGAACCATTTATTATTAGTACTCCCTTTCCGACTAACCTTGTATGTAGGAATAATCACAACTATTTAAAGTAATTACGCTTAAGCCTATGTTATTAGTTGTAAGTATTTCAGAGGAAAATTTAAAAGTAAAGACAGCTAATTTCACAAAATTTTCCGCTTAAATCATAAACTAAGGTTGAACTAATAGGTAAGTACTGCCGACGATTAGAACAAATGACGAGTATTCAGATTGTCCGTACTATATTTAACCACGAACTAAAACCTCGCAGATTACACTGCAGTGCAGAGGAAATTACGAACGCTAAAATGCGTAAATTATTTCCTTTTGTTAACGAGCGTACACGTAGTGCCGAGTTAAGTGTACAGTATATTGTATTCAACACGAGAAAAGTTTGTTTTCGCTTACACAAAAGAATTGAAAAGGCTTTGAGACGTGCTTTGTGGGCAAGCGATTAATCTTAAGTGGCCTAGTTGAAACAATGAGTTGAAGGGTGTTACTGCATGGCCTCCTTATTAAAATACCTTGATTTTCTTAGAAAAGTTCGCTGAGTTTTATCGAAGGAATTTTTCGTTTCTGGCCAACCAACAATTGTTTACACTCATAATATTTTAAAAGAATGTTCTAATGTAATCTAGGGTGGTTGTAACAATTTCTTATAGGTTAGCACCGCATGCCCCATAACCGTAATAATGGTGCTATAAGCACTATACTATTAATAACTAACTAAACATCATAAATAAACAAAAAGAAGCAAGTTCAGGTAACGTGAGATGAGATTTTAAGAGTTTTAAATACTAACGAAAACAAAAATTTATTTTAAACATTAAATAAATAAATATAATATAATATTATGATAATGTTCCGGTTACATAATAAGTAATCCAAGAAATTGTTAGGGAGTTGTTCGGGCAGTCATTTTATTTAATTGTAAGTGATTTAATAGCTTTCAGATAAAGCAATCTCAAACAAATGATTGCTATTAGAATATTCAAACAAGAAACGGACGCCATTTGCAATATTGCTGCCGATATAGCAAAACTGTTTTAGTTAAATGAGCAGACTGTAAATTATCATATCCTTAACTACAGTTAATAGTGTTGCCACATAAAGGAAAATACCAATTTCCAGTGCCGTAGAAGGGAAAGCTAATATGCTTTGTTAAGAGTGTAATGGGAAAATGGAAATGTTTAGCTATATTGGGACTTAAGAACGACTTTACTATCGGACAGTAAGGGCGAGATTCACATACCCTTAAACTTTACTTTGCTTAGTAAAGTGAGCGTTTCATACTAGTATCGTCACGGCAAACTTACGAATCTGTAAAAGATGCATTTTACAGGAGAGCGTATGAAGCATTTTTTTTGTATTATAACTTTCGTGAGATACATTCTTATTTATGATTATACAAGGTGTTTTTTTTATATCCCGTAACTCTAGGGTATGATTGAGATCATATCAAAGAACCAACTGGCTGGCATATGAATTATTCTTCAATCATATTTTTTTTTTGTTTTCATTTTTCATACAAAATAATTCGACAAAGTCACGATTATTAATGTAAAACACCCTTACGTGAAATATGACAACGTCGCATTTTCTTAGCTTTAAATATGAATGATTGGTTTGAATAAAAATGAATTACTCTTATTCATCAATAAAACTTGGATACCTATAATTTAATTATGATTGATTATATCTTCGAAACTATGCATTTTTGGACCACCTATTCTACGAGATTTTGTGTTCTTTTTACTTAAATAATATAACCTTAGAGTTATGGGATACCTATCAAAAAACACACGTTGTATACGGTTTTTTTTTTCATTTTAAACTTATTTTTTTTTTGGGTTAACGGTATTGTGGTACATTTGGTTTTAAAATGTAACCTTTTTAAGATACTATCAAAAGATATTCAATATTTTACAATCAGATATATCGATCAGACATAAACGCACATTCGTAATTTTACCTCATCATAAGGATTCGTAAGTTTGCCGTGGATGTGACGATATGAAACTTATTCTTATACAAATAATGTTCATATTCATATGAAACGCTTACTTAGCAAAGTAAAGTCTGTGAATCTCACCCTGAGATAAATTTAGTAAACTAGTTCTAAGGTCGCGCAGCCGCTAATTTGTTTGTATTAATGTATATTAGACTGTTTGTCATAGTTTTGACAAACAAGTGCACGGAAAGTCATTAGAGCGACAGGTCAAATGGTTTACAGATTGTTGGAGCGATATTATAACCAAGAATAAGTTCCGTGCATTAAATTATGCAGCTTAACATTTTTTATGCTAGGTCCATTTTTTGCCACTGCACAACAATTTTTCGTGCATTTTACTTCATTTGTAACTCGTACTTTCCTTTAATTACAAATGGTACAATACAAATCAATCGCTATCTAGATTTCTCAATCCTTACGACACAACATTAAGATAAATAGTTTCAGTATGCAACCAAGACGCGGACTAATTTCGCATTATTAGTAGCGATATAGGAAAGCAATAACAGTTAATCTGGCAGGCGGTGTAAGTGTAGGAAAACGGTACCATTTCGTTTGGCCGGCAGTGCAAGTGATTAATGAATTTATCGCGGCGCAAGATCGGCCGACGTCGGGCAGCGTCGGACAACATCGGTAGCGACTTTCGCTCCCGCAGGCGTATCGGACTCGCGGTTTGTTTTATTACGATGTGCGTGAGCATGTGATTAATGTGAGAGAGTTGAGATTAAATTGGTGTATTTTTTATTGAAATTGTAATAATAAAACATGTCCGAATATTTGTTTGGAGGTTGTTAAAATGGAATCGAGTCATTAAACAACGTACAAACAGAACTTCAATCAATCAATCATTCAGCCGAAAGACGTCCACTGCTGGACATAGGCCTCCCCCAAAAGGGAGGGTTTGCCGTAATCGCCACGCTTGGCAGGCGGGTTGGCGATCGCAGTATGGTTGTTAAAGTACTCAGAGAACGCTGCTGCCCATCCTCTAGAGAATCCCTTAGTCGCCTTTTACGACACCTACGGGAAGAGATGGGGGAGTGCTATTCTTTAAGTCGCACCACACGAGCACCACACGAGACAAACAGAACTTAGTCTAGATCTAAGTACATGCGTGAGATTAAGATTATGTAAAATAATAATATAAAAAATTGCCTGTAACTGTCCCACTGCAGGGCAAATGCCTCTTCATACAGAGAAGGAACAAGCATTGATCACCACGCTTGCTCACTGCGGGTTGGCGATTTCAGACCATTAAGTCCAGCGTTCCTCACGATGTTTTCCTTCACCTACATATGACATTGAAAAAGTCACATTGGGACATGTCTGGGTTTGAACACTTTGAACCTGCAACACGGTGCTTAACAAGCAGGTCTGTAACCTCCGGGCCACCACAACTAAGATTAGGTGCAGATGAAATTTTATCTACACAAGAGTAGGAATGTGTGCATGAGGATAGATATACAACGTGTTACATAATACCCCTTAAAAAAGAAAATGTCATAAAATAAAATCATCACTGAAAAGCAATCCTGAAAACATAAAACTAAAGAGTAGACTACCCAGAAAGTTATTTACAATCTTACCTAATTTCCTTAGAGAGGTAAATGACAACAACCATAAAAGACAACTTGATTTTAAACTTGACTTTGTATATGTCGCAGACACATCGGTTATAGAATTAGGTAGCAGTGATTATAGCATTACAGTTAAAACCGATGTCTCCTTATCAGGGGCAATGTGGGCATGGTAAATAAAACCAACATAGACTCTCGACCACTGAGAGTATGTAATCAGATTAGTTGTTAGTTACATGAGCTAGGTCACAATACAATATAGTTGAAATCTTAAGATCATAAAATAAGAAGTACAAACTAGTCAAATAATACAGGTTAGACTTCTATGAGGGTTCGATACAGAATGCCTCATCAGCCTGTTCGTCCTAAATCGACCACCCACATCTGATATAGGGTCACGCCGATATCTGTCATCGCGCTAAAAACAAACACTTAAGTAGTGTTTAGCAATAATTTCAAAAAAAAAATAAGGATTAACAAAAAACAATGATGCTTGACATTTCACAGTTATAATGCTCGCTCTGCTACCTATAGATATACTTTATTGTACACTAAAAGAAATAAAACAGAAGGAATACACGTAATTAAGAACAGTACAAATGGCGGTCTTATCGCTTAAAGCAATTTCTTCCAGAGAATTCAATGCTATAGAAATCGTTTCAATCTGAAAATCTACAGGGACTACAAAATCCTTCAGATCTAAGATGCGTTCAAATGCGATAAATTTTCCTGCAAATCTAGATTTATTTACACAATACTGTCTGAAATATGATCCAATGTGCAAATATGAGCATAATTTTATTGACCAATCACGTTTCCTATATCAATTTACAAATCAGTATTAATTGGTCCGTCATGGATCGTTCCGTCTATTTTGAGATCTGTCGGCTTGATCTCGTTACATCTGTGACATCACGCGTAAGAGATGGTCATCTCTTTGATTGCTCAGAGAAAGCGCCTGTTAAAGTTGCATTATGTTTACTAATATTTATGGTTAGTTACGCATTACTTACGTGCATTCGGATTTGAATTGAAGAGTTCGTGATGCATGATTAAGGGCTCCGTTTGGGTCCGAAACTAGTCGGGCAATTCCGAAAAATGCACGTGAGTAAATCGTAACTAATCATGAAATTAATAATACAAAAATTGTTTACTTATACTTAAAATAAATTGAAGAAAAATTATTGTGAGTAATTCTCTCATGAGATTTTAAGCATAAACTATACATGAAAGATTAAAAAGAATTTAACATAGGTCATCAAACCATTAATTAATGTTAACATTTTCATCTAAATTGCGTAAATACGTTTCGTTACAGCAGCAAAGCATTCCTTTGATTGAGAACAATAAAAAAGCTAAAATAGTTTGAAGCTTTGAACAAATCAATGTCATGGGAAGCTAAAATATTGTTTCTGAGCAAATTTGTTATGTCTACACGTAACAAAGGAATAATTTCACAACTTGTGACTTGCAATAAGGCACGTTCTTACAAGTCCGGGAATCTACTAAAACTGCTAAAACAACAAAATTGAAAACATAGTTTTCATATACATTGCTCACTCCTATAACAAAATCTTCACAAAATACAATTGCAAATAAGCAATGAATACCAATATTTTGCCTGAAAGCTTTAAGCACAGTAGTATCGTGGTACGTAGGACCTCCAGATGTGAGCTTGCGCGCGCGCAATATTTCTCCCGCGGCGTCAACGCGATACTATCGCGCCATCGCGCCCCCTGGTGGCCGGAGATACTACGTGCAAAGTAGCGTTCAGTAATGCCTGCGGATAAGATTTACTATAGTTTAAAGGACGAATGAAGTGGGACAGATCGTCGGCATTTGATTTAGTGTGGATCACGAATTTGAACTGTTTGGAGAGAATATATTATGTTAAAGAGATTCATTATATTTAGGCGCCGAGTTCACAGAATGATAGATAAATTTTAATATACTAATTTAAATAGGGGCTAGAAACCATCATTTTGTACAATTTATAACTCTACGCTAAATCAAAATAGGAGTGTGATTTCATGAGCAAAGTCAATTTATAGGCCGGTTTGCTGGTACTTATGAAATGCCAAAACAAAATGTACGGCTCCAAATAGTAAGTCTTTTAAATTAGTTATCGAAGAATCAAATGTTTGATAAATCATTATACCGCTCACACATAGGGTAAACGCATACCTAATATGCTATGTTGCGCAGGGTCTCATCGACTAAACTATCAATCATAACATGATCGATAGTATTTTTGGTGAGGCACTGCGCCATATTCGCATCAGTCGCATCAATAGGTTGAGGTGACAGTATTGGCGACCTTCTTTTCTAACCGCAGATGGAAATCAGTCGAGTATTCATTCTGATTACAGATCGTATTGAAACACGTCCAACGATTGGTCCACGCTCGGGTTTCATGGCACAAAATAATTCAACAAAAATGTTGACCTTTGACACCGCAAAATACAGTTGTTCGTTTACCTGTGGTCAAGCGTGACAATGAATTTATGAAAACAATAAAAATCTACATAATATAGCAGTAAAAGTCTATATGAAGTTTTAATTTAATTTTACAATCGCTGTTAGGGACATAAAAACACATGACAAAAGAGAGAACAAAGATAGGACAACAAAAGGATGGAATGTTTTTCATGACAACCTAATGATAAATGCATAAATTATAGACGATAGGAACACAGGTAGAAAGAAAAGTATAGACTGATGATATACCACGAAACAACAAAACGTTGAGACAAAAATCTAAAAAAATCTCGTTTAGAATTGTCTGTAAAACTTCTAACACACAGTGTAAAGGAAGTCTACATTCTAGATGATCATGCAAAACCATCTGAGATAATAACAACAATATGTAACATATTTCTCGCACGTTTTTATTGATACTATCACAAGAACACAAGGGTAATAAAACTTCCGTGTCGACACCGGTAGTATTTTAGTTGCGTGCTAATCTTCTCGGGGATTTAGAAAGCACTGCGAAAGTGGTTGTGGTACGCAGTGCTGATAACATATTGTGGCAAAAATCCCCCACAATAACCCGCTAACAGCCCCCGGCTATAGCCTTAATATTGTGCAGAAATATGACGAAACATTAGCTTGCTGTAATGAGGTTCAGTCGATCGGAACATGGAGTTTCAAACCTTGATTATAGATTTAGGTGCATGATATTGACTTATAGCTTAGTACCGTACCGTGGCTTGAATACTGCAGTGAAATTGCTTCCTGAAAAAGCAATATTAGGTACTCAAAAATATTTTTTTATTGGAAACACTGTTAAACAAATGATTGGAAGAACTGATTCTTGAATTTATGTGTTTTAAAGTTGGTGGGTGCTTTTTGGTTGCCATAATGCAAACGTCATTACATCAATAAACATGTCAACTTAAAAATATTCATAACCCTTATAAAACTCTTAAATAGATATTAGCTGGGTATGATGCTTCTTCATCCATTGCATGTAAGGTTGAAGGGTCAGGCATTTCATATGAGCTACCCGTCACGCGTTAAGCCCACTACATTCTCTTCAAATACTAGGAAATTATCGCTTCCAATTTCTACTTTCACGATAATTCAATGTTTTTGAAGCATAAATGTCTTATCTAATGTTATTCTGATTCATTGAGCAGTTAAACTGTTGATTATATGGTGTTGATATTTCGATTGTTGACGTTTTGGTTTTTGAAGTTGAGTATCCCACCCACGCTACGAGCGATGTTAATATTCTATATAATTTCTGAAGACTTGTGCTAAACAAAGATTTTCATTGAAATATGCTCATACGGATTAAATTTATGTATTAAATCTGATAAACTGGGAATATAATCTTAGTAAAATACGTTTAGAATTCAACTAGACTTGTCTACAACTTTTGCTGACGATTTTCTTGAAATATTTCTCCCTTTTATAACTTTATTATCTTTTACTTTGACCAACCTTTAAGTTTACATAACACTTGGGTCATAGGTGCTCTTAGTTCTAGTAGCTTTATCAGCTTCTCGGAGAAAAGTGAAAATGCTCATTAAGCAAAGAAACATCGTAGTAAATATATTTAAACATTGATTAACTCTTAATCCAGCATTCTGTTTTGTTCATCCGCCGTGTTATTCTAACACAACTGTTAACTGAGAAGTCTGTGCTTGTCATTTTGACTTTAACTACGTCTTATCTCAAATCTGTGAAAGTTCCTACTTCTTGCGCCACTACGTATTTTCTCAACATTAAAATCTTAGGCGTTAGTTAATTTTGCACCTTTGCTCCTCGCACATCGTTTGGCACTTGAAATTCAATCTTATTCTCTAATGTTATATTGAGTTGCTTTGTTGTAATCGCCTATATTACCAGCAAACGCAATTTTGTAAATATACCGAGCAATTTCTATATTATTAACATGAACGTATTTTGTGTTATCTTTGTAAACTGTCGGCAACTCGTTTAAAGGTTTAGTTTCATTAATTAATTAAACTTTCACGCCGTTTACGCCTTGCTCTATTACGTTTATAATAATTTATTGTGTTTGTTCTATTTGATTATGTTCAGTCCCTTCTCTTTCAACGCACTTGATGATTTCATTGGCTCGAAAGTTAAATACTACCGTAGCTGCACTATCGATGATATTATCTTTATTTTCTACGTTTCACTCGGTTTGTATATCAGAATGGCATTTTCCACTGAATACAACTTGTATTTTACTGAAAGGGAAATCGATACACTTGGTATCGTATTGCATATCGATTATGCGTGCCTTGAATTATTCAGCAGGCTACGAAGCACATGTACTAGTGTATAGAAGAAAAGCAATTACTTTATTTGTCAAAATTGTGCATAGTATTTACACCCTAGCAAGAACGGTAAACAGGTTGTATTGAATAAATTATCGAGAGCTTTGGTCTTATCTGGTATATCGCATATTATACGGGTATTAGTGTTCTCTGCGCTCCTAAATAGGTTACAAAGCATATGAACTAAGTTCTCTAATGAGCCTATAAATAAATTGTTTCGAGCCGATGTCTCGATTAGATCTATCTGATTAAGTTCGTTTAGCGTGAATGTTCGTATGGATAATATCGAGTGTCATAGCCAGGCCTTATGAAATTATTAATGGTATTAAACTTAGCAGGTAACATGGTGATATAGCGATCTTGATTATATTATTTACGGTGATTTTACGTTTACACTGGAAAGTGAAATTAAACAACCCAGTGGGCGTTTCAGTAGAATATTTTAATTAAATTTACGTTCGAGTAAACGATAGTCAAGTCTCATATACTAGACTAATCAAATTGTCGGTGCAAATCGCCTGCCGGATAAATTATAACAAGTCTATTTCCTATTGCGTCACTGTGAGCTTTAATACAAATTTTCAATTAAATGAAAGGACAACACTTCATCGAATTACCAGTTGTGCCCGGTTCCCATGACCAAAAAACGAATCGTTTACCTTACCAATAGTAGCATTTCTCATTGCCAAACTTGGCATATAAATAGACTCATAAGCTAATTTTAAGTGCGATAGCTTCTAGTAACAAAGACCATATAGTACTGCATCAGTGCATAGTAGACCCTCCGAGGCTCCCTATATAAAGCTATGTGGTCTTCACTTCATTATTTGTAAAGATGTAAGAGTCTTAATTTTAAGCAATGACGCTCGGTAAATCATATGAATCGGCCATTAATGTTTACTCTATATTGCCTTCCTTTGAAACTTTGTTTTCAATACAGATTCCTCCTTTCCCCGCATAATTTATATCAGTTTCCAATAATATTTGTTCTGCCATATTATCACTTGGGGCTATAAATTTTCCACCACTATTCAGCACTCCATGGTTTGCTTTCGAGTTATCTTGATCAGTATTAGTGGCTCCATAATTCAAAGCTGTGTTGCACAACACGGCACGTGGACTAGGAAAGTTCTTGTAATAACTGGCTGAAGTTTAATTGATATATAATTGTGTTGTACTCAGTTCAGGAAATTGTATGGGTCGGCTTATGCTCCTTATTACAGTAGTTACACAGAGTAGTAATGTGATTTACGCGTTCACTTGCCGTTCTTAAGTCACGCCTCTTTCGTGCCATTTCGCTGATTTGAATAAATTTCAAATTGATACTGGTGCATTCTTTAGTAAAGGAAAGTTAGATAATATCAGGATTTCCGTAAGTAAGCGTTTTAGCTCTTACGAACTATAAAATTGTTTATTCCTCCTTGCTACAAAATTCATTCAGCTACAAAAGGCGAATCGTTAGCCTCAGGTTGTTAAATTATTATGTTAAACCAAGACTCGTTTTATAATGAATATTTCATAATTTGCGCTACTCCTTGAAGATTCCTCCTTGGAACCGCATTATTCGCCACTTTATAATCCCGGAGCGAAAACCAGCAATTACCTGGGCTTACAATTATTCGCCTTAGTTTCTTCCCGGTGGAGCTATAAGATTTCAGTTTATTTCATTTTCATACAGAATTATGAACGTTTGAAGATTGCTATAATTTCGCGAGCTTTGCTTTCAAGACACGCAACTTATGCGCTTTGTGATTACCATCGACGTTTTGATTTGCGAATGGGTTTTTTCTTTGAGTGCTTATTTTCTTAATAGTTTTAACAACTTTTTCTTACCCTGAATTATGCAAAATGATCCACCCAATCAAGTAATTATTTGTTTCAAGTTTACTTTATTTCAAAATGGGAAATGCAAAAAATACTCTGAGAAGTCTAAGTTTAGATGTTTTCAAGTCATGTCTCAAACCTTCCCTGAGAACGGAATACGGTAGTAAACTAAATAAACTAACTCTTAATTACTACAACCGACACTTCGATGTTTTGTACCGTTTGCGTCTTACTCCAAGCAATGAAAATGACGATACTAGCATACATTCAGTACAATTATAAACATTGTTTTGTTTGGTATTTATTGTTTGTTTGTTTTCAACTGTATCATCTATCGTTTCATCTGTATCTTCCTTTGATGACATACTATTGCTATTGTAGTTTGTTCATCAAATATATCGTTCATCAAATCCTACCTATTGACCTCAGTTTTATTGATCGCTGGGCAAGGTCGGGACCCTTTTCGAACAAATATCCGGTGCTAACAATTGTATGCGTTTCCTGTCGCGCCTGCATTTATTCACATTTACGACTTATTAGTTGTCGATGTTTGACAAGAGGTTCCGGTAAAATTAATAAATTTCGAGTTGCATATGCCGCTTTATTATTTTAATTAACGTTATTTTTACAAATTGGTGATATCTGTTCAATCAATAATGTCGTAAATCGTTAAAATCAGAAAACCAAACAGCTAGAATTACCTTTTATATTCCATAGGTTAAATTATTATAGTAGGGTTTATTTCATAGTAAAATACCACAATGCGTTTGTTTTGCATTAACACGTTATTCAAATTTAAAACACAATGATTTGTATTTTCTGATTCAAGTTGTATCATTTGAATCTTATTCACATTACGGATTTCCTACATTTATGATTAATCCTTTACGTGAGCTACAAACCAATGAGGTTGTTTGAAATGAAACCACAATTAATATTACTTATCGTAGTTTTCATCTTATTTTCACTGACTGACATCAATACTCCCTCGACCATAATTTCGGTGAAATTTCACTATTCATAGGACAAATTGCCGTTATTTAAAATAGGATAGCAATGTGCGCTCACGCAGGCGTATGTCACATGTCTATGGTTCGGTGCCGACCAATCGTATTCACCGTTATAATTGCATATACGGAGATGTGACACAAAATTACTATGATTACAATAGATTGGGGAATAACCACTTTAGTAAAAACGGGTTTTTTGAATTAAACCTTTTGTTAACAGTCGATTTTAATTGCAGTGCATTTTGAACGCATTCTTGTAATTTTAGAGGCATTTAGTTGAATTCGTATTTCTTAATCGGTATAAATATGAAATGAATAAATTGTACATCTTCCTACGCAGGTTGTGAAAGTATAAAGGAAATAATGTCAAGAAATGGATTAATATCTGTCATTGTCCCATTGCAATCTTGATACTATTTTGATGTAGGTGGATTCAAACTGTAGAAATCTGAAAGGTTCGCATTATTATAACAAATCTTGTATTTGATATCAAGGGCCCATTAAAAGCCTCCCACTCGCGAAGTATATAAATTATAAACCGATACATATTTTAATCGAAATACTACTACTAAATGATGGTAAAAATATCCAAAGCTCAGTATTTTCAAAGATTTGTTCGATAGAATAAGTGACCGCAATAGAATAGTTCATATATCATCGGTTAGTATTCAATAGATTAGTCGGAAGACTGCGCAAACTTCTACCGATAAACTTTCGATACGCGAACATGTATTATTTCAGCGCTTAAATGTCAACAGCGAGGAACAACAGTGTTTATTTGCATGAGGTCTCGCAATCTGATTGCCGAGTGCGATTTGTAAAGCTGTCGTCAGGTTTCCATGTAATGAGCGTATTACTTTCAGCATATTACCCTGTGACCTCACCATCATTGCTTTCTCCCTTATCTTGTACTCTGTTGTCTTGTTGATTATGGATCCAGTCATCAATGTAATTAGTAGGGTTGTCGAGAATATTATGCGTGTAATATAATTCTTAATGTACATACTAAAGCAGATTTTTATTCTTGGTTCTCAGGAGCTGACGAACTTTAACTTTTCATTACTTAATGAATTCCCTGTATTAATATATGGCGATATCTTTGCTTCCATCTCATAATCAACATAGATGAATAAAATCTAATGTAATGCGCTATCAACTTTCGCTTTTATTGTACATTATGGCTTTCCCGGAGCATAGTTGACAATCCTTGCGTTTACCCGGAATTTAACCGTAGTATTTATGTAAATTTTACTGAGAAACCTCTAACCCGTCGTGACTTCAAGATCGTTATTTTTAATTTACAAGTTCTTGCACTGTGCATTAGTCTTATCTTAATTGTACAAGAAAGACTGTTTCATAAGATGATAACAGAACCAGTCGTGGTAGTGTTTGACTTAAACTCTTTCTGTATTTCGATTATGAAACTTGCTGGTGTTTTGAAACGTAGGAATAGAATTCATACGTTTAAGTGCCTAAAAAAATTAAATGTGTTTAATTTAGATATAATTGAATCGCATGATACTGTAGATTAAATTGGTTTCTCTGTAATTCGTTTAGTAAGAATCTATCTGTGTAATCAGATGGTGTGCGCCCAGTGTTGTGGAGACCTCGATTTTAGCAAGATAGCTTTTTACTGATCTGCGTTGATATAATTATTATTTTCTTGCACTTAATATTATCGAAGTAAAGTTCATGAATTCTTGTTGTTTGTAATCGAAAGGTGTTCCTGAAGATAATAAGTTCCGCTACTCCTTGATTGACTATCCATCTGTGAATAAAAAACTTTTTTACTTATCCAATACGTTTTTTTTTATTAAAGTTTTTAGTGCAAGTGTATGTCATGTTAGGTCATTGATAGGCGCTGGTAACCAGTCTTGGAGTTCTAATTAATTAAAATCTTTGCATTTCAGTTTTCGATTAGTTTCAAAAGTTGTAGCCGCAGCACCTGGGTTAAGAGGATATGCTTAAAGCGAAGCATATAGGTGTAGTTTGAAGTGGTTTCATGTGTTCGTGTAGGTCGTGACGGCATCCTTAGCGCAGGCTATCGGTGGCGCGATCGTCGCCGCCTCGCAACTTGCGACACTTACCACGGATTCTAGATCACCCACACTATTGTCGAAACTGTCTAGTTTTGATATTGCAATGTGTAAAGCAAATCATAGTCTTAAATACAGCAGTACTTGTACGAGTGCATATGTATTTAGAATGAGTGAAAGTAAATGTGACAGTTGTTTTGTAGAAGATTTCAGCATTGTGGTTTTTTTAATGGATGAATAATGGATTGAAAAATATCTAGTTATATAAATTATTTTACGATTTTTTAAACTTAAGAAAAGTTAGGAGTGGGATACGTGCTGAAAATAATGGTACAAGTATGTGTTTAAAAAAATCAAAAATAGTAAACGCAAAGCTCAAAATTTATCTAAATTCATATTCTGTATTTAAAACTAAGGCAGCAGATACAATTCCTTTTCCTTATGCAAAATCTATAACTAAACAAATCAGTTTCGCAATCAACGCAATCTAATTGGCTAGAATAATCGAGAACAGTTAGTTACAGTAACAGCGCTTAGTGAAATGTTTTAATCCAAGCTTTCGTCGTCGATTTGTCCTAACGACTCGTTTATTCCTACAATGTGGTGGATTTTCTCTTCAACTCTTAAAACACGATATGCAAATGAAGTTAAAGTATTGAATGTAGCTGTGGCTTCCTTGTCTTTGTTTACTTTATTTTCTAGTGCTCTGACATCTTTATAGGCAATGATTATCGTCGTCATGTGTAATTTGGTTCCACTCTCTTCTCTTACGCCATTTCAATTGAAATTACGTCGGTATGCTCGTAGTGTTTTGGTTTTAAGATAGTGTGCTATAGTAACATGCTTACGGCATTCTCTATTTGACTATTTATTGTCTATTGTCTGCAACATCTGCATAAAGTGCATTCATAGGATTACTAAAGCTGTTTTTCCCAGCATTTAGAAATTAGAGTTTTGTTAGTGCCTCTCTAGTTCCCCCGTCTTTCTTTCTAATGGTTATTTGAATATAGACATGGTGATTTGGTCAAATCCTGTATTTGTTTTTACAAAGCATTGTTTGTTAGTATTCAGACTCTAAAATTATGCACCTTCAGATATAAATATCAACATAAGCTAAACAAAAAAAAATTCGAAATTAAATCCGCTAATATGTCTCCTTTAAACTGTATGGGCCATATGAAAACCGTTGTTTTACTGTAAAAAATATGGTAAATTATACATGACATTCTTGTTATCTTTATAATAATTATGTAATTGTTATTTGTTTCACGTTTCTGTAAAATATAAACTTCTTGATAGCATCGGTCGTATATTTCGGAGACTTTCACAAGCTTAAGAGACGATTACGTTATTATACGTGATATCTTTATTAACATCGCATAATCCTGTTTTTTTCTTTTTTGTGCAAGTACTTGCCGTCGCCTTTGGTGAAATTATTCTTCTGTGTGAAATGAGACAATGTAAAGGTCAGGATTCGGAATTAAAAGGAAGATGGTTATGCAATTGTTGCTGATAATTATGTTTTTGTGCAAGATCTTATCATTCTTGCATATTAAGTTCCGGAGATTTATATGGCGTATCAAGTTACTCCTTTCTTTTCTATTCATTTTTAATCTGGTATCATCTTGCAATAATATTTTAAAGTCATCGACGCGACGTTTCGTCAGAAACCGCAAAGGTTAAATCGATATCTATAATTCTTATCGTACACATACAATCTTAAGAAATATTGTCATGTATATCTCCGTTTTCCGCGAATATAAGAGATACAAGAGATAATATGAAAGATGCATCTTTCTTCTGATTAGGTAAACGTTCATAGAGTATGTGTGAAGGTATGTAGGTGTGTGTAACAATGCATGTTGGCGCGAAAGTGGCTGCCCTCCACCCCATGATTTACCTTCCACCTCGAGGTGTCGCTGATGGCAACTTTATGGTGTTGCGATCAGGGCTGCCATAGACCGTGGACTATTACAATAACAACGTAATAATTACAATAACAAGTTTTGGAGGATATAGGATCATAAGACAAAAGCAACTCATTGTTTTTGTTACAATAGTATATATAAATTTTGGCTGGTATGAAAGTGTTGCAAGTGTTGAAGAAGCTAAGCCATTTCAATTTGAATCTTATGTCATCGTCACAAAATGTAGAATCCGCTTTTATGAAATGCAACTATACTGCACATCTGGGAAGGTTGGTTACCGAGGTATAGAAAACGTGAACGATTTATTCCATACCTATAATTAGACAGTGATACCTAATACCATAAGATAATAAGACAACTAATAGATGTGTAAATAGACACAACGATTGACGCTATTTAACAACTCTCGTTCAAAAAATTGTTGTCTTTAACTGGAATTCATAGTAGAACTTAAATTTCCTCGAACGCAACAACCCTGTTTAGGATTTCACTCCTCCGTCGCAAGTATGTTTGCGTACGATTTGTAATGTTGCAATATCTGCTGTGAAATCAAAACAATGGTCGATTGCAATATTTCGATATGCAGGAACTTCCAACTATGACAAATGGTTCATATTTCTGTGAAGAGGAATGGTGTCCTTTTGAGAGGGCCGACGTATTTACAAATCTACATGAACTTTGGGAGCGTAGACATTTTAATATTATACGTTAGGCAAACAAGTAATGATTAAGTGCTGCTTTCCTATTCTCAATTCTTACAAGACATATTATGTCGTGGATTTTGTCGAATCTCGCATTCAAAATTCTAAAAAACGAATGCGTCTTGTAACTGTTGTTAGTACGTGATTTTTACAGGTATGAGACCACTCTCGCATATACTTGTGAAGCCGAACTTGGGCATATAAGTGATATGATTCTTTTCTAACGTTCTTCCAGTCCATCCAAAGGTCGTCTGGAAGAGATCGCCTTGTGCAATAAGACCGCCCGTGGTACATTACATTGTGTAAATATTTGTATTACTGGTAGAGTATATTACTTACTTATCCTTCAAACTATTCTCAAGCTTTTTTGCTTGCTCAATTTCAAAACATGGTTTAAGCTCATTCTTAGCACGCTGTAGACTCATATTTGATTTCTTCTGTTTTTATTAGTCCTATTTTCAAGCAGTGATCGTCTAGCTGTTGAATCAAAGTATTCTCAAGCTTTTTTGCTTGCTCAATTTCAAAACATGGTTTAAGCTCATTCTTAGCTTATGCTGTCGACTCATATTTGATTTCTTCCGTTTTTGTTAGACCTATTTTCAAGCAGTGATTGCCTAGCTGTTGAATCAAACTATTCTCAACCTTTTTTGCTTGCTCAATTTCAAAACATGGTTTAAGCTCATTCTTAGCTTATACTGTCGACTCATATTTGATTTCTTCTGTTTTTATTAGACCTATTTTCAAGCAGTGATTGCCTAGCTGTTGAATGCTTGTCTCCCGTGCAGGAGGGCTGTCAGTTCCAGGCCAGCACCGCTTAACTTTTCAAATTCATTTGCGGATCAGAATTTAGTTATGACATGAAATAAATCTATACTAATATTATAAAGAGGTAGAATTTGTTTGTTTGTTTGTATGTAGGAGGTAATCTCCGAATCTACTCATCCAATTTCAAAAATTCTTTCACCAATACGAAGCTACGTTATCCCTGAGTGCTATAGGTTATATTTTATAATCAGTAAATTAGGGATCAATAACCGATATTCACGCGGACGAAGTCGCGGGCAAAGGCTAGTCGTAAATAAATCTGCACACCTGAGAGGAGTCCAAAAAGTTATCGAGGGTGTGTGTGGTCCGGCAACCCGCACCAGGCCATCATGGTGGACTAAGGCCGAGCCCAACATTATTCAGTTATGGACTGATTATGTTATCTATTGTCAACACTATGTAATTCCGTAACGTTTACAGTTAATCGCAAGTACATAACAGAAACATAATCACATCCCAATCACGCATTCGTTAGATCATCTTACACAACACTTATCACTCTAGTACTCATGCGATATAATATTATCCTGACATCGCACGATCACGGACTGTGCTAAGAATTATTGTGTGACCTTAAGACCTTCACGTGAGCTGCAAATTCTCGTGAAGTGTGGTATTGAGTAACTTGTGACGATTGATGAGATTCTTGATGTAATTATTATAATTATGTGTGTACTCTTCAGGTTACGCTACAGAATATACAAGGTTAGTCAGAAAAACAGTACTAATCCGAAAGGGTGTTAATCACCTCAATATGAAAACCTGAACCGATTTTGATGCATTTTTAATTTTAAGATATTTTCGTTTTTCCCACATCGAAGACAAGTTGATTCAAGTAGTTTTGTCTTCCTGAGCTATCCAAAATTATCGAATACAACGAGCAATGTAAATACCTATCTATGATGTAATACAACTGTCAACACAGTCGAGACGTGTCGTTAGTATTTGAGTAAACAGTAGCGTTTTGGTCAGTTTGTTCACGCGATTCTACTAAATATTATGTTACTTAAGTTTTAGCAAATACGTCTAGCGATTTCTGACATCGACAAATAAAATATATCAGCTGAAGAAAATGTTGCAAATCAAAGTTTTTTTTTGCTTTTGAACATTATAATACAGTCGGAAGCAATGAATCCGGGTCACCAAGATAAACCTTAATATCTTGGAAACTAAGAACGATAGCTTATTCAAATAAAAAGTATTTTTTAGACTGTTGAATACTCCTCAAATAAAATTAATAAAATTTCTTCAATCACTACATGTATAAAACAAAGTCGCTTTCCGCTGTCTGTCTGTCCCTATGTATGCTTAGATCTTTAAAACTATGCAACGGATTTTGATGCGTTTTTTTTTAATAGATAGAGTGATTCAAGAGGATGGTTTATATGTATAATACATGCATATTGTAGTGGAGAAAAACGCGGAACGCGATAATCGATAACCACGCAGTGAAGCCGCTGGCGACCTTTAGTAGTCTATAAAATAAATAGTTTTTATTTGAATAGGTCCTTAGTTTCCGAGATATTAATGTTCATTTATGTTGGTTACCCGGATTCATTGCTCCCGAGTGTATACAAAGTATATATTTTATGGAGTATGTATAGGATGGATGACTATGTAGTTGCAACTTTCCGTTCCGTTTAATTAACAGACTGAAATAAATACCTTCGTCGCGAAAAGGGTAAGCCGACGTTTATTAAAAACATTTTTTTGAGGGAAAGTCAATAGATATATTACAGGGAGGTACAATATAGCTATCAAAGGTTACAATGGCCACCTTATACAAATTAATACACATATTCATGCTGTCAAACACGTGGTCGCACCCACGGGCGGGGCGCTATCCATCCATCGGACAATATGACAAGAGAAACCAACACGGAATCGAACGTGGAACCTCGATAAATAACGTGTGCGATCATAATTCATATTGACCAATAGGGTTACTCAATTTATTACACAAGTTATTATTTATTTATGTGTGGTCCTTTTGGATAAACCTAGCGGCAAAAGACCAGCAGGCGTAGCATGAGCACCGTGGACAAGGGTTTTGTAGACTGACTAATAGACAAAATGACATAGTGTTTGTAATTTTATCTATGTATTTATTTAAACTCATGTACATTGGTGGTAAAAAAGGAGGACTAATGGCATTGACATTCTCTACCAGTCAATCTTATGATCAAAAATCTAAGCCTGTTCTTCCGTCGACAACACCCTTGTCTTCGGTAGTCATGCTATACCTGATAGAAGGCGCTAGAAATGAACTTTTCTTGAAAGACCATTCTCAAGTCAAACGATTTTGTAACTACAAGCGTACATCGTTCCCTCTCCACTATTTTGTATTGGTCTTTTTAGTCGTAATTCTCGAATAAAGATACAATTTAGTTCCTTCACAAATTGATTCCTAAAGGTACATGAAAACTTGAGACAGAGGCGTATCCAATTGAATCACTCTACCTATCTATACATTCAGCAATAAATAAATTTTCAGTCCAATTTCCAAGGTCAACCTAAGGCAAGTTTCGAGTAAACTACTAACAGTATCTACCTAAAAAAATATATAACATTAAGGGACATCAACCAACACGACGTTGGATAATAGATCTGCGGAAAAAACTGACGTTATACGACGCTTTTGTATAAAAAATCTGTCAAAACTTACTCTTCAGATTAAAGTTTTATTTGCATTTGAAATATTCAAAATTCGTTATATCTTAATAGTATTTCGACTATTCCTAATAGTCAACTGGTAACCCTACCAGGACATCAGTGATGGATAGTGGTACACGCCTCGGCATCGCGTTTGTTCAGGCGTCGATTATATATCACTATCTTACTATCTATTGCAGGATTACATAATAGTTGTTATGTATCTATTGAAACTGTAATCATAGCCGCCTAGAGAACTTTATCGGCGTTACAATATGCTAAATTCAGTGCACTAATTTCTTTCCATAAAGAAATGTAGTGCACTGAGTTATGCCTGGTTTTCGTTTAGAGCAACAAGGCCCCCCATAAATAAATATCTCACATTTGACAGCACTCAAGTGACGTTTCGAAACAAATTGATAATGATTTCACAACAAAAATATGTCTTTAGCATGAAATTTCGACAGCTCCTCTTAGCAATAAATTGTAAAGTTGTATTTTACTCAGACAAAGTAAAGTGACGTCATCTGTCAAACTACAATGCGTTACTGTCAAATAACAATGGTAGGACTTGTCGTCACTTTACTTCGTCTGTTTAAAAGTACAACTTTAATGTGTGCCGTTTATGTTACTCTAAATTTAGAGGCTAACTTAATGGACAGAATTTAGCCACTTGAATATTATTTTTCCGGTTGACTCGGTGAAGAAAATCGTGCTTTCTGTTAATTATTCTATAAATTTATCAAAGGGCCCTACAGTTTATTATAACAGCCATTTTATTACGAAATATTGAAATTATCATGTTTTATGATGAATTTATCGCAAACTTCGCAATTGTTTCATCATACACAATGTTATCATTATCAGAATTCATTTTTGATATAGATATCACCAGAATCTCGAGAGATCAATAATAATTTCATAATTCTTGAATTCGGTATATTTTTGATAAGAATGTGAACGAATGCAGTAGTAAGCTTCTAAATGTTAATAGTATTTCTGTCTCTGTAAAACGAAGTGTTTTGAAAGCCTTACATAAAATCGTTTCTATGTTAAAGGTCTATTTGAACCCGTAATTATGGGTTCGTTAATTTCTTCAAATTATCCTCGTATATGGCAAGAATTTCCTCCATAGATAATTTCCAATACCACTTAAAGTGATTACACCTAAACTGTATTTTATCTAATTGAATATTCATTATCAATGTCCATTGGTTTGTTCCTTTGTACACCCACGTGCTTGCGCAAGCGCATGGGTCCCATAACTAAATGATAGTATCGCAGCCATACAATAATTACTTTCATTGTTTCAGGTATGTTGAGCAACTGACCTAGTCGTTTTACGTTTAAGGGTGAGTACATTATTTTTTAGTTTTAAAGGTTCGTCTACATTGAGGCGTAACAAACATCAGACTTTTCTTTCTACAATCGGTTACTAAGACCAAGATAAAGTCAGGATGGAATCTCGTTTCCACTTGAAAGTAGTCGGAGTGAGTGAGGCATTAAGCCACTTTTCTTCGTTCCAAAACAACGGGATTCTTGGAAAAAGAATAGAAGAGAAATTGTATAGGTAAACACGTGGTCTTTACGTATGATTGACAGTATAGAACAAGTGTGTCAGTAATTTCACGATTAATATTACGATTTTCTTATAATTACGATTGAATTTCAAAATAATTGATGTACGATATTATAAGCTTTTTAGTATGCTATAAAGTCAAAGGTTTCAACGCAAATAGACAATGATTTCATTAGGCAATTATTTTATAACAGAAGTATTAAAACCTACGTTTCTCTAACTAACGTCTGCATCGTTTTTGTAAGTCTGAATCCTCTTAGGACGACAGTTTTGGTCCTACGTTTCGGTATCATAGTCTAAAGATAACGGTTTGACAGTTTCGTTTTAGACCTTTCAAAACTCAATTAATTTTTTGGTCCGCACTGTCTTTTGTTTAAAATAGGTACTACGAAAACTGCGTTATATCGGTAGACGCCTAAAATTTATAATATCCTAGCAACCCACCCCGGCGTCTCTCGGGTACGTTTTAAAGCTTAAAACCTTTTTCTAGAAGGAATTCCCTAAACTAAGATCAAAACCGCATCAAATTCCATTGAGTAATTTAGAAGAAGTAAGCAGTCAAACAGACAGACGCGAAAAGCGACTTCAGTTTATACTATACTTGGGAGCAAATAAATCGAGCCACTTCTGTTTTTCACGTATAATTGTTATTATTTTTGGTATTAAGGAACAAATAATTCTAAACATATATTACCTAAAAGGTTATTTGATAACCTTTACAATGAGGGTAGTTTTTGTCGACTTAGAATTACATAATTCATGAAACCAAAACTAATAACCAGGACACGTGAAAAAAGGAGTGACTCGATTTATTTGCTTCCAAGTGTATTTAGAGATTGACAACAGTTTAGCTCCGGAAATATTTTGATGGTAAGTCAGTAGGTATAATTGAACATCAATCGATAAATTTACTCCACATAAATGCTTTCTTAAAGCTAATGGTATCAAAAATTGCATCGAAATTTTGCAACCGAACAAGAATTGGCACTGAAATTAAGCTTCTATTGGGTGTTTGTAATAAATCGTTTTTACCCGCGACTTCGTCCGCGTGAAAGCCCACAGGAACCGTGCAATGAACAAAATGCTTTTCACTCTAAGGCGACGTTATAAACACCTATCGAATATTTGGACCCTTACTTTACTGAAAGGTTTCGGTTTTGACATAAAATATAGATACACTCCGGTGCCACACGACCCTTATACCTAAATAACATAAAACTTCACAAAGGTACGACTGTTACAATGACATAGCCATGTTATTGTGTAGCCATGTTTATCGATGGTAACCACAGATACAGCTTGATCGTAACACATAGATTATACCCTCTTAATTTGTAGGGCATATTATCTACTCTATGTATTGTTTGATAAAAATCTAATTATAACGCTGTTGTTATAATTAATTTTTTGAGGCTTTAGATCAATTTCGCTAAAGGGTTTAGTTGTATCTGGGGCTGGAGTGATATAGTTTCAATAGGGTCAACTCTTTGTCATGTGATTTCTGGCAGAAATTGGTCAATTCAACTCTTCTTGTGGGTGCCGCACAAGGCGACTTCACACCGATAATGGGGCATTTTACTCTATACGAGAAAAAATCTAAAAATATATTATTGAGATAGCTTAGGCAAAAAGCAGTCGGAAAACGTTAGTTTTATTTCATAAAATAGCACACTAAATTTTAAAATTAAATTCTAAGTTTTCAGCTTTTTAATCTGTTTCATAACACCATTAAATAGTAATCGCCATGTTTTTACGTCATACGGCTATGTAAACTTAGAAGTGTCAACTGTCAACTAAACAATTAACATAACATACAAAATATCACTGCATTTGTTTACACAGCCAACTGACGTCATGGCCATGAGCAATATGGCGTCCACTGCGTCCAACGTTTTCTTCAAATTACGCGCGTTTAAAAATGCAAAATTTAAATGCATTTTTATGGCAATTAACGACTGAATAAAAATTTCTCTTCTCTCTTCTCTTGTCTCTTTTCAAAAATGGGCGTAATTCCCTATTCAAACCTCATCAAGCTGTCTCCCTCCCAATCTGCCGCCAGCAACACCCTAAGCCGAGGTCCGAGTTCCACTTGGTGTCGCCCTTAGTGCTGTTGTTGCTAGTAGTCGTGATGTTAGTGTAAGTAGTTAGCTTAAGTTAAGTATTTTACTTCCTCCCCATTGGCTGGAGACCCTTCAGGCCTCGCCAATAACTGCCTGGCTACGTAGAAACGGTCGGCAAGGACCATCAATAGTCCAATAGAACAATCAAGGCGAGTTTAGGATTATTCCAAGAAGATGGGAAGCAGCACTCTCCTTGTCCGTTAATAACAAATTACTGCAATCACCAAACTGCGTGTTGAAGGTGACTTTTATTTATTTATTAGGGATGAACAAACAGTTACACATTCTATTTTAGACAAAAATTACAAAAAATAACGTAAATGTGCACCTCACACCGTTATCCACAGTTTATATAATGCAAATAATTATTTCTAATCTTAGGAACTACTCCGCAGGTGATGGGAACAAATTACTGTATCCAAATTAAAATAGTTAAGTTAGTATATGGAGTTTGAATCCTTAATGGTTTGCATCAAGGCGTTGCGAAACTTATTAGCAGACCCAGAAAACAAATCTAATGAGTCTAAGATCAATTTTATGTCAATATTTCCTCAGAAACATTTTTATAGCGGTATTTGAGTACGCCCTTGTTTAGCGAGTGAGTAGAAGTTACTTGCACGGATTGTCTGAACCAACTATCGGATCGGATTCGATAGTTGGTCAGACACAGACGTACACGTACGATTCCCATACCCAATGTCTTGTGATCGACGTCTGACTTCTGATCCGATAGTCGGATCGGAAACGATCGGATATGTATGCCTGTTCAAACAAATGTATGATATAAGGTATGCGGTGGCCTTCCGATAGTCTGATCAGACTATCTCAGACAGATATCGGACGTCTATTCTCCTGCTTACTCGTGGTCGTCAGGAGTCTAAAATGGGAAGTACTCAAACAGGGAAGAAGGTGTGCCTGTCGTTCAATTCATTTCTATTTTGAATATCTTTCAGTATTTATGAAGAATCGTGTCAAAAGGAAATATGAGACTCATAACTCAGAAAATTTCTAGACTTTAGGTATGGACCTTTAGAATTTAGTAATAGAAATTCCAGTAACTATTCGGTATTCTCGTAAAGTACCAACAACCGGGCTCGTACGACCCGAGATCGCACTCCTGTTTATACGGCGTTTTATCACCGGACGCAGCTCCCTAATATATGTAATTACGAGGCGTAAGTGATAAGAAAGTCGATAATTAACTGGTGTTTGCATATTTTAATTTTCATCGAGTCGTTTGGTATGTTAGTACAAGGTATCAGCGTTGCTGCGATCCATAATCAATTTAGATGTACTGAGATCGATTCGCGAATGAAAAAGCCGTAGATACTTACTTAAATTGTTTATCTACTGAGTCCATCCACTCTACTGTAAGGCAGAACGAAGAAGTTACATCGATGTACCTGATCGAACAACAAATGGGAGTCGCTAATTTTCGCGCCTTATTGCGTCAGCGTAAAGATATTATTTTACTGCAGTACTAATAAACATTCGTGGTCTTGAAGTCGCATTCAGTTCGGTAGTTATCGGTTTCACGAAGTTTGAAGTTACCTCTTAGTTGTGTGGTACTGTACCCACTTATTATTTGTGTGTAAATAAATTTTTTTCTTCTTCGTCTTGATGAAAAAAGCTTTTTGCCGCGCCATCCTTTTCTTTATACCAAAATCTTGATTTGCCTTACCATATTCAAACATCATACTTGTAAACATTGGTACTACTCAGTGGATTATTGATCAAATAACACATTACCACAAAAAAACAGCTGTACTGTTTTATACCGACCACCCGTTTTGATAAGGGGCGAGTCCTTTAACATCTAAAAAACTGTCAATTGATTTAACAAAAAATACTTCGATATTATATCCACCCTACAAATAAATCGCTGTTAGCTAGCACTTGGCCCGTCACGAGTGATCGGCGGTCGACAGTCCGTATCGCCCGCGACTCCGGGTCGATTCCATTGCACCGTACTATTACCGCCTGTATTGTTTCCCTAATTTTATGGAAAACCGTTAAATTGACGGGTGCCTATAGAAATCGGGCAGTGGGAGTCGTAATCGTGGGTCGAGACTGTCGGGAGCATATGTTATTGTAACGCTGTGTGCGGCTGCATTTGTATTAGGGATTATAGTTTTGGGTGATCTGGGGAAAATCAAAATATATGGCGGAATCCTATGATTTACCGAGCGTTATACGTTAAAATTAAGACTCGTGTATCTTTACCAATAGTGAAGCAAAAAACCATAGTTTTGCATAGTAGACCATCCCATTATACGTTAGTAGCTATCACAGGTAAAATTAGCTTACGAGTTTCTTTATATGGCCGATTTGGCAATAAAAATACTACCATTAGTAAACAAAACGAGTCGTTTTTGGCTATAGGAACCGGGCAATAGCCGATGAAACAAAATATGTTGATAGTTGAAAGCATTTCTATTGCTTGGTTTTTGGCAACGAGCAGTCCACCTCGTCTTTTCCTAACGTAAAAGGTTAAGGAATTTTGTCAAGAGCATAAATAGGACTACTCTGTTTTGTGATAGTAAATCTGTTTGTCAAGCGACTATTGGGCGGGGGGTATTTACGTCATGGCTGTTCATCGTATAGTGGTCTAAAAGGAGTGGTGTATATGCTGTAATTGTCATGTTTGAAAATTCTGGACAATGCCCTGAAAAGTTACCTAATCAAGCATTGTTTTAGAACCTCTCCGACTTTCTAAACAAACTTCCGTATCACAATTAAAAAAACAATAGCTTATCAAAAGAAACAACTGTCAGTTATACACAATTACCGTATCCTAATCCGTAATCACTAATCAGGTGTTGACCGTAACGGAATATTGGGTAACAGAGTACCTGCAGATATTACGTTATTTGAACACCCACTGTGAGCACAAAATAAAAAAAAACAACAGAAAGATAACTCCATATAAAGTGCGAGAACATACACATACATATCTCTCGCGCAAAAGCACTGAAGAGCAAATAAAAAGTACCGTCACGGGTTTTGAACATCACTTTTAAGAACTCAATCAAAACAATACAGAATTTACAGCAATCGCATTTAGAGCATTAATAAAAATTGTCGAGATACTCGACAGTGTCATTACGGCTTGGTGTATAAGGAGTTCCTTTTTTTAACTTTTCAAAAAGGAGTTTAGATAAATCGAGTTAGTGCGTTTCCTCTGTGACTGCAGTTGTTAAAGCTTTGTTTTCCTTTTAGCCACTATTTCTGGCGAGTTTAGTATCACGATTTCTCAGAAGTAAGCCTTCAATGCTTTCCTTCTCTCTGTTTACGGTAAGCCACGGGTCACTTCACACGAAGCGAGGAATTACGCGACATTGCCTGCGGCAGCCAACTCGATCGTGGTCCCCGCTCTAATGTGAAACGTCCACAGGCAACTTATTGTTAGCCAACGAATTGTTATCTATACAAATTGCCCACTTGAAATCTATTGGAAAATAGGAACCGCTTGCGGCTAAGATTTTCTTAGAATATTCGCGTTAGATGAGATATCGTTTGATTTGATGATTGATATGTTTCCTGGTGTTGGGTAATTTGCTATAAGTATAGAAAATAATAACGATACGGATGAACAATTCTTCGTTTGCCAATGAGGTAAGAAACAACTTGCCAAGATTTTCCTCCTACCACTGTCACTCTAAACCACCAATGAGATACGCGTCTCAAAATAGGCTAACGAGACATATTTTGCTCACTTATGATAATTAACCCAAATATTAACAGTAATTTTTGCAAACATTTCCTAACCACACAAAACAAATTACCTCTTACTATTAATGCGAGACCTTTAAAATCCGTGCATCACCATTACCTGCGCGTGGGCATGATGTGGGCGGAGCTTGCAACAGTGAAGCAGATGTGCAGCGATCTCACGGAAACGATGCTCACTGAGTTATGAATAGTAGTGCTTAGAATATTATCTAGCATTCAGGGAAATATTATTTGAACACTGAGTTAGATGTCCAAACAAATGCATATGGCTAGGATGATGATGGATGATCATCAGAGAAAGGAATATAAGTATGTATATTATGTAAGGCAGAAAAAAGTGGAGAATATGGAAAAGCTGATCTTACAACGGTATGAACGCTATGAGGTTGATAGTCATCACTGAAAGGAATATAATTTTAACTAGGCAGTATAAATATAGGAAGTTTATAAATAGGAAAGTGTATTTGATTATTAACTAATGGTTATCAAGCATACTTACAGATTTATAGGCAAGCCTTTAATCTCGGTAATTCCGACAGTGAGCTTAATTTATATCTAGGCTACGATAGCGCTAGTAGAAGCTGAAATGACGAATTTCTTTGAAATTAAATACCTTGCCTACTAAACAATTAAACATTTCCACTTTCGCTGAGGAAAAATATGCCTTGATTCCGGTGATCAAAACACTTGCCGAAAACTATAGTATTGATGTTATTTAAAAAACCTTGCAGCTAACTTGAATACATATAATTAAAAACTAGATCTAAAGTTCCAGTTCCAGTCAATGTCGAAGTGCCTAGAATTAATAATAGGAATATAAAAACTGGCCAAAATAAAAATAGATGAATTTGTCCGTTTTTTAACGATGACCAGTTTCCTTTACGTAACATTTTGTCATCGTTTTGTGAATATTGGCGTTTGCCCAAAGTCAATATGATTTGTACAGGATTAACGAGAAACCGTCCAATAAGACATACGATTCCACGGTTCTGTTAATTTGGCAAAGGTTTCTTAATTCCTCTGTCTAATTGAAAGTAGTATTTGAAGTAGATAATAGACTATAGGGTATTTTATCACCATTTCATGAATTAGCTGCAAAGCTTTCTAGTATTACATCCCGATTGTTAAGTTTGAATCCAATCATGGAATCAGCTTGCAATATTCAGGCACTTTCAACCGAACTTAACACTTATTGGATGCGGCTCAGTGGAGCCACAATCTTTGTTTCATCAGCTTCTATAACACTAAACCGCGGACCGCGGGCCGGATATATTTTCACTCAACAATCCACAATTTGCATGCATAAAATTGTTTAGAAAGTTACCATTTCCATACATCAACCGTACGTTCCCGTTGGCACATCCAATATTTATCTGCCACTTTACGGAAGCTTGCCACGCAACGCTCAAGACCAGGAAGCGAACACTAATAATTGTAACTCGATATAAATGAAGAGATAACGTCTATTACCACTGTTTAAGGAAGCGTAGTCAGTTTCCTTTGATATATTGCTTACAATACACAGGTGTTTAATGTAAATGAGAAAGCTCTGTTAACTTCCAATAGGCTTTAAGGAGTAATAGGCTTCAAGACAAATTGTGGTGCTGTTGTTCCATTCAAAGATAATTCGAAATAGATAAAGCTAAATAAATCTAATATACGTTTCACAAATATCTCAAAGATGAATGATTGAATACAATTTCCTGACCTCTGGAGCACACGACAATTGAGTTCCATACGTACCAAGCTAGATATAGAGGACCATTAAAATAAAATCTTATCTCTATTCAACAAGAAAGCTTACTGATGTTAAAATGATATTAAAATTTAATTATTCACGTTTTATGACCACATAATTTCCTCACAGACCTTTATTATTCGTGAAGCATCTTGCGCAAGGGCTGGATCATTCCCATTAAAAATCAATTACATCTCTCTCTCCTTGAGTCAGCAACACACGCGTACGCTTTTACAAAGACCACGCTTTTCAAATCATGTCCATTGTTATATGTACTTCTTTTGTGAAGACAAACGTGACTATATGCCACAAGAATATTGTTTATAGGTACCTTACATGAGATAATCGTCATATGCGACAAAAACATCTCTTCCTAATTCAGAAGTACCTACGACGCATGTTTTGGTCTTCCGATCTTTTTTTGATGAGATTCTAACTTTCTTTGTTATTTTAAGTTTAGCAGTATTTATGACAGATATTCTTTCCAAATTTTCAAATACTATTTTCATTCATATTAACACAGCAATCTTTAAATTTTATTAATATTATTTAATAGAGGAGCTCGTGGCTAAATAATTACAGCCGCATAGACCGATCTTCCGGGTTAGGCCACGCTTGCCGAGGTTGGTCTGTGGATGGGTGACCATTTACCATAGCGAGTTTCCTCCGTGCCTCGAAAAGCACGTAAAGCCGGTGGTCCCGGCTGTCATTTGTAGATCTTTGACAGTCGTTACTGTTGGTCGAAGCCAGAAAGTCTGACAACCAGTCTTACCAAGAGTATCGTATTACCCAGTCACTGGGTTGTGGAGGTCTGATAGGCAGTCGCTCCATGTAAAATACTGATATTCAGCTGCATCCGGTTCGACTGGAAGCCGACCCTAACATAGTTGGGAAAAGGCTAGGCAGATGATGAATCTTTAAATTTTATTAGCAGTGACAACTTTGCTCAATAATTGAAAATCTTCGTTACCATATTTCTTCAAGTGAACGAGTACATAAATTATTTCGACACTTTCAACGTGATTTATGTTGGAATCACATTCCTTTTGGTTTATCGAACCGCACATCAATGAATAATAGAATTATCTTGCATTACACAACTGATAGATTACGATGATCTATCGACTGTGAATTTTTGACTTCTAAACGATACTAATTTCCTTCGTCAGTCATAAGAGTCCGAGTACATATATGATCGATTGTATTTGAAGTTGGGTGGTATATTTTGAAATACATCAATTTGTTAGTCCAAAGTGATGTATCTTTCAAGTCCATGCTCGAGACTTGAAAGGGCTTGGAGAAAGTTTGGCAGTTCTTTCGACAATCGGCCTTCATTGTGTTCGGATCCAGATTTGTGTTAAAGCATCAATCTTTTGCATTGAACGGTTTTGCTCTCTTTGTTAGAAAGTACTATGTTAAATGCTTTTCTGTCAGTTTAAGATTTCTATTTCATTTACTTAACATTAATTTTATCTTGGAAACGTTTCGTTGTATGCAGGTTTTTAAGGGTCACAATTTATTAAGTTGATCCTGTTTTTGGGGTTATGTAATTGCGTTAAAGTTTTAAAACAAGCGATCTTTAGTATGTCCTTCCTGTATTATACTACAATATTGTTTTAATCGTTCTTTTTATTTAATTATTGGTCTTACAAAGCTATGGCCTTAAAATCTAGATATTAAGTAGTCATTAAAATTCAATAAAACTTTAAGTCAATAACCATGAGTGACTGGCATTCGAAGCAGCATTTGGGCGTTCTTTATTACCTCGACATAATAAAAAGATCTCTTTTAGATTACGTATGAGAAGACCCTTCTCCTGGCAATCAACAGCTTTAAAGAAAATAAGGCTACTACACGCTTTGTGTACTTAAAACACATAATTATATTAATTTATACTTTTGCGGAGACAATTTGGTAACAAAATAATTACAACACCTTTAATGTCATAATATTAGGAAATCCTTTATGTTATGTATAATTGATTGCACCATTCTTGCTTCCATCAAAATGACAGACGATGCTATTTACGAAACGTATATACATATTATTTCTCAAATTAGTTGTTATTCAAACGTTTATTGCCAACAATATGACAATGCAATTGTTAAAGAGCTAATCAGAATTATTCAATTGGAAAGGTCATTATAACTCGTATTGAAGTTTTGGACGATCATCATTTGCCCCGAAGATGTTTCCGGCATCCTACACAATATGTAACGTATTGTGAGAGAAAGCCGTCCATCTGATTGCCAATTACGCTTTTCTCTTTCACACAATTCCACGCGACATTCCCGAGTACTTTTTATAATGATTGTTTTCAAGATTTCCTTACCGGATATGTTGCTTAATGTCCATATTCGTCAAAGTGGAAATGGTGTTTAGTAAGAAATGCTATTAGAACTATTTGATTGAACTTTAAAATGTGCTAACATTTTTTCTTTATAAGGATTAAATAAATAAACGGTCATTTTTGAAGCGTAACAATGTCCTGCATTACAGGTATAGTCCTTGTGCTAAGCTTTGTCATGAACAGTCCATGAGAAGTGGAAACATTTGAATCATGATTTCGTCGATATCCAATACGAACTACGTAATCAAATTCAAACTGCAATTAATTTAGTAAATTACATTTATAATAATAATTGCATCCACTTCCTAGATGTTTTGTCTTGTTTTTATTTGATCAATTCAAATGCATTGAAATGCAATGCTTCAGCAATAAGGTCTAAAACTTTATTTAGGTTATGTTTGTTATACGCAGAACCAACGAAACTATTGCTAGATAAATATTTATCGTTTCTGGTGTTGTGCAACTCAATTTGGAAGACAATCGTTCCAATATAACACTTTTTCTATGCGTCCATTTATATGTTTGAATTGTTATTACAAATAAATGTTTCATAACACCTCTTTCTGTTTGATTTTGATACACATTTTCCTCAGAAACTCATTTGATGTTTGCCTCTTTGTTGCTGCCACTAGAAGCATTTTTGTTGCTATGATCTAATTCTGTTTGCTGCCTAATTTGTGACGTGTTATTTGATCGATAACTATAGGAGATCTCTTTAGATAACAGATGCGAATTGAGGTCAGCGCTTACATGCGTTCATGCAGACACTTAAAGCAAAAATCGTGAGGTGTTGGTTTCGAGATTTTACCAATATTTAATCTTGGTAAAATCTGAATGCTCGATAAAGGTGGTTTTTGGTGATTATGTAATGCAGATTCTTAATTCACAAATACGGCCTCATGATGGCCTTGAGCTGGACCAAACTATTATTGCATCTATCAACGAGGATATGTTAATTTTAACCAGACTTCCGAGAATCCTTGGTCACTCATCGCCATGCTTCCGTTCCGAACAAAGTCTGTCTCGTGCCTCTCGTTCCGCTCAAACGCGCTCCGATAACAAAAATAGAAGTTCAAACCAATCCAACATTCGATGAAAAAAAAGTCCTGCCAAATACACAAAAAAAGTAATCGCCCCATTCCTCTCTGGCTAATGCTCGGAAACTATTCACGTCGCTGTAAAGTTTATCCTGCGATAAGACTCGAACGACGTTTGACTGGTGGCCGTCTCGTTCTCGCATGATGGATTCCTTGATAGTGAGGGAGACAGAGAGGTAGGGCGCACTCCGCGTGGCCGTTGATGTTTAGTTTGAAACGGAACGGAACAGTTTGCGAGTCGCCGGCTCTGCGCACGGCCGACTGACGCAGGCAGTTCGTTGCGCTCAACTCGGAGAATTTATTTTAACACACTTTTTGAACTGTTTTTATAATCTAACGTTTAGACCAAGTGCCTTATTATTAATGGATGTGATAGTGAATGCATGTAATGAATTTGAAGAACTAAAAGCAAATGAAAAATAACACCGTGTGGATTTTCTGAAACGTCTTGAGTTTTGTGTCCTTTTGGTATATAAAAATTGCAGTAATTATGATACGGATTTAAGTTTTATATTTCTTTGTTAACTGTATGTGTTGGAGCACGTTTCTACCCGTATATTGGCACGAGCCTTTAATAATAATAGTGCACCGAAACCAGTTTGCGAGTGCGGTTCGGCTGTGGTTATCCTGACTTATATGCGGGCGTCTTTCTCGTGAACGAATTTCGACGCATCTGTAGGTATTCTTTTGAAGGCTGCGACTGCAACTTCAGTACATTTTCTTGCATCATCATTATTTTTATATTTGTTTTTTATGGTGTCAATAATTTGTTATCAATAGAAATTTAATCAATCGAGTTGCTTTTGTTTATCATATCAGCCTTGATATCATTTAAAGCTTGCATCTTTAGCTAATCTGTACAATAGCTAGACTGATTCACCTTGACCGTTTAATACGATGGCGATGCATTCAGACTTTCTGTTTCGAGGTTACTGGTATCCTGAGCGCACCTTGTAAAGCATTGCTCGTTCATAATTAACATTTCTAGTCGGTCACTAACTGGCATTTAAACGTAGACTGTTTGGTGACTAAACGTGCATCACAGTTTAACGTGATTAATAACAACTTAGTTGTAAAGTGGCGATCGTTGTTACTCATCACTAAAATGTTCATAGCAGTCAACTTCTCAAATAATTCGCATGTGGATATCCGTTGGTACCGCACAAAGTAATTGTTTTTCTTGCATGAACCGTCCCATCATGTTCAAAGTTAACAGTAAATTACAATCTCCATTTATAAACACCAGTTAATCGTAGTTAACTGCACATAACTAATGTAAACAACTTGTCATGTGTGGGCTGTTCAAGTGGCGCCGTTAATTTACTACGAAACCTACTAATTACATCCTCCGCTCCAATATTATCTTTGTTTTAGCACTTTGTCGCCTATAAATCATCTAGTCTATTAACATGTACTGAATCAGCAGCGATTGCTTTGAATTTTGTTATTTCTTTGCCAGTCTTTCCACGCTTCACGGCACTTCTATACGTGACTGACTTCATTGGCTGCATTTTTTACATCTTGTCAGCATGAATTCTCTTATCTAACAGAAACTTGCAATCTAGTTTCAAATTACCCAATTCACTTTTAGCAATTGTGTAGTTTTTGTCTATTTTCGATTACAATTCCACCGGTTCTAATCTGACACTTCCTGTGACTCATGGTGTATGTATCGAAACTGTGAGTACCATCGGTTGCGTAACCTAAAGGTGGCAAGTATCCAACATGTCACGCGAAAATGTATTACTTCCATGAAAGAAAGCCAAAATTGGGGATCAGTGGACTTGTAGACTGATTGTCTGCCACTCATTTGTAAAAATCTTATTTACCTCTGAAATGGAAACACTGTTATAATTATAATTGTGTCTGAAACGCTCTATCGCTTGCTAACTATTAGTGAAATTGAATAATACTTTATTAAGCAGACAACTGGCGTTGATGAATATGACTCACTTTGAATTGAAAGCCACAGTTTCATGTGTTTAATTTTCTGCTTTGTTAACCGATCGTTGAGTTTCGACTATTATGACACTGGCCAATTATTTTTCTTAGAAGAATTTTACTAACATTATGCATTTTCTATTTTACTACCATTTCTTGACTTAATTGCCGTCTTTATGACTTGAAGCTTTAAAATATGTGGGTCGTCCAAGACGTCTACTTTTTACGAGCTGTTTGCGGTGTTTTCATTCGTAGTCTTGATTTCATTGTACTGCATTTCTCCTGGGGGCCAATTCTACTAACAGAAACTTTTATCAATAGCAACGGAATCGTTCATTCAGACAAAATTCATTATTAATTCAGTCAAAAGATTTGGTTTTGTTTTTGTTGTCAAACAATTCGATAGTTTTTGTAAACGAAAACTGTCTGAATAAAAGATTCAGTTGCAATTGATAAAAGTTTCTGTTAGTAGAATTGGGCTCCTGTATCTTGTATTTTTTTTACTCTTAACTTAAGAGCTTCAGCTTATAATATTTCTTTTTTCATATTGTTTGGATCGGGTAGTAACAGCACCATCGTTATGCGGCAAGCTTATGTCCTATTGTTAGTAAATTAACTTTTTAAAACATTGGTCATAAAGTTACCGAAGTGACACTGCCTTGAGCTTGTTGTATTAATTCTACTATCTTAGCTTGGGCTTTATAATTTGAACAATAAGGTTCAATTTAGAGCGAATTTGTTAAGGCGCCCGCATCTTTGCTTTCTTCTCTTTTTTTTGACCGTTAAGGATGATGTCCGTTAATGTAGTTTCGATAAAAATGTTTTACGGCATTGGAATGTTTCGTATATCTATTAAATGATTTTTATCCAAACTAACAATTTAATGGTTTCTCTGCATGTTAGAAACTAGTTGGTTTAATATTTTTTGTATACCAAAAGGACACTCATAACAGTCATAACACTCATAACATTCCGTTTTTAGACGAACAATCGAAAAAACAAAGTGACCTGCAACAAGTGCTCTTATAAACGAAGTACAAACGTCAAACATATTTTGGAAGTATTTTTTATATTTAATGCTATACGTATGATTTTACACTGGATCTTTACCTTCATCATTGGGACCACGACACTGGAAGGAACATTTCGCGTTTAGTGAGATGATACAAGCTATTAGGTAAGTTTTACGATACTCCTAAATTAGTGAAACCCGTGAGTATGAGCTATTCTCATATAGCTCGTGCCAACGTGAGAGAAGAAGAAGTGAAACCCAAAATTACTTCCTATGACTCTAAAGATCAAATTGATACAAAATATGGTATGTCAATGAAAATCGCTACTAGGACAGATATTTGGGAACACAATGCCTCATCATGTAAATGTGCTGATACATGTTAGGAAACAGATTTTCGATCTTTGCTGTTATTGATACACAGGTAGATGTTAGCCAATATAATTCTTCAATCGCCTTTCACGCCAAGGGAATTAAAGGGCTAAGTCTATTTATACCTGAAACCACATGACATATTACCAACAAAAAGTACACAATCAATAACAGCAAAGAAATTACATTCAGCCTCTAATTCAATAAACATGATGTTGCGTGCCTACATACCAGGTATCTTGGTACACACAAAATTGGCTAACACCCATCAAATGTAATTTATTCTACATGTGCATCTGTGGCTCTTTTATGGTACTTTCTTTGACACGCCTTGTGAAATGATTGCCCTAAAACGGAGTGCCCATCTGTTAGCGATAGCCGATGAGCAGTGATTGACAGCTGACGTTTATCTTCGCGATAACTTTCCAATGAGATTTTACACGGTCGTTTAAGTATTTGTGAATTTGTTTAAATATAATGAAGAAATAAATTAAAGGTAAAGTATATTTGAAAAAGTCTTCGTAAAAAACCAAAGAACAAATTACAATTTGGTTAGTAAAGAGGCGAAGAAGCTTATGGCCACAACATTTGAAGTTGATGATTAGAAAATTGAACACGGTACGCCTAATAACACACTTTACTTTCTACCAAGTAATAAATCCTTAGCGAATTGACCAACGAGCCTATAAAAATAATAGTATTTAATTTTGACGTAACTCAAAATAGGTATTAAGGGCAATGTTACCATTAAAACAATTTAAAACGGAAAAGCGATTAACGATCGCAATTACATAGTAAATTTTTACGATTATTTGAATCGCCTTTTTACATCGTTATTCGATGGTTTTAGTAAGTACTTCCCTAAATACAACGATGCGATTCTAACTTGTTCGCTATTCGATTCGTACTCGATTTAGATAGTACTCACTGACCTATTAGCCTTGCTTATTTTGATTTATGTACACTAATTGAACCATTGTGATTTATACCAAATGCTAGTTGAGAGATTGTTTGGAACTCCTAAATCATAATACAACAGTTTGGTAATAGAACGTATTCAGAACACAATTAAATTCAATTCCTGCAATTTGGATATATTCTGCGGCGCTAACGAAGAACACAATAACTGGATTTTGGACGATTTTGAGTTGTATACACATATATTCGGAATCAGCGAATCGAGATCTATTAACTCTCTTTAAGTAATTTTTTTGAATCTTTCAGGAACTCGGCTTTTCAGTAAGCAAGAATGCAATACCTAATTAAAACAGTTAAAAGTTTGAGCGCGTTTTTGGGAAGCGGCAAAATCGAGTTATTGTATTCTTCGTTAGCGCGGCAGTATTATACTGTGTTTAAAAGTAGTTTTATTAAAATCATAAATTTTGATAGTTTTTTACTGTTCTCTAGCGGTCTATTTTTGCTCTGTTTATTTTAAATACTGCTAGAAAACTATTATTTTATATTTAAACGTTAAACTGAGTCTTGAACGTAAAGCAGACTCATCAATTTTACAAAGTTCAACAACGCTATTGAACCATCTTTTTATGGACATAATGTTGTCTTTAAGTATCTTTTATGGGTCTAGTCTAGACGACTTAAATTTAATTCTTACACAGACATGATAGAAATAATTGGAATTCTCAATCTTGATTTTGCCCATAAATGTCCCTTTCATATTAACTCCTTCAAAGTTAAACCGTTATATATTACACTGAGGATATTAGACAAGACATTTAGGATTGCACTTAAAGTAAGGTTTAAGTCGTATCAACAATGGTAACTAATTAGAAGGTCGTAAATCAAACCAGCATCGCCAACCACAAGATCATCCCAGACATTGAGATTAAATTATACAAAAGCCAGTGTTTTGTCGTAATTAGTATTCAGACAGACACATTAATTAATGCAAATAAGACTGAACTTGGCCGCGTATCAAATCTCATTAATTTATACGGGCACACACTCGAACTTGACCTTCTTTACCAGAAAGTAGTTTAAACAGTAGTTAGTACGATAGTTTTGTTGTTCGTTGACGATATCGACATGTGTTCAATCATCTTGTTAGTTTACCTTTATGTTTTATTGCCATCGACTCACAGCTGCTTTGCATACATCGAAACCTTCGGTAAAAGGTGTTTTATATGTTGCGTTCCAAAATTCTCTATTATGAAGATCAACTACATAGCCAGATCGATACGGACAAGTTATTTTTAATTGGTTCCCGTTTTTTTGCATCTTTTCAACGATGATATCGTCTGATAAGCCTACTTGATATTTTGCCCCGGGAATTAAAATAAGTGTTTATAAAAGGACCTGCAGCTGTCGATATTTACAACCTGAAGAATGCGTCTCGTCACTAATTATTATTCCCAAATATCATTACCAAGATATTGGTGAATATGTGCGTGTTTTGGTTCGGATCCGGCTGTTGCAACGTTCTCTTCACGCCCTAGTTCGCCGCGTGTTTTGCCATTTGTTTTGCTTTATGTTAAACGCCATTTTGTTTCTTTTTTTACTTTTAATAAACGTCTTGTTTGTTCAATTGGCCTTTTAAGAGCGAAGCGATAGGTTATAAGGGTTATAGTTACAAGTTACTTTCAAATTAAACGATAGTAAACGAATGCGTGCGTTTGTGATATAACTGTTTTGGTAATACGTATGTTGTATTGCGATATTTTCGTTTCAGTGGTTGAAATTGATGCATTGATTAGTAATAGTTGTATTAACTGATGCAATATAGGATTGGTTGGTCTCAAATTGAAAGTTTCTTTATTAAGTGACCGACGCAACATAACGCATATTAACTTATAAAACGAAAACACTAAATAGTAGATATTTGGTGATAAGGGGCATTACCTCCTTTAATTGAAGGAGGCTTGAGTCTAGCAACTGTTGAAGATAAATACATAGATAAAAATGTATATGCAATAGCAAATATAAAAATTTATGCAACATCACGGAAATCTAAGTATTTACAAACCAAGGCTTTTCTCAGCATCAATTCTGTTCACCGCACACAATTCGTGGAAACGATTGAGTCACCCACACAGCGGTTACGATCTACCAGCGAACTAAAAAGCGTATAACAATGCGAGCCGAAAGCGGCATCACTCTAAATGTAATCTGAATGTACCGCTATGTTGCAGTCAGTTGTTATCCAGACTAGGTCAGTTTTTGTCGAATGTGCCACTGATGGCAGCTTTCAGACCATTTTGATGGTCACACTTTTCGTTTGTGTTCAAACTTCATTTGAGGCCCATTTACAATTTTTTGTGTTGTAGAAAGGTTGGCCAAATCGAAATGTGTTTGCAACACATGGGTTTGCTAATGAGCTTATTGTTGGCACGACTTTGAATACTAAACATGACAATTTATGAGACTAGAATTACATTTTCCGAAGTAGGTATAAGAATATCTTGAAAAATATTGTAGTATTTAAGTTAACACACTTACATGTATCTATTAGGTAACTTGTGGTTCCGGTCACCTACTTATTTCACCATTGTGATAACTTAGGTTGACACCTTCCTTTTTCGTAAGTAAGTATGACACTACATAACACACAAAATAATCAGCCCATTACTGTCTCACCGCTGGTCACAAGCCTCTTCTCAGAATGAAAAGGGTTTTGGTCTTACACCGTCGAGAACGTTTTGGAGCCCTCTCAAGTGTGCAGTTTTCATCACTATTTTTTCTTCACTGTTATTGTGAGTGATCATGAAATTCTAACACTTAACTTCCCGTGTTAAACTACTCCTTTCGCCTTTTGGAAACTAAACTTCAGTGCATCTTGCATGATGCATCTACAACACGCTACATAGTTTCAAAGTAAGCCAACGCTCTGACCTCCGTCTATACAGTAAACATTAACATTTTCTACATCATATAAAATCCGCTAGTTACAGATTTGTTTTTATTTCCTTTCTCTCGGACGCTTTTATATTTTACTTTGCAACACGTACTCGATCACTACAAAGTTGGTGTTGTAGAAAAAATATTTTAACTATAAAACACAATAGCATTTCATTTTTTTCTCACTTAATGTAGAACACTGTCACTAGAACCTTTAAATATAGCACAAGTTCTTTTTCTTTTTACAGTTTTAAACCGAACAATGTAAGACTATTTTCATTTGACGTTTACTTATAGAAAAATCTCATTTTGTTCTTACAGATTAACTGTTGTGTGCCTTGCCTTGTTTAATTGACTTAAATGATAATGCCAGATGCAATTTCATTTGATGTAAATATCTAAGAGTAATGGTCCCTTCAGTTTCTACTTTCGACGCGCCGCCCTTTTGGCTTAGCACGGTAGTATTACACCTTGTACACAATGTACATGATTATTGATTACCGTTGGAAGCCCATACATCGATGGCTAAGGTTCAAAGATTACAACAATATACGATTGCTAGTCGATCGATATCTACGAGCATTGTCGTAACCTATTTCCCTCATTTGCGTGCAGTATTATAGGTATTGTTCGTACGAGTTGTAACTTAGACTTGTAATAACACTAGCTTATCTAGGTCTTTGGTTTTCATTTATCACCTTGAATTGTAATATGGCAAATGTCCTAGTCTAAACTGCGTTTAGCTGTTTTGAGTATTAGAAGTTGATAAAATGGTATTGTTTACTAACAGGTACTACCTCATCTGCTACCTCATCGCTTATCTACTGTGCGTTAATTCTTCTTCTCTCGTGTCAGCAAGAGCTATACGAAAACAGCTCACGCTGTGGTGAAAAGATTAGCCAGTCAGCAAGGTTGGTAGCGGGGCTGACTGCCCAGGGTGCGCCGGATGTACTTAAGTATCGTCACTCGTGGAGGCTCTTTTCATGCACCCCTGTGTTTGTGTGTGTGTGCGTTAATCAACAAGGAACATTCATCATTTCTACTTCTAGAAGGCTTCAAAGAATTCATAAATTCCATTAGTACGTACAAGTCCAAACCAATTTGGAACCACGTGTGGCATTAATTCAGTTCCTTTAAGAATTTAATCAATATTTACCTTCATTGCCTACTGTACTATTATCCTACTTTCATTATTGACTCTGTCGATACTATTTTTCACATCAAACCTTAAGTTTCGTCATGTAACGGTCTATAATGTTTTCCCATATTTGTTGTGATAGTGATGAGCAAACACACGGTGTTTGTTTGAGCAGTAGAACCGAGTAAGCCGTCCTTATCATATTTAAACATGGACGGTCTCAATCTGTGACCGACAGTCAAACGGAAGACTAAACATTTTTATGATATAAATATGGGTTGTTTCTAATCTCCATTTGTTTATAAAGTCAATGTGCTCATGTTTATAAGTAGAGATCAAATAAATGATGCACTTTTAACTATAGCAGTTTTCAAAATGATTGTCGTTTTATCTTTAATAGCATTATACAATTTCCGAATGATGATATTGAGACTGTGGATAGGGCCTCCGGTTAGATCAAGTATCTCATTCAAAACTCAGCTATAATCTTCCGCAATATTAGTTAGGTTGCCTGGGTCTATCTTATTAATATCCAGTATGATCTCACGCCTCATCCTATCCGATGCACTAATATTACGTGGCGTCCACTATATCAGTACATTACTGTTCATCTATTTCTCGCTGCTGGTGAATAACAACTGACTAATGTACGTGATTCAGAACAGAGATTTTCACAAATAACAGGGTTAAGTTCACACAGCCTTCTATTTTTACCTTGGTTGAATTGCGTGACTATAAAGTCGGTTAACATTAATTAAGGCTTTCGGTGCAGTGTTTACGATCGTAATAATAATTGAAGGTAGATTAATGGTTAAAAGTAAAGACTGGTGAAGGGATTGTTAAAGAGATCAATTTGTTGGAATTAACGCGGATTAAGGAAATGGGCCAGAATTTTGCTAAGTGTTTTAATATAGGCTGTCTAGATTTAGAACACGTTACTAGGTTAAACTCGCAAACTCATGCGCCGGGTGAATGGGAATTCTAGGAAATTATAATATTCTAGTAATATTGCTTTTTAGGAACGACTCAAGTCTAATATAAATTTTAACCCATTAGTTTTATCCACTTTAATAAGCATCGAATGCAAAGAAATTCTCAATTTAGCATCATAATTAATTGTCATTTCCGTAAATATGTTGATCTATGTCACATGAATTTTCCGTTACAAATGCTTAAGTCTTCTCAACGGTAAAATTTGATTGTAAACATGCCTATTTAATGAGTAAACCTCACCGAAACCACGTAGAATTCTCATTACTCTGTTTGGAGCACGTCAAGGGCTTTCTATCCCTGCTCACATTTTATTATCGTTTGCCTTTGTTCCAAATGCTTCAAAGTTTATATTAATGTGGCAACACCGCGTAGGAGTGTATTGTTTTGTATTACAAAGCTATCATTTATGAAGCAACATCTGCCTTTCCCTTTGTTTTGGCCATCGCTTTTCATGATGATGATGTAGTTGAATTTTGTTTCTGACTTTATTAATATTTCTATTTAGTTTTTTCTGTTGGACAGCTTATTTTATCTCTAACGTAAGACATTACGACAGTACCTTCAATGTTTATTTGTATAGATTTAAATATTCAATAGAAATCAACCATTCCAACCCATTTTAACCTAGTTGTCACTGTCATACATCTTTGCCAGTAAAATGGTATTAGAATTTCAGATATAAACAAAACTAGAAAGTTTATGAATGCTTAATCTTCTTCCAAGATTTTTATATCATCAATTTTCTCGTCTCTTTTCCTCCGCTAATAAGATTAGACTATCATCGTCAATTATCATACCAACCATTTCTGTCTCTAAATGCCGTGGACATTCAAAGGCGGGATCACGTCCATCTATTTTCGTAGCGATGGGCTTACATAAATCTATCTATCGACGTAGTAGCTAATACTGTAGCACCGACAACTTGATAGCTTCCTCTGCTATTAAACTGGCCTGTCCATGCTTCCTGCTGGGACATAGTAGCATTTTGTTGGGGTTTTCCTGTAAAATGTGGATATGTTAATGAATTGGAAGTAATTTGTTTACTTTTCTTGACATTATCTACATAATATGCCTCAGGACTTATTGATTTATTTCTCGTATCCATAAGTTTTCTTTTCCTTATATTTACTGCGTAATACCCGTTTTGGAAAAGGTATGCGATCTAACGAAGGTCTTTGCGTCTCTCAATTGTATGGCATCACTTGAATGCGCAATCCCATTGGGTGGGCAATTATTCTTCAATCTAAAAATTAAAGCATTAAGTGATGTATTCAAACCGACATCCGTTGCACATTGCGGTCACATCACATTCACAATAAAACCTTTATTACTAAACCTTTCAAAAGTTTCGACCAAGGTAATGGATATAAAGAAACTGCAATTTATTGATGCAGTGAATTGAAATAACAAACGCACAGAACCAAAACATAGTCCAGAATATATTTTATGGTCTAGCTGAACTTATCTTTGAACTATCAGGAGAAATTGCGTGTACTAGTGTCACGGGAATGGGCTAGACGATTTGTCTTACGAAGGCACAGAGTATGTCGAGGCCCTGCCGATAAGGGCTACATTACACAGGACTTTAATGCCCCTTTTAATGAATTGAACAACACCCCAGTGAGGAAATTATATGTACAAGTCTATGTCGTAACGAAAGTGAAAATGAAAATCGAATTGTAGTAATAGGATCAGGTTTCAACCATTAGATAGGTATTGAGTTGCTGCCTGTTTTATTTTATAAAATAGGAAGAATGTGTGGTATTTATCTTACATTGACAGCTTCGAATTTATTATTGACGATAAGTTTGTTAATAAAAAGAAAGCTAACAAGAAATACTTCGTTTAAAACTCAGATCTTCATTTATATTTACATCATCGCTTAGAATATTACACACACGGTATCAGAAAATTAAATCACAATTACTACCGGATTTCTGGAATCAAGTAAGAAAATACGAGTTACTGACCACAGAACATGTAAACGATGAAAATTGATAAGTGCAGTAAATGCGTACGTAACGATCTATCCGACTGCTCATAAATCCATAACTGGCAATTTGATCAGAAATTTCCAAGTGTTTTCACTGAAATCGCTAACAAAATAATGACTGGGCAAACGTTGGCCCCTAACACTTTACGTAGCTCTCTCCAAGCCTGGATTTTATTAAATCTGGAGTTATAGTACCCTCTCGGCGACTCGAAATGATCTCAATCGATGAAGATAAGCAGATTGCAGGGACTCTGACGGGGAGTGATGAAGGACTTTCATTACTTATATAATTTGCTAAGAAACTGTTGGTTTAAGATAAACTGCGGGAGAGGGCAGATTTGCGTTCAACGCTGAATAAATTACAAAAGTTTAAAATTTTAAATACAAAATTTGAACTGTTTTCAGAACGACCTTTTTTTTACAGAGTTGGATTTATTTTCACGTCTAGAATGTCATTGTAATCAATCGAAAAGAAAAACACTAAACCAGCTAAACGAAAGATAGTATTACTCATGATACCTAGAGCTTGGTCTTTCAACAGTCTTAATACCTGTCTATTGATGATAAACCAATATGATTTCTTAGATTTATAGTCTTTTACACCAAATACGGGTGTCGGTGGGTTGCGCCAAGCCTCGAGACCTCAAGATTTTGAAAGCACAGTGTAGGCTTATAATGTTCCCTGTATTTCGATGCAATTATATCAATAAAATTGCGTAAATGGAAGCGTATTATTGAGTCATTGCAGACGTGCTATTGAAAAGGAAATGTCAGTATTTGATTACGTTTTGTTAATTGCCAAAAATTTAGGTTAATGCTTTTAAAACAGTACATGTGGGATTGATTACACTAATAATGATGCCGTATCGGTCAGTATGTTCGATCATTTTGAAAGGAAATTTATTGTAAAGTCAGCATTTGGTTCAACGCAATTAGATTTATTCTAGTTTAATTGGATTGAGGATGTTGAATTCAAAGGAAAGTGGAGGAAATTGAACAGTAAAAAAAAAACAGGAAAAAGCAGATTAAGTCGTATTTTGTTCATTTGACAAGACACTAAAATCATGTGCTAAAATCGTTGAAACTGGAAGTAATTAATTTGTATTTTCATTTGAAAAAATAATATCTTTACCTGACAGCGTTTAACAAGAAGCTCCAATGACTAGCTATTAAAACTGCGATCAAATTACATAAGTTGAGAGAAACACCCTCTTCCTCAGCGGATATTGTTAATTTTAATTAATCTTTTGACAGCTAATTCTCATGAACCTCACAAGATTTCTACATCAGTCTAATTAAAGTGTTATCGGATAACGTTTGAATGGGATAGAGTCTCATACATGGCCATTCAGGTTGTATGTAATACCTAATTAGAGACTGGTTTCAATGGATCGTTATAATGGTCGTGTGGGAGGTGCCTTTGTTTGATGCGCTTTGTGCAAATTTCAATGTGCCTTGATTTAGGACCTCTGATTACGGTTTCTTGTAAAATGAAGACGTTGCACTTAATTGTAACGTTTCTCTTTTCGAATCTGTCGATTTGAGAGTTATTGGTCAATTTGTATTTGCTATTAAAAGGATAATTTGCTTCTGAATTCGGTAGTTAATTACATCTATGAATATGAATATTGAAATGAGAAAATCTCTATTAAAAAAATGATGTTAATCACTTAATTTGTTGAAACTCGCGCTTAGTTTCACACCACCATCCAAGTAATTATATCTTCTCTCTAGCCTTTTACCAAATTCAATTACATCATCTATTTCCTCAAATAATTGCAACAGACATTTCTACATCTCATTTTTTACCAGCATTTATAGTGTCATCTACTAAGGAAAGCCGAAAGAAGCTAGCCATTTTGTTATTTTTGAATATTTTTGGATTTCATCAAATCTATCCTAATACAGATGAGTCTCAGTATTTTCACAAGTAATTTTATCTCCTTGTTTATATTATAATGTAGGAAAACAAAAGTGTCTCAGCAGGTTGACGCGCCGTCGTCTGTGGGAAGTGGGTTACTTAATGATAGTCGTGCTGTTCGCTAACACGTAGGCTCTATTACACTTTATACGATACCGCTATACGAAAATAATGTTGATAGTGTGATGGAAAAATAAGTATAATCTCTTATGGATATTTTCTTGGCATCAACATCACACGTTTTTAAGATGACGGATCAGGATTAACTACGCTAAATGTATCTACCTAAGCTGTACTACTTACAGACGTTGATTTCTCGTATGATTCTTCATATTGATTTATTTTACTACTATAACGTAAAATTATCTTTGCCAATGCGTTCCTGGATAGCTAGTCCGTGCACATAGCTTGGCGATCAAAAGACGACAGCTTTATCACTATCAGTCATTAGAGACCATAACAAAATGAAATCAGCTTTCAGTAATTTCTTCCTAATGCACCTTATTATGAACACAAACAAACTTTATATCTTTATACGTAGTTTCATGAATTTCCTTTTCAAGGCGTAAGTTTCTCACATTTGTCTAGTAATCATGTGTACAAAGACTAACGGGCTAATTAATCGTTGAAGACGTTGGAAAGCGATGCCGTGTAACTTTCAAATGATGGCTTGCTGTGCATGCGATTAGATTTCCAATCGGATCGTTTGATGCCCTAACCTAGCCTTTAATGTGTGTATTTGTTATTTATTACTCACTTATAGAACCATCTTGTTTACGTAAGAAGTATTTTAATTGTGGGAAATCATCATCTACCTTTTATGCCGTATTAAATGTCAACATACATTTAAGCTTTGTAATTGAGACATCTAAGAGATAAAAACATTGTTTGCTAATGACTGTTACGTTATTGGATCTTCATTATCAATCAGTCTGCTGCTGTCCTCTGTTGGACATACTCCTCTCCCAAGTTACGTCAAAGCATCCCTTCCGGCTTCTTCGCCTTCTGCATCCAGTCCTTCTACTCTAGTTGCCTTCTTCAGGTTACTCGTATTTAAATCTCATGAAATTCCGAAGTACACAAATTCCATTAAAGTTGTTTCACGCCTTTAGTGATAAATATAGCATTTTCTTTTGATGTTTGTAAATGGCTTCGTATCCGGTTTGGAAGCAAAGCGAATCGTTTTAAACAAAATGTTCCGCAAATAAATCTGGCGACAAACAGTCTATTGTTACGTTGTTAACAAAAAGTGCAAGTTTTTATCGATACAAGCACAATGTAATACAATTTCGTGTATCTATTACAAGTTTCGAATTAATCTGTTCTGCCTAGCCTTTACCCAATTAATGTTGGGGTCAGTTTCCAGTCTAACCAGATGCGGCTGAATACTAGTGTTTTACACGGAGCGACTGCCATCAAACTTACGTAACCCAGTTACTGGGAAATGCCGATATGCTAAGATTAGACCGGTATTCAGACTTTCGGGCTTTTGACAACTAGTAACGATTGTCATAGGTATTCGTATGACACCCGGGACAGGTTTAACGTGCTCTCAGAGCCACGGAGGGGTCTCGAATAGTGTGTAATGAATGGTCAGCCATTCACGGACTGGCTACGGCAGCGCAGCTTAGCTTGCAAATCATAATTATGATTCGCACGGTTGTTAATTAGACACCAGCAGAAGAGAATTATCGCGTTAATAAAGCTCAAAAAAATCACCGTAATTATAGACACAATAGATAAACAATGGCGGTGTCGTCCTGGGACGACACGCGGGACGCAACGGCACACTACTAAAGTTTCTATAACATTATAAATCAATCGTGATTCGAAAGACACGTGGCGCCATCTATGAACGTTATTGTTGTTTTCCTCGTGAACAGTACTTTTTTTCGGAATGAAAGGTACCCTGTGTCCGTTTCTGTACACCTGACACCGTATAATATGCAATATTTCAGGATGATCGATTCAGTGGTTTAGGCGTGAAAAGGTAACAAACAAACAAACTTAAGGTGCTCCCACATCGGTGTTAAAAATGTTTACAAACATTAGTTAACATTTTCTAAACAAACATCAATAAAAAAATATCTGCAAAAATCTATTGAAACATTATCTAATAATCTACACACATCAAAAGTGTCTAGGGATCAAGCATTTTTATGCGGATTTCTTGAGATTGAGATGTGGCTTTGTAATAAATTTATTATTTTATAAATTTATATGGATCCTTTTTGGTGCATTTCATAATTTGAATCAGGAACTGTGAATCAAATTCGAGTAAAAGATGAAAATCAGCTGTCAATATTTTCCCTATAAAAACATACAACGCATTGAAGACATTATTAGTGCTACTGTTTCCCTACTACTGATTAAAACCAACGTTATTATGGAGCGGCGACGTCATTTAAGCAGGGAAGAAATGCTCAGAGCCGTGGGAATGATAGAAGCTGGTTCCCGGCAACGTACTGTGGCTTTAGCTCTGAATACAAGTCAGAGTGTTATCAGTCGACTTTGGACACGTTACCGAAGCACTGGTACCGTGGCTGAGCGCCATGGAGGACGGTATCGCTGCACCACACGGAGACAAGACCGATACATTCAAATCTTAACTCGAAGAGCTCCAACAATAACCGCCATGATGTTAGCCGTGAGGCTTCATCACTCTTCAGGGAACTTAATTAGCGACCAAACAGTCAGAAACCGCTTGCATGAAGTGAACCTTCATTCCCGAAGACCGCTACGGGTACCACCTATAGCAATGCACAATCGTAGGATTCGATATCAATGGGCTCTTGGACACAGAAATTGGGCAGAAGAACAATGGCGTTTCGTGTGCTTTTCTGATGAGTCTCGTTTTGGTATGAGACCGGATACAAGACGTATACGACACTGGAGAACCCCTGGACGCCAACAGCGATTAAAATCCTGCCAGGAAGTCCATCCTTATAGTGGTGGAACCATCATGGTATGGGCGGGTATTTGGATCGGCGGAAGAACTGAGTTGATTTGGATCAGAGGCAACCTCAACGCTCAAATTTATGCTGAGACGATTGTATCAGACGTCATCGTTCCTCTACAAGCGCAAATCGGTCCCTTATTTCAGTTAATGCATGATAATGCACGACCGCACACCGCAAGAGTTGTAAGACAGACTCTCGCCGCAGCTAACATCAATGTCCTGCCCTGGCCTGCTCAGTCGCCAGACTTGAACCCGATTGAGCATGCATGGGATATGCTACAGAGAAGAGCTCTGCCGAATATGGAGGGTATCCAGTCGCAAGAAGACCTTTTTTTGTTGTTGCAACGAACATGGGCGGCCATTCCACAGCGTGATTTGGATGAACTCATTTTGAGTATGCCAAACCGATGTTCTTGTGTTGTTAGTGTTCGCGGTAGAAACACGGATTATTAATTGTTTAAGTTACCCAATAAAATTTTAAAGAAAACTGTTATTTCAGTCTTTTTTCGAACTTTTGTGTTAGTGGTTCAAATGTCAAAAATCCCTTTATTAGGAAAATGGCAAATTTCTTTATTAATGCAAAGGTGACTTGGTTTATCGTTACTGTGACAAACGAAAACACTTTATTTGATGAATCCTTAAAGAAAATTTTAATTAATATCAATCAGGAGAAAAGTTATTGCAAAAATATATGTTGATCCCTAGACACTTTTGATGTGTGTATATTAGACTAATTAGATTCATTATTATCTGATATTTTTATCTTTTCCTAACATTTGTTAGTGTTAGAAAATGTTTGTAAACATTTTTAACAGCAGTGTGGGAGCACCATTACTTTCGCATTTATAATATTAGTTAGGATAAGTCTGTTTGTTTGGTCACAGCCATCTTACATTTATTCGATCTCATTTATTGATTTCGTGATTTTGTTTGATGATTTATTCTTTAAACACTAATCCTTCATTAACGCTATCAAGTACACAAAGCTTCTTATTTTATAACTACTACAGAGTACGGCAAAGGGCCCTACAAGTCACTCATTTTCATTTTAACAATGAAACTAATTCCAATGTGTTATCATTATCAAATATTCAAAGTGTTACTAATTAAACATTTTGCCTATATCTCAAGTGTTGCCATCGAAACGTCAACTTAAACAATAGAAATAGAAACTACAGTCCGACATGGCTCTAAATGAACGTGGATGTCGGCGCTGCTTGTGAAGGAAGATATCAAAAACCTATCAAATACAGTACATTTCATATTATTTCTCTACCCCACATTTATTTAGATCCATATCAGACTGTAATATCGTCGCCCTAGAGTAAAAATCTCGGGAATGCATTTTGGTAGCATTGCACGGATCCAATGGGCTTTTACGTAAACAAAGTCGCGAGCAAAAGCTAAGCAATTTTACGAATGTTATATATCCAACTAACGACCCGCCCCGACTTTGCACGTGTACGTTTTATAGCTTACTAGCTTTTGCTCGCGGCTTCGCTCCCGTTAATTTACGGATCCCTAATTTTTTGATCCCAAAATATGGCCTATAGCACTCAGGGATAACGTAGCTTCCTATTGGTGAAAGAATTTTTGAAATCGGATGAGTAATTTCGGAGATTACCTCCTACATACAAACAAACAAACAAATTCTACCTCTTTATAATATTAGTATAGAAAACCTTCCTCTTGAATCACTCTATCTATTAAAAAAAACCGCATCAAAATCCGTTGCGTAGTTTTAAAGATCTAAGTATACATAGGGACAGACAGAGGGAAGCGACTTTGTTTTATACTATGTAGTGATAAAGGCTTAATTTCAGTGCCTACAAACTAATTTCGCATAGAACGGCTGTCTCTTATAATGATAGTACCTATACGACGTGATGAAAAAAAAACCAAATTGCATTCCCGAGCTTTTCACTATAAGCCGGCGATATGCAAAATCAGTTGGCAAAGTATCTAATGCAAAAGACAATAGATACAAAAACAATGGGTATTTTTAACTGTTGCCATCTAAAAGAGCTGTTTACTCCAATCAAATTAAAACAATAAAGTCAAGTGAGTAAAGTATGAATGGTGTTATATTTTTAACAATGGCTTTTATTTGAATCAGATTCCTAAAGGGGATGACACGCAGTCAAAATTAAAACAATATAATATGTTTACTATCGTTGGTATAGTGGTCGCAAGCTCGACTGCTGAGCGTGAGGTCCTGGATTCGATACCCAGGTCAGGCAAAGTGTTATTGGGTTTTTCTGTATGGAATTTCTCAGTTAGCAGCCTGGAGTCTGGATTTGTGCCCGGCTGATGGCAATAGGCTCGCCCCTATTACATGGGACTAAAACATAGCGGCGAAATGAGTGTGTACTACATTTACACCTCTGCCTAACCTTTCGGGGAATACAGGTGTGATGGTATGTATAACATTTTTGCCAGCAGTATAAGTAATTGATATCAGTCATTACTTTATTCACCCATTGTTTGAATGTTTCTGTATTTAAAAGGTCCTTGAACGTCGCTCAAGGAAAAATTGAAACCTAAATCCAGTTCGTGAAGTGTGAATGTCGTAATGGATATTCCACGATGGGTTATTGACCTATTTGTCAAGAGTGGATCATCAGAATATACTGGGCTTTGGTTAGACAACATTCGCTATGCATCACCGCGGACGGGAGACGTAAAATGTCACTTTGTCAAGTGATGGGCTTAAGTAAGAGGACCGAAGCGTTTTGAGATTTTTGGATCATATCAATTTTAATAATGCCCAATATTATCGATTTTGACACTTACATTTTTTTATAAAAACGTATTTTTTGTAATATAAAGTACAATACGGCTGACGTATCTTGGCGACTCTGAAGTTAGTTGTTTGGCTGCGCAATGAATAAGCAGCTAATCAGCTAACTTCAAACTCGCCAAGATACGTCGGCCGTATTGTAGCTTGACAATACTTTCATAACGCTTTTATTGTGTTAACAAACTAACATACTTGTAATTGTTTAGGTATATTTTAAATGCATTTATAATTGTTTTGACTGTCGAGTAAATAAATTATTCCATCTTTAATAATAATCTGAAGTCTGTCGGTTGATGGTAATAGTCTTGCCCCCTACGTGGGACTTAAACATAACGGAGAAATGCGGGTGTATTATACACCACTGCTCAACGATTCCGGGAATACAGCCGTGATTGATATGATACCATTCGTCCGGATTTATCCGGACATGTCCGGACTTTCAGCCTTCCATCCGGACTTTGCCCCGCTTTTTAATTTGTCCGGGTTTTTGATTTAGATGGTTTTTTTAATGAATGTTTAATTTTCGCATTGAATTACTTAAAAATAAAACATATTATAAGCATTAAATCAGTTTCCAATATTTTTAAACTACATATACAACTACGTTCAACTAGTTAATCAGTCTCATCTCAACTTAAAACTATCAATTATTTCATTTTGTGACTATAATGTCTGGACTTTTTTTTAAATGTCCGAACTTTTTGACAAACGTCCAGCTTTTTGACAGGACTTTTCAAATTTTGAAATGGTAACCCTAGCCGTGATGTTATGTTATGTTTAATATTAATTACAAGTACCTACCTACCTTAAAGAACAGCACCAGGGCAAAGTAAACCACATAGTTTCCCTTTTTAGAATTGTGATTGACGCATTTTATGTCGTGAACTAGTGGCATATCAGTGTATTACGTCACTTAGTGCATACCTATATTGATTCATGAACTCGAGAACCAACACTTTTTTTTTTTTTTAATTTTGGACTGCTGTGTGTGGTCCTAGGGGACCATTTCTACGTAACCGGGCAGTTATTGGCGAGGCCTGAAGGGTCTCCAGCCAATGGGGGGGGGGAGCAAAATACTTAACCTAAGCTTGTACTACACTAACATCATGACCACCTGCAACAACAGCACTAAGGGCGACCCCTAGTGGGACTCGGACCTCGGCTTAGGGCGTTGCTGGCGGGGGCTTAGGGGGGGAGACAGCTTGATGAGGGCTGAATTATCGGTATCGTACCGGCTCTACGACGGGAGAGCTCGGTGGATCGTGACCGGATAAATAAAAAATATAAGTAGGTACTCTTATTTATAAACGTTGGTTAAAGATTGTTTAACTAAAACGGCTTTTAAGTCTATTACTATCTCTACTAATTGGCATACAAATGACAAGGACAAGTATAATTAAATCAGTGTTTAAAAATTACGAGTCTTCGGTCAGCTGGACCCACTCGCTACTGGACCCGCGGGTCCACTTGACCACATCATTTATTTTCTGTATTTTGTTTGGTTAACTGGATCCACATTCAAACTTAAAAAAAACGATTGTTTAAGGCTACCAGAGGATACAGTCGAGTGCAAAATTGATTAGTCAAAATATAATAAAACGCAATTCAATTAGGTTTAAGCGTTTAATTTCAAGCATAGTGTACGACCGAAACAGGATTTTTAGCCGAAACAGAAACCGAAACGGAATCTTCGGGGCCAGCCTCAGTTTCGGCCGAAACCGAACCTTTGCTTTGGTCGAACACTAATCAGAACCTAAAATCTTTTTAAAGCGCTTATTACACTTGGCTGAATTTAGTCGTCTTAATTCAGTCGATTCTGAATTTAGTCAAGTATAATCGCAATTAGCAAGCTAATTTTGTTTCTATCTTCTAACAGTCACTGTACTAATAATGAAATTGAGCAGTGGGTCCAGTCGACCTATTCAAAATGTGATTGGGTTGAGTGATCCCGCGGGTCCATTTCCAGTGGGTCCGGTTGACCAAAGACTCTTACGATCTTTTATGAATAAGGGCATAAATACTGAATATAAAAATTTCTTCAGCAAAAAACAATCTCAATTATTCGCTGCCGCTTGTCACTTGTTAGAAATGTAACAAAAAGAGCGTTCTTTAAATTAACCGTCAGTCAAATGGTTCTTTTGTAATACGACCTTAAAACTCAGATAATTACCAGACCAAAGGTTACTGACTAATAATAGTTTTGTTAGCTTTTGTAATTAAACTTTTAATGTGGAGGCGTGTTAGACTAAGTGAGCGGACACTCTGAATTCATTGATAAATTTAGATGTTTAAATTATACACAAACTGACGGGTAACGTGTTCATCGCTTACTTACTTTATATTTATGAAGTAATAAAGTGAATGTGTTTCTCTTCTTTTCAATTTATTAAACTACTATACTGCTTTTATTAAGTTGACAGGGCCGGTTTTTCAATCGTCAGATACATTTTATCCGAGGAATAAATATGGCGGTTTGACATATTTTCTACACAACAACTGTCAAAGCGTCAAAATTATTGCTTTACACTATCATAATAAGTTATTATTATTAATAACTAGGATCATATATGGGATCATATTATTATCTCTTATATTACCTCTAGAGTCAAATCTTTGTACGGCGAAATGATTCATATGTCTATATTACATTGTCATATTTATATGACTCATAGATCTATGATCGTAGATATAAATATGATAGTGCAATAGCCCCCTCAGATAAAAGTAATCTGACAATTGAAAGATCGGCCCTTAATTGTTTAAAGACTGATTTCACCAATGTCGGATAACTTAAAAGTAGAATAAAGTTGACATTTTGACAGTTCTTCTGTCTTATTCCTAATTCTGACGTTGGTCAAATCGGCACTAAATATGCAATGAGCTGGCAAGCAGTCAGTACTGCATGTGGTAAATTCTCTCTTTGGCGGTACAATAATTATGTATTATCTCTTGTACATTTTCTTCATTTGCTGCTTGCGTTCTTACATAAATATTTAACGTGTTTTGTTTTATTGTTGCAGGTAAGATCATACCCTGTTATAAGCAAGTTGTCTTCGAAATAATTTAGTGTGAGTATTGTTAATTTAATAAGTCATGATAGCAAAACATGCGACAGTAAAAAAACCGCATTGAAATCAGTTCATCTGTTTGGAAGCTAGCATGCCACAGACAAATAAACGCTATAAACTTATAACAGCCCTTTTTTTGCGTCGGGGGTTACAAATTACATTCATGTGGTCGCCTTAAAAGAAAATAAGTAACATAAAATAATATACATGCGTTTACATTGGAAAACCTTTCAGTTCACATGTTACAGTATCAACACGCATGTTTTATCATAAACAACAAATTTTACGGTCTATAAACTGAGCTTGCATGCCGCGTCCACACATTAGGGCTAATCGGTTACTCACATCGCCGCTCCCATTGTGTGTGGCGTGCATTATCGTATTCGAATTTCGAAAAACGCAAAATTGTGCATTTGTTACGCTGTTCAATTTGAGGCTAATTGACAGGTGTGAAGATTGATACAATGGTATAATAGACTGGAACTATTAACGTTTATAGTATTAATAGACAAAAATGCATTGAAATGTTTGTATAGATAATTTTGTTTGACACATTTTTTTGTTTGAACGAATCACAATAGTATTTTTATTTCCATGTAAAAAGTGATACAATACTTTAATGTTCAGATTAAAAAACTTAGGTAGGTACCTACATCCGAAAGCGCCAAATTGGTGGCTATAAGTCATTGACGTAGAGACACCACCAGGGGTCTAGCAGAAAATTCACGAAAAAAGTGTCCAGAGCGCGCGCCAAGGTACACCGCCAATAAACTTAGAAATACCAACAAACTAATTTAAATCCTATGTCGTCATCACAATGCCTAATTTAGCTTACAACGAAGATTCAACTGCACCGATTTACTCAAATTAGTCCTCTTTTTCGCGTTTTAGTCTGTTTTCGGTTCAGACATTTTTGGGCTCTAACATGCTCTCCGATGTCGATGTGCTTCTACATCAATGCTATATGTGCTTAGGTTTTTAACTCGAGCAATTATCTACTTAAACAGTTTCCTATGTCGTAAACTGATGTCTACGGCCCCCATTAAATGAAAAGCATTTCTTTTTCTGTTAAACGTTTAATAGCCCATCCTTGTAAGGCCAGGAGGAAACGCACGATCCTGCCAAGTGCACTACTATCAATATTTGTAACAGTCTTGTGTGTAAAGATCTAATACCACAGAATAAATAAATGCAGAAGGACGATGAGTTATATAAAAATATCGCTGAAGCTCGTAAAATAAGCGAGTGCGCGAATCGAAACTGTTTCGCGTCTCCATTAAAATTAGGCTACTGCATCGCAGCCCTTAAACCTTTCTTAAATATAAAACTACTGCTTGTGTTCTCTAGTAACCCTTCTTAGGGTTTTACCATACCAATCGATCGATCGTTAATCGATGCCATCGAACGACATTGGTCGATGTTTATTCGATCGATTGGTGTAGTAGAAACTATTGATCGACGTCGATTAATTCATTCTACCATCGATCCGTTCTATCGTCGATCGATACCAATCGATCGATGGCATCGATTGACGTCGATCGATTGGTGTGGTAACACCCTTACCTTTACGCATATATTTGCTATTACAGCATAAACACTAGGAAGCGATGAAGGGCGGCCAATTTTGAAGGCTATCTTTTATAACATTGACGTTCAAAAAGAACTAAGTAATTCTAGTCTATTTTGAATAAATGATTTCTGAAGTTACCACTCGGCGTATAAAATCAACTGCTAGATTGAGACACCAATATTTTCCAATAACTCTGTTCTGTGCCGCAAGTTGAGCTCCTTAAAAAAAGAAGATACCATTTCTAGACCCTGGTACAGTAAGCGACAAAAGTAGCTGAACATTTGAACCACATTTGATCATTTGTTTACCAACTTATCTCGCTGACTCTACAGCTTGTAGATTACTTTATACTCACTGGTATACAGTGACGAGTATTTTTGTGTGGATTGATTAGCCTTCTGTAGCTTCTTATTCTGTGGTGTTCCCATCCCATCTCTCCCACGGGGGCGTGGGAACTCGGGATGCAAGAAACAAGATCTCTCGCTACGATTGTTTGTCGACGATATAACGCTATGTCATGCGATTAAAAAGTCGTATCGGACACTTGACTTTCAATTGTTTTGAAACTCGTTCGAGGAATGTGTGAATGGCCTGATGAAATTAAGTAGATGCAGGTACATCTACATACATTAAGAATGTATTCTTAATTTGGGAATGTTATGTGCATTATTTTTAATATAAGGTATGCGTAGACTTGCATTTAACGAATATATTGAGGCCACAAAGGATAAACGAGAACCTCAGACCATATATCTTACAACTTTATCTCCCTTCAACAAGTAACAACAAACAACTTGCAACAGCTTTACCACATTAGAACAACAACCAACTTGTCGCAACTGCAACTAACAGAAATAAATCAACCGTGTCGTCAACATGTTTCATTTCTAACATGTTCACAACAATGTGGACATGTTCCACATTTAGTCGGTTAATGAGGACCTAGAGGAAGCGGGGGTGGGGCCGGAATTGAACACGTGTCCCTGCGCTTCCGTCACTGTTTATGCTTGTTAAGGTTAAGGAACGGTGAAGTTTGTCGTTGGTTTGTTTGTGTTGTAGTTGTTATGTTGATTTGAGTTTGAGAATGTTAGAAGAATGCATCACTGAAGGCCGTAACCAATAACCGTATCAAAATCTCTGACAGAAATTCGATAGAAGTAATGTCAAAAACCTACATTAATCCAGAGATTTTAGATTGAGATCGGTTAATGACTACGGCCAATACAATTGAAATTATTTGGAAAAAAATTGTCGCGTTGAAGTGAAATCAATAGGTCTAAGGTACCTTCAGCTAAAGTGGATTTCAACTGTACAATACGAGTAAAATAACTTTGCCGCTCTAAATCCAGGCGTTCAGTCAGCGTTCTGTTGCTCACTTCAGAGATATAAAGTTATTTGGTACACGTAAAATAACTTTCCAGATCTGAAACCAGACTATCAGCGTTCTGTTCCTCACTTCAGAGGGACAAAATTATTTTATTCATGTACTTCAGGATCCTTTTTAGTACAAGACTAGCGTATTGCCAGGATGTACTTTTTAAGCGCCAAATCTACAAGCAAATTTTGTTGCGCTCGTAATTGCACTTCAGTGCTCGCTCAGTTCGTAAAACATGCAGAAGTCGGCTTGCTGCAGGTGTGTCCACAGCTTGAAAGTCGATTGCGCAAGATGACTTGCTAGTGGTAGTTTAAGTCTTCATAATTGCTTATTAACACTTATATTCGTATGGGAACCAAAGAAAGTTCCCCTTTCCTTATATCTATCAGTCAAAATAGCAATCAAATTTTAATAACTATTGATTATCGATTTCGGGTCATACATTTCTAACGAACATATGGTCTCTCTCCTAATTTAATATTAAATGCGGAAACGGTTAATGGCTGATTTCCTCTCGATATACGATCAAACACGTAATATCCCATTGCTAATGATGTAATACATACATGTGGACATGGCCCAGTTGTATCTAATATTTATTAATTAATATGTTCTCTTCCACGTATGCAACATTCCATAAAGCTCTTTGCAATATTAAAGTCTTGACTTGTATTTACTGGGTCTAAATCGTACAGTATTAGGAAAAGAATAAAGAAGAAAAGAAAGAAATATTGCTTATTAGTTACTTACTTATTAGTACTAGCAGTTAGAAATGTTAAACAATATAACAAAAAAGAAAACAAAAGTTTAAGTTTAGCAACCTGCACGAGGCCAAAAAAGGGAATGATGTCATCCATTCTTACAGAATTTCAAGTCAGTGCCGACCCGACGAATAAAAATAGTTCTACACTGAGAGTATTTGAGCTAAAAAATCACAATAACAATAATATTGAAAATAATGGTAAAACTACACCAGCGGATGATACTACAGTTTGTCGACAGTAGACAACGGAAAGCGACAAGGATATTACAAATTACGAGAACAAAGCTAGTTGTACACAAAACGTACCTAATTCATATTATGAAGGTTTCGAAAAACAGATGTCATGACAATAAAATAATGGAATCGCATTAACATTGTGACATTAGTCAACGCTAGTAAACGATTTGTCATGTACACTGAGTAATAACAGCTAAAAGACTATTGCTCCTGCTGTATAAGGATACGTTACAAAATCGTAGATGTATGATGATTTCTGAAGCCAAGTGTAGAAAATATTGATATTATAAGCCCTTTTATTCTGAATTGTTTTCTCTGTTTTTGTATGTTATTAAAGTATGTCTCTTAATTCAGCATGTCTCTTGGCGAAGGCCTCTTGTAGCTGTTTCCATTGTATTCTATCAGGAGCCGCTCTTCTCCAGTTAGGGTTCGCTGTAACTTTTAATTCTTCCTCCCATCTCCTTTGTTGTTTTCCTCAGCTCCGTTTACTATTCCTGGGATATCAATCTGTTATTATTTTGGCCCATTTTTCCTGTTTTGTTCTCATCATTTGGCCAGTCTACCGCCACTTTTGCGGGACAATTCTGGAGAAAACATGCAGGCAGTGAAATCGTGATGTTTTTTTTTATGAAAAAGTAACTAATACTACGGCTGGTAAACTATTTAAGCTTTGTTGTCATTTGATATTTAAGTTATAGAAAACAAAAGACAAACACTGGAATTTAACAGACACAAGTAAAATGCTATGTACAGCCTTATTCATCCTAACTAATATCCTAACTTTAATATTATAAATGCGAAAGTAAGTTTGTTTGTTTGTTACCTTTTCACACCTAAACCACTGAACCGATCATCCTGAAATTTTGCATATACGTTGTCAGATGTACAGAAACGGACATAGGGGGTACCCTATGTCCGTTTCTGTACATCTGACAACGTATATGATATAAAGGTATTTCATCCCGAAAAAAAGTACTGTTCCCGAGGAAAACAACAATAACAATAATAGATGATGCCACGTGTCTTTCGAATCGCATCTTCGTATTATATAAACTTTAGTAGTGTGTTAAGAGTTGATTGTCAAATTCTAAATTAACGCGAGCGAAGCCGCGGGCAAAAGCTAGTCATTTATAACGCTTTTTCCAATCTACCTAAGTTTTTTTGCCTAAATGTACAGCCTTCATCAATCCTTCATCATATTGAAGCCTGTTCAAGTCGAAAGTATTTAGACATGCATCAATGACAACAGATCTGAGCCAAGTGAACCAAAAATGTCAACAAGTTCGACGTTTTCGCGGGGAAAGCTGACGTTTTTTGTCATAAAATATTGTCAATCCTCGAATGCGTGTCAAGACTGAATTCGCGTGAGTACGGTACATTTCTGGTACACTAAATTATTTATGGTTGACCTATTCTTCAATGGTTTGTGTTGCTTAGTGGAGTCATGGAATTATGACTATCGTGGAAACGTAAATAAAAAAATGAAGTAAACGAATATTTGAAGATCGATGTTTGTACAACTTTTGTTTAGCTAAGCTATCAATCGTATCCGATGTTTTCTTTTGCCATAAACATTGAGAATAATATGAAGGAAAGCACGGAACATCTAGCGTGTACTTACTACGTGAGAGAGTTTTGCTTTAATCACCACGAATGAAAAACTGACGCGTGATCTCAGTACTAAAATTGACATTGGAGTAAAGGTGCTGATTCTCATTCCCTTTAAACGATATCCTGATATTACTTTACCAATGGGAAGAGAGAAAAATAATATTTGCCAGCCTGTTCACGATTATTTAGCGCAGTTCAGACTACTCTACAATATATAGCTTATGGCAAATATTGTATAGCACAGCGATATCGCCCAGCATACATTTTATGTGGACACGTTCACACAACGCGATGCTATAAAGTATTGTTTTGCTTAACGCGACAAACTTGAGCAATTTTCAGAGCTATATCGTACAATGCTTCGGTCCCCGCCCCGCCTCACTTCAACACCGTCCGTCGCCCGATGGTTCGCCGTGAAATAACTTGCTATACATAGCAGACCGGCTTGCGATGTAGCGTATAGTGTGATATAGTTATAGCTTATGACGCAATATGCTTTACTATATAGCGAAATATATAATCTGACCTGCGCTTTAAACATTCATATTAAAATATCAGTAACGCAAAGCATTATATACTTTTTCCTTGTATTATTTCTAATTTTAGTAATTCCCCCGTCATTGACCAGTGACAGTGTCATACCATTCCCAAACCATGCATTGGTCACAGCCCCATGGTAATCGAAGGTCACCAGTCAATTTGTTGCGCGTTGTCATTTAACGACACCATGAACGAATCAAACGATCTTGTTTAGATTATCGAAGCTAATTTGAATACAAAATACCTGAGAATAGATTCTTTGGCTGTTGGAGTAAATTGGATTTCGATAACTGTCATCGAAGCTGTTTCCTCAAAGCATATATTTTTTATGTTGTAACTACGTTTTAATAAAAAAATAGGAATATACCTACAGCATGACTGTTTAGTCGCTTTACATAAATAAAACCGGTCAAGTGCGAGTCGGAATCGCGCACAAAGGGTTCCGTACTATAAAAACGGCAAAAAAATCACGTTTGTTGTATGGGAGCCCTCTTAAATATTTATTTTATTCTGTTTTTTTAGTATTTGTTGTTATAGCGGCAACAGAAATACATCATCTGTGAAAATTTCAACTGTCTAACTATCACGGTTCATGAGATACAGCCTGGTGACAGACGGACGGACGGACAGCAGTCTTAGTAATAGGGTCCCGTTTTACCCTTTGGGTACAGAACCCTAAAAACTATGAACTCGCTGCTCATTATTCTGTACAACTTTTACTATGGGACAAAATCTGAATTCGTGAAAAAAAACTGCTGTTCCATTTATTTCGTTAAGCAACATTGATTATTTTGTATGGTAGAGCAGTTTTTTTTTCACGAATTTAGAATTTATCCCGTAGTAAACGTTGTACAGAATGTTGAGCAGAATTTATGGTTTACGGTTGGCGGTTAATCAAGGGGCCAATTCTACTAACAAAAACTTTTATCAGTTGCAACTGAATCGTTCATTCAGACAGTTTTCGTTTCCGAAAACTGTCAAAATGTTTGATTTTGTTTTTGTTGTCAAACAATTCGATAGTTTTTGTATACGAAAACTGTTTGAATAAACGATTCAGTGGCAATTGATAAAAGTTTCTGTTAGTGGAATTGGGCTCGTCATTTTGTATACATGTTACGGGTAAAAGCCGAATGGCGGTTACACCTAGGTTTAGCCCGGTACAACTAGGTGCAACCAGTAGCAGTTGGTTAGAACTAGGTGTAGCTTAAGTCGACGGAGCCCCGCAGAGCGGGGCTCCTATTTCTGTCTGCAGGGTTTAAAGTAACCTCTACGTCCCCTTAACCACCGGTGTGCGGCTGCACCTAGTTCTACCCGCTATGATGAAGGGTAAACCTAGTTCTACCCGAGGATAAGTAGGATACATCTAAGTTTAACCGCATGTGGCCGGCTGCACCTAGTTGTACCCGGCTAAAACTAGGTGTAGCCACACTTCGGCTATTAGCCGTAACATACATAAAAATGTATGTAGATTAAATATATCAATTTGTTGCCTGCTTTAGTACCTATGATTAGATTCTGCTGTTAGCTTGTCACCAAATGACGTAAGTACTAAAAGCTATACTACATATTAACTCTATCTGGATAAAAAGGTCTCATTTATTCTCCTTGAGCTAATATTGCATGCAATTTTAAAATAAAATTTTATTACAATCATGTTATTCGTAAATACAGCATAAATAATAATAGAACTACAATAGTAAGCATGGTTGAGTAACAATGAGATTTTCTTTATTATCCATAGAATTGTAAATAAAATTTACCGCCATTGCAAGAAACGGCCTCGATAACCACATCGTTGTATTGACTATAAATTCCATTTTCAAAAACCGCGATTTGCCGTCAGCCATTTTGAATTGCGCGGCCATCGACCTCTGTTAATCATGATCGCGGGAGACGAATAGTAAAGATTTATGTAGCGATTTCAATTCTTCGGCCTTGTAGTACGGTGTACTGCTGACGACAAATTACAATGATATTACACACAGGGACCCTATTTGTACGTGTTACGTGATAAACGATCTTATAATCGAAAGCATAAGGACTGGAATCGCGGTTAGTTGTTTGATTGGTGTTAACTTCGTTTAATCTTGAACTGTTGCTGTTGCATGAGATTGATTTTATATTATTTAGATGTGTATGTAAAGAAATTTGGAGGTTGTCTACACAAATAATATCCCAGAGTCCAGTTGCCGGCAGGCAGCAAGCGCTTGATAAATAACTTCGACGTGTAAAAGTGTTTCGAAAAGATATCAAAAACTTGAAAAAAAATGTCTCAAATCTCTTATCATTTATAACTTTATACTACTCTAATCTGCCTTAAAGGCGCGGCCACATTATGCAAATCTGGTTTTTACGCGATCGTAAAGTTCGTAACTTCAAAAGTGTAAAATTCAGGGCGCAGTTCACTTGAACTAATTGAGTGCAAGTTTGCATGTAGGTACTAGGCAATTAATGACAATTAACAACACAATGTGTAAAGTGTGGTTTAAGTTAGCGACTACCTTGAATAGTTGTTGTATACGGGACCATTTGGCTAACTATACTCTATTAATATAACAATAGATAAATGAGTCCCATTTTGGCAAGGAAATGTATGAAAATAAGCAACTTGTTACTTTCATCGGCGATTCAATACAGTATTATGCTTTTATGAACATTCAAAATGAGCCGAAACTCTACTTGAAGAAATGGTTGAAAAGATATTCGTGTCTTAGTGGACCACTTTTGTCTAATGTTATATGAATGGAAATCGCAGAGCCTGAATTACCTGTACCGCCGTACTTACGATAAGCTCTCTAATCTCAATATTAATTAGGTATTTATTGCTTCACAGAAGTTCTTGTAATCGTAATTCTTTCATTTCCAATAGCTACGCGAACATTCAAGGAAGCAGACTATAAATTCCCGTACAAGCTGTGCTACAGGAAAAGCTATTGTAAATGCAAGCCCAGTATCCTTGATATAATTTCTGCAAATAATTCACGGCTTCGCTTTCAGGTTAATCAGATTATCTAGACCGCGGCTACCATTGCCTAAGGCGGCGGCTCCGATAAAATATGTGCCATTGATTCGGTTTTATGTCAATCGAATAGTATTAATGTCTCGGCAACTTGAATAATGGTGACGACTCTAGTGTTGCGAGCTAGTGCTTTAATATGTTACCGCGTTTTAAGTTGTACAGCGGAGTTTTGAACGTGCAAGTTCTATAAAGAGTATTCAAGGTTAGTCAGAAAGGGGGTACTAATCCGAAAGGGTGTTAAAGTACCCATAATAATGAATAACTTTTGTTCTACCACTTTCCCCAAAAGTCAATAGTTTAAGAGAAATTGCTGTTCAAAAATTACATAAAAAATGTGCTTTAATCTATCTATCCTCAGCTATGATCAAGCTGTGTTTATATTTTAGGTTATATCTGGGGCCACGAATTAGAAGCTCCATTTTCCGAATTCGTAACTAAAGTAAGGAAGAAGAATTTTTGAAAAAACTAAAATAAAAATTAATTTACATGGATATAAAAATTATCGAATTTTGAAATTTTAACACTTGCTTTAAAACCGTCATCAGTGATACTTTAAGTGGCCTGCGGATTAGTACCCCCTTTCCGACTAACCTTGTATAATGCAATAAATAGCAGTCAGGAAGCCAAGAATTTGGTGAATGATCAATGTATTTGTTTGTGAATTATAGACTTGTTAAACATGCAATACGTTATCTTAATCCTTTCTTTCCATAATTATGTTAATCTATACTGCTTTCATAAAAAATAAACCTACGCATAAAATAAAGAAACAATAGGCCGAAAGTAAAGGTACTATGGCACGTTTCATTCACCTCGGCAATAAAACTCGCGAAGTATTTACGACGATAATGTCAAAAATAGGTCATAATTAGAGGTTCCATTAGTCAACTAAGTTCAATGACCGGTATGCCCTGTCCCACATAAGGGCCACCCCCTCAAATCAAGGCGTGATAATTGTTCTTTTAAATTGCTTTCGTATTTATTTTTATCGAAGAAAGAGGGAGCGAAATTGCTTTGGTTATATTTGTTTTTGACACCCCTATAGTTTATTCTACATAAGGAAGAAGTTGTTCGACTTTTAGTTGATAGTGAGAATTGTAAATTACAAATCAGATAATTATGTAAACTGATTACAGAAATTGATAAACCAAAGATAAGGCAGACAAGGCAGAGTAATTATGACGTTCCGTTTATTATAATTGCGAGAAACATTGCTCTTGCGTTATAAGTGCAGGCATTTAATTGCGTGAAGTAATTTTGACCATTAATAAAAGCTGTTTAAACGGTGTAAAAAATCGTAAAAGTAATGTTACAATTCATTCTAAGTAATTTAAGAACTTATCTTAATTTATGTAATTGCAAAACGAAATAAAAACCCACCATATTCATGTAAATTTTTGTCAATGTATTGTCTCATGAATATCTTTCATTCTTTGCCTCTTACTTCACCGAAGTGTGAATAAGTTGTGCGGGCGGATGCTCTTAGTATGCATAATGTCACAAGTGTAAAAAAGTGTACACGAAGGTGACAAAAGGTCCGTTTCCTGAGGAACTTTTTAAGCAAAAAAGGAATTTTGTGTTCATAAACTGGTTACCGTGGGACTAAAACGATACATGTACCAAATGTGTGATTTTATAATTAAAAAGTATCTTAGTATGTATGAAGAAAGAGTTCTTTTTTCAGCAAATTGTTTGAATAATAAATTAAATTCAGTGAATGATACAGAACACGTGTTATTTAAGGAAAAAACTATGTACTTTCAAACCTCTATAAAGGGCGTGGACACAACTTTATAAACTCGCTTTTACTCCATCGATTTGCCGGTAAAGGAGCCGGCTGGGACACACCTTAAAGCTTCAACATGACAACTACATGGCATCTTATTGGCTGGCTTCGTTGCTATTACGATATCAATTCAATACGCAGCAGACACGCAAAAGCGAACCTTCTGTTACAAAAACAGTCAACAAATTTCTCCAACTATTTAATATTATACAAGGTTAGTTGGAATAGGGGTATTATTCCGAAAGGATTTTATTTTACCCATAATAATGAATAACTTTTGTTTTACTACTTTCCCCAACAGTCAATAGTTCAAGAAAAATAGTTGTTCAAAAATTTCGTAAAAAAACAATACGTTAAAATCTATCTATCCTTAGCTATGATTATATGTTTACATTTTAGGTCATATTTGGGGTCACTGATTAGAAGCTCCATTATCTGAATTCGTAACTAAAACAAATTTAAGACGGTCATCAGTGATAATTTAGGTGGCCTGCGGATAAGTAACCCTTTTTGACTAACCTAGTATAATCTCATCTCATCTATAGTGTCAGCACAAGCTATATGAAAATAGCTCATGCTGTGGTGAAAAGATTAGCCAGTCAGCAAGGTTGGTAGCGGGGCTGACTGCCCAGGGTGCGCCGGACGTACTTAAGTATCGTCACTCGTGGAGGCTCTTTTCATGCACCTAGTATAATAGTTTCATGTTATTTTGACGTGATATTTGAGGGCTATCTGTTAGTATAGACCTTAATTAAGCTATCCAGGCACATTCCATGACTTCTCGAAACAAACAATACCCAGATAGATATTTTGTTTTCCCGAATTTCATATATGTACATAAATAAGTGTACATCCTCTTAAGGGGTCACTGTACTCATCATTATGAACAACTTTTACTATGGGACCAAAACTGAAATCGAGAAAAAAAACAGCTATTCCCTACACCGCTAGCGGTCCGACCGACGAACCAGTTCGTCGGTCCCATTGTTTATCTATTGTGTAGACACATTTAAGATTATAGATAATTACAGTACTTGAGACTTTAATGTTCCCATAACTCGTCAAAACGTAGGGAACAGCTGTTTTTTTTTTCGCGATTTCTGGTTTGGTCCCATAGTAAAAGTTGTTCATAATGATGAGTACAGTGAACCCTTAAGAGGTTGTACACTTATTTATGTTACACCTTGTATATATGGTACAGTTCGAGTACACATAGCACAACTCTTTACTTGTATTCCCCTAATTACAAGTATTAGCACATGTATTACAATATCCATCACATGACTAGTGCTGCCACGCGGGCGCGGTCCACCCTTGCTCAGTCGTAGTCACGCGACCCCCACACCTGACAGGCTTATGGTACAAGCTATGAACCCAGCGGAAATATACGTATTGCGTTATTTGTTATACATTTCACCTTAGTTCAACTAGCTGTAAACATTACGATCGAATCCACACATACCCGCTTAAAGTAATAAATAGTATATTTAATAGACATGTTTTTTTTTAGTCTTTTCCCCTCTAGGATTTCTCCTGTATCGTAAAACTAGGCAAGTAGAGTGCGCGCAAGATAACTCTGCGCGCGACTGAGGGCGTGCTAAACGTTGCCGTGATCGCAAAAGTTCAAACTACCGCTTTTTAAGCTTAACTTTTTTATCGCTTAACATAATTTTCCCGTTAAATATTCCTACAATCAGGTAGTTCTACTATCAAAATTGATAATACGGCACACACTTTGGTGGACCATGATTAGTTCCGATTTCGGCCGCGCGCAGACTTATCTTGCGCGCACTCTAATAAAATTGTATAGGTACCTGTTATATAGCAGACTAGCTTTTGCTCGCGGCTTCGCTCCCGTTAATTTACGGATCCCTAATTTTTTGATCCCAAAATATAGCCTATAGCACTCAGGGATAACGTAGCTTCCCATTGGTGAAAGAATTTTTAAAATCGGATAAGTAATTTCGGAGATTACCTCCTACATACAAACAAACAAACAAACAAACAAATTCTACCTCTTTATAATATTAGTATAGATTGCCCGTAGGACACAATTCCTCTTAAAAAGTTCGATACGATCAAACTTCTTAAATAAACGTTACACCTAATACATCCGCACCTACTTATATTTTTCGTATTCCCGATTTAAAATAGTGCCGAAAAGATTCATTGATTTAAAAAAAGAACAGAGCATCGCATCGGCCATTAACCTGGTTATGATTTGTGACCTCATTACGTTTGATATATTTTCATTGGTACTTAAACACTTAAGCACGCAACAGCCATCACATCACGTGGTACGTATTACGTATGTGATAAACATTCTGATATAGCATAAAAAGTGTTTCGATATAAGTAGAGTTAATTGAATATTCCATAACATTACGATCGTGTTTTGTTTTGTTACAAAATTTAAGATACAGTAATGTGGCTGTACCTTTAACATATGAAGGGTACAGGGGGAGAAGGATCGCTGTCAAACATTATTAGTTTGGAGATATTTGAATAAATGTTTTTCTTCATTCCTTTATTTCTTACAGCAGCCGTAGTAATTTGTATTTGAGTCTTGTGTGTAAATTGTTATATTTTAGCATTATCTGGTTTTGCAGTTCGATAGCTTTTGTATTTTTTAACTTCTTGGCATTGTTAATTAAATATTGAAAATAAATTGACTATGATCCTTCTTCCCCTGTACCCTTCATATGACTTCTAATTTTCAAAGACGTATAGACCAAATTTAGAAAATGTAACGTGTTACAAAAATACCCCTAAAGCCAAAAGAGGTTAAAAGGTCCCTTGTAAAGAGTCTATTGGCAATATTTGAAAACCGTAGAATAACCCAAAAAAAGAATTTGTATAAAACATAAAATAATCATCACTGAAACGCAACCCTGAAAACATAAAACTAAAGAGACCCAGAAAGTTATTTACATTCTTAGGTACCTAATTTCCTCTGAGAGGTAAATGACAACAACCATAAAATACTACTTGATTAATATTTTCTTTTTCTTGGGGAATTACGTAACACGTTGTATAACGAAAAATAAAAGAAATTATTTGAGGCTTATACCAAAAATTATTCAAGCCATAAACGCCGCGCTACACCCTACCACGTCGGAATTAACAAGGTGGGTATCAAAAAACATAATCTACTGATGGTATCTATTCACAAATTAGCCCATCGTACAACGGAACTACACTTTGAACACGATAATGCACTAACATTCTATTTCACTACTAAAGTTTTATGACACAAAAACTCGCTCACATGTATTTTTCATCAACTTCATACATCGATAATAACTTTAACATTTACCAAAAAAATATAAAATCGAAAGTCCGCTCAACAGTTTTCTTTAACCCAAAGGTTACATCGATACTTAAGTTTTTGCACTTAAAACCTTATTAGCACCGCAGACGCATCGTAATGACCGGCTAATACCAATAATAACCGGCTAAACTAATTAGTTCTAGACACGAGGATCTAAACACATAATTACTTAACTTAGGTAGTCCAGTGGCTAGTAAATCAACTTGCGTGTTTTATCGCGATAAATATAGAGAAAGCCGACGAAAAAACTTCAGTTCATTCGCCCTGACCTTTTTAACCTTGTAACTTAAACTGTACCGAGAAACTACTGTCATTGAACGAGTTAATGATTTAATCGCTGCGGGCTGTCCGGCGAGTGGAGTAGTTCCTAGCTTTAAGCGCTAAGTTGTATGTCTAGTTATGTTTATCTAGCACTTATTTGTACACGATGTAAGCATGACTTTTAGCGATACATTTGGCATTTAATGCTCCTAATTACTCACAATTATCGTATATCAACAAAAGTGCAATTCAGACAAAAAAAAATTCTGATTCTGTTTAGTCAATTAACTTTAGTACTTCCTTGTAAACAATACTTTAGGTTGAAATGGCAACATTTATAAATTATCGTGTGAGTGGATAAGAAACTTCTTAGTTCACAACCCTCCCCGACAAATAAGACATACGGCGAGTGGGGTATGGTATAGTAAAAGTCGCAACGCTGCGTTCGTAGGACTTGTTACCATAGATGTTTTTCGATTTGTGAATTTCCGTAAATAATGAATATTTCGAAAATTAAGCTTTCTTCAACAAACTATATCCTAGCTTTTCTTCTCCAATTAGGCATCAGAATCGATGGTTAAAATCTTTCGGGTACCTCGGGCCCACGGTGTATACAATAAACTTAACTACATTCAGGTTGGAAATAAAACACATAGAAGGTGCACTTAAGCGTCGAAATATTCATCCGTATCACTGTCATTTGGAAGCGTGGCAAAAGGCTGGCAGCGTTGCCACGCTGAAGTGCAATGCCTAAATCTTTGGCCAAAGAATAAGCCAGCCTTCTAAAATACGTGTTATGTACGGATCAAGCAGGTCAAGCTACCCGAAACTGTCAAATATTCCCAATCAACCATGAACCTAATGCTTTCGCGATAAAGATGAAAATCTATCAAATAAATTTGTCAGATTGTCGTAGGTTGATGTGCTGGCGTCTGTACATTCAATAAACAAATGCTCAAGTAGAACTAATCTTAAATTATACAGCTTGACTGGTTAGTCGCTTTAAATCCGAAAACCATGAACTCTCTTCATCATTCTGTACAACTTTTACTACGGGAAAAACTCTGAATTTGCGAAAAAAGTCTTCTGTTCCATGATAAACAACATTAATTATTTTTTAAGGAACAACAGATATGTGGCGGCATCTATCTCACCACATGCGAACTATCCTACATCGCGCAATCAAGATTTAACACGCAGATAGTATATAGGTATACAACCTCCCAACGTCAACCGTTGGGCAGTAGCCCGCCAGGCACAAGACTCCGCCTGGTAGGAGGATCCTCCCTTTGGTTGGAGGAACATTATACCTCGTTCCTCCACAGATATTTTTTTCACGAATTCAGAGTAAGGAAACACGATTACTTCACTCAAATACCAATTGAACTTTATGAAACTACTATTCACGCTTTACGACCATTCTTCATATTACTGACATATTACAATGAATTTTGAAATGTATGCAACGCTTCTAACAGCGGTGTATGGTTCCCCCTTCCGTATTGAACACAAACTGCGCGTGAGCAACATGGTTCTTACACATGCTCTATTTATCATACCGTTGCCCTTTTGCGCAGTAATACGTCATCTGAGCCCTTTGTTTTGTAACCTTTATCACTATTGCCATAGAGGATATTTTTCTTCGTCGTTTTAAAGTTTGAGTGAATTAAAAAACTCCATAAATCTAAATTAGTGGCTGTTCCAAGCAATTAGAAAGTTCTCTGGTTTCTTTGTTTTAATAGATACGTACTCAGGTGACCGTTTGTCATTTTATGATCATTATCTTTGACAAATTCATTTTGTTTAGTTTGTTTGGCTAGGATGTGGCCTAGATTTTCTTTGCTTATTAAAATGAATGTGGGTCAATTAGTCTAACTTTTTATTATTTGAGATAATGAGTTGAATAGGTGCAGCAACTTGTTTTTTTTATTAAATGATAAAATTCTTGATTTTAGTGTACTACTAGTCCACATCTTAGAAAACTTTTCTTAATAAAAAGCAAGTGAGCTCTTTACCACAGATTCAAAACTTTACTATCGAATACTTTAATATTGAATACGCGCGTTTCACCCTAGTCGCACCTGATGGTAAGCCCAGACAGGGTCTAAGATGAAACACACGAATCCCAGTAAAGAGATATAGAGGGATTTCCCTATACCCCTCTGGCTCTCACAAACATACGATGGAACACAGTAAACTGCTTGACGTCGGTGGTAGCTAGCCAGGCGGACCGAATAAATCCTACCACCAAGCATGCTGCTAGATATTGCTTAATATCCTAAATTCACATAACTCACATAAGCCGCAGAACCGATGGCAGGTAGGGTAGGAAGGTACTAAAGTGGAGAAGGAGTCGAAGAATTGCCGGGCTTCAGCCAGCTAGATCGGTTGGTGACATCGTAAAAATAGTTAGGAAAAAATGGATGAGGTACGCTAAACACCGAGAAGAATGGCGTGCAGGGCACACTGCATTGAGTGATAAAGCTGAGAAAGAAAAAGAAGAATATCTTGAATACAAAGCAAGCTATTCATAAAATTCCAGTGTAAGGTGATCTCGCATTGCATGGCTTTATGTGCAATGAGAGGTCAGCATATACTGGATATGTAGCCATGTGTACTGCATGCTGAGTATTTCTAAGTACCTCGGTTACATCAAAACTGATAGGTAGGTACTACAATCTCTTCCATTACCAATAAGCTGCAGCTAACCAAAGCAAGAAACCATCAACCCACGTGAGTAGCCGGTCGTAGGCGCCGTAAGCAATATAAATAGAAATTGTTGATAACATTTCTACGATAAACCCTCACCATACGACCATTCGATAAAATGTCGAGATTACAAAAATTGTGCGTCGGAGCATTTCTTTTTGAATGTTGAAAACAAATGGCGCTGTCAGAGAAGTATTTGTAAGTGAAATATGGAAGAAAGTATGATTGAAATCTTAATTGGTGTGTAGGAATTGTATTATAATGAGCCTGGAAGAAAAGAATTCGTCAAATCAGAAGACTTTGTGATGGTAATATTAAAACAGTTGTAATACATCGTCGAAGCAATGCAGTTTCATGAAAATATTTCGAACAATCACGCGAAAATAATAAATGCAAATAAAATTAAGTAAAAATATAAAGAAAAAAATTATTTTTTTACTTTGTAAATTGTAAAATTATTAATACTATCGTATTTTAGTAACAATAGAGCTACTTGCGAATGAGTTTCTTCGGGCAAGTGTACTTATTTCTATCGCCAAGCAGTATTGTCCGGTCTGAAAGGTATAAGGTAGGCATCCACCCGCCAGTGAAATTACAGACACACGAGACTTTTCAACTTTGTCTCTAGGGTTGTAGATTATAAGCGGTGGCTGTGGTAATCATTTGCCATCTGGTGAGTCGCTGGCTTCAATGCCACATAAAAAAAAACTACTAAATTACTACTAACCTCGTAGATTCTATACAAACATGACAAGTGCAAATCACGTTTTCTTACTAAAGCTTCCATCTTAACTCACGAACTCTTATTTACTTGACAATTCCTAGCTAAACGACCCAACGTTTAGTTCTCCAGCTCTCCTAAGCTCACATTATACTCTCAAAATACCATCGTAACACAGTAGTTCTTAGAAAGGAAACTGTCTTTCCATTAGTGTTTCCTTTTGGGAATAGTCAACACGCATCACTCAAATTTCATGACGCGGAAATATAAATTTAGCTCGCTCTGATGTGACGACGAAGAAATGAGACTATTTGAAGTGGTTTTTATATTGATTATGAACTGAACTGTCTTAATTTCCTATAGTTAAGAGATAATTGGAAGACTGAGTGATTTGTTGAAATGCTATCAAGTACCTATGGCAGTTTAAACGCTTTCCTTGAAAATCGATGACGGAAGCTACGAATGCATGTCGAGAATTATTTATAAATGAAGAATGGCTTTCAGATATACCCGTAAATCATACAGTAATAACCAAAGTACTGCAATCATTGAACCATCCAAATATTTCAGAAGAAGCTCTTGTAGAGCGGAAATATTAAAGATGGCGTCGAATCCAAAGCAGTCGTTACTAATTCTCCATAATTACATTTAATAACTAACATTCCACTAAACATGGGAAAATTAAGATTCCCACTTTTATTTTAATTCCAAAGCTCTATTATAATACATTTTGTAACTAAAGACGAAGTGCCCTAACAAAAAAATAACATAAAAGAATGTTCTCAAGTTAAGGTTATCGCACTTTTCTCATAACACTAAATTGCCCCACATGTACCGACTACACTTCACGTATTCGGTACAATGTGGTGCACATTGCGTGCATATGTTATTGTTTGCTGACGGACTTATAACTATCACATATAAAACAGAAGTATCACATAGAGTTTCAGCTGAAAAGGATTTCAAAAGGAGTAGAAAAATTCAAAAGAATGAAATTTAAAAAAAAACGCGCTACCAGCCACCATATTATCATTCATTTTGTTAAATATCGTAAGGCAATCGAAGGACGCCATTACAGTAAAGACGCTAGACGCAAAAATAGTTATAAAAGTTAAACAATCTACTCAGCCCCCTAGTTCAGAACTTTTCGCTAAGTCATTTGACGAACCATTCGGTTTATATCGTTTTCTCTCGTTACAGAATCATAGATAACACGAGATAACAAACCGAATGGGACAAGTGACTTATGAAAACGTTCTGAATCAGGGGCTGTCTAGAAAGCATTCAACTACTTTCTGATTTACAAAATAAGTTCAGTTGCAACTTTTCTTTGCACGACGACAGAATACAATAATCTACTCCCATACTCATGTAGATCACAATGCAATACAAGCAGTAGCCCCGTGTTCAATACTGGTAGTCAGCTGCATCTGGTTAGACGAGAAGCTGACATGTAGCAGAATATATCCTTTTTGGTTAATTTTTGTACTCAAGACTTGGCACTACATTACTCCAAGGTCTGTGGTTAAGACTACATTGTTCTCTCTCATAGTACTTAATGTATTCAATGAAATTCTAAAAGATATCCTTTTTTAAAAAGAGTAACCATGGAGTTTCTTGCCGGCTCTTCTCCATAGGAAACGACTAATTGGAACCGTGCACTTAAATTCGACTTTTCATAAGCGCCTGTATTGGTCTATGTGAAATAAAAAAAATTGATTTGATTTGAACAGGCAGACTTGTACTATTTATTCTGTGGAGCTGTATTACTGCTATACACCTGTCTACTAGGGCAGCCGCAGCAACTCTTAATTGTGAACGTTAATAATAAACTGACCCGCTTCCCGTTACTCGGGATGCTGCGCGCTTGCAATGTCTATTTTAAGTATTTCTTACTCATTGTTTAACATTTGCATTTCAATCGACGTTGCATTGTGTTGTTCAGATTCTGGTTCAATACTCTCTCGTTTAGTTTCAACATGGCCTTTAATGCCTGCTAAATTTTCGTTATTATTTTTTCTAAGGCTACCATTACTATATTTAACCCTTACGAATTTTACAAAGAAGTTGTTGTTAGTGTAAAGGTTCTTGATTACGATTTGGGAAACAAAATTATTGTTGGAGTCAAAAGGCTTGAGAACCAAAAGGTAAATTTAATTGTAATGGTCGAAAATAACTACCATACAAACTTGTATGTCAGTGTCCTGATACTATTTTCGCAGAAGTATATAATTTTTATGATATTTCCCACAATTGTTTAAAACTTGTATGTTCATGCATGATGAGGAAAATGTTGTGGATACTCAGTCATGAAATTATATTCTTTGTTACATTTCTGCTAATATGGCATTAAATATTAAATCTCTAATCCAATGCTTGGTTGAAATCAGTGTCAAGAAATCTGCAGTGCAGATTAATTACCGTATCGAGCCCAACCTTGTTCCCTCTGGTTATTTTGCCCAATCCATCAACGTGTCTATGTCTTTCTAGCATGATTTCTACTAGATTGACCAAATTGATTTTGAAATAAAGTTCTACAGATCTCAGGTCACTTTTATATGTAATAGGTTGGCAAATAAGCTAATGGCCCACCTGCTGGTTAGTGGTTCCCGCCACCTATACAATATACACCTACAACACGACGAAGACTGCCGATGCGCTGCCAACCTTAGAGACAAAGTTGAAGTCTCATGTGCCTGTAATTTCGGAACACAGCAATGCTGCTTCATGTTAGAAGTAGGTATGGTGATAATACTTCCCCGGAAGAACTCTTTCACTCGAAGCTTTACTACTAGAACTTTTAAAAAACCGAAATATGTCACCCATATCTATCTTTCACGAATGCTTGACACTTACTCAATATTTTCAGCTGTTTCATAGATAAACACAATCAGACATACGAATGATGATTTACCTTATATATCCATTGATTACGTGACTCTACGCAGGTGATACCTCAGAGTTGCGAAGTGATGACGTTATTGAGAATCAAACATTACCTTCATATTTGTATTTGTTCTTTGTTATTTTTTGCACTTGAATTTTTTGCGTTCAGTTGCATGTTCTTCAGAGTTAAGTCAAGGTTTGTTTGTTTTGATAGGTACTGTGTTTTTCAACTTCGAATGAATTTTAAAGTCATGTGAATGAAAGATAATGTTCTAGATGTCACAAATTATTCAGCGCTGCGTATTCTACTGCTCTCTGATTTAGGTTCGATAGTTGATTTAATTTATTAAAACGAATTATTACATTAGTCAAAATAAACTTATGAATACTAAACGGTGTTTCTTTGTTATAGCAAAAACAGTTTGCCCCAAAACTGTAAAGGTCATTTCAATAAATCTCGACTCCTTATTACTGCATTTATTATTTTCTGAAGTTTTCGGGTCAATGAGTTGCTTTAAACTCCGTTTGTTATAATAACCCCGTTTTCTCCAATTGTTTAAAAACAACATCCTGGTATAAATTAAGCTTAGAACCGTCATATAGACTAATAGCTGCCTTTAGGCTAAATTCAATCATGTTTAATTCTAGCCTAGAATTAATAGGTTAATTACCAAGTCATTTAAAAAAGCGTTTTTAAAATTGACTTTAATTTAGCTTGGGGCTTCAGGAGCGGTTTACACTTTAATACGGATTTAGAAATTTAAAGAAACTAACATAAGGCTGAAGCCTGTCTAATGCGTACACATTACGTTGTAACTTTTTACTTTAAGTCTCCATAGTAACTGTCCTCTTCATCATCTTTCATTATAATGAAAATAACAATTTCATAAACGTAAATTGAAATAATAATATCGTCAAAAATATATTTTAATATTAAAAAGCATGCTTATAAATTTTGTATTGACAACTCAAAACCTTCATTCCATTTTCAAATCAACGTGGCAACGAATTCATCGTGCTACTTTTTTAGAATGTTCATCATTTCTGATATTGATTGCATACAGCACTATGCTGATAACACTAGCAAATCACATGGAGGGTTCACATAATCTGCTATAACAGACGTTATCAACATTATCTGCTGTTCTCATATCAGTCCGTGATAGCGACACGTAAACACAATCGACCTGCTTTCTGCATAATTTCACCTAAAATAACTTATTATTTATTACGGCAACTTTCGATTCGAATCGTTCGCTTGCTCGTTTTATTGATGCATAATATTTATTTGCATGTTAATAGCCAATCACTTTATGGTCCAAATGCGACAGCTGTATAAACATAGTAATCATTTGGAAAATGTTATATGGGTTTAAAATTATGGTGCTTTATAGCATGAGAAAGAATTAAATCAAATATTGGTGATATAACATTAGTATGATTATAATTTTATAGAATGGGAGATTGTGATACTCATGAAAATAGATCATGTATCGTAAGCTGAAGCTTGACTGAAAGAAACTAAACTAAATATTTAATATCTAAAATTTGATTTGAAATCTGACGAGACTGCAGGAAGTTACAAAAGTTACACTAACTTACATATACAACAACATAAAGTCAACACCGATAATGACGTTGATGTCGTCATACTCTAAGTCGTTAGTCTTAATCCAGACCACTTCAATCCAGTTGAAACCTAAAATAACAATGGCACTTAAACGAACCCAACCAAAAAGTCGTGAACACCAAACCCCGAGTCCGTTACTCATTTAAAATTGAATTCGTTACCGAACAGTATCGTACAATCTTGATGAGCAGGCAACACTAAACCGTGGGAGGGCCCACATCTGGCACACTTCGCTATTATTACTCTATGGATATCTAGTAAGGACGTAACGGCACATTTGGAGCTAGGAACTGAATCTATTATTATCCTCGTCAGGAGTAAAATGGTCTTGTGGTTGGTTTTAGCACAACATACAATGGGAGATATTCTTGCGATGTGCAATATGGAATCGATCAGAAACCTTGTTTCTCTAATGCTGTCTACTAAAGTTGGAATGATGGAACAAAGTCCAAATTGTAATGTTTAGTCATCGCATCGTCATGATGCATAAACATTAAGGTTCTCATTGTATCATTCTGGAAGGCGTAAATTCCCTTGGCTATGAGTTTAAATATAGATTCTTGACCACTTTTGGTTCAAACAGGCTAGGTTCTCAACTTCTTCTTCTTCTTCTCTCGTGTCAGTACGAGCTAGTCGAAAGTAGCTCATGCTGTGGTGAAAAGATTAGCCAGTCAGTAAGGTTGGTAGCGGGGCTGACTGCCCAGGGTGCGCCGGACATACTTAAGTATCGTCACTCGTGGAGGCTCTTTTCATGCACCCTAACTAAAAACTATGCGTTATGCAGTCCAGTGCCATCAACAATTATGTTTAATTATATTATTTTAGTCTGTGATGCAAATGTTTTGTATGTTACTTATGTATGATTCTGTTTTGTTTCAGGTATGATTTCTTCCTATTCTACTGACGAGATCTTGGGGAATAGATTTGGTTCTCCAATGAGGTTTGTTATAAAAACCAATAATTAATGGCTTAGTATGGAGACGGGATGAGAAACGAGTTGACCGAATTTGTCCAATCTCACTTAAAATGATTTCTCACTTAAAAGTGTTGAGACAGATTGATAAGATATTTTCACATCCAACTCCTTCCGTAAACTGCACCTTATTTACTTTAGTTTTAAGTTTATATTTGATTGGATGGTATTCTAGGCGTGATGCTAACCAGAGGCGAGCTATTTATCCTAGTGTCTCGTGTCCAATTACAATAATAATGAATCGTTCGCTGACTGGTAGTCACCAGTGTTGAAACAGAGGCGTGTGTCACACCGAAGTGTAATTAAATTATGTAGAAAGATGAGTGTGTAACTCGAGTATGGCGGTGTTTGTCGGCAAATTGTTTTTGTTTACATTATACACATATTTTATTGTGTGTGTGTGTGTGTAATGTAAATGTAGTTCGGGATTTTATTTGTAGTAACTTTGATACCATGCTTTGCTTCTTTAGTAGCGCAAGAGAGTGGTTTATCTTTTGGTCTAGTTGAATTGAAACCTGCCATATAAATATCAAACATCTTAGCGAATCCTAGACCACTTCTGGACTTTTCACTGCTAACACTAACGGCATATCCATAGAATACACTGGAAACTGAATAATAGCAATTATTTATCTAGTTAACAATTTATAATCAACGTACTCAATTGTATTACCCTTACACAGCTCGAAATTTCATTACACCAATATACCACAACAATTTCTCACACTGACACCAGATCTTATCTCTAATCGTTTATATCAAAGCTAATCTATTCCTCCTCAGTCAATTAAGTCGTAGTAAATAAATCTTGGCGGGGGCGTTACTGTACGGTGTGACACCCACTCTCGAAATAAATCGTCTTCACTAACGCCAGCCGACAGGTATGTTTTATTCCTAGGCTTATCGAGATCTGCCTTAAGCAATGCTCCCCTGGTACTTATCATTCACAATTTGCTTGTCTGTATGAGTTACAGTTAGATTAAATTGCTTGAACGGAAGTGGATGACGTTTTTAATTGTGTATGACATTTTCTAGTGACGAGCTTTTTTTCTCTCGATGGATTTGACAGTCAGCTGTAGATGGCTTCTTAGATTTGCCTAGAAATTGCAAGAATAGCTCTCAGCCTAAAATAAAACAGTAACTACAAACGCCAGCTATTGAAGCTTGGACAGCATTCGGGCTTGGCGTGAATAAGGCCATTTAATAGGGACTTTTACTTTACCTGAAACTCGAGAATAATTCGTGATCAAACATATTCGTGAATTTAGAGTTAAATTACATAGTAGAATTTCTAAAACTAAAAAAATATGCCAATGGAATATTTAATCAGCCACTAAAATTACAAGATCACTTAATTTTAATAGTTTCTAGTACGCAAGTCTATTAACTACAAAATTAAAACATACTCTTATTTATTAATATTGCTTCAATCCCATAGTAAAAGTCATCGGTTATAATTTTGTTGTCGTATCGTAATTAGCATGCATTGCTCTTATTCAAACGATTTACGATTATGTTATTAAAGTAATAGCCGTAATTGAAAAATATTGAGTGAAAGTACCGCTGATTGTAAGGTTGATTTGTGACAAGCCGTTAGACTGGTTCCAAGTCATTATGAATTTGTTTTAGGGCATCATTTAAACGGTCGAGATATGGGATATAGAATTACAATATTAGACGAGCATGCGTGATACGTTTCTGACAAGACACGCGATAAAAGAGGTATTTTAAATTGTAGCAATAGATCAACATGTAACAAAATAAATCATGGTTGAATACATCATACAACTTCCAATCTATCAGATTAGATTTTTGAAACTACCAATCTATCATCATCGGTCAATTGCAGTTCATTCCCGATCATCTGTCGTCAGATATGTAGCCTTCTCCAAATAAAGAAATATTGCCCGCAGTTACCACGCTCGATCCGTTTTATCACGATTTCAAAATCTGCAGAAAAAGGGGTACACATATTTTCACATCGTCGTCTTGGAAATGTGAAATTTGATTCGACAGATTTTTCCCACTCTATGTATGAAAGCTGTTATGATAAGCTTTTACAAAATAATTAGTAACAATATTAATTACAAAATAATTAACATTAAGTAGTTCCGTTCTATAACACATTGTCTTATATCTGAATGTAACATTATAATTCTCAAGCCTATAATTTCTGTCGACAAATGAGAGCGGAAGATATCGCCTTATCTTTAGGGTCATCTGCCACTCACTAGGTTACGCGAACACACCCATTGTCTGTAAGATGGTTTTATTGATCAAGATTGTAGGAAGACATATCTAAGTGCTTTTTAGATGTATCCGTCAGTCCTGCAATACCCTAAACGTTATGTAGATGCGTACTGGTTACGTCAGGTCCATGAGATACGAGGTGAGTTTAACTTTATTTTTGGGCGCAGTTATGAGGACTATCATGAGAGTAACAATTTCTCCACAACTCATTACATTTTGCGCGAAATAGAACCTTATACAATAGAGAATAAGTTACACTTTACACCCTATCTTCTAATCGGTATTCCTAAAGCCTGGATTAAGGGGTTATGTTAATAAAACGGAACAACGGCAACATCCTGTCCACATATAACTTCCTAACCGTTCATCGTAGCGATCGGTAGGAGGCCCGTGTTCAGCTCATCATCATCGTCACAGCTTTCCATATCTCACTGCTGGGTATAGGCCTCTCTTAAATTATACCATTCGCCTCGATCCTGTGGCAATCGAATTCAAGTTTGACCGGCGATTTTCACCATGGCCAAAACTTCGCTAGCCCATTCTTGTCTATATAAGTAAGTGATTAGTTAAAAATAAATTTAAAATAAAAGCTATAGACGATTAAATAATCGTCCACAGCTAATGTAATTAGGACTGGCATACTTGCGACCTCTAGACCAATTAGGTGCCTTTCAGATAGATATCGACACGATATCCTTAGATAAAACTGTATTATTAGTTTTCAATTAACGCAGTGCCTCTTAGTTCGTCATAACACATAACTGAAATTATACAATTAGATAAGATTTTAATCAACCCGATTGACTTGCAATCAGTGCGTAATTGGAGCACGTTACGATCGTTTTTAAACTGTTTGTATGGATTAATTTCTTAGAATCCAGCTTTCATTTTTGCTAATGTATGACGCTTCGGCTGAATGGTTGTTTAGGGGAATTTGATGAATATGAAATTCCGAAAGCGACACGCACTGATAAGTATTTTTTATTAAATCTAAATGAGCGTAAGTTTCCGAACTGTGAGTACTAATTCTAGCGTGATGACTCCAAATTTTATCTTTTTCGAAGAAATAGGCTTATTGATACGGATGGCCCAATTTTTTAAAAAGATCTTCTGTTCCGTTATGGTCCTACCAAATTCTGCACAAATCGGTGAATCCATAGATAAATAAGGGCGATAACTGAATGCATTTATTGTGAAACTCTGCCTTATTTATTTAAAGAAAAATGGACTGCAAACCAATTTAAAGAAATTTGGACCGCAAACCATCTTTAATAAGCATTGCGAAAATCATCTTACAACACACGATACATAGTAAATCATACAAAATTCTTACAAGCCATAATTTTGTTGGTTTCGCTGTCTTTGTTGTGAGTTTGACGATTGCTTACAAAATTAACCGTACTTGGTCCACTTTAGGGCTTCGGCCTACACAATAGCTGTCTGTTTAACGTGTAAACGTTGCATTGCGTATGAGGCTGCTGCCTTATTGATGGCGAGACGTGACGGGATTATAGATATGAGCCGTTTCTCTTTCATAACGTTTTTTATATATTTCTTTTCATCTTTTACGTTTCCTCATACTACAACTCCTGCATCGTGAATGACGTCATATACTATACTGATGTCTTCGCATTTTTCTTCTCCAACCTTATGTATTTCCGGTCTTTGGTCAGGATCCTTGGCAAGCACAGCATCCCTTTCTTTGCCTATGTCAACGTTCTGCTTCGGAGAAATTATCTTGTTCAGTGTGTGTTTTGTCGTACTATTTTATCGTCGATATAATTTTAATTTCAAAACTACTTCGTAAGTGCTTTAAAATAAACGTAAAACCAGCAAGCGAAGCAAAACTGCTCTGGATTCATGATTGAACAAACTATTATTGTCACCAGAGTTTTTGTGGGCCTTGGTCTGTATTGTGCCTAAGTACAATGCCTTACATAAGCAAAGGTACAATGCTCAGAATATTCATGAATTCTAAATGGTCAGGGTCATTTGTTAATTGTCATTTATAGTCTAAATCCTGCCTTACATTTGCATCTATTGAACTCAAAATTATCAAATAGATCTTTGGATAAACAGATTTTACGAATTTACAGTCTAATTTGCATGCCATTTGCATACCAGCCCAAATAAACATAAGCTATTAATAAAGAAGCAAAACTACCTGCTACTGAAACTAGAATATTATATTAGAATATTTCATTTCATTTCCGAAATAAAATTATGACCACTTGTTTCAAAATCATTCCTCTATCAAGTAGTACTTACTGTCACTGGTCTAGCTTAGTATTTGCCTTTTTAATATCGTACTACATAATATGTTTATGGAACTCAATTATTTTACTGGTGAGACTCTACGACTGCTTGTCGCTGGCTATAGAACATTGGGTCTACAAGTGGGTTGCACAGTGATGAATAGCGCTATCCACCTCTATCAATCTCGTTGAGGCAGTGATTGAGGCGCGGCGCGGCGCCTGCGCCGGTGGGAACTCTTCTGATTGGATTGATTAATTGTGGAGTTGTACTGCTAGTACTTAAGCCAGGTGGTCGATATGTGGGTGGGGAAGTTTCGGTGTTACTAAATCGATGTTTTTATTTTTGTTGACTTTAATAAAAGTTGTCCAAAGACTTCTGTTCTGAAATGTCTAGTAGAAAATTCCTTAAAACGAGTTCTCTTCGCAATTAAGATATTGTATTTTTGATTACGTTATTTAACGACTAAATCCTAGAATGTTTATTCGTATTGTGCAAGTGTACCTACCTACTGAAGTTTAGATATTCATTCTTTAGAGACATGCACAGTCAGCCTCCATCCAATGTATATCCATACGCAGAGTACGTTATGCAGCTATTTCTTCCGTTTCATGTCGCCGCATAATATCTGACGTTTACAGCTGTGAAAACTACCCACAATACACGATCGATTACGTTCCCAGCATAATTATTATTATCACAAAGCCATTTTCAATCAATATCGAAACACTTGATACCAGGAGATCATTACTTTCTCAATGGCTTCCTGAATAGAATATTAATATTTTAATAGCTAATAATTATGGTGGTATACCAAGTTTCCCTCGTTATCTCTTAACAAGCTCACACTATAAACAGCTTCTAGTTTCCATGGCTTAGTTAAAGCCAATCATTGTTTGATTGGTAATTGGGCGTAAATCGAAATTATTGGACATTTTAATTGAAACTTGTAAATTGTCGACTTTCCTTGATTGTAGTGCTACTGTATCGTCAGATACTGTTGTAAAGATTTATAATGGCAATTAAGGAATACCGTAATCACGGTATTAATTTGTTGTACTGACAAATGGACTTGGCAAGTATTTATAAAGTATATTTGATCGGTTGAACAGCATAATTGCGTAACTTGTGTAGTGTAAACATCATCACTCACACTCGCAAGTAAACTTGGGAAAGCCTCAATTGCAGGAATACTTGTCAAGTGTTTGGATGGTGACGTCATCCAAGCGACAACAAACTTGAAAATAATATGGTAAAATGACAATAAGAACACTTATTTGTGTGTGATTCGAATACCAGTAAATACGATACGAGAAAAGTCGTCTGCAAATCTATGAAATTCGGATGGGATGCAGTGCACAAACGTTCATACAAGTAGTACTGCAGCGTTCTTAATTTATAACGATTCATTTTGTAGTGACATCTGAATTATTCATTATTTTCACCTGCAAGTTTAAAAACGATCAAACTTAGGCCGAAGCTATAGACGCCGTTGCCAATATTTGAAAGTACAAATTTTTTAATCCTGGACCAAAGATTTGGCTTCGGGAAATCGGGGTCGTAGAATGAGAGTAGGCCTAGCATTTAACTGTTAAAGTACTCAATAAGAAAGTTTTATTACATTACAAGCTGTAAAAGTTTAACTACCACTACCAGTACAAAGATCTCCCGGGAAATGTTCAATTGCTATTTGTCGTGATCTTAAGTTTCTTTTTTCGCAATAGTTGGGTCATTTGATGAGATATTAAATTGTCCATTATCTTTTAAAGAGATTGAGTTAATAGTTGTCATCATCTTAATAGATTGACTTCAGTTTTCTTCTTTTGATAGAGTCTTGCTAATACGGACCATTAATTTGATAGCATAAGCGCTTACTACTCCTTCTTAATTCTTTTCGTAGGAAGAGTTTTTATCATTTTTGTCAAAGCAGTTATTAGTAGGGCTTTCAATACCGGTATTCCGGGATCCCGTAATACCGTAATCACGGATATATATTGGTCTTTTTTTAATCACGGTATTGACGAGCCAATACCGTGATTACGGTATTACAAACATTCATATATATTATTGCGGTTTGTTGTAATAAGTAGTAGAAAATTGTATTATGTGGTACAATTTACGATGTGATGTCTAGTGGGACGAGCACGGGGCTTAGGGCGTTGCTGGCGGGGGCTTACGGGGGGGGGGAGACAGCTTGATGAGGGCTGAATTATCAGCGTGACTGCGAAGTCAAAAGAGACAACCGGCTCTACGACGGGAGAGCTCGGTGGATCGTGACCGGCGGCGGTGAGACGTCGCAACGGGCCTCGTCGGCGAGGACGATAAGCTGGATGGTGGCGGACGTTGTGTAATGTGCTGGTCGATTTACTCGCCTCCCTCCTTAAGGAGGGTAATTTCGTCATCGGGCTCTAAAAGTGTGTGCCTGGGACGTTGTACTTTACTGATGAGAGAGGGACTTTAGTCGGCCGCTGCGGCGACTAGGGGGTTCGGATGGCGGGGGGCAGTGTCGAAGTAACGCTTGGAAACGCGTTTGAGGTATTACCTGATGGTTGGCATTTTTAGATCAAGATGGAGTTGATCGTTACGCATGAACCACGGGGCAGCCGCGGCTCTGCGCAACACTCGATTCTGGAGGGTTTGGAAGGATTTGAAGCGGGAAGGCTTAACATGTGCGAACACGACGCTAGCGTTAGTCAAGATGGGGCGGACGCACGTCACGTAGATTCTCAGCTTATTTCTAAATAACAACTTACTGCGTGCTCTAAGGATGGGGTGGAGGCGACCGATAGCGAAAGCGGCGCGAGCGCGCACCGCTTTGATGTGATCTCGGAAACTCAGATGGTGGTCGAGGATAACCCCCAGATATTTGGCTTTCATCTCCCAAGGGATCTGTTTGCCGAACATGAGGACGGGACGGATGCATGTGGGAGTCACCGTATCTCTCGAAAAAAATGGCTGCGCTTTTTTCGGGATTCACCTCTATTCTCCATTACCGGAACCATACCCCGAGGGTGACGGCTGCGGTTTAGAGGGTTCGAGTGATGCTATCGATACTCCTACCGGAATAGTAGATGACCGTGTCATCGGCGAAGAGATCCAACTCGGCCAAGCCACTTTTGGGAATGTCGCTGGTGTACGGCGTGAAAAGAAGGGGCGATAGCACGGAGCCCTGAGGGACACCAGCGCGGATGGGGTGAGGGGACGAGAGGGTGCCTTCTAGGCGATAGCGGAAGGTGCGATCCGACAGAAAGTCTCGAATGATGGGCTCGAGACGGTCCGGCATGTTGAATTGGTACAGTTTGAGTAATAAACCGTTGTTCCAGACCTTGTCAAAGGTTTTCGCTACATCAAAGAATATGATGCCAGTTTTGTAAGAGCACATGAAGCGGGAGCTAATGTGTTCGAATATGCGGTGCAATTGCCGAATGCAACAGTGCTTGGTTTCGAAAACCGAACCGTTCGGGGATGAGTCTACGGGAGTCAGCGAAATTCTTTAAACGGATGTATGTTTTCACCAGCGCACGCGCTTGCTCTTATCTCTAGCTCACCCTCCCGCGCCCCACCTAAGCTGATTCCCGAAATCGTCGGACTTATATATACGTTATAAAGTCTACGTGAAATGGCTACATGCAAAATGACTAGATTTATTTTAAGTTTTGATTACGTTCCTAATTCCTAGTCCTATAATCAATCAATACCAAATTGTTATACTACTAAGAGAGTTTTTTATTATTCTTTTCAGAAAGTAACCATAATAAAGACTGATTTGAAAATAAAAACACGTATTTTAAAGGTTTTATTAATGTCCTAATTAAACTTGTGTTCAATACCGTGATCACGTGATCACGGTATTGATCACACTAATACCGGTATTGATACCGGTATTGAAAAAGTCCGGTATTTGAAAGCCCTAGTTATTAGGTAGTTTAGTGTTAAGGCAAGTACCATTGGTATTCTTTTCTAATTTGTGTGGTTGTAGTCCTGCCCCTTGTTAAAGTCGCCTTCCATTTTAATTTTAATTAGTTAGTCTCGCTGTTTGGCCATCGACAACCTGTCCATTGCCTTTGCTATCACACTTCGCAAACTTCAAAGCTTCGAATTCTTCGTTACTATCTCGCGGTTAGTTATGATAGTAATCAACATACTCTTACACATGACGTGATCAAACCTCTATTAATAATATAAAAATTTTTTAACGTTAGACCAGTAGCTTGGGTGGCCGAATATATTTTTATACATCGATGCTTGTCTGTTATGGGCAATTTGCTCTCACACGATCGGTTAGACGACCTAGATTGCAATTTTTGAACATCTGTTTTTATTATCATAATCATAAACATGCATGTGTTTGATCTAATTGATTTTATTTATTATAGCATGATCAATTTACTGTTAATTTATACCGATTACTTGTGTTTGCGCTTTCCAAATGGGTGCTGTTCGATTAATTAATTAAAATTTTGATTTGAATATGTTTGCCTGAGGTATCTTAAACTAGAGAGCTCCTTTGAAAAAGACAATTTCTTCGTGCTGTTTCCATAACAGAATACATGGAAAGGTTACAATGCTGAAACTTCCAATAACAGTTCCGAAACAGCCTCCCTGCGCACGCAAATTCAGCACAAAAGCGAAGCATACAAATCCAAGCTTAACAATGCGTCCGCGACGAAAAATGTTCATCATTTGTTTTTTTTTAAATGTATTTTCAAACATTGCGACTACGAAAGCATGGCGCCAGCTTCGGGTATGTATATGAATCACATTTTAAATAGGTCAATGCCGTTGAATTTGTAGCAACGAGCAATGCTAATAAAAAAGATATTCAAAACTCCCGCTAAATGGAAGTACCCGATAATGCCATAAACTTACCATTTAATGTTCAAATTGAAAGCCATAAAAATACCGTGATGTTACGTTGCCAAATACGTTATGAAAAAACGATTACTTCCACAATGACATAAAACTTTGAAAACGTTTACAATAAAATTATATCTTACCAAATCCACGTACAATATGACATAATAAACAATAATAGATTGCAAAAGATGAAGCTTCCTATATAGACAATGGCAATTTTCTATGAGAGTAAAGTAGGACATTCTATACATTAATGCTGCGCGTGAGTCGACCATTCTTAAGGGGCCCAAGGTCGCTGGAAATGTTCCAGATTCTTTTTTTATTTTTTGATGGTGTTGGTACTTGTTAAAATATTTGAAGGGCTTAATTTATTTATGATCGTTCTCGACTAGCGTATAAGTGGATTGGACTACATTCGTTTAATGTAGTTAGCTGAACCGAAATGTTAACAAATATCTTTGATTGTCTAATATCGTTCATGTCTACTTTAAATATTCTTTCAATAGGTATCTACAGTTCTTCTCTCTATATATTCTATTGAATTAATAAGATCTTCTAGTTTTGCTACAGAATTCAAAGTGATTACTTCATTGATAAAGAGGTTAGGATTGTAGGAAATTTTGTTATGCTCCTTACAAACAAACAAAACAGTAAAAGCTTTTGTTTCTACTATATCGCCATTTTCTCTCAACGAATTCGACGTCAGTTTCTCACTATTGCTTAACATTGCCTGAAGACCTATTGTAGCCATTTACTCTGGAAAACATCCTTTAGATCGTCAGTTTGGAAAGCACCTACAGTGTATTTCCGCTAGTGCGTAGGTGAAAGCACCGGCAAATTGCCCCTGGTGCATTACCAAGAGGTGCGTACGATGTTATTCGATTTTGATAGCCCTATTATGTGCGAGATTTTGGTACTAATGATTTAGAGCGTTGTTTAGGAGAATTTCTTCCGCGATTAAGGCGAATTTCTCTTAGTGACATTTGTTGGGTATGAATTTGATATGATGATTTTTGTTAAAAAAAGTTAAAATTATTTGTAATGTTGTGTTGTGATGTGGAGGAGCTCGTGGCTAAATAATTACAGCCGCATAGACCGATCTTCCGGGTTAAGCCACGCTTGCCGAGGTTGGTCTGTGGATGGGTGACCATTTACCATAGCGAGTTTCCTCCGTGCCTCGGAAAGCACGTAAAGCCGTTGGTCCCGGCTGTCATTTGTAGATCTTTGACAGTCGTTACTGTTGGTCAGAAGCCAGAAAGTCTGACAACCAGTCTTACCAAGAGTATCGTATTACCCAGTTACTGGGTTGTGGAGGTCTGATAGGCAGTCGCTCCATGTAAAATACTGATATTCAGCTGCATCCGGTTCGACTGGAAGCCGACCCCAATATAGTTGGGAAAAGGCTAGGCAGATGATGATGTGTTGAAATACATATGTTAAATTATGTATAAAAACGATTGGATAACCAGTACGATAGAAGCCAAATCTATTACCGAAGAGTAACCAGCTGTCTATGGCGCAAAACGTTTAATTATTTCGCAATTTCAATATTTTTATAAACCATTTCGCAAATAATTTCTCTAGAATGACATGAGTTGACCCCAGCCTTTCGGAAACAGTGTTTAAGATGATTGATGAACATGCAATAGTGTTATCTAAGTTATGCAATGACAGTTCGACAAGTACATGACAAGACGAAGGAAGTCATACATGCGGTGATCGATCAAAGTCGGAAAGCACTATATGATGTAAAAATTGGAAATATAGAGACTGAATAATTTTAGATAATACCTTTATCTTATCCGTATAATTCCAGAAGCAGACTAGATAATATTTTGAAGGCGTTCAGACAAATAATTTTAGACAACTTTATTACAATATCATGTATTGGTAAAGATTCTTGACTAAAAAATACTTGATGGCTTTAAAGAAAAAGTAAAAGCAAAAATTTCATTCTTACGTCCAGATCTATTAAACATCAATTCGATCTCTTGTTTAATAACAAATATCTGATAAGAGAAGATTCTTACACAATCCATTGACCTTTCAACTTCGAAGGCCAATTTAACATTAGAATCAATTTAGTACAACTTGTACTATACAACTCTCGTTTCTTTTCTAACAGGCGTATTAAAATATCGTAATAGTCCCTCATTAACGTCAAAAAGTGAGGGTTTTGACGTTTCAGACATCATATTAATCTCAGTTTGAACGATCGTTCACTTTCTCTGGAAATTCACTTACTACACCACTATTTGTTAAAACACGCCATTGATTGATTGCTAATCTTAGATTGATTATCTCGTGTCACTGTTTAAAATAACTAGTATACTTTTCTTTTACATCAGTCTTTCTCATTTTGATTTTAATTAATTCCTCGTTGTCAGTAACGCCATTAATTTTAGAATTAGAGAAAAGGTGTCCGATTGCTACTGTATCTTCTATTGTTGTGCAGTTGTGTATCTTCAGTTGACATGTGATTAATTATTCCCATCTAGAATGTAACTTTGAAAGTTCCGTATCTCGATCAAATCAAGGATTTCTCCAAAACGTCACCATTATCAATTCAATCAAACCATCGTAATGATATTAATTACATTTAATTATATAAAATACGAATGGCATGACCTGGTATCGTGCTTTTTCTAAACATAATTAGCTATGTGTAACTTACTTAATAACTTTTACAACTTTCCATGATTCTACGCCATGTTTTTATGCAACGTATGTGCTCTCACTACAGAGCAAAAACACATGTTATCATGTTTATTAACTTTCTTCTGTATACTGCTTTGTTCACAACCAGTAATTGAATCTCATGTACGAAGGCAGAAATAATTAATTTCTGTGTTTGTATTGTTTTGAAAGTTTCTTTAAGGCACGCTGCAGTTAGAACAATCATTTTAGTATGCATTTTATATTTCGTGTGTGTTATCATATTGTTGAGAACTTCCTTCTGGATCTTATATCTGTCTCTATTACATGAATTACAAAAAGCCTCGTTGGTTTTTTCAATTGATTAAATTCTTCACTGCTGTCAAAGAGCCTGTAACTTCCAATCAAAGCTTTGCCTAAAGCCGAGAATCAATTTAGGCTGACCAGACATGGTCGACGTAATTGCTCGAGACACAGCTGATCGCCATTTGTCTGTAGCTGTAGCTACTGTTTTGTGTATGGCCTGCAGCTAAAAACAAATAGCGTTTAGTTGCTCGAACTTAGTGGCACATGTAGGGTCAGCAGTATTGAATTCATATTTTTGGATTAGATGGCGTTTTGACAAAGTATGCTAACAGTATACCTACTCTATTGCATTCGTTTTTAAAGGCTAATTTTCTTTTTGTTTTTTATGTTGTTAATCGCGTATACATTAAACAACATTGTTCTTACATTACTGAAATGAAAATTGTCGAACCTTTTTTTATATTATTTCCTTTTGTTTCTTGCAAAATATTTCCCTTCAGTTTCTTGCCAGCTCTTCTCCATAAGACCTATTACTTTGAACCGTGCACCTAGTGTTGACCTTTCAAAAGCACGTGTAATCTGTACCTACTTGAAATAAAAGAAACTTTGACTTCAACTTGACTCTGTTAACTTTTCTGCGTTTTCGACTACAGTAACTCTGCAGACGTCTTTTTTTATAACTTACCAGTATTTTTACGATTGTTACTAATGAAATTGTTTGTCATTGAGGTAAATAGCTATTTATAACTTAACTCGGTTAGCTCTCATTAATCGATTATCCGTGTCCATAAAATGCGTAGATTTCAAACATTTTACTGTCAATAAATCTATTCGTCTAACTGCTGATTACCAAGTCGTTTTCCAATGTTTCCTGCGTAAATCTGAGCCAACACAGCACTTGTATTTTACGTAGTCGTGATGGTCGATAGTTATAATTAAATCTGTGTCTAGTTCCACAGTAAACAAGATATTATGTCTGTAAGCTAACGATGGAAACTTAAATGTAATTTCACCACTGATTCATACAAGGTTAATTGGGAAGGGGGTAAGCCGCGGGCAATTTAATGTACCTATCACTGATGACTGTTTTACAGCACATGTTCAATTTTCAAAAATCTTTTATTTTTATTTCCATGTGCGTGTAAGAACCTTTATTTATTTTAAATGTCCGAAGCAATGTGGGTCGTGCGTGCAAATTCGTACAAGAACATGGAAATAAAAATAAAAGTTTTTTTTAAATTGAACACGTGCTCGAAAAGAAGTCTAACCGGCCTATTCCGCGTCGATAACTGTGGGGAGACACTAAGGGTACAGTCTATTACAGTACAGGTGCCTCTGTTAGTTTTCCATTTAACAAAATTACCCATCAATTTCTCCTCGCCCTGTCACCCACCTTGTTTAAACCGATTTCGTCATATTACAAAACTAGTTTGGTTATATAAGTTTTTGAACTGACATGGTCACTATCATGGAATCATTAGAACTTAGAACGGGATATTTACCATGTTTATGTTGTGAGTTTCCGATATTTCGTTTTTCGTCGTTGTTGTTTCGATGTTCATCCGTGATCATGGCGCTTGTAAGGGTGCCGAAATATCGGAAACTCACAACAAATAATAAACATGGTAAATATCCCGTTCTAAGTTCTAATAATAGTTTGGTAATTTCACGAAAACACTAGACTCGCTTCGAGATTTCGCGAAGACTCAGTTCGCAGGTTCGCGAATTTAATAGATTGCCATAGCTTTGATTATGACAAGTCAATAGTTTCCATAGCAACGTATGTATCAACAATCAGACTTCTCCACAACTATGTACCACGCAATGAATATTATTATTATAATGTATTGTCTAAATGAAAGTCATAGCGATTATGAGTGTTTTGCGCAATTAGGATGCTGTTCAGTAAGATCGCTAAGGCCGGCCATACACGGGCAGCTCGAGCAGTTAGCCAATGATAAACATACACGGACAGCTCGAGCAGTCAGTGTATGCCTGGCGACTGGCGACTAATTGACCGCACGCCGTGCCGCCAACCGCCCGAAGCAGTTGCAACTGCTCGAGCTGTTTCGTGTGTGCTTAAAGCAATACATATGTATTGCTTTAAGCTACAACTGCATAGTAAACTACAGCCTTCTACGTACACACATCAAAAAAAGTTTGCGATCACTTTGAAAAATTATGTAGCCTTTTTGAAGCCGAATTTTCTAATCGGGATTCAAAGCGATAATTATCATGATAAATATAGATTGATAGTTATCTAGATAAAAATAAATCAGATTTCAGTTGGACTTTGAATTCGGAATCTTCACATACATAATTATGCTAGTGATCGCAAACTTTTTTTGATGCGTGTACGTAGAAGGCTGTGGTTTACTATGCAGTTGTAGCTTAAAGCAGTCGATCCTGACTGCTTCAAGCTGCCCGTGTATGGCAGGCCTTAAAGAGACTCAATTTTTGGAATTTGAATTTCGAATGAAAATAAATACGGATTACGCGATCTTCCGCATCCTACATAAATATATTTTATCATGAGACGCCACAAATGAAAGGATATAAAACTTGTTATGTAATATCCGTAATATAGTACGTACCGAAATCCTTTATTAATTGTAACTTTATCGCAGAAGCAATTTCTCCTTAAGTATAGAATTTCAGTAACGATTAAAGTCTTAAAAGTAGCCATATTTTATCGATACGTTCAGACCTGTGTGTGGTCACAATGGTAATAAAAATTCGATAGCTAGTAATTAATATATCCGGCTTCTTTATTATTACATCATAATAAATTGTAAACATCTGTAATTATGATTTTACCTCCACAGTAGTTTTAATATATCGATGTTTATAGTCTCGTTTAAAAAAGCATTCAAATTCATTATCAAAACATTAATTAATTATATAATTACTGATCAAATATCCAAAGAAATAATCGCTCACCATTTAAGGAAGAAAAGTGTTACGCGATAATTCTTTAATTTTATACTGTCAGGCCACTGATCCTATATTAGGAAACAAAACATAATTATGAATGACAGCTACAGTGATGAACGAGAATTGAGGTCGAAATATTCTAACCGCGGGCCAAAATAAACAAAAAAATGAAAATTGTTTACAAAAAAATATCAAGGCCATTTTTTGAGACCGTCTAACAAAGAGATCTTTGTTGAATGCGCAAGCGCGCGCTGTAATCAAACCAGCCTACTTCAGCATAGAGGTTTTTATGCGTAGATGTAAAGATATAAGTACTTACGGATGTTTAATATCGTTTCACTTGTAGTCACCTTAATGTATGAATCATAATAAAGTTTTTTCTACGACAAAAAATACAAAAAAGTGTTCTGTTTTTTTTGCGTATATTTCGTGACTGATAATAGTAAAGGGTCCGACCATAGCACCTTATTGTTAGATCGAGCTACTATTAATAAGTATTTCGTAATAGTGTTTTTACGAAATCCGAAAACGTTTAGTTATTTTTTTGTTGAATATTTAATAGAGCTTGTCCGTTCTGTAAGGTCAGCCTCAGAAAATTATGACAATATTGTATGCTGTGAAGTGAAGACTAATCGATTGGAGATTACGTTCTAAAAATAGAATTGTCTAAAATTAGTGTTGAGCTTCTAGAAAAACCTTGACAGTTTTGAATAAAATTACATTAAACATATAAGTAATCATATCGTGTCATCATCATTCAGCCAAAAGACGTCCACTGCTGGACATAGGCCTCTCCCAAATTGGGGGGGTTTGCCATAATCGCCACGCTTGGCAGGCGGGTTGGCGATCGCAGTATGGTTGTTAAAATACTCAGAGCACGCTGCTGCCCATCCTCTAGTGAATCCCTTAGAGCGGGGGCAAACGATGCGTTGCGGCGCCGCACCGCAAAGATTTCACCGTATCAGCGGGCACACGAGCGGTGCGGCGCCGCAACGTTGTTATGTCGCAGCGGCGCCGTAGCAGCGTTGGATAGTCTGTTACGCACGTCCGTCGTTACGTCCCTTGTGACGCATAAACAACTGAGCGGTGACGCTCCGACATCGCAACGCATTCATCCCTCCCCGCCTCGTCTCGGTGGTTGCAAGTCCGGTGCGGCGCCGGAGCGCATCGTGTGACATGCCACAGATATTTCTATGTAAGACGACGCAGCGACACCGCTCCGGCGCCGCACCGCCGCCGCAACGCATCGTGTGCCCCCGCTCTTAGTCGCCTTTTACGACACCCATGGGAAGAGATGGAGTAGTGCTATTCTTTATGTCCGGCACCACACGGACGATCATATTGCGTGTGTTCTTTGAAAGCAAAGTAGATGATTCATTGTTGTGAAACGTATAATAAAATAAAAACCTTTCTCATAATGATCTAAACCCACAAAATAAACTTTCTAACAAAAATGTAATATTTCATAAAGCAAACAAAAGATTAGAAAGTGACAAAAGTGACTCTATGGCAGATAACACTTTAAATCTTCAGAACAATACGATAATCAAGATGCATTTTCGCTTTCTCAGAGCAAAATTGTCACCAACCTTGATTTAATGTCCAGCTCAGATCTTTTCACACGGGCGCGCTTTAAAACGCAGCAATTGTTATAGAAATCCTCGTTTAAAAAAAGAAACCTAATTTACAGTTGTGATATTATTCCTTGTCTTTACCTATTTTACACTTAAAAATATTTAAACAAAAAAAGTAAAATATTGTATTGAAAAAGTATTAAGACTTTATGTAGGACTAAGGCCGAAATCCTTCTCATTATGAGAAGAAATCCGTGCCCAGCAGTAAGATAATAAATGGGCCAGTTATGCTGTAAAACCATAATATCGGATTATGGCTTTATTCTTTCCAGTTTTTTTTAATTTTATTGTTTCTACCATTTGCATTGCAAATGATTGAAACCTGCAATTCCTGTAAATCGAAACCAGATTAGTCGATTCTGTCTCATAAAACAATAAAGAATAAAATGGTAAAAATATAATGCGATTTATTGGTTTTATAGCGCTGAAAGTAAGATTCTACAGTTTTATTTTTAAAAATCGTCAAAACGTCTGCTGGTAATTTTACTGCAAATATTATCGTTTGGTGTGCCAATCGTTCCGTTTATAAATCGATTTTATGAATGACCCGTTTGAATCCCACACTGTCGTCGCTTGCTGTCATAAATATATTTTTTAAATGACAACATACGCGTTAAGCACGATACGAAAAACATATTTGCATATGTTTTGTGAAGGTGAAATTATTGTGAAATTTTGTTGTGAATATTATATTAGGTGAAAACTTTATTGTAAATTATTGTCTACATCTTAAAGATGCCGACGTTGTTTTCAAGGTTTTCTTTTTACGTTAGAATGGTAACTTTATCATCGACTAGCTGTGCCCGTGACTCCGTCCGCGTGGAAGTCGGAAACCAGTATTGTGTCGCAATAACTAAACTTTCTTCTTGATAACTTTAAATTCTAATATCTTTTGAATCAGCAAACCGATTACGATGAAACAAAAACTAAATGTTACTCCGAGATACGCACAATATTAGTCTATAAAAGTAAAACGCATTGAGTCAATACTTTTTACGAGATGCGTGCACAAACAAACCGACAAACAGACAAAAATATCGAAATGTATTCTATTGGTTATCCTTTAACCATCGCGCATTTTTTTTAAATATTTCCTATTTTAAGACATGACACGCCAAGTCTACAGATTTAATATACGTATAGATATAATCGAAATCATTAACTGCAATTATTCTTTCAGTACTAATATTTATTGTTATCCGCACTTCTAAATCATTTTTATTCCTCCCACTGTTTACGAATCGCACTTCTGACGTCATAAATTGATGCTATAATTGCAATTAGCTGTACTATTCGTTCATTATCGAGATTTATTATTTCCGATGTTTCTAATTAAGTTTGATTACCAAGCATTTTTGCTAATTGTATTATAACACCTTATTAAACTCAAACGTAGGAAGCGGGAATCACGCCTTATATTCATTTTGATGAGAAAAATGCACAGTTTTTTAAATGAGATTCTTTTAAATCTTGGTACAAAAGTAACATCTGTCGGTTGACCGCTTTTTTTCTTTTCTTCCCGACTCATGCGCAAGGTGTGATGGCACCTGCGCAAGCGGATGTGCAGGTCCTGTTACAAGCTTCGCATACTACCATAACTAACCTTAAGACATCAAAAATAAGGAACACTTTTGCCTAAAAATTTGCTGATCACGAACCAGTAGAATTTGTTCTGCAGTTTCATCTTTAATAAACGTTTCGCTGAAGTTTTTATTAATTTCATTTAAGTACTGATGAATAATGATTTAATCGTGACTTTTAGTTGAATTAATCGCGTTTGTCTTGAATTTGAAACGATGTCTATTCCAGTGGCAACAGTTGCTCAACAATTAATGTGTCTATCAGTCGTGACAGATTGTAATGTTCAAATGAATTATGTTTACAACACAGTAAAGTGTTAACCAGAATTAGATAATGGACACGAAATAACATCCATTGTCATTGTGTGTGTCATCAAACAGCCATTGTGTGGTCCATTGACATAGAAATGCCTACTTTGTGTTCACTTCACAATAATCATCAAAAATTATGTGGCATATCTAAATTTTACAACTGATATTCTTAAATGTTCTAAAAAATCACGTTAGTTATATAACAATTTTTTATTGTTTCTCTTTAGTCACGGCTCATCTTCCGTGCGGAAGATGTCCGGTCCTTTGGAAGGCATACGGGGGACAGAGGTCCAACGCGCAGAAGCCCGTTTGAGAACTTTAATCTAAAATGGAATGGGGCACGAACCGGGGACTAACCACGGCTGCACTATTGAAGTACAGTCATGGACTGTCCCAGGCCAAAGCTATTGTGAAATATGGTAAAAATAAACCTAGTCTATGGGAGGGGGTGTTGAATGGACTGTTTAACTTCTATTGCCGGAAGAAAACGGCGTCTGCCTTTCAAGTTTGAAATTGAATTGTGTTGGTAGACGGTGACTCGCCAGCTCACTGGCTGGGCCCCCTGAAAAGCCGCCAGTACATAGGCGAAGGGGGCAACAAACGTGTGAGCGGTTATTGTTTCTATTATTAGACAAAAACTCTAAACACTGATGTACAGTTAACATCAAAATTAAATGATGATTGTACATAGTTTCAAGTGTTTGAGTCTGCTGAGTCTGCTGCTGCTGTATGCAGTCGGCTACGAACTTGTACCTTTACGGTTTTTAATGATGTTGTTTACGTTTTTTCGATAGCAGTCTCCTCCTTACGGCTAAAATTTACTAAATGACCGCTATGTCAGGACTCATATTTTGTTGAACAGAGTATCACATAAAATATTACTAAAAACATACGTATGGAAAATACAAAAAAAAAAACAAAAACATGCATCCAGCAACACATTCACAACACAATCAATCACTATCACAACATGAACATTTGATCAATCATTTGTTCTCAGTTGCACAATCGAAGGCAATTTGAACATAAATTATATACTCCACACATGAAATTGCTATACTTAGCATAACGTACTTAGGACCCGCGCCTCAGGCATAGTGAGGCTAATTCGAGCAGAGAAAGTGAACGATTTAGAAACAGTAATTATCGATAAATAGACGTGTCATGTAGTGTTAAGCATGAGTATGTGTTGGGAGCAAGTGAGCAACTCTTCACTCTCGTTGAGGTAATCCAGGTGACGTGTGCACGAGAGTGTGGTTGATGCATTTGCGATTTCTCGCCTCGCCTTGTTCTTAGCTCCATCTTATGTCGGTATAGGCACAAAAGACACTAAGGTTAAGGCTACACAGCGACAAGAACTGCGACACATTAGGGATTTTTTGTGTAGGTATAGTATTATAAATTTCGAGGCATCATCATCATTCAGCAAAAAGACATCTACTGCTGGACATAGGCCTCTCCCAAGCATCACCACATCGACCGGTCCTGTGCCTCTCGCATCCAGCGGCTTCCCGCGGCCTTCACCAGATCATTGATCCATCTTTTGGGGGGCCTACCCGCGCTGCGCCTTCCGGTACGCGGTCGCCACTCCAGAACCTTTCGGCCCCATCAGCCATCTGTTCTACGAGGAATGTGTCCGTCCACTGCCACTTAAGTTTGATTTGTTAGGTTACCCTGGTTCTCTTGCGGATCTCATCATTTCTGATATGATCACGTGGCAAAACTCCGAGCATAGCCTCTCCATTCTTCTTTTCGAGGCATATCGGTAGCTATTTAAAATGTAGCTTTATGTCGCCTCGGGTGACTATTGAATGTCTCGACGTGGAAACCACGCAAATGAAGTGCATAAGGCCAGATTCAGATAAACGTGCCTTCGATAGCTCCAATCCTAATAGTGCACCATTGTCGAGCAATATAACCATCTAAATCTAACCAAATACACTAATAAGTTTTGCTGCGCAACATGACTTGTACAACCGACTTTCAAGCTGTGGACACATCCGCTGCAAGTCGAAGTCTGCAAGTTTTACGAAATAAGCGAGCACTTGCGTGTAATAACTTGAACAGTGAAACTTGCCAGTGGATTTGGTGCTTTATGCGGATATGTGGAAAAAAAACATTGCAGTCCTGTTAAAAAATATCTTATCTTTCCTTAGGGCATGTTGAGAAACAGGTAGTATCATTCACTATAGCTAGGAACCACCAAACTGCCACCAAGCGCGGTAATATCCTGCATGTCCAATTTTTTGTAGGTAATATTGGGAGGGCCATATTAAGTCATACTTTCTCGCTTGTATAGCTCACATATCCTATATTAAATCAAATTAAATATTAATATTGTTGCCTTTCCAAGTTTGGTATAACATCGTCATAAATATAACGTTTCTAAAGCTTGTAATAGACATGAATTAAAATGTTTTGCCTAGATTTTCCCAACTTCGTTTGGGTTAACTTCCAGTCTAACTAGATGCGGCTGAAAGCCTGTATTTTACACGGAGCGACTGCGATCAGACCCCCGCAACCCAGTTATTGGGCAATGCCGATATCCTAAGGTTAGATGTCAGACTTTCGGGCTTCTGAATACATGCCCGTAACTACTGTCATAGGTATTCGTATGAACACCCAGAACCGACGGTTTAATACGTTCAATACCGGGTGCCCTCCAGGAGGGCACCCTGTAGTCGCATTCGTCATGCCGAGTGCCCTCGTGGAGGGCTCATTTTAAATGCAGGTTTTTCTTGGAAAATTTACCGTCATGAAACAAGCAAACACCTATTTTACGACGTAGTAGCGTATTTTTCAAGGTTTTTAACCTAATGCCAGGAACCCTCCTCGAGGGTTCACTCTTAGCGCAAACGTAATGCCGAGGACCCTCCTGGAAGGTCCACTAGCAATATGTATGGCGGGATGGCGTATGAGCTCTATGAAAGGCTTGATGGACTCGAATGTGTTAACGTGCTTTTCGAGGCACGGGGTGGTCTCGATGTGAAACAAACGGTCACCCATCCACGGACTATCCGCGGCAAGAACAACTTAACCTTATAAATCATATGATCCGCGCGCTTGATAATTAGCCTCGAACATTACCATATACGTAGCATGTACGTAGCAGTGGCGAAGGCTCCATACAACCCGATTCCTATCAGCTTCCCTTTCGAAACGAGTAGTTACTGGAATTCACGCATCACACTTGAGCAAGGTAAGCATTTATTGGTCCGGCTTCCCTTTCAAGAAAATTCACCCTACGCCACTGGTACGTAGTATTCCAGCTATTTCCAAATCATAAATACCTAGTTATGATTCCTTTGTTTGATTGAATACATCATCGCTGAAGGCTAGTCCAAATGTTGCGCGCACAAAAAATAAGGTCGTTTTTGTTTCGCTCTGCGCTTCCTAATGCTGCGAAAAAAATCAATTCGATCCGTTCTTTATGTGCCTTCAATGATTTTATTGAAAATTTTCCTGAAGGCCTTGGTTTTATTATTTATATTACTTAATACTCTGGACTAAACAGTCATCATTAAAGTGTTCGCCACACCAAACGCGGTCGATACGACCCTCTGGCGTCCCGCGCTTGCATTTGGTGTGACTTGCTTTGTAGTAATAGTAATCATACAAGTTACGCCGTCCCGGCGATCGCTTTATTGCACTTATCGCGAGTCATTTCAAAAAATGATTTTAACTCGTGCTTCCTCTTGACAACAACCTGCAGACCGTCACTGATGACTTTGTTGTTGCTTCAACACAGAGATCTTACAAGGAGACAATCGCTGAGTTGGCTATTATGGCACTCATAGCTAGGACGGTTGCATATTATTAACGCGGAACCAATGCTCTAAAATGTTTGGGTAAAATAAGAAACTAACAAATCATCGATCGTAAAAAAACTCTCAAAACGGCGGTCTGAGAGCTGGCTCCCAAAAAGCCATAGAGGAAAATGTCAAATATTTGACAAAAAAAAAAGTCTGTCAGTCTGTCTCGACACTTATGGAGCTTTTAAATGAAAGTCATTTATACGGGCCTTAAATGCAGCTGTATTACGCAAATCTCCAACAATCACGTCTATTAAATAATCCTAATCTTTATACACTAATACAAGATCAAGTAGCAATGGCTTCGGTGTGAAACTGACATGCCACTGCTCTTTACGCCTCGGCGATCATCGGCCGAGATCGTAACGAGAGCCGACGTGCAACAGTAAATATAAGTAGACAGTGTGAAATGAACTTCCACCGGTTTGTTTAACCACTCATTTGTCTTAAGTAATTAGTGGTTTATTGAGGGGTTTAATTGAAATTGGAAGACTGTTGCAACAATTCGACAACTTTGATTCATTTATTTTAAATTATCAAATGAAATGTCGTCTGCAAATAATATGGATTGGTGGATAGTGGTATCAATTGTCATTAATACATATAAAGGATAAATAACAAGGGTCCCAGGACGCTCCCTTGTGGCACTCCACATGTATTCTCTACGTATGAGGATTTTTAACTCATTAGATTGTTTTCATCTGTAAAATTTGTAATTTCAATGCATTGTTTTGTATTTATCAAATAGCTCTCGATCCAATCCCTAGGTGATTAACAATATTATTATCCTTTTTTTATTGACTTAGTCACTTTTGGCCCTTGTCGTACCTGATGGTAAGCGTAGACAGGGTCTAAGATGGAGCACATGAATCTAAGTAACAAAGATATTATAGAGGGATGTCCCTATACCTCTGTGGCTCTCACACACATACGACGGAACACAGTAAACTGCTTGGCGCCGGATTATAGTCCGGTGACGGTGGTAGTTAGCCAGGCGGACCGTATAGATCCTACCACCAAGCGTGCTGGGTTTTGTTGAATCTACCACGCGTCTATTCCCAGCGTGCGGTGAAGAAGTTTTATATTCTAGCCCGACCACACACGGGACGCTAATGTATACTAATTTTCGTTGAGTAATTAAAAGTGACTTTATAGTGTAGTGTAACATACAAAACAGCAGGACATATAAAAATATGTCCTGCTGCTTTGTAGTTGCCATTATCCAGTACAATAAATAATATTCTTTTCCGATGTTCATGAAAACTTAAACGTCATCATTATACCTGCACACCTGAGAGGGCTTCAAAAAGTGTCACAAACACGCAGACCAGCAGTGTGGTGAACTAAGCCTTAATAAACCCTTCTTACTCTGAGTAGAAGTCCAAGTGGGACAGCAATGGGCTGATTGTGTGTTGTGTGATCATAACAATATATTTTCAATGATCAAACAGTAGTTTTTTGACGAAGAAAAACAAAAGAAAATACACTTTCATTGATTTGAAAATGAATAATAGTAACTGGACAATTAGCTTCACAATTACATATTACGTAAACCTTTTCTCGGCAGCTCTGTTCGGCAATTTGTCATTACCTTTTAATGTTACACAACATATAATTTGCGGTCGATCGTACGATACTTATGACGCCTGCCCGTCTAATTGTAAAAATAGAAATGAAACTCTTTTAATGCTTCTTATGTTTCTGTATTGAATTTTAATATGGTTCGGTTGTTAGTGAATTGCTAAAGAAGGCTTATCAGTTCCCGACTATATTACCGACGTTTTAAACATATAAAAGGTACGTAAGCAAGAAAAATATAATATGACATCGGGCATTTCATTTATAAAGATATTTTCTGGACTAGGCAATCGCGCAGAATGACGATTACTGTGATGCAAGATACTTTGTTAATTTTATAAACAAAATCTATACCACAGTAAACAGGTAGTCTAGTATATCCTTATGCTGCGTGATTGTCAAGTCCGAAAAATATCTTTATAAATGAAATGCCCGACGTAGCTCTACATCAGATCTCAGAACTTTTTACAGCAAAAGAATTATTCATTCATGTTTTGATGGTAAAGATATTACAAGATATATCAGATACAAAACAGTATGAGAACCAAAATAGAATCCGAATATCAGTGCCAAATAAATAACAAATCTTTTCCTTTTTTTTATACGTGCTCATCCAATCGATTGCATCGGAAATTATGTATATTTCGCACTAAATCTTTATTACATTTTTATTCAACAAACTGACAATCGAATCATGTCGAAAAACAGATAAAATCGAATATCTATATCGATTCTCGATACCTGCCCAATTGATTGGAAATGCGTTTGTGGAGAAAGTTATTGAATACTCTCGGGGAAGGTGTTGCCTTTAAAATGCGAACTGGAGGTGTGTTACAATTTTTTTTAATAAATTCTGTGAATGCACGATGTGAGATGTTGTTTATGGTTTTATATGAATGCAATTAAGATTATTGCCGCATTTCTGACTTTAAAAGAGTATGGCATTTCTAGAAAAGTCGGGCAAAAGTAATCCTAACTAATATTATAAATGCGAAAGTAAGTTTGTTTGTTACCTTTTCACGCCTAAACCACTGAACCGATCATCCTGAAATTTTGCATATACGTTGTCAGGTGTACAGAAACGGACATAGGGTACCTTTCATCCTGAAAAAAAGTACAGCTCTCGAGGAAAACAACAATAACGTTAATAGTGAATTACATTATTATAGAAACTTTCGTAGTGTGTTAAGAGTTGATTGTCAAATTCTAAAGTAACGCGAGCGAAGCCGCGGGCAAAAGCTAGTTTGTTCATATTTTATAACATGAACCCTGAAAACATAACACTCCATTTTTTGGGCAGTAGTGTAAAAAAGGCACAAATATCCAAATTTTTAACACTTTTTACGTATAATGATAGCCGCTCTATCATTATACGTAAAAAGTGCGAGGGCAAAGGGCGAGGCGACACAAAGTTAGAAAAAAATCTTGTCTCAATTAAATTTAATAACCAAAAATAGTGTAACGAGTCCTAATTTCTTAACGAGTAAATATATATATTCATGATAATCGAGAAAGTTAACATATTAAAATTCCAACGGGTTTCTTTATGGCAAAAAATTAACATGTTTTTGTTCGTAAGAAATTTAATATTATCGACTACCGAAGTTGAAGTTTACTTGCCGTGGGCATGTAACAAAATATGACACAGTTTCTGAGGTATTATATATTTTGTTGCTGTCTAGGTACTGTGAGATTTTATTACGTTAGTTTTTTGTGAAACCTTGGAAGCTTATGTCTCAGATTATAAAACAAAAGGCAGATAGACTGTACTGAACCATAATGTGAGGCACGTTTGTAGACATGTGTGCGTGACAGCACTATAAGAACACGTTGCCTCTTTGTGCGTGTACGGTTGCCATGATAATGACAAAATTCCCATAATATTTCATTATATTAAATAAACTAGCTGGTGCCCGCGGCTTCGCTCACGTAACTTAGTTTTCTTTAATGTTTATGTATGTACTCGTATACTTAACAGATCATTGTAAAGTTTTGGGGTAAGTACAGAAAAGGACATTAGGTAGGTTCCTACGGGAACGCGGTTAGCAAACCGTTATTATAATGTGAACGCCTTAATTTCTCTCTAATCCAGATTCCGAAAGTTGCATTCAGTAATATATGTAGGTAATTATGTAAGTTTATCACGGTAATCAGTGCCGGATTAAGACAGCGCGGGGCCCGTAGCAAATATGAAAGGGGGCCCTTGAGTTGCATTATCTACTTATTAATTTTACTGTTATAAAACAGTGGTATTACACTGATTTTGTATTAGTCCAAAGCGATCGAGCGATCGTCAAAACAGAAATAATGACACAAAAGCACGTAAAAACTAAGAAACTAACACGAAAGAAAAAAGGCCGGTAAAAAAATACACGCCTGAAAAGTATAAATTAGCATTTAAGCGTTTTTTTTTAAATTACCTTTTCATTGTCAGTTAAGTTTTAGGCTTAATTTCTTAAATAAATAAACGTAATGAAATGGTTTGTTTGAATATACAAAAAAAATAGTCGAGTGGAGCAGTTCATACAAAGCGTAGCAGCAGCGCGAGCGTAGCGAGCGCGTTTTTTTTTCGCATTTTTGGCGATCGCATGATGTCATTCTAAGTGCATTTATAGCTTTTGGCTAAATTCACAAATGTTCAATTTTAAGTTGCCGATAAATCTAGTGCTGTCACTATCGTTGGACTCTCGTGAGAAGTTTCACTCAAAAAATTACGCTCAGGCTGAGATGAGTGGCTTTAAATACGCGGAGCCCCCTTTCGCGCGGGGCCCGTAGCAATTGCTACTCTTGATACGTGGTTAATCCGGCACAGATGGGTAATCACAACTTCAGCTGCTGCTAGAGCCTGATTAGTAATCTTCTTTCGTCTTTCTATCAATCATCGTAGTTTGTTATTTACAAAACTTGTGCTTAAAACCCCTGAAAAGTAAGTTACCATTATAAGCGTATTTTTTTTTAATCGTTACCTTTTCATTGTTATTTAAGTTTTTTAGGCTTTTTTTCTTAAATAAATAAACGTAATGAAATGGTTTGTTTGAATATACAAAAGAAAATAATCGAGTGGAGCAGTTCATACAAAGCGTAGCAGCAGCGCGAGCGCAGCGAGCGCGATTTTTTTTTCGCATTTTTGGCGAAAGCATGACGTCATTCTAAGTGCATTTATGGCTTTTGGCAAAATTCTCAAATGCTCAATTTTAAGTTGCCGATAAATCTAGTGCTGTCACTATCGTTGGACTCTCGTGATAAGTTTCACTCAAAAAATTACGCTCAGGCAGAGATGAGTGGCTTTAAATACGCGGAGCCCCCTTTCGCGCGGGGCCCGTAGCAATTGCTACTCTTGCTACGTGGTTAATCCGGCACAGATGGTAATCACAACTTCAGCTGCTGCTAGAGCCTGATTAGTAATCTTCTTTCGTCTTTCTATTAATCATCGTAGTTTGTTATTTACAAAACTGGTGCTTAAAACCCCTGAAAAGTATAAGTTAGCATTATAAGCGTGTTTTTTTTAATCGTTACCTTTTCATTGTTATTTAAGTTTTTTAGGCTTAATTTCTTAAATAATAAACGTAATGAAATGGTTTGTTTGAATATACAAAAGAAAATAGTCGAGTGGAGCAGTTCATATAAAGCGTAACTGTAGCGCGAGCGCAGCGAGCGCGATTTTTTTTTCGCATTTTTGGCGAAAGCATGACGTCATTCTAAGTGCATTTATGGCTTTTGGCTAAATTCTCAAATGCTCAATTTTAAGCTGCCGATAACTCTAGTGCTGTCACTTTCGTTGGACTCTCGTGATAAGTTTCACTCAAAAAATTACGCTCAGGCAGAGATGAGTGGGTTTAAATATGCGGAACCCCATTTCGCGCGGGGCCCGTAGCAATTGCTACTCTTGCTACGTGGTTAATCCGGCACTGATGGTAATCACAATTTCAGCTGATGCTAGAGCCTGATAAGTAATCGTCTTTCGTCTTTCTATCAATCATCGTAGTTTGTTATTTACAAATGCTTGTGTGTAAAACCCCCTGTGTTTAAAACCCTCTTTCCGTGGTTACAACAATTTAATCTACTCTGATGACACGTAGCGATGTGGAGTTTTATATTAAGACTCGTATATTATTTAAGTACTACCAGAACTGTAATTTTGTGTTATTAAGCCATTATAAGAAAAAATAGGTGATGTGAATTGGTTCTAAAACATCAAACACCAAAATGTTATTAATTTTAGTTATATTCTAAAACTTCTCTGTAAACTACGTTCGTTTTGCCCTCGGTAGTTAAAATGTATAGAGATTCAGGACTGGTGACGCGAGAGCAAGCGACGTACAGTTGTCCGAGTGAGAAGCACCTCGTCCTGAGGTCGACACCTGCAGCCGTCAGTGTCTGCCCCTGCGACTTGTTTATGGTCATAGCGAAGCATACGCACACAGGAAACTGCACGCGCTTACGGCGCGACTCGCCAACGCCACAACCCGTTAGAATTTCCGCCTCAATGATGTTCCTCTGCAAAGAAACGACTTTTACGGAAGTTTTAAAGAAACGACAGATAATGTCGATATTTTTCCCACAATAGAACTGTGATGGAGATTCCGCAGAACACCAACATGACGCAAACAAATGTCGCAGACGACTGGGACTGTCACTAACGCTGGCCTCCTCGAGAGTGTCATCCCAATGTTGGTCACCGTCTAGAAGGTGAAGTGCTACGCAGGCAGCGCGGTATGTGGGATACTCTACGCCATCAACTGTCCTCAAGAACGAAAAAAAATGTTTTTGCCTTTTGCCTTTTATCAATAAATACCGTGATAATTTACTATTGTTATAAAATTACTTCGGAACCTGAATTTTGTATTACAGACACTTTTATAATACTAAGCAAGACTGCAGCTGCAAAATGAAACATAATTAACCGACTTTATAAACCAACTTAAAAAAAGGAGGCTCTATGTTCGACCTATATGTATGTTTGTATGTATGTATGTTCACAATTTTCTCAGAAACGACTGATTCGATTTGAATGGTGTTTTCGCTATTCGACTGCATATTTTTCTTATCTGATGAAGACATTCAGAGATAGACAATAGACCTCTTTAATAAATGACAGCAAAATTTCCGCGACTATTACAATCGTATGTCTAGGTGTTGTTTACACCATTCCATTGCAAAACATCACGGCTGTTTGCTTTGGAGGGATAGGCAAATGTGTAGGTACTGTAAACTCTCTTTTCGAGAGTTAAAACGCTTATGATTGCTGTTGCCACTGACGCCAACGCCATCTAGTTAGGTTCAAGGAACTATTTTGTTTGAATATATTTTTATAACCGAATAGCGTGATAATTTATACCCTATAGCCTGACCCGACCTGCAACAAATATGTTTTCCAAATATCAACAAAATCTGTCCAGTAGTTTCGGCGTGAAGCTCAAACATACAAACAGATAAACAGACAAACAGATAAACAGACAGACAAAAATTCTAAAAACTCTCTTTTTGACATCTGTAGCGTTTTTCCAACAATTTGCACTTATTTTTTCTGGAAAATATTCAATGTACAGATTTTACTTCGTTACGATTTTATTATATGTATAGATAACGATCACTAAATATAATAAACTTTAGATATAATTTTAAAATAACTAATTTTTATAAGCATAACATACATTGAATATAAAATCGTTCGGTATATCACTCAAATGACATAAAATTTATTTAGCCTATTAGGAGCAAATATATAAAATCAACAAAATCAGTTCCTTCTAACCTAACCCAAGCTAATCCATTTCGTCGGGGTGCCCTAACCTAGTAATTGGAACCAACTTGGATGTAGCGCTCGCCGGCCGCTGCCGCGGCACGCTCGCTTCGCTCGCTCGGCTCGCGCGTTGGTGGTCACAGTTCTAACCTAACCTAACCCATTGGTCGGGGTACCCTAATCTAGTCACTCCGTCCTACTTGCATGTAAACATGCAATGAGTACGCGTTAGTTCAAAAGAGTTTTATATTAAATGATTTTCGATCAGATGAACGTTATATCTAATAATATTAGACGAAATGAGTATTCAAGTATATAAATGTTATATCTAAGGAGATTATATCAACAGTTGGTATAACTCACGTTTAATAAATCTTGTGAACGTTATTGAAATGAAAATATACCAAATACCTTTATATGACATGAGACGCACCCAGTTCAAAGCGATCGGGCGATCGTCAAAACATAAATAACAACACAAAAGCACGTAAAAACTAAGAAACTAACACGAAATAAAAAGGCCGTAATACACGCCTGAAAAGTGTAAATTAGCATTTTAAGCGTGTTTTTTTAATCATTACTTTTTCATTGCTATTTAAGTTTTGAGGCTTAATTTCTTAAATAAATAAATGTAATGAAATGGTTTGTTTGAATATACAAAAGAAAATAATCGAGTGGAGTAGCACAAAGCGTAACAGCAGTGCGAGCGAAGCGAGCGCGAATTTTTTTCGCGTTTTGGCGAAAGCATGATGTCATTCTAAGTGCATTTATGGCTTTTGGCTAAATTCACAAATGCTCAATTTTAAGTTGCCGATAAGTCTAGTGCTGTCACTTTCGTTGGACTCTCGTGATAAGTTTCATTCAAAAAATTACGCTCAGGCAGAGATGAGTGGGTTTAAATATGCGGGGCCCCCTTTCGCGCGGGGCCCGTAGCAATTGCTACTCTTGCTACGTGGTTAATCCGGCACTGTTCACCGCCTTAATGGTTGAATTTACAAAACCGTTCAAACACGTGTACATATATTTCTAACCAAAAACCCTATTATTTGATTTCATGCTTTTATTTTCGAAAAAACTTTCATCTCCTATTTCACCCCCTAGGGGTAGAATTTCCAAAAACCCACAAACAACTCAAACTTACTTCAAAAGTACCAAATTTTCTCATACAAACTTTCAACATTTATTTCACCCCCTTAAGGGCTGAATTTCCAAAAACGCTTAAACACATGTAATTTTGGTTTCTAACCAGTAACTGTATCATTTGATTTCATGCTTTTAAGTTTAAAAAATCTTTCATCCCTATTTCATCCCTTAGGGGTAGAATTTCCAAAAACCCTTAAACATGTATATGTTTATTTCACACTTAAAGCCTACATTTTTAAATCCATGTTTCTATCTTCAAAACTACCAGATTTCTCATACAAACTTTCAACACTTATTTCACCCCCTTAGGGGTTAAATTTCCAAAAACGCTGAAACACCTTCATTTATTTCTAACCAGAAACTCAAGCTATTTACTTGGATAAGGATTAATATCATGATAAGAATGTCTTCAATTTTCGATTCTATCCGTGTTTTGATCGACTAATTTGAACAAAAAACGGTTGATATGTCTTAACTATAATAGTTAGACATATACCCACTCGGACTTTTTTTTGGATAATTAAGTGTACTATAAACATGTCGTACATTATTTTTATGTTATCAATAGTTTTCGCAGCGCACGCCAAATAATAACTTTTATAAACAAATTTTTGATACCTTGGGTTACATTATTGTATTTTTCTTACGGATCCCTAATTTTTTGATAATTAAATATAGCCTATAGCACTCAGGGATAACGCAGCTTTCTATTGGTGAAAGAATTTTTGAAATCGGATGAGTAGTTTCGGAGATTACCCCCTACATACAAACAAACAAACAAACAAACAAACAAACAAATTTTACCTCTTTATAATATTAGTATAGATATAGATAAACAATTTACTGTCTCCGAAAAATGCAGATACATACAGAGTTATACATATGTATATAAAGTGAATCTCTGCCGTTGAGTCAGATTGTATTTTAATGCAAGTACCTACTTTAGAAATTTACTAATCTCAGATTACAGAATAGAAGATGATAAATAGAAATATTTTGTGGATTTATGGCAGTCATTTAGTATAGTCGTGAATGGTTGTAATTATGTTTTTGATAGCTATATTTACTTTATGTTGGCAAATCGACTGACGTACATGATTATTATTATTAGAGACAGACAATACATTAAGTAGTTTTAGTTACGAAGACATACAAACGGACACACATACCTACAAACATACCAACCAAAAAACGCGATAAATAAAACACTATAATCGAAATAAATATTTTTGTAAATCGTTATTCCTGTATTCATTACTTATTTCCTAACTTAGGGGGTAAATGATTTCAATATAAACAAGCAACACCGAATGATTTTTGTTAAGGTTTTGTGTTCCAAGATGTCACTAATAATAATCACGTAAAATAATATCCAAATAGATAAATAATCAATAAAACCTATGAAAAGATACTCCATCTTCTTTATTTTGTTTTTAGGAACAGTTTTTGCAATGTTTATAAACGCAAGATGGCATTACTATCATAAATATTAAAATTATCGATGACGTCCTAACAATGCGGCGCTTCGTGTCATACTGACTCGAGATTGTATTCGCTTTTGAATTTGTATTTGCTTTTTTGGCCGCACTCACGTTGTTCCTGTCACTCTATCTGCCTTCTGTTTTATAATCTGAGGCTTATGTATAGTTTTTTTCTTATTCTTTTTTGTTATTGGCTGTATCGTATCGATCACATATCGAAATAACATCAATAATAACTTTAGCTGAACTAAAAGCTTGATTACTACATTCTGCTTTCTGGTTCGCAAAACCTAAAGTGTACAAAACAATTCTCTATCTATAAAGTTGTGAACACAAACACCGACTCACAACTTAAAAAAAAAACACCATAAAAACTTCGCTGTACCACTGGAGTGACCCAAACGCGGTGACGTAATCGATTTATCGTGTCCACTTAATTTTTTTCTCTTGCAACACTGCCAAGGCCACGTCAACGACCGCAAGTGTTGCCACCCAAAAAAGCTTACCATTTTATTAATATATAACAATAAATTTATCTGACAAAGCACAGGTGTGCTTGGTTTTTTTCCTTCATTTAAAATGTTCTACTTATGTAGGTAATCAATCTCTCAATCACAAATAGATTTTCCTTTTGAATTTATAGTCGTAATTAATTTTGACCATTTGAGTCGGCAGGACCTTGATGAATGATACATATATTATTTATTACAAAGGCCGTATTTCTTTGCTAGCACTAGTATATTTTGTCTGTGTTTTTATGTTGTTGCAAAACTAGGGCTTCAAATCTTTTTAGGCTTACTGCAGATCTTTAGAATTTGTATCATTCAATTATTTGAAATATCCCATTATATAAGTTTAAATGGGATTCTTCAAAGCGGAATCCGAAGTAATATAACATTTGGTATGCTATAGAATTTCTGGGGATCTAGACAAGGTGTAAACTTCCGAATGCTAGAAAATATAAACGTCAATGAGATGTACTGGATTGACGTAAGCTTTCGACCAGTCAGTGTAATGTCATTCCCATACATTTAATTAGCGTATCTATTCTCTGGCGATCGAATATTGTCCTAATCCACTGATGTTTTAGAATGTTATGCTAGATTATATCTTTGAAATCTTTTCTGGTTCTCATCGGAGAACACCTGACATCTTGACTTCGACCTATCATGAAATCTTAAACGCCGGCGTTTTTGCTATGTAATTTAAATCATAAATTTTAATAACACGATCGATATCTCTTATAGTATCAATTAATAAAGTAGATCAGGATCAAAACTTTTTTTTGAGACAGTGTTGCAATTTGCTAGGTTTTTTGTACTGTTTCTTAGAACAATGATGACCACAAACAATCTGTAACTAGCTCCGAACTATTCGCAAGTTTGACTCCGAGTCTATGATTAAATCGTTTTTATAGCATTTTAGTTTTACACTAAGCTACTATTGGCAGTTGATCTTGCCTTGATATTATACCTTATGAGTAAGAAGACTAGGTTCATTCTTCTTTGGATTGAAGTATGAATTTTAAAATTGCTGGAGCGAAATCCGGATTCCTTTATGTAAACTGTGTACAGTTTATTTATTTATTTATTTATTTACTTTAATTAAAACGGTCTTAGACCAATTACAATAATTAAAGATAGTAATAAAAAAACGTTACATATATAAAAGGACAAGAAAAAATAATTCTAATAAACTCTTTCATAAATCCCTTACAGTGCTTCTGACAGTATATTCTTTCACTCGTTCATGATGCATTCCTCTCGCAGTACTCCAGACATTCCGACAAAATCACCTTCCATTCATCCGCAAACATATCAAAATTCGGTCTGGCTTCCAGGAGGGCATTGAGTGCAGTGAGACTTCGCGGTATGGGTGATCTTGAACGAGCCACAGTACGACTTGTCGGAACAGCAAATAGTTTATGTTTTCTGCTCCGGCGGTAATTGTTTGGAACAAATAATCGGCACAACTCGCAATTAAGATCCGGGGCATCTACTTTCCCTCGGAGGATCTTGCACATCATTATTAGTTGGTCACTAGATCTTCTGACCTCTAATGAGTTGTACCCCAGGCAACCTAAAAGGAATTTGGTTGGATACATAAAAGGGTAGTAACCATATATGCGCTTGTATAGGTACCTTAAGAAAGCCTTTTGTACTTTTTCTAACAAGAGTGCATACGTGCTCTCGTGTGGATGCCATACACATGCACTTGACTCAAGTTTGCATCGGACCAATGTGCTGAAAATGAGCTTAATCACCCCTATGTTTTTGAAGTCGTTCGAATTCCGAAGAACAAATCCTAATCGTCGGAAGGACTCTTTAGCCAGTGATGTGAAGTGATCGTGGAAAGTAAGTTTTTGGTCGAATGTGATACCCAAATCTTTAATTGTAGTAGATTTTGAAATAATATTACAATCTAGTTTATAAATAAATTCAATGGGCTGTCGCTTCCGGCCGAAAGTCATTTGGAAGCATTTGCTGGAATTGAATTCCATTCCATTTTCAACGCTCCACTGAAATACCGAATCAATGTCTCGTTGGAGCAACAAACAGTCCTCCTCATTCCTAATCTCTAGAAATAGTTTTAAGTCATCCGCGTAAAGAAGACACTTCGCGTATTTGATGACTGTGGGAAGATCATTTACCATGAGGATAAAAAGAAGAGGCCCGAGAATCGATCCTTGACTCACTCCAGAACGCGTGTGATAGGGTCGAGAATCGTACTGCCCGAGTCGAACAAACTGCTGGCGATCGCGAAGGTAATCAGCGAAGAAACGAAGAAGGCCTTGGGAAAGACCTAGAGCGCTAAGCTTCTCCAACAGTATATCGTTGTTAACCCTATCAAACGCCTTCCGGAAGTCAAAATACAATACGTCTACTTGCCCTCCACTGTCAAGTCGGGTGGAAATATAATCGACAATAGTCAGAAGGTTCGTGTTAACAGACCTCCTTGTTCTAAAGCCGTGTTGCTCATTACATAAGAATGGCTCGACTTGCCTATAAATTTCAGAATGTAAAATACGCTCAAAAATTTTAGCCAATGTTGACAGTATAGCAATCGGGCGATATTCTTCCACAAATGACTTTTTTGAGCTTTTAGGGATGGGAATGACTCTAGATAGCTTCCATTGAGAAGGATAAGTTCCGGTTTTTAAAGCCACATTAAATATGTGACAGAGTGTATAAATCAAACATTTAATTCCTTGCTTGAGAAACCACGGGGGAATGCTATCAGGTCCCACAGAACTACCAGATTTTAGGTTACGAATACCCGTAGCTACGTCACTAGGGGTAATCTCATAAATATGCACATAGCTACTTGAAGGAAGCGAGATCGGGTTGTTTATATTTTCCGCATCTAATTGAGGTGATTCAGGCAGAAATACACTGGAGAAAAAATCAGCAAAAGCCTCAGCAGCTTGTACACTGCTCAATGTGTTACCCTTGTAGTCCACATTGGGCTCAAAGCCACCCTTAGATTTCAGGCTTGATACATGGTGCCAAAACTGGCGAGGGTTGACTTTAATGTTTTGTTCAATGGTGGCAACATAGGAATCGTAAGCGCGCGCGATGCGTCTTTTCAACTCATTTCTTAAATCAGAGAAAGATTTATATGCCTCCTTAGAATTTGTTTGTTTCCATTGACCATGTAGTTTGAGCTTAACTTTCGTATCGCGTATGATATCTTTCGTAAACCAGACTGGATATCTCGTGCTTTTTTTATTATTACGTTGTTTTTTAGGAATACATGTGTCAAATATACAGTAGATGGTATCATAAAAATATTTAGTACTAAGATAAGCATCATCAAGCTGGTAAAGCTCTTGCCACGAGACTTGAAAGAGCATATTGTAAAGTGCCTCATAGTCACCTTTTATAAAGTTCCAGTCTTTTTTTGAATCTATATTACTTGGCTCAATACGATCAGAATTACGAGTTGAAGCCATTTTTATATGGATATCGAGGGGAGGGTGATAGGCATCAGGTAAAACTATTCCTTCTGTAGCTTTGACATAAGTCTCACGTACCTCAGTACTCTCTCCGATTATTACCACATCTAATATTCCACCATGCAAATTCCTCACACTATTTTTCTCAAGCAGACTACAATACGTCAAAAAATAACAATAATAGTTCTTTGTACTCAAGGGAGCACTATTCATATTAATATCACCAAAAATTAGGACAATTCCTTTTAAATTACTTATAAAGCTTTCTACTTTGCAAAACCATTGCATATAATCGGTCTCATTAGCACTTGGTTTAATATAAATTACGCACACATAAACACTACGGCCGTGCCACGCAAAGCTGGCCCAAAGATCCTCACCGTAGTCGGTTTCCAGCTCGGTGCGCCGTTGCAATGTGATGGGCGCGCGCGCGGCAAGCAAGACACCACCGCACGGCGTGCATCTATCACGACGCAGTACGTTCCAATCTCCAAAAGCAACCTCCGAGTCCTCAACGGAGCCGTCTAGAAATGTTTCGGTGGCAGCTACTAAATTGTGCTCTAGCGATAGCAAATTGTTTCGCCACGTTCGCAACTTCGTTTTTAGACCACGGACGTTTTGATAATAAACATCTATGTTAGAAATTTTGTACTGTCGCTGCCCCTTGTGAGGGCTGTCCAAGAAAGGGCTGGCGGCCAGTGGCAAACTCACTATTCATGCTATCGTAATTTACTTTATCTTCTATAATTGGTTGAGTGTTATTAAGGCTTTCCATGCCAGTTATTAAATTTAATATATCCTTAAAAATTTGACGTAGTCCAAAGTTATTAATTCCACCTGAGTATTTATTAAACATACTGTAGTCACATTTTAAATTTAAGTTACTATCGATGAGGAGTGCGTGTCTATGCGTGGATATATCCAGAAATAACAAATTATTAAACGTCTCCACTCTCCAGTTATATATATTCGTGTAGTTCCCGTAAACATACGTTGGCAAACATATGATTATGTTCGTATGTTTTATAGTTTGTAATGTTTTTCTAATGTGAATAATAATATTATAATAATTTTTCGTGGTTTTAAAATCTTCCTGCCCTAAAATAATAATGCAAAAATCGTTCATGGTAAAATCATTTAATTTTGTTGTTATTCCTTCTAACAGCTGTTTAGTGTCGTTGCCAGGCTTGAGGTAGTGGCAAATATCAAACCGTTCAGGAAAGGTTGTTTCTGCTATTGACAGTATTTTATTTTTCTTATTTGTACTCAAAATACATATCTTATTTTTAATTTGCTGTGGTATATTTTTCTGTGATGTTTTAGGGGTGGCTTTTGGCTTATCTTTGTATGTATTATGAACAGTAGTATCTGTATCTATATTTTTTGAGGTTTCTGTATTCGTTTCTTTGTTCTTGTCCTGTTTTTTAGTTTTAATGTTTGGTTTAGTGGGTTTCAGCTTAATTGGACTATGAGTGACTTTTTTATACGGATTATTCTCCTTCATTAATTCTTCGTTTCTTTGCTTAAGTTTGTTGTTTTCTGAAGATAATAGTTGTATTTCCGTATGCGCATTATTTAATTCTAGTACGAGTTTGTCAATCTTGCCTGTTAACTCCTTTATTTGGTCCTCATCGCCGTCAGATATTTCTGGTGTACTATTAGTCGTGCTATTTAGAGTGTCCGCTATTATGTCACTATCATCAAACTGTAGGTCAGATTGTGTTCGAGCACGTCGAAAAGTAATATTCTGTAAGAAATTCATTATGAAGACTAATTACTAAGTAACACTTAGTGAAAAAACCGCAAGTTGATTGCATAAGTGGTTTTCTCCCCGATTCCGGGTAATTATTCTACAGTGGCAACACAGGTGTAAAATTTAGTTCGTGTAGCAGAGTCTAATAATCGTTCACTCTTCACTCAATTGTCAATGATACACATCCATATTATCTATGGTGCAAGAAAAGACTTGTTTGTTTATCCTTGGTAGATGGTACTAAGTACTACAAACATTAATGGTCGTTTGTTGTTAATCTATACGGCCAATGATCACTGTATCACACAATATACACTAGAATTACTATTTTTAAATTTTAATATACACAGCTGATGTTGACACTGACAGTTGTTTGTAACGTAACCAACGCAACAGTTATTGTTATCTTCAAAACATCATCGAAAACATTGTTTTGTTTGAACTGTGACCTACCTTATTGAACATAGAACTGCTATTGTTAGTTATTATGTTTTATAGCTACTTCTTTATTTGCCTTTATTTTGAATCTACTTTAGCATCACTAATTTTATCTTCATTTGTTACAGGTAAATCATCAACTGTTTGCAATAACGACCCCATACGATATGAGGTAAAATTTTGGATAACAGAGTGGTATGAATTTGTGCAATTTGAATCACCATCCAAATATTTTCTCATTCATTGTGTCTTCAAACTACACACAAAAGTACCACATTCAACCCCAAGTTCTTCTCGAAATTACAACTTACCAACACCTTTGAAAAATAGTGCATTAAGCTGATTAAGCAATCACAATGATATTTTAAAAAACTTTATCAAACGTATTGGCACAAGCACATTTATTTTAGGTACGAGTAATCGATATAAATTATCCGTAACACCATAGATCAACGACCCCATATTTGGAGAACTTATATCGATTATAGCAACGCTGGATTATAGCAGTTATAATAATGGCGAAATATATATTGAATCATATGTTAGAGGTTGCGAACTATTAGTACGAACATTATTATATGAGAGGGGCTAGCTATGATTAATTACTCTTACTATAGATCCCCTATATTTAAAAATATTGAATGTAAAAGCTTTATAAATTGTAGTGTTGTGACTAGTAGTTTCTTTAATAGAGATTATTTTTCAATCTACAATACTAGGTGTTCTATCAAATATAATAAAAATAGCATTTCTATTAATTAATCATTCTCGATGTCGTGGCTTCACATTTAATTACAATGCAAAAGCTGCATTTATCATTTTATGTAACACGAACAAGAAGCGTTTTTAAAATTGATTACATCTCGATAACATTATTAGGTTTCATTTCATATGTAACACTAATGGATAAAGTACTCAACATAAAAAGAGTACCATCTAACAAAACATCTATAACTAATTGTTACGAAACTGGCACACAAAGGGATAACGATTACGCTCTTAAAGTAATGTGGGATTACCCTTATTCATCGCCCGTCTCTTCTTCAATAACGGATTACCCTATATTACAATGAAGATGATACTATAATTTACTGTAATCCTTAGTTACAAAAGATAGTGTTACGAATTAAGCATGATGTCTTCATCTGGTTTTAGACACGATAACATATGGGTTTTTAATCGTGTCTGCAAGAGGGAGAGCTCAGTCGATTCAAAACGTTGTCATATTATGTTTTAAATTTATTTAAATTGGAGGGGGACTGTTCAGTTAAAATACCTATTGAGTTGTTTAAATATGGTTTTGGTAAAAAGTATAATCTGTCCACGATTGTCACAACAATATTGTTGCCAATATTTCATTCGGCACCTTGAACTGCTCTTGCCAAATATTTACAACAGTCTCGATAATCAGTTGCCGTAACAAAGTTAGCAGCTTGAATTTATAACCGTTTGACGTCTATAAAGTGCGCTTGCGCCTTAAGGACAACATAAATAAAACGATTTTAGAAACTGATACCGAATGAATTGTTTACTCGTTCGCAGGGGCTCTGTCACGAACTGTCCAGCCTTGGCGCGCATTTGTTCAGCTGCGCGCGCAACTAATGCACAACTCGACACTAAATGAATTGTTTAGCATACCAACGTTAGTTGAAATTAATACTTTGAAAGTTTCGCAGTACAATAACAGGTAAATGGATTTTGTTCCAAATGCACAATTAGAATTTGGTTTAGATCACGCTCTAACGGTTTAGTTAATTAACACAACGGAAGCGAAAATAATGGCGGATAAAACAAAAAAGAGATTAGTTTTAGATGGAAACATAAAAAGTGATTAATCATCATTAGTCATTAATACAGTAGAAAACAACATAGCAAATAATAGACAACAAAACATAGTAAATAAAACATTCATTTGAGAAAATACTAAGAGAGAAACGTCGTTCATTGTCATTGACAAAAGAAACGTAGAAAATTCCAAAGTCATGGTAAAATTATTACAACCATAACTAATATTTCAATTATTGACCTAGGTTGTAGTGATGATCTAAATTTCGCAAGTACGTTCGAGGTCATGCCACGCTCCGATTGTTCGACCTAAGGCTTTGCGGCCTAGTATCTGATTATTCCTTTATCGATTAACTTTTACTGCTAATTGGGAATCGATTACCAGTTCCGCTTTCGCTATCGCCTTATTGTTGTTTAAAAAGGATTTGTGGGTCGCTTTATTTGTTACTTTAACCTTAATATTGTTGCGAATTGTTTCTCATTTGGAAACGTTTCCTAGTTGTTTTCTATTTGCTCCACATACATATTTAATAACACATTCATCTGTATAGTCATGATTAATATTAATTGTGTATTTGTCAACGACTCCTCGGTCATCGTTGACATTGGAGTTCAGTTTATAAATAAATCTAAGAAAAGGATCGAATCTCTCGTTAGTCACGTCCCCTGAAATTTTCTTACTCAGTCACTAAAACATGGTTTCTTAGAATTGGTACGGTTTTGTCCAGCGACGAGGAAGCTAAGACAAACATGTGTATTTTTGTAAGAATAGGAGATTGTATGTTTATGTTACGAGACAAAAATATTTCACCAAAGCATATTACGCTATTTATCCTTTATCTCTTTACAACTAAATCCGTTAAGTACCGGTTATACCAATCAATAAATTCCATTCATTATTATAATTTCTGAGTTTAAAGTGCTTCCGTTCATTTTATTACGGGTAATTTTGTTCTCCCTCATCGAGTACAATATTGTTCGTGCATCTGTTCCCTGCCTTATCAACGTCATTTGACAGATGTCCGTTCAATAGCTATGTTTGTTCAATATGTAATTCAACCTTTAAATTGAAGGTTTTGTCATTTGATACTCTTGAAAGTCATGTGCATAAGTAATGTTAGAGTTTGTAAGTAATTTTGATTTTATGCTGATTTTGTCCTTGTGTCCTCAATATTTTATTAGTAATCTCCATTGAACCCTTTGACCGCTGTAGTCATTTTCATGTCGATTTATCATGCAAAGTCAGACATTTTACCTTATTTCCCTTTGTTGTCATATTTTAATAGTTTCAAACCTCGTTTTAGAAAGGGTTTACGTTAGTCAGTTGATATGTCACCGAATATTCTTCTATTCAACAAAACCGCATCCGGTACGGTTTCACTTCGGCCAGACATCTTTGGGACATCAATCATTTTGTCACACATTATCTTATCTCAGATGTGTTCCAGTTTTGTCGACGATCGATAAAATAATCTAAAAAAAATATGTGGTTTCATCAGTTTCACTTACAGACTTGTGCAGTGAATTGCATTCGTAATTGAATTCTTTGGTTGAAGTTTGCACAGAAAAATAAATATAATCGTTTACAATTTGAGAAATGCTAAAAAAACACCAGCTATTTAATTTTAAATTTTAATTTAGTTTAAGATTTGTTGTGCAGTATTTATTTTAAATTTTATTACTCAATCTTGGCGGGTTGATTTCCTAAGCACGTTATGTCACTCAAAGCGTCAGCATCCGGTAATGTTACATTATTTATATTATTGCCTATTAGGTAATAATGATCCTTTTAAGATACAGCGTCACTTTTACTGATTCACAATGAGATTGTAAGAAATAATTAAGTACTTACCGTATTCTTTTATAATGTTGAAATTAACCTCACGGTATTGAACAGTCAATCTTACTATTTTTAATGCATATTATGTAACTCTTTGTGTCAATATTGTTTAGCTAATCTGAGATTCTTAGGCTGTATTCACTAAAATTATTTCTCTGCTCATTGCGTTTATTCGAAAAATGTAGTTGAATTTTAGATTAACGGTAGTTTAACCAGAAATTAAATGTTGGTGAACACCAGCTTTAGACACAGATTTGTAATTTTGTCAAGTTGCCAACATTTCGCTTGTACGATTCATTCATGTGGTTTCATCATGTTTATTCATAAATTCACAGTACAAAGTTTTTCTAGCTAAACTTTCCACGATGATAATTTATATTTCAGCTCGTTGACCTCACACGACAACTACTCCAAAATTATCTACGAATGTTTTCTAAGCACCATACTAGACACTTTTATCTCCACTTAAAATTCGTGTAAGATAAATAAATGATTCTACTTTAATGTAATAAGCGTTACGTTTTCTAATGAATAAAAAGTGTAGTGTAATAAACTGAGTAAAATCCTAGCACTCATCGCTCGGATGTTGATTAGACATGGGGTCGGGTCGTATGAGAGCTCATCGCCTTATTATCTGACGCTGATTGAATTTAGATAGAGTAGATACAATTTTAGAGGCTGCAATTAAAAAGTGAAAAGTGTTTAGTGCGATATGAGAATGACTGATGATCTTTTGCGAACGTTTGACATTAAAGTCATGAATAGAAATAGATGATGTAAATATTTTGTAACACGTATGGTATATAATTAATACATTGATCATATGTAGTCTTATCATTCATCAAAACAATTAATTTGATAGATCCTTATATGGATGCGTGCGTACCTACATACTTAAAGACAGCAGCCTATAGATGTTATTACATCGCCAATTACAATAAATACGTAATAAATTATGTTCTTGACGACATTTAAGTATAATTAATCAATCTACTTATATGGGATCAGAAAAGATTGCAATGAATACGAACCAAACTTCTAACGTACACTCAGGCAATAAATTCGGCTCACCAACATAAACCTCAATATCTCGGAAACTAAGAATGCTAGCTTATTCAAATAAAAAGTATTTTATAGACTATTTAATATTTCTCAGATAAAACTAATCAAATTCTTAAATAGTCTATAAAATATTTTTTATTTGCATAAGAGTAATCATTTTCCCCCTTCTTCTTGCTATTTCTTTTGTTGCAAAGAGAAAACCAGGTATACCAAAAAGGAAGTACACAGACCTATTGAAGGAAAAGACAGAAGTGATAACATAAAGAAATGAAGGAATTAGCTCTGGATTGAAAAAGATGGAAATTGATACACCGACAAGTGCCCAGCACTTAAATTTTGGATGGATGAAATAAGCTAGCATTCTTAGTTTCGGAGATAATGTTTCTGTTAGTGACCCACATTCATTGCTTCCGCGTGTACTGAATTAAATATCATCTAAAAATCTCTAATCTTACATGCTACACTGTGCTGAGTATCATAAATATCGTGTTTCCGTCGCATCACATGCGGGGTGGCGCATGTTGTGTAAACAATTATTTGGAGAGGGTGGGCCGATGGGATGCATCGCTGAGAGCAGGGTTAGCTTGATAATTATACTTTTTGTGTATTTTTATTTAATACCCTTAGATTTTTTATTGATGGTTCGTGGTACGCCTGTATCGAGGATGTTTACAGCTGCATCGATTCTCTTAGCTATCTTATTATTGCTTTAACAGAGTAGCCAGAATCCAGTTTTTGATAAGTAAAATTAAAATTTTGATATTATATACTGTAGATTTAGCTACAGTTACTTAACAGTGTAGGATATTTGAGTAGGAATTCCTTTAAAGCTGCTATTACTAGAAAAACAATATACAGATTTAATGCTTGCTTTTGATATAGGAGAGCCTGCCTTCGTTTCCATCTCACATTTCTGCCTATTCGAGTATATGTGCGGATAACAGAATTTGGATATCTCTGGCGTTAACGATGAAGGAAAACATCGTGCTCCAATAAGTTCTCAATTGTGTGTGTCCATCAACTCGCACCAGGAGTCGACTGCCTAAGCACGAAGTCCGTGGTTTCGGCCTTAGTTACGAGCGTTTCCTACTCCCTATCACCTACGGACATACGATTATTTCGCGGCTCGAACTAGGAATGAATGACAACACAATTTGACAGTTGTCCCTACTACCGATGTGTTTTTGCCTATCCGAAAAGTTGAACTTAACACTTGTTTTGTTCACTCCTACGTTTCGGGCTACTTTCGGACGGGCAACTAACTTCGTTGACGGACTTAAGGAGTAGGTCCCCAGGCCAGCGTGGTAGACCAACTAAAAGAGGCCCAAACCCAGTAGTGGAACAGTAATGTGCTGATTATGCTTTTGCTTAAATCAACAATTAGACTAAGTAACATGAAGTTGTTTTGTAGAACAATTTGCGTTGCAATCCCTTACACTACTATGAATAGAAAAAAATAAAATGTACAAGTTCTCGACGAGACATATCTAGGACAAGTAGATAAATGAGTGCTTGATATAGTTTCATAGTATAACCAACCTTCAGAGAAATTACAATGCCTTGTTAGTGACTGACAAGTCTATTAGCTCACTATTGAAATCCCCTCCAATATTAGACCAAGTCACCCAGTTCGTCTAAACATTACCGTCCTTCCAGTCATAGTTAAGATATCCTTACGGCGAAGTCATAACGGGCTCTTGTTGAACAATCTGGGTTGGTATGAGCTCAGTAGGATTAGTTACGCCTATCAAACACTTTACTGCGCCATTAGCTTTAATAGTTATGGAGAACTTTAAATCTGCACGAATGTCGTTGGCTTTAATATTTTGCTTTTTATTTACTTATGGGTATGTTACTAATATGATGTCGTTACTGTTGATGGGAATTCGATCGATTTCCTTAAAGCAAAAGAGACCTTTGCAAGAAAATAAACTAAAATAAAACATCCAAAAAAATAAACACAGACACAAAACTTTTGAAAAAATAAACGCTAAAGTGTAGTCTCGACTAACTTATTCGAAGCAGAAATCGTATTGATACTGTAAAAATCGCGGGTCGAACCAGCGATTAGTCAGTTGTCGAACGATTCTATCATAAACTATCTCTTTTTCTTTCGTTTCGAGAATCGTAGACAGAACGAGATAACAAACATTATCGGTCGATAACTGCTTATCGAAAAGATTCTGTTCTGAATCGGAGGTTGGATGCGATAGGCACAGGACCGAGGCAAATGACATAGTTCAAGGGAGGTTAGGCCTTCCTTGAACTATGTCATTCGCCTCGGTGTGCCCAGCAGGGGGATACTGAAGGCTGCGGATGATGATCACATTTAGGCTAAAATAGAGAGCATTAAAAAACATGTGACATCACATAAGTCTTGTGTTCCATTCCATGATACTTAAATTGACGCCGGATACTAAATGTTACAAAGACAAAAAGTCAATGGGCAACATAGTCCTAGTGTCAAAATGTACAAATGTCTTAATGTATATGAATGTGCAAATGACAAAAAATAATTGTGATATAATGCGTAAGGGTCTAATTGTTAGATTGTCAAAATGTACAAAAGATAAAACACAATTGTGCCAAAATGCATCGTGGTCCAATTGTCACACAGTCAGGATTCGAACCCGCAAACCTGGGCTTCGAAGGTACGATCACTAACGACTGAGCCTACATACACCTATCTGCTACTTGATATCAACATAATTCTCTGCACTGGATATCTAATTAAAATCTCTTCTCTATCTAATCTCTTTGAGTATAAATACTTCTTGAAAGTCCGGTATCCTTGAAAAAGATGATTGAAATGTCATTTCATTTGTTCTATCATAGCGGCATTTGGGCAAAATGACATTTTGGCACTGGGCAATTTGTACAATTGAACATTACAGCTTTAATGTATTCTATCATAGCGGCATTTGGGCAAAATGACATTTTGGCACTAGGCAATTTGTACATTTTGACACTAGGACTATGTTGCCCATTGACTTTTTGTCTTTGTAACATTTAGTATCCGGCGTCCTTAAATTACCCGAATCTAATCATAATTTTAAGCTCTACCAATAAGGTATTAAGAATCAGATACGCATTCCAAAACCAATTCAAACAACGAAATTGCCATTTAACCAAAAAAGGCCATACTATACCGCTTATTAAATCGGCTTAGCATTATTCTAGAAGAGAATTAACATACCTATACACGAAACTAGAATTAATTTAGCGTTTTTTTTGACTAATCAGCGTAAACGAGCTTAGAGCAACGCAGTTGACATAGTCGGGAGGATCCTTACGGAACATTTCCTCTCTGTCAACTCGCTTATGCCCCATTTGACAGTTCGTGTCAAATGGGGCCTAATTTTGTTTATTTTTAATGTGTGAATGTCATAGCTACAGGGTAGAATGCATGTGTCAGAACCTCCCCCCGCAAAAAATTACAGAATTTTTTGAATTGAAAGAGTACGCTATGGCCACTCCGGACGTAAACGTTGACCGCGGTGCTCTAAGTATACGACTATGCAACTAATTAAAACATCAATAAAAACTATGTTAATCGTTCTCATTTACATGTGGACGTTGTAAAGTATCTGTTGGTCTGGTTAGTTTAATTAACTCCTTAAAAGTCTAGTCAAGGTTCGACTTTTAACTTGTGCGGTAGTCGTGTGTTCACACTATACCCTAATTCCATAACTCAGATAATTTATGTAAACAAAGAAATGTCATTGTCAAAATGACAGGTTAGTGGTACAAAACATTTTATCATTAAATTTTTACTAAGTAATCTATATATATAAAAATGAATCGCTATTTCCCTTGGTCATCGCATCACGCGTGAACGGCTGGACCGATTTCGCTAAATTTTTTTTTGTTTTGTTCGTAATTGTCAGGAGAAGGTTCTTATGAAAGAAAATTTTGATATTTAAAAAAAAAAAAATATATCAGGTAGGTAGTAGGTAGGTAGTAGGTAGGTAGTAGGTAGGTAGTAGGTAGGTAGTAGGTAGGTAGTAGGTAGGTAGTAGGTAGGTAGTAGGTAGGTAGTAGGTAGGTAGTAGGTAGGTAGTAGGTAGGTAGTAGGTAGGTAGTAGGTAGGTAGTAGGTAGGTAGTAGGTAGGTAGTAGGTAGGTAGTAGGTAGGTAGTAGGTAGGTAGTAGGTAGGTAGTAGGTAGGTAGTAGGTAGGTAGTAGGTAGGTAGTAGGTAGGTAGTAGGTAGGTAGTAGGTAGGTAGTAGGTAGGTAGTAGGTAGGTAGTAGGTAGGTAGTAGGTAGGTAGTAGGTAGGTAGTAGGTAATAGGTAGATAGTAGGTAGGTAGTAGGTAGGTAGTAGGTAGGAAAAAGAGCATTGCAACGCATGCTGGGTACAGCTAGTCATTTAAAAAAATAAAGTTAATTATAAAAACAATGCAAACAAAATACCGTAGCCAAACAATGTCTTGTGTAGTGTGTCGGAGACGCGCCTTATAATCATTTTAATCAGTCCTTTTAAGTCCAATATTAGACTTCTCAAAATCGGTCCAAATTTCCACTTGGAACAGTTTACAGTCGTTTTCATCCAACATGTGGCAAGACGCACAATAACAAAATTAACAAACACGCAGCGAAAACGGGAAAAGAAAACGAATGTATTGATAGGACGCTAAGAAAACAACTTTGATATTTTGTCAAACGAAATTTGAAAATGTTTGGTACTCCTACAGTGTTACCAGTATCATAAAATACTTTATAACAGAAAATCTCCTTTTTAATAACTTTGTTTAAAACTGAAAATTTATAAAAATAATTACGGTATGATATTTTTAAAATTATTATTTCTGATATCAATACATAAAAGAGAATCTAACCTTTTTTCTCGGCATTTTTAGTGAATTACCATTAATAAGATATTTTTTTGATCTGTTATCCCCTTTGTTTACATAAATTATCTGAGTTAGGAATTTAGGGTATAGATTATTATTAAAGGACCTTAATAGGATATTTTTGTTTGTAAAAGACGCATGCTCATTTAATAAGGGAAGGGGTGAAGGGAGGGCTTTTTTGTGGGCTGTCTATTGTAACATAGACGTTCAAAACGAAACAAAGTAATTCTAGTAATTTTGAATAAATGAGTTTTGAGTTTGAATAACCGACTTCCAAAAAATTTAATGTTTTTTACCGATATCGTCGCCAAAATTGTGAACACAATTTTAATGATTTTTTTTTGTTTCAAAGAGTTCTCGGGTTTTCTTTCAAACAAAAATAAATAAATATAATTCTTCAATAGAAAACAGCAAATCTTTCGGGGTTTCTATAATCGCATGTTTGTGTATTGTTAATGCCAATCAAAAGAAAAAAATTAAACTGCAAGAAAAAAAAACGACTTCATAAAAAACTGAAATGTATTTTTTAATTCGTATTTGGCATAGGTAATTGTAATTGCTATTAGTATAGTCAGCCAACTCGCATCAGGCCAGCGTAGTGAACCAAGGCATATAAAACGCTTCTTATTCTGAAAAGAGGCCCGTGGCCAGAAGTAGAACAGCAATGGGCTGATGTAGGGTAAATGCTGAGGAAATTAGAGAAGATAGTTTTTTTTTTTTATCTACATGGTGTTAACGTAATTCCTTCAAACCGCGTAATCTACTGGTGACACTGATTGACCCTACATAGGTTTTCTTCAGAATCAACAAAAAAAGTTTTCAAAAAATTAACCATCATGTTCTGTACCTAACTGAGTCATTTTAGCGTCCCAAGTTAACTGACTGCGTAGAGCGATATCGCGCTAGTCGTACCCATCAGCTGTGTCGCCGTGCCTTCATGCATTTGTGCATGGCATCGAAATTTTGTATCACATAAAAAAATATTTGGAAAAAAAAAGTTTATTTTTATTTTTAATCAATCTAAATCCCGTGCGGGGTTAATCTATACCATTAATAGGTCATGTGGTTTGAAGGAATTACACGAATTCATTAACACCCTGTATACTCATTAGCATTGATTATGTCAACTTTTAAATAAATGTAATTTTTTGCGGTAGTTACATAAACTAATGACGCGATTTAGATTAGATAAATAATGTTTAACACGTTTTTTATTCGTTGACACTAATCCAATAATCACAAATACATACAAATTATACATATCAAGATATTGACATACTATCTCATTAAAATCGTTCCGGTAATTTGAGAGGTATTTTTATATAAAATTACATACTCACATAATGACGTGATCAAGCAAAAAATGTTCTGTATGCATAATTTTATTAGACAAAAGATATTTTGAAACAAAGATACCTTTTGTGTGAACTCCGCCTTATATTCCCACGCTTCGAATAAAGCCGTGTGTGTAATTCTATGTATATGAAACCTTGTAAGCATAATCAATGTTAAAAAGATCGTTTGTCTGGCGCATACGCATTTCATTTATCAACAAATTAGCATGTTGCTTTTCGCATAAGTAATGCCGTCCTTTGCATTTTTTAGGGTTCCGTACTAGGGTTTTCGCGTTCCCGGGAATTCCCGGGTACCAGGGAATTTATGAAAACGCGTAATTGCTCAAAACACAAGTTTAACTTTGCAATACATGAGAAAAACGATATTTTTACAAAAACATGAAAATTCCCGGGTACCCGGGAATTCCCGGGAATTCGAAAACCCTATTCCGTACCCAAAGGATAAAACGGGACCCTATTACTAAGGCTCCGCTGTCCGTCTGTCCGTCTGTCTGTCCGTCTGTCACCAGGCTGTATCTCATGAACCGTGATAGTTAGACAGTTGAAATTTTGACAGATGATGTATTTCTGTTGCCGCTATAATAACAAGTACTAAAAAACAGATTAAAATATTTTTTTAAAGGGGCTCCCATACAATAACCGTGATTTTTTTGCTCGTTTTGCTCGATATTGATAACGGCAACAGGTAGACGCTTGAAATATTCACAGAATATTTCAAGATTAAATTAAAATAAAATAAATATTTAAGGGGCGCTCAACAGACATGATTTTTTTGCCATTTTTATAGATCTTCTTCTTCTATTGTGTCGACACGAGCTATACAAAAATAGCTAATGCCAACAGACATGATTTTTTTGCCATTTTTATAATGAAAAAAAATATACGTCGTGATAAAATAAAAATAACCAAATTGCATTCCCGAGGTTTTAACTCCAAGGCTACGATATTGAGCCATACACACTACCTTACCACTCTACACACACGTCAGACAACATAATGTCAAACTAACCGTTCAAAACATTCATTCGCTCATACACACTCACTCTACCGATCATACCTTACCAAATTCAGATTCAAAACAACAGTACTAAGAAAACCCTGCTAAAGAATTACAAGAAAGTAAAAATACCAGAAAACGTATTTTTATTTGCGTTATCGCAAACAGTCACTTTCGTGTTAACTTAAGTAACACATTGTAACTTAACGTCTATGAAACCCTTAACTTTAGCAACTTAAGTTAATAACGTGTGAATTTCTTAACATTCACTTCAACATTTCGCACCTAATGCTTACATCAGAACCAAGTAATGCACAATAGTACACAATTCATACATTATGCGTTTTGAGATAACACTCAAGGTTCCGCTAGTTTCCGCTTCCTTCCACAATAGCCTAACGAACTTCGTGACCGACGAGACAGCCCGACGCCCGCCGATGATTGCCGAGTGAGGCTGCGCACGCGCCGAACGCGTTCACTGTAAATCATTGCAACGAGGACTTGCGCACGAAGCACTAGTTTGTTTTGAAGGATTTGTATTGAGTTCGTGGATTTAGTATAATGATGATTAAGTTGAACTTATGAGCGTAGTAATTTAACTTATGTACTTGGCGTTACCTGTTTTTGTATCGTAAAGACGTAGTTTATTGTCGATTTGTGTAAAGCTTGAAATTTTTCTAGCCATAGTTCCAATTATACCAAAATTACTAGCCTATAAATTTAAGCTCATAAAAAACAACAAAATTCATTACTGGCATTTTTCGTAAAATACCTTTTCGTCACATCACTAACTTAACTAAATTAACGTGAGAACTAAAAAGATAACCATAAAGAAAATTATGACGAAATCATAAAAACACATTTCTATTTAATTGGCGGCAAACACAGTCAAAATTTCGCACATTACTGTTCGTCAACCGATAGTATCACGAATCGTAAATCTGTGTTTCCACACTTTTATCTAAATGATTAAGACAGTCTTATTTATGTGAATGTCAGCTTCATGTCACAGAATCCCGTCCAACCGGCCGCAAACGAAGTTAGTCTCAATTTAGATAGTTTATCAGATGTATTTCAGTGTTGTATACCTGTTGAATAACTGTAGAGTTGAATTAGAAGTAAAACAGAAAGCGTTGCGTAAGCTCCAGATAACATTAAATCTTCGAAAGAAATCTTCGGTTTTCATCAATTCGAGGTCGATAAAGGTTAATTGCAACGGCCAGTAGCGGGTAAAGTTATTGCTTGTAAGTTACATCCCAACATTCATAACTCTCGCAGACATTCACTGGTGAGCATAGCTCTCCTACAAAGGTCGATACAATGAATGGTATTAGAAGATACTGTCTGAATTACCACAACTGTGAGGCTAACAACAGTCATATTTCCTTCATGTCAGAAATGGATTTGGAAGGACCCAAACAGACGGACTGCATCACGACTGCAAGTGCAACTGCCAAATGCAGTTTTGGAGACAGTTAAGATGCAGTCGCTGCAACTGCTGACTAGATCAGAATCTACAATCCACTTGCCGTCACGATGCAGTATCAATGAACGAAATATCATTCACCAAATGTGGCGTTATTAGCCCTTCTGATAGGTGAACTGGTAATCATAGATTTTATTAAGATACTGTTACCCTTCAATCCAAAATATTCCGTTGGTGATAAACTAACCTAAAGTTTAGCAAAAAATTTTGTTAAAGTCATCTACTGCAATAGTAAAAGTAACGTTAGTTCCAAATAATTGGTTGCCTAAATTATTTCTATGTCTGGACATATCTCTAACACATCCTATTACTCTAAATGATGTAATGTTATGAGGATTACAACTTACAGCACCGTTATGGGGATTGCAGCAGATTTTATGAAGTATTTTAAATAATGTTTATTATGGCCGCAATGGCGATATGGCAACATTGGCAATAGCGAGGGTAACGGAACGCAAATGGAAGTTAGTTTATCATTGTGAACTAGTGAACCCGGAGATTTTGTCCACCTGGATACTACATTACCACATTGTCTGGACATTCAAAGTTATTCGAATGTCCTTATAAAGGTTGAATAGTTTCATTTCATCATTAACCTGCAATTTCCTTTTGTTAAGATATTCGAAATAATATTCTAAAAGCTTTCTGAAGTAATCTCATAATTAATCAAGACCTTTTAGTTGTTTGCAATGGCCATAACCCAGTGGTTATGACAATACAGTTCTAACAAATTTCTGAAAGTAGACATTACTTTGCTATATACTAATTATGCAAAGTCAAGTTACCTTCAGCTATGAAAACCGGTGATTATACGCTCATAAAAGTTTATAAAGCTTCTATTGTGAAGGCAACAACGTAGTAAAACGATGTCTCCTCATCATCGGTTGAAGGGTCGTAACTAACCGAACGCTTGCTGTGTTTACCAGGAAGGGCATCGTAAATCACGCGTGTCATTTGTCAACTCGATTCCGAACTGATGTTTGTCTTTCTAGATAAGATGTGACTCTTTTTTAGAAGCTTCCTCTATTTGTGTTTGTAGTTCGAGGTGCTGACAAATATGATTAATCAATGTTAGTTGAAAGAGACCTGGCACTACTGGTTGGTGCGAAATGTGAAATTCTAAGATTTTCAACTGGTGGGTATAGAAGATTTTTATTTGGTGGTCTAAATAGCGTAGCCGTTGCTTTCCCTTTAAACTCATAACCCCGCTTAGTTGGAAGCGTTCATAATTTATAAAGTTTCACAGAAATAGTGCTATTTCCCTAATGACTAATGATTATCAATTTCCTTAGCCATGCACGTGTGGTAATTACTAACAAAACTACCCATTACCTTGCCTGATAGACAAGACTGCAAATTAAGCTTACACGACGTAACTTCTTGACCTCGTCAACGATGCATTTAGCATAATTACATCAAAATCAATTTCCGTCGATGTCTTCCTACCCTTGACGGAAGGAAAGTAAATGATGGAGCCATTATACTGACAAACGTACAATTTCCCAATACTCATGAGCATGACAATTTCACTGTCGCAGTGAAGAGCTCAGGTCCTGCAATAATTGTTTCCGTACAACGTGATGCATAAATCGATTCTCGCGATTCGATTCTTAATTCTAATAACTCGAATGGATTTATCAATGCGGTAACAATAAAATCGATTGTACATTGTCCTTTCGAGCGATAAATCATGTAACAATGTTGCATTAAATAATGTGAGGCTGACTCTAGTGTTATATCTGTCGGCTTTTGTTTGTTGTCTTGCAAGTGTTACAAATGATGCTTTGTTTGGTTTATTTTGTATATGATCATATTTTAATACTTTGTTAGGTATTGCAGGTATGTTAGTGTCACACTATGTTGTTAATTTAAAGCTGGGTCCGCAGCGCCAACTTTCTAACATGTTATTGTGTTTTTGCGAACAAAACAGTTAGGCCACGCCCCTATTCGGTTAGCAAACAATGTTATCCTGTTTTCAAACACGAAAACACGGCGCAGCGGACCCGGCTTTGTTAAGCCAATAACGTCTGGTTACGAACACTGCATTGACGTCTTTATTTAAACTATAATTTAAAATGTATGTATCTCCATGATCTATTCAAATAATTTTCGATAAATCTCCTGTAACAACTTGTACTTTCTTTATATTTAATTTTATCGTTTAACTGTATCTTATCCAAATTATCCGTTTTCATCGCCACGATAGGAAATATTTTTCAATTACCAAGCGACGTTACAGTAAAATTTTGCACTTCTCTCGTAAATCTGGACTTTCTCTTACGGAGTCGTACATGGGCAAGCCGTTAAAGTAATTGATACTTAGAGGTGTACTGTCAATCAAGTAAATGTTTAGCATTACCTAGAATTTGTCTGTACTTTATACAACTCGGATAGAACGTAATTGAATAAGAAAATAAGGAGTTTAAAAAGAGCATTTAAGGTAAAGTATAGTCTTTGAAACGCAAATGTACATAGATAAATATCATTAAAGTTTTAAAGACTATCATTACAGAAGGTAATGTATACTCTTAGAACGACTATATTATGATTATCACTTTAAATTAATAATATGTACAAATGAAGAAACTTACTTCTGCAATTATCATGTTGTAAACATTTCGGAGAATTATATTTCTGCTTCAGTATCATATTACTGACTTTTATGTCAATTATTACAATAAAATATTTAATGACTCTAGCTAGCACAAATTCTGAGTACAAAAAAGGCCTTAGACAATAATCTTGACACATGAACATAACAAAAGAATGAAATAATTACCATTATTTGATCATAATCCTGGTTATATGACGAAACTCTACATGCTTCTAAAATTATACATATGTAAATGAATAATTTCGCTATTCCCTTTCACAAGATGTTCTAATGCAAAATGAAGTGTTAATGCAGTATTTATAAACTCGATATGACCTTACGAGGAAAAGGAGAAAATTTAGATAAAAAGAGAAAATGTAAAGATACTACTTTACAGCTTTATAGGAGTGTTTTCGTGTCTTAGATCTTGGGATTATTCAACCGTTGAATGTTTGCGTTAATCGTTTCCAAACCATTCCGAATCTATCTTAAGTGTTGACTTTCTTTTGTACACACCTCAATTATTTTCCATTATTAAAATATTACGTAAGTTATTCACAAATCAAAGTCTTATATAGCTTTTGGATGACACTTTCACCTTCCATTTAAACCTCTTCATTACCTTATTGACATGTAATTATATTTTAAAATATACACGAGCTTACCATCAATTTAGTTGCCCTACCACCTTGCCTTTCCTCTATATTTACAATATCTAATTTATTTGGGCGTTCACTTATTCTACTAGTATGTTAACATTTTAATTTATGTTATTTTTAAATCATGTTACTATTCTATACATTCTCAATACTGGAGTACCTACTTGTAGTCCCAAGCAAGGTGAAAATATTAACATAGTAATTTGCTCATTTTCATCGTCGTAACGCCTGATTGCAGGTTCGTTGTCTAAATCACTATCATATTGTGTTCCCCTCAATCAAGAACCAGCTGATTCATTCTCAGTTTCTCTTTCGTTCCCCTAGGAAATCTATCAACCTCACGTCCACCTGGCAGTACATTTCAATCGGTAAACTATTTATTACTAGCTCTAGAATTACCTTCACCTTCAGAGATTTATCACTAATCTAATATGCTAATATTTGATGTCTAATCAATTGCTATATACTAAGACAGAACAGTGACTAATGGTTTCAGTCTTAGTACTAAGGTTGGCAATCACGCAAATTAATAGATTTTCTGTATAAAAGCAGATCTGTGGCACTTAATCACACTCAATTGCGTATTACTAAGATTTAAAAATTATGAAACAATTGTTTTTATGTACAGCATAAATAACTGTTTATTTAAATAAAATAACTTTTTTTATTTTTCTGTATTCTTAAAAAGCTTGTTAATCTTCGATTATTAAAAATATATAACAAGCGTTGTCATTATATTCCCAATATGGCAACCCTGTAGGAGTAGTAATAGAGGTGTTGCAAGTTCTTGATGTGGTATAGGAACTGAACAATGATAGACAACGAGAAAGTGTTGAAGCTAATGCAGCGTCTAGGGCCGTAATGCAGTCGGAATGACGTGTGCCATTAACGGATTTACTACGTTAAGTGGAAGCCTTTGTATGAGGAATCGATTTAGATTTAATCGATTCAGATATCGATGATGGTGCAATTGGTGGAATCGATTCTGAAGAAGCATGTGTCATGGTGGTGTCGGCAACCTCTAACTCTTTGTCTGGTCATGATAACGTCAATAGACGATTGGTCAACTAACACGGTGCTTATTAATGAAAAGGCCATTAAAATTTCTTAAGAGATGAACTAAACAATAAACGATGCAATTGGTTAGAACTTTTGAAAGCGCTAATCAGCAAAATTGATGTTAGTGACGTCACTAACATATAATGACAAGACGACTATCCTGATAAGTCGATACTGTTCTCAGTATAAGAAATCCCGTATACAAACCGTCGTTATCCTGAGACCTTTCTGAGTATGATATCAATAACAGTTATTGATATGTAAGCTTATAAATAATTCATATTAAAATGTTATAAACTAGAACTCTCATCGTACGACAAAGGCAATGACTCAAATGGAAAACATGCAACGTGATCCGATATGATATCTAGCAATGCATTCTCTGATTAACGTAACATAACTGCATGTCAGTCATATGATATCTTGTAAAGGATTTGTTTTATCAGATTGTCTATGTGCTGAAAACAATGTTATATTGTTGTATAGAAACAAAGATATTTACAATATTATTTTATCATATTATTCACTTGGAATTAACTAAAATGAACAGGAACAATGTTGCTGATGAAGTACTAAGGAAGTATGTTCGAGATCACTAGCTGCAGTTGACGGCACTAACGATTAAATTTATGCATAAATACAACAAGATTCATGTTTACACCTACTATACTTACCGCACAACCTTTCCAATTAACCTTTTACAGCACGCGAAAGCACGATATTCTGCTTCTTCCGAACGAAAGCTTTAAAACAACATGTGAAATTAATGAACGTAAAACAAATCCCGAAACCCTTAAAAAAAGACATTGTCTTTCTCTCCAATTAAAAAAAGAAATAAATGCTTCTGCCACAAACAAATATACAAAATCGCTCTGGTAAACTGGTTTTATTCCATTGCAGTTCACCATTCTTGGCCTTAATACTCCACGTTCCAGATATATCGAACACCACGGTAGGTCGCACTTCATAACGAAGCTTTATTGAATCGCCGATCAATATTTTATCTCTGAGTAACAGCTCGCTATTATCAAGCCTTATCGTCGGCTTTCAGAAAGGATAATCGAGTACACCATTGAATCCTTCGTTGTGTTCAGGGTTTATATCTACTGTTGGGGTATCTGCTTTCTCTTTTACTTCTTTGTTTTTTGTGTTGATTGATGTATTTGTACTATATTTTTTTATCTAATTTAGGACTATTGTGGTAGCCGGGTTATCATCTGTTTTAATATTATTAATATGTGAGACCTGCACGTGTTTAGTGCGAAGCAACAAGTTTTGTAATACAAAAATCATAAACTGTGCTTACCGGCCCGTGAAGGTTAATCTACAAAAACGCAAAACAGAATTTAATAGAGTAGTATGAACATAACAATTAAAGGCTGGTTTTCAAGCAAATACTGCAATAGAACAGTGAATGTCATAATTATAAAACAAGTGAGATTACTGTCGCAATTCCAGCATTAACATGCATCTAGTGTATTCAACGTTCATTAACAATAACTAATGTTAGTAATTTTATATCAACGTGATCTCACGTCAAATCATATACAGTTTCAGTCAAGCAATTGTTTTTGATTAGTGTAACAATGTGGCCTACAAATTTGTCAGTGCTAAGATTAGTCACAGTTTCATTGTATGAGCGTCACAAATTGGGTGTTATCAACACACTTACAAATGACAACGTGAATTAGCTCACAATGCTGTTACAACAGTCGAAATAAATTCTATAAACATTTAGTTATATCATCTTCATTATCATCTGATACTTTCATAATTATTAAAGTCTAAAGAATCTCTGCGATCAATATTTGATCATTAATCAACGTTGCTTCTGTATTAAGTGACTTAGCTTGCGGAATGCTAATTAAAGCTAGCAGAACCGGTTGGCAAACAATAATGTTTGCGGATGCAATGTTCCCAGTATCGGGAGCACGTGTTTATCCCGTTATGTTCATCGGTTCGTCTACCATCATCACACAAGCGTCACCTAAACCACGCGAGATGTGGGTTAATTTGTCTGCACGTACTGTGATTTGCTCCCAATTACCACATTGCTGTAGTGCTTTTGAAATTATTCGTGTTGTACTCGATAAATTTACAGCTAAATAGATTGAGTTATGTTTATTGATAAAACTCAGCACGATTTGTTAAACTTCCGTGGTTGGATAATCTATTTTCTGGATCAAAATTTTCTATTCTCCAAGTGGATAACTTTAACTGGCGATTTTAATTATTTCTTTAAATTACTTCTACTTGCTGATAATTCTATTGAGATGTCTCAAGATTTATTAATAACTTCAATCGAGGAATATAATGAACAAATATACTCGTAATTGTTTATTTATAGTGGCTGTTTTGTAATTCCTTTTTGATCAAATATAAACCCAACATATCTGAAAATACCTGCACCTTGAAAGATATACAAATCTTTCCTCGCACTATTTCTGCGTATTATTTATATCCTCAACTTATCGCAACGCACTGTAAACTAAAATAAAGAGCCTCCCCTTAAAAGGTAAATAATGCACATTGGACGTAAGCAGCGTGCTGGCCATCACGAACCCTTTTTTATTGCAGATAGAAAATGCTTCCAATTTATTTTTTATAATAACAAAGGGTAGTTGCGAAAAGACCTCTAAATAGGTCAATGGCATGCCTCAACAACCAGAAACAAGTTATGGTAGTAAATTAATAGATTAAATGACTCACAGTTGCCCGGTGATCTCATTCTTAGTACTCTGTTGTTAACTGGTAATAAAAACACTTCCTTATAATACTATCTAGTACAAGAATATCATTCTGTTAACACAGTTTTGTGGCGACTAATGCGGGAATCTCATCAGTGTCGCCATGTTTTTCATCTCTATTTCTTATGGCGCCTGCAGGTACGCCGATTTTTGTGTGATCACGCGATTACATAGCTCATGCCGTGGTGAAAAGAGTCAGCAAAGTTGTTCATGGCCCAGAGTGCACATACTTAAATTTTATCACTCTTGGAGACTTATAATGCACCTCAATGACACGATAGAACAATATCTAGATTATGTCACATGATTTCCATAGACCGACACAATTGATCAACAAAATCCCGCCAATAGCGCTTTGTATTTCTGTTTGCATTATTTATCTTTATTTTAACTTGTTTCTAGTCTGCGGTAGCAGTTCTTTTTTACATAGACAAGATTCCGTTTACCGTACAAAAGACGAACGTTTGCAAACCTAATAATTTATTTAGTTCTTATATTGATGATCTCATGAGAGCTTAACAAAACTCGAAGCGCACTTAACTGTCGGCACCACAAGGTCGTTGTTTTTACCTTCCTGCATGATTCAAATTGCTTTTTAACACGCTAATACTTCATGCTCTTCCGAATCTCTGACATCATGTTATACATTTTTTACATCACGTCAATGCCAATGTTCTTCAGACGAAGTTTCATCGAAAACATTTATATTATCTTTAGAACTACAATCGACATGTTTTATCACATCAACGACTGCTCTTAAAAGCAATTGAGTAGAAATCACAAGCTCAAGTGCCTGGTCAGTTGTTCAGACTTCCGTAACTCAACACCAGTTCATAAGTATCTCTTTTACATTCTAACTCGAGTCGTTGAACAAACATCTTGCGGCTCTAGCGGTAATAGATAATGCTATCATAACTTTTTGCCGTTTTCCTTGCGTCATCTTCGTAAATCGACAATGCCCTCTGAGCACTTGCATAACCAATTTAACTTAACCTGCATCTTCCAAGAATCCGATTGTTATTGAGGGAAATATTGTGGTATTTTGTCCGTCTAAGGGTTCAGGGTAATGTGGTCACTAATATAGATGTTGAAACAGGCAAAATGGCTCAATTTGTCTTCCACGTTGTAAGTGGCTTCATGATTTAAAATCTGGGCCCGCCCACTCGGGTTACGGTAGGGAACTTGTAAATCTTTAGAATTGCTACAAGGAGGATATCATGAGAATGAACGTCTGTGACTAACCTAATGGCTGACTTGTATATTTCCGCACGAACTGGAACTACTTGGAAAATGATGTACCTGCCTGTTTAAAGTATAACGATTTGCCTAGAATAGTAACGAAAAAGATCTTCTCTAAAATAGTACATTTTTCAATTGCTTATATCTTATCATCTGGTGTGCATGAATTTTGTTACTGAATTCCAACCAAGTGAAGTTACATAAACCCTTCACGCAGCTTTTAATAGATTTAAGAAGCGATTGTTTGCTTAGTTCCTTTGTATGTGAAAATGTGTCAATAAGTCCATACCTTTGGCTATCATATTTATTTACATTTTCTCTAAAGTATAAAGTACACTATAGACCAAGGCCGCTGCAACTTCTTCGTCATAAATTCGTTGGATTGCTTATCTTAGCCAGTTGCAGCTGTCAGACTGAATGCTACGCTTGGCCACACAACCTAACTGCACAGTGCATTATTTGTCTAAATCGCAACAATGTTTCCTTTGTGTACTTTGTCTGAATTCAGATATTTCTAGCACATTATTGCTTTAAATTTGCAATTAGCATTTGAATAAGACTGATGTCAATTGCGACATTGCTGCGTAGTTGACTGCACATTGTAAGACTTCATAGCAGATCAATCAACCGTTTGTTTAATAAACACCTTTATTACGTAAGTAATTCAAATATAGATATTGAAATTGAAAGTCATTTTGTCATGGTCCATTATAAATTAAATTAAATTAAATTTACTACAGACTGAGAGTCATCCGGTGACTGTATTTTATTCTCTATAGAATCAAATCAATCATTGTGCGATAATTCAATCGGCCTGTTGGCCATTGATGTCAAAGACTAAACTATTACTTAACCGACTATAAATAAAAGTCATATGTGCCTCTTCATCTTTCTTGGAAAGATTTTATAAAGCTATTCACAAGTATTCAATGTAGAAATCTTAATGATTTAGGTAGATTCAAGTTTTCGGAAATATTTGCGCTTTAATATCGGCCTAACGAGTTTAATGGCTGTTTCTTTTTATGTGCTTTATCTGTATTCTGTTAACATAAACCTGTATTCTATTAAAATGAATTTTAACCTTCTGTCTTCAGCCTGGCGTTATAAATCCGGGTTTTTACCCTGGTAACCCTGGTGGACTTCCAATTTCAGTGTTCTGAACCTCACTCAAATCTGTATAATCTGATGAATGAATCTGTGTTCTTATAGTTTTTTTCTGTCTGGATCTCACCCACAGCTTTAACCGTGTTAACTGTTTCCCCAGTTAACTCTAACGACTTACTAGTATAGTTTATCTTCCGATATTCTTAGTACTTTTCTCTCATTTTCTCCTCAACGTTCGTAAATTTTGTTAATATCTCTTTGAAATCTTGCATATTAATAGCAGGAACTAGTGAACAATAGGTAACTATAAGCTGACCTCATCAGGTATCGCCTGAAGCCTTGTATTCAAGCCGAGTAGCTCTCTCGGCCACTCACTATATTTTACTGTTAATAACGGATCTTAATTTGCAAAACTGTCTGCAAACAATGTTTTTGTATACTAAATTGTGTGTGAAGTCATTACATTTTAATTAAGAGGTTCTAGTCTTTTGTGTGGCTAACTTGCTTAGAATATCCATTACCTAAATTTGTAATTAGAGACAGTGTTTTGTGTTTATAGTAATTATTGTTGCAGTTAAACTATCTGTTTACTTTCTGATAGATAGCATATTACGCAGCACTAAATCAATTGTCAATGTTCCATCTGAGTTACAAAAATGCAAACTTTCTATTCTTTCTAAAATAAATAATTGCATATGTAACTACTTAAATAAGTCTTGCACCATTAAGACAAATGATAGAAAGAACTATAATAGATTGCTATGCATTTTATTTAAATTGCTTCCTCTATATATGTTATATTTTCATTGGTGGACTTAAAACATTTGAAATGAGCAGAACTTGTTGACACGCTATTTTAAAAATTTAATGTGACGTGACATGTTCTCACTTTCGTTAAGTTTATTTTTATCACACTAACCTATAGTACTCCACGTAACATCCTTAATGCATATTAATTACTTGATCAGTCTGGTAATTAAGACTAATTAATTAATAAGGAAGTATGCTGGATGCACTTCTGTGTCAGCTAGCGATAATCGTAAAAGTTGCAATGTCGACGTCTTTATGAAACCAGTTCTGTGTAGTATTTGTTTCAAAGCTATTGACTAAGACTAGCACGAAATTATGTTTCCTAACTTTATTATTCTCGTTAAAAGTTCTATATTGAGGTAATTGTGAACCAATAAATAATATTGAGTTTTAGAAGTATATCACTTCACAAAATTAAAGCCTGGCATCGTGAAGACAATCTCGGAATCCTGCAAGATGCAAATGCATTTCAAAAGAGTCAGCTACCTGTGACCTACATCAAAATTAATGAATAAGCCTCTAACCACAATCTATAATCCTCGTAGATTACCCATAATTAGTGAATACTCGAAAACGCACGTGGGACGCAGTACGCTCGGATCGTAAACGAATTAGTAATAAGATGTGGGTGGATGATGATTGAACGTCATTTTATTTTCATACGAGGTGAACAACCCATGGCTTCTGTCTAGGTATATGTCTCTTAATTTTTGGCTCTGGTTAGTGCCATATATATAAGGTGTTACTATGCTCCGTTTTTGGCTCGACTACTATTAATAGTGGGCGATACTATCTTGCTCCTATAGTAAAATTTATTGTCAATGCTTTTGATACGGACTGCCTTTTAGATTTTGATCTTCATAGTCGTCCGTCACTACTACATCACCATGTCATTACCGTACTATCCTCATCTGTGCCTTGCACTTTGAGCCATGACATTACTGGCTCTCTCTCGTCACATTTTTGTTATGCGTTTATTTCGTTTTCGTTACGTAGTTTATCGAAATCATAATAACGCTATTTTCAATATTTAGTTGAGACTAAATATTGAAAATAGCGTTATTATACTCATCTTGCATTATTTTATAAGCCCACGTCTGCTGCTGCAATATTTTATAGTACTCCAACGTATAAGATTTCGATAGCTATAATTACATTATCTGTTGTGCAACTGTACAGTAGTATACAAAATTTAACAATGTAAAGCATAATTCCTTTGTTCTTGGGCAACCTTCAAGTTCTGAGCCTCAAATGTTCAATTATATTATTACTATCTGGTTCATACCGGTGTTACGTACAAGCAATTACAAGTGCTACATCTGTCTGTCAGTCATACACACGCAAATTAAGTGTTTCCTCTCTTACATGAGCATTTGAAGGTTCTTCATTATTTATGTAACGCATCTACATGTTATAAACACTAACTTCCTGAACCTTGTACTTACATTTTAAGGGACTTTGTAGTTTCTAAATCTAATTTAGTCTTGATTTCATCTTCACCTCATCAAGGGGTCTCATTTTAAGAGTACTACAAAACATACATATAGTATAGCATACGACTGTTTCCCGCCGGTGTAGGCAATGACAACTAAGCGCCAATTGATACGATCCTAACATACATTCCTCACTTCTTCTATATTTATCCTTTCCATACATTGTCATCGTTTTTTCATACTGCGATCGTTTTTATTTTATTTCATAATCTGAACATTCTATCATATTTGTTTCATTTTATTATCATCAAGTTATTAAAACTGCACAGCTCGTTTATGAATCCCAAATTCCCATATTATACTTTCTCATACAACATTTATTTTAACCACTATACTGTGATAGAGTACAAGTTTTTATTCTTGTTCGCGACCTTACTCACTACCTTTACATCCAAGCAATTTTTTCACCCATCAATCTAGCAATTTACAGATGTTGCCAACCGCAACGCATAATTGCCAGTTGTATAATATAGCGGTTAGATCACCATGCTTTACATTTCAGCACTTATTCTTGGTTATCACCGTCGGTGTGACGGATAGACTTTCATTTAATTCATCAAATAAATTATATATGTGATAATTTGTTATTTGACAGGTGATCGATTGTACCGTGTTACGTGTCGATCTCATGAATGTAAATAGCTATTTTATTTTACGCGGAAAAGAATAGGTAGTCAGTGTTGCCGGGTATGTAATTTGTAGTAATTTGGAGCTACTGACTTCGAATCATTACAATAATTTGGTTGAAAGCAAGGACGCTGTAAGATAATGCGCGTGAAGAGATTAAAAATGATGTTTAGGTATAATTCATGTATTCATTAAAGTTGAGCAGCTTAATATTTAAAAAAGTACAAAAGTGGAGGCAAAATTACTTTAATGAATGCAAATTGATGAATACGAAGCAAGATGCACAAAAATAAAGGTACTTAAATCCCGCGGTGGATGTAATTTTTTGCATTGCATACACTTTTAAAACAATAGCCAAATACCCAGCATCTAATGAAAGAATTGTTTCAATAATGAAAAACCTTACAAGTCTTTATGAATGTTTATTTATCAAGCAACAGTAACAACACTATTCAACACAAAAGAGCTATTGAGACTTGTGTTCGTGCCTTCAGCTTATTGTTTAAACGAAAAATTCCAAAGCCACTGGACGCCATTATGCAACATTTTAACGTCCCATACACTGAGTTCCCTATACATTTCTGTTTTATTTCGAAAAGGAGTTGTTAATGTCAGAGTCAAACAGTACAGCCACGGCTTTCGTTATAATTCAATTACAAACGTACTTGAACTGTATTGAAGTGTCGGTAGGTTCTTGAACTCGGCTAGAGGGGTCAAAATGTACTTCAGATTTGTATTGACATTCTAATAATGTTTCCTGCTCTTTTGTTACAGGTAAATATATTGGAAGCCATCAGTCGCAGTTATGTAAAGAGTAAGGTTTGAAAACAGTTGTTGATTTTTCATCAATGGGTTTGATTTGCAAATATTTAATTTGCTAATACGTAAGTTAAATAAACGTAATGAAGCCTGAATAGGCTTATCGATTTTTAAATCTATATGAGTAAGTTACGTAAAGTTTGCATAAATGAGACAGCAGCAGTGATTTTATCGAATAATATTACATTTAAGGCTTTGGTTGTATTCGTTCTTGTTACTTATCAGCATCTATCATATTTAACATGCGGAATGTGATGCAAATCATAAAGATTAAGAATCTAAGATTTAAATTCCAGAGCATCCAGCCTCGGCAGGTGGTACGATACTCCTTTTACACATAAAACTAAGAATAACAAGAACTACACTTACTTTGCAAAAGATATAGCTCGTAGATAAACCCAGTACAAAGACGATGGCTTATAAAAGTGTCCATGGTTAATTTATGATGTCTGAAGCCAGTGAAGTTATAAAGTATGAACGTTATCAGATTAGCTTCGTTCGTTGCACCTGGTGCGTAATTCATGTCTTACTGTAGTTGCGGTATTGTCCCGTTTTGTGTTTCTTAATTATTTTGCATGTAATATTTCTGAGAAAGTTGAGTTGATATGATGTAATCATTATTGTAAAATTTCTGGGGCAATATTGGTGTTTTATTGTTATCAAGATCAATAAACATTTGATGCAGATCTGGATTAATTCGAATGCATATAATAAGCTACTGTTTAATAATCTGCGTTAAGTGTAATAATACTAATTGTTATAGCCGATTTCTCTTTTACTACACTGAAATTCGTGTCACTCAGATTAACGAAAAAGTAAATTTTAAAAGTAGTCTTATTTGCATCACCCGATCAAATCACACGCAACTTTTACCAACTAACTCTGACGTACTAACAACAAAACCAACAGCAATAGTTTATACAACCGTCTTTCAAATCAAGAGATTTCATCAAGAAAGTGATATCATAATGGTAGCTGAATAAGACAATGATAATGATGTCGATGACAAAATTCTCCAGCCTTTCTCTGCAGTCTAAAATGTTTTAGAGAGTGTATAATATAGTGGAATGTGAAATGAAACTGTAAGTTTGTAAAGTCAGCAATCAGACCACAATGACCACGGCGCAATGCCGCAAATCATAGTAATGATCGACCACTCGCATATGCGCGATGCAATTCTGTAATGGACCATATCGTGGTGCTATGCGCAGCACAGGTTTCCAATTGTTTTATAGCAGTCATTATAGTTTCTCAATTGTCGTTGTGTATGTAGTTTAATTTAGTGTTGGTGAAATATAAGCATACGTAACTTTTAAGCTTTGCAAATCAGATTTGCTACCTTATTTATTATTACATCAGCTGTCTTTATTGGCTCTAATTTGTTCCTTTTCTACTGCGATTTTCTTAAGATAAAATTCATTATGGCTTCTATGCAAGTGTAGTGTTCTTTCAGTTTAACATTCCGTGTTTTCATATAGATACTTGCTAACAGTATTATTTTCTTCGCATTCCCCTACCATATTTAAAGCCATCATTTATGCTGTCTAAGAGCAATGGGACACATTATTACTCTTTTCCTACTGCGAAAAATTCATACACTTACAAAACCAGCCACGTTTATTTACAAACACCACACAATGTTTACATATATTGAACACATTGTGTTTACCCGTTATCGAATTTGTTTATATCCTACCTCTTCCAGCCATAACACATAAACAAATTGGGCTTGTTCCAATGGCGTATTGTGAAATGTGCGCGTGCGATGTATCGGTTCGGAGCGGCGCGCACGCAGCTGTGCGTTGGGCAACGAACAGTCACAGGCACAAGTGATAAAGCAGTGTTAAATACAGCTGGAGCTTTATCGTAATTAGTTTATTGACACGTTGTATCAAAAGCCTTAGTCGCTGTGTCACCGGCCTCCAGTCAGAATAAAATTAGCATTTTAATTTTAATTATTAGGTCTTTCTCAAAATGTATGTTAACCTGTGTCGTCACTCCTATCATTTCCTCCATTTTCTGTATTCTTCACGATCTTGTACTACTTTTTGTCAAGTCTAAATGGTGGCACCCTAGTCTTTCATGCCAAAACTAAATGTTAAATCCTTTAGTTTATGCAACATCTTTCTGGTTCACGCAAATCTCAAATTGTTCTATATCATAAAACTCGTTTAACTTGCTATAAATCTCACTATTATGGCCGTTGCATCTTTCGACCTAAAATCAAGTTCTATAACAGAACGAATCGTATGATAGTCAGCTAACGCACCGGATGAGCAGCATAAACAAAGACGAGATGCATAATCAAACGAACCGAAGTTTACAATTTATACCAAAGCGATGCGAACCACAAAAGGATTCGCAAAATATCTCCATTCAACCAAGAATCATGACTCACGGTTAATTTGAATATGTAAATTGTCATATTAGCAGTCTCTAAAAGGCAGTGTTGTGTAATATGGTAATCATTGTCTATAATGAATAGAGATTAACAACTTGTACTCAATGGAGGTGTGGATCGGGTCAATGGTTTGAGATGTAAGGAAGTTGCTTTGTTTGTTTATGGAAATGAAGAAAAACCGGAACAAATCATCTGATTTATGTGGAACTATATTAAACTGCTTACATATCGGACACGTATAGCACTCCCTTCGTCTCTATTTCTTAATTGCCTGTACAATTTCCTTTATCGAAAACTAAAGCAAGTTTTACGTTTTGCAATATGCAATAGTTACCAGCCCTTCGCATGCCTTGAATAAAACAAAAAAATGCAATTGAAACCCAAAATACAAAAAATATGAATCTGTATTTTCATTTCAAATTAACTTGATACTATCATTAGACAATCCTAATCTTCCCCAAATGCCGATATTACACTGTTCAACCATATTGATTCACTTTGGTTGAAAGGTGCAAAAATGAAAGCATATGCTATTAATCAATGATATTGAATGATTACGGTGATGGTGATATACCATAATGGTGATGGTGATATTACACGGTTCACTTCTGCCTTCTGCCTTTGGATGAAGCAACCAAATTGAACCATGTAAACATGAAGATGAATCATTCAATATCATTTATCAATAGCATATGCTTTCATTTTTGCACCTTTCAACCAAAGTGAAATAATTTGGTTGAACCGTGTAATATCACCATAAGATATACTCAATGAAAAAGATGATGTAGTTATTTCTAGCCTTTTCCCAACTACATTGAGGTCATCTTCCAGTTTAACCGAATCCGGCTGTATATCAATATTTATCTATTTCTTACTTCCAAATCTTAGCTTTATATGTTTTCAAAAGATTTTACTTGATATTTCTCGAGGGCAAAGCAGTTTTGCAACTCCATTATTTTGATGAGTCATTACAATTTCGTAAGCCACCATCAAGCTGCGGTTGTAGTAATTTCGACAACCAATGTGTCTGCAGGTTGTACAGAAATATTCCTCGTAATAGAGACACTTGTAATTTTCATGTTAAATGCAATTGTTATGTAGTCAATTAGTCATTGTGGTGAACTTTACTTTGAAGATATGATGTATTGTAATCATGTACTTGTAATGCAATTCTGGAAATGTTGCAAATTGTAAATTATTTCTTATTATATTTCTGTTTTATTTCCATTCTTTTGAAATTAATGTTACGATCATTGTATGTTGAAGCCATTTCAACAATTGCCAAGTGGTGTTAAATCCGCAATTTCGCAGTAAGTTCCAAAAACTTGCAACAAATTTCCGATATAACAATATTGATATTACTTTACATACAAATATAGATTGTTATTTCTGCCTATCACAGCGTCCCCATTACATCAATCTAAGATAGCCAATTTCACGGCGTCATTCGTTCACGGCTCATTTGATTTTCCTAATGCAGGCACTTGTTATCGATACTTGATAGTATTACATCAGAATGACCTCTTGATGGTGGTTCCATTTTAATTCGCTATGCTGCTCCCTCGAAACGACTGTTTTGCAATTTGCAACGGCTGTCTATCGCACTATGCGTAGATTTAAACTTTCTTTCTCACTTTTTACGTAATAAGTGCTATGATGCTGTTTCATAATATAGTTTTATCACTTGTAACGAATTTGATTGCGATTGGGATACGACAATGTTTTTGTTTATCGATATTTTTGGTACGCTTTTAGTCTGTTATACATTTGTAATTGAAATTAAGTCTGTTGCATGTTGACTGTAATGAAAAACAGTTGTTAGTTACTTTTGACCATAAAACAAAGAGATACATTAAAAATATTTTATAAATATATTCATTTATATTTACTAGGTATATGGATCTTTAATATGAATCTATAACCGAGTAAAAATATTCTTAGATAGCGGAAATAATGTATTGAAACCGCTTTTGAACCGCCTCCAGCCCAGATGTACAGTTATCAACATTTCTGTTTTTAAGTACGACATTCTGTGATTCTGCAACATAATCCTTCTTCTTCTCTTCTTCTTCTTCTCTTGTGTCAGCACGAGCTATACGAAAATAGCTCATGATGTGGTGTAAATATTAGCCAGTCAAAAAGGTTGGTAGCAGGGCGGACTGCCCAGGGTGCGCCGGACGTACTTAAATATCGTCACTCGTGAAGGCTCTTTTCATGCACCCCTTACATGACCCCTCTTTTGATTCAACATAATGAGATCATACCATTGACGTAGAAACATATGAAACAAGGGTCTAATACAAAATTCAGGAATAAAGTGCCCTGAGTTTACATACACCACCAATGCACGCGCCAAGGCACAGCGCCATATAAACTTACAAATACCAACAAACTAATTTAAATCCTATGTCGTCATCACAATGCCTAATCTAAATGATGAAGTTAAATCTTCGAAAGTTAGCTTTTCACCATTCTAAGATTCCACTACACCCATTGACGTAAATTAGTCTTTATTTTCGCGTTTCAATATACATTCGGTGCGGTCATTTTAAAGCGCCGACCCGAGGTCTATCTGCTTCTACGTCAATAGATCATACGTAAAATTATATTTGCGTTTCAATTCGTGGTTTCTTTAATTACTAGATTGTTGTATGTTATATCATGTTTCTTGTAGGCATTTAAGTTGTAATTTCTACAGCCATTGTACAAACTTTCCCATAGTCATAGTTTTGTTTTATTTATCTTTTTGTTTCTACAACATTGCTCTTGCATGAAATTGTCCCCAATTTGTTAGAGGCTTGTTAAGCAATTTGTTCTTCCATGTAATTAAAAATAATTACTGGTAATTGGTTACAGATATCAGCTTTATTTTTTATTAGGTTGTGAAATTATTTACTTCCCCATCGTTGAGACAGTCCTATTTTAATTTCTGCTATAGGCGCGAAACTAAGGTTTAAATCTTAGCATTTTACAGTTCCAGAAGCGTAGAACAAATTATGTATTTAAATGCATTATTTTAAGAATAATATTTAAATCCATTCGTCTAAATTTCATCACAAAACTGAACACGAACAATCGCGCTTGCGCGGCTTGAACGAAAAACTCACCCTTCGCTCGATAGATGGCGTTGGGATCGAGTTAGATCGCGCTATGGTTTCGTTACCGCAATTTGGTTAGGACGGTCTGCAAAATATTTTGAGTTAACTTTGCGCAGAGGCAATATCGTAACCAATGAGGTTAATCCGAGGTGCGATTATTGCTAGTTGAAAACTTTACCAATACCCCGCCGTGTGGACGTGAAATACCGTCCGCTATGGCAATTTTTGAATGGCCATAATAGGCCTGAGAATACCTTGTTATTGACTATATTATAGTGACGTGTACGATACGAGACGTATGATGCCGAAATACAGTAGATTTTGAATATGGTTCTTTGATGATTGGATTTGGATTTTCCAAAGATTACCTATATTTTATTCTGACTACTTCAATTGTTTTTCTTTTCAGTTGATGTAATAAGAGTAATTGGATCCCGACCTAACTACTTCCTCGGAGCCTGACAGACTGTCATTGCTTTATAATCGTTGTTCAATCTTCCCTTTCTGTTAAGCACACAACTAATGTTTTATGTACACCTTTACGAAGAACGTTTATTTAATTACACTGGCAACATTCTGCCAGTAATGGCGGCATTATGTGAATCTGAGCTAATTCGCGCCAATTACACGGCTACGTATGTTGACGGGCTGTGGGAAGATGACGGCTATTCGACAATCTGTGTTCGCGGGTGTACTAAAATAGTTAGACGGTTACTGTTAACGCTGTACCATGCGTAACGGAACTTCTGTAGCTTCATCTATAAGTGTTTCATGTTTGTCGACCTTGAAACCGGCATTGTTCATCTATCTAGCAATCAGAGGCTAGTTTTTTGTTATGGCAATTATGAAGCATTCAGTATTTTTATGGTCTTTTTATAATCTAGACATTCTTGTTTTTCTTTTGCACCGAAACAATTCCTTTTATTATTATTTTGCTTGCACAGAAGAATTTATTTATATTTTTCAATAAAAAATGTAAACAGACAATCTCTTCTTCTTTGCAGAATACAGTGAAGGTGACAGACATTGCCTCACTCAAATCAAAAGGAAATAGTCATTTGCAAATAAAAGATTCACATTGTGTAATCTTTTTTGTTCGTATTGTTCTTGTACCAACATAATGATAATGACTGTGTCATCAAAATAGACAAAATACTGACCATGAATGAGCTTTTGAGCATAATGAAGCATCGTCTTTGTTTCTTATTCTTATCCGTTCTTATTGAAAAAGATTCTAGGTAGATATTGATCCCATTAAAACCACAGATTTTATTAATCAATACAACAACACCATCAGAACTTTTCCTATGTTCCCAATTAATTTATGATCAGTTTCCAATATATTCTGCTTATAAACGGCATAATAATTGTTATACTAACAATCTACCTCTCTAGAATCTAGAGAATATCCGCGTACCTGTCCGGGTCCATACATAATCTGTGTTAGAAGTAAAAAGTACCCACTCAGATTGTCTGTCTTCATTGCTTGACAGAAAATAATTTGCTGTATACCAATGACTTTAAGCTACTGCTTATTCTGAAAAGGATTAGCGTTACATATCTGTCCCTTCGATCTAATACGTCCACATCATGGCGGATTAAAATCAGGGTTGTCTAATCTGGTTTCCACCCTAGCAGTCCAGTGGTCAGTGTTGTGTTCAGATCGTCATATCAGTCCGTAAACGTTAGCTACTGAACATACTAGTCTACTAATAGACGGATTTAATATAGCTTAACTTTCGTTTTGACATTACAAAGACTTTCGTGACATATTCGAAGATTTTTTATTTCAAATAGACCAGATTCAGGCACTTTTAGTCAAAACTAGACGCACGGTTCCAAAAGGTAGCTTCTATGGAAAAGAGCCGGCAAGAAACTCCATGAATACTCTTTTTAAAATAGTAGATCATGACAATTCTATTACAGTAGTGTGAGAAATAGAATATTAAGAATAATGCAGGGTAATGTACCAAATAATCTTACAAGGATTTGGGATTTTAGAATTGCCATATCAGTTAAGGGCTGACCAGTCCCGACAGACAGCACCCGTTCACGAGCATGACGTGTACAATGCATAGTGTCAAATGCAATGGGCAATGCTGCACTGTCAAAATCAACGCCATTGTTTTAAGGTGCAGCTATATATTGTTCTTGATGTATTTTTAAATGTTCATTTAATGTTAAACTTTTATCCTCTTCCTGTGGAGTAATTGCCCTTTTTACCTGTCCACCAGCCCTGATTAACAGTAAATTGAGAATATCCTAGTCGTATGTAGTGGGAAAATTGCGTAGCTCAATCCGGTCCAACGTCCGTCGTCCCTTTTGCGTTGACATAACCTATATTATAACGGCACCTTTTAGATTGATTTCTCTGCCAATGATTTACTCAGCGGCACCTCAAAGTGAACACTTGGATAAATAGCGAGTGTAGCGACAACATAATTGCTGTTGATTGGTCTCGGATATCGCACGAGTCTAGTTTCAAGGTTTTTGTTGGGTTTAGGAACGAATAATACGATGGATTTGAGTTGAGATTGTTCCTAATGCAACATAAATATATTTATGTTACCCTATAAATGTTACGCGTGTAGACTCAAGTCCCAGTGTTGTATAAAGTTTTCAAATATCTAATTCATATCCGTAATCAGCTACAACACATAGCATTCCATTTTTAAACTCTTTCGCTTCGGTAGCCTTTGAATCCTTTCATAATTATGCGTATTAAACTTTTTATTTAAAAATCGTCAGCATTATCAGCATCTCCCTGCCCTTATACCAACCACTCTAGTCAGTCGGGGTCGGCACGACATGTATTCGGCTCAATCTCCAAAATCAAAATTGATCGCTCTGGTCTCTATAATTTCGAACCAAAATATTTCCAAAACTACTTGGTTAAAATTGAGGCCAATATAAAAATAAGCTTAGTTATGCACCTGCTTTTAGAAATAAAAATACGGAACACAATATCAATCATATAAAATGCACCAGAGAGGTCAACCAAATACGCTGATTTTGAAGATCATCCCATTCCTCTTCCATTCTCCTCTATCAGCCGTCATCTCAATACTCACTTCTTTCTTATCCACACCGTCTTTCAGACAATCCATCCATCTTTTCTTTGGCCTATCTCTACTTGTATTTAGAAATAATCTTATGATGATAATTTTAATACAAAATTGCAAAATTATACTTTGACAGAAACAATAGAATTTCAAGGTTTACGAATGCCAGTTGAACAACTCCTGACTCAGTCGTGAATACAGATATAGCTAAAAAGACAATTAGCTTGGAATTCAAAAGACCTTGATTCTAAAACCGCCTGACAGTTGTCCTATCACCCGCTTTTAAAGTGCACGTGGTACTAACGAACAATGGCAATTTTGTCGATACCGATAAATAAGTCAAGGCTTTGTCGTTAATAAATAAAGTCCATGGCCACCTATGTATTAGAAATGAACCTATTAGAAGACTGGACGGTAGAAATATCTTCTCGTATATGGCATTGATTTCAAAGAAGATTTGTTTACTAAATAATGACGTCATTTCCTGTCTCCATATCATATTTCTAGCCAAAGTACGGTAAGGTCAGGCATAGCACATTTTTTATAGTTTCACGAATACAATTGATACAATACTTGCATTATATGCATAATATTAAACCACTACAGATTAGATGAAATCACCGCTCGTTTTAATAGTAAGTAAACTAGCGGGGTTGCTTTATTTATTTGTTTTTTTTTTTTCAAAAAATTATCCCCTCTTTTTTTGCTGTATTACTCTTTAAGTTTATATCTGTTTTAGTTTGTTTTTCTATTGAAGCATATTCTCGGCTGAATATCAATCGTTTCGGTCACGCCTCTCAGGATTAAATGGTCCTCAGTTGACTTTACGGCGTCTTACTGGCAATGACGACTGTTATAGCTCCATCTCAAGCTAAAGGATCTATCGTACTCCATTTAATTATTATGCTCATACTTACATGCTACGAGTGAGACTAGCATCTTTTATGGTCAAACGTGATAGGTCACAAGGTCATTAGTATTGTTTCGACTCTTGCAAATGTCCCATAACATGTAGCTTTAGTCTTTAAACTGCGGTTTTCGCACTTCAATATGGGAAATAAAGTGTACGTGCAATGTCTTTGTAATATTCTGAGAAAACTGCATTTGATAAGAATTGTGGCAGTAATGTGACACGTATGTCATATGATAATACTAGATGTCGCCCGCAGCTTTGCACGCGTGGATGTCGTTTATCGTGTAGATATTTCGCGGTTTTCGGGATAAAAGTAGCCTATATCCTTCTTCGGGTTCCAGACTATCCCTGTACCAAGTTTCATCAAAATCTTTTCAGCGGTTTAGGCGTGAAAGCGTAACAGACAGAGAGACAGACAGAGTTACTTTCGCATTTATAATATTAGTAGGGATTGCTATGTTTTTTCTTGTAAGGAATTTATAATGGCGTGAAAACATCCTGTTATTGAAGAAATGTGCAGTTAAAACTCGATAAAATCTTGTACTCATTAAATGTACTGTCTTATAATATTACGTAAGTTCCAGTAACCGTAAAACTAGTTTAAAAGAGAAGTGGCTATGATAAACACTGGTATACTCCGCCATTGACCGCGCGTGCGCACCCCGTCTCACCTTAAACATTTGCAGAAACGTGGACAAGCGCATATTTCTTCACATTCGGCTATTTCCGTCTACCGTTCGGCTAAATCCGTCGGCAGCGGACGATGACTCCGCCGGCATGCGCTGTTTAGACCTTGACGTAAACTTGACGTGCAGTTAGAACAATCAATTTGTAATTTTATTGCCTTGACATAAAGACCATTAGAATGGCAAATTAAGTTTGTATCATTTCCGCTAGGAATACTCGAATCGGAAATAATTTACACCTGTAATAAAATGATTTAATACCATGCGTGAAATCCTTTAGCTTTTATATGGTAGTCTTTGATTATCTCCTGAGATAATATCGACAACGGTACTTGTATTCTTAATTTGTCCGATGTCCTCAAGCCATTACAAATCGTACGATGTGTTTGTGAAAACAATTAAAAATCCATCAGTAATAACTATATTGTAATGCAAAACTTGGGTCAAATAGATTCATAGAATTTATAAGCACTTCGTAAAACTTTTGTCGTATACAAAAGGGAAATATGAATATGGAATATTAATTAAAAGTTAAGGTTACCACTCGTGGCCATTAAGTTGGACTCTTATATGATAGCAAATCCACTAACACAAAATGCTGGTTATTTTAATGTACCAAAACTAACTGAAACCTTCCATGAAGCCAAACTAAGCAAAACTAAAAAGTCTGATAATGATAACTATAAGCAAGGCCTAGAACAGATTTTTTAAGCAAACGGAGTCTGACTACTCTTGAATTACTAGGTTGAAGAGAATTCATTTCTAGAGAGGAGCTTCAACCCCGTAATTATTCTTAGAACAATTTAGATACCTACTGTACCAAGCTATCCCATAGTCTCTTATATCGGATCAGATGAATCGTTTTCACATCACTCTCTTTCAGACCAACAACTTTCTTCACAGCTTAACTACTTAATAAGTTTCTACATTCATGATATGTTAGTAGCATAATTAATCATTGCATTTCCACACAAAGAACATGAAATCACATTCCTTATTATGAATAGGCTTAACGAAAATAGCCTTAAGATATATTTACATCCGTCTTTGAATAACTTCTACAAATGACCTTGTTAGTTACATTAATATAATTACAACTATTATGCCTTGACGAAAGCCTACAATTATCTTGTCCCTCTAAAATTATCTTTAACACGTGTTCTAGTACATAACCAATAATTACTAATTATAATTTGTGTCAAAAATTATGTATGCAATCATTTTTTTACCTCTGTATCGCCTACGATCTTTTTAGAGAAGGAAATTAAGCAGCATTCATAAGATAAGAAGGAACTACTTAAACTCATTGTAAATTCAAATTGTAGCTGGTTTAATGGTCGTAACAGTATACGTAATAAGTGGTTGATGGTACATCGCCCAAAACAGCATAATAGTAGCGAGTTCCTTAGATTTTACTCACAGAGAAAAGATAATCAGTTAATGTGTGTTTTATTCAGATTAATATATAACTTCTGTACTGATCTCGGAATTAGACAACCTAACTTAAATGCCAATCAGCTGTTTATCCTATTACAGAAGATCGGTAAAACAAGGAATCGTCGATATCTATAGTTCAACAACCTAAACGACTTCATCATTACTAACAATAAATAATTGAAACAGTGCTAACAACGCTTAACACCAAGAGCATGATGCTACAGAAAAAATCAAAAACACTCATAACAAGTACAACTGTCATATCTCGTGTCAAAACAAAACAAAGAAGCGTTCTCTTGCATCTGTCAATTACGAAGATAAAACACGTCTGATTTTGGGTCAAACATCTGAAGTTATTGCAACATGATAGTGAAACAATTGTACATGACGTCTGTACCGCGACCGGTAATAATGACATAGAAGACAATTATTATTGTCAGCACAATGCATAGGAAACGGATTTGACTATTGTTGTAATATCGAAAGTAAATACGAATACATGTCATAATTATGAGGCAATAGTGGACCGTTTGTGGAACGAATAAACAAAGGTTCAAGCCAAATGTGAGATGTAAAACCTTATTTGGGGACATGGAAATGTTTTGCATTTATTCCTTCATTAGCATTAATAACAGTGTATACGGCTTTTCGTCTATCCATAGTTACAGCAATGTCCCATTCTTGAATTTTATGTCACCTTCATCATCCTCATATTCATCCTCTTTCATTTTAATCGTCTATCTTCTAATTCTTAGTTGAGCGATTCACAAGTTTAACTCTACACCTCATTACTCCAAACTCTACCATTCTTTCGTGATTAGATTCATGTAAAAGTCTAATGTGATTCAGATTTCTCACATCTGAACTTTAGGAAAATCCGTACTTTAATTTTATATCAACTTCTATCCATAAAATTACTGCCTTTCAAGATATTATTTGGTAGCATAATGTCGCAACTACAAAATCAAATAAAAAATAAAAATCGTGACTTGACTAAGCACAACGGGAACCATTGGCTCCCAGCTTGCGTAATCCCATTGAACAGTTTTATCGCCATGGTAAACTGATTTACCATGGCTTCATCATATTATGAGTCAATGAACACTTAACGTCAATTGATATTAGAAGGGAGAGAGTAAATCTCTAGGAAAAGCATTGTTTGAAACTTAAATATTTTGATGGTGAAGTTGATAGATAGAAGACAATCGAAAGATAGGGTATCAAATGGAATAAACAGTTTGATTATGCTATTGTCTGCCTTTACCTTTCTGATATACTGGTGGTTTGTTTATTACAGATGCTAATGTATTGTATGTATTGGTTTTTATTTCATCTTTAGCATTATCTCTAGTTACTGTCAGGGATTACATCACGGCTAAGTTTTTTACTTTCAAAATTATTCTGTTCATCTTTGGTTATTGGTGCATTAGCTTTTTTATCGTATTGTTCTTTCTTTTATTTCCATTCTTTTACGTAAACCAAATGAACATTATGACTGACAAACCGTTAATATACGGTAATGTTAGGTGACTTCAGAGATTTTTAAGTATGACTAAATCTTTGACCGTATCTTTATGGCTGTAGCATTAGTATGACTTAGTTACCGTTCTGTGATGCCTAGATTATCTAACAAGTTTTGTTTCAGAATTTGTGAGATATTTCTAGTAATATACCGGGTGGGTCAAAAATCGTGGATCAAACGAAACAGGGCGATAGTTGGGGTTATTTGCAGTAAAAATATCTATATGACAGAGCCTTAACTTGATCCCCTTAAAAGTTATGACAATTTGAGTGTTTTTCAAGAAAATGCGTTTTTTTCTATAATATTACTAGCTTTCGCCCGCAGCTTCGCTTGCGTGAAATTTTGAACCCGTTAAGTGCGATTTTCCATACAAACTTTCATCCCCTATTTAACTCCCTTAGGGGTTGAATTTCGAAAAATCCCTTCTTAGTGGATGCCTACGTTACAAAAGGAACCTACTGTCAAAATTTCAACTTTCTAACCCCAGCGGTTTAGGCTGTGCGTTGATAGATCAGTCAGTCAGCTTCTCATTTTATATGTATAGATATATTATAATTATATTTTATTTTATATTATAGTAAAATAGGTGCCTATTTTTAAACAATAAATGGTGTTTAGTTGCTTGTAAGTACTTTTATGACAGTGGGTATGAGGTCATGATTTATGAGTATTGGCACTTTTTTCAATATCTTTTAAGTCTCACGAAAAATTATTTGTAAGTTAAGAAACTTCCTGTAAAAAAAAAATGTACTACCAAAAAATGCTGCAAGTAACAATCGCCCTGTTTCGTTTGATCCACGATTTTTTACCCACTCTGTATATTTCATTATTTTTTCTGAGTACTAAGACATATTCACAAGTTTCTAATATTTATTATAATCACTAGCGAAAGGTGCTTTATAACGGCTTAAAGATACTAATAGTACACTAAAATTTTATTACTAAACTTACGTACATCATGCTTTTCCCTTGATAGATATTTAAATATTTGCATAAAGTGATCATAAAACAATACCTGTCGAGAAACTTTCTATTTACACATTTCTAATAAAAACATTAAGGAAAATTTAAGAAAAAAAGTTTTACTTATCAAAACGAATAGTTTGATACTTAAACACAATATTCTATGTATTGACATAGACATTATAAATCAATTGATAATACATTCGACAAAATTGCTTCAATTCTGGATGGTGTAGAAACTTATAAGTCAGAAATTACAACGGAACTAAGTTTTGCTAACCTCTTCTAAGCTAAAAACCATTTACAACTAGCTACACCTAATAAACAATTTGTAGATACATTTATAACATCATTATCATGCATTGAACATAACGCCTACTTATCACTTTGACGTTTCAATAGACCTTAGTGCTTCATTCGACAACTCGGCATATCACGATATGAATCGCGAAGAAAATGCCAAATGACATCGTTCGCCTTGACTCCTATGACCTTATGGTATTAAACGCTATCTAAGAAGGTGATAATTATATCTGAGTTAAAATCATTTGTAATTGTCGAGGTAATGAGAAGATGGTAATTAGGATTTGTGCTTGCGATATCGTTTGAAAGTTTATGGTTTGTCCTTTTAGAAATGAATTGCTCACAGATCGATAAAGGTGCTCAATTAATATGGTAATTATTCGATCCTAACCTACCATTATTTGAAATCAACATTCTATCTATATTTGCAAGCTAAAGGAAAATTACTAGTTTCTCGTAAATATAACAAACCACACGGAAAATAATTCTTATGTTGTTCTTTGTTATAATAACTGTTAAGGTTGTAGGGATTTTTAAAGGAAATACTTATAAGGATGGAGGAGGAGGACAAAACTTTTCGTCAGAGAAAAAACATGGCGAAATCACAAGAGAGAAAATTTCAAAATTCGATCATTTTTATTTCCATAAAATTTTTTAGTTTTTTCAAAAATTCTTCATCCTTGCTTTAGTTACGAATTCAGAAAATAGAGCTTCTAATCCATGACCCCAAATATGACCTAAAATGTAAACATAGCTGATCATAACTGAGGATGGATAGATTTAAGCGTATTATATTTTTTATGAAAATGTTTAACAGCTATTTCTGTTTTGGGGAAAGTTATAGAATAAAAGTTATTCATTATTATGGATTTTTACTTTCGGATTAGTACCCCCTTTCCGACTAACCTTGTATAACAATTAGAGACACCTACTTCATAAATTCCTCACAATGCTTCTGATAGTATATTCTTCCACTCATCCGCAAACAGATCACAATTCGGACATAAATTTATTCATTTATTTACCTACTTACTTGGTATAGCGTGTCATTGAGTGTCTATCGTTTCATAATTTACTAATTCAACAGTTAAAAACTATCTTCATATTTACACATCCTATTTCAAAAGTAGTTAAGACAACTTCGAAGTTATCGTTGCATCAATGAAACTCATTTAACATGTTTGAGAAAATATGAATGAGAAAAATCACAACCTCCCACTGCGTTACGACTTATTAGTTTCAAATTGCGTGTGAAAATAAATATTGTATTATTATTTATGGTTAATTAACTTACACCAAAATACATTTTTCCTGTGGGCGATGTACACGTTCATATAATATTCGTTTTAATACGTAATTTTGTTGGCCATCACAACATAATAAATGTTATAGAATGATATTTAGGTTCGTATAAAGTAACGATAAAGCGATAAAGTTTTCTCACACTTATGTTTACTAAGTTTCTGTTTATAGCTTTAAAGTTATAAAGTTACTATAAAGTTTATAGAAGACTTTGGAGTCGCTACAAAGATGACGAAAACGCATTTTATTAAACAAATGTTACTTGAATGTGTAGGTAATATTTATGAAATAACATAAAACAGTGATGGCCTAGCGGTTGAATACTTCCATAAAGGAGGAGACCCTCGGAGATTTACACCGGCCCGCACCTTTGACTTTTCGAATTCATGTACAGATCAGAATTTGATTATCACTAGCGTTAACGGTGAAAGGAAACATCTTAAGAAAACTTGCAAAACAGAGGCCTTAATTCTATATGTATTTATTAAAAAAACATTTTTTTTAATAACATGTAAACTCGACCTATAAAGGAAGCAACATCTTCAACAAATTATGTCTGATTCGAATTAACCAACTGTCCGTTCTAATAGTTAACTTTCCCATTCCTATTCCGTATCGTTTTCCCGTGCAATTGGAATCGAAACGACGTCCAACGATCTCGATAAATTTGTAATTTGGTATGTAATCGCTGCATCCATCTGTTGGTAATTTATATGGATGCAACGCTAGAGGAGCCATGTCGGCGTCATTCTTGAACATTTGGACTCGTATTGTTAGTAATTTAAATTATAATAAGACATTCAATTGATGAGATGAAATGATGAGGGACAAAAAACATGTGACGAAGAGAGTGACGAATGTAAATGTTGATGGATGGAGGAGAAGAAAAGATTGATGGAATGTGTTAGAGATGATATGAATGAAAAGGAAGTAAATGATAGTAGTAGGGTAATAGCGAAGAATGGAAAAAGAAAACATTTTGCGCCGACTCCAAGTAACTAGAGATAGGGGCAGGCAGAAGAAGAACAACACATTCAATTCCTAAGTGTATCTGGAATGTTTGAAACAATGTTGCATATTCACACTGGAACAAATCTAAGAAATACCCGTTGACAGCTGTCAGATGTTCAGATTTATTGGACTAGGCATGTTTTCGGTGCCGTGATTGGCCGCTGAATTTGACCACTAGCTAATCGGATTGGTCGGTGAGGTTCCGTTCAGACACCCAGTAGTCGAATGTAAAACGTCAAAAGTTTTTTGGACTGTATTTAAAATATTGTAAAACGCAGTTTTGGCCACAATTTATCTGTAGATAACTACCATTTGACTCCATGGTTCGAGCAATACAGTAGTGACCATAATGATTAAAATTCTAAATTATTGTGTCCTTTACAATGCAAATTTTGACACATGGTCCAGAATCTTTTTTTTACTACAACATCATAATTTACAAAAACAGCAATGTTATAAAATCCGTAAAATCAAGCTTCTAAAATTCTAATACTTAGATATCACTAATCTAATCCGATACTAAACATTTCTTACACCTCTTAAACGGTCCGTGTCTCAAGATAATGCCAAACATGGTATCCCTTCGCAGGTTTGTTACTGAACTGATCCAATCTGAAGCCGTTCATCTCACTAAGAAACTGTTACTACCCGTCGACATGTCTTAAGATGTCATCTTTTACTCCTAGATAGTCCAATGTAGTTCTGACGTTATCTAGAAAGATGTTGCATTCTTAGATCGTAACTCGGAATATGCAGTTATGGTTGTTGCATTAAGTAGTGTTGAGAATCTTAGAAATTGGACTTTCCGAGTTATTTTGTGACGTCGTTTCTAAAAAAGGAGTTATTAAAAAAAAAACCTTTAGTTGCGCATGCGCACCCTCTCAGAATTTGCTGAATAATGCCGACACTAGATTTCCTATTAATGGACAGTGTGCACTGAATAAAAACTAAAACACGAACAGGACGTGACAAGCATACTATTTTATTTCACGCTTTTTAATTCCGCGAATGAATAACAAATTACCCAGAATGACTTTTTAACTCTGAATACATTTAGAACACATAATACTAAACAGGAAAATTCAATATTTTTAAACCTGTGTTCCATCTTTTAAAAGACGGTTTTTCATTGTTGAATAAAAACCGTAATATCGGCTGTCATAGTCAGATGCGCGTGCGCGACTACCAGAGCACGTCTACCCTTTGTTCGATTTTCAATTTTATTTTTTCCGATTGCCTTTGACTTATTGTGTCAACGGCTATTGTTAATTTTGATTGGTCGTTCTTCGCTCTCGCACCGCCATCTTTTATTGTGTAAACTTTGAGAGTTTTTCTTTTTCTTTTGTTGATAAGGCTAGGGCCGGCTTCTTTATAGTATCTGTACTGTGTTACGCAACGTATTTTTCTATCGGAACTATGATCTCGTTTGTTATGAGATCCGCATTCTTATTTTGATGACTATCGATACTTTCATTGTGTTTGTTAAAAGGTTTTTATGTTTTGTCATCTTGTGCACCTAAAACTATGTTGGTATGATATCAGAAGTTATGATCTTTCTCAAAAATTAAAGACAATACTAAAATGAAATAATACAGCATCAAATAACATCAGACGCCGCAGAAACAATCGGAAACCGATGCTCTTTCCATACATATTACAAAAACAATAGACAACAATGACGCTACCACATTTAAATAAATATACGCTTGAAGTCTTCATCATCATCATTATCATCAGCCCATTACTGTCCCAATGCTGGGCATAGGCCTCTTCTCAGATTGAGAAGGATTCAGGCTTGAAGTCACCTTGATTAAATTGCCTAGATAAAGTAATGATCCGAACTCTCACTTTTAAATGGCCTGCAGTAAAATTGAAGAAACGAGATCTGTACCCCCCATCCGTTATTGAAGTTAAGTCAGTTTTTAATAACACCTATATAATCTTTTTCCCTAGGTATTGCAACGCGACGTGGAATGCCACGGTCGGATCGTGAGCTCGGTGGTGCGGCTGTGCGGTGGCGGTGACGCTGCGCGTGCGCTTGAACGACGCTGGCATCTGCTGTACCTGAGGGCGATTGAGTGGCAGTGTCACCTGGAAGCGTGTCTTGCTAGGATCGATAATCAGGTATGTTGGCAATGATCTTTGATTATACCAGTCCTCATAATATTAATCAAGCATTTTGAAATGTATGTCTCTGCCGAAATAGTCCTCCTTTTTTTGGAGTTTCTAGATGTGGTAGAATCTATTGAATATCCCAGAATTTTAAATATTATCCCAGATTGTATACCTTTCTATAAAAGATAGAATTATTTTGTCTTTTCAACAATTACAATTATCGTAGAAATTGTAAAATATCGATTAAGTAATTAAATACCTAATCCACATACCTAAATGTTTAAAGTAGATATTCAGTCCCAGCTTCTCTGTTACTAACATTGAAGTAGAAATATATGAACCAAGGGTTTGGTACAAAATTCACTTAAAAAGTGCCCTGAGTTTACATACACCGCCAGAGCGCACGCTAAGGCACACCGCCATATCATCATCTGCCTAGCCTTTTCTCAACTATGTTGGGGTCGGCTTCCAGTCGAACCGGATGCAGCTGAATATCAGTATTTTACATGGAGCGACTGCCTATCAGACCTCCACAACCCAGTAACTGCGTAATACGATACTCTTGGTAAGACTGGTTGTCAGACTTTCTGGCTTCTGACCAACAGTAACGACTGTCAAAGATCTACAAATGACAGCCGGGACTAACGGCTTTACGTGCTTTCCGAGGCACGGAGGAAACTCGCTATGGTAAATGGTCACCCATCCACAGACCAACCTCGGCAAGCGTGGCTTAACCCGGAAGATCGGTCTATGCGGCTGTAATTATTTAGCCACGAGCTCCTCCGCACACCAAGGCACACCGCCATATAAACTTAGAAATACCAACAAACTAATTTAAATCCTATGTCGTCATTACAGTGCCTAATTTAGCTTTTCACCATACGATGATTCGACTGCACCCGTTGACGTAAATTATCTTCATTTTCGCGGGTTAGTCTACATTCGGTTCTGGCATTTTTGAGTGCTGACCCGAAGTTCATGTGGTTCTGCATCAATGATTACTGACATGAAATCTTCTGCATTTTTCTATATGTTTATCGGCCCCTTACAAACGATATTATCTATCTAGTAACGTTTTCCCCTTTCTCCAAAAAGAGCATGCAACAAATTCATAACTGTTCTCACAATATCTCACCGACACAATAGGCCAATCAGCCACCCGGTGGTGTTTGCAAACATGACTCCAGACCCCAAGCGGCGTTAAGAATTGATTCATCCCCTATTTTATTTAATTGAGTGAAATGGCAAGGGGTGACGTCGTCAATGGCTTTCGTGGTTTTTGTCTTAAAATAACTTTGTCTATGAAAATAATGGTTCCAGTCGTAGGTAGATTTGTCGTGACATAGACTTAAAAATGTCAAGATTTAATTTCATGAAATATTGAATAATTATATTTTTTTTCGAAGTTGAAGTCCCCAGCGCATGCAAACAAAACAAGTAGGTACTAAACGTGCATTGCGCGCTCTCACGGCAATTTAATAATGTCCAGACATGTTCATAAAAATCAAGTTAAAAAAAAAACAGTTTTTCATATGGGTTACCATGTGCACCTAGTCGTAAGGGATTTTGGTAAACACAGCTCCAAGTTTAAATTTGAAATTGAATATATGACCGTTATTTTCGAACAGCTATTTTCTAATTAGACGATAATCCTACAGTCTTACTTTAATCGCTTGTGATTGATCGTAGGCTTTTTGATCTTTATTTTGTTATGCTTCTGATTTGTTTTATTCTTTTACTGTAAATGGTCATAAAGTGTGTGCAGGTGTTAAATTATTTAGAGTCAATTCTCCAGACTTTCTATTTTTATGCCCATCTAGTTTTTTAATTCATATTTTTATCATGTCGAAACAAAACGATTTCGCGAAAGATCTATTGTTTCTAAATACCAGTTTTACGTCCGGTCTTTTATAGGCGTAACTTAAAAGCTACTATTACAATAAAAAATAAATGGGTATTTATCAATACATTTAGTCAGCGAAAAAAATCATACGAGTTTTTTACGATAAGCCAAAAGTTTTTATACATGTTTGTAGTCACACAATGGTTGTTAAATTTTTGTCACACGACAACACTAAATGCCACGTGTACATTAAAGAGTTGGTCACGTGACCTACAGCTACAAATAAATAATTTTGTTATGATTTGTGGTTGCTAGGATACATTTGACCCATTTACTAGTCCGCGGAAGGATAGTTCAGACCATTACGGCTCATTGGGGTTTAATTTATACCATTTTGTGGTCGACTATAAATATCTGTGGTATCCTTAAATGACTTTTATTGGCCATAAATTAATTTTTAAATGGATTTCGTTAAATATCTTATGAATGGTGGTCGTAAATATCGGATGATTTTATGACGTTTTTACTATGTTTGAAAATGAACATTATGAACGTATTGAGCGTGTGATCGGGGTATTCTATAGATAGATCCAAGGAATAAGTTGTTGTGACTATGAAACTTGAAGTATGCTGTAAATGTTGTAATTCTGGATTAGATAAGTTAACTTGTTTAACGTAGACTTCGTCATAAAATTTGCACTTCACACGTTTATGGCAATCACTGCGACTTTCTTAGTTTAACATGCTATTTACTGCAGTTCGTTTATATAACTATTTTTGATTGCAGTATGTTGTTCATTGTTACAAATTCAGAGACCAACACTCCAATAATGAAGCAAAGACCCCATAGATTTGCATAGTAGATCCTCCCATACATTAGTAGCTATCACATAAAATAAACTTACTAGTCTATTCATACGTCTAGTTTGGAAATAAGAAATGCTAGCATTGGTAAGCAATACTATTTATTTTTGGACATAGGAACTGGTCAACAGTCCATTGCTCAACACTTCTTCCTTGTAATAGGCATGTTGACAGCATCAATAAATTACAAAACTAATTAGTCCGCCAGTTAGAATTTTGAAAAATAAAATTTTTTTCTTTTGTTAAATCTAAAAATATTTGGAAAGATAAAACGCATCAAAACTCGAGAGTGGGGGCTTGTGACGTCAGAAGCAAGTAAGATTGTACTTGCTTGTGACGTTTTGCCAATTTTAAAAGTGTCGTATCTTCGTCAATTTTGGTTTACGTAACAAAAGAAAGAATACGGGTCAAATATTTTTTGATAATCTAACGACGGACTAATTAGATTTTTTCAGTGAAATACCCTGAAACCAAACAGCAAAGCATTATCACCTTAATTAATGTATTTATTTCCCTTATTTCAGGGTTGTTTATCAGCAGAAGCTGCAAGCGACAGTGACGACGAACCAGCTTTGAAACAACCTAGGCTCAGCAGACGAGGGTCTCCGCGACGAATCCGCACACCAGTCAATGCACGTCGCAGGGACAGCTCGCTAGACAGCAGGCAGTCTGCGTCTGAGGTGAGCTATCATTATATTTGCGAAAAGAGCTATATAGAAGCAAACCGGTCTTGCAGACAGTGTAGACGGATCAATGCACGTCGGAGAGACAGCTCGCTAAATAGCAGGCCGTCTGCGTCTGAGGTAAGCTGTTATCACAACAGCTGGTAAAGATTAGTGCTGCTCAGAGGCCTCCCAATGGACAGTTAACGGAGAAATCGCCATTAACCACCACCATTGACAGAAGAATTGGTGACCGCAATTTGTTGTTATTAACAGACTAGAGGACGCTGCTACCTATTCATCTGACGTAATCCTTTAGTCGCCTTTTACGATATTCACGGATAGGCCACGGGGTGTCCTACATTTTGGCCGGGACCCCCACACGTAACAAGAGCAACTAATAGATCTTTCCCAAAGTCTGAGTCGCGACCCTCTGGTGGGTCGGTGAGCGGGTATTAGGTGGGCCCTGAAACTGATAGGACGATAGTCGTCACACTTTGGCCGGACCGTGTCGCGATTTCCCTTTCCGTGTCCAACGAGCGACACCGCGAGACCGGTGTCGCCAGTTTCCTCATATTAGGCACGGGGTCCTGGAACTTAGTTTTTTTTGAGATGGGTCGCCTGCTCTTCTCCTTTGGAAACCACTGATCTTGACACCGCGCATGACCAAGCTAGGGATTTCCGTATAACGCAACAGATCAATAGTTGGTCTCTTGATACGAAACCCCTCATACTCTTATTTGTCAAGACAAACCAACTAACATGTTTTAACATTTGCAGGAGGAACAAGAATATGTGCTAACGTACACGTGGCGCGGCTTCGGGTCGGACTGCGAGTCGGAGCTGGAGCGAGGACGGTACAACAACATGGCGGACGAGAGGAGGGTGCCCGGCGCGCATGACGTCACCGCGCGCACCACCGACCAGACTGTGCCAGCTACTGACCATGTTGACGGTAAGACTACTGCTGTACCTAGTAAAGAAAAGGATATAGGAAGGATGATCCGGAAGAGTATTTTAATCCCTATAGGAAATAGGATCGATTGCCATCATAAAATGTTTTGTGAGAACTGCCCCTTTTTTTCGCTAACTGTATTTTTTTTTTCAAAATCTGTATTGGAAAAGCAAAATATTTTCAAAAAACATGTACAGTCTCCTAAGATCATTTTATTGTAGCTACAACGGTTAAGGTAGCTGCCGTTACTGCATCATCTCAAATTACCACCCTGTATAAGAACAAATGGATCGGAACACGTTCGATAATGTAGGCATTCTGGCATGGATTGTACCGTGCCAGTTACTGCCCACATCGTTGGTAAGGCATTGACTACATCTACCTTAACTATAGAAGCCCACAGTTGAACACAGAAGTCTCCCAAAGGGAGAAGTAATGCTTATAGCGTCACCATGCTTTCAATAGGGTTAGCGAACGTAGACCTTCATCAGCCAATGGCTTTTGCCTCGCGTATAGATAGCTGTAAGAGTCATCGTTCACTATTTTGTCACAATTAGCGTAAATAAAATTATTTATGTAATGCTAAATTGCTAACGCCTGCGACATACTGTTTATAATGTAATAATTTAGTGCAATTACATGAGTCCATGGCATCAGTTGACTTTTATATTTGACTGTTCCTTTGAACCCAACTTCGCTATCCCATCAATACTACGTTCTTGTCTTCTGGGCTACATTAAATGTACGAGACCATACGGCCGATACATTTTGGTCCTTCGAGCCGGATCGGTTGGGAGAGCTGATCTGACTAAATTAAGGTCATTGACACCGCTCCCTATTCAGTTTTAAATATGTGAAACATCACTCTGTTTACCATATTAACAATTACGTGTTATATCTCACACATGACTATTCATACAACATAAATGAACAACGCTGCTTTCCATTTTCTCATATAGGCAAACAAACCCGACTCGAGGGATTTGAATTTAAAAACAATAGCATTGTGGGTATTGTCTTAAAAATCCTCGGTTTTACGAACAAACAAACATGTGACGCTAATTGCATTCGATAGTACAGCGTTAGTTTCTTTTGCAGGGCTAGAAGTGCACAACGTCGCCATAGAAGAAAAACTGAAAACTCCCCCGACCGTTATTAAAAGGAAAAAACCAGTCGACACATCCAAATTCAATCAAACAGACAGGAAATCTAAACATCTAGCGACATTCTACTTCAGACACCACGATACAGATTCAGACAGACAAATGATTGAAACAGAGAAATCACAGGAAGAATCTTCAGAGGAAGAGTGGACGTACGTTGGTGGTGCTAAAATTGGGAACGAAGATTCCACTGATATAATGACGTCATCCGTTGAAATCCAGTGCGAATTGCCCTTAGATGAAAAGAAAGAGAAACCACCGTCCCCGAAACCGAAATTAGAGTCGTCTACACCTGATTTGCTTAGAGTGGAAAGGTGCAAGGATATAGAAAGACTAGTAAATCAAGCTGAAGAGTTGGTACAGAAGCAAGCATTAGCAAAGAAGAAAGGATCAAGAAACTTTAAGCCGTTGTCGTTTGAGGAAGAAGGGAAGAATGTTAGTAGGAACAAAATGTCGAGGATTAAGGAGTGGTTGAATCAGAGTTCAGAAGGCAAAAGTGATAACAATCAGGTTAGTTTCTTTAATGATTGATTGCATTTAAATCTTCTTACCCCACTCCACAGACCAGCAACAGATTTCCCAAACAATATTACGCAATAGCCCCAAATATATAAATTATCCTCCTCCTAGGGCCCTCAATCCTATATGAATTCTTGTTATTAGATCCAATAGCAATATTTAAAATAAAATGATACAATTATTGATAAACTAGATATAAATTGGTCATGAGAGTCAATTGAATCATAATTTGCAAGTAGGCTAACGCGAATGTTGTTCAACCGTTATATTTGAGATGGATTCATTATCAATTCCTTTGAATTTTATTATGAGTAACGTCTTATAAACTTTTTTGTTTACTTGGTTTAATTAAGAATCTTTTGTTTCTTCTTCTGTGCTATGTATTTGTAGAACATCTAAACAACCCCTCCCAGCAGTTCAATACTTCCCATATTTTTTTGCCGTCTTACAAATCTTTTCATTCGTGCCTCCATTTTCCAGGGTGCTGAAAGCTACGACGCATCAGGGGAGTACACAACCGAAAGTGAAGTGGACACGTCACTGACTTCTGAAGAAAGAAACATTCATTCTTCTATGGACATGAGCACTTCAACCTGCACCGTCACTCCCACACATCATGCCAAGGTAAAGAAGACTTTCATAGCGCGAATTTAAAGACTAATTTTGTATCGCTTTTGTGTCTACATAAATTATTAACCTTTACAAACTTTAATCTAATATGCTGCTAATTGTAATAAATTTCTTATAACTTCGGGTCTTTAGTAAGACATAATCAACAATGATACTATAATAAAAACAAATCAATTACTACTGAAAATGGTACTCCACGTTGTGTATTGGGGAGACCTATTTTTTATAGGTAGACCATTTAATTTCCTTCCACTAAACCTAATAAGGTTCTATCCAAGCCATTTGGCTACATAACCCTCAGGATACAATCGTTGACTAACTCTACGCTCTTTGTACATAACAAACGGTTGAGGCATACTCTCGCTATAGGTGACACTGCGCAAGAAGCGGGGCGGCAACAGCGCCCGGCCGTGGTCCGTGTCGTGCCTGTCGCAGCTGAGCGGCGCGGGCACATCGCTGGTGGCCACGCCCACTGCAGGCGACGTTGCCGCTATGTCGCACAACATGTCGATCTCTGAGTCGGCTCTGAACACTCTCGCGTCTCCTCAGAGAGTGACCCCGTCTAATTCAAACTCGAAGCTGCGAGGAAGTTCGACTACTGTACAGGTATTGTGGCTTATTTATGTGTAAAACGAAAAAGCTATGTTTTTGAGTGAAGAGAGACGAAAACATGGACCGGGCAGGAATATTCTTTAGCTTAAGCTTTCATTGTGGTTAATATAATTATGTCAATGTGCTTTAAAACTTTCATTCTCTGCTTTCACAGCCCAAATATACTCTCTGATAGAAAATTCCAGAGAATCCGTTTTAAAAGTAGTTTAACCGGTTGTGTACCGCCCGTCGTCCCAGAACGACACTTAATTGTCTTATCTATTGTGTCTATAATTACGGTGATTGAGAGTTTAATATCGTATCTAGGGTAAAAATAAATAAACAACTTTTTGCCTTCAACTCCTCTCTTAACCCTCATTATGACCTATAGGTTAATTCACCTAACTAAAGAAGTTCAGTTGCAGTGTAGCTGTATTTAAGTTCAAGACACGCTCGTATAAACTTAACTGCAGCGTCACTGCGCGTCATGAAATTACGTGAATTAGCCTACTAGTTGATTCCCAAAATCTTCTTCAAAACTGATCTTGAACTACTACTAACAAATTCTTTCCACCCAGGGTCACGTATCCAGCACCAACACTATGACGGAAGCCTGCACATCTTGCGTGGAAGCGAGCGACAAGCATGGCTGGCTGCGCCGCAAGAGACTCAAGCTGCGCCGAAACAATACGGCGGTGCGAAGAGGAGAGAGACTTGTGAAGTCTCTTTCCTTCTGCGGGAGATTGAGTCCTGAGATAGAAGATAAACACGAGAGGAGTGCAGCCAGTGATCCAGCTACCAGTAGAAAGAGCAGGTATGTAGATAGACTTCTATTATAGACTGTAGATAACTGCCGTATTGATAACATGACATATAAATATAATGATAAACATGAGTTTTCCCATCGAACACTATGCTAAATATTAAAACAGACTTTCCTCTACCTCATAATCTCCCCATTATTGTCCAACTACTGGGCACGGAACTCTTCTCAGAAGAAGAAGGGTTTAAGCTTAGCACTGGTTGTCTTCCACCTTGTAGACGTCCTCTGCTAAACAAGGCACACATTTGGATTCCAGAACTAAAGATTTTATCATTAACACGTTCAGTGCCGGCCACCCTTGTAATCGCATTCGCAATGCCGGGTGCCCTCGTGGAGGGCTCATTTTAAATGCAGGTTTTTCTTGGAAAATTCACCGTTATGAAACAAGCAAACACCTATTTTACGACGTAGTAGCGTATTTTTCAAGGTTTTTGACCTAATGCCAGGCCTCCTCGAGGGTTCACTCTTAGCGCAAACGTAATGCCGAGGACCCTCCTGGAAGGTCCACTAGCAATATGTATGGCAGGATGGCGTATGAGCTCTATGAAAAGTGTGGTGGACTCGAATGTGTCAATGGCATTAGAAATAACATTCCTACCTGCCAGAATTAAAGATTAAGTAATAATCCCTTTTCTTATTTTGTTAGTAGTTCTTCATATTAATACCACTACGTTTTTTCCCAATTTTGCTTACGATATTGCGACATCCCAAATTCCTAACAGACATTCTTACTCAGTAGGTAAGGCAGAAACGATAATGGTCACTCACCATACCCTTTTCCAACAGGTTCGACACAACATCGACATCAGGCAACGATAGCGACGAAGAACTAATAAAGCAACAGCTAGCGACCATCGCCCACCTGCGCAAGAGCATCGAAAAGACCCACATATCGACCCGGGAACCCGACAGTGCCATTCCAGAACAAAATGAGGCCGAGGCTGTGGCCCCAAGCTTCAAGTTGGGCCCAGCCGGAGGCTCTGTAAGGCCACGATTAGCCAGGAGTCTTGAGAGAGAGAGGAACTTCATAGCCTTGAGTTTAGGAGACCCCAGTCGGTTGTGGGACTTATCTATAGACAAGGATTCGGATATAGACAAGAGTGTGACGGCTGGTACTGAGGAGCATAGCTCGTTTTCGGAGCAGGCGTGGGATTTCTATCAGGTGGGTTTCGTTATGTGGCTTTAGATTTATATGTTTTGATTTTCAAGTTTAGAATAAAATATTATAGCCTAATAAAAAAGAACTAAATATTAAAAACAAGGTGCATCTCACGTGCATTTTTCGGGATTGCCCGAGTCGAACAGTTCGAATCACGACCTCGCCGCGTGTTCAGCTCATGATTGAGGGCTCCGTTAGTCTGGCAATCCCGAAAAATGCTCGTGAGTAAACCGTAACTAATCATAAATAGGTATAAAATGTGTCTCACGAAACTTATAATACAAGGTTTAATTATATTGTCAACAGGAAAAATACAACTCTGAACCTTACTCGGAAGCTCCTGATTCAGACGCTGCGCGTCGTCTACTAGAGTTCGGTGATGACTATCGAGCGTTCCTGGACTCCCAGTCCGATTGCTGCTCCAGTCTGTCAGCGCAGCCTGAGAACGACCAGAGCCCGAGCGGCACGCGCCGGCGACGACCCCCGTCCGACGTGTCGCGAGAACGAAGCCTCCCACGATACAAGCGACCCACCAGAACCTCCCCCATTGAAACACCCTCCAGAAAACCCAAAAAGTCCATGTCCAGCGCTGAACGCAAAAAATCCCTCCTCGACAGTCTAGAACGATCTAGAAACAACACTAGTATCGAAAGCAATGACGGCGTACGTCGCCGCAAACCCTCGGAGAGCGATCGCAAAAACAGCAAGCGATCGCCCGAGTTCGATTTGCTCAACGTGCAGGCTCTGAGCCGCAGACGACACAGCTCAAACTTGACCAGCGATGAAGTTAACAGCTCATTAGAGTACACTGAGGTCAACAATCGTCCAGACATTCTAGACTCGTTGAGCAGAAGGAGGAGGCCGGACAAGGACGGTGAATCAGAGTTGCAAAAGATCGTTCTGTCGGAACTGCGACGTCGGTCGACGGAGAGCGCGGATTCGGAAGGCGAGTCTTCGAGTCCGAAGAAGCACAGCCGCCGCAACTGGGACGGCGACTCGGACTCGGAGGCGGAGGAGGTCCGCTCGCTAGTGCGTCGCTCCAGCACGGCGCTGGACGCCGCGGAGGCGCTGCTGGCTCGTCACGACGCGTCGCCGGATCTGCTGCGCGCGTTCGACTACGTAAGGACACAATTCGATTCAGATTTAAGTAGCTATGACAGCGACGACGCGACGTCGTGCGTGACGCGGCGCCCCGCATGCTTGCGCGCGCGCCTGTGCCTGGCCGTCGCCGCCTTCTCCGTCCTAGTTATAGTTTACATACATCTCCAATGACATATGGCTTGGGCTTGTGTGATATTTATCCTTATTTATGTAAGTATACGCATTAGGTTCGCTGCGATCGTCAGACGCGTCAAAAACGTATACGTGCCTATATATACGAATTGACAACGAACTCATTTTTATAGTTTATTATAGGAAATGTTACGTTTGTTCTGATAGTCAATCGTCAGCTTGTTTTAGCTGCATTTTACAAATGCACGTAAAAATGTAAGCAAATATGCATAGGTAGCTAGAAGTAACTACGATCTCTTATAGACATTCCAATATATGACATTAGTACTTATAGTGTGAATAGTTGTTATTAAAAGTTAATACTTATTTATGTACAAATTGCAAGCATTTATAGTTTTTAATCTATAAATGCTAGTGAATACGTAAGTCTGACTATCGCAGTATACATATGGATAAATTACTAACTTATTAATTTATTTCATCATTATTGTGACAGTTTCACAATTACTTGTTTTCTTTTGTTAATTGCTCAAATGTTTTTTTAGTAGAATAATATCAGTATTTTTTGGCTTTATACAAGTGAAACTATCATGATTGGAATCACAACTAAAGTTGATCATTTTCTAGTTCTTTTCCATTTAAATGTTTGATTTTTCTTTCTACTAACATTGATCGTGTGTTATGTGATTGTGATTTGTGTAGTATTTTTTACTAACTGCCTGTTTTTTTTTTAATCATCCTCGTCTTTTGGTGGTGATAACATGGTGCCAGGTCAAGTCAAAATTTTAGGGAAAAGCGTTACTTTCTATTTAATTATTTAGTCTTAAGTTAGGTGCTTAGGTACTGAACGCTTGGGTTTAAAATCATTCGCAGTTACCTATAGTTTAACAACTGAAAAACTTGAAACGTCAAATTCACAGCTGTCACATTTGACGTTTTCGAGACAGTTCAGAAACGGGGAGGAATCATTTTCAATCGCTCAAAATATTTATTTCTATTTATCATTATTTGATAGATTTACATCGTTATTGAATAACGTGATTTCTTTTCGTAGAGTGATATAATTTTACGTACTTAACATTAGTATTACTTTGTCAATTATCTACTTAATCTTTGGTTGTAATTTTTGTATCTTTATTTACTTAACTTCGCATAATATTTTAACTTTTTTCTTGTAATATGTGATTTGACTGAACTCCGCAACATCTCACAGAATAGTTGTACATGTATTAATATTATGTTCAATAGGGATAGGTTGTTAATTGATCTTATTTTTTTACAAAATGTTAAAGAATCAAGTGATCTTTGTATAAAAGGTTTGAAAAATAAATGCAAAATTTAAAAATTAAATATGGAGTTTCAGTCAATTAACACCCTACTCTAAAATCTTTACACAAATGACAGTACATTAAAAATAATTCAGCAGATTTCGAAATACAAAATTCTTTCTCTTTACTGCAGTGGGCATTTTTCTGCTTTTCTAATATACGTTTGGCGTTTAGTTCTTGTGAGCTTGGGCATTATTTTCGTAAACACATTTAAAATTAAAACCTGCTGGATAAATGAAGACGAATGCTGCATGTTTGTTCTCAATGTAAAAATACATTTATTGAATGCTGTTGTCAGAAACGAAGATGTGATGGAATATAAAGTGAGTTAGCAGTAATTATTATTAAGTTGATGTAAAACATGTTAACATCTAAATATATTACTTAATTGTTATTTTGAGTTATTTTTCTTTTTTGCAAACGTTATTTTTTCGTTGCACAGACGGAGATCGTCACTCGGTGCCGGGAAAATATCAACCTATTAGATGCGGCCCTGGCTGGCGGCTCGCTTTCTACCACTTTGCAACGAGACGTTAGAGGTTAGTACACTTCATAAATAACTGGACTTCCTGTACAATTTAGCGGAAATACTCGAAAAACTAACTATAGAAAGCCGGCCAGTCGCTATAGGAATCTTAAATTAGGAAGTGCAGTACTTATTCACGAGTGTACATTATGTCAGCCAATCACCGCAAAAGTCACTCACAGCAACCTCAGATTGACAGCAACAACCACAAGAAAAAAACTTAATTTTCAAAAAATGAACATGACAAGACAATGCAATTGCATTATGAACGCAACTGTAAGCATGAATATCTTGTTTCATGCAAAAATACGAACCATCGGTGGTCGTGAACCGCAGTTACTCATGTTTCAACCGGTTTCCGAACGAAACTTGCGATTATTGTCCAATCTCGGTCGCGATCAAGGCTGACGCCATATTTGGACTTTCAGGCGACGCGGCGACGCCTTTGCTCTTTTTGATTTATTTTTCATTCGCTTGTATGTGGAGAGACGGTCAATTATACAAGGAACTGGTTTTCTTGTTTGCAAATTGTATGTAGTACAGAAGACCGTTTTGTAAGGGAATCCATGTTATGTAAAAATAATCGAGTTTGGATTTAATATACTTTCATAATAATATTATGTCACACATATTATATCATCTTTGTTGTGTCGCTGTAGCCGGAAACCGGAAACTATTCATCAGGTATTTTTTATCTATACACAATTACACATATTATTCTGTAGATCTCTACTGCTCAATAAGGGCAGCTACAGACCACTACAGCACTTGCGTTAAGGTGAAGGAAAACATCGTAAGGAAACCTGCACATCTGAGAGGGCTCCGAACAGTTCTCGATAGTGTTTGTAGTCAAGTAAAATTGTATTCACCGTGACCGTTGATCGCAGAATTATATGACGTCATTGATGAAAAAAAATATAGTGCTGCTCTCCAAATAATCTACTTACAGAGACAAAAAAAATTATATGGAGTAGAATTTTATCGCTTTTGAACCCATAACTTGTTTGTAAAGAATGATTTTTTAATCAACATAAAAAAAATCTAGACATTAGTTATTCTGCAAAGACTCCATTTAATAGAATAAAATTAAGTAAGTTTTCACAATAAAATAATTTTACGGAAAGAATTATCAGTTCAGCGTAGTAACCACGTCGAATTTTTGAACTATTTTAATTTTAACCTATTTTTAATTGAATTAAATACATACCTATTTTATTTCAAAAGTGCAGTCTTTAAATAATGCCAATGCCAAGGAAATATTTGGATGGTGATTAAAAAGTCATCCCCTGTATTTTTTGTTGATTCAATATCACCTTATTTTATACAATTTCCTTTTATTTCCGATACATGTCCCTATTTAGTAACGGCATTAATTAAAATCCTTAAATCCATGTCCAAAATTACGTGTACCACGAAATCGGACATTTAAATCGGGACTCGGGTTTAAGCTCTTATCTTTCGATGTCATATTATTTCGGTAGTCCACGGCCAATACGAGTTACGAACCGTTAGTATCCCCGTGCAATCAATTTAGGGCTGTATTTTTTTATTTTAAGAAATTTAATTGAACAATTTTGCTTATTGAGTTGTTGAAGGAAGTAGCTATAGGTACTCTGTTCAACAAAGATGACTCCTGACATATCGATCATTTCGTAAATTGTAGGTAGCCGTAAAGAGATTGCTATCGAAAAAACGTAAACGACATCATTAAAAACCTTAAAATGGTATAGAAGGTTAGTCAGAAAAGGGGTACTAATCCGAAAGGGTGTTAAAGTACTACTAATAATGAGTAACTTTTGTTCTACCACTTTCCCCAAAAGTCAATAGTTTATGAAAAATAGCTGTTCAAAAATTACATAAAAACTATGCTAAAATCTATCTATCCTCAGCTATGATCAACTGCGTTTACATTTTAGGTCATATTTGGAGTCACGAATTAGAATCTCCATTTTCTGAATTCGTAACTAAAGTAAGGGACGAAGAATTAAAAAAAAAAACTAAAATGAATATGATTTTACATGGAAATAAAAATTATCGAATTTTGAAATTTTAACACTTGTTTTAAAACTGTCATCGGTGATACTTTATGTGACTTGCAGATTAGAGTGCGCGCAAGATAACTCTGCGCGCGACTGAGGGCGTGCCAAACGTTGCCATGATCGCAAAAGTTCAAATTACCGCTTTTCAAGCTTAACTTTTTTATCGCTAAACATAATTTTCCCGTTAAATATTCCTACAATCAGATAGTTCTACTCTCAAAATTGATTTAACGGCACACACTTTGGTGGACCATGATTAGTTCCGATTTCGGCCGCGCACAGACTTATCTTGCGCGCACTCTAGTACCCCTTTTCTAACTAACCTTGTTTATGACTTTTTTTTTTTTTAATATTTGATATTCACTGTACGGTAACGTTTTGTATATGTAGGGTAAACTTGACGCAAACAGCAGAGGCCTGCGATAAACTGACTAAAAAACGTTAGAGTAGGTAAGGTGCATATAAAATCGATTTTGTAACCTTCCGAGTTTTTACCGTATCCACTTAAATATTCATAAGTTTCGATTGAGTCCCACATAAGGGCACTATTTTATTACAGCTATCATTAAGTCTAAATGTTAACCCACATGACAATACGCTATGGATAATTTAAATACTAACAAACCGTCTCATTCACACTAAAAGTCCTTAAATTTCACACTTTAGTATTGCCATAACTTACATAAACCCTTAAATCTGAGTCATTCCTTTGAAGTCCTGTGTTCACGCAAATAGTTTCAAATGTGACGTGTTTTGTGGTGTAAAATTCTGCCGTCAGATTCCTAAAAGGCTGTTAAGTGAGGAAACCAATTTTTTTAGTTATGAACAAAAACGTAGAAAGTGTTGTCGCTAGAAATTCTGAAGACATACATATGTTTTTGTTACACCAAAGTATTGGGCTACTTTATGTATAACATTTAATGGGTTACAGGACTATTAATATCGTTTTTAAAATTAAAGTTTTTTAGTCATGATCTTCTGTACTGAAATGTGACCATCTACAATATGGTATGGTACGGTATGATATGGTAATGTCTCTTTAAAAGTCTTTGGTTCTCGTAACTGACAAATGATAGAAAACAACGGACCAGACTGAAAGATAGAGAAAATGCTGCGCTTTTACTAAGATGTCGACGCAACAAAATGTTGCCATATTTAAATATTAAATATTATATTGCATACAGTTTTAGATTGTTCCTTATTTATTGCGTATTTATTTATTTTCTTTCTTTACATACAGTAGACATATACACACGCATGTTGGTTTAAGTGAACGGGCATGACCGCTGACTGACATCCATGGAGCACAAAGATTCCAGACGAAAACCAACGTCAAGTACTTATAGTGCTTGACATTAAGCTGATCTGGACACCTTTTTAGCCCAGCCGTGAGACACATACCCAAGACTTTTTTATTTATATCACACTTTTTTATCTGTTGTGTCTCTTTGTGCTGTGTCCAAATAAATGATTCTTTATCTTTACGTAGTTTATAAAACTAAAATTTGACAAAATGTTACTTAACGGTCTTTTTGAAATCGGACGGTAGAATTGTGCGCGTGACAGCCCTGACGGGATCCCGGAAACGGCGACACGGCGGGCGATCACACACCCATTCGTTCGTCTCCATCTATTTCTGCTAACGAAAGCGGAACGGTCTCGCCAACTACGAAAGTGTGGACAATCTAGCCTTTTTTGCACAGTGCCCGTATGTTCGTTAGTGTTAGGGAAAACTTTTCGTGAATCCTTACTAATATTATAAATGCGATAGTAACTCTATCCCCCTTATTACAAACTATGGTCTAAGAAAAACCCTGGTTTTAGGGTATTCCCGTCTCTTTTTGTTGTATTATGTTAGAAAGTGATGGGTATATTCTAAATCTGGGTTTATGTTAGTCTCGGTTTAAACTACCTTTTGTAATAAGGGGGTATCTGTCTGTCTGTTACGCTTTCACACCTAAACCGCTTAACCGATTTTGATGAAACTTGGTACAGAGATAGTCTGGAACCCGAAGAAGGAAATAAGCTACTTTTATTCCGAAAACCGCGAAACATATACGCGATAAACGACATCGACGCGGGCGCAGCTGCGGGCGACCTCTAGTACATATATGTATAAAGCTAATTGATTAGTGTTGTGGTTATAAATTATGGCTTAGTAACATGTTGTGATCATGGAAATACATCGCAGTACCTATCTATATTTGTAGAAATATTAGAGCTCCTTCTAAACGGTCCGGGCAATTACTACTGTAGGGGTAAGAAGAAAATTGCATGATTATTTAATGAAGATCACATGTTAGGATATACAGGGTGAAATGTTAAACAGTCGACAAACCGAAATGGGAGATTGTACTCATCACTATGAACAACTTTTACTATGGGACCAAATCGGAAATAGCGAAAAAAAACAGATGTTCCCTGCATTTATGTTCGCATAACTCGTCAAAATGTAGGGAACAGCAGATTTTTTTTCGCTATTCCCGTTTTGTTTCATAGTAATAGTTGTTCTGAATGATGAGTACAATCTCCCATTTCGGTTTATGGAGTGTTTAAAATTTCAACCTGTATAACTTTAACTGGTACCAATATCCAAATAAATACATAATTACTTTATACTATATGATTATATCGACCTAACTGTATGACTGCAGGGAGACGACTGCTGCGCCGCGCTAATACAATGGTGCGCCTGAGTATACAAAACTTATGCGTCAGCAGTGTCGCATCACTACCACCATACCTATTTCTGCTGCCAAACAGCATTACTGTATCCCAATTTTTGTTGGTGAAATTACAGGCACGTAAAATGTTCCGACTTTGTTTGTAAGGTTGATAACGCATCAGCAATACTGTTTTTGTTATAGGTGTAGGTATAGGTACTATAGGCGGTAGTATGTACTTCCTATCAGGAGGGCCGTCGCCTTATTTGCCAACCTATTAAAACTTAATATTCAGACGTTACTTGAATGTAGAGCCAGAACTTGAAGGAAAGGCTCACACCGATAATTCAGCTCTCATCAAGCTTTCCCCCCACTCCCCGCCAACAACGCCCTAAGCCGAAGTCCGAGTCACACATCGCCCTTAGCATTGTTGTTGCTAGTAGTCATGATATTAGTGTAGTATAAGTAGTTAGCTTAGGTTAAGTATTTTACTTCACACCGATAATTCAGTCCTCATCAAGCTGTCTCCTCTCCCTAAGTCTCCGCCAGCAAAGCCCTAAGCCGAGGTCCGAGTCCCAATAGGGGTCGCCCTTAGTGCTGTTGTTGCAGATAGTCATGATGTTAGTGTAGTATAAGTAGTTAGCTTAGGTTAAGTATTTTACTTCCCTCCCATTGGCTGGGGACCCTTTCAGGTCTCGCCAATAACTGCCCGGTTACGAAGAAACGGTCCCCTAAGACCATCTACAGCAGTCCAATAGAAAAAAAAATGTATTTTACTTTCCTCCCATTGGCTGGAGACCCTTCAGGTCTAGCCAATAACTGCCAGGACACGAAGAAACGAAATAATAGAAAAAAAAAACAAAACATACTTCGTACCCAAGTTCAAATATGAATAAATTAGGTATGTGTCCTAAATTAAGAACAAATTAAAAGGATTCAATTGGCAAGATCCCTCAGTAAACATTATTAGATTATCTCAAGTGCTATGAACTTCTAACAAAGCGCTTAAAGTTCTCATATTGAACTTGAACAACAAAGGTTGAACAAGTGAACATATCTTCAAAGGAATTCACTGTGAATACACAATAGTTTATTGTGTATCACTTATAAATAATGTCAGTAGGTACAAATATAAGAACGTATTGTTATTGTTACGCAAACGCATTTACGTATTGTTAGCTCAACAATACATTAATATAAAAATAAAGTTGTGGGCCTGTATACTAGGCTAGGCTTTGTTACCCTTACTCATCATCCTCATCGTTATAATTCAGTCGAAAGACATCCACTGCTGGACATAGGCCGCCTCCCCCAAGCATCGCCACATCGACCGGTCCTGAGCTTCTCGCATCCAGCGGACCCTTACTGATAACAGCGGTTACGCACTGCATCCGATCCGAATCCGTGAAAATACGTTCCGAAGTAGCCATAGAACTACTTGTATGGATTTCTATCCGTCATCCGTGAGTTTCTAATTCGGAAGAACAATTGACGGACGGAAGTAGCCGTAGTACTGTTTGTATGAACACTTTCGCATTACCTCGGATTCAAATCGGACGTCAAATGGATATGCCAGTGGCCCCTGAATTGTTTGAATTTGGATCAGAGATCGGACAAGTGCGTAAGCGATATCCGAATTCGGTCCGAGATTTTTACTCTAGATCGGTATTTTCACGGATTCGGATCGGATGCAGTGCGTAAAGCAATATCCGAATTCGGTCCGAGTTTTTTATATAGTCTGTATTTTGACGGATTCGGATCGGATGCAGTGCGTAATCGCTCTAAGGCTGTTTAAATGACTTTTAATTCTATTGCCATCTCTATTCATTGGCATACAAATGACAAGGACAAGTATAATTTAATCAGTGTTTAAAAATATAATTTTTTTTAGAAGTTATTGTGGCATCTGCTTTAAGACGGTTTTAATTCATAATTTAATAACGAACTAACCAAAACCATATACCGAAAAATGTCTTAAAATAAAACACTTAAAAAGAAAAAAATCTCAAGGAGTTTCAAGCACTTAGTTTAAACCCCTATTTAGAAAGTTTATTCATAGATAAAAACCTAAAAAACACTTTATAAATGCATACAAAATTATCTAAAAATATAACAAGAACGAGTTTACCCCTACACCCACTTTGTTTTCTTTTAACAAATGTATATCCTAAAATACATATTATTTTAGTCCACGACATAGAGCCAGAAGATTTTGAACCTTATGTCATCGTGATGTTAATTAAAATCGCAAGTAAGGTGTGTATAATCTGTAACCCCAAAATCTACATTGCGACACATTTATGCAAACTTTGCAGACTGCAGACTTTGTCTGTACACTAGATAATGCAGTATGCTTACTTTTGTAAATAAAGAAATTGGTATATTTGTAAAATAATGTATTAAAAAGAAACTCAGTTAGAGATGAAAAAGATAATTGCATCATTATCATGGGTTAATGATTACATCACTATCCACGATACAGCTATACTTATACAATTTGCATAAGACAATCTTGAGATCGAATCAGCCGATTACTGTTCCTCTGTTGGGCACGGGCCTCTTCTCCGAATGAGAAGAGTCTAGTTCACTACGCTGGCCTGGTGCGGGTTGGCGAACTACACAAACAATCGAGTTTTTGTTTGGATTCTTCTCGCTTGTGCATGTTTCCTTACGATGTTTCCCTTCAGCGTTAACGCTAGTGATAATCTTATAACCGCACCTTAATTCGAAAAGTCTAAAATTAAACATCTTATTATAAATAGAATTCCTTTCAACCCTATAACGTTATATTTTTATCAGCGAAAAAGAAGATAGTGAAGTCTACACCTGGTATAACTCGTCGCGTCGTTTGGACCAATGTATAAAACATGTTTTTATATATTCTGTATTCTATTCTGTATTGTCATAAAAAAGTGTTTTTCAGTTCTTCCGCTATGCATGGTATATTGAAGCAAAGGTCCACCTCTAACATCCTTCAAAGTTATAACTACAGTCTGTTTTTTAGTCTCGAAGACTAAATTGACAGGTTTATATGTCAAACTTGTTTTTTTTTTTATCTTTTACATTTCTTGCCTGTCAATTCAGTCTCCGAGATTAAAAAACGAACTTTAGATCGTTATCAATCCTCTCCAAGTTAAAAACCCTATCTCAATGTTTTAATTCCTCTAACTACTTAAGTACAGTCAGCCTCAGATATATAGAAGCAATTCAGGTACTCAAATAGTTCTACACTCTCAAAAAACACAATAACATCTGCACAATAATAGCGTTCAAATTATTGTTAGCATCCAATGCATCAATATCATCTGAACACTCGCAATTCAAATATTTCTATGCAAACAAATCATCTTGTCAACTGAGGTAGTCAAATGTAACTAAGCAACCAAAGTGATCAAAAATATGTAAACAGTAACCATTTCTCAATACATTGCTCAGTGATACTAAGGCCTGTTACAAACCTAGCCGTTTTAGGGCGGTTACAGACCTTGGCGTTTTATGCTCGTTTTTAACTGACTTCAAAAACGAGGGGGTTTTCAATTTTTTTTATTTGTTACCTCAGAACTCCGTCATTTATGAACCAATTTGAAAAATTCTTTTTTTGTTTGAGAGGGTATAGGCACTTTTCGTTTAGTTCCATATAAATCTCGTTGTGATTAGACCATGAACTTCAGAGATATGGAATGGAACTCCTCATCGGATCAAAGCAAAATTCTCAAATAACTAATATTTCTTTGTTTATATGTGTTGTTGGTAACTGACTACTAGAAAAGACGAGGGGGTGCGTCAACCCCCCATCCCCCCACTTTCCGGAATGTTTGAATTATATCGTGTAAGGTATCGCATGAAAGGGCTTATTATACCTACCAAAAAGAAGGGTTATGAAGAGGGAGGGAGAGAGAGTAAGGAGGAGAGAGGGTTTAATTTATGACACTAAAACGTATTTCATAAAAAATAAACTTATAAAAAGTAAAAACCGACTTCAAAAAAAAAAAAGGAGTGAAATAATTACCATAACATCAAATTAACAGTTTCAGAAGTCGGTGCAATTCTACACTGAAAAAAAATTGTAGCCACCGACTTCCGAAACTGTTAATTTTATGTTGTTTTTAGTCGGTTTTTACTTTTTTTTAAGTTTTTGCATACGCGCATATAAACGCGTTACATTTAGCGCTACAAAAGAAACCGAATGCACGTATATGCTACTATTCGCACTGCCAGTGGGTCTCTCAGTAGCAATATGGATTCGACCGCCATGCCAGTGTGTTATCGCTGTAAGGTGTACAGTGTCCTGTGACATTATTTAGATTAAAATGCAGGTATTGCAATTAAAGGCAGGCGGTGAACCACTAAAAAATGTAACGCGTATGACTTTCTATACCAGCGCACGCACTAGCGGTTCTTTTTAAAATTACTGTTTTAAAACGTATCGTGCTAGATTTTGGCTAAAGGTATATTCGATGCGATTCGATGACAACTGACTACTAAAATCAGGCTACAGTGCATGTTCATATATGCTGTATGGCGCTTTTAGCATTTGAAAACCGCTTGCGTAAAATCATATTGCAGCTCAGTGCGTGCTTAGTCGGGCTGATTTTACATCGTCAGATATCTTTTATCTGAGTAATGAAATTGACGTTAATTTGTACTTTTTTGAGCACAGTTATCAATCACAAACATGGTTAAAATGAACCGAGGTATTTTATATTTATTGCGAATTCAATTCCTAAAGATATACTAGGAAATGTAGCAAATAAAAATGTCAGTTTCATTCAAACTGATTGTTTCGAATTTAGTGTCTTTCGCGTGGAATAAATACTCGTTTCAATTTCCTTACGATGTTTTCCTCTAACTTGACTATCAGATCAGATTATATTATAAACAAAAGACACGTCAATGACGTCACGCACGAAATGAAAGGGATATAGCTATATGAAGAAAAAGAAAAAATGCTGTATCTATTTTTGAACTTTTAATTTAGGACTCTAAGTACAATCAAATACAATTCATTTTACGTTGCTATCCTGACTTTCTGAATAACGTGTTGCTTAGTTACCTTTGAATGTTTAGCTTGTTTACTTACCATAGACCTTTAGTTTGTAAATAAATATTTGACATTGTGACTGCTCAGATATATTTGGAGTTTATGATGCTCAAAACAATTTGAACAGTTTTGTTGTATGGATGTTTTTGGTATCTTGAATGTGTTTAATTATTTGGACACCTGAGTTGCTCATCTACTTCTGATGCTGACTGTACCTACTTAAAATTAGATCTGCCTATATTTATCCTGGCATTTATAGAAAAATGATTAATTTCGTAACCAGTATGATGCAAAATTACCAAATACATTACAACGTAGGTGTGAAACACAGCATATAATAAGAACTATCAACATAGATTTTTTCCTGGCTATATAAACATTCACGATTGTATGTACATGACATCATACACATGTCAAAATGAGGATAAATAACCATTCTGATGCTGTGTCTAGAATGGTTAGCTAGCTGTCAGTTGCTTATTGTTTTTTAAAGGATTAACTCGCTCTTTGAAGTGTTAAAATGGTTGTTTCCACAAAAGTACTGGTTATCGTTCAGGAGTTTAGAAAACATGCGGCGCCTCGGAAAAGTGAGTTTACTTTGCTTGCTTTTTTTTTAAACAGTTATAAGTAGGTGATCCATTTGCGAGCAAGACCGCTGGTACGCCAACCCGCGAGACAAAGGTATAAGCCGCCAATGGAGCTCCTAAAATCCCGCTTCATAAAAACCGGAGGCTTGGCTCGCTGGCTCTTTGTGCATGCTTGAAATCATAAGTCTACGGTGTAAAAAAACCGCCCGTAGATCCGCCAAACCGACGAGCCGAGATGGTGACAATTTGGTATGCTAATGGATCAGCAACGCGAGCCGGCGAGCCCACGGGACAACGAAATAGACCGTGGCTTGCCGTTTCGCCACTGGATCACTCACTAAACAGTATGCAAAAATGTGACGTCACATTAATCCACGGTGTATATGTTACGAGTAATAGCCGATGTGTGGCTACACCTAGGTTTATCCGGGTACAACTAGGTGCAGCCGGCCACATGCGGTTAAACTTAGATGTATCTACTTATCTTCGGTTAGAACTAGGTTTACCCTTCATCATAGCGGGTAGAACTAGGTGCAGCCGCACACCGGTGGTTAAGGGGAACCCCGACATGGATAGGTTAGGTTCGAAGAGGATGACGGGGGCTAGAGTGAGTGAGCGAGCGAAGCGCCCGTCATCCCCTTCGTGTTAGGTTACTTTTAAGCCTGCAGATAGAAATAGGAGCCCCGCGCGTCGACTTAAGCTACACCTAGTTCTAACCAACTGCTACTGGTTGCACCTAGTTGTACCCGGGTAAACCTAGGTGTAACCGCCATTCGGCTTTTATCCGTAACATATACACTCCTTACTTCACTCATTTATCTTATCTTATCATATATCTATTACTTAATGACTAAATCTAACTAAACGACAATATGTCTACATAATATTTGGATCAATGGCTCATTAAATCGCCCGTCACGCCATATGTTCCAATGGCTCACATCTTCAAACTTATAGAGCGTGACCGAAACATTTAACACTTTGATGTTATGACAACTTCAGCACGTGGAAATATTACGAGGTTACCTAATAGGAAAACTAACTATAAATACGTTTAACTTATTTAAAATAGGCCGTTGACTTGCGAAACATTGGCTACTAATAACAAGGTTATTCGGAAAAGGGGTATTAATCCGAAAGGGTTTTAAAGTATCCATAATAACGAATAACTTTTGTTCTACTGCTTTCCCCAAAAGTCAATAGTTCAAGAGAAATAACTATTCAAAGATTTCATAAAAATACTCTCAAATCTATCTATCCTCAGCTATGATCAGCTATGTCTACATTTTAGGTCATATTTGAGGTCACGGATTAGAAGCTCCATTTTCTGAATTCGTAACTAAAACAGGGACGAAGAATCTTTAAAAAAATTAAATATTATAATTTCATTTTTCATGAAAATAAAAATATTCGAATTTGGAAATTTTAACACTTGCTTTAAAACAGTCATCAGCAGTGATCGGAAAAGGGTGAGCTAATTTACCTAAACTTCAAAGAACAGAGACAAAAACTGGAGACTATGACAACATTTTTTTTTCGGGAGAATTTTCTCGGAGATTTTCTTTCATTTGTTTTCAAAAAATAAAAGACAATCTCCTTTTTTGAAAACAATATACAATCTCTTTTTAAAAACAATGAAAAACGTGTCATCTGGTTTTGTGACAATTTTGGGAAACAAAAATAGGAAACGAATTTAATTGTTTTCTGTATTACTATTAACATTAATGTTAAATGTACTTTAGTGATGTCCCGAAACCCAGAATCATTTTCACGAAAAAAAATTTTGTCGTAAGGAAGTCTCCAGTTTTTGTCTCTGTTCGATGTACGATATTTTAAGTGGCACGCGGATTATTACTTTTCTGGCTAACCTTGTAGATGCTACAAAGACGGATCTTAGAAAATCATGCCTTGATTGTCATGCACTGCAGTCAAATAGATTATCGCAGTATGATGTCATCTATTTAAATGATAAACAGATACGACTATTATGCCACTTATAATGAGAGAAGAGAGTTGAATACGATGGTAGAATTCCCGACTCTGAAAAAGGAAGCTAAAGAAAATTCTCTTTTGGTACAAATAGAACTAATATTCACTAGAATTATTCGAACAATTTGGACCCCAACGCAAAGTCAGTGTTAAGTCCACAACATAATTACATCGACGTCACAAGGTTAACTCGTTAAACATGTGTGTTACGTAATACAAAATGGCGGATAATGCATTCTTTGGCAATGGAGCCAACTATTGTCAGTCTAGTAAATAGATATGATATTTGCACTAGTAATGTCAGCAAGGCCGAAGAAACGTGGGTGGAAGTTACGGATTTGAAGAAATAACACAGCTATCTTCAAGCAATAAAGATAACAAGCAAGTAGCTCATTGGTTTGGTTAAACGATATCATTGAAAAATTTACTTAAATAATTAGAAATAGTCTCTGCAACTGATAGCATAACGATTTGGAGAATTTGTCTTAAAAAGGAAAAGTAATCGCCTATGCGAACCAACGCGACGTAGGACCATTATTCCATTTCATCCTAACATTCCTATAGTTCTCCCGACCAGCTGAAGAATTCGGAGAACTATTCGTGTCCTCATTAAGCAGCAGGGGACCCGTTCCGTAAATACTAGAAGAAATCATGAGATTCTTGTTTTGAGCAACTGCAGAAATGCTTTGAATTTTAGGCGAAACAGATTTTTGACATCCAAAAATACTGTATGCAAATAAGATAGTATTTTAGTCTTTCAAATCTTTGGGTAGGTGATATAAAAACAAACGCAAAACTTATTTTGTGGATGGTCTATTAGCACAGGACTGAAAAAATGTCAGAAGCCGAAAGAGCAGTGAGAAGATTCAAATATAAATGGTGATGCAAAACTAACAGTATTATTTGTTTGTAAAGCTCAAGTAACTACACAAAATGACAACGCAATAAACATAACAGTTTATATCCTAAAGGACACGAAACTCCGTTCACCGTTTTCGTATTCAAACGAACAACTCAATCCTTTCAAAGATTACAAGCCCGGACATTCTTCGAAACCAACAAAAAAGGCTAACGATCTAATTACTTAAGTACTTACTAATTGCCAAGAAACAGACGATCGGTACTTCCTTACTAAGCAAGGGATAATCATTAGGAATGCAGTTACGGTAGTCATCGACCAACAGAAAAGGCAATCTGATTGCTATGATGGACACATAATGAACCACCAATGAACCGTCAGGCGTTTCATACAAATTGTTCGTTTAGGTGGCAGGCACATTTCTTTCCGTTTTTGCTTTTGTTGTGAAGAATGGTAGCGTGCTTTCTCGTTGTTAATATAAATGTAGGACCGCTACTTGTTGGAAATTTTATTACATTGCTTATTGACACGACAAATAAATTCAACACGCATATAAAACAAATGGTGGATAGAGTTTGTGATGAATTACTTTAGCCAAGTTTCTGAATTGTAATTATAGCTAGAGCATGATATTGTTACGTATTCATGCCATCTGTTGGTCATTTACTTTCTATTGTTTAATTTTAGGCAGACAATGTGCACACATCATGAGTATCACTTCTGTTTTGCAAAAACCGTGAGACAAATTACTGCCATTGTCTTCGTTTCATACTGAAGTTTGGTCGTTAATTTATAATTTTCTCCTTGTTGCTCATATAAATCTACGCCTGCCTTTGTTCTGTAATTCTGTAATTAACCCAAAATAATAACGGATTTGTGCACAACTTTTCATTACACAAAGTAAGTTGATCGTGTCTTTCTCAAAACCAGATCAAGAAATGACCTCAGCCTTTGTATCGTCACAAAACAATGGATTAACTGATCTTTATAACTCCATCAATTTCATATCCGATACTTTTATGTGTACCAAGGTGATATCATTCGATAAATAGAATTTGACAATGCAGCGCTGCAAGCGGTTTATGATTAATGTTGTATTAATAGATGGAGTTGGTAATCAGTCGCTTGAAGCGGTTGGAAGGTATTTTTGTGCTCAAAGGTACAGAGCAGTGTATCAGCTGGTCGTGGAAGCGACGCACGTCGGTCGTCGCTTTCAACCCGCGAGTTGGTCGTGTTTACGTTTCCGATTCGCGTCCGTATACCAAGTTTCAAAACAGTGCCGATTTCCTTATAAACATCAAACTTAATTGGATTTTTATATAACCATTTATACTGTAATTAATTTGTCATTTTTATTTAATTTACATTTCGTCTCGTTTTGTGAAACTGGATGCGCATGAGTGGTTATTTGACTTTCGCTTCTGGTAGTGTGTTATGGTTGCAACTGTGTCCTAATTTAGCATAAATTGCATCAGTGTTTATACTGAAAAACATAGGTTTACTTCAAAATTATATGTATTCTACGTTCTTAAAGCGACCTTGGCGAATAATGTTTGAACTGTTTATAAATTGCCAGCTGTGCACACAATTCAGAATTTGTTTCTTCGTGGATTCTAATTCTACTTATTTGTTTAATCGTACAACATTTATGTTCATACTTCATCGTGTGGGCGAACTATTTGATTATGCATTCGGTGTTCAAGATTGTTGCAATGCAATAAATCGGTTACGTAATCGTATTCAAGAATTTGATTAAACATTTTAAATGAACTACTCCTCTCATTTACGTTTATATTCATATTATCATCTTTAAGATACCAAATCACTTCTCAAACTATAAATATTACATCAACATATTCTTTGTCTGTCTATAATGTCTTCACATTTACCGTCATTTAAGGTCAAGGGTTCAAAAGTAGTTTTTATAATGATCTTACTTCGCAAGACGTCATTTGTACCTGTATTATATTCAAGCTAACATTATCGCCGAACAAAATTCTTTTGCTAATTCATTGTTCTTTCCAAACAATTGCAGCGTTTTCAAGTATTATTTAACGTAGGTAATTAAAGTCCATTCAGTCCTGCTCCTGCCATAATTCATAACAAAACTTTAGTTTCTAGTCGAGTTTTGTAAATGCTAGCTATAATATTTATCTTACAACGATGTTAAGGTATTTCCTCTACCTTTAGAATTAGATAATCACTTTCACTGTTTTTTACTTAATGTTGACACAAAACTTGTTTTCCAAACACATTACGGACTTGCTTTACGCCTTTGAATCGGGGACAAACTTTTCATTTTATTGTACTCCTTCTCTGATATGTAATCTGTGAAGCCATTACGTTTTTTGTTATAACCATTTTATAGATGGAAACAATTTCTAATGATAATTGGAATTGACAATAAGGGAAAACTTAACAACCGTGGAAAGTTTTATTGATGGAATTGGTATTGTTTATTTCATTGGAATATCTATAGATGAAGATAAAAGGTTATGCATAAAAGAATATAATCAAGCATATCCTAAATGGAATTGATTGTTGTTCCCATAGTCATAACTTAAGACGAAACAATAGGAATAACTTTTTTCCTTTCTAAAGAATAGATGTTTATAAACGCCAAATGCTAAGTCATCTTAGCTCCTTCAATGTTCGTAGGATAAGCAAGCAAGCACGCACTCAGCTGTATTTTTCTTTATACTCCATTCTTATGTGTGTCAGGTCAACACAAACACATCATAATTCAATTTGAAGTGCCTCAATCATATTTAATAAGTCATCCAACTAAATTACAACAATAACAGCTCTATCGGAGTGACCCATAATTGTGACTAATTTTTGTGAAGGCATTGTGTAATGTACAAAGATTGTGTAACTAGTTTCTCTTTGTAAAATTGTCTTATATCTATGCCACTGTAAATGCATTCGTAGACAAGATACTGTCCAATGTTCTGATTTTGTTAAGTAGTATTGCAAGCTCAGATTATTCGTAATGGCCCAGAATTGATAACATTGTTTGTGGTCTTGTTGTGTTTAAGGTACAAAGTATCTAAGGGAAATGTTCTGTAGTGAAATTTCCTTTAAGATAGACTCCGTAATTTAGGGTCTTACCCTGCACTTATTTGCGGAATGAATGTAGCTGTGCAGTTGATTTGAAAAATTACTTTAGCAGAAGCATTGCTGTTGTTCATACAATTTGATCTTTAAATCATTTGTTCTTGTCTGCTAGCAGAGGCGTTATTTAAATAAGCAAACATAACTTATTGTAAAACCTCTGCATTGGCTACGTCTCGTTTTGGTTACTGGCATTTGCATAAGCAAAAAATGAGCAAACCTCTCATGCAATTATTTTTCATATGCAAACATTTTAAACTAAGAGTTATGTGCATAAAGGTCGTAAGTTACAAAATATATTTTTCGCAAACTTTTGGCATGAGTTTTATTATTATCACAAATGGCCGAGATTTCTCTGCACATCGTGAAAGTTATTTTTTATACTTTATATTCTTGCGGTCGGATATTATCTTTTTCGTTTTTCAGGGTAATTTATGCAGCCACGTAGTTTAAGTAAACTATATGCGAGAAAACCAGTAAACTTATAAAAAATACGAAGGAAGTGATTGCAAGGTACTTAATTACGGTTTTATGATCAGGTTTAATGTCTTACAGAGTCATACATTATTCATTTTATGCTGGAATATTCACAAGTTTCAGGTTACTACAGGTAACTTATGAATTTTTATCCTTTACCAAAATGAATTATAAACCATCCTACATATTTCGATTCCCGATACTGTATTCATAATTACATACTTCTTAATATTCCAACCATGTTATCCTTGAACGAACTGGCTTTTCAAAAGTATCGAAGGTCATTACTCCTGCGTTAGACATAAGTCATCTCATGAGATCAGAGCCACTCCTATAAAAGCCGAGCTACCTTTTATGGTGACCCTACTAAGTATTCATTTACCGGCGACATTGATCTGATTAGTTTAGGTCAGCATTGATCACCTTGTCACAATTGACTACAATTATTCTTATCGATAGTCGATAGTTATTAGATATGATAAATTGATACTTTTTGTGGCTCGTTTAAATATTCGAATTATGAAGTTCGTTTTAGTCTTTATTGTAACTGGACACTTAATAACTGGATTCAATGACGAATTAAAATCAAAAATTACATTAATTACAGTCCCAATACCTATTATTCATACAACTATATTACTATTCGTAAATTATATTCCCAAGTTGAAGTTTGCACATTTATAAAGTTCAATGTCTCGCATAACTGTCAAGTTTTATATCAAGGAATTATAAATTTTATGATGTGGTGTTGTGCACTTATTTCGTACACGCCTCGCTAATTTCCTAATAATATTTTGGCGTTCAAAAAAAGAATCCGTTATTTTTATGGCCAGTTCGTCATTAGTTTATGGTTTAATCCTACTTTTTCTGTGTCATCCACTTTAGTCTGTGATTTTATTAGTTTTATCTGCGTATCTAAAGTGATTTATTGACTTTAATTTAATTATAAGCTTCTAGTTCGAAGAGAAATTTCTAAGTTAATCTCCATATTTCGAAGTTGAGAATTGAATACAGGAATCCGTATGTCGTGTTAAGGAAAGTGGCTTTCAGACTCGTTCTATCATACGTATAGGTAACTTACGACAGTTTCACTTCCACACACTGGTGGACTGCTAATCACTGTGACATACGAGATGTTCTCTGACGGGTTTAATTTAAGTTACTGTCTATATTTTTAAAATTGGAATAGTTAAGTTTAAGTTTTGTTTAGTTCGTGAAGTATTTTCAAATTCCGAACTGTGAATTTGGGAGTTGTGTTGATTTGATATTTCTTTTAATTGCTTCGCCACTGAGAACTCCATATTAGTAAAATATATATAAAATGTAATATAAAGTCTTTTTTGTTTTCATGTACAAATTGGAATACTGTAGCACGTCGCAAAGTCATTATGCAATTGAACAGACTCCATTATCGTTTCCTTTTCGAACAATACACTAATGTGACCACGTACTATCACAAACCAATATAATGGCTTGTTTTAATTACTCCAGAACATTAACCGACATTCTATTGTTGGTAAAGATTATCCGTTAATTACATTTGTCTAACGGGACCAGGCGGACATTCTAGTTCGTCTCGAGTACCGCTAACATTGAAATCTCTGATGTATAGCTGGCATGCTACAATAGTTCGAAGTGATTGATTCTCGTGTAGTTTGAACATGTTCTATTTATGAACTTATGTCGTGTTTGTTTTCTTAAAATAAACGCGACATAAATAAGAACAAATAACTGCCAGTATCAACGACATCTGTATTATTACACAGTGCTTAAGTATTTCGTAGACCAATATCAATGTAGTACACAAAGAAATATTATAAAATTTTGAAGTTACGTAGTCTATTTAAATTTTGAATTCAGTACGTTCATAATCACAAATACTGTTTTACTGCAAAGGCAGAAACAAAGAAACTACATAAAGCGAAAGTAGATTTTTTTTATGATGTAATCGTAACTCAAAATTGAAACTCATGCGCACCCGTTCACAAAATCAGATTTAGTTGTAAAATAACTATCATTATATCAATTAAGGCCTTCTCGAATTGATAATCATCAAAATAATTCGTAACATTAATTGGTTGCATCATTGTTTTAAAACTATAAACTATAACTCTATGGTCTAGCTATGCCTTTTGTGTTGAGGTGAAAGAACTAGTTGCTGGCTCTATACTTTATTTTGGTTCAGCTTAGTTCAAAGTGTTTGCACTGCAAACTACTAGCGTCAAATAAAATTCTCACCATCTTGCCCAATTTTAGTACTAATGGTACTGTTCCCAAGATCAGAAAATCTATATCGAGGGACTTTTTGTTGTATGCCTTAAAATAATATTTTTAGCTGGCAGTTCAAAATTAAGTTACATGACAACTCTGCTAATTCTTAGCTATTTGACTTTACTATAGACCTCTACAATAACTGATCATTGGTTTCATAACCACGACTTGATAATACCGTACAAAAAATATAAATTCTTACCCATGCCAACAATCAGTTCTTTTACCCTAGTATAATATCTTCCAGTGTACAAATCAGTGACTTAACATTTTTATCTAACAGCTACTCATTACATAGTGCGGTGTGAAAGTGATGAATTGACAGAACAGTGTTCATTATATCACAGTGATTCTGTTCCCAAAATGAACTTATCTGTGACATCTACTGCTACCGCGAACAATGAGGAAGTGGGTGAGTTATTGCCAAATTATATTTTACGTGGTAATATTTTTATTTTAGTACCGTAGTGAATGGTCTTCTTTATTTTTATTGTGACAGCAGTATTTTGTGAATAGCTTTCCTTTCGATTCTGATGAAATAGTAATCGATTTATTTTAATGGCAACTGTAAGGGGATCCGTTTTTAGGGTTGCATGTTGACAAATTACAATAAAATTGTCATCAATTTTTAGTCAGTCGTTTATTATTTGTTTTATTAGAAACTGTTTTCATACTATAAATAAAATTTATTTTAAATATTACATAAGTACTTTATGTTCTATATGTTTACGGGTATTACTTAAATATTTTGATTATCACCGATTTTTAACACACTGCAAGATTCAAACATGCAAAGTTACATTAATTGCACAAGTGCATGTCTGATAGTACCGTACTCTTCAATTTGACATACACATATCATAGACAGCACTGCACGCGATGAGCTGAAACTAAAAATATTCGGAAACATCAAAATAACTTTAACAAATTATTCTTAGGTCGTGTTGCACAATCGTCGGTTAAATTTTAACTCAGAGATAAAATGGCGGTTTGACAGTTTTTCTCTTATCTGGGAAATAAATCGCTAAATTCATTTCGCAGATAAAAGTTAACCAACTAATGTGACTGGCTCTCAGTTACCGTTGCTATTCGTGAAGAAACAAATTCGCCAACTGACATTTTAACGTAAATACAGAAACAATTAACCTTAATGTAAATATTTTTTTTTTCATGTTCCCTATTATCCGTCCCGCTTTTATTTACTCCCTTTTCATTCATATCATCTCCCATACAATCCATACATTTTTTCTTTGGTCTTCCTTTTCCCCGCCATCCATCAACATTTATATTCAATTCAATTCCTAATAATATTTACTTAATAAAGTACCTTAAAATAAACAGAGGCATATGGTGTACTTGACTCGCTAGGACCCGTTCGCCTACAACCTTCCTACGCTTGTCAACAACTCAACACCACATCTTTGCCATTTTCTCTCTAAGTACTATCGTTCGCATCTTCCGTAATATAACCTTTGTGGTCTTACGCCTACTCAAGACGATAATTTGCTGTGGTGTGGCTATGGGGATATGAAAGTGAGTTGAAATTATGAATCAGGAGCGTAGGTGGTAACTAACAAAAGGTTAGAAGTAGCAGATGGTTAGGTAATGTCTTAAAATCAAACCACTGCATTAGTTAGAAAAATCGTATCTTTTTCAAATTATTTAGTTGTATTCTGTTCAACAAAGATGAATCCTGACATAGCGGTAATTTCATAAATTGTAGCCGTAAGGCGAATGCTATCGAAAAAACTTAAACATCATCAAAAACCATAAGATAGATATGTCATAAATGTTTTGTTTTTAAAGAATATTTGATATTCTTTGTATAGTTACGTTTTGTAAAAAAACCCCAGGAGTTACGTTGAAATTATAAAATGAATGTGCTTTATAAAGTTGTGCACGTGATTACGCAAATTCTCCGCGTACCAGACAAATTGCTTTGCATTAGACACTACCAAGCTAGACAGTGCACTAAATTAAGAAACACCAAAATAGAGTGCTTTTAATAGACAAAACAAGTACCAAAGCTGACGACTATTCTGCAACAAAAGTAGAACTCTTACACAAACCTTTCTTTTGTAACAATAAACAAAAGAGGAATAGTTCTAAAATTAACAGTGCAGTCAAAATCGTCAGTAGGTCATTCGGCGCTTACTACTACATTTTTAACATACGTTTTGTCCACGCTATCCCATCCATGTTGCAACTCACAACTGCACCCATTGCGCAACTCCTGGCAAAAACTGGCACTTGTTATGCCAATATAAGCAAGGACAACAATATTGGCAGCGAGAGCTCTGCATAAATTGACATTAAATTCGAACATAATGCATACGACTGCCAAAATGTAATTGAGGAAATCATACTCCACATAATTTAAATTGGAAGCAATAATAGAAGTATCAATTTCACTTGTTACCGCACTTTAAGGCCATACTACAAACAATATAGTTACATTAATTAAACATTACATAACTAAACAACGGCACCGTACAATATCAATACCATTTTCCATCTTATTCATATCATTTTAAATTACGTGACTCAGTATTATTATACAATTATTTAATGATTTGATTCACGCAATAAGTTCCAGTATGATTATTTTAGGTTACGATGGCTTTAATATGCTGCTAACGTTCACAAATTGGTATGTAAAAGCGTTGCGTGATTGAATGATGCCAAACATATGGAGTGAGATGATTTAATTAGCTATTTTCTAGTTTAGGAAGCGATGTGTAATGTGTAAATCATGAGAGATTACCGCGCGTTTCTTTGAGAATAACGGCTTTGTAATTTACTTTCATATTAGGTGCATTCGCTATTATTAGAGTATCATAATATTGTCTTATTATCTCCTGATTAGATACACTTCCAACGTTATGTTTTTGGATTAAGCCTCGGTTTTGAGATTGAGATGAGAAATCTCGAATAAAAACACGAGCCAGTTATAGAGGGCTCTTTCTCGTGTCGTCAAGGTGACTAAGGTGTTATATCTTCTGATTGGGTAGCACTCATCTACTATCCACTTGACTTCTGATAACGTCTAACAATCCACCTGTCAATCGTAGTGATCCATTTATCCTCCTAGATCATTCAGAATCTCCGGAAAGTTTAAATGACACTCAGATAGCCTGTTTTTAGTCATAAATCTCTTTCCTATTATACGTTGGCCGCTCTTTTTAATTAACTTAACTGTCCCGTAACGAATGAGGAAATTAGTCTGCGAATCATGTTTCTAGATTTTTAGGTTTTGCTTTTTGAATTGGAATACTTATATTTTTATTTGCAACTGTGTTCGATAGGTGGTTCTATAATGTACGTCAATGAATGCTTAAAAAAGTAAAATTCGAGGTCACAGTCTCATTTTTTTATTCATATTAATGCACTACACCGCTACTCCATTATCTTGGCTTGTTTATTTTGTTATCATATCACAAGGCCGTATCGTTTCAGCTTCTGTGTTTCTATTATGACTTCATTTGTTTCATTGCGGTCAAGACCTCGGCTTGATAACCTCTGATATCAAATTCACTACGCTTGTTAATCCATCTAGTTGTCGTTTTGCTCAGTATATTGAGCAGTTTTGTGATATGTAGCGGTATTCTAGTTCTTCTCGTATAAAATTATCGTCTGACTTTAAATCAAGTGTTAAGTTGTTTCTTTGCTGATTTATATTGTGTTTGCTTTATGATCTTGTAATTAACTTTCTTGATTTACAAACTTTCCTGCAATTAGAAATTTAATGAAACTACTATAAATTTAAATCGTTAAATACGGCGGATGAATATCATAGTTTCCCAGGAGCTCATTTTGCAACAAGTTTGCGAATTTGTATACATATTTTCTATTCATATTGAATATAGTATCTCTAAGATCTATGAAGAAACTCAATATCTCCGGCGGGGTCACCTTGCATTCGTTACGTTGTACTTATATTGTGCAACGTTGTTTCTGCAGTTGAACAAATGCAAATACTTCAGTCTCAAGGCACTTTTTCCTGTGACCCATTTACAACTATAACTTTGGTTTCGTCTACCGTTAGTTTTCCGTCAATCACACCTTATTTGCAAGCGTGTAGCGTTTGGACATTGCAATCGACACCTTATTGTGTTCCACAATAGGTGCATATTGAACAGTGTGTGACAAAAAGACAAAGTTGGATTTGCATTTGGTAAAATAGTTTATTGTTCGTGTTTGCAAGTTAGTCATCGTTAGTGCGTTGCAATAGAGACGTGGCGAGGTCTTTGCCGGACAGTTGCCAATGTTTGCCTGAGCGTCGCGGTGCACAGTCGTGCAACTTCGACCTTGCCGTCGAATCCTGCGCATGATCGAGTTGACAGCTTCCTAATGGATTGTTACGTACAGTACCCAGGTATAGTGTGAAGTGTCTTAAAATACTCACATCAAATTAGTAATTATTCATCATGATCGTTGCCAGTGAGTTTTTAACATACTTTTATATTTTGCATAAATTTTAAACACCTTAGATTTTTGCTGATCTATGATGATTTGTCGGAATGGAATCGTTATCAGTATTCGATAATAGTATTACATTAATCTGTAAAGGTTGCCAGGCTGACGCAATATTTTGGTAATCTTATGAATGATTAACTATATTTGGTTGATTGTATAATTTTCACGTCCAAGTGCTAATGGTGTTTTTAGCACTTACTGATGATCAATTACGAATTCCGTTCGCAGCAGGTTTATGAGACGCGCTGGCGCATCGTAATCGTTTACTTTACAATTTGTTTGCTTTCACCGACCGAGGATGTGAGATTGTCATGTTGGGCAACCAGTAATACCACATATGGCGTGAAGTATTTATTTTCGAAAGAAATGCTGGAAATTTCTTGTAACCCGGATTTACAAATAAGATACCAATAGTTCTGTGTAACTTCTTACTTATTTATCTAACGAGACGACTAAGATATAATGAACCTGTCAACCTTTCTACTTTATTTAATTCTATACGCTCTCATTTAACTAATAAAAAGTGCTAAATAATTCACCAAACTGCCGTATTTTATTAGAAGTTTTGTACAAAAATGTATATGTATCGAAACATTACGATTTAACCTTGATTTTACAACGAACGACGATAAAAACAGTTTTCGCAAATTGAACTTCGCGTCACATTTTAGAGTTCGCTGAGATTCAGTCACTATTGGCATAGCATTGAAAATTTACACCAAAATTACTTTGGAAGATTTGGCACATTTGTCCCATCTGGACTAGTGCACATCGCGTTAATAAAAAGTTAGTCAAACTAAAATAGAATTTGTTACCATTTACTGCCAGTAACATCACTAAAGAAGTTTACACCCATAGATTTGCCGCCATATTGGACAGGAATTCAAAAATAACAACCAAATATGAAAATAGAATGCAAATATTGCTGGAGCCTAAGATCAAGTATGTAACTAGATGGAACAATTTTAAAATGAAAAACTTGCTCTAGTTCATCTCTTCACTCTAATGAGAGATGATCCGAGGGAAAAAGAGACGAACTTGCTGTCATGAGTATACACGTCAAACGAAATGAAGCTTAAATGAGTTGAAGATCCTGAATGCATTTATAATATGATTAGAGATGAGGCAGAATAATCTAGGGACGGTATCGATACTTTAAATATTTATTTCCTTAAAATTTAATAATTAATGACTTTCGAATTTGAAACGTTTTTGCAGCGACGTGACTATTCAAAAACGCCTTTCAAAATGTAAAAATTCCTTTCATAAATACGTAATTAATTTAACTAAAAAATCACTCAAACTAAATACAGTTTACAATAGAACTAAGAATGCGTACGACGTGAATGATGATAATTGACACGGCGTATCGTAGTTGACTTATCGTTTTAACGCTTAGCAGACTGGAGCAGTGGTGGTCCAGAAGTAACGGCGCCAACGCCACGGTTACCATGGAGTTTCTTGTCGGCTCATCTCCGTAGGACTTACTTTTTGGAACCGTGCAACTAAATTGTCGAGACATTTCCTAAATGCATGTACTGTGCCTATTAGAAATAAAAAAAACGTTGAATTTGAATTTACCGAGTTGTAGGTCGCGGGTTCGAACCCAGGCAGGCATGCACTGTGTAATTTGTTTTGTCAGTGCTCTTAAAACTGTAAAGGAAAACGGCATGTCCAAGATCCAAAAAATCCAATACATGTGTCATCCATCAATCCACATTGGGGCTGCGCAGTGTATTGCAGCCCAATCCCTTCTTTCTAGAGAGGAGGCCTGTGTCCCCGCAGTGTTGTGCTTATGCTTAGAAGACGTGTGACGTAACACTTAAGCTCACATTTTGATGTTGCTTATGTGTGGGTTACATACCACTGGAATTTGCTATATGCATAGGTATCTACTTACTCAATCACTGTTCTATATTTGGAGGACTGGGCTATAACAAAGGTGAGTACAAATTAAAACAGATAGCATTTGATCAAACACGTTTATTCCAAAATAATAAGAAACATTTTAAAATATAAAAATTACATTACAATGAGCAATCTTCAACTTCAAGGAACCCGTGCCTCGGAGAGCACGTAAGGGCCAAAACACACTTAGCGTATCTTGCGCCATGTACTGCGCGAGATACGCGACGCAAAATACGCTTATGTATCGCGTTAGCCGCTAAATCTGCTCCCAACATAGTTGGGAAAGGCAGAATTGAAAGTCAAATTCAAGGAATAATATTGTAGTCACAGTGGTCAAATACTTGAATAACCCTATCATTATGTAGTGGTTGTCCATGCAATTCAAATATTCGAGTATTCGCCTCATTTTACTGTTCGAATAATAAGAGCTAAGGTATTCGAGTTTTTTAAGTAATGGTTTGCCATGTAATATTCGAACGCAAGAACGCTTTAAGACACGCGCCTACGCGTATCCAATCACTTGGCGGGGGATGCTAACTAAACTAATTTGTCCTCATTTTAACGGACTGCAACCTACTCCGACCAGATCGGTTAGGTAAAGTTAGAATTATGATGACTCGGCTGTTAGCGGTGGCTGGCGAGCGGTAGTTTCGACCTGGTCGTAGATTACTTATGTAAGGCACCCCGACCGAATCGGTTAGATTAGGTTAAAACAAACGCGTCACACAAACGCGCGCGAGTTTAACTATGCCCTTTTTACTGGGAGAGCTATAAAAGCATGGGGCAGAAGCGTCGTCATTCTCTTCTTCAAGAAGAGCGAAGACTTTATTGAAGAATTATAAATTTCGCTTCTGAGCCATGTCTAAAAGTTGTTTTCGTGAGTTGTTATAAATCGTTTCGCGCAAAGATTCGATGAATTTCAACCACCGAAGCAGGTCGGGTTTGGAAAAAGATATGGCACCATAGACCACCGCTTTCATCTGTCATCATCAATAAGTACGTCTGTCTCCTGTTTGTAAATTCATCACGCAAAATCTAAAGATCACCATTTACAAAACAATACAAAACAAAAATCCATGATTTTGTTAATGGTGGTAATAACATTAATATTGTATACCTTTGTTTTGTTAGAAATAATTTCAAAACTTTTATTACGTATTTACAATTTACGGCTTTTACACTGTTTTTAAAAAAATATTTGATTTTTGATTTTGGCCACCAATAACTAGCTGATCCTAACTGATTAATTAACTAAATTATACAAATCATTCTACCAACTTAGAAATCTTAGGGCCAAGACATACTTAGCGTATCTTGCGCAGTACGCGGCGCAAGATACGCGACGCACGCGTAAGTGTGGCTGTAGCCGCTGAAAATACGCCGATTATAGTTAACTTTACATCGCTCGAAACTTTACTCGTTCTAGGCCCCATTAGGCTCGGCTTATCAACGAACAACGCGCGCGGTGAGGTCGCGCAAAAGAATTTGTATGTATACGCGTAATGCGACGAATCATGAGCTGCGCCAGATACGTTCAGTGTGTCTGCAGCCTTATAACTATTTTGTTAAATTGAAGTTAAAACTTAAGATATTGATATGATTGAATTATTCAACAACCTTAAACCTAATAAATAATAACATAGCTTACAAAACAAAATGTACATAAATACTTATACATATAAATATTAATTGAATTCCATGTAAAATAAACGTATGATCACTATAATTATGTACCTTTGATATTGATTGTTCTGGAAATATAGTGGGTACGGCATCACTACGTAGAGTTCTTTTTTTGTAACCTTCACGGTAGCAATCCACTCTAAAATGGAGTGAACATAATTTTGAGTATTGTGAAGGAGTCCAATTTTGTCTTCCAAGATTACGTACCCACTTCTATCTGATTTTTGGTTCCAAAGGAAATCTAAAAAAAAACATTATATAATTACATTATAAATTATAAAAATGTTGTATAATGATGTTCGCACTTATACCTAACTATATTTCTACTATTATCTTAAGCATTCACTTATAAATAGAAATATTTAAAGTGAACATATAAAGCGACTGAGAAAAATATCGATATTGTGGAGCTTCCCTACTTGTGCGAGTAAAGGTAGATGATCTGCCAAAAACTCTTTGTAAAATACAACAATGTTATTTCTTGAATAAACTACGTTGTATATGCTTACTGAAACTTGATAAAACTTTTAGTGATTACTAATACTAAACCTAATTGGCTTAAAACGGCATTTGGGAATAGTCTTTTCGTAAAAATGAGTGTCGATAACTTACCTATGGAAAGATAACTTGCTATTATTTTCACTTAAAACACTCATACGGCTCTTACAGCCGACTGCAACACAAGCCATATTTAATGGGGCAAGCAATGAACACACTCACTCAGGTCACAATGGCACCAAAAGAAGAATAATTCGATGAAAACTATGTAAGAGCTTGGTATAGTGCATTATACCAAGCTGACTCGCAATTGTAAATTTTGACGTTTAAGACGGAGTCAAAATTTTATGGTTATCTCTTTTTTCTTAATTCATAATTGTCATTTGAACAAAAGAGACAAAAAGTAGAATGACATTCATTTTAAAAAGGTTCTGTCTAGTTCACATACTTTGTCTAAGGCTGGAGCAACGTTCTGTTAGTTCTCAAATGGCCCGCACTCCATAGGAAGCTGTAATAGCTCGTTGAATTTGACTGACGACCGGTTCACTCACAAATTGCCTTCCGTTCTTGGCGGGACGCAAAATTGTTTGCTCCATATTTGAATTGAATCGGTCGTGATTTCGTCACATCCCTTCTATACGGCGGATTATTCGATTGCGTTGCGACTAACCAATAATCGAATGTTCGAATTGATAAATCGGTTACAAATCTGCTCTATTGTATGAAAATTCACAATGTTCTTGCAGAAACGCGGTATTGTATTGATTTTCAATGCGATTGCAACATGGGTAGATCATAATGTATTTGAAAACGTAAATTTCTGTTTGGTTAGCACAATAGGCTTGTTTGTTATGTTAGGGAATAAACCACATTTTGTGTATTGTAGGTGCGTCATATTGTCATGTATGATTTGTGGCAAACTATAAATATGAAAGTTTTTCATGTATTTACTTAGAATACAGGTTATTAACCGTTTCTGTAAGAATATGGAAAAATACGTACTGATTTCTACTATTTTTCACATCCTTATGCTAAATGTAAGCACACACCTTTTATTCTTTATTCTTTGTGTCACATAAAGTTATAAAATTTCTAAACCACAATATAATTTCTCACCGATTTGTCTCGTAGACTCTACCTACACTTTTTCCTAAATTCCTCATCTGGTACAGATTTAGTAGGAAGCGAGTGAAGCAAAAACAGATGTCTAGACATTCGCGAAATGTCCCAAGTTCGTTGACTTTGTAAATTAGCGAGATTATGTGCAACACACAAGTTCAGGGACCCAGTGACATTTAGGGCGCTATTTTGGCTGCGCGTGCGCTGCCGGCTGGGCTTTGTCGTATCTATCCTGATTTATGGACGGTTTACGACGAATACAGTGATAAAACAACCCTTTAGCGTTTTACTTCTTTGGCAAGAGAATCGTAGGACAGAAATATTATTGCGGACGACAGTAAAATAAATAATGCTCCAAACAACTATCAAGAATTCTGTACCTACTTTGAATTTTCATTTAAAATTAATACCGACATGGACCATTTCAGAAAGCCTCCTTTGATATACACCGTGGGTCCGAGGTACCCGAAGATTTTAACCATCGATTCCGATACCTAATTGGAGAGGAAAAGCTAGGATATAGTTTGTCGAATAAAGCTTAATTTTCGAGATAGGTATTCATTATTTATGGAAATTCACAAGTTGAAAAATCTGTAGCAACAAGCCCTATGAACACGGCTTTGCGACTTTTGTCATACCTTGGTCATACCACAGTCTACCTATGGTCATACCATACCCCACTCTCCGTAGGTATGTCGTGTTTTGTGGGGGAGGTTTGAAGTGAGAAGTTTCCGATTTTTTGTTAAATCGACTGAATTGGACTTATGTTGTTATAATATTATGGACTCGTACCTCGAGTCAACGGTGTATACAAGGTGTAACATAAATAACGCACAACCTCTTAAGGAGTCACTGTACACATCATTATGAACAACTTTTACTATGGGACCAAATCTGAAATCGCGAAAAAAAATCAGCTGTTCCCTACATTTATGTTCGCATAACTCGTCAAAATATAGGGAACAGCTGATTTTTTTTTCGCAATTTTTTGTTTGGTCCCATAGTAAAAGTTGTTCATAATGATGAGTACAGTGACCCCTTAAGAGGTTGTGCGTTATTTATGTTACACCTCGTATATTGCATTTAAATTGATCTCAACATCAATCATATTTTACAAGAAACAGTTCTCATAGTTAAGAAAATTGAAAGTTTGCTTCTATTAAGCTGAACCGATCCATCACGTTGTGTTTTACTGCAAATTATAAATTATATTGCAATGATGATTAGACATAGACGGTAATTTAAAACGATAAATTACCTGCAATAATGCTTTAATCTTTCTAATTCATAATTCGCTCACATTAACTCCTCAATTATGTTTAACTAGCCCTGTTTTACAAGCCCCTTGATTCAGAATCTTTTCTATAATCAGTTGTCGACGGATTCGATTTGCTATCTCGTTCCGTCTATGATTCTCGTAACTAGAAAGAAAGAGATAGCTTACCAAATCGACAACTGACTAATCGAATCGTTGTGAATCAGGAGACTGGTCCGGTTTTGCAGTTATATCTACAAATAGGTTCATATCTTCAAGACATCACTAATTTCCGTTGCAAGATAGCTATCAGGTCTTATGAATGCGTTTCCCTTCCTCTGAAACTGGATTTCTTTGATGATAGTTGTGTAATATTATAATTTATAGTTCCATAAGTAATTCTGGTTTAGTGTTGTGCAATAATCATTATTTATTGATACTTTTATTTATTTTAAGTGGATTATTCAATTACAGCTGCTATCTCTATTAAGGTCGGAATTTTTAATCTTTTTTAACCGACTTCAAAAAGGAGGAGGTTCTCAGTTCGGTTGTATTTTTTTTTTTATTTTTTTTTTTTATTTTTTTTTTTTATGTTTGTTACCTCATATCTCCGTCATTTATGAACGGATTTGAAAAATTAATGTTTTGTTCGAAAGGGTATACTTTCCGATTGGTCCCATATAAATTTTGTTATGATTAGACCATGAACTTCAGAGATATGGAACGGAACTCCTCATCGGATCAAAGCAAAATTCTCAAATTACTAATATTGCTTTGTTTATATTTGTTGTTGGGAACTGACTACTGGAAAAGAGGATGGGGTGCGTGTCCCCCCCCCTTCCCCCCTTTGGAATGTTTTCATTATATCGTGTAAGGTATCATTTGAAAGGACTTTTTATGCCCGACTACGTCAAAGCCAAAAAGAAGGGTTATGAAGGAGGGGGTTAAAATGATGACACTAAAACGTATTTAATAAAAAATAAACTTTAAAAAAAAGTAAAAACCGACTTCAAAGAAATACTAAAAGGAGTAAAATAATTACCATAATATAAAATTAACAGTTTCAGAAGTCGGTGCAACTCTACACTGAAGCAAATAGAAGCCACCGACTTCTGAAACTGTTAATTTTATATTATGGTAATTATTTTACTCCTTTTAGTATTTCTTTGAAGTCGGTTTTTACTTTTTTTTAAAGTTTATTTATTTAAAACTAGCTGTGCCCGAGATTCCGTTCGTGTGGAAGTCGGAAATCAATATTGCGTCGCAATACCTAAACTTCTTCCTGATAACTTTAGGTTCTAATATTTTTTGATTCAGCAAACCGATTACGATGAAACAAAAATTAAATTTTATGCCGAGATACGCACATTTTTTGTCTATGAACGTCAAACGCATTGAGCCAATACTTTTACGTTTACAAAAAATCCAAAAATGATTGAAATGGATTCTATTGTTGTTATCCTTTAACCACCCCGGCTATTTTTTTTTAATATTTCCAACTAGCGACACGCCCCGGCTTCGCACGGGTGCAATGTATTATACATTATAAACCTTCCTCTTGAATCACTCTATCTATTAAAAAAAACCGCACCAAAATCCGTTGCGTAGTTTTAAAGATCTAAGCACACATAGGGACAGACAGACAGCGGGAAGCGACTTTTTTTTATAATATGTAGTGATGATGTAGAGACATGCCAAATCACAGATTTATAATATGTATAGATTTCAACATTAATATTAATTTCTTTAGCATATTAACTAACACTCTTGATTGAATTAGTTTTATCGAAGATGTTGTCAATTTTTGACAATTATACATATTTTTACCTACATTTGCGTTCCTAAATAATATAAACAATATTGTAACCGTATAGGTAGTCTATTCCGTTTATTCATTCTTAATAATATTAAATTATATTTTTAAATACACATGTTATAAAAAATAAAAACAATGCATATTTAAAAATATAAAAAATAGTAGTCCACCGGCATCGGGAACAGGGTCCAAGCTTAGGTAAGCTAAGTAGTCTATTATTATTACAAAATTTCCTAAACATTAGTTAGGCAATTTCCTAATAACACCTATTAAAGTTTTGCCTATACAGAGAGAAATAGCACAGTCAGTCACATACATACATAATTCACTATAATTATTTAGAATTGCATCGCAATTTGTACACGCGTTCTTGTAGAGAAAGGAATGTTTTTATTGGTTCTGTCGAAACGATTATTTCTTGTTTTATTATTATTGTGTGCGATATTCAATACAATACTTTTAATTAATTTGCTCTTGTTACTTTTTCTTTTATTAGCATTACTTAATTTAAAACCTTTGCTTGTGTTAACCTTCAATTCACGTACATTGCGCAATTTTTTTTACATGTTTAGTAGATTCTCTACTTAGCTTAGGTACTGTATCGATATTCCTTTAGTAAACATTTCTTATTCGACTACTTGCCCTTATCCAGAGTAACTCGTGGTCGGCGCATAATGTTTCTTCTTCTTCTTCCATTCTTCCCTACTACCCATCCCGTTATCATTTACTCCCTTTTCATTCATATCATCTTTGACACAATCCATCCATCTTTTCTTTATTCTCCCTCTTCCCCTCCATCCATCAGATTCGTTACTACTGTAACTATTTTTTTTATTTCTTCTACATTCAGAATTTCATTTAGATTCGTTATTTATGCTTTCCAATGCTTCAAAACATGCAGCTTTGCATCTTGATGTCACATCGTTCCTTCAACGGTCCTCAGTATATTTTTAACCAGTTCAATATTTTCGTTCGCTCCAAATAGATTAGTCTTGTTATGTCTAAGTTTACACAATGAATGACTTATAAACGTGTTTACCTAATTCTTTTAGTGTTTCCTTTGGAAGTAGATAGTAGAAGTGTTTTAGAACTTTCTTTTTAGTTTTGTAACATAAATAAGCAACGGAAGGATATTTATCAACTTTTATTGATGTTCTATTTATTGTGGTAACACTCGAATTTCAAACAGCAAACAATATTTATGATTTTCTTCGAGTAGGTTGAGTTCCATCAGATTATTTAAACTCTTTGCTTACCTATCGAGCTATCCCGGCTTACCTTCCAAATTATCACCTCACAGCCGGACATAGGCTGTTCTCAAAACGAAAATGGGAGCACTTTGGATAAAAGGGTTGGTGAATTTCTTAAAGAAATCCTGTCAGTGCTCTCTTTTACCAAAAGTTATTCTGCCTAGCCTTTTCCCAACTAAGTTGGGGTCAGCTTCCCGTCTAAGCAGATCCGGCAGAATACTAATATTTTACACGGAGCGACTGCCATCAGACCTCAGCAACCCAGTTACTGGGCAATGCCGGTATCCTAAGGTTGGACCGGTTGCCAGACGTTCGTTCTTCTGACTTCCCGTAACGATTGTCATAGGTATTCGTATGACACCAGGGAGCGACGGCTTACCGTGCTCCCCGAGGCAAGGCAGGACCTCGATGTATAACGAACGGTAACCCATCCACGGTCTGACCGCGGCAAGTGCAGCTTAACCTTGCAAATCGATCATACGCGCGGTTTTTAATTAGTCACGATCCCCTTTTACCAAGTTCAAACAAATATATTTGCGAACAGGCGACATGCAGTCTAGCCTGACCATTCCAAAATTCTCCTAACATTCCAAACACTCGTAGTACACAATTGTAATAAAAGCTATAAAGCTCACAAAAGCACGTCACCTGGCATTCAACCAGTATTATTGCGGTGCGCCTGCGCATTAACCCACTAACTGATATACCGACACGGACGTGCTGCCCGACCCACTTGCGCGGGCGCATCCTATGGCCTATGCACGTAAACAACGCGTATTTTTAACGGTACTACGTTCTGAGATGTTTATTATCATACTTACAAAACTAGTGTAGAACATAATTATGTTCTCTCTCCATCTCTCTCTTTTTACCTGAGAAGAAAGGTGAAAGATATTCTGGATTCGATTTGATAACAACCTAATTCTCAACAGTTTATGTAAAAAATTTTGAACGACGGCGACGTATATTCGGGGGAATTCTTTGATCTTACATTTTGATCGTCGTATCATTGTTTTTTTGTACTCCAGGCACAGCTCCAGGCCTGTTTGATGATTGACCGAATGGCCCAGATTGGCTCCTTTGCGCTTTGAATGAGCCGTGTATGCCTTTTGATCTTTAAAAGTAACGAGGTCTTGATTAAGTCCACGTACAGCTAACCAATATTATTTATAAACAGCATTTATATTTTTTTCTAAAAAGGAAATAAAATATACTTTCTTTATTACAGCAACCGTTGCTTAAATGGCTGCTTTCTCATTCTCTTTACCACTCCTCAGAATTATGAAATCTCTGACTAAATCCATAGATACCAAATGATCTCTTGATCACCAACGGACTCTCACCACTTCAAAGCATGCTTCAAATATTCGCAACTAATTCAACTCTTCTTCCACAGCGGTATCAGCAAGATGGTCAGCTCTTCGTGCGGCCGCAACGAGACGCGGTGGAGCACGGCGCTTGCGCAGAGAAATGGCGGCGCTCCGGGAGACACTCGACGATATTTGCGAGCCTGGAGACTGCGCCCCACAGCCGCATACAAGAGCTCAGCTACACAGGAGAATTGAGGAATTGAAGGTAGGATAATTGAGACTATGTTTTGGAATGTGGGAAAGTTTCTGAAATGATTTGTACGTTATGATAAATTAAAATAAGAATCAAAGAAGTGCAGTACGTACGAGTATATGCGCTTCTTAGGCGTGACCTATATCCAACAAAGTACTAATGTAGGCTGAATTGAATTGAGTTGAAGTATCTGAGTAGGTGCAGCCTTAGTACAGTACGATACAACTAAGAAGTTACATCGATGTATCTGATCGAACACCCAATGGCAATAGCTCATTTTCGCACCACTCACACTTATTGTGTCAGCGTAGTTTTTTTTTACTGCAGTACTAATAAATATTCGTTGTCTTGAAGTCGCATTGAATTCGGAAGAGATCGGTTTTACGAATTATGCCGATGCGACTTCTTAGTTCTGTAGTAACTTCAATACGGCCGACGTATCTTGGCGAGTCTGAAGTTAGTTGTTTGGCTGCGCAATGAATCTTTTAGAAACGAAATTGTCTACTGCGCAGCTAATCAGCTAACTTCAGACTCGCCAAGATACGTCGGTCGTATTGTACTATAGGTACCTTTTTGCAAGGCAAACTTTTTAGTTGCGGTTCACAAACTTATAGAGTTTCAATCTTATGTCTGCCACAAAAGCGGTTATTTATAGAAACTTCGCTACAAATCACAAATGAACAATTAATCTTTTTATTAGCATGAGTAATGCGACGTAATTGGATTAAGATGTACTTACACCAACTTCTCTAATCAATTATGGTTGTACGTCGAACCGTTCATATGGAATCGTTAATCCGACACTTACATGAACAAGTACCTTAGAAGTACTTTGTTTCTTATATTAGTGTAATTGCTTAGTCACGAGGTGAACAAATTAGTATTATCTATTCTAGTTAAACAGGTCTACAATCACTAAGTACCTACAATACTTAGTGATGTACTGTGTAGTCTGTAGGTTCATACAATTGAAAATAATATTGAACTGTTTTCTAAATTGGAGCATAAACCTCGCGCTCACAGACGTCGATTGTCTGTTAGTGCTCTGATGATCTGCGGTAAGAAAGCTTATGCACTGCATCCGATCTGAATTCGAAAAATTACAATTCGAGGAAACTGCCGTAAATCCAGTGTAGGGGTAAGGGAAGTTGCAGGATTACTCAATGAAGATCACATGTTGGGCTAAATATAACTTTACTGGTACCAGTGTCCAAATACATGTACATGATTGACTATAAACTACATACTATGTTGACCTAACTGCGAGGAGACGACTGCTGCGCCGCGCTAATACAATGGTGCGCCTGAGTATACAAAACTATGCGTCAGCAGTGTCGCCACATCCAGCAAAATTGGATCAGATGCAAGCGTTCATACAAATAGTACTATAGCTAGTTCGAATCATATTTTTCGGATTCGGATGCAGTCTTCTTCTTTCGTGTCAGCACGAGCTATACGAAAATAGCTCATGCTGTAGTGAATGGATTAGCCAGTCAGCAAGGTTGGTAGCGGGGCTAACTGCCCAGGGTGCGCCGGACGTACTTAAGTATCGTCACTCGTGGAGACTCTTTTCATGCACCCCAATGCAGTGCACATAGAGCGCTTGTTATCAATATTTATTTAGAAGTTCTAATTCCAAATAATTTTTTCAGGAGCGTCTGTCTCGCCTGCTAGAATGCAAAGTGTCGATGCTAAAGCTGACAGTGTCAGTGCGTCGCACGCTCGGTGACATGGAGAATGATGACGGAGGCCTGGCCGCTGATCTAGCAACACTGCTGTCTGCGTGGGATGATGCTCATCAGCGGTAAGTCTTAAGCCACGTCTTCCAGCCTTTTCCCAACTATGTTGGAGTCAGCTTCATGTCTAACCAGATGCATCTGAATACCAGTATTTCACACGGAGCGACTGCCGTCAGAGCTCGCAACCCAGTAACTGAGCCAAGTCGATATCCTAAGGTTAGATCGGTTGCCAGTCTTTAGCCACGAATTCACTATTAAACAATGTTTCGGATACAAATTGCCAGCAGCTTCTGAAATACCACGTAAATGTTTCAGACCTTTAGCCTTCGCCGTAAACTGATTACTACTAACTAGATTCTTGTACCTGAAACAGTGTTTATAAACATCTGTTTGGTGGTGAATACATGGTTTTATTAACTCGTAGATGGTCATTGTTGAAAGACAAACCGCTACCATTATGGCTAAAGACATTTCCATAACCACGCTTGGTAAACGTGTTGGGAATCGCAGTATGCAGTTTTTAGAACACAGGAGGATGCTACTATCTATCATCTTAATATAATCCTTTATTCGCCTTTTATGGCACGCACTGAAAAGGACGCGGGTTGTCTATTCTTTGCCGGGACGACACGGCATAAGCAGCAGTGAGTCAGTCGAAGCAAACCGAATAAACCAAGCTAGTCGTAAAAACAAAAACCTGGTGACTACTAAAGCGTTAAAGATACCTATGTAGCAGAGGTTGAATCACTGCGTTAGTCACCGGGTCCAATGACACTAATGATAGCCATGTCTCGTTTTTACTGTCCGGATTCCGAAAAGCTGATACAACTGGGCTACTGAACTTTTATTTAAATCACATCGGCAGTCCGAAACATTCCGGTACAAAACAATCACCGGAAAACAACAAAGACAAGTCCTGACATCCGGATTAATGCAATATGGTAGTAGATAGCTAGAATATGCTTTAACGCAATGTTCCGTAAAGAGTGCCGCGGCACACTGGTGTACCGTGGTCGTTAGTTGGTGTGCCGCGAAAAAATGGCAATTTTTGTCAGAAAGATATAAAGATATAATACCTACTTAAACTACACTACACAGCGATCCTATGGTGTACCTGTAAAATTTCCAAATTTTGTTGGTGTACCTTGAACACAAAAAGTTTGCGGAACACTGCAGTTCAAGGCCATCACAAAAGCAAAAAACAGAAACAATTTAAAACAGGGGTCTTATCGCTGATAGCGACATTCGTCAGTTAACACCTTAATTCCTCAGAGGCTTAATAACTCAATCTTTACCAGATATGATTTACAATAGGGTCCCTAAATAACCACGCAAAAATTTCTTCACATATCTACAACAACAATCTCTTTTCAGGACTTCAAACGAGCTCCTGTCTTTAGAAAAAGCGGTGTGCGCTTGGGCAGAATGGGAAAGTGCTCTTCGGGAGCTGCAAGGTGCTTTGAGAGGAGACCTAGCGACTTTGGAAGCCCTGAGAGACCGTGGTACTGGGGACCAGACCGAAGTCGCTGCTCAGATAAGGCAACTGGCTGCGTCTCTTGTGGATAAGAAGAAGGTATGAATCAGAACTGCTTGACGTATACACCATTCGTGTGTATATGTAGCCAACTGGTTATTCTGAATATACATTAGCTAAAAGAAATATTCGTTCACATCTTACAGCATATCAAAGTTATTTATTTCTAAGTTAAAGTTGATTGCAGTTGTGACTAACTTTATCACATGTTTTGAAGTTGAGTCAAAGCTCTGATCCCTTAATTCGTAAGCTCCTACGAATTTCAATCCCTTTAAATTCTTTCGGTCATCATATAAGTCTTCAACACTTTTAAAAGTTCCTTTAACCTTGACACTAAAAGACCCAAACAAAAGTTAGGACAAAGGACAGTTTCAAAAGACAAGGAATCTATTGAAGAAATATGCGAGTACGACACTAACGTAATGTCTATTCCAGGGTGGGTCAACATGCGATTCGTTGTCCGACTCTGGCATATCGGACGGGGACAGCGAAGGCGCCGGACGCCGTGCCCGCCGGCTGAGTGCTTTGCGAGAACTGGCCCGACGGCTGCAAGCTGCCTTGGCGCCTAACTCGCCTGCACAAAGGGCTATAGCTAAGGTATGTATTACATAAATAGTTGATTTTGCTTTGTCATCATTACACACTGACTAAAATATGAACTGGTGTTTTATTATCCACTTTACAAGTGGATATTATAATATCACGCTTCATAAAAGCTTCGAAAAGCCTCAAAGCTCAAGTTTGGCACAAAACTAGATAGAGCGTTATAGTTTTAAGAGCCTTACGCCGAATTTGAACGAAAATGTTTTGACCTAACAAGTTAACAATTGAATTATTTGTTACAGCGTATGGAACAGACGGAGAACGAAGTGCGCACACTACAGGAATCGTGTCGCGCTTTAGTGGAACTGAGCGTGCCAGATCTTAAGATTGAGGAAGAAACGTAAGTCCACCAAACATGTCATTTACACCAAAATTATTACAAAAAAACCATACAGGGAATTCGGTACCCCAGAGCGTGGTGATTATGAGCATGTTCTTTGTTTTTGGAAAGAGGCCTTGTCAAGCAAGGGCTACGGTGGTAGATTCACAAAAAGTACACACGACAAAAGAGTTAAGTGAACAGGAAAACAACAGAAATATGAGTACCACATCCCGATTACGAAAATAGGATGAGAAATGGCGGATCTACTATTTGCCTTTTTCTCACAGAAAACGTGCGCGAACGAGAAGAAAATAACGACAACGCCACCGTTTATAGCAACGCGATTTCGAATCCCAATATTTGAGTAATCGAGTAGTGCACAAGCAACTATCATTAATATTGACACAAGCTGTGACATAGACTTTGCCACAACGCAATTGGCTGCATACTTTTTAAATGTCTATAATATGATAAATAATGTAAGAAGTGTAGAGATATTGTAAAGGTCTCTTTACTTGCTACCAGTTTTAAATGAGATAAAATACAAAAAATAATTAAGTAACCCATGTTTTTTTTTAGCAGGGACAACAACATTGCCGCCATTGCCGGCAACAAGACAGGTGCAGGTGACCCTGACTACAGTCCCCGCGGAGGCTGGGTGTGGCGAGTACTACGTTCCTCTCTGCCCATCCAACTGTGTCTCGTTGCCCTATTGTTGGCCGCTTGGCTAGTCGAACGTCCACGCTGCTGCGACGCCCTGAACTCCCTCGCTCAGACCCTCACTCCTCAACTACGCTACGTCCGTGGACCACCTCCAGTCTGAACACACACAAAACGTGTTCAAAGACACATGCGATGATTAACAGCTAGTATTAGCTAAAAACCTTCGGGTTTCAGTATTTAGCACGCTTTTTGTGCTGTATTTTGCCAATTGAAGTATTCAAACGGCTCGGAACTAAGACGTTTTTTGACGGTAGATGATAAATTACGATTTATCGGAAATGACGGTAGCCAGGATTGCGTGAAGCAATAATTTTTATTATTTTACTAACATTTTGATGAATAGACAAGATGATTAGGAGTGAGTAGAGAGGTTTTTGAATGACGTTGTTACTAACATAGAAACGTACGTACCTATGGAGTAAAATCCAAAAAAACGACGTATTGTCATGTAGGAGTAACCAATTTATGATTACGTTAATAACAAGAAGTTTTTTAGAAAAGATACTTAGATGTGACCTAGTTATTGGAATGACTAACCTTTGTAAGGCAGGATGAAGTTAATATAGATCCGTTCGCATTATTAGACATCTTTAATTGCTCACAGCAAAAAAAAGTTCAAATTAATAAAAGTGTTCCAAAAAAATAATAATCATCTGTATCAGATGAAGTTCAAACTAGTTAGTCTATATTTTAGTATTAATGTACTAACATTGACAAACATTTCTTAAGTTTGTACGTAGAGTAGAAGCATGCCTATTTTAGTACAATTATTTGATAGGTTACTTAAAATAGGTGAGAATGCGCTGTGTGACAGATATTCTACAGTCTACCAACCTTACGTTTAAAAAAAAACATTTTCAATGCCTTTTATATGATGACAATAGACGAAACCGTGGCCATGAGTTTTCGTGCGTTATTCTGGTTTATATCTGAGTAATATTATGATATACTTTGTGTATATCAATATATTTTATAATCAAAGCATATTATTGCTACAGAGCAACTGCACTAAACATTCACTGGCTGCTAGATTAAAAACAATTCAAATATTGAATTTGGTTTACGTTACGTCACATGACGTCATAAAAAGGGCATTAAAAATGTTACTAGACAACAATTTATTTGTTCTTCCTTTTAATAGAATTATCAGTTCTCATTTTATGAGCTACAGTTGTGGCCTTACCTGAAAAATATATTATAAAGACTGATAAACTAGTGCTTCAATTTAATAAACAATTAATTCAATACATATCCATAATTCTTAGTACCTATCTTGTGTCATGTATGAAATGCATCAATTAAGCTGATAATATATTTACCGCGTACATTATTCAGACCAATAGAGTTTGAGACCCTGGCGAGTAACGAACATCTATGCACTATGCAGGCAACTATCATCATGGCTGTCTGAGACGGGCGGTGACAGATTTTTTATTTGGCAACTCTGTTCAAATGCAGATGATGTAATTTATGCCTGCAAACCTATCTCTTTTGCGGACAGTACTAATAAAATAAGTCAATAAAAAAAGTACTATTATCGGGACTATTTTAAACTGGAATTTAAGTATTTAAATAAAATGTTGCGACAAGTAAAAAAAACATTCGAATAAGATATAATTATTGTGTCGATATTATACAATATGGTAAATATGTTATAAACAGCTTAATTTTTGCAAGTAACGGTTACAAATATTTTTAAAGAAATATATAATTGAAAGTACCTAAATGCAATCATTGCTTAATTTTAATTCTGATAAAATTATTTTATTTCATTTTATTCCGATACTATCCCTTTCCAAATATTTTAGTAATTATACCATTGAATAAAAATGTTATGTGCCTGATTAATTAAAAAATTATTATTCTTTGTTATTGATTTTCTATAAAATAATATTTAGATTTAATTATGTGTCCCTATTTATTGTTTTGTCAATTATAATGTTTATTTATTTGTTATCATTTACTTCAACTCTTAGCCATGAAATTAGGACATTTTAATATTAGAATTTAATGTTGAATGTTCTTTTATACATATGTATACATTATACATGTACCTATTTCTCTTCATATTTCTGTATTACATTTAAATATGATATAAATAATAATTTACTTACTTCCTGGAAATCTAGGAAAACTATCCTCAAATAAAATTTGCCATCATCAAAACTTAATTACGTAAACATATCAGTAATTTCTTAACGTATTTAAATAAAGGTGCCTTTAAGCGGGCGATTCAAATTGTCGAATTGTGGGCAACACTTTTGATGATTTTGACGTCATGACCACGTGGAGCAGCATACTGCAACCTGCAACAGTCCAATGAGCATTGCCAATGGATCAATTGTTACTGATATTGCTCTAGTTTGTTCACCTGTATTCGGCAATTGTCGACAATAATTTGCTCCAAAACTTGCCTGTGTAAGGCACTTTAAAATATTCTCAGTACCTACCTATTTAAACAGTTTTAATATAGGTAATATATAGAATACAATTGCAACTGTCTCTCTAATAGATAGACGATAGATTCAATTAATTTTTGCTCAAAATGTACCTTCTGAAAAAATAAAACTAAATGGTTGATCTGAAAATGTTATCTGCTACTTATAAAGTTTCTCAAAATTAATCTTTTTTTTTTCAATTAATCATAATTGCGATTATGTAAAGTTATTTCAATATTAGGACTATATTTTCTGCATGAATTGGTGTATTGAAATGTGTGTGCTAAGTCCATATAGGACGAATGTAAAATGCCTTAGTATGACTGTCTTGTGTGGCGCATTCTTATAACGAATGTATTTAGTATGTAATTAAGTACACTCTCCCTGTGGTTTGCTTTAAAAGTTTTTAATGTTGTTTTATCCTACCAAAGAAGTAGGCTTTCGAAATTTTATATTGTATAAAAACCACAGCGAAAGTACTTCCAACATTCTATAATTTTCCTAATAAGGCAGTCGTTGCCCCTAGTAGTGTGTCATATTTCTTTTAATTTTTATATTTTAGTGTTTAACTAGATAATTGGAAGAAAATAGACATGCTATAGAAATGCATTTAATTTTTTCTTTCTTCGAATGGACACGAGAGCGTATAATTAATAGGTTGCATTAAGGTATGTTGGCTTTTGGAATGGAAATAAAAATTTGAATTTTTAACTTTGTTTTTTATTTATTATATCCATAATTATTTTCCTCGGACGAGCTGTGGGCAAAACTCACCACTGAATAGAGCCCACACAACGTTAGGCGACGTCGCGGGGCGGGGGGCCTACTCCCTAAGTCCGTCAACGAAGTTAGTCGCCCGTCCGAAAGTAGCCCGAAACGTAAAAGTGAACAAAACAAGTGTCAAGTTCAATTTTTCGGACGGGCAAAAACACATTGGTAGTAGGGACAACTGTCAAATCGTGTTGTCATTCATTTTTAGTTCGGGCCCCGAAATAATCGTATGTCCGTAGGTGATAGGGAGTAGGAAACGCTCGTAACTAAGGCCGAAACCACGGACTTCGTGCGTAGGGAGTAGACCCCCAGGCCCTGAAAGACATGGCGGAATGAGTAAGACACTTATTATAAGGGTTGGCCGCAGAAATCATTAAACCGAGAGGAGTGGAAGGGGGTATAGAGGCCTTTGCCCTACAGTGGGATGATCACGGCTGAATAATGGTATGTCTACAATGATCACGGCTGAATAATGGTATGTCTACATACACCCGTGCGCGTCATATTTATCTTGCGCTTTCAACTTTCAGTTCCTCTTGCGTCAAGCGCATGTAATTGATTGCCATAAGACGCATTCAGCTTATCGCCTACACCGGTACGCCTCGGTCAGTCGTCAGTCGACATACCTACAACAGATGGATTAGCGCGCGCTAGTTGCATGCGCTTTTGTCGAGCGATTAAAGCATGCGCTATGGTATGATGCCAATCGACCCTATTTCCCGTAAGGATCAAAAGACTCTTCCGGATCAACTGGGGTTGGAGTACTACAAACGTCAGAAATCGCGAAAAACTAAATTCTCTTTAAGTGGATCCAGACTTTGCGAAGCATGCGCCACGAACAGCGCACAACGAATGCCCCGGAGTGAGGCGTGCGTGTCCAAAAAAATATACCAACGTATGCTCGGGTCGAGCCATCGCGTGCGAAGCAAATGGTTCGTTTGTCTGTCTCCATGTTTGTGGCGAAGCATGTGCTACGCACACGCACGTGCGTAGCACATGCCTCGCCACGAATATGAAGGTACACACACTGCGAGGCATGCGTTGTGCGCCGTTCGCGGCGCATGCCTCGCAATGTCTGGATCAGTCTGGATTCACCTATACAAGATAGGTTGATACCGAAAAAAAATAGTTTTTTTTTCATTATCTGTGAATGCAGTTAGAAACATTCTCAAAAATAATGGACTATCTCATGCTTAGAGCTTACACATAATACATATGAACATTTTACCCTTAGAATAAGATTTTTGGATTTTACCGTAGCCACAACGTTTAAGGTAGCTGCCCTTATAACTATTCATCCCAAGTAACATTTTTTGCGATTTTTGACGTTTCTACTAGGTACTCCAAACTCAGTTGGTCTTGAAGAGTCTTTTGATCCGTATGGGAAATATGATCGATTGGCATTGTATAAATGTTTTGTAAAAACTAACCTTTTTCTCGCTGACTGTACATTTTTTCAAAACGTATGCAGATAGATATTATTCCTTAAGTTAGCGGTAGTTTTCTGAGAACGTTTTCCTGTAGCTACAATGGTTAAGGTAGCTGCATTTCATGCCCCATCTTAAATTACCACCCTGTATATCTTTTTCCTCCAACTGAATTCAGGCAGACATTTAGGATTAATTAAACTACTTCATGAGGGCAACAAAGACCGACATAAATATTTCATAACGCTACAGTCAATATTATTTTTGAGTACCTACTGTGCCCATACCATTTTACCCATTGTCCTTTTTTTAATAGATCGGGTAGCTTGATGTGCTGGCGTGTCTGTACCAACGTAGTACTTTATTACTTCTATGGTCTGTACATACATACTTTACTTTTAATATAAAAAAGTATAAAAGTTGAAATTCGCGGGCTAACTGATCGCATTCACCCATTTCACCCATAGAAGCATTAATTCACCTTAAACCACAGAACACTGACAATAATCGAACAATATGAACACATAAGTTTTTTGTGGCAACACATTCATTTCCGGATAGTGAGTTACAAGTTGTAACAGATTATAAAACAAAATCGACTTACAACGGTTGATTTTAATCATAATCGATTCATGCTAAATCAATGCTCATTTTTTGAGACGAAATAGAAACAAGAGTTGAGTTGAACCTGATTCAGTTAAAATCAGTTATTTGGTGATAATTTACTTATTTTGTACACACGGCTACACATCAAGCTATACATTTCCAGTTTACACTGATCTCTCACTGTAGGGAAATCCTACACAATGCAAGATAAGCTTATACTGAAAATGTATAGCTTGATCTGTAGCCGTGCGTACATTACAATAAAAACATGAAAATTCAAAAATAGAAAGCAAACTAAGTGTTAATATCGATAAAGACACTGTATTAAAATCGCCTAATCGCCTCCCTACTATACTATGTTTATCTTATCTGTATTACTATTAATGTGAGTTTCACTTCCGCTTTCTACAAAATTGACGATTAGTTCACGTGTCTGAATTGAAGCTGAATTTCAATGTAAATTAACTATTACACTCATAGAAATTACATATTGTGTTTTTAAAACTGAGTCCTCAAAGTTGACACCATTTCTAAATCAACAAATAAGGTAAATATATCAATAGACTGAATAAAAATTTGCCCGGGTCTGGCCGCCATATTGTTTCGTTGCAAGACGCGGCTGAAGCTCGCGAAACTCGTGGCTTGTTAAAAAAAGTAAAACATTTCGAGTTTAATTTGATTACTTTGCTAATTATTTAGCTTTTACAGTCACATTAACGGTTTGTATTCATGTATATCTTATTATTATTGTACTAAGTTGCATAAATGACGGATGTTTTGAAAATGCGTCGATTGTGTATTTTATGAAATTGTCGACACAAATAATCACTGAAATTACAGAAATCAATTTCTAGTGCCATGCGTAACGCTATTTATAGTGCAAGATCTTAAATTTTATTTGTAAAATCATCAATCCATGCAAATAAATCCAATTCGCAAACACCACGCGGGGGCGAGAATTATGCCGCCACGCAGTAATGTAACGCATTTGCCAATATTACGCGTTCTAGATTTAGTTTTCACCTCTCAGTAGCACACAAGTTGCAGGAGCACGTCGTACAACCTAAAATTGATTTATTTATACTGATAACAGAAAATGGTGGGCTCACGTGTATACGTTGGAGGCCTGCCATTTGGTGTCAGGGACAGAGATCTGGAGAAGTTCTTCAAAGGCTTCGGCAGAATCAGAGACATCCTCATCAAGAATGGCTACGGTTTTGTGGTAAGTCGGTAAAGAATCTGGTTTATTTTGATTATATGAAACCTGTTATTTGATGGTTAAAGTTACCCCACGTTTTATTTCTAGAATAATCTAAAGGATAAAAAGTTGTAAATTTGAATTAATATATACATAAACGTGTGGGATATTATTGTTTTTATTACCTCATTGTTTCTATAGATAAACATTCAAGTGTGGTTATTATTTTAAGTCGCTGAAGGTCAACAGAACATAATTTTACCATTTAAAGTTCAATGTTTTCCATGCAGGAATTTGAAGATTACCGAGATGCAGACGATGCAGTATATGAATTAAATGGGAAAGAACTACTCGGGGAGAGGTAAGAACTTTTCATATTTTAGTCTACCTATCAAAGTTGTTTTTAAATTAGGAATATGTTTTTATTTACTTATAACCCGTGCCAATAAAGAATGAAGAAATTGTCAATAACAACTTTGCCTCCACAATTGACGATGCTTCAGTATGTCTGGAGCACCCTGGGCAATCAGCCCTGCTACCAACCTTGCTGACTGGCTAATCTTTTCACCACAGCATGAGCTATTTTTGTATAGCTTGTGCTGACACAAGAGAAGAAGAATGTTTATTCCCTCTCATTCTAATTGGATTTCTATCTTCACCTGTACAGTGTGGATGAACTATGTTACAGAAAATAATAATTTGCTTACATCAAAAAATTCAACATTAGAAAATCTTTGATTATTTATTGTATAGCAAAAAAACAGACAAAATATAAAATTAAGATAACAACAGTTGTATTATCGCTAATAGCAATATCTTCCAGATAACCTCTGGGACAAGGACAACAAAATAATCGAATAATATTTTTTTGAATTTTAATTAAAATTGAAATTTGGTATTTATTTATCATGAAATGATAAACTTCAAGGATGTTAGCCAAATTATTTGCAAGGTTGATATTTAAATACAACTTACATAAAAATGTACCTACGCCCAGTAGACCAAAAAGAAATATTTAATATAATAAAACTAATAAAAAATAAGCATAGCTGTGGAATAGACGACATACCCCCAACTTTATTAAAAAAATGTGCTGAAGAATTGTCAACTCCACTCACCTTTCTAATAAACCAAAGCTTTCAGCATGGAGAATTTCCAGACTTGCTTAAAATTTCTCTAGTAAAACCCATACACAAAAAAGACGATACAGACACCCCTAATAATTATAGACCCATAGCTCTATTGCCGACTTTTTCCAAAATCTTTGAAAAGGCTATGTGCAAGAGACTTAACTTTTTTTTGGAAAAATACAATGTTCTTGATGACTGTCAAAATGGGTTCAGGAAGTCAAGGTCCACAACATCCGCAGTTTACAAGTATGTCCAAACGGCTCTCCAACAAATAAATGACAAAAAGTATGCATTGGGACTACTACTCGATATGTCAAAAGCCTACGATAAAGTATTATATAATATATTACTTACAAAACTCTACGGCTCAGGCATACGTGGCCCTGCTTATAATTGGTTCAAATCATATCTAAGCAAAAGAAAACAAATAGTTCAGATTGAAGACCACAATATTCAGAAAAGGGAGATAACAACAGTCCGGTCCCAAGTAAGAAACCTAACATGCTCCATCCCTCAAGGAAGTGTTCTAGGATGTATACTATTCTTAATTTACATTAACGACCTCCCAAAAATTTTTGACAAACAAATTACATTACCAGTACTATTTGCAGATGATATCTCTATACTTGTGAAATGTGACGACAATTGTGCACCTAATGACATCTTACAAAATACTCTTCAGACAGTAACACTTTGGCTACAAGATCACAATTTAGAAATTAACTGTAACAAAACTAAAATGATACAATTTAGATCGTATAAAAAACCCCCCCTAGAAACCAACTTATTTTTTAAAGACACACCTATAGAAACGGTAAAAACATTTAATTTACTAGGTATAAACATAGACACACACCTTAATTGGAAAAACCACATAGAAAGTATCAAATCTAAATTATCTAAATTTACCTATGCCCTGTTCCAACTTAAATACAGCACAAATATAGAAACAGCACTATCAGCATACTATGCCTACGCATATTCGTGGCTAAGATATGGAGTGATGCTATGGGGAAATAGCGTTAATGTAAACGAATTATTTATTATACAAAAGAAATGTGTGAGAATCCTGGCCCATATTGACAATACACAAAGTTGTAAACCATACTTTATTAAATTAAAACTTCTAACCTTACCTTCCATTTATATACACGACATTTGCATATTTGTATTTAAAAATACCAACATTTTTCCAAAAGTAAAAGACACTCACAATTTAAATACGCGCCATAGAAATAGGTTATATCTTCCACCCTCCCGAATTAAAATGCTCAACCATAGCCCATACTACATGGCAGTTAGAATCTTTAACAAATTACCGGCAAAAATAAAAGAAGAAAACAAATTTATAATATTCAACAAACACTTAAAAGAATATCTAATACAAAATTGCTTTTACACAGTTAAAGATTATTTAGGACCAAATATAAATTAATACACGTGATGGATATCTGAAATAAAATAATACACAAGAAAGAAATAAAAATAACTAAATAAATAAATAACATATCCCAATTATAATTACATTAATAAATACACTACATTAAATACATAAAATATTAATTATCAACTATATGCTACATTATTAATAATATTGCAATACAATTCATCTAATCAAAATGTTACTTATTATGATATACGTAGATTATTATTAATAACTGTTATTACTATTACCATTCAACAATTTTATTATTATAATTTTATTAGTATAGCACCTAATAACAGTATGTTGCTGTGCCCTTACCGGGTTTCATGTTGAAACTATATATGTACCTACCTACATAAATATAACATCTAATGTACACATGAATGCAATAAAAAGTTTGAGTTTGAGTTTGAGTATAAAATGCAATTAGGTTTTACTAGCTTTGGCTGTGACTCCATCCGCATGGAAATCTGAAAGTAATATTATATAAACAACTTCTTGATAACTTTAAATTCTATCCTATCTCGTGTCAACACAAGCATAGCTCATGCCGTGGTGAAAAGATAAGCCAGTCAGCAAGGTTGATAGCAGGGCTGACTGCTCAGGGTGTGCCGGACGTACTGAAGCACTTTAAATTCTAATATCTTTTGATTGAGCAAACCATCTACACTCAAACATAAACTAAATGTAACTCCCAAGATATGCGGAATATTGGTCTATAAAATTCAACCGCATTGAGTCAGAATGTTTGATGTGATGCGTGCAAAAACATAAGTTTTTGAAATATTTCCAATGTATAAACACACCAAGTCTAGATTTATTATATGTATAGATTGCTGTGCTGACCATACGGCGTTTCATAAGTACAGGCTGCAACAACCATTCTTTATTTGCATGGGTTATATTTGTGTAATGTAAAGTATGTATCTTCTAATTTATCTTACTGCCAAATCCCCTAGTAAGATTTAAACTTGAAAAGTAAAGCAGTCTTCTGTAGAATTTGATTATATCATTTTTAATTTATTTTTATTTTCAATTTAATAACTTATTTTTTTATCAGCCGGCTCCACATATCTGTGAATGCATGGAGAACTGATATTTTTGAATATGAATGATAAGGACGTACGAGATTTGTATGAAATGAATAATATTGAATGCATTCATATCTTAAAACTTTTTTTTTTATTTCAACTGGCATTGAATATTATAGCCTTACATTATTTTAATAAAAAAATGTATAAAGGATAATGAGTTGAATAATGAATGTTGATGTACTTGATGGACTGCATTATTACTCCATTATAATGTCTGCTTACCAATTGGTATGTTAAGCATTAGATTTGAACCAAATTTTATGTTTCTCTGAATTAAATGTGCTTAATTTACTAGGTGAGAGTCTGGGAATCTTGCCAGACACATTTAGACGTGAAATTCGTTAATTTCTGTTTTCAGGTCAAACTATTAATGATGTAATCTAAATTCAACACTAATTTGCATTTCTCAATACTGTCTTACCAATTTTTATGTTGTAAAACCTTGATTTTTTCATTTGATTTAACTTGGGTTCGAATCCCTATAAGTTATTCGTGCATTGGCTACCAATTGGTAAGCTGTTAAGAGGGAGACGGTGTGCACGGTTAGAGTGCGAGAATGGGGGTGGGCAGTGCTAACAGTAGACCGTGGGTGTGCCGCAGGGTGGTGGTGGAGCCGGCCAGGGGCATCGACCGCAGCGCAGACCGTTACCGCCGCGACCGCTACTACGAGCGCGACCGCGGCCGGTCGCGATACGAGTGAGTGTCGCTATGTTGTAGGGTGTCGGTGGAGAGGGCTCGCGGCATGCCGCGGGGCTCGGACCGCTGGCGCTGCCGGGATCAGCCGCCGCCGCCGCCGCGACGCCCGCCGCCGAGACGTGAACCGTCTGTATTGCGAACACGGGCATGATATGCAACAACATACATGGGCGTAGCCAGGCTTCCCTCGAATCAAAAACATTCATACAACCTATCGCTCCAATACTGGACGTAGGACCCCGAAACGAGAGGTAATGCCCGTTATCATCACGCCGGGAAAGCGAGTTGGTGACTGAAAAACATTTGGAACTCACACAATGAGATCCTAGCTGCGCCCATGAAACATACCCCCTCTCTCGCATACTTTCGTCCTCATATGGACTACATTCGTATGGACCAAGGGATTGTTTTGCGCTTGCGCAGATGTTCAAACTGATGATCCTAAACATTTATCTTAACTTGCTCTTGTCTTTGCCAATTATCAACCTAATTTCTGAACAGTCCAAATACACATACTTCTGATGTTTCGTCTTTCTGACTAACATATTTCTGCATGTTTTAGGCTTTAGAATTTTTAGTATGATCTCTATTCCTAATTTTGCTTGACAGCCCCATTCCCACATAACATCTATTTATATTTCTACAGCTCCTTTATTTTTCTAGCGTTATTTTTCAAAAATAATCTTATCATTTTATGATTATCACTGTTTTGTTTTTGCATAACAGCCCGGAGTTATATAATCTACGTATTTGTACATTATTTATGTTGTGGTCGTAATTTTGCTATGCTTACTACTTAAAATTTCATTAAATTAGGCACAACATTTATTAATTTCAAACCCAACATTAGTTCGCTGAACATAAGTAGGAGTAAAATAGATTTAGATGCTGTAGAAAGTATCCTTAATTTAGTAGAAGGCGAGCAAAGCGAATTTTTAAGCCGCATTAATATATGGCCACTAAAATTAGGCTGCCACTCTAAATATTATATGGACCCGTCTGTCTATATCTATTTCTAAAAATAGATTTTGAAAACCCCCCAGATTTCTATTGAGATTCCTATCCACTAAGTTCTAATGAGGTTACAGTTCTCATGAATATTTATTTATCCTAGAAAGTTGTTAAGTAAACATTTTGTTTAAAGGGAAAATAGTTTTGGTACATATGGGTGGAAAAGAACTAATACTTCTATACTGCTATTGACACCATTTTTAAATCCATAATAAGTTTTCTATAGCTTGTTTAATATACTTTTATCATTACAGGCATTATCTGTAAGTACAACATTGAAATAGACTTATCGATCGTATTTAGTACGCTATCCGGGCCCATTTATAGGTAGTTATTAGATAAGAAATATCATGTCACATTACCTATAATAATATACTGTAACAACTACCTATCTTTGCATGGAAATCTAATCAAGAAAATATATGATATTTTAAATATTAAAAACACTGAATTGAAGTGACTAATTCATTCTTCAGGGATTAGAACAAAAAAATAATAACATATTAATTACCTTTTATGCAGAACTCAATAACTGAAATCTGCTTTAGATTTTGTTCTTGCCCATGCCTTTTGATCCAGCTTTGCTCTAAAATACATGATATAGAAATTAGATACCGCAAAGCCTTGTAGAACAATGACCCTTATACAAATCTAATTCAATTTCCTTGTAATTGTAAAGAATAAAAAGTTAACATTACCTTTCTGTTCCACAGTGACTACAGTTATAGATACGGACCTCCGACGCGCACCGAGTATCGACTTGTCGTCGAAAATCTGTCTAGCCGCATTAGCTGGCAGGTAAGAAATCGAGCCGGGACGCCATTGGGCCCATCATCATTCCATCACCTATCACCCAGGGTCCCGGACATCTTCACACTTACATGAGGGCTGGGCGGCCAACATCACCTGGACGGACGTTACCTATAGTCGCGAGCGTGAGGATAACAGACCAATGGACACCACTAGATTCAATGGACGGAATGGACACGAAGACAATTGCGGACGATGGCGCTAATCGAAGAGGCGATGATGCAAATTGGAGACTGAAAACAGAAGCTTTGAGATGACACTTTAACAAGTAAAGAAAATGTTTACATTGACTACCCGAACTGATGTCGCGATGAATGAAACCCAAACACCGGCCAAGGATTCGGACCACTGGCAGACCTACCATCGGACCACCTTCACGCAGCCTCGAGAGCTCCACACCACCCTATTTACTTTACTAATAAAAACATGAAACAATACAAAATAATTTGTCGAATAGTAACCATCATAACTTTAACTTAGCTTAACACTACATACTTAAACTGTTAAATTTAGCACTGTGCATACCATTCATTATTCTAAAAACAGTTTTTTTTTTTTATACAAGTGTTGTACCAAACTTACTTACGAGCTTTATAGATAATTTTTAAAAACAACAGAAGGTGGCGTATCGTGGCCAGAGTCCTCGATGTAGCGCTGTGTGCGATGTGGTCTGAGGCGATGTTAGGATCGGTCACGGCGCGCTGGTGATGTGATGACGCCCCCCACCCCGCCCGCCCCTCCAGCCGGACGAGCCCCCGGTGGCCCCCGACAAGGTAAAGTCGACAGGGGGGCACAGACAACAGGAGCCGTTTCTCGTTATGTGCAATCTCCCATTTTAAATTCATTATTCCATTGTTAACTTTAAGTTTTTAACATTCTCTGTTCGCAATAGTGAAGTGTTTCTAATTTCCATTGTCGCCTCACTGTTGTGAACTTCCATTCGAATCATTTCGTCCGTTCGTCAAATTTATTTTCTATTACGGCTTGATCAGCTTTTCGTATGCTATAATTCGCACGGTATCATTGTTTACGCGATGTGCCAACTGGTGCGGTCGAAGATCAAACAACATGTGTGAAGCATCCGTGAATGCTGCAAGGAAGGAGTAGACGATCCTAGAAGCCAGGAGATACATTTGGACCATACAAGATGTCGAAGTCCTGATGACCGATGGCAGATATGTAATGGACGTAGATGAATTTGGCTGTATCAAAATGGTATTCGCATGGTCGGGAGAGCAGAAACAACACCGCAAAGATGGCAGAAATCCACAGTAATACGAAAGATGTCAGAATTTCAATTCACCAGGTCGAGAGTACTTTCACTATAGCCCAAACCGAAGGATGGACGTAAACAAAGTGTCAATAAAGAGGAAGACCAATGTCTTGCGAATAAGAAACATGACAAGGAGAGGTTAGAGAGTTGAAAAGAGGTTGTGGACAATGTTCGGGACTTACCAAAAAGGATTTAAGGCATGGACAGAATGAACAACGGGCAGAATCGTTTGAGAAGTCACACAGAAGAAATTACCGGAGAATTGGACAGTTTGGCGACTTTCACGTAACGTAAACAATGATAACCGATGAGAAACGTGTACGAAAACGCTGTGAAAAGCATACCTATCGTTTCATCTTTTTATTTCGTTAGGATACTCTCAATTATGTAAATGATCACATACGCTGCAGTTAGGTTCCAATCATTATAAGAACTACACTTTTGCAAAAGTTATCATGATGATATCGTATTTTTACCATCTTTCGGGGCTGAAAACCTTGATGCTAAAGACCATACTCTGATGACTTTTGGAAAAGATCTTTCAAAGAACAATTGAGGTATTGTATTAATATGATCTGTTGGTTTACAGGACTTGAAGGATTACATGCGTCAAGCTGGTGAAGTCACCTACGCTGACGCTCATAAGCAACACAGAAATGAAGGGTAAGTTGATTTCTATGTAAAGATAATTAAATAACATACAGGTTAAAAACATTACCCTCCTTTACCGCAGTCGGGTAAAAATGTGCAAGTCATTCTTTAATACAATAAATGAAAAAAAAAAAACACTTGGAATCGCAATGTCAAGTTTTATTTGGGCAGGTGCTAATTTTCACAACTGAATGCGTAATATTGACACAATATGGATCAATAAAAGTAATAAAAATTGTGTATTCTCTTATTAATTTAGTTAACATTGAATAGACTCCCTCATTGGTCTAACGGTCGCAAGCGCAACTAGTGAGCGTGAGGACCCCTGGCTTAGATCTCCAGGTCGGGTATGGTGTTATTGGATTTTTCCGAGTGGGATTTATCGATAGCAGACCGAAGTCTGGATTTGTGCCCAGTTGATGGCAATAAGTTCATTACCTATTACATGGAACTTAAACATAGCGTAATGAGCGTGTACTATACCCCTCTGCCCAACCCTTCGGGGAATACAGACATGATGTTATGAATAGAATGTAAACTAATGAGCATTTCTCTTTTTTTTTGCCATTACTGATTTTGGGAGTGTCCCACGAGTTTGAAGATGAATAACTTTTGTGTAATATATAAATTACTGATACTGTTTTGCTTAGGAGAATATTTATTAATCACATTCACAGAAAAAAAATAAACAAATCATAAATACATAGTATTTAATTAAAAAATCAACTAAATACAAACCCTCGAAAATTGCAATGTATGAAAATGTGTGTGTCCCAATCTACAATCCGTAATTTCAAACTCAATTATTTCGATGATGTTCAATGAAACTATACTTAGATTTTGCTTTGAAACTATTCTGCAAGGTTAGGAGGTCCACATTACATTGCCTTTTTAGTAATTTGTTTCAATTTCACGGATTTAGATTAATTTTAAACTTGTCCCAGAAAAAGTTCCAAAAACTTATTTCAGTTTTTGTTACCCATTTTAGACGTGTTAAAGTTAAAAAACTTCCATTTAGTTATATTATTTTGAATTTGGCAATACTGTAGATGCCATTTAGTGCCTCCATATCCATTCATGTGTCAGCACCGTTCAGTAGTGAATTGTAAAAACACGTACTCCAAATTTAGAGTGAACATCATTCCGATTTTGTTACAGCTATTTCAAGGAAAGTTGACAAAATTTACCACTTTTTTTTATTACATCATAATAGTTAACAACTTACACTAAAATTTGGTATAAAATAATAGACGTAACTTTAATTTTAACCACCACAATAATATTTTGAAAAAAATAAACATGTGATTCGTTACTTTTTTTATTTTGTTACTTTGGTGTAGTAACGTATAAGTGGAAATTTGAGTTACAAAAACGGAATTATAAAGTTACATTTGCATTGCAGCGCAAAAAAATACGACTAACATCTGCAGAAAAGATGAAAAGTCATAAATAAAATTTTAAACAAAACCTAGATAAGCTAGAACAAATAAGAAAGAAAAATTTCGAAAGAATTAAATCGAATTAAGTGTGAACGAAACACTAAACAAGATACTTGATTAAAATGAAGTGCATTAATGTTGATCAAGCACTAAATGTGTCTTTTTTATCCTCGTACTCGTTAACGCCTTGCAGTTTCACCCGCGTGGTGATGAAAAATAGTGATGGTGATGATGAAGAGTTCCAAATTTCATCCAAATTCGTTCAGCCGTTTAGGCATAAACATGTTCCAAACAAATAAACGCCCACAAGTTTTCGCATTCATAATATTTGTGAATCACTCGGCTTTGACTTTAAAATTATAACTTCATAGTTTTTCATTATCTTTAATCCTAATAATAGGCATAGTAGACCCAGCCTTATATTTTTTGTTTTGTTACCAATAACTCTTTTTTTGTTACTGTCCCAAAAATCTCCTGTTCTGATTTCCTGTTTTAATTAATTATTTATTAAGAGGGAGGTTTGCGAGCGTGAGAACTTATTTTCGAACCCACACTTCGACATTTCTACTAATACAGCTGCATCACACAATGTAGTGTACACATACCAAAAAACAAAAGCGCACCGAAGGTTTATATTGTGGCGCGCCGGGTTAAATAAACCTTCAGTGCGCGTTCGCTTCTGAAGGACTAGTAAGTATGTTGCAAAAAACGCGCAATGTATTAGCTATTTATTCACCGCACCGCGAGGCACGCGTGCCCATAGTATTGGTGTCGTGAACAAAGGGTGGGGTCACAGTGTAATCGGTATTGACAGATTTAAACTTAGAATAATTACTGTAATATATTATTGTTGATTTTCTGTGTTTCTATTTTCGAATATAATGACACATAATTTTTGTTTGGGAATATTTTAGGGTATGTAAATGTTGCGATTGCGAGGGAAGATAAGAGCCAACATAAAAATGAAAACGAGATAATGTGTGATTGATTTGTAATGAAAAACAATTAATGTACCTACATAACTCAATTACTGGGTATAGTAATTTTTTTTCTCAGTTTGATATTTTAAAATTACTTATATTTTATTATAAAAAATTTATAGGTACATCTTAGTACACACGGCTACAGATCAAGCTGTACATTTTCAGTATAAGCTGATCTCGCATTCTATAGGATTTCATTACAATGAGAGGGCAGTGTAAACTGGAAATTTATAACTTGATGTGTAGCCGTGTGTATATACAAAAATTAATGCTTGATAAAATTATTTTCTTTAATTTATTTATTTATTGCTTGGGGCTGCTGACATCAGATAAAACATTTTCGCTGTTCCGTTTCTTTGATTTTCTTTCAGATTCTCGTTTTTTAATTGCCTCAATCAAATAATTGGGCTCATTTATTTCCATTTTTCTGTCTAATCTTGAATCTGTTATTTCCGGAAGCATACAATCAAGATGAAACTTTTGTAATTTTCTTTACGTTTTCCCATTTCTATCTGAAATATTAATAATATGCAGAAAAATATATTAACAAGAAATAGAGAACCCTTCAGCTGACAAGCTATCAAACGTCAAAATTTACAAGTCTGCCCACGGCCTTGACGTAACTACGAAACGTGGTAAAATAAGGAAATCATTATACTAATAATAAGTGAAAAAGTTCTCACTGGGGCCTCTGCGCGTTGGACCTGTGTCCCCGTGTATGCCTTCCAAAGGACCGGACATCTTCCGCACGGAAGATGAGCCGTGATCTCAAAGTGAAAAATATATATACCTATATAAAACTCACAATATATTCGGACACAGTGTCCGAATTGACATATTTTAATTTCAATATTGTTTTCACTGATGATTCGGACACCAATAAAAAAAGCTGTTTTGTACAGTCAGATAAAAAACTTTCAACGATACCTTAATAATTGTGGAAATCCGTTCTCCGCCCAGCCTATAGTTATAAAAAAAAAACAGTTTTTAACCAGATTATAACTAAAGCAGCCGTTTTTAATAAATAATATTATAAACCCACATACATAGATAGATACGTGCTTTGGCAGTCAGGTAAATGAAGATGGGGTATTCCTCGAAGCGCAACCACTTTGAACCGCACCAAAAGTATTCCTTGAAACCCACCAACGATGAAACGTAGAGAAGAGAACGAAGGATTCGTGATAAATTATATCGATGGACGTTTTAAAATTCAACTGTTGTTTATTTATTAAAACTACCAGGAAAGCAGAAATGAACTGGAACTAGGTGCTTAAGCGACTTACCTCCGGTTTCTGAATTAAATTCGGGATAAGCAATACTTATGTAGTATTTGAGTACTGAGTTGTCGAAAAGATGCTTTAAAATACGTAATTTTTTTGACAACTCCGTACTCAAATGTTACTTAGGTACTGCTAGCTTATCCTAGAATTCTCAATTCAGAAACCGGAGGTTACTACTTAGCTCAATAATGGTAAAAATACAGGTTTTGAAATTGAATCAATTGTTGTTTTGAAAAGTACCAGGGTGACAGAAATTAACAGAAAATAGGCGCTTAGACGATCTGACTAAGTGACAGTGACCTATAAGGTAAGATATATAGGACCGTTTTAAGTTTTCTATCTTATTTTATATAAGAATAATAACGAATACTTTATATTCCTCTTTGTGTTTAATCGTTGGTGCACAACTTAGTGACATCGTTTAGGCGCCCATTTTCTGTTCATTTCTGTCACCCTGGTACTTTTGAAAACGACAAATGATCAATTTCAAAACCTATATTTTTACCATTATTGGGCTAAGTAGTAACCTCCGATTTCTGAATTGAGAATTCAAGATAAGAACTCAAAACTCAAACTCAAACTATTTATTTGCACACTAAGGTTATAAATACAGGTCTTATTATATAAAGTAGGTACAGCTTAGCAACCTTTTCCAGGTGTTGCAATATTTGAGGGCTCTAATTAGATAAAAGTATACATATTTATACATTTTCTTATGTGTCTACTTAGTACATAGTTCCTAATTTTTGACTATTGTTATATTTAAACACAATATTTTTAATTATGGATAGGTACTAGAACTAAAATAACATAGTTTATCGAGTAATTCGTTATCGAGTATATACTATATAGGTATTGGTATAGGTGTATTATAAGTTGTATGTTTTATTTATTTAGGTTTATTATGTTATTTATGGTTATTATTTAGGTTTATCTCATTTGTGCTTATATTAGGGGTTTTAAACTTTTTTATTTTCTAAATATTCTTTGATTGAGTAGAAGCATTTTTCTATTAAATATGTTTTTAATTTTCTATTAAATACTATTTCTTTTGTTTCGTTTTGAAGATCATTCGGTAGTTTATTAAATATTTTAACTGCCATGTAGTAGGGACTTTGGTTGAGCATTTTAATCCTAGATGGGGGTAAATATAATCTATTTTTATGCCGTGTGTTTATATTGTGGGTATCCTTAACTTTCGTAAAATTGTTAATGTTTTTAAAAACGAATATGCTTATGTCATAAATGTAAATAGATGGGAGTGTAAGAAGGTTATATTTAATAAAAAAGGGTCTGCAGCTACTTTAAGCAATACTTATGTAGTATTTGAGTACGGAGTTGTCAAAAAAATGCTTTAAAATCCGTCATTTTTTTGACAACTCTGTACTCAAATGTTACTTAAGTACTGCTTATCCTAGAATTCTCAATTCAGAAACCGGAGGTAAGTCGCTTAAGCACCTAGTTGCAGTTCATTTCTGCTTTCCTAGTAGTTTTAATAAATAAACAATAAGGGGCAACTGAATTTTAAAACGTTATCGATATAATTCACTACGAATCCTTCATGCTCTTTCTTCTCTATGTTTCATCGTTGGTGCGTTTCGAGGAATATTTTGGTGCAGTTCAAAGTGGTGAGTCCACAAAGCTATTTATTACTGAAAAATGCCACCTTAAAGCCACAAATAGTTTTTTTGGTAACGCTTTTTTTGTCACATATACTTTTTCATCGGACTGTACTAAAGCTTCAATAATTTGATGGTGTCCAAATATTCAGTGAAAAAAATATTGAAATTAAAATGTGTCAATTCGGTCACTGTCCGAGTCGTCTGTCTTATTGTTCAAAGAGTGGAAAAATGCAGTCATGTCACGACACTCGCAACCCACCCTTATGCCTTGTGCGTAGATGTTTCGAGAGCTCGGTTCGAATTATAAACGGACGTGCTGTCACCTTGGATTCTAGGATGGCACTGAAAATTTTTCGCGTGTGTACTCTTTTATAAAACAAATTACGGGAGAGTATTGCTCCATACTAAAATGTATGGGGAACGGAAAACAATTTCCGTAAAAAATTAACAATGTTCAGACGTAGATTACTCTCATTTGGTTTGATTTATTAAAATAATAAAACGGTAGACGTGTTATTCATACTTTTGTGTCACGATTTAACTAAATAGATTTTTATATAGTCCTTTAAAATTAAGTAAATTCTGCAAATAGAAAAGGTCGATTTAGATGTTTTTGAGGGAATTTAACATTTTTTTTTCTCGAAATGAATGATGATTTCGCAAATATCTCGCGGTGAAACTGTTGGCACATCTATTAAGGTTCTTCATTATTTTTTTTATGTAATTCCATGCGGAGAGTTTATAGAAATTTTGAAAACAGTAAGTGCCTTTTCAGGTGTTTCTTAAGGACTCTCCTCTTAATATAAAACAGTATAACTTGTAATATAACTCGAGGATAGAGGTGAGGATTAAAAGTTTAAACGTTTAATTTAACACATTATTATTTTTTAACTATTAACATCAATAAGTAATTCTGACATAATCGTTAAAAGTTATAACTCAGTTCGTAGGCACAACAAAACGAGTTGAGAGTTTTATTTTATTCGGCGCCACGTGGTAAGAGTTTATGATCAAACAATAGTGATCATTATTACGTTTTGATTGCTCAAAATATAAGACTTAAATTGCTTGGCACAAGAAAAATAACATTTAATACCTTGTCGCGAGCTGAATTCATAGAACTGTGAGTCTTATCTCGCTAAGGATAGGTTTTGTTATTGATGCGAAATAAAACTAACTTTTAATGTTTATACGTTAAACAACTTAAAGGCCATAATGTAAACAAACGGTGAAACTAAACAATAAATTTCATTCAACAGTTGATTTGAGTTGACCCTTTCGGTTTCAGTGTTACATAGGTTTTTAAATTTAATATTTAAAGTAATATAAACTACAACTGAATACGTAACGTTATGGTAACTTCCGTCCCTTGCGAAAGAGCATTTTCAAAAGCTGGGTACATAATCAGCGACAGGCGAACACGGCTCACAACAACTAAAGTCACGCAGCTGATGTTTTTAAACGCCAATAAAATGTAAATAATTTAAAATAATAAAGGTATGTTATTAGTTTATACAAATAAAAACTATTTTTGATTAAGGTAAATGCGTTTCTTCTTACTAAAGGTTAATTCTCAAAATTATATTAGGCAACATATTAAAAAAAACTTAACTTTTAACTAAAAACAGGCTTTCAATATTTACAACCTAAGAATAAAATTAACTTAATGAAAACGTTACCGAAACTGATAACCTTATCCGTTATATTTATAACTTTTAACTTAACAAGTTAATTTTTATTAACAATAACTTTTTAACAAATAATCTTTTATAACTTTTAATCACATCTCTACTCGAGGATGCTCAGTACTTTAATATGAAATAGTACACGTCTTTCAATGTTGTTTATTTATCATAATATATAATCAAAACTTTAAATTTATTTTTGGACACAGGTAACAAAAAAAAATTAAAACACCTTATTTGGAAATTATCTTTTACTGTTTATGGTCTTTCTTTGCGATGAAGTTATTAAATACACCATGAAGTTTAAGAAATTTATCATTTTAGATATAGAATTTGCGACTTTTAAAGTTTTTTTTAACAAATAAAGAGTAACAAAATAAGAACGTTTAGTCTACCTTCATTTCGTTTTTAATACATTTTTCATATAAATCCTAAATAAAATAGAGTGCCTTGTCAAAAATCCAATAACTAATTAGATAAATTATCTGATTTCATGGAAAAAAAAGCGATTCAGCGATATTTTTATTTTTGCCGATTTTTTGAAACAGTGGCAAAAAAATAGAGAAATGCTCATAAGCATAACGTCAGTGAAGTTTTAACAGTGCGGAAGTTAAAAATTTCTACTTTGCAACAGAGAAAAAAACTATTTAAAACGAGCATAACCTACGCTGAACGCAATATTGTTTTTAAATAACATTACAGATAAACTTTTTCATGATTTATTAAACCTTTGAAAATCCTAATAATCTTTTTCATTTCAAGTAATATTGTCACTTTCGCAGTATCGTCTGTTTTTGTCACAAAATTACTTACTCACTGTTAGAACTTCACGGATAATAATATATTTTATGATGATACTATACTATTTACCATCTTTCGGGGCTGATAGCTCTTGATGATAAAAATCTAACTGAGGATACATCTAACTCCTACTAAGAGCCAATAGTTGCAAAGCAGATTTTCAAAACAATATTTGCATTGTTACAGAGTCGTGGAGTTTGCCACCCACTCGGACATGCGCGCAGCTATCGAGAAGCTGGACGGAACAGAGCTGAACGGCCGTCGTATTCGTCTTATTGAGGCAAGACGTGGATCACGTCGCCGCACCCGCTCCTCATCGAGCCGCAGCCGATCTCGCTCCAGGGACCGAAGACGTAGCCGATCCAGGTAAAGCATCATTTTGAGTGTTGTAGGCTAACTTAGTCTATATTGGTTTTAAAAACCATTGTAGCTACACATCTAGAGGTGCATAAGATGAAAAAAAAAGTAGGAATGACTGAGTGGACATAGCGTCATCCACGACAAACGACGAATCTAAAAAAATGCATTTTACATAAGAATGTTTTGAAGAAGAGAAAAACTCAAAAATAAAGTATTTTACATGTCAGTATTCTGGTACATTTGGTTTTCAAAATGTAACCTTTTTAGGATAAAATCAATAGATGTTCAATATTTTACAAGGATCAGAAATAAACGCACATTCGTAAGTTTACCTCATCATAAGATTCGTAAGTTTGCTGGGGATGTGATGATAATATTAACTATGAAAAAATATTTCGATTTGCTTTGTTAGTTATGATCTGTGTTTCTTTAATATTTAGGATTTTAATAGGTTTTCACTTTAATGATGATACTATATTATTTACCATCTTTCGGGGCAGAAAGCTCTTGTTGATAAAACTCTAACTGAGGAATCTTCAAACACATTGCATTCATATATGCAAACGAATGTTTGTTATACAATTGTAAACTCATTTCAGGTCTCGCTCCCGTCGCTCCTCGCGCAGTCGCTCCCGCTCCAAGTCAAGGCCAAAGAGCAAGAGCCCCGTGGCCAAGTCTCGCTCCAGATCCCGATCCAAGTGAGTATCTAACACAATTCACCACTTGTGATCCTGCTATGTAAATAACTATGAGTTTTAGGAAATATTTTAAATACGTTATAAAAGTTTTGTCCAGTCTTAAAAAAATCACATTGTTCTGAAACAAATATAATATTCATATCCAAATATTTTATTTACATAGCAAGATCACTGAAAAATATTATTTGTAAAATCATGTATAGCAAATTATACGCGGCCATAAGCCATAGTTGAATAGTCCCAAATAAAATCAGTTCAATAGATCATTTTAATAGTTCTGACATAATCATAAAGTTTGGAGCAGACTATTTAGCTTCAATCTTAGAGCCTTCAGTTTAGAAAACTACAATCAATACTTTATACACTGAAAGTTGTGTTTGACATTGGTGGGATAAAAATATGCACTAAAATGCTGGATTTCTAAGTAGTCTGCTAATTTTCACGAATACATTTCCCCTAAATCTCAAAAATTATGCTTGCATGCAATTGTTTCTTTCTCAAATGCAAATGCTCCAGCAATAAATACAAACAACAATTGAAATAATATATTTATGCATGAATATGTATAAAAATTAACCTAGTATTCATTTGGCTAGGTGTGTAATTACTTGCGCTGAGCAAAATTTAAAACTGTAAGTACTTAGCCAATAGTACTCTACTTATGTAGATGTAATGTTAGTTGTACTTTATAATCATAAAATGTGACGCAACGTACTTATTTGTAGTTGCCTCGCGTTAAATTGTGTACACAGTCAGTTTTTAAAGAATTGTTATTTGTCAAAAATGGTACTACAAATCGAAAAATTACAAAACTATAACAGATTCATTTAAGTTCGTTTGAGTAGCGTTTTGACAGATACAATTCTGAAACCGACCATTTAGTAGTAGACGTAACTAAACAGAGCTATTACTACCATTTCTGGCGTTCGAAATCGGCGTCGATTAGGGATCGCAGTCGTTCGAAGTCGCGGTCGCGATCGGCGTCCCGTAGATCTGACCGTCGCTCGGCGTCCCGTAGATCCGACCGTCGCTCGGGCTCACCGCGTCCGTCCGCTGAGAGGAACGGCGACAAGTCTCCATCGAGGTCTAAATCACGATCGCCGAAAGCAATCTCCAAGTAAGTCCACATGTGTGCTCTCAATCGTTGTCTGACGGTTGTGCGAATTTTGTGAGGTTATTTTTCTTTATCGACGTCCTGGTAGCTTGCTTTTCGTTGATATTACAGTAACAGCAGTTCTATCGTTATTTCGTCAAATGCATCGCGATTAGCACGTCGATATGCTGAGCTAATTATTTTAATATTTACACAAATCATATTTTTGTTTTAATTCAACGATTTTCTGTCAGAAATATAATCTCACATGTATAATAAAGAAGCATTATTGTCAGATACAAGTCCACAAACTAAACACATTGGCATCCACATATTAACAAAATTCATCCAATGTTATTAATATTGATTGCACATTACAAATACATTATTAACTCGATCCATGTTTTCCCGCATCACGAAGAGAAGCCGTCCCAAGGTGAGCATTTGAAGTCGGCTAACACTTTTTAGCTATTTTCAGTTAATTAACATTACATTTCATTTTATTCCGATCGCCTCAGGTTTGAAACCGATTCATTGTAATTTATGTTACAAGATTCATGCTGTAAATGCTAACAAGCTATCACTAAATGCACTAATTTTTTCTGTTTCATATCATCCACTGTAAATAACATTCACTAACAGCTTTATAAATTAATAATTATTCTGTCAATAACTGCACTGCTAACACTAAAAAGTCAGTCTAAAAAATCAAAACAGTTGATATCGTACAGATAAATAATTGCCAGAAAATATCAAATGTTATTTACAGCACATAATATTGTAAGAAAATTCTACATTAACAGGGAAAGATCTCGCTCTCGCAGCAAGGAAGCAGCGTCACCGAAGCGTGAGGAAGAACGTCGTCCGACCAAGTCTCGTTCTCGCTCCCGCTCGCGGTCACGGTCAGGATCTCGCGACCGCTCCGCTTCGCGCGATCGCTCCGGCTCCCGGTCGCACTCCGGCTCGCCCCGACAGAACGGCGACGCGCAAGACCGCGCGAGTACAGACCGCTCGCCGCGTAGTGGCGACTAGGGTCACTAGTTTAGTTCTAAGTTATATAAGTTTATTTGTCTATAGGTTTTACGAGTTCGTGACCTCAACGATAGTGATGATACTTTTCTATCTTTTTGCAATTCTGACCAATATTCAATGCGAATTAGTTTTCACTATCTCTTTCATATCTAGAAACTTTGTCGGATTTAAATCCGTCGCACAGATTCATATGTCCAACAAAATAGTAGAAAATTTATGTAAGTATACGAATTAAATTGACATTTGAAATAAAAAAAATCGCATATAGAAGTACAATTTTAGCTTCTTTTACTTAGTATTTTAGCTCACCCTTGGTTGAAGTCACGATAGTGTAATATAAGATTTTTAATGCGCACGTGTTGATATTTTTTTATCTTACACGAGTGATAGATGTCATTGTCTGTAGGGTTATTTAGGATCGCTTTATGGGCTAGTGGGCAAATAGATACTTATTGGTGCCGATTCTGTTGTAACAAACTAAACTTAATTTATGATATTGCCATCTTTTTCACTCTGATAAAATAAGAAAGAGATGGGCGTAAATAAGAGCTGTCAAATTTAGTTTAACTAAAATTGACTCGTCAGAACGTGTTGGCTAAAAACACTGTAAAGAACAAGGCGTAAGCTAATTTAACATCTCTGATTTCGTTCTTATCTATCACCGTCCTTTTCTCACGATGTCTGTTAGTAGAAGTAAGCAATATTCTAATTTTAATTTAGTTTGCAAACAAGAGAATCGGCACCTTTGTGTAAGTAGAAAATTCTACCGAAAATGTGACTGCAATTTGAATTTAATTTATTATAATTAAATGTGTTTTAAAAACGATGTATAATTTTAATTTCCTATGAGACTTGAATGCATTCAGTCACTCGATGCATTATTTGTATTAAAAAGTTTAATGTATTCTGTATTTGCCCATACTTATGTGAAGTAACAACATTGACGGAATACCACAATACCTATGTTTAGGTAAAAGATGTAACAAGATAAGATTTAATTAATACATCTTAAGACGATTCTACTCGGTAGGCTAATTATGTATTTTGTAAATAGTATATTTGTTACTAATAACCAAATAATAAATAAGGCTGTACCGTATTTTTTTGTTTTATTTTGATGATTGCCCACTTTTTGCCGCATTAGCCTAGCCGCACATTATCAGAAAATTTGTAACGCGCATCTCTGCTCACACTGAAGGGCGTATACATAAAGGAAGCAGGTAACCAGCGCCGGATCTACCAGCGCTTATCGGTACTGGGGCCTAATTCTCCTAAAATAAATCTTAATAAATCACAACCTAACCAAGGCTGAACCGTTCATTCAGACAGTTCTCAATTTCAAAAGCTATCAAATTGTTTGACACAAAAAACAAAATCAATCATTTTGAAAGTTTTCGAAAACAAAAACTGACTGACGGTTGTGGTTTGATTGCGTTATTACACTTGGCTGAATTTAGGAATCCTAATTATGAAAGTGTAATAAGAGTTAGGACGGTTAGGATCCTAACTAGCCAGTCAGAATGTAAAGTTGCTTCTGAATTTAGAAGACTGAATTCAGCTAAGTGTAATAAGCGCTTTAGCAACAATTTATTTTAGGAGAATTGGGCCCCTGGTCCGTGCATATAACCGCTACATAAAGGACGCGGGTAGAAGCAGGGGTTGGCTGTACAAACAAAAATACGCGTTATTCCCTTCAAATACAGCAAGAAATGACTGTTTACCAGCGCTGATCGGAGCTGTTTGGAACTTCGCGGCGCTGTTCGGAGCTCGTCGGCGCTGGTTCGCCACACAGTATAGAGATTACCTGCGCGAACCAGTACCGATAAGCGCTGGCAGATCGGCGCCGGCAACCCGCTTTTTACGTGTATACATTCCGCGAGGCCTAAGCGGAGCTTTGCATTTGTGTGAGAATGAAAGCAGACGCGTCCTTTGCTTGGTTTAAACCGATTTATATTGATTTTTGGCAATCAATTCTATGTGCACTCACACAAATGCAAAGCTCAGCTTAGGCCTCGCGGACTGTACGCACTTATGTACCCCACCAACGTAGTACTTATTACTTCTATGGACCCCACACATTCAGAATTTGCCGGATCGCAGCCTGTTGGCTCTAGTACAAAATGTATGCGCCAGAGAGTAGGTATTCGCGCACGCGTCAAATTTAGACAAAACTTTCTGATAACGTACGGTCAGTGTTGGCGCGCACATAAGCGCCCTCTACAATTGCGCGGGACGCGGGCCTCGACCAATAGCGAGCCGAGACGTGTTGGCGCGCACATTAGCGCCCTCTACGCATCATGCGCGGTGCGCGGGAGGCGCGGAGCAACGGGCCAAGCCGGCCTCTCGGGCTGCGGCGCTCGCGCGCCGCGGGCGCGGCACTTCGAACGGAGCAGCCGCTACGCACACGCGTCTTTATCTTTAAAAAACGCAGTCATTATTGTCGCGTAGCGCTCATATTTTTGTAACATAATGAAATTAATTTCATTATAAGTTTAAAGTCATAAAACCATCTTTTTTCATTTATCTCCACACACAATAACCCAAGGGACGGAGTTACAGCCCCAACAATGGTCCTTCGAAGCCGCGATTATTGAAGAAAATTGGAACAAACATCGTGGAATCTCCCGGCATCATCGCGTGGTTCGATTCATAGAACACATAAACCCGGGTTCGAGTCGTCGCGTCGTGTCAAGCTCCATCAAGAATTCAAGAAGCGAATCGTTCGTGTTCCGTGTTCGTGATGGCACAACAAAATGGCGTCCGACTAGAAACCGATATTCGATCGAACAACGAGTGCTAACATTATCCTGGAGGGCATTAATTTTGTGAGTTCGTTCCAATTATCATTATAATTATCCCAACTTTAAGTCATTAAGTGGATATTCCTTATTTTCATGGCACTGCTATCAACAAGTCCTTAATTTGTTGGTCGTCGTACGTTAAATGAGCACATGTCATGTCATGCATTACGGACATTAAGTAATGCATCTTATACTTATTTCACTGTAATTATCCCGTCCCTATTTCAGAACTCGTTTTGCATTATCAATTTCCCATATTAACATTAAGTTTAATTGCATATCAACAGCATTTGCGCTAAAGCCGAGCAGAGCGACGACGCCACGTGGCGCGTTTCATTGCTGTCTTCGCCTGTTCCGGGGCACGCGCACGCCTGCTTGCTATCGAGCGGGGCTGCGCCCTTGCTGTCACGTGGGACAGCGGCTGCTTGCTTGTCCACGCGCATATCACTCTCTTCTTGCCTGTATCTGCACTGCACGCTTGCATTTAAGTATAACCTGCTATCATTACACCTTGAGTTTCACGTTTTCCTGTGCACGTAAATACTGCCTGTTCTTATATTAATATTATAAAGTTATTCAATTAGTTCACAATGTCTAACCTAAAAGAATTAAAAAAGAAACGTGCTTCTTATAAAGCTAAACTTACACAGTTTGAAAAATATCTTTCAATCATGTGCACATGTGAGAAGCCTAGTAACATTCAACTCAGTGAGCTTGGGGCTAGGTTGCAAAAGATTGAAGAGTGCTATGGCGAATACGATTCCATACAGATTAAAATAGAAAGCTTGCCGGACATTACAGATGCTGAGTGTCAAGTGGAATATGGTGAGCGCGAGTGCTTCGAGTCGCAATACTTCGCGGCGGTCGGCAAGGCACGAGAGGTGATTGGCAGGCCGGTCTCTGGGGAAGCGGAGCACGACTCGGAGTCTTCGGTAACAGGTTCTGTCCTCACTGCAGGTGGGCCAAGCTTAAATATTAAATTACCGACCATTCATTTACCTACCTTTTCTGGGCAATATGAAAACTGGCTAGAATTTCACGACACTTATCTATCTCTTATTCACACAAATGGGAAAATTCCTAAAATTAACAAGTTTCATTATTTACGATCGGCATTAAAATACAAGGCTGCGAACGTTATTGCCTCTTTAGATTTTTCAGAAAAAAACTATGATACAGCATGGTCATTGTTATGTGAGCGTTATCAAAATAACAACTTGCTTATTAATAATCATATCGATGCATTATTCGATTTTGAAAACATTACAAAGGAGGCTCCCTCTGCACTGAGGGGCCTCATAGATACTATAAATAAAAACCTTAGGTCATTAAAAATGTTAGAGGTCAATATAGAAAATTGGGATCTTATCATCATTCATGTTATGTGTAAAAAATTAGATAGTACAACTAACAGGAAATGGAAGGAACATGCTAACCTTCAAAAATACAAAATACCTACCTTAGAACAATTTATTGATTTTGTTAAAGGGCGTGCTGAATTGTTAGAGACAATCGACATTAACAATCGAACTACACATACTCGTACTACACACACTCGTAGGCACAGTGAACCTTTAAATGCTAAACCCCGAACATTCATTGCTAATAAAAAACAAGCAAAAGGCTCATACACATGTCCTCGGTGCAAGCAAAATCATCCCATTTATATGTGTCCTCAGTTCATGTCATTGTCTGTGTCAGCACGAATAGCCGAAGCTAAAAGACTCAACTTGTGCAACAATTGCTTAAGACAAGGACATGGACCTCAGGATTGCAGATTTGGACCGTGCAGAGTATGCAATAAACCACATAATACTTCATTACATATAGACGAACCAGCATCTCTGCAGCAGTCAGATACCAGTGTATCACGGGACAAATGCGTAGTGTTAGCCTCACAAGAGGATTGCCACTGTAATGTAGTTCCAACAATGCAATCTGATGTTGTCTTGTCATCTACACAACATAATAGCTGTGTATTGCTGTCTACAGCACTAATAGACATTATTGATTTTAACGGTAGAAAACATACTGTCCGTGCCTTACTTGATAATGGTAGCACATCTAACTTTATAACAGAGCAAATATCTAATCAACTTAATTTACCGGTTAAATCTACTTCCATTTCAGTTGAAGGTTTAAGTCAGTCAGTACATGTAACTAAACGTTCTAGCTTGACTATATCCTCACGCACTGAGTCATACATAAACAATATTGATTGTTTTATTGTACCAAAAATAACTCAATTATTACCTACCACACGTTTTGATATCTCGCACCTAAATATTCCAAAAAATTTAAAACTAGCTGACCCTAGCTTCAATGTTCCTTTAGAAATAGACATGTTGTTGAGTGCTGAAATATTTTGGAACATATTAGGTACAAAACGCATATCTTTAGGTAGGAATAAACCAGTTCTCATTGATACAAGAGTAGGTTGGTTGGTATCAGGTGTAATGTATAAACAAAAAACTAATAGTAATAAAACCACCGCTTACTCAAACACAGCTCATTGTAATTTTGTAAACGATTGTCACCTTCAACAACAATTAGACAGATTTTTCGAATTGGAATCAGTTTCTTCATCCCGTACCACTACTAAAGAAGAAAACGAGTGTGAACAAACTTTATAAAAACAACCACTCGCGAGAAAGATGGTCACTTTGTTGTAAAAATTCCTTTAAGACAGTCACCAGAAACATTAGGTGACTCATATGAACAAGCTTTATCTAGATTTCAGTCTTTAGAAAGAAAGTTCAAGCGTGATCCATTATATAAAGAAAAATATTCCAACTTTATTAAGGAGTATATTGATCTTGGTCATATGTCTTTAGCTAATCATAGTAACGATAAATATTCATATTTCATGCCACATCATGGTGTGATCAGAGACACTAGTCTAACCACAAAACGAAGGTTAAAAACGCTTTAAGATTAAATATACATACCTGGGCATTTTGGTGCGACTCCACAATTGTTTTGGGTTGGATACGAACACCGAAGTCATCTTTAAAAACATTTGTTTTCAATAGAATCAATGAAATCACTGACATTACCAATGCGAAGGATTGGAATTACATTCCCACTAAAATAAATCCAGCAGATATAGGATCTAGAGGTTGTAATGCTATTCAGCTGGAGAGTTCCAAATTGTGGTGGACAGGACCACCATTTTTAACATTACCACAAACACAATGGCCTAGTCAAACCAATACTGTACCCATTAACCTACCAGAAACTAAAGTGCTATGCAATCTTGTTCATGATCATGAAGAAAACAATTTTATACATAAATTTTCAAGCTTTAGTAAATTGCAACGTGTCACAGCTTATATATTACGATTTATAAATAACTGTAGGCATCCTCATAATAAAAACACTACATTCTTGACTATTTCTGAATTAAATTCAGCTATTTTACTTTTATGTAAATTCATTCAGTTAAATATATTTCCAGATGAGTTTTCAACATTAAAAAAGGGCCAATCTTTAAAAAGGTCACAATTACTTAATCTTAACCCATTTATGTCACATGAAAGGGTAATAAGAGTTGGAGGTCGATTATCAAACTCAAATTACACCTATGATGTTAAACATCCTATTTTAATTCATGCTTCTCATTATGTTACCCAAATATTATTTAAACATTATCATACATTATTAATGCATGCAGGACCTCAATTACTGCTTGCTACATTAAGACAAAGATACTGGGTAATAGGTGGTCGCAACCTTGCTAGAAAAATCACTCATGAGTGTCATAAGTGTTGTAGATTCGCCGGCAGAACTATTCAGCCAATCATGGCAGATCTACCTAAAGAACGCGTTCATAGTGAATATCCATTCATTAATACAGCTGTCGATTATGCTGGGCCTATTCTAATTGCCAACAGAAAGGGTAGAGGCAGCCAACTTATAAAATCCTACATTTGTATATTTGTGTGCTTGGCAGTGAGGGCAGTACATGTTGAACTGGTCACCGATCTAAGCACTGAAGCATTCATGGCTGCATTAAATAGATTTGTTGCTCGCAGGGGTCGGCCTGTCAACATACACTCTGATAACGGTACAAACTTTGTAGGAGCCTGTAAAGAACTTTCAACCTTTCTGAACTCGAGGTGTAATGATATTAGTTTAGGTGCAGCAGAGCAGGCAATAAACTTTAAATTTAGTCCTGCCTATAGCCCACATTTCAACGGCTTAGCTGAAGGCGCAGTTAAGTCTGTTAAACTCCTTCTTAAAAGAATCTTATCTCTAGCTCATTTAACATACGAAGAATTAAACACAGCATTAATTCAAATTGAAGGGATCTTGAATTCACGCCCTCTTACTCCATTATCTTCTGATCCCAACGACATGACTCCACTGACTCCCTCACACTTTTTAATTGGGCGAACGATCATGATGTTGCCCTCTCAGGTGGACACAGAACGAGAAACACAGATCAGCACTTTGCCTCGATATAAAAGGGCACAAGCCTTGGCGGCTCATTTTTGGAAACGATATCAAACTGAATATCTTTCAGAATTACAAAGGCGAGCAAAATGGCAGCGCAATGAACAGGAGCTGCTGCAGCTGGGAGACCTGGTTGTGGTCAAGGAAGACCGCCTCCCACCCAACCATTGGCGACTCGGCCGCATCGTGAACCTGCATCCTGGCTCCGACGGCATCGCACGCGTCGCTGACGTCAGGACTGCATCGGGCGTGCTTCGACGAGCCTACAATAGGCTCTGCCTGCTGCCCACTTCAGACTTTGGAACAAGTTCCAACGGGGGGAGCCTGTTGGCGCGCACATAAGCGCCCTCTACAATTGCGCGGGACGCGGGCCTCGACCAATAGCGAGCCGAGACGTGTTGGCGCGCACATTAGCGCCCTCTACGCATCATGCGCGGTGCGCGGGAGGCGCGGAGCAACGGGCCAAGCCGGCCTCTCGGGCTGCGGCGCTCGCGCGCCGCGGGCGCGGCACTTCGACCGGAGCAGCCGCTACGCACACGCGTCTTTATCTTTAAAAACGCAGTCATTATTGTCGCGTAGCGCTCATTTCTTTGTAACATAATGAAATTAATTTCATTATAAGTTTAAAGTCATAATCATCTTTTTTCATTTATCTCCACACACACACAATAACCCAAGGGACGGAGTTACAGCCCCAACAGTCAGTCTCAAACAAAACTAATCGTTCTTCTAAGGCTGCCCGCCTACGTCGAATAATCGGTGACCGATTTTTTGTAGGAGAAAAATAGAACACTGATAGCAATGGTGCAACGCACACGTCTTAAAAAAGTTGGTCAGAAAAAAAATCGGCCCGATTTATCTGTCCTACAAAAAGTCTGACGTGGTTGAGCAGCCTTAGGTACGTTGTAGCAATGCTTCAGTTCAACCTAGGTCCTAGAGCATTAAAAACTGATTAAGGTTTCTTTGACATGGAAAGTCAATAGGTTCCCGACAATTCTGACTCAAAAAGTGATCAGAGCACTAAATATCCAATCACATCGCTTATTGAAGCAAGCCCCAGCAACTGTATGACCAGACCACAAATCCCATCAGAGGTGAAAAAGATCACAGGAGCTATCAAATTTTAAAACCATACTGTGATAGAGAGGGCTACACAGAAAGGTCAGTCGATTACCCAGAACTGGGCTGGTGACGCGCACACTCGTACTCACGCTCCCCGTCTGCCGCGTCGCTTATTTTAGGAAACATGCTTTATTCACTCTTCTCCAAGGGGTCGTCCATTAATCACGTGATGTTTTTAGCCCCTCCCTCCCCCTGGCGATAAGTGGTGAGGTTTTAGACTAATCCCCCCCCCCACCCTACGCAAAATCACGTCTATTTTTTTTGTACAGTGTCTTAACATTTTTCAGAATATTGTCTTTAAATACAGGTATAATATATCTAATTTAATTCTGGAAAATTAGCACTGTGATAAAATGTCTAGCCAGACATTTAGGTTGCAGAAATCGTCAACGAAAAAAATTAATACCTACACGTGATATCTCAGTACACCGGTACACCCCCCCTTCCCCCTTGTGATATTTCGTGAATTTTTCCGAACCACCTCCTCCCCCTTTCTAGCCTCACGTGATTAATGGACGATCCCAAAGTAGTCTTGTAAAGGACTAGTTTTCGAGTCCTATTTATAAGGACTGATGATGAATTACAAGACTCGACTCATTACAACAGGACTCCGAGACTAGAGAACTCAACCCTCTATGAGCTCTTGAATGTTACACGAGAGCTCGAGTCTTTTTGTGCGCTCGACTCCTTTTTATGCGGCGAGTCGCGCTCAAGCCCTCTTCGTGTATGAGTCTAGCAACTAAACTGTTACATCTTAGAAACTCAAAATATAAAATCAGTTTACCTTCACATCTTTATTTTCTTAGAAGTTATTTTTTTGCTGATTTCTAATGATTTTATCCTGTCAGTTTTTTTTGTAGGCATAGTTTCATATCCACTAATTTAAATTTACCGCCTATTCTAGTCTTTTCGAATGATGAGCTTCAAGTCTCATCTTTATGCTCCGAGTTTTTCTTTCCTTTGTACTACTCGAGTCGCTGTTAAACGACTCGGGCTCGGCTTGACTCTAGACTCCGAGCCTTTTTAACACAGAGTCTTGAATAATTGAGTCGAGGTTTTAAAATTACAACTTGAACACTCGAGTCCTTTGCAATACTACTTACTCCCAAGACAGTAAAAGGTTTTTTTTTTCTATTGGTCTGCTGTGTTTGGTCCTAGGGGACCGTTTCTACGTAACCGGGCAGTTATTGGCGAGACCTGAAGGGTCTCCAGCCAATGGGGGGAAGTAAAATACGTATCCTAAGCTAACTACTTGTACTACACTAACATCATGACTACCTGCAACAACAGAACTAAGGGCGACCCCTAGAGGGACTCGGACCTCGGTTTAGGGCGTTGCTGGCGTGGACTTAGGGGGGGAGACAGCTTGATGAAAGCTGAATTATCGGTGTGAACAGTAAAAGGTAATTTCATAAATTAGTACGTTAACCTAGAACTAGGGACTACTACTAGAGCAACTAGGGGAGGTGAACCATAAACTCAAAATATGGATGGTAGGTATTATTTAGCGCCCCTCTTTGGGGAGTGGCTAGAGAGGCGCCACGGCGTCCTCACCTTCCGCCTGACGCAGGTACTCTCCGGACAGTGGAGGTCTGCCCTGCTTGGGCGGAGCACCGCCGTGTCCTCGTAGAGGCGATCTTTCGCGTCCGGCCATGGTTCAATTCATGGTACGGAGCGAGGGGACATGAGAAGTAGTCACCTCCTTCTGCGAAGCAGTAATGCTAGCGAAGGCGAAACGCGTGAGGGAGAGACAAACCTCATGCCCCAGCCGCCGCAACAGAAGGAGACGCCCCGGCCGTCGGGAGCCGCAGGACGATTCTCGGCCACCGTAGGCGCGGGCCTGCGGACGGCTAGCGTTGGGTGGTTCGCCGTCCGGTCAAAACTAGGCCCGGGTCGACGGCGCGTTGTGTTCCATGCGCGCCTCAAAGAGATGACAGCATTGTAGACGGCGCCCGCTAGGGCCAGTGCCTGCCAGGGTTGCGGAATTTGTTCCAAAGAGTTACCGCGGCCCTGGAACGCAAAGGGCACTAGGAGGAACACGGATGGGTTTTACTCTCTTCCGCTCCACCCAGAGATGAAGAAGTTACGTGATGATTTCCAATCCAAAAAAAAAAGGTATTATTTAGCGACTCAAATAAAAGTATCATCAAAATAATTTGTTAATCGTAAACCCTAAACTCGTCGTTACTTAGCAACACGACGAACTAAAATGTAAGCAAAGACACTGAATAAACCTGAGCATTCTAGCGAATGTGACAAGAAAAAAAAAAGAATGTTCGACAAAAATTTTATAATGCGAATCTTCGATGTTCTGCTACAAAAAAATGTTTTACGCTCAGGTTTATTAGAACCTACGAGCGCGAAAGCGCAGAGGGATAGAGGCGCTCTCCTAAACTAAAGCTGATAGGTAATTATTTTTGATAAAATTAGCTCATACATTAAGCAGATGTTGTTTATGAAATTTTAGAAAATGAATAAAATTGAATTGATTGATAATATCTAATGAGTGATATTTTTTATTTAGTGTGCAACAATTTTCATATATCTACTAAAACTTATCACATACAGTAGGTATGTGATAAGTAACTATATATTATCAATGATCTATTATAGAAATATTAACTAAAGCTCGACTTGACATAACCGGAGAGCACGTTGTCCTAAGTATTTGTGTACTAGGTACACCAGTAATATTTATGATTAGTTACGATTTACTCACGTGCATTTTTCGGGATTGCCCGACTAGTTTCGGACCCAATCGGAGTCCTTAATCATGAGCTGAACACGCGGCGAGGTCGCGAGTCGAACTTGTTTTTTTAGTTCGACTCGCGAACTCACCGCGTATGAATGTGTCTCACGAAACTTATGATAATAAAACACCAGTAATACATTTTTAACGGGCTGTTGTCATACAAAATTTTCTACAATTTGTATAGAAGTTTTAATTACCTATACCAAAACTAATTACCGCTTATTTTTTTTTCTCTGATACGACTCGATACTGAACCTTACATGAATCAGCCGACTAGCCGTTAGAGCAAAAAACATTTTGCTAACTTTATACAACAATGAGAAAATGTCTTCGAAGAAAGTTTTGTTGCAGCTCCTTCAGATTTCCCCAGATATCTAAAACATACTAGGATTACTAGGTATAACCCGGACTAGCCGCACGAAGAAAGAAGGCAGGTAAATTAGGTACTGTCAAATTTTCCATGTGGGTTCATAAATTAAATGCAGTGGAAGATAGGATTCAAGAATTTCACGCTAAACTTAGTTCTTGGCTGCACTGAAGTCAATGCACGAATTTCAGGTGTAGGTAGTTCATTTTATTGGCATTCTGATTTCTCATTATTTATAAGTAATATGGGTGCATGAAAAGAGCCTCCACGAGTGACGATACTTAAATACGTCGGGCGCACCCTGGGCAGTCAGTCCCGCTACCAACCTTGCTGACTGGCTAATCTTTTCACCACAGCATGAGCTATTTTCGTATAACTCGTGCTGACACGAGAGAAGACGATATTATGGGTCGATCGTTATTCGAAGGTTCTGTCGATAGCAAGCATGAAAAATTACAATTACTGTAAGGAAATCCTATACAATGCGAGATCAGCTTACACTGGAAATTTGTAGCTTGATCTGTCGCCGTGCGTACATAATAGAATTTTGTCTCAGGCGCAAAGAAGCTGGACGAGAAGCTGTGACACAGTATACCTTGACTACAAGGTTTCTGTTACTTCAATGGTTGTAGTGAGAAGTCGTTGTGCGCTGCAGAGCCATATAGGTACCAATGAATAGGACCAGATAGTAAGTTGATTTAAAGATTCAATGAAGAAAAAAGAAATCAAATCAAATCAAATTCATTTATTGCAAATATGGGTAGTAATACAGGTGGATTTGTGAAAAACAGGAAAGTTCTTAGTGTCACCATATTCTGCACTAGGCATGCAACATTTAGTTCGGAACTTGAATAGTCCCTTAATTAAGAAAAAAATAAAAATAATTAAATACATTCAAAAATTACATTTTTATAAGTTGCCAATTAAAGTATATAATGTCAAAGTTATAATGTCAAATTATATAATGTCAAGTTAACAATGTCAAAGTAAATTCATTATGCTAAAATGTCAAGAAATAGTAAATAGCACCGCAATTTATGTCAAACTTTAATAATTAACATTATTAAGTTTGATAATAATAAACAATTAATGATTATAATAATTCTTTCGCACGGAAGATGAGCCGTGATGTTTAAAGAGAAACAATTAATGATTATAATTAACATAATTAGAGTTTGTCACTCAAATATTCATTAACACTATAATAAGATTTTTCCAACAACATTTTTTTAACATTACATTTAAATATGTCCACATTTTTTGATTCTATAATACATTTTGGTAAATGGTTATAAAGTCGAGGTGCCATGCAAAAAATGCTATTGCTAAACAAAGTAGTTCTACTGCTGTCAGGGAAATATATTTTTGTATTGTTGCGTTGACTTCTATAATTTCTGAAATAAAGCAAGTTGCGTTTTACAAAGACTACGACTTCCAATATATATAAACATGGTAGTGTTAATATTTTTAAGCTTTGGAAAAAGGGCTTACAACTATCTGTTTGTTTTAAACTACATATTGCCCGGATACATCTCTTTTGCATTTTAAAGACAGCTTCTTTTTCTGTAGAATTTCCCCAAAACATAATGCCATATCTCAACAAGGACCCTACGTAACCATGGTAAGATGCTAAGACCGCACTGGTACTGACTGTTTTTGCAAGCATATATAGTGCATAGGACTGCTGACTTAATTTAAGACACAAGCTTTCCAAATGTGACTTCCAGTTTAAGTTATAGTCTATATGTAAGCCTAAGAATTTTGTTGTATTGATTTGCTCAATCTTCTGTCCTTGGAAATAAACATCAACGTCTGTTTGTTTGCAATTTCTATTTTTAAAAGTCATAATTTTAGTTTTGGTTAAGTTTATTTTTAATTTATTTGATGTCAGCCATTCTATAATTATTCGTAATGTATTTTCTACTTCTTCTTTTAGTTTAGACAGTTCTTTACTGGAAAATACAACAGTGGCATCATCAGCAAACAAAACAGTCGGATAGTTCGTAATGCGCGGCAGGTCATTCACATAAATTATAAATAAAAGTGGTCCTAAAACACTGCCTTGCGGTACCCCAATTTTCACTTCTCTGTATTTTGATGAGTAAGTTATTTCTCTCTTAGTCTTAGCACAAATCCTTGTGATCTGAGTCGATTGTCTCCTGTTACTTAAGTAGGACTTTATTAGATCATAAGCACTGCCTCTCACACCATAAGCATACAATTTCGATAACAGTATATTGTGTTCTACATTATCAAACGCTTTGGTAAGGTCCATATATAATGCACAAACATGATTCTTGTTATTTAAATTACACATTACTTCATTTAAAAAATTATAGATTGCCAAATCAATCGATTTATTTTTCCTAAACCCCGATTGTTCACCTGCAAACAAGTTATTATTGTCGAAGTAATTGTAAATATTATCATGTATTGCTTTTTCAAATACTTTTGAAAACACTGGTATAAGAGCTATAGGGCGATAACAATTTACGGACAGTCTATCTCCCTTCTTGAAAAGTGGTTTGATTATTGTTACCTTTAATTTATCAGGAAATTTACCATGAGTAAAACATAAATTTATAATATGACTAAGAATAGGACTAATTTTAAAGGCTACATGTTTTAATATACTTGTACAAATATCATCATATCCAGTGCTTTTGGTATTCTTAAGATTTAATATCAATTTAAGTACATCACCGGGAAGTATTGGATACATATACATAGAATTAAGCTGAGAATCAAGACTGCTTGGCATACTGTGTTGCACCTCTGAATTTACATTGTCAATAAAAAAGTCATTAAAAGAATTAGCAATAGATGATGCATCATTTATTAATTTACCATTAACAGTTAAATTGTGTATTCCGCTATCTGGTATATTGCATTTAGAGTCATTTATTATGTCCCAGGTAGCTTTGCATTTATTGCGAGCTGTGTGTATGTAGTGGTTGTTTTGTGCTTTTTTTGTTGACTTGATAATGCGATTGAGTCTAGTTGAAAGAGCCTTAAATTTTGATTTATCGCCACGGTTTTTAGTAATTCGATATTGCCACAGTAGTTGCCGCTTTCGTTTACAACATGCTCGGATTCCTTTAGTCATCCAATTCAGACGTCTTCTAGTGTTAATTTTAACATTAATTAGTGGGAAACATAAATAATAAAATAATTTTAAAATGTCATAAAAATTGTTAAACGCATCATTGGGGTTCTCATTTGCGAATACATCATGGAATGATAAAGAACTAATGCATTCCTTGAATTTTTCAATGTTGTCTTGACTATAGTCGCGTCTCTTAATAAACCAATATTTGCAAGTACACGTTGCTTTTACAGGGCAGGTGAGCAATTGCGCTGTGTGGTCAGATAGTGCTAGCTCAAGAAGTTCACCTTTACAACCTCGAAAATTAACCATAAAATTGTCCAGACATGTTCCACTAACTATTCGTGTAGGTTCTTTAAAAATAATAGTAAAATTAAAACTCTTAAATACTCTAGCAAATTCCATAGATGATGCATTTCTTATCAATGTATTAATGTTAAAATCCCCACATAAGATAATTTTGCCTTTGGTTGCGCACAGGACTCCAAGTAACTGACTCAACTGTTCCATGAAAAATATAATGTTTTCCCGATTTGAATTTGGCGATCTATAGACGCATCTATAGAAATCTATAGAAAAGTTGTATGTTGGAAATGTAGTTGTGTGTACGCATGTGTGAACTAGAATAATTAGGTAAGGTCAACCGGGGCATTTGCGTCTTCGGGGCAATTGCGTTTATTTGAAATAATTTTAAATCTGTTTGAAAACCAACCTCTCCTGCCATCTAGTTTTGTTTATTTTGAATAAATTCACAACGTATAATTTAAATAGATGGCGTTGAAACGCATAAATTCAAAATATCGGCCATATTTAAAATAACTTGTTTTTTGTAAAGTGGTGCTGCACGAGGTGAGTGATCAAAATCCTTAAGAATCCATATTTTTTCTCGGTTTTCCGTTTTTGTTATAAAATATATATAAATAATATAATATAGCCTGTCTATACCAACAGTTATTTTTTTTTTTTTTTTTTTTTTAATCTTTATTTATTAACGAGGGTTTGATCACAATGTGAACATGTAACCCTCATAGGAAACCTTAGTTACATCAAACACTTAACATCTACGCTTAATCCCTAAATTAACTAATTTATATATTATTCTAGCAGCTTTGGATGCTGGAAAAGCTAGAATAGTATTACATGCTCCTAATTGACGGACATCTATATTAAATTTGTCTAGAATCAAACATCTTTCCACTTCGTTCCGGACACACTCCACCATAATATGGAAAACGTCTTCAACCACATTGCATTCCGTGCAATTTGGTGTTGTAACTTTGCCCATCAATGCAGCGAAACTATTCAATGGGATGTGTCCGGAGCGAAGTCTCAAACTTGTCACAATTTCTTGCCTACTCATATCGGCATTATCAAACCAAGGATACTTATGAATGGATGGTTGCATCGTCCGATACCAAATACCTTTGACCAATGACTTCTCGTCAAAGTATTCTTTCCAATTTTTTTGACATTTCGACGTAACATCACACAAAATGTCTGTCCAGTAAGGCATATACGTCACAGGAATACCCACAAAGCACGCTTCCTTAGCTACCCTATCAACTTTTTCGTTTTCTTCAATGCCGATATGAGAAGGCACCCATTGTAAAACAATATTTTTATTTTTAAATATCAATCTATTTATAGAATTTATTATTTTGTATGCTATCGGATTGCCACGGAAATTTCCTATACACCTCATTAAATGTTGGAGTGCGCTTTTACAATCAGAATAGATTACGGCATCCTGAAAATTCACCGATTCAAGGTATGAAATGGCTTCGAAAATAGCGATTAACTCTGAATACATGACTGAAATTTTTGAATTTAACTTGAACTTATAGAAGGTGTTACTTTGCGGATCAAAAAATGCAGCTCCAACATTATCTCGGACTTTAGATCCATCCGTATAAATCCTGTAATATCCATAATAGCTCCTGATGAAATTCTTACTACAAATAATTCGTAATTGAAAATTATTGTATGATTTCTTTGCTTCGGTGATCTCTTTAATCTGAGGTTTAATAATACAAGACAAGTTCACACTGCTTATCCACGTATTAAGCGAAAAAAATCCTAGTTCATCATTAGAGTACATGGATATGTCCTTAAATGTTTCAAATATTTGAACTATAAGTGGTTTCTTTTTGCGTCTCCAATAAGTACCTTGGCAAAGAATGCTAAGATTGGAAATTATTTCACACGTGCCACAATCTACAAATGAATTAAGCTTCAAAAAAAATTTTCCTGCTAAATAATATCTACGAATGTGTAACGGTGGCAGATGGAGTTCGCATTCCATCACATGAATGGCTGTGCTTTTAATAAAACCACCAATGACCCTCAGACATTGGTTCTGAATTTTGGTTAATTTATTCAGATGGGTTTGACAACTACTATCATATAAAAAACTGGCATAATCTATTCTGCTGCGTATTAAGGAAATGTATAAACGTCGTAAATGAGTAGGATGCATGCCCCAGCCTGGGCCAGTTAGTATTTTAAACACATTCAAAAATTTGGAAGTTTTTTCTTTTAACTCATTAATGTGTTTAGACCATCTTAGAGATTGATCTAACCACAATCCTAAATATTTATAGTTATCAACTACTTGGAGGGATCTTTTATTTATTTTAACATCAATAGTATCTTTCCTAAAGCCATTTTTAAATATACAAATTTTACTCTTACTATTTGAAACATTTAAACCAATATCCTGCACTAACTCGTTAAATAAATCCAAAGCCGTTTGTAATTTATGTGTCGCCTCTAAGATACTGTTAGTAGTACAATATAATACAAAGTCATCTGCAAACTGCGAAATAAAGACATTACTTATCTTTTTACAGATGTTTATAGTAGCTATATTAAATAATAACGGCGACAATGGATCACCTTGTGCTAATCCCCGATAAGTAGATCTACATAATGAGTTATTATCCAATTGAATTTTTAGATTTCTTGTTTGTAAAAAGTTCCACAAATAGGTGCATATTTTTTTCCCTACACCCAAACAATCCATTATACGTAATAAACTATGTACATCCACATTGTTATATGCATTATCCAGATCAATAAAACAGCATACGGTCATTTGTTTTTCAGAAAACCCTGCTTGAATTCTAGAGACCAGACTAGTGAGGTTATTTAATGTTGACCGGCACTTTCTAAATCCTGTGGTATTCTGATCTAACATACGGTTCTTTTCTATAAACCACTCTAGTCTGTTGAATAGAATGTTATGAAAAGTTTTGCATAAACACGAGATCATAGAAATCGGGCGAAGAGAAGAGGCTACACCAGTATCACGTCCGGGTTTGGGAATCGGCACCACCACTATATCGCGCCATTGTTTAGGTACAAAAGAGTACATGAGACATTTATTAAATAAATTTAGTAAGACTTTTTTCCCATTCTCAGGTAAGTATTTTATCATAGAATATGTAATCTTGTCACAACCAGGAGATGTATCTTTATTTTTAAAGCATTTCGTTAATTCTTGCATTGTAATAGGTACTTCTAGTTTTGGGTTATCTGATGTTAGTATAGGGTTGTCGTAAGATACGAAATCGGGGGCTAAACTACAAAGTAATTCGCTTGCTACGTTACTGTCAACATGGGATTTTGGTACCTTATATCCCTTAACCCATCTCATTTTTTGCCACAACTCACCATGCGATGAAGTTTGGTCAAGTGTAGAACAAAAGTTTTGCCATGACTTAGCTCTAGAGCACCGTATAGATCTTTGAGCATCACTGATTTTACTCTGAAGAATTGTTAGGTTATGTGGTGATGGATTACGACGGAACTTTGAAAGGGCCAAACGGCGTTCTGCTACAGCTTTAGAGAGATAGGAACTCCAATAAGGTTTTGGTGTGAAATTCCTATCAGGGTTCGTATTAATTTTAATGTATGGTATACACAAATCTGCCGCCATGTCCAAGTAGTCTACAAATATGTCATATCCTTTTTGTAAATCCTTTGGAAATACAAATTCATCGAAAAGATCATTTAAAAGTTTTTGGTACGCAGCCCAGTCAGCCTTTTCATAGTTTCGGCGAGACATGTACGCGCTACTGGCTTCGAAATACGTTGAGATTTTTATAACACAATGATCGCTTCCCAATGTCTCGTTTAACACTTGCCAATTTAAACTTAAGCTTATGTCGGATGACGCTAACGAAATGTCGGGAGATGACTGTTGTAGTACACCATTAACTAACTTAATACGCGTGCAGTCGCCACTGTTTAAAGAAATAAGTCTATTATCAATAAGTGCGTCAAAAATTTGATTACCCCTTCTATCTATTTTATTAGACCAATTGGAATGGTGTCCATTAAAGTCACCTAATATTAAGGTTTTCTTATTAAACTGTGAAAATAGCTGGTCCCAGTCTGACTGGCTAGTATTAATAGAAGGTGGACAGTAAATCGATGTAATATTTTCAATTTGATTGCAATTATACAATTTAACGTGCAGAATTTCTATACTTGGATTAAAATTAAGTAAATCATGGCAAATTTGAGCTTTAATTGACCTATGTGTGAATATTGCGACGCCTCCGTATGAATCGTCTCTGTCTTTGCGAAAAACATTGTAATCTTTTACTTTAAAATAACTTTCTGATTGTAACCAGGTTTCGCTTAACACGGCAATGTGAATCTTGTCTTGTTGTAACAAATTCTCAAATTCACTTAACTTTGGCCTGATGCTTTGTGCGTTCCATTGGATAATATTTAATTTAACAATAGTTTTAGAGTTATCTGCCATTTGTAATATAGTTAAGAATTAATTTAAGAATAGGCCAATCCGCTACATTGTCAACGACTACTAAAATTATCCATTCAATGCAAGTTTTAATTACTCCTTTAAAGATCATTTGTATAGTGCTTCCTTTCATGAATATTATCTCTTGTAATCTCTTTAACAATTCCTTGAACCCAATATCTCTCTGTTTTTTTTCGGTTTCACACGAGTTATTTGTCTCCGCCTCAGCTTCATCATGATTTTCTACTTCTATTTTACTCCACTCCATATATCAAAATCTGACCATTTGTCCTGTTTCTTCCGAGAATGTGACTTTTGTTTTTGTTTATGAACCTGCACCTTAGTTGTCACTTCCGCATAAGTTGGATTCCTAATGGTTTGAGTGGGTGTTACGTTCATGAATTGAGGGGATGAAAATTTTATATCAGTTTCCTTTATTTCTTCTTTCACTTCCTCGTCCATTAACTCTTCTTTAGGGACATAGATGGATAGGGCTTTTCTGTAGGTGCAATTGAACTCGGACATGAGTTCTCTCAATCTTTTTTCTTTTAAAAAGATTGGACATGTTTTTGAGAGGGATATGTGTCTTCCATTGCAGTTAACGCATATCATATTTGTGGTTTCGCAATTGTCGTGATTTTTTCCGCATTTGGGGCAAACCGCTTTAGCACTAGGGCACCTTTTAAGTACATGACCGTATTTCCAGCAGCGCGAACACTGCGACACTGGAAACACGTATGGTTCTACCTTTATTCTCAAACCATGTGTATAAATGTAAGGAGGTAAGAAAGCGCCTTTAAAACAGAGACGGACTGCTTCACTGGGTGACCATCCCTCCTCTTCGTAATTCTTACGATTCAAGCGTTGTAAGGATAATAGCTTGGCTGGTTCAGGGCAAGATATATTTTCCAAAATTTTTTCTTCTGACATATCCAAATCAACATCTCGTATCACACCATAGGACAGATTCTTTTCCATCGCTCTCTGAATACGCCACCCCTTATCAATAAACAGTTGGCATGTCTCCAATTTTTCAGCGCTTACTTCACTAATTAATTCTATACGAACTCGATATGGATTGATAAATTTCACCCTAATAATATCTTTTATATTCTGATCTCTAAATAACTTAGCAAGACTAAATTGTCTAGGAAGTTTCTCGTTGCTAGATATATATAATTCAATCTTTTCCGTCTCCTTTAATATTTTGGGTTTCCGTTTAACTTCTGTCCATTCTTCATCACTGCTTTCTCTCATCCTTTTATTGGTTATAGTTGCACTGTCTAAATCTTCATTTAAAGTAGTAATCTCATTCATAGAATCATTATTTATTTCATTACTAGCCTCTTCATTATCGCTCATTGTACTCGTACACAAGTCGCATCTGTGGCAGGTAGTCGGCCGACCGGCCACGTGCCGTACCTTTCTGAGTTCGTATGTACTAAACAATGTGCAGCGCGTTCGATCGGCAAAAACAACTGATAAGTACACGACCCGTTCGCACGAATGCCGCGACGATACTCCAACAGTTATTTTTATTGAAATCGTTTTACTTGTGGAGAAATGATGATTTAATTTTTTTTTCGGTTAGGTCTGGATGTTTGGGGTAAATGCATCTGCTGTTTAGGGGCTATTGCGTCTCTATGACGCATTTGCCCCAAAACCAGAGATCTTAAACCTTTTGTTTTGTGTTTTTTTTTTTTGTATTTTGTAGTTAATTTTATTTCGTAATTATGTGTTTCTTAAAGCTTTGTTTAGCGATAAATTTAAATTTGCCTTTCTTTTTTTTTGAGAAATGACGCGTTTTTTTTTTTTTTTTTTGTTATAGTGAAGTTATCAATTTGTGTTGCAGGTAAGTAAATTAGAATACGATCACAATGGTTATATTGATATACATTGATATAGATAAATATTAAGAAAGAAATGACTTTCAATATTACATAGAGCAAAAACTTATCTGGCCATGGCATAAAACACATTTTATCTGGTCACATGAATGTTTCGGATGTAGACAGCCCCATGCGACACTGACAAGTCAAGATTGTTTTCGTAAATTACCGTATTCGACAGATTTTATAGACATCCATTGGTAGTAAAACGTTTTTATTGCAATTCAAATTTTGTAATATTCGTCTAATGTAACTTGATTTTGATTAAACTTCAAAAATGTACTGTTACTTTTATTTAGCACCCATTTAAAGGTTTTTCTAGGATAGAGTTTATTCTAATTTTGCTTTCACAAATAAAATGTTCTTAACGTCTGGATTTGACAGGGGGTAAATGCGTCTAAGAAAAAATAGTCGCATTTTCCCAGTTTTTATGATATAGCTTCTGATGTAATGATTATTTAATATTTTTATAATTTACTGAAAGATTCGTATACAAAACTTTAATCGAAGGAAAATATATTTATTTCAGCCTTCAAACGTCACAGGTTTAAAACTTATTTAATAAAGACGCGTTTGCCCCAATACGGGAAAATGCGTCTAAAATGCGTCTTTACAAAAAAATGATTATTTACTCGTATTTACTGTAACTAATGGTAGAAACAATTAATTAAGGTTGAAGACAGATAATTTCTATACCTACACATTTGTATTAATGATTTTTCTCATAAGTTTATAATTAGTGTGATATGAATTTTTAAAAGCGTGTATGGGATTTATATGACGCAATTGCCCCGGTTGACCTTAGGTAACTAGGTACTTATTAACTCATTCGAGTCCACCACATTTTCATAGAGCTCATACGCCATGCAGCCATACCTATTGCTAGTGGACCGAGGAGGGTCACGTTTTGCGCTAAGGTGAACCCTGAGGGTTCTTGGCATTAGGTTAAAAATCTTCTCATAAAACACGCTACTAAGAAGTAAAATAGTGTTTTCTTGTTGTTGCTTGTTTCATGGCGGTGTATTTCGTGAATGCGACTAGATGGCACCCGGCACTGAACGTGTTATGAGCGTGTACGCCGTTCGGCATTTCACAGAAATTTTCAAGTCCTTATTTTTCGATATGACTGAACCGATTTTGATGAAACTTCATACCCATCAGCAGGATACATTGGACTAAAAAGTTACCTAATAGAAACATTTTCGAAAAATAGTGTTACAGTTAAATTAGACCGATTTTAAATTTTCCATACAAACAGAAACTTCCAATTATCTTTTTTCAAGTAAGACATTTCGAAAATGTTTTTACAAACTTTTTAGACCTAAGTATCCTGCTTATGTGTGTGAAATTTCATCAAAATCGGTTCAGTCATTACGAAAAACAAAGCCTTGAAAATTTGTATGAAATGTCGTACGGCGTACACGCTCTTAGAGATTTACTGGAAACTGTATCCTAGATTATTGATGTCTAGTTCAATGTTGGCTCGATAAAGCGCATTTAGATAAGTTGATTTTTATAAGGTTCTACCAAAGTTGATTAAAAATAAAATGTCCATATTAATTTTTTGTAAACAATTGTTTATTATTAACATTTTATTTCTCGTTTGCATCCACTGCAATAATTACACTTCGTCACAAACACTCGCTGGCAAATTTATCACCGCATTAGCAATACAATATGACTTTTATTCTGTTAGGATCTATTTATGGAATTATCGGTTACAGCTCCCTTCAGATGAAGATTACTTTCATTTTTCTTTTGAAACATAAATCTATGTGAATATACCAAAAGGTAATAATATTATACTAAAGATAGATACAGATAATTGTACTTTGTCCATAAGGACGAAATGTAGAACAATTAAGACAATCACTGGATTCACATGCAAAATAAACAATAATAAGAAAATAGCGAAATTAAACATAAGATTTATAGATAAAGGCTACTTAGCTAAGAAATGGAATGATTTGAAATTTTATCTTTCAGTATACTCACACATACAGGCACAAATTAATACATTCATGATTTAATAAAATGTGTCCAAAATATCAATAAGTCAATTTACATCAGTCAATTGTAAACTTAAGCTCAAAAAATAATTAAACAATGATTTTGTTCATAAAAATTAAAGAAATTCACAATAATTATAATGATACGGTTGTAATAAATAAATTAAAAATACTGTCATTTTATTGTTCGGAATGGAAATCATAATTTTGACATATCATTACGAAATTCTCAAAAAGAAAAATGAAAGATTCACTGTGATCAATTAAGTACAAAAATTATGATTCTACTTTTTAGTACATTTGGATGTTCTTTATTTCCTCATAATTTAAACTTATTTGTCATCTTAAAAAATTAAATACAAGAGAATTATTATTGATCATCAGTCTATTCATATTTTTACAATTTTGTCGATTTAACCTTTTTAATCTACGTTCGAGTACAAAAGGCAACATAAGAGGTGATATTACCTATCACTTACCGCATAATATCTACACGGACTTTATAAAAATGTAATTTAACATAAATTATTTCATAAAGACGATTCGTGGTCGACGCTTCACACATTCTAATGAATATGTGACGTGTCAAGTTGCGAATCTATAAACACAATATATCTCGAGAACTGTACCTATTAAAATAAATAAGATAAAACAAGCAGAGTTATCGTGTCCTATGTTGCCTAATGACACACTTTATATTGTCTCAGTACTCTTATAAGTAATGGAGAATATACTTACAACACTAAAACTTATGTTTTTATACACAATGACTTAGGTTTCGACAATTTGTTTCTATAAGTACTGAAGTTAATTTTAACCTATGGACTAATTACGTGCGTGAATATTTGTGTGGCGCGAACGCAACTTGTACGACCAGCATGCGCACGCGCATACAGGTTGTAGAAATGGCGTTCACAGTCTCAGGAACGTTAAATTATCGTGCTAACTGATCTACATCCCGAGTACGGAAGTTAGGAGAAAGAAAATAAAAAATCTACGTCGATTTTCAAGAAAACCTGAACAAGATTTTTCGTGGAGTAATTCACTATTATAATCATAGGAACAAATGACAACAATTAGTCAATCACAAAATATAAATCAATGTAAAACTGATGAACGCATCATTCGCGTTATTATTATTTTTTTATAAATTAGTCTAATCTTATTTTACGCACGGTTTGGCTTCTATACTGGTGCGAGTCTAGAGGGATAGTGTTAGTGGTGTGTTGTGTTCATGGAGCAACACTGCACTGTCACAATTACTTACCTTCCAGTTGACGTACATTTGAATAAAGAACTTCGACAGATAATGCAAAAGTAGTTTAAAAAAATAAGGGTTGTAACTATGTACTTTTCTGCGAAGCAAAAAGGTCAATCCGCTTGATCAACTAGAGAGTGGTCAAGCGTGAGTGGTGCAGTGTCGCGTCATGATGCGGCGTCGCGCAGCGGACCGAGCTACGGGACGCAGCACACGTTACCTATACTTGGGGTGCAAACATTTTGTAAACAATGTAAACTAAAGATAAGGCATGTTAAACACTTCAAAATACTTGGGGGAACTAAAAGAAACTTAAAAAAAGTTTTTACAATAATGGAACATAGAAATTTCACGATTTTGTTTACATTCCTGACAAAATGTCGGTACCCCAAGTGTACAGAGATCGCGACGTGGACGTTGTCCACCGGCCCCTCGGCTCGCGCGGTCCTCGCAGCGGCCGCACGACGCTCTGGCGGCGCCACTGTCGCCGCAGCGACGCTTGCCGATCTGGGGCGGAAAAAACGCGATCCGTCCCGCCAATACTATTTACAGGGGCGTACGAATCGCTCTCTTAAATAAATACTTCGGAACGCTTATAACTAGCCGTTTATACAGAGTCACTTTACACTTTACGCTATATTTACACGCGGCGCACAGCCTGTTTCGCACGAGCGTCCGTTGTGAATAAATAAGTTAGTGTTGTCCATTGACGCGTTTGTAGCACTACACTTGTGTCGCGTACGTCGGCGGCAAGCAATGGTCGTCTAACACGTACACCCCTCCGCCTTCTAGCGCTCGCTTTACTAGCGATGTATCGCTGCAACAATAGAAAACGTCATGTTAGAATATTGTTTCAGAGTATAATGAGTGTGTTGTGTATGAGAACTTTGCAATATGAGTACTTTATTAGCATATTTTCAAAGTCAAGTAGTCATTAATTAAGGTGATTATGAACTAGGTATGTATGAAAATGATCACTGAGAAATTTTGCGATCTCCAATCTGTCTCCAAGCAGATGATATTCAATTTGGGTTAGCTAAAGAGAATTGGTAGCAAAATTAAGTTTTTTGATTAGAATACTCTAGTGATATCGTCATAAATACTGACCTATTAGCGCAGTAGGCGGAGTCTGCAGACAACCGCGACAGTCTGGGATCGAGCGCGGCGAGCAGACGCGCGCTCTCTGTGTTGAGCGTCTTGCGCTTGCACTCCTCGGCGGCCGCGTTATGCGCGTTCTGGCACTCGGCCACCGGCGCCTCGCACTTGCCCCAAGTGTTGCGGATCACGTGTCCGCCCGCGTTCGCCGCGTTCTGCGCACGCGCCTCCGCGTCCGCCGCGTTCTGCGCGCGCTTCCGCCGACGCCGAACGCACACTATCGCTACCACCGCCGCCAACGCCACTAGAGGCACAACAGCCGTCACACTAGCTATCCAGGCCACTTGCTGGCCCGATAAAGTTTCTTCCGTCATCTCGTCCCCCACTCGTCGTAAGTGACCCCCCGCTTGTTTTGATGCCAGCTCTGCTAATGATACCGTGCATGATTTACCACCCCAACCCGGAGAGCACGAGCAGTGGTAGCCGTCCACTCGATCTCTACACGAGCCTCCGTTCCGGCACGGCGCGGACGAACACTCGTCGATGTCGATGCTGCAGTCTTTGCCGGCGAATCCGGGCCGGCACCGGCACTCGTAGTCGTTGTCGAGGATCATACATTCTCCGCCGTTCGCGCAGGGTTTAGCGAGACATAGGTCGACTCTCGTTTCGCACCGCGGGCCCAGGAAGCCGGGCGCGCACTGACACCGCTGTCCGTTGACGAGGTCGACGCAGGTGCCGCCGTGCTCGCACATGATGCCCGCGCAGTCGTCGATATCGATTTCGCATCGGTTTCCTCTGAAGCCAGGCTTGCAGGTGCACTTGAAGCCGTCGCCGGCGCGCATGCAGGTGGCGCCGTTGCGGCACGGGCTCGCAGCGCAGGGGTCGGCCTCCAGCGCGCAGTCCGTGCCGGCGTACCCCACGGGACACACACATATGTATCCTGACGCGCGCGGCTCGCAGATGCCGCCGTTCCTGCAGGGCTGGTCGAAGCAGGTGAGGCGGCGCGTCTCGCAGCGCGCGCCCTCGTACCCCTGCGGGCAGGCGCACGCCAGCTCGCCGCCCTCGTCGGGCACGCACGCGCCGCCGTTGAGGCAGGGCCGCACGGCGCACGAGTGCAGCGACTTCTCGCAGTCGGGCCCGGTGTACTCGGGCGGGCACACGCACGTGTAGCTGCCCTGGCCGGTGTTGTGGCACGTGCCGCCGTTGCGACACGGCCGGTGGTTGGTGCAGTAGTTGAGGTCCTGGTTGCAGAACAGGCCGCCCCAGCCCTCCTCGCAGATGCAGTCCCAGGGCCGCGAGCACGTGCCGTGCACGCAGCCCGGGTGCCGCTCGCACTGGTCGCACAGCTCGCCCACCCAGCCCGAATGACAACTGAAATTAAACAACAACATTCGTTAGTAAAGAATGGGACGTGATAACAAGCGACAAAAAGCATGTCTTTCTTCTCGTACGGAACAATGAGGAGGATGAATGATTTAGACACGGAGGGGTAACGTTAAGCGTTTAGCACAAAGGTGTGAAGTGGGTACTCACATGCATTCGTCGGGCTTGAGGCAGTGGCCGTGCTCCGCGTCGCAGCCGGGCAGGCACCGCGCTGCAACAAAAAGAATACATTCGTTAGCGTCACAAAGACAAAGCGCTCACAATGGAGCGAGGAATACACTAATGGATTTCTTTAATTGTAGAGGAAGCAAGAGCGTTTTATCATCGGGATGATATTCGATTCCCGCACGCGGTATCTCGCATTAACGTTGGAATCTGTGTGCAGTTTCGCTGTAAAGGACACGGCGAGTGCAACAAAGAGAGAGGTTCGTTAGCGTCCCGGGCCGGGGGCGAGGTCGCGCGCACACACAATTTATCTTCACTCGCACCAACTCGTAACTACAACGAAATCCTCTTTGAACTTTATAACCTGCATTAAATTAAAATTTTCACTTTAATTTCGCGTGAAAGAGCACTTTAGTTTTGGCTACAACTCGTGTCTTCAGGGATTTCTTAAATATTTAGAGCCTATTATTCCAGTAACTTCTAGAATGTTCTGTTTTTGTACCTATGTGCGCTTCGTTAACTTTGTATTTATTGATGTACACATCGAACTTTACCCGGTTTCAACCTCGCAAAAAGTATTACATCTATTCCGTTTATTGAAAGCAGTTGTAGTTCATTGCGGCGCCAACAAGTTACAAAGTCGTGTTATAAAAAGCTAAGCGGTAATGTATGGTCGATGTTAAGAAAAATTGTTTTGAAATAAGAAGTGTGGTGCGAGTCGTATCGGTCGGGTGCGCATGGGCAAGTTATCGGAGCGAATACAAAGGGGGGCAGATAGCGCGGGGAGCCTAACCGTCGCTCGACCGTTACTATTCCCCTAACTCGCTAGAAAAATACTAGACGCCATCTTGATCATAACTTTCATTCCCTATCCGAATGCAAATGTAAACTGGCTTATTCCGGTTCTAAATTGAACGAGGAAGCAATTTTAGCGAAGCTCCGACTATACCGCGGAGTCGGCGAGGTATTTTGTGAGCTTAAGAGACGCTCGGGAGCTGCATAAAAGAGATTAGCCTTCCCGCCGCACTCCCTAGACTCTATTATAGGTTTAAGCACAGTCGAGCGAGCATAAAGCCCCCAAACTTGCTCGGAGTGCGCGCAAATCGGCTTAAGCCGCACTCCGGCGAATTGGTTAGCTCACTCACGCGGCAAGTTCTATTATCATGGCTGCTGTTTTTTTACTGTTGAGAAAATTGAAATATAATCCGCTTTCACGTAAATATTCACACTTTCGCATATAAAATAAATTGTTATTTAAAACAATCGCTTCTCATGACCTCCGGTGGGCCATTACAATGAATTATTAATAAAACTTTATGAGGAACATAAGAGACGAAGAAAAAGTGAGGCGGGCGCCGCGTTCGGTCCGTCATGGCAGATCAAAGAGCTCGAGTGCCGGTGTATGTGCACCGTGCTACCACTCCAGAGCCACTCGAACTTATCTTGACCCTCGAACTGAGGTAAAACGGTAGTAAAAATTACACTCCAAATCCAATTTAGGCTGTAAGTGGGCACGAAGAAGCCGCGGGGAGGATGTTATGGCGCGCTCCTGAAGACCTATTAATTATTATCAATGAACATGAACTGTATCGATTTGTAATGAAAGGCTAGCGTGCGCCGCACTGCGACCAAGGCCTCAGCCGGAGCCCCGGCCTTCGCCGAGGACAGGTAAGACGCGACAAAAACAAGACCTTCCTCCCTGACACTTCCCACACGTGTTCTGCAAATATTTATCTGATCCCCACATCTGCTATCCCAAACGGAAATTAGGTGCGCGTGGGATTCGCGAGACAACACAGAAGGTAATATTCGTGAGAACCTTACTCTCGTTAACAATTAGGCGAAATTAAGCGGTCGTAAAGGGTTCCTCTTGCGATATTTACCCTATCATTAAGAAGGAGAGCTGGGCGGCGGATAATGCCGTCGGGACATGCAAATAAGTTTTCGGGATTGTTAAGCTTTCCCAGAAGGCAAGATACCGTTTGGCAGATGTGAGCCCGCTTTCGTGACACGGTCAAGTACAGAGTTTATTTCGATTGGTGTTCAGTTCTCGTTTAAAGGTGTTTTTGACCCGGTTCGTGGCATCTGTGTAGCGGCCCGCGAGCGCAGAGCTGTGTGCGTGCGCGAACCCACTGCGTTGTTTTCATTACATTATGGCCGCTTCTCTCGCTTTTACATTTTCGTAATCGCCGATACAAACTCCGCTGATAGGGTTGCCGAGACTTTTATTGGCATGCATTTGTGTAACGTACGACCGTTTACATTCGCGATACAGTTCCTTTCACACGTTCGATTTAAAAAATAATTTTATAGTTTTTTTGTTGGAATGTTTTTAGGATATTTCGGATATCGATCGTGTCGGGTTGTCGTTTGTTTACTTTTTCCGGAAAATTGTGATTTCGTGGTTATGGAGTCGCGTGGAGGCTGTGTTGAGCGGGCACAGCCCTGGCGCGGGAGCGGGATGGCGCGCTACAGAGAGCAAGGTGCTCTGTCTCTGTCTGGCGCGTTTTTTGCGGCGCCGGAGTGTGGGAACGCGGCGGCAGGTGGGGCTGCCGAGATTGCGACGCGACATCCGCCCGCCGCCCGGCCACAATGCATCTCGGCAAGACGCACAGCTTTGTTTCACAATACGAGACGCGATGTGCTTAACATACGCCAGGACGTCGTAATGACGTGATCTTAGTATTTTATTAGAAATGCATAAGATCGATAGGTAAAAGCGAGCGGACATTGATGATTGCCAGTGAGCGGTGCGTCCGCTGCTTTTGTTTACAAACGCATCATGCACGGTGGAACGCAAACACAGACCACACGGGGACGGTCACACGCTAGCAATAAACTATGACAGCTACAACACATTATTAATTAATATTGTCGCGCGACTTCGATCTAACAAATGTATTCAAATTTTATTTGGAAAAATAAAATATGTTGTCGTTTTTATCAATTAGAAAATTATAGCGTCGTTAAATGGCGGACTGGCCTGACTGTTACTACCCAAGTAGCAATTATTTTAATGTTAATGTAGATTAACCTCATCTCTATAATGAATCTTTGTATTTCGTTTAGAATTTAAGATCAGAGCCTAATTAATTTTATGAATTGTTTAGTTTTTTATCAATGGGAATAGATTTACAAAAAAAACAATGAAACCTAAGTTTTAGACCGAGGTTCTTGACATCCGAATGAATGGGTACTTAGTTTTGATTTAGCGATTCTATTGTGATAATGTCAGAATGTTATAAAAAATAATATCATAAAGTTAATTAGCTTCAAAGTAATGAACTTTAATGTGCCATTAATATGAAAATTAATTTGAAATGCGTGCGTCATATGAAAATATCTCAACTATTATAAACATAAAAAATATGTAATGAATTGTGTACGTAGAAATTTCTACATTAAATATGATAATATTCGGTTGTAATTACTATGAAACTATACTTTATTTTATAGCGTCGAGACTGAATACAAAAAATAAGTGATTAAAATTATGAGCAGTTTGCTTGGAGGTCGGCCGATGGCACGGGAAGTAGATATAACCATAGAAATAATGTGAATACACTAATAGTGATATGGGACTAATTAAAAATACGATTTACGACTTCGATGCTATGAGATAATTAATGCCATTACCATTCGCATGGCGATATAGAAAAAAAAAACACAAAAAAAAAACGATACATCGCTGACAGCTGTCAAAACTGACATTAGAAAAGGAAAAGATCAACATAATACCTTGCCTTATTGAGAGTTTAATGGTTTTAAGTCTATATTTATTTAGAGCGTTTAACACTATACAAATAGCATTAATTTAACGACTTTATGTGAAGTCACTTCGCCGAATTCTGAAGTCACATCGCGTCGTCGAAATAAAGGATGTAATTTGAACTTTAATTTGTGTAGTTTTATTTTTTTGTCAACTTAATTACACGTAGTGAGCAATGTTTGTCAAATACATAATAATAAATGATAGATATTACATCTACGTGTAAGTAAATAATTATATTCCTAACAGATGCCGTACGCATTTTTATACCCAACTTGGCGATCGTCTTGTGCAATTTTTATAACAATATATGGTGTGTCATAAATTCCTGTTACATCATTATAATGTTTCTATGGCGCCCACAATTATAATGTTTGTGAGAGGATGTCGAGCTAAAAATTCTCGTCGCTTTAATGAGGAAGAGTGAATTGTGGGTCGCTCTATATAATAAACTGGGATATCGGAAATTTAGGACACCATGTATGACGCTGTACGTAAATTGTATCTTTAATTCGCAAAAATCAAGGTTCCTATTTATAGTAGAAGAGGTGAATCAACCTGAATTCGCACGAAATTTAGGTTGGCACGGAATTAGGCCTACCTACTAATCTATATTTTGTTCGACACTATTTTTATCGTTCTTCTATAAGATATTTTTAACTTATTGTTAAGATATATTTTTTATGTTAAGTAACTAGGAATGTTTATATTATTATAAGAAAGTAGCGAGATTGAGAGTGTCAGGTAAGGTTCGCGCACAAAAGATCACACACACACTCACAGACTTTTTTTTTGCCAATGAATGCAGTGTAAAACTCGCAACAGGAATTTGTCAATATAATGGTCAGTATTCTGCAATATGCTAATAACAACATCAGTACTGCATTGACCAACCATGTTTATTATAATGATGAATACAAAGAGGTTTATAAAACTTACGTTTCGAGCAATAATCTCCGGTCCAGCCCGCTTTGCAGACGATTTCTCCGGCCGGCGAGCAGGTGTAGTGTCCGAAGGCGTCGTCCCTCGGCCTGCATAGGACTTCGCAGCCGGCACCGTAGTAATGAGCCGCACACGTCACTCGGTACGAGAGCCTGAGGTGAGCAGAACCAGGTCCACCCCATCGCTGTTCTTCTTCGATCCACGGGCCTCCCACATCGGCTACGCTTTGTTTCGTCATGCGCGCGATTAGGGTATCTGGAAAGACGAAGATGATATTAATGATTGATAAGTTTAGGGACATTATTGAATCAAATTCTGAGAAAATAACGTGTTTTTATTTAATAATTTTCTATATAATAATTCTATTCCATATCTTTGCAAGTTATGGTCATGAGAATCTTCGCTCGTTTGTCTTAACATCTAACTTAAACGTAACTTAGCTCTTTACACGATCTAACATGGCTAACGACTAGCATAATGACGTCACAGTACAGCAAAAAACCAGCAGTTGCATAAGCTCGTTAATACCATGCCATCAGGTGGGCCAGCCTATTAGACCTCTTTATGAATAATTGAAACAAACGATCGCGCTTCACTATGCTCGGAATTACCGCCATGTCAGTTTAGTCTATGAATTATAAAGGAGTTTTTAACAAGGTACACAAAAATATTGGCATTTTTTGGGACTTGCATGTCGCAGGTGCAAACGTGTTTCCAAAGAATTCGCAACATATGCCCCGAAAAAATTAACGGGACATTTTTAATTAATAAAAATACGGGTAAAGAGACAAATATTTGTTTATCACCGTGGGAAAGGGTTACAGAAGTAAATTGACCTGTTAACGTCAAGCGTTTGAAGCCCGCATTCGACCGTGAGATTTCATTGTTCCCAAGCGTGATTCACTGTTTTGATTCGTCGCCGGCGCCGGTATGATTGATTAATAGTTTTAACTACATTCTTTATGTAACATATTACTTGTAAACCACACGTAAGTACAACGTTTAAGTTAGAAAAAGTAGCTGGACCGCTGCGAGCGAGGCTGGCTAACATTACATAAGTGACGCGCAAAAAGCGGTTTGAGAAAACTACCCGCTGCATTGATTTGAAAAACTGCCACTCCATTCATCAAACCGCGTAAGTGCTGACTCGACTGTAGGGCTGCCATTATTGATCTCATTACAAAAACAAAACAAAGAACTCGCAAACAGAACCCAGAAACTAATTTAATTTATTTATTTTGTGAGAACTCGGAAAAAATACAAAACGTTCCAACACAAACCCGAAACAATTTGGGACTATCAAATTAAAGTTCTATACAAGGAATAAACACAAGTCATCGCGGTAAGAAAACATTTTTTGTTGGGATCCCGTCCTAGTTTGGACAGTTAACGCGGCAGCCCTAGCTAAGAAATCTCAGCGTCTACCAGTTTCTACCTTTATTTATTTCTCGTCGTGTATGCCCACTTTTTACTCTTGTTGCTTCGATGGGTACATTCCTAAGCCGGTAATCCCGACAGCAGATAAAATTAAACCAGACGCGAAATAAAATTAAAAGGTACATAAAAACGTTCGATCCTAACTAATTTCGTGGCGTATGGTGTAGGATTGTTTCTTTTGTTTCGGGTGTCAGAGCTAAGGTTGATAATGAGAACGAGATGGTGTTATCTGTGATCTCGATGAGGAATGGTTTTAAAGTTTAGAGTGGTCGAGTGCACGGTGTATTAATATAGGAAAACAGGTCACAGGTCACTGACACATCCTTGCACATGCTGCGCATGTAAAGTCTACGGTATGTGTATTGTTTTTAGTAATATTGCGCAGGACAATGGAATTAAGAATAACATACTCTTAATAGCATCTCCTAATTGCGTGTTGACATTGGAACACATCTAGATATAATTTTGCCAACACGACTCACCGATATAAAGGAGAATGCCCACCAGTGGGCCCCTTATTTTTGGTGCCGTGTCAAGACTATTTACTTCTCAAAAATTAAGTTGTATTTTTACATGTTCAAGTTTTTTTTATCAACATTTCTTTTACCCTAGCATTGGGGAACATTATTAATATTTATTTAATTGAATTTAAGTCAGTTCCGCCATTAAAACTTAAACTGAATGTTGCCAGACGATAGGTCAATTAAATAATTGTAATCGATTGGAAATATCGATGATTTACCAATCCGCTAACAGTCTCATGTATCTGATTAGGCGCGAAGTACTACAGACATTATTGTCATTAGACGTTTGTACTTAGGTTAGTACTGCCTATACATACCTAAAAAGTATTTATAATTATCTTTTTAATTATGTAAAAAATATTATTTAAAACAAATCGATTCGGTAAATCGATTGCCAAAATATTTCACATGGTCACACCTAGACAGATCTATCTGTCAAATCAATGCATCAATCAAATTGTTTGTTATCGTTCGTTTCGCGTCTACTTTTATTAATATTCCTCCGTATATAATTCTGTTCGTTACAATTTGAAGCTGTCGAGTTGTGCGTTTACGTTCCTTTAGTGTATTTGTTTTGAGATATTGGACTCCTGTTTTAGTGATAAGTGCGCAAATTGACTCTATATAGTCTAAGTGAGCCTTGGACTCTTGTTTTACTCCTGAAAAATGTCTACACCTGGTAGAGGTCGGGTAAACCGCCTTCTCTCTCGCCGGTGTGTCAATTGCTCCGGGACGTTTAGCGCCTAATCTTCGGAGACGTCAAATCGAAGAATTAGATGAACCAATGCTTATCCTTCTGACGGCTTCTGAGATCCTGGGTAACACCTACACCGGTAAGTTTATCATGTGTCATTTACAAGATTTATATGAATAATTAGGATGCCTATGTTTGGTCAATCAAGGGGTCATTGTCAACTGTAAATCTCTATTATTTCCACTATACCAGAAATTAACAACCAGCAAAACATTTAAGTCTTATATCTAGGCAGCTAACTTCCAATTCGTTTTAAACAGTGTGCTGTGTGCAGTTTGCTTTTCTATGTGTGTCCTAAGTTTATTAAGCCATTATGCACACAATAATAATGAATGTTGATGGCGTAGTGGAAAAATAAATTGTCTGCATACTTAACTCTTTTGGTGATCATACATTTTCATTTAAAAGCAAAATGTAAATAAAAGTATTATTCATCTTAGACCTATTCTCTGGATATACCTCTTAATTATTCCCTTGTAATCATAATGGATTTACTATACAATCTAACATTTGTGTTAAAACTATTTTGTAACGGAATTTAGGCAGTGTACGGTGATCTGTGAGAAAACCTAGACCATTGCAATGAGCACATGTATAAATTATGTATGTATTATTTACCTAGGAATTCATTGATTTTTTCTTGTATCTTTTCAGATATCCTCTGATGACATCCTGTGTGTTGAATGTTTTGTATTATTAGAAAACTGAACATCATCAACCACATCTCTGTCCCTTGTATCCCCTGCCCTTGGACACCTCAACATATGTTTTGCGTGTGGCATGTCAATTGCAAGTTGCAGAACTCACAGGGTTAGTCAAGACTGTCCTCAAAGGAATGTTATACTAAGATGGACACCAGCACATCATGTAAGTGTTTCAATCTTGGCAGAATTACTATGATTGAACTAATTGAACAAAAATAAGTAGTATAAATATAATGTTTTCTAATTTTCAGATCTTGCATTTGGAACAAGTTTGTTGTGCTTGTTGGGAGGCTCCATCGAGAGAAATACAGAGCCAGGTCATCGGTGGCGTTAACAGACTCACCATGGAGTCTGCGCCAGTGACTGATAACATGGACGATAACATTGCAGATCCTGTGATTCCTGCAGTATAGCATAAGCAATGATATAGAGTATCATTCCTTATTACTGTAGTTGCTTAGTGGGAAATCGAACAGTAGGGTGCTGCGCTCATACTATCAGCATATTGTGGTATTTAAGCTGGGGTTGTTTTAATGATATAAGCGCCCCACTGCCTTTTCTAGATCATAAATCCTTGAAAAATAAATGTTTTACCTACTATGTATTGCTGTTTTTTTTAAAGTAAGCATCCGTAGGGCATCTTACTTTAATATAACCTGGTCTATAATTAAACCCTTCCTACACAAACTACAAATCATAGATGGCATAGTGAACTCACTAGCAAGTGGGGTAGTGATCTTACTATGTTGCTATAGCGCATAGAAGATGTTGTTAAAGTGTTAGTCATCATCATCTACCTAGCCTTTTCTCAAGTAGGTGTGTTGGGGTCGGCTTCCAGTCTAACCAACGCACCTGAATACAGTATTGCGCATGGAGTGACTGTCCATCTGACCTCCATAACCCATACATTGGGATATAACACGTTACCCCTCGGTAAGACTGGTTGTCACACTTGCGGGATTCTGGCTACTCGTAACGAGTATTTAAGATTTACAAATGACACTCGGAACCAGCAGCTTGTATGTGCTAGCTGACGCACAGGAAGAGTCTGTACGTAATGGATGGTCACACATTCACAGTCTGACTTCGGCAAACATAGCTTAAGTTGAGATGGATCCGTGCGGCTGTTGTAACTTAACCACAAGCTCCTCTAACCTAAGACTTTAGTCGTAGCCGTCGTAGGTAAGTATTTATTTTTAATAACACTATCTACTAGTGATGAGGGCACAGGCCACTTAATGCTGACTGCCGGCATAGCACGGCAAGGGATATTTGTAAGCGCAAGTACTTAACCTACATAATATCTAGTTAGCGAAGAAGATATAGGTATAGTGTTTTCTGAATTCAGGAATTAGAAATAGAATATTAATACCTACTTAAACAATATTATTTTAATTTCAAATAGGCCTAAAACAAAAAAAAAATGTTTTATAACCTCAATTTCAGCATCCGAAAAAATAAGATTTCTCTTAAGGTGCATGTACCGATGGACCGTCCATACAATGTTTGTAGGGATTATACGCTAAAAATAGACACTCTTTGTTTAAAACGAATCATTTTATCACTTTTCTACAATCAAATGTGCTCGCGAATTCACTCTTTAGGAAATAACTTACACTAATTACTGAGAAAAACAATCATGAAATTCAGACAAAATTTGACACTTCTTTACATGTGTGGGTTTGTTTTGACAAGCAAACTAAGCGCCATGTTTGTTATAGTTTAAAATTGTAAGCGATAGATGGCGTGCAGGCGATATTGTAAATAGATATTAAAATATGCAGCGTTGCCGGTCTTCTGTAACCTTGACGGCGGCTGCGTTGCCAGCTAATTTGACTATGATTCGAATGCATGTACATTTTCAATTTGTTGAACGTAATGTTGATGCACTAGGATTTGCGCGCGGAATTTGTTGCGTGTTATATTTTGTATGCTATTTTAATTTATTCAAATTGCAATATGTCTAGTAGGTACTTATGTAATTGATTTCAATTGAATATAATTATTGCAATTTATTATTGGTAGGTAAATAATTTTATTAATTATTCAAAATACGCAATTTTATTGTAAAATAAAATTACCTAGGTATATTTCGACGGTAAGTATTAGAAACAGCAAGTTGGCCCGTGAGTTGGGTTTTAGACGCTGCAATCTCGTTACAATACTAATTACGTACCTAACCTACGTGTCGATGTTGTCATTATGTATATTTTATGGTCAACCATGAATTAAATTATTCAGTAAGTCACCAAAGTAACCACAACATTAAATTTCGTGAAAAAGCAATCTTGGGGTATGTTTTTACCAGGTAAAGAATACTTTGTAAGCATATAGCCCCCCGCCGAGATGCCATCGCGAGCAGACGTATTTTTGAACGTTCCGTGTTTTAAATTCAAAAAAAATTGTGCAAAATATTGTGTAAACTATCAGTGAAACGATCAATTAATTAGTGATTACCATCTCAGTGATAAAATATTGAAACAATTACAACACACAATTAACAATATTATCAAAATTATCAACAGCAAATCAAGACAAGTTGTTATAAAAAATCGTGTTAGCGTGCGCCGGGCCAAGTGTCCTTGAAAGTGAATGCAAGGACAAGCTTTGCACCTGCAGCTACAGTACCTATTTTTATTAAATAGAACGCTATTTTCAACTCTCTTAGTAACGACGACTTGGTCCGATGGCACATGGGCCGGACTGTAAGTGAACGTGATCGTGTGACTATCAAGTTCAAACCTCCGCAAAACACATTACTTTTTGGAATATTTTTTATTATGCTGCTAAAATACCAGAAAAATCTGAGATTTTTTTACGAAAAAATTGGAGAAATTTCTGAAATATTATAATTAATACTTGCACAAATTGCTGCTTGCAACATTGCTTAATTAAAGAAAAATCCGCATTCATTGTTGCTTTATTTTGCTTTTGGTGCATTTGAACGCCCAATATGCCGCTAAATCGAACACCGCCAACCTCACCGAAATCTAACTTCAAAATCAATGATGGTGACGCTGATACTAATATACGTAAAGTTATTTTTTACAAATATACTAAGTAAAGTTATTTTTCTTTGTAGCACCTGTGAAGCAGTGGTTTCAAGACAAGAAGAAATAATGTTTGTTCAATTGAATTTTTTTTGTAGTAGTTTGTTTAGAATCTACATAATCATTGTATAAAGCTTTTAATTTGTATTTACTATAAAAGGTGAAATAATACCTTATTGAACTCAATAAAGATTTAGATTTTTGTTTTACTAAAAACTTAGGTAATAAAATAAAACTATATTTTACTGTGTATATTTGACATTATTTATTTCCTTTTTTTATTAATCAATTAAATGTTTTACGCCTTAAAATATAACTTTTATTTTCCTAAAATAGTACTAGTTTTAATTTATCGTAGGTGTCGTTCTGCCTACCCCTATTTAGAGTATTTCTACAAAATATTTTAGCCCTTTTTTAAATACACACCATCTAGTGGTAAACTTTGTAAACGTAGGGAATACGTCTATGTGTGTGTAAAAGTGTGTAAATTCAATGACAGATGTTATTATGGGATTCTGTGTCAAATTGGGTGGATTTTGAGGCATTGTTATGATCAAGTTCATTAAAAGGTAATGACCAGGTGTCGCGAACACTACTTCTACAACTTAGTAATGCTCAGATTTCACATAAAACGAAATAAACTCAAAATAATGATTTCAGCGCCATCTAGCGGGAAAAGTGCTGGGAACAGCCCGTATCTTTCACCTTAAACTAGGGTGAAAAATTGAAAATCGATTTCAGATTATGAAAAGGTAATTTTAGGTCTACAAAACCAAGCTAAAACCACCGTGACATGTGAAGTTTTTAAGGGGCCCAAAGCTCCTAACAAGATGGGCATTGTCCTTTAATAACAGAAAATCCGCAATAATCCAGTAAATTATTGTATAAACAAATCGAAAATAAAATTTCTAGCAATCGCAATTCTCGCAAAATAACAAAATGACATTGGACGTTGTCACGACATTTGGCGAATATGGCGCAAAGAATACAAATTCAATTTTCATATAAATATCGTTTAAACGATTATTGCGTCGACATAGCTGGTATAAAGCATAGCGCACACGATTTACCGGTCTCGTGTAGGCTTACAGAGATCGTATCTGTACAATAAATCTAGAAGATAATACGCGTATGGAACGCCGGTTGTGTACCTAACGAAAATACAATCAGACGAGAGCTATCAATTTATTTCGATCGGGCCTTTTATTCCGATTAAATATTATGAAGTTTATTCTACTCAACACTCATCAATTTTATCGTTTTGAGTTATATACGTGAGTAAAAATTTAATTTAAGCTTCGCTATGCGCAAAGCTTAAATGGACAAAGAAATTATGAAAGCCAAGTATGCAGTTCGGAGGAAATTAGAAAAATGATGTGTGGGAACTGAGCGCCGGCCGCGTGCAATTTAGTTTCAATGTGCGCACGAGAATTATGGCAACCGTGCACCCAGCCTCAGGTGCATCAGGGCTGTCCGAAGAATTAAAATTCCCAATACACAGCAATATCTCCCGGTGTATTCTTATAAAAGTTACTTCTAAAAACACAAAACTATCGGAGCACTTCGAATAAATTGGATACTTATGAAGAACATAATTAGGTCCCCTTACCAACCCTATAACATTCGACTCGGCAAGCAATTTGTAGGCAAATTGCTTTCGTACAACGTTTTTGTCTTCTATTCGACTCCGAGCCTAAACTTCGGTTCTCCAGAAACGACCACACAAATTACAGACATCATCCTAATTCAACGGCGTAACGATATTAAATGAAGGTGTACCCCACTATCGCATCTATTAATGTAATTCCAATTCACAAATAAATAATACATTTAAAGAAGGACGAGGCAGCATCGGTACGTGCCCCGCCGCCGCCGGTGCGCCAGATAACGTGTAATTATGGACCCAGAGGTCACTACAAATAAAACTAAAGTAAATCCGAACGGCAAACGCCAATAAACAAAAACAAAAGAAAGGGAAATAACCGATAATTTGAGTCGGCTGCGCTATCGGAGGCGGACGCAAGCGATTTGGGATGTTTCAAAACGCGATTTCGGGTAGCGCGGGGGATGAGCATCACGCGACGCTTCCGCCGCTATGATCGATCGATCGATATCGGCCACCGGATGTTGAGCCTGGTCTCTCGTTCATTATGTAGCCGCAGCCTGACAGCGCCTAGCGCGACTGGATCGCGAGCGGTCTAATTAGTGAACGGTGGGAGGTTTCCAACGAAATCGAAACCGCGACGTCGAGCGGCGTTGACGCGCGAAGGTTCGACGACCGTTTTCCGCAGGTGAGCCCCACATCATTAAACGATGTGTCGATTTCCACTCGTCTCGATTCGGACACCTGCCCGGGCCGGTCGTAGCGGCCGCGCGCCCGACGCCCGCCGCTGTGGGAAACTTACATCTCATCAATGGGCTTGTCTACACAAACGACGCGCCACTTTTGTTTATAAAACTGTCCACTTCTAACACTCAACGAATATTTCTATAAGAGAAGTGCGTCTCGGAGACGTCGCCTCTTGTACTCGATAAATCACTCATCCACTCGAGCTTTGAGGGTCTCGAGGAGCCAAATTAAAGATTTCTAAATGTTATTCAAAGAGATTTCGCATAATTTTTAATTCCCACTGTTCAATGGGAAAACATGGACATTTCCGTTTCGCGCAAACGATTCATGTATGCGAAGGATTGCGCAATGTAGTCTTTACATTTCCAGACGGCTGACGTGGTGTTTAACCTTCGTGAAAGCCAATTAACGACGCGAGTAATCATAAGCGAGACGCGAGAGCCCTGGGAACCGCGCACGGGCCGCACCACCGGCTAGAGTAATGAATTGACTAATAATGCACGGCCGGATAGCGAGATAAGCAGCCGTCACAACATAACTGTATCGATAATCGCATCTCGGTCGTGTAATGTCAGCCGGCGAGCGGTAGCCGGGCCCGGGGCGGCTCACCGGCCCGCGCCAGTAATTGCCTCTACGAATCTCTTATCGATAGTTTTCACACGCTCTTTTTTCCCGGTTTCGCCGATATGGGCTAGTAAAACTAAGTAGTGCAATAATCGTAAACAGCGGCCGAGAACGGCGCCAATGTAAACAAGAGCACAGGACGAGACATTGGGAGTGTGCCCACCTATTATCCGAGAGCATGTGCCGAGCATCTGTCGACAGCGCTTCCTGACAGCCACCGCGCCTGTTACATCATAAATTGAACCTTCCGGAGCGTCTTCCTGATATTTTTTATCATGTTCAAGCCCTACGACTACAACGACGAAAGATGAAGTGTAAACTAAAAAATTCCCTGACTTCCCTCGGAGGCTCGGAGGTGTATTTTTTAGCATCCACTAAGTAAACAATGCGGCGCGGCGGCCCGTTAGTGTGGACCAGGTGCGGCCCGGTCTGCCTCGGGCGCTACACAAAAGATTTCGGTGAAGAAGCCGAGCGACAACATCAGAATTGCCAGCGACCATTGTTGTATACTTATTTGTTTAACACAAGAATCTCTTTATTCGTCGCCGTGAGGAGCGATTCTCAATGTAGCCGCGTGTTTAGCTATGATATATTGGATTCTCGGAGTCGTGTGTCGCCATTCTTCAATGTCTTGTGCATAAAAATGATCGCAAGGGTCGCGACAATGAATTAGTAACGTGCAACGGCCGCTTTCTAAGCCAATGCAGCTGTTCAATTTGGGTATTAGATAAAAAACAGAATGTGATTTAATTAAGCATTAGCCCGGTGAGTCGATAGTGAGTGAACACAAACGGCGTGCGTGTAACCTGTTATTATGGTTGATTAGATTTCTGTTGGTAACATTTCTCGGTAGTGAGGCGGCGCCGCCCATCGCTCCCGAGCCGTATTAAAAATATACCCGTCCTCTAAGCTATCCACTTCGGACGCTAATGATTTTCGGTAAACCGGCCCGTAGACACACCTCGCCGTATCTCTAAATCTCCTAAGTAAATCACCGGAGTTTTTTTTGTTAGTCGGTCAGGAGTAGTAATTATGTCGGTCAGAGTGCAGCGGTATGAAAATCTAATTAAGAAATGGGCGTCGCTGGTCAGTTTTCGCGTCCGCCATTTTAATAATTTTGAAAATCGAATTGGGTGCGTTCGTTTTAGATTCGAGCGGCACAGTCGAGTGCTTTGTTTTTTCGTGTAGCGATGTAGCAGAGTTGTGTCGATGCACGCGGCGTATTATCACGATGATGTATTTACGACCCGGACGGTTACAATTCATTCTGAATCGTTTTTTCGGTCACGCCACGTCGCATGTAAGACATAAACTGTCGATTCTTTATTGGGCGTTTAGGCTTCTCGTGATATCAAACGGAACGAGCAAAACTTATCCAATCGATTATTATAAATGATAACGATCTAAAATTATATTCGAGCACATGGCATCGGCTTAAATGCGACTTTGTGGCTAGGATGGCGTGTTAAAACCAAATGTTTTCATACAAAAGCCAGTTTAAACAAAGTAGGTAACCAATTTGCCTATATTCCGTAAGTAATTTTCATAGCGCGACGTCTAGGTGCCGGTCAACGGCCATTGGAATACATTAGAACATTTCTACTAAATTTTCGTCCTACAGAAGGCTGAGTTTATTAGAATAGCGCGCGCATTGCGAAGCGAATCACGCGCATCGCCGCGTGCTTTGAACACCAATCGTCCACACCATGGGAACATTTTTGTCTTCCACGATATGATAATATGAGCATTCAAATATACATACTGTCCGTTAAATGCACGATAAACACCCAGAATTACAGTGAAACCTGAATGCGAGTGAGTCGTGACCGACGTGATTTGAATTTTACAAGGCGGACGAAGATTTTCATGACCCTTTTTATCATAATCGTATTATAAGGAGAAAACAATTCAACTTACCATCAGATCTCGACGTTTCATTCGTGTCGTGCCACGCTTCCACTATAAGCGTGAATGTACCCTGGAACATAAAACGTACATGTTACATTATTGCATTACAAACATTACTACAAGATAAGCATCAAAATATCTACAAGTTGTCGATAAAGGAAGTGAAACTCCAATTGTAACAACTTAAAAGCAAGTCTCATGTTACTGAAGGCGTTAACTTCAATTTTATTTCACCTGTCTTTTAAAATTAACTTTCATTTTGTTTCATTTAATTCTTGTAATTCACACAGTTGTAACTAAGTATTGTGTATTTCCAACGTTTTACTTAATACTCACACCTCATCCGCGGAATGTACCAAAATAATCAATGTAGGTACATCTTTAAACCACAAGAGACCTTTAAATATGGGCGCGGCAGTTGAGAATTTCAAATATTTCCTTTACTTTACGACAATGTTAATAGCCGACGAGTGTAAATTAACAGCATGATAGACAGGTGAACCCGGGAGCAGATGGTAGCGAAATTGTTTCAATATCATGCTAAAAATAATACAAACGCAATAAGGCTATGACGCTGGCTCGCTTCGCTTAACGAGTGCCTGCCTACATCGAATGATCCCATGTTAAACGTGAATTTATAAAAAATAGGAACGAGTGCGTATCTGATATCGAGCTATTGACATTAGTCGATGTTTACATAAGGAGGCGAAACGGCAGTCGAAAATCGATTAAAACTTGATAACGGTGCGTGTCAACAGCTTTAAGGCGCCTGCGACGGAACTTATCAATGGGTTTTTGTCAAGTTCCGTTCATGCAAAAATGTACACGACTCTCGGTTTATAAAAATTTCTCCCACCGCTGTCGGAACCGGTCGCCGGTCATAAAACACTCGATCCCGCGATACTCGGCGAGCGGCTAACCGTCTAGTATTCCCGACCTAATCGTTGTTTAATTACACTACGGATGTGAGTTATCGATGAACAATTTTCGGTTAAATATTGAAACGAAAATACAGTGCTATTGCAGATTAATTCGCTGTAACAAGAAACGCAAACATAGTTGTGAGAATAAAAGTCGTTCAAAGGCGAGTGGAAACGCGACCCAGTTCTATGACATACACAGATCGAATTTAAAACGTCTTGAACTGTGTTCATGTATCGGTTGGAGAATTTTGTTGCGGGGTTTTAGTAAAGTGTATTATTGATATAACTTAAAAGGCTAACTTTCTCATTACTTTTCATGTTGTTAACCGCTTGTACAACATTAATCTGCATTGTTCTTACATTACTACAATGAAAAATGTCAAACTATTTTCTTTTTTAAAAGAGTGTCTATGGAGTTTCTTGCCGGTTCTTCTCCAAAGGACCTACTACTTGGAACCGAGCACCTAGTGTTGCCCTTTTGAAAGCACCAGGGATCTGGTCTACTTAAAATAAAAACTATTTGACTTTGACTTGACTTATATTATTAAAATAGTAAATTAATTTAAGCAAAAAAAGAAGTTAGAAACTGCAATTCGTTCGAAAACTACGATGAAAGCTAAGCTATTGACGAAAGACCATTAAAGACGAAGACGGACGCAAGGGAATCTCTGAAGCTGGATTATAATTACAATAAGCATGTGACGGGTCGCATGCGCAGCTGCGCCCGCGCCGGATACGAAGGGTCACCGCTTAACTAATACCTCATTTGATCACCACCACCTACTTTAACGAGTGATTCAGTTTTTCCTGACAGATGTCGCCCGTCTTCAATTAAGCTCTATGAATGAAAACACAATTTGCATGGACGAACAATAGTCTCTATTTGCATAGGAACTGATACCACGGCTCTAGCGAACAATGATTATTGTCGGCAGATGGAAATCAATACGAGAAATCCGACGTTTCACAACGCACGACAACGCGTCACAAAAAGCGAGCGCTTTTTCCAACACTTATTAAAAGATGAGATCTCAATTAAACTTTCGTTACGTCTACGGTTTTGACGAATTTATAATAAGTTACGTTAAATACTTAGACAATACAAGCGGACGTGTTATCGCCTCTCTCTGAATACTAAACAGCCGGGCCCGCCGACTGAACGAATTTGAGCCTTAAATGACACAAAATAACCATTATCAGTGTTTGAAAAGTCGATTTATCGTAAACGCTGTGTCAATATAAGGAGCGAAAGACGGTTGTCAAAATACTTTATTATGATTTGTGTTGCGTGCACCCGATCAAATATGGCAAGTCGTAGTATACGCCGTATTGATTTGTTAATCGAGTATGGAGAACGCATTTCGGTCAGCTGTGGCCAGTCGTAAGTATATGCCGGTTCCCACGACAGTGACTCTCGAGCCAGCCCATAAAAAGCGGCCGACGTAAGCGTACGTGTGCAGGTAGCCTTTATAAACGTGTCGAGCTGGCGATACCGTATACTTATACAACAACTCGTTGAGACTAGTTGCCTAGACTCTGTCGGCAATTAAGGAAACGTATTAGTCCGTGTAAAGCTCGCCTTATTTATGAAATGCTAATTCGACTCTCGTCACAATTCGATGCAGTTTACGTTCCAATTCTGAAATATTGAAGCAACGCTGGCCATCAGCGACGCGTTAATTATCACCGTTCCAAATTCGAACGTGTTCTTTTTAGTTTTTATTATTAAAAACATAATATCGGGCTGAGATCGCAGCGTATCGAGACACATTAATTTTATCCCTCGAAAGCGATGCGTTAAATTGTATTACGGACTTGAACCGACGAATAGACTGATACCACGGGTATGAATGCTGGGGAATTATTTGATAATCGTTTTATGGGGGTGCCTAAAGAGGCTACTTCCATATCGGAGCTCGTTTCAACGTTATTTCGTTATTAATTAAGGAATCCATCGAAAGGATACGTGGGAACGGACCCGTACTTTTGTGCTTCTTGTTTGTTAGCGCCATGTGTTTGGGATTTTAAGAACAAAAGGTATTATAATCAGGTGTCCAGTGGAACTGGAAGGGACCTCTCTTTGGGCCACGTGTTTGGGCCACTATTGTTCTGTTTATTGTTAAGTGAAATGAAGCTGTTTTAAATGGCAACAGATGTTTCTCTTGTTTGTTAGTTTTGGTTACAGCTTATTATTAAGCTTTTACGATAAACAAAAACGTTTGAAATTAACTACGAGTTTCTCATCGCAGTTCTCAGCGTAAACTGTACTAGGTAATAGTTACCGCTTCAATAATGTGGAACAAGGTCATCCCATCATTGGTTTCGGTCAATAGTGTACAATATCGGAAGTATTTATAAAACATCACAAAAAGACATTACCGTAGTTCGCTTTCGAGTATCGTTTCGACACGAGAAAATATTTGGAACACAAACACCCGGGCAAGTGGAAGAGTCGTGATTTCATATTTCACACTTTGCCAGTGTGGTAACATCGCTTTGGACAGGTTTTTTTTTCACTTATACCCCGACAAAGTTATGTTTCGGCCAGCGTCTCAGAATCGATTGTTAACGCACAGCAATAAGGTTTCGTATTCGATAAGTGACTGAATCGATTTGTAATTCGAATGTTGTGTTGATATGTAGACAGAACCGCAGAGATGCCTCGTACATAATACGTCAAATTAAAAAAGATATGCAAATTTGAGTCTGTCCGATAAATATGGAACGCGTAACTTGTTTTATTATTAAAAGCGTTTCGAGCGCATTTATTTATTAATGCTTTTAATTATCTTTATCTCCTTCTATTTTGGCAGCGACCAATGCGAGGTGCGTTGACCCGATGAATCATAATTTTAATACCGAATTAGGAGGTTTTCTTGTAGGTATAATAAAAATGACTGCAAGTGTTATTAGGATTTCGTAATACACCGTGTGAACGGGAGACTTCCTGTACAAATATTCTATAACAAAAAATTTAGGTCGACAGTTTATTGGCGACATGGAGTACATAGACATGCATTCTGTTAGAATGTTAAGCAGTTTCGTGTTAAAGTCAAGTAACTGAGCGAGGTACTGAGCCTCTCTATTGCGCTGTGGAATCGTGTGGCCACCTCTGTGGAACTATTTTAGCATTTGGACGTACTTTCAAACACAGTCGGTTAATTCTTGTTGGTGTACGAGCACGTCTGCGCAAGCGCATATAGACAAAAGCGAGACGTTCTCAAAGCAACAGCGACCTCGTGGCTCATGTGAACCTACCAAGTTCCAAATTCAAATTGTTTAACAAGAGAAATCCTTTGTTTGCATTCGAAAATGGTATGCTTAAAATTAAGAGGAAAAAAAACTAAATAGGTATTTGTAAGTATGTAGTTCCTTTTTTATAAAAGCAATATGATTCTAATGTTATAAAGAGTTTTGGAACTGTTCCAACAAACTAACACAAGATTTATGACTTTATACTTAACGTGTGAATTCATAAACATTTTAGTGTTTTAACAGTTGAAATTATGTCTCGGGACACTCATATTTTTGTTTTAAAACACACTTCCATTTTTATTAAAACCACACAGGTGTTGGTATGACTTAAATATTCCTGTTTACAACATTTAATGAAACAAAAATAACGAAATGAATGCATCGACCATAACATTGAATGCAAACTGCAAAAAAACACATGAGATTATTTTTATTTCATTCGCGACGCGTCAATTAACTAATCTTTTATGTCCAGGTACGACATAAAATGTTCAACCAATTAAAAGCGTTAAACATTTTCACACGCCAATCATAAATAATAACCATTAAATTGATGCTATAATAAAGTTTCAGTGTTGCCCACTAAAGCCGAGAAAGTAAACACTGATGTGACCACACTCAAAAAATTAACTGACTGCTTAGAGTACATTATGAAAGGATTAATTACCCAATCCCGCTTTACCGGGAAACATTAAAAAGTTGAAAAGCCAGTCGTAACTTAAACGAAATGTTATACTTTATAATCTGTGACGATTATTTTACGAAACGCTAGGAAACATTAAGACAGACGTAACTACTTTTTTTACCGCTAACGACCGGTCCACTCCATACGAGACACGAAATAAGTCAGACATTAACAATTTATTGCCCTCAATTACAATCATCGCGAAAAAAGACACTCGCAGAAGGAATTTGGGACTTTGAATCGGGTCCGAAGTGAAAAAGGGTACCCTTAATTTTCACATGGCATCGGCGGTATTCGGCGACGGGCGGGACCTCGGCCCGCCGCTGAAGAATTCCAAAAATGAAAATGTCGGCCATAAACAACGGAACGATTTGAATGAAGCATAAGAATTAAAAAATAAAGAATCAAGTTAACAAATTTTGTGAGACATCCACGCTTGGCCCCCGCTCTCCACGGTGATCTGATAAGGCCCTGAGAAGGGTACGGCGTTGAAACCGAAACCGCACTAAAAACAAACAATCTTCTGATCGGTTCATCCGGATTTTATCCGAGAATGACGCGCACAGCCTCCTCACACAAGTTTAGACATGATCAGTGTATTGATATCATTTGAGTTTTTTCCTAATCTACTTTGCATACGCCAGCAGTAAAACTAGACGACATCGATGAGTAATATTACCTATATGGAAAAGTTTATATTCTAAACACGGTAATGGTATGGAAATAAAGTATTACAAGTGCCAAAAGTGATCGATCCGCAACCGTGTGAACATAGACAAATTGTTGCGCGTTCTGAGAATAACTTCCATTTCGATCTTCAAATCTAGAATAGAGCAGATGTAATCGGGGCCTACTACGGTGTACGATTTCTGACAAATTCAAAACATTCGGTCATTCTAATTTGCAAGTTTCGCTCGCGGTGGTTCCCAGCCTATGATCGGCCTTTGACACGTCCATAAATTCGTCGAAGTATGTACGTACGTACGTAAGTACCGGCGCTCCTCCCATACTAAATAATGGCGACGATTTATTCGCGAGGTTGCGGATACGAATGGAGCATGTGAGCCGCTCGCACTGCGACTCACAATTCCTAGAAACTGCGCGCGTGTGATGAATAAAGTCAGGAACGCGAGGAATTTCATCATTGCAGATTTGAGGGCTCCTCGCCCTAGCAGTACGTGAGAACTCACCCGCACAATCGCCGCTGTCAACCAATAAAAATGGAACGCGGCCGATCGCCTAAAACGGACGCGGATTTATTTTGGAACGCGACTCAGACTATTTATACATAATTTGAATTTTGATTGACATCGCTCAATTAGGTATTTAATCCTCGTACATATTTTGTCGTTAAGAAAAAATACCGGCACGCAAATTACTTTTTGGCTACCATAATAAATCGGCCGCTTTGAACAATTTTATTAGCAGCCGTAAAAGTTATAGAGACGCAGTTAAAATGTCAGAATTTGACCGTAAACGAGCGTCCATTTCAAAAAGGAGTGTTTCCTTAGCGCTCGCTCCGAGACGCGTTGTAATAACAAGTCCGGCTAACTTTTATTGTCTATGAGCTTATTTCTTTATCTCTGGTATGACTGATCATTATTTACTAGCTAGTTCCGAATCTCGTTGGGCCGCATTATTATTTTAGCACTGGACATAATTGTGACTTACGGTTACGTGCATTGTGTGTTCGGTTTATTTAGGCGGATCAGCTAGAAAAGCCGAGACCGGTTAATTGATAGGTTGCCGAATACCTGTGCACTGGCTGCGAACAATGCAACCTGACTAATTATCCACGCTCCGATTGTTTAAATTTGAAACTTATGAAATCGCGTTACAAGTTGGATTGTAATGGCGCGCATATTGCTCACAGTAACGCGCGCAGACTACTTTTACGTGGAATTTCTTTCGCGATGCTTTTTTGTTTAACTTTAATTGCCGCTCGTCGGAAAGGAGAGAGATAAAAGACGCTGTCGAAGAGGGAACAACATCCAATGAGGCATTCCATAGCTTCGGTAGACTTTATTAAAAGAAGCGGATGTAGGGGTAAGTATTTTAAGAGGATCCCGACGCGAGCGGATTGAAATAAAGGAAATTATTAAGAGCTCTCTCCACGATAAAAAACTTGGTAGACGGAAGTTACTCCAAGCATGGGTTTATAAAGCGTCCGACGCTCATATCGCGTTACATTATGTAGTAATAAGTCGATGATGCGTGCGAAGGTTTTACGTTTTTCGAAGTGGAAACTTATATAAGCGGCGATCGTCGGGCGAATAATAATGCGGGGCGCGTAACCGATTACGATTCTAACGTAATTACGACCGATTTGAGGCACAAGTTTGGTTGAGGTGTGAGTTTTTACGCGACGCGCTGTGGATCGTTAATTACTTTCTAATGTGTAAGCCGCTATCGAGCGCAAAAAGCGACTGAGTTCACACGCGACAATGGATTAAGAACGGCATTCGACCGACGCCGCGTGCGTTACCGTACTATTGTTTTGAAATTCGAATCGAACGTGACGTCACTGAAACGTTAATTTCTGAGAATGGCACACCTGTACTTATTTTTTTTTAAATAGTACACGCATCAATTGTAACCATGTAGGTACTTAAACTACTTAACAGAAGAATTTTCATACTTTCATTTAAACGTTGTTATTTAGAGCGTGAAACTATTTTACGAAACATGCAAAATAAGTAACAATCTCTAGAATTAGTTACGCCTAGGGTTTCTGCTCGAGAATTCTCGAGTCGAGAAATGTCGAGAAATCATGCCAACTTCGAGACGAGAAAAATGCCTCGAGAATTCGAGAACTCGAGAAATTAAAGATATTCCTTTATTACTGTAAAATTGGCTTAAAAGTTACTTAATCTTTGCATTCTGGCTTCTGATCATTCTCCTTACGAGGCACGAGTAAGCGAGGCAAGCGAACAGACACATAATGGGTCCGATTGCGTTTCTTCGGCGCACTTAAATAATGCCGATTAATAGACTTAAATTAGTCCAAAATTCGTACTAATATTATTGCTATTGTGTTTGTTGATTAATTATGTCCACGACAGTATTTATGTCCAATTCGGACTTAATCTATGTCTACGCATGTCTTTTGCTATTCCGTTTCTGACAATTTGGCAGTTCGTCGGCGCTAAATGAACTTATAGGTTTAGGAAGTGTTGTTTTTTAAGTTCTCACTTATTTAGCCCGTACGTAAACGAAGTTTCTTCAGAAAACAGTGAAAAATGTTTCCTTATGGCGGGGCTATCATTCAAGGAAGATACAATGAGGAACGGCAACGGTATGAGTACGAAATATAAATAGAAACTTTGCTTTTCTTGTATAACTACTCTTGAAAAAAACTCCAAATACTCTTGTTATAATATGATATAAAACGAAAAATAAAGTTCTGGAACCGATTAACACCCCAAATTGGTCAGTTAAGTTAACTGAAGTTTCAACTAAGATCATCTTCTGACTAGGGTGTCCAGAAACGCAATGTGTCAGTTTATCGAACTAATAGCGGTAGAATAGATAAACTACGTTTAGGAGTACCTCAGAAACCGGAAAAATAAGTTATCTGAAGTTCGAACTAAGATCATCTTCTGACTGGGGTGTTCAGAAACGCAATGTGTCAGTTTATCGAACCAATAGCAGTAGAATAGATAAACTACGTTTAGGAGTACCTTAGAAACCAGAAAAAATAAGTTATCTGAAGTTTTAACTAGGATTATCTTCTGACTGGGGCGTCCAGAAACGCAATGAGTCAGTTTATCGAAATAATAGCGCTATCGAACAGATAATCTACGTTCAAGAGTACCCCAGAAAACGGGCGTAAGCTGATTTTTTAAGGTTTTTAAAAATTTCTCGAAAGACCCGAGAAACCCGAGAAATCGGGCTCGAGAATTCTCGAGACCCGAGAAAAAAAATATGTCGAGAAAACAGAAACCCTAGTTACGCCGTTGCTTAGTCTACTTGTTCCACAATAAAGACGCGTGTTTCTTCACTTAACGACACAAATACATTAATCAGGAACCGAGCTTTGGAGTTCTATTTAAAAAAGAGTCGAACATTGTTACGTGAACGTTTGTTTAGTTAATTCTACTTAAGTTAATGACTTACACACAACTTCATACATTTTTCAACACAGGATCCCCCACTGTGTACTTTCCACTTCGTTGCCTTTAGAAAAGTTGGTATAAAAACGTGAATATGGCCATTTAAGTTGGTGTTTTAATTAACCTTAATTAAGTTAAATCACGGAGTCAAGTCTCACGGTAACAAATAAACTGTACTAATCATTTTTGTGCTACATATGTGAGTGGAAATGACTTCCGGAAACATGAGAATCACACATGGCCCTATTATCAATGACCGTCAAAATAACGTCATTATAAATTATTAACGAGTTCCTCTTCAGATATGAATAGTCAATTTTCAAATTACCTATCGTCGCCCGGGAGTGAAAAGCTCGGGAATGCATTTGGTCATTGCACGATTCCTGTGGACTTTTACGCGGATGAAAGCTAGTCTATACATATAAAAGGAGAAGCTGACTGGCTGACTGACTGACTGACTGACTGATCTATCAACGCACAGCCTAAACCGCTGGGGTTAGAAAGTTGAAATTTTGACAGTAGGTTCCTTTTGTAACGTAGGCATCCACTAAGAAGGGATTTTTCGATATTCAACCCCTAAGGGAGTTAAATAGGGGATGAAAGTTTGTATGGAAAATCGTCACATAACGGGTTCAAAATTTCACGCAAGCGAAGCTGCGGGCGAAAGCTAGTCAATTATATTTATTACGAATGTTACATACCCATTATAGGCTAATTTCATGGAGCGGCTCTCTTCTCGTATAAGATAAAATGATCAAATTGCATTCCCATGGTTTTCACGACTACCAAACTGAATTTCGACAAATCGTTCTACGACAAGATTTTACTTCGACACTATGAAACTCCGACATTACGCTACTCCGACAATTCTGGAACTTCGACACTGGGGTTTAAAGTAACCTAACACGAAGAGGATGACGGGGGCTTTGCTCGCTCACTCTAGGCCCCGTCATCCCCTTCGAACCTAACCTATCCGTGTCGTGGTACTCCAAATTAGGTGTCTAAGTTCCATAATGTCGGAGTTCCAGTGTCGAAGTAAACTTGTCGTAGAACGATTTGTCGAAATTCAGTTTGGGAGTGGGTTTTCACTCATGGGCGACGCTATATTCCCATTTAATTTATTATTTGAGAAAAGAGACTATTTCTCCCAATACAGTTTCATTGTTGATAGAATGTTTCAGCTCATCTAGATTAACCGTTAAGGTTCGTAAAACCGTTGAATCCCTGGTGGAAGCGAAGTTGTTGAATATTCCTAATACATAACATAACATCACGCCTGTAAACCCTAAGGGGCTAGGCAGATATGTATAGTACACCCTCATTTCGCCGTTAGTTTAGATCCCATGTAACAGGGGGCGAGCCATTGCCATCAACCAGGCTTCTGCAGAGAAAATCCACACGGAAAAACACAATATCTCTTTGCCCGACCAGTGAATCGAACCCTCACTTGCTTGCGACCACTAGACCGACGACTGCCTCCTATTTATTTTCTGGCTAAAATATAGCTCTCATTAAAATTTGTCTAATGTTATACAAATATATAAAGGAAATTGTTTTTAGCATCGCATTGCCACACTAAAAAAAATACGCTTGCAAGCCACATGTTTTAAATAAAATACTTAATAAGTAAATTAACTAAAGGCAAATGATCGCAAAATATCCAACGCCTATGTCCTAAAAACAATTCTAATTTATTATTTCCTTCGCTTACAGCTTTCGAGTAACTAGTTACTAGCAAACTAGCATTCCTTATCACGAAACTAAAGAACCTCGTTATTTTTATTCAAGGTGTTATTAACTCAATAGATAACTTGGCTAATTAAAGAATGCAGGGCCGGATCCCGGCTGCGTTAGGGTTATTTTTTAGCCTTCAAATAAGTATTTTAATTTTAGATATTTGTCGCTATTAGCAACCGCTACACATGCAAAGGTTCTAGTTAAAATAAATTAAACGACTATTCTTAAGATGAACGCCTGATAAAGGTCATCGTGTAAAAAAAATAGTTATTTCAAGAATTTCCGCAATTAATATTACTGTTCGGTTCGAGTTAAGTTTTTGCTGGATTGCAAATAGTAGGGGTCTTCGCAATCCCTGTGGGAAAGTGACTTGCGAAATATTTTTGAATTATGATCCGATGACAGTTAAGAAATATTTCACACTGCACTACCTACAGTTTATTTTACAAACAAACAGTTAATATTAGCAGCTGTTATACAACAATAGAGATTAACTATCGACTTTATTGTAACAATAGATGATGGACAAATTATTAAGATAAAACACAATGCCATCGATGAGTAACATCACGCAACACGGATCTATGTATCTATAAAAAGTATAGTTCACGGTCAGCGTAATGAGGTGCGCGCGCGCCCGTCCCAGCGCATGCGCGGAAGTACACTTTGACATTTGCGCTCTCTCCGCAAAGCAGGTGTAAAATGCACAATTGCATAAGCTCAATATTTTTTTGCATTAAAACGGCAAGGATAACGGTTCTACAGAGAACTGTTGAATGGGCTCGTTCATGCCGTGGGGTGGTACACCCCTGGCATTAAGGACAAGTATCGTTGACCTTTCTCCTATCCGCGATATAAACGCGAGGCATTAGCTCGCTCTCGAGTACGTGCGAAGACTCGCTCATAATCCGGTCTTCACCTCTGTGACATCCGGACTGCCTAACGGACCTCGAAACGCGCATTATATTATAAAACTTGTAATTTACAAACACAAATTGTTTGAGAGTGAAATAAATGAAATCTCGCGGCCGACTCGAGGGGCTGAATACAAATGAGATTTCTTTTCGGAGTGAGCCATCTCTTTCTTTAAACGCTGCATGATAAATCGTTTCTATGCGTCGTTAGCGCGCGCGCCGCTTTACTTGTAATTTCACTGTTCAATGTTGTCAGTAATCTGTAATATTAATATGCTCATGACCTATTATCGTGCGGGTCAAATCTCCTTACGGGTCTAGTACCGATTTATTTCACAAGGGATCAGATAAACTTCGGATGCAGTTGCGTTTAAAATTACTTCGACGGGGTTGTATTACAGCAGGCCCGTTAGTGACCGCGCGCTTGCTGGTTCAAGTTTCAAAATATTGTGATGCTGGCCATCGAGAATTCGATGTGTAAATTAAATGTCAAATTCGAAAATCGAGCGTCTGTTAGCGTCTCGGCGGAGCCCGTTCACCTGCCGGGTCGGTCACGAAGCCAGCGTGCGGAACGTACCATATACTAACACATTACGCGGTACATATTTATTCGTGCGCGCGATATGCCTCGTAAAACAGGCGCTTCTCTGGCCGACGGTGACCTCATTGTAAGAAAAAATCCAAGTCAGCTCTAACTAATGCTAGGGGCAGATTGTATTATTTAAATGAGACGCATCCAACTGTAACAGTATCGGTATGGCCAGGCGTATGGCGCATATCCTCAGGGCTCAGGATTTACAATTTTAGCGACATATGGAAACGCGACATATGGGTGAATTTTCAATGACCGACTGGAGTAAGATAAACTGCATATGGCGTAGAATCGACAACGTCAACGGCTAGCTTAACCTGTCACTTTTGAAATTTGATAGATTAAACCATTCTGCGGGCCGCTTTCGCTCAATTGATCGCATGTCAACACATGCCTCGCAATAGAGAGCTCTATGTGAATTTAAACAGGAAGTTTCAATTTAGTGCCAATTCATTTGGAATGATAGCGGCAGTTACCGGACGCACATCCACTATCCGAAAAAAGTTTTAAATTTCGTCTATGCTCTGTTCGCTCTACCTGCAGTTTCGTTTAGTTATCAAATGTCACGTTTTCTCCAGATGGTCAGAGCTTGTGCAAGCGGCCGAGCTTAGGACCGATTGTTTGCTCAAACATTACGAGACGGTACGACATTTGAAGCGGGCCGCTAAATAAAATACAAATAGCACTCGAAACCTCTAGGTCCACACGCGGCCTGTGTAAACCGTAGACAATTGACGCCAGCGAAATAACCGTAACTAAGGTCCAATTAAGACGTCCGTTATCCTTGGAATCGAGATAGATCTAAGCGAGATCTGTAAATAAATAACATGTAATTACAATATCGAATCACGATCCCGACCGGCCTCCGCGCTCTAATCGCCGGTGAAGATGAGAACGCAGCCACGACGAAGGCTAACCGACTACATCTAATAACATACGACTGCGTACAGAGAGCGACTTCATAATTAATTAAAAATGAACCATTGAACGCTGTAATCCTCCCACGCGGCTGCTCGTTAAACCATCAAGTATTCTTATCGTCATCGCTTCTGTCAAATTTGAATATAGAATCCCTTAATTTCTTTTTTACTATTATTTACGGCGAATGAGATGGCTCGCAGTGGTCTCCGCGTGGATTATTGGAATTTGAACGTTGGTAACATCCACGGCGTTGATTTATTGATGTAGGGTTGCTACTTAATGCTTCTTTTACGACGTATTGATTTTACTGTTGCCTACAAAATTAATGAGGTGTTGTTTTGTTTACGAAACGTCAATACCGACTACGAGTACTAAAGACTTATTTTAAGAAACTCACCGGCCATGTGAAATCGAAGGGGAACACGATGGGATTACTAAATCCTTCCACGTGGAGGTTGGGCACATCCAATGAGTTGCCGCCCAACACAGGCGTTGTGATATCACCGAAGGTACATGGTGACGTCGTATCGATGTTTGCTTGATATATCTTGAGGCACACTCGGAATTTAGTCCTGCACGGCGCCAAACACGGCGCGTCACTATTTGAGGAACCATCACAGCACTGCCCACTACTTAACCTACCCAATGAGTTCGTAAAACTTTTTATCCTAAGTTCGAAGGAACCAGACGTCAGCACCTGGAAAAGAGAAAAATAAACATTGTTGTTACTTGTGTCAGAAATGAAGGTAAAAGCAAAGATTAAGTGAGTCAATATATCAGATTCAGTGTGACAACATAAACAAACTGGCAATACAGCTTTCGTTGGTCAAAGATGTAATCCTCAAACAAACTATTTGCACAACTGTCCGTGCGATGCGATCGATCCCGTTGAGACATTAACGGTTTTACTGGACACAGTTTATGTAGGTCGCTCAAAAATGGGGTTGTTGCAACGCGTGTGGGGTGAACGGTGACACCCCTATGAATTGAATTTGGAACGCTAGTGACGTAACAATACATTTTTTGTTAATCGAACTGTCAAATATCGGCGCCCCCCGCTTTGTTTTAAACGATTAGAACTACCGATTTTGATGAAAAACGTGGATATTTTAAACTACGATGATAGATAAGTAGTCGTCAACGAGACGACTTGAATTCCCCTGAGTTTTTTAGTGTATGAATAATAATAACTGGTTTTTGTTGCCCTCCAGGGTGCACAACCCTTATATTAATGGAAGAATGCAGTTGGTCGCAGTGCATGTAGGGTCAACAAGTTTTAAGACTAATGCATTAGGGAGCGAACCCGTAATGTTAGCATTTTCAAAGCAACTGCTTATTATTTTTATATCGTATAAAACCATTATAGTCTGATTACATGGCTTGTATTTATTATTTATTACTATAATAATTATACAACAAAAGCAACAATTAATTAACTAGGAAAAAAGACGAATATAAGCTCCGTTTATTTTATCATTTACAAAAGTTAAGTCAAAAAGTCTATCCTGTTTTATATGGCATCGGAAGGAAGTGGTACGTATTAAATTATGGCGGCCATGTCTTGGCAAATCATTACCGGCGACTAACACCTACTATGTTGCGCGCGCGCAAGTTCAAACTTTATGAAAGGTTTTAAAAGAATCATTTCCGGCGCTTTCGTTCTAATTGATTATTTATTTAGTTGACTATATTACAACAATAAATTACATTCGTAAAACTTTAGTATGGCTCTCATTAAAACATGACGTGTTTTGAATCATTAAATAGACTTGTTAATGGCACAGAATGCTTATAAAACTAAGTTTTTTTTTTAAATATTTTAAGTAAATAAATATTAAGGCAAATATTTTTTGTTGACATGCCTTCATGGTATTATAAATGGCTTCGGCATACATTTAAGGCAATATTTATGTTGAATTAAAGTTCACTACATTATTTATATCTATCCGTTGGATTCCGGCCCCGCGGATAATGTGCAAAGAAGTTTTTGCATAGCAAATAACAAATGGATTATGACTGGAGTCAGAAATTTTCCTAATTAGTTCCCACGCAGTATGACCTTCAGTTTAAATTGTCAAAAGATTACAAGCGACAGACAGAACAATGATCCATTCAAAGTTGAGCCTTATCTAACACAGACAGTGTGTCTATCAAGATTATGTCAAAATTCAGCCCCCGTTTAAACAAAACTGCGGTAAAAAATACACCAGATTTCAACCAACTTCCTGCGTGAGCGACAGGGGTAAAACTCATCTACGTGTATCCGACCGCGCGAAACGTATCACCCTCTCTTTCTTTTAACCAAGAAGAGAAGAGGACAGAGTGCCCTCACTTCACACATCCACGTGGTTGTCAGGTAGGAGCGGAAACAAAAAAATGCACCAAAAAAGATACGCACCACTCTAAACATCCCTTTTTGTTGATCTATTGTATTAAACGAGTTATAGTAGCAGAGAATTTGATGAATTGTGGCTTACTGTTTTAAAATTATTCTAAAAAGTACAGAATATAAATTATGATAAGTTGTTCATGTCAATAAGTTAGTGAATTACGGTAAATAAAAAAAGTGTGTTAAAAGCCGAGCGGGAAGCGAGCGGTCGTCGACTAGCCCCGGGCTGCCAACAAACTAACAATTAAATAATACTTACCGGACTACCGAATAAGTTATGTTTTATTATGTCTTCGGGCGGATTTGACGCGATGACTGTCTGATTGATGTTGTTTAGACTATATTTTAAAAGGCGCTAAGCTTTATGAGTATTTTGTCGCTGTATTTATCTATAAAAAGTTTATCTGTACAGTAATTGTGTTTAATGTTCTATTCTATGAAATTAACAGCACTACCAAGTAAGGACGACAGCAGGTTGTACAATCGATGGTGCAACTTATTGTACAAACTCAAACCCGCCATATTGGATGTGTGTCAGTAATCAATTACTTACTAGTGTTTTATTTATTTAACATACGACTGTAAGTTAATGCATTCGACGTTAGAGTCGTGAACTTTTTTTTTATATTAAAAGGAAAGTAACATTAATTGCAGCGAGCGAAGCATCAACGAAACCATCCAAATTGATTTGAATAGGTACCTCTAATCGTCGATCCCGCGAAACATTTCAGTAAATTATCGAGCTTTACAGAGTTACATTAATTCTTTTTTATTTTAATTACGGCAGAATCACGATCTAGACATATTTTCAAACAAAATTACTGTGTCAAAATGATTTATTGAACACTTACTAAGCGGATGCGACTTGCCTACCTTTCTGTTTCGAGTCGAAACGTATTTTATAAAGTCACTTATTGGGAGAGATAATAAGGAGTAATAATGTGAACGCTATTGTATGTAGGTAAGGCAACAGAGTAAACACTTGTTCAAGCAGGTTGAACGTAGTCTAAAAATAACACAAATAATGAAACACAGGGGAATGTTTTTCATCTCTCCCGTTATACACACGCGAAATGTGTTAAAATAAACACCAAAACAGAGTCTTTTAATAGCGCGACGATGTGGCCAGTGCATCAATTCGCAATATCCAATTTAATTTTGGAATCATCGAGTATGATTTATTTTTTAATTTAAGTTTTTTAGAGTACGTTTTCTACACATGCCATAAAGATGTTGTTTTTAAATAGAACGACGGGCGCGAGATCGAATTAATTGCACATGGAAAAAACTATTATATTTGTCCTCTAGCAGCTGATGAATGAACGCTGTTACTAATTGGTTTTCTGACCTGACTTTTCACAGAACTTAGTTTCAATGTTGGTATTGTGTCGAGGGGGACGCGCCGGGTTGGCTCACAAAGGGCGTTCCGTTTCACGGAACGTCTTTAGAAGAAATAAACGACGTCTTTTATAAAACGTACCGATATTTAGCCGCGCGACAAATGTTGCGATCTCCTTTGTGTCGATTCTGCTGGCAGCTGTACCGACACAAAAGAAACTTACGATCTAAGTCTGGAATTTGAAATTAACGGAGAATCATGAGCGTGGAACGTAATAGGCCCCGTAGATTGCCTGGAACGTATATGGAAAGCGCATAATAAGGTATTTTGCGGTTATTTAAGCGTGTTGCACAAGCGAATTGAGATTTCGTGCGTTGGTGTACGGAGCGCTATGATCGGAGTCGTGTACTCTCTTATATCGTAAACCAGATCTTCTTGCTTGAATTGTTATTGGGATTATACGTGTGAACCTCTCACTGTGGAGATTGAATACGGAACTTATTAAAATTCTTTCAAGTTAAACCCTTTTTTGTTCGATTACCGAAATAATTACTTGATATCGACTTTTAGGAACACGTAATACAATTTATAATCGTGCAACATCGCATACTTCGTGCTAGCTTAACTAAATTGTTAAATGAATTTTGATCTAAAATACAGCAGGTTGATAATATGAAATGTTGTGTACAGGTAGGCAGGTACTTAGGCATGAAATTATTTTCAATGTAACTGCGATCATCCATTGCACATCGTAATTCGTTGCAACGTTATGAAACGGTATAATACAGTCGACCACAGTTCCGTTTGGTTACCCCTTTTAAGTACATGAGAAGATTTAGATGCAGTTACGAAATAACGAGCATGGAATCTTATTCTCATTACGCGTTTAATTATTTCTTAATTGACGCCCACACACTAAGTAATAACTTATTCGCCGCATCAAATGTAAGTGAGTATTCATAACTGTCAACTTTTGGCCTTAACTTTCAACCCACGTGGAATAGAAGCCCCGACTCATCACTTCGCTATGCCTGAAGCACTGCTTGTGCAACCTACACCATGTTGCCGGCATCGCTGACACATTTACCCAATTCGGAATTTAATAATTTGCACTGACAACACTAAACAATAGAACCTTAAATTAGAAGGTTACTGGCTGAATTACGCGGCATCCGATAAATTTCGAAATTTGAAAATGAACGAGCGCCCTACCACAGTCTACGTTGCGCACTCATTCCGAAATAGGGTTGAATTATTTACTTATTTACAAATACATTTATGGTAATAGTCTATCGCGGAGCCGGAGCACATCATTCGTATCAGTATCCTTTGATATTCACACAAGAAAGCTAAGCATTGCGCTTGTTTATAAATAATACATAATATTGACTTCCCCGAGCATCCAGTTTGGTTACATTGCGTAATCTGATCAATGGTCCTGGCGGCCATGTTGCTTTTTTCACGAATGTCACTGGGAATCAATTAAGGTAAAAGCACTAATGCCCGACAGTGAACTAAAGGATGACACTTTCGAATAAAACCTTTTCTACTAAGAATAATAATCATTGAATTTACTTCAAGAATGCTGTAACAGACACCTAGATATCGAAGATACGGGGTCAAAAATTTTCATTCACGTATTTAAGCAAATTTAAAAATGACGTCAGTTGGCAGTAAACAATGTGAGAAAGAGAACAAATGCAATGTGATTCTAAAAGAAAATGTTAACGACGCCGACATGTAGCTGGTATGATTTTGTTCTACATTTTTACGATTTTTGCTGCTTTTTGTGTTGTTTATAGAAATGTATTAAGTTATTGACATACCAGGACCATTGCCTTCTTATTTCGGTTAGGTTTTCTAACAAATTAAACGGTGTCTACTATTAGTACCAGAAATTAGTAAAAACCTAAAAGCCGACACATGTGTTATCTACTGGTGTCTCACCAAACAGATTTTCTCAGCACATGTTCATGCAATTATTGTCTCTATATCCTATCAATAAAGTGCTGTTTAATTTTTGTTAGTTTCAAATGATCGTATCCAACAGTAGACAGGGTGTCAACTATTGGGGTATACTAGGTGTCAACTGTTAGTTCTTTTGATTTCAGATTTATTTTTGAGCACTATGCCGCCGTACGAGTTTAAGACATGACAAAAATTATTATAACAAGTTATAGGATTAAGTCTAAATTGCATTTTCTGTTACAAGTTCACGGGTAACTTAATATTATAGTATTTCAGTATTGATTTTTTTTAACTTGATAATAATAATATCAAACCACTATTAATAGACATCCATTAGCACTAATATTAGACACGTCTAGTATTAGAGCTAAGGGATGTCTACTATTAGTGGTTTCGTTTTTTTGTGATGTCATTTAATAGTTCCTACGACAAAGTGTAAAAGAATGTAAATTAAAGTATGAAATATTTTAGTAAATAAAGCTTTTATGTTGAAAACTAAATATCTAAATGTTACTTTAGCATTTAAAAAGATTTAACTGTGTTTTATGATTAAATTACCTTTGTTATTAAATAATTAAATTTGTGTTGCTCTTATAGTGTCGGGCATTAGTGCTTTTACCTTAAGCGTCCGGTTGGGATTGAAACGCAAAAACTTATAAATTTTAATGGCCGTATATGGCTGTAATGAGCGACTGTTCCATTGCGGCCAATTATGTTATGGCATAATTAACTTTTGGTATAATTATTTTGACAATCCTGTGACATGCGTATGCGCTGCAAAATATCTTTAACCATCTATTGAGTGACGCACGCGCCTTACAATCGGTCATTACATACTCATCACAATGAGACGAAAACTTAAAATTTCACATAGTTAAGCTGTTAAAAACCAGCGATTATACATATTTCGTATAAAGTCTCTTATAATTGAGTCGGTTCTCATAGAACAAAAACCATTTTGGACAATGGACGAAATTATAACAGGGTTAAAAACCTACCGTTAAGGAGTTTCACATACTTAAATAGTTATTGCTACTAACATGACATATGACGAATTATTTGTTACTGTGCTTTTGTTAAAATTCTGTGTGATTTTGAAGCAGCAGGTGGTTTTGTGAAAAGGCATTTCACTTACCAAATTGTTGGGAAATCGCAGGGAAACTATGTAGTTGGTATTTTTTATGTAAATTGTATCTGCACATAAAATTAACTTTGGTTACTCCCACTTAAACTAACGTAAACTTTACGTAACAAGAATACCTATTTACTAAGATGTATTGAAATTACGACCTAACAATTTTTATTAGAAATAGTTCAACTGACTAGATGCTAGTTTTTTCTAGATAGGCATGTTTATACCAATGGAACTAAATTCTACATTTCCGTCTAACATGTAGGTAAAATTCGTCAAGCTTTACTAACTTTTTAAGTAGCCACGTAACTGTAAAATCTACTTTAATATGACGGTATAAACAGTAAAAATGACCATTAAACTGGCTGGTTTACTCTGATAACCGACTCACGAGTCAGAATTGAACTTTAAATCAACATGTCAGGCCGGCAATTAGAATTCGTGTGCCCGAGTTGAGTAGATTGTGAAAAAAGCAGATGTTAGTGTGTTTAAGAGTTGCCATTAATGACTGCACCTGCTTGTGTAATATTACCGGGGTTACCAGTTTCAAAGTCACAACTTCCTTTATAATTAAGAAACGAGATTTTATTTACATTTTGTTTCAAGTTACTTTTAAGTAAGTAAGTGGGAGTTGAGGCACTTTTAGAATTTAAACATAAACTTGGCAACCCTAAGCACAGACAAGTGCAACACTCCACACATAGACAGATACACACCTAAAATTGAAATATATCGATTATATCACAAATCGTAACGCAATCATACACGCACAAGTAACGTTCCATGCGAGCTATGACATGCTATGTCCTAGATTTGCGACAGGTAGACGCCGAGCGTAATCAAGAATACGTTATAGAATGCAACCTGCAACAATGTCGTACCTATTGCATTAAAAATATTTCTCTAACTCACTTTATGTCCATAAATGGAAAATAAGGATACGAACGTTTAATAATAACCTATCCTCTGAATAATTTCTCGGGGATAAACACGATCAGGGCTCGAACGAAGCAACCTTCAGTGAATTATTTACTTATTTGAAATTGGAAATTATTATGTTGCGGTTTTCGGGCAGACGTGTTTCCGACGCCGCTTCCGATCAAAAAGGCGGTGGAATGATCACGCGATTCAAGTTTCGAACGCGATCAAAGAAAGAATAATGCAGCTGAATTAGCTACCGTCTTGCACGTGGGGGTAAAAAAAAGAAAAATCCGGACATCGATTCCTACGGATGTATCGAGTATAAAGAATCGAGTTGACTGATCGGTGGGACAATTACATCAATGCACGATCGTCGTCACGTAGACGGGACCAGGGGCAAGACAAACCAGTCCTGAGCGGTGGTGCGCAAAATACCGTTTTTTTATGAAACAACGCGACTTCATTCATAATGTATTAGGTATAGCGCCTTGAAAACTCACTCGCACGCACACACACGCACAGGACTATAAATAAATAGATACCTACACCGTGGATGTTGGTGTGAAACGGACCCACACTATTTAATTAAACCTGACTGGCACAGCAGAAAAACAATTAAAACAGCAATTGACGATAAAAAGTGCACAAAAATCACACGGATCAGACGGGGATCAATTCCCGATCCCGGCACACCGGTTGTTCGTCGACGAGTTTTATTAATATTAGCATGTAACAAAGTGCATGTGTTTGTGATATTAACGGTACATTTCGCGGACACATTATTAACTATTCGTTCACTGTGCGCACACGCACGCATTGGGGATTGGGGAATAGTTCCCTCGTTGTAAATTGCCCTCGGAGACCGGTAAACGATGCGGGAGAACAAAAAGTCACCCGAGCAAAGAATCGATTTTTTTGTTATTATTATCGGGGTCTTGTTGACATTTTGGTAGCACTTGTAAATAGGCTGTAACGTTAACTATGTAGAGAGATCAACGAGCAGAGATCTACATATCGATTAAGGAAAGTATCGACTCGGGCGTTTACCAATGGTTAGGGTGAATCACGCGACGAGCTTTTCTTGAGCTTGTTCAAGATGTACTCGTAGATGTTCTCCGTACATAAATAAACATCGAGTATCTCCGCCCATTGGACTGAAAGGCTACACTCGATTGATTGATACGTTTCCTTTAAACGTTAATGAGGCAAATAACGAAGTTAATCAAGTCTACGTTTATCGATAAGCTAGTCTAATTAATATCGAATAAAAGTGAGTTGATGAAAATCACGAAAGTTTTTGTGAACTGAGAAGTTTTCGCGTTAGCGTTGTGGGCACTCTACGGCCACAACCCTTGGCGTAGGACAAGTAACCTTGACCGGTTCATAGGGCGATGACCTCATATTACTCTAGATATTTACAGTCTACCACCTTTCGTCAATTTTCTTAGAACTTTCATCTAAAGCGTATTGTTTATTTATGCCAAGTTTTACTGCTTTCGGCGCCTATTTTCTGTCGATTAGCGACGGTCAATAAACAAGCAAAGGGTTCTGTCGTGTAAACTAGACCGAACTACTAACCCTGCCCGAAATATCGCGCGCCTTGAGAGTCGTCTGGAAGAGTTATTCCTGTCGTTGGTGCATGCAGATCGTCGCGAATACGTCTCGTCCGGACTCGAATCCACCGCAAAGCCTCGGAATGCATCTAATTTTAAAACGAAGAGGCTCGCGACCTAGCTGACCCCGCGCGCCGGTCGTATTAAAACCTGAACTTTCTTTATAACTATGTACCTATGTTTGCTCGGTAAACGTATCGGACACACACAGGCGCGTGGTGGAGTCGGGCCGGCGACTCGGGGCCGGTCACGACTGCGAGCTCGCCTAACCTACACTACACCCTCGCTCCCGACTATCCAGGACGATCTGCTAGACCGACCGCCTCGGCCACGCTCGTGGGAAACTATCGCCTAGCGCACAGCGGTCGCACCTACACCCGCCGGTTTGCATCGCTACGTTGTTTATGAGAAACGATGCGAACCACGAGTTTTCGATTGGATTACGCCGATGCGAAACGTAAACAAACGGGGATTCGCGGTTTTGGGTGTCGATGTCAGTACCTGGGGCAGAAACCCTAGCAGGGCGATGAGCACCGCGGGGGCGCGCATGCTGGCGCGTCCGGGCTAGCGGCGCCGGGGCATACGTCGGGACCGTGGCCCGGTCGTCAGCACTCAAAGGTAGATCCGCAGTAATCCATCACTTGCACATGTATGCACTGAGCGTTTCACTGCAAGTCACACAGCACAAGTATCGAGATGTCACTGGTCGCTCATGGGCTACGGCGAACCGGTCGCGGGATCGTTCACTACGTTCGAAACGCGCGCGTCGCGTGTAGTGGCGTACAAAGGCCTTAATAACGTGTTGTCGCGGCGGCGCGTGACGGCGGACTGAGGGCGGGCGGCGGCCGCGGTGCGGGCAGCGCGCACCTGGCGCGTGGCGCGACGGGCCCCGAGAGATGGCGCTGCGCGGCGCATCTGCCGGCGACCTGCCCCGCGCGGCCCGCACGCCGCCCCGCGCGCACCGTCGCGCACCCGACCAGAAAATACACGGAAAACAGCCCATGTACTGTATGCGAACACGTGCCCCTGTGTAAAAACTTCGGAGATGAATAGACTGCTATGCAGTTTCTTTTTTTTAATTATTTAAAGTCGACACATTCATCATAACAATTTATAATGTACGAGTACCGGTCTGCGCATGGATCCTCGTAACTTTTTAATTTTTGTTAGCAATAGGTACGAAATTAATATGAGGTAGCTCATTCAAATCTCAGTAGTAAGGTAAAGTAAACATGTTGTTATAAACTAAGTAAAGTACCTACCTATGTTTAAGTGTTTTAAAGTTGGTAATATGTAATTTTACCAGAAATGTTGGTACCTATCTCATTGAAACGAACCTTATTTTTATGTGCTTTTACAAATAAAGCTACAATAGGGGTTGTAATTAAATGAAACGTTTATTTACCCTCTTTGACTATGCCATAAGGGTCGCCAATGGTGGTGTTACGCTTTGATTCAAAGGTGTTATGTTAGGGATCTTGTTTTTGAAAACCTGTTGGGTGCATTAAGATTGCAGAAATCGCTGAACCAGAAAACCAATGGATATAGGTACCTACGAGTAGGGTTACCAGACGACAGGAATTTTCCTGACATGTCCGGAATTTTGGGCTTCTGTCAGGGAAACAGGGAAAAACTGTAATTGTCAGGTTTTTTTGAAATTGTAAGAGGAAAAAAATTTTTTTTCTTCCTTTCTATTTTTTATAATGTTTTTTGTTCTTCTCGCTGTCTTCACATACTTACTTCATTTGTATGACAAAACGTCAGGAAATTTCCTGAAAAGTCAGGGACATTGCCAGGAAATCTCATTATTTGATCTGGTAACCCTACCTACGAGTAACTAGTCATAGCAGCTTTATGTAGGTATCGGTTGTGTTTGCTAATGTGCACATCTGGATGAGAGAAGATGAGACGTTTACTCTAGCATGTAAAAATAATAAAATCACGCATAATCACTCTTTAGTGATTAACCCCTTTCGGTTGCCAGAGGTGCAGGTAATTTTGGGCACTATTTTACACCTAACTAAATAACTTCGATGTCAACCCTATTTTGCCTTATCGGGACAAATCGTAATTCAAGGCTAACATTGACAATTTCCTGACAGAAAAAACCCAATTACACGTTGCGCCACATGGGAATCGAACTTGGAACTTCACGCTCTGAAGCGCTTGCGAACACTAAACCAACGGAGCAGTTGATAGAAAACTCCTTTTGATGATGACGTATTTTTTTAATACAGGATTTTGGACTTAGATAAAAAAAAACAAGTTTGAAAAAAGAACACCAGCGCAAGGCGTATGGCGTGATAGCGTTTCATTTTACAGATGCAAATTTTTGTAAATCTCCACAATTATTGGCAGCTGCCTCAACAGATAAGAGAATGATAAACATATTCATGAAGAAAGAAAGCCGAAGGGCTGAATGAATGATTTATATTATAAACCATTCGTTCCCCGGAGTGATAAACGCCGGTAGCAATGAGCGAGTGAAGCGATTATTTTAATTTGTCTCGTTAGTTTTTAAGAGTTCAGTTTTTTGATTAAATGTATTGATAGCTTATGTCAATATATTTTTTGTTCTGTGTATAACTAGTTTAAGCAATATCTATACATATTGTTTTCTTGATTGATTAATTTTGTAAGATTTTACATGTATTTTATACTAGCTTTTGCCCGCGGCTTCACTCGCGTTAATTTACGGATCCCTAATTTTTTGATCCCAAAATATAGCCTATAGCACTCAGTGATAACGTAGCTTCCTATTGGTGAAAGAATTTTTGAAATCGGATGAGTAGTTTCGGAGATTACCTCCTACATACAAACAAACAAACAAACAAATTCTACCTCTTTATAATATTAGTATAGATTCAATGATGTGGTTATCAAAATGCACTGGGCGTAGCAAAAAAAAAACTTTGTCCCCCTTATTACAAAAGATGGTCTAAGAAAAACCTAGGTTTTAAAATAGCCCCGTCTCTTTTTGTTATATGACATAAGAAAGTGATGGGTATATTTTAAACCTGGGTTTACCTTAGTCTTGGTTTAAACCATCTTTTGTAATAAGGGGGTGTAGGTTCTAGCAATTCTTGGTTCCTGTAGTAACCATACTAACTGATACGAGAGAAAAAATTCTAGGATCGAATCTGTAAATTTTTTACTCAGGACAAACAAGTCCGCGTAAAAAAAATTGAGCCCTCTCTAAAACCACATATCTGTCAAGTTAATGTCAAGACGTATTTTTAACCGACTTCAAAAAAGGGTGAGGCTTTTTGGCAAATGTTTTTATAAAACTAACTTATTAAGCTTCACTGTTAGGGCGAGCACTGTCTTCACTACATACTATAAAACAAAGTCGCTTCGTGCTGTCTGTCTGTCCCTATGTAGGTATGCTTAGATCTTTAAAACTACGCCTCGGATTTTGATGCGGTTTTTTTTATTAGATAGAGTGATTCAAGAGGAAGGTTTTAAGCTATTAAACGTACACGTGCGAAGCCGGGGCAGGTCGCTAGTATATTATACGTAGCGAAAGTAAATTTTAAGAATAAAGAAAAAAAAACGAAAAAAAAAATACGCTACACCGAAGAGTGTCGAACAAGTTGGTTTTTCTTTGTCGTACTTACCTACATAATTCGTAGAAGTAATAACCTAGTTTTATTGGTCGTTGTGACCACGCCTGTACGTACGGCCGTATTTTACTCAGTGCAAACGAACGGCTATTGTGGCCACCCTTCTTGATAATAGGTATTTGACAGCTATTAAAAAAGTACAACCATTTAGTATTATTTTATAGAAAGTATAGAAAGAACGCGGTATATGAATAAATAAATAAAATCGATGAAAAAAATCGAGGAGATACACATGCTTTCGAAGTTTGTTGAGGACACATTTTCTGTCCTTGTCATGCGAAACGGATTTGTTCAGAGTGATGTCAGGTCACTGTGAAGGTTTTAAGATATGACGTAATAATGGTAGTATTGCTGCCTCTGTCTTGTGAACAATAGGCATGTTGACAGAATCAATATACTGCAAATCGCCAGTTACAATTTTGAAAAATAATAGACACATATTTTTTCTTTTGTTAAATCTATGAATATTTGGAAAGATAAAACGCATCAAAACTTGAGAATGGGGGCTTGTGACGTCAGAAGCAAGTGAAAACTGTACTTGCTTGTGACGTTTCGCCAATTTTAAAAGTGTCGTATCTTCGTCAATTTTGGTTTACGTAACAAAAGAAAAAATACGGGTCAAATATTTTTTGATAATCTAACTGACGGGCTAATTCGATTTTTTCAGTCGGATACCCTATTTTAAATCGTTTTTAATTCGGGCATTTTATTAAATACTTTAGGTATTGGTTTTTTCGCTGTTGCATGTTTCTGGAACACTGTCGATGTGTCTAATAAAAAATAACAGTAAAAAATCCCCTCTTACATTAATTTTATCATTGAGTGCCTCGTTGGTCTAGTGGTCGCAAGCACGACTGCTGAGCGTGATGTTCTAGCTTCGATCCCCAGGTCGGGCAAAGTATTATTGGATTTTTCCGTGTGAAATCTCTACGCGCACTAAATCAAGAAATAAAAAAAAAACTTCTCAGAGGTAGTCAGATAGGAAACGCTGACGACATCTAGCTTTAACAAACCGACATGTAAAAGTTTTATTTTTAAATATCCAATTTGCAGAATAATAATTTCATTTCATAACTAACATCCTAGTTCCATAAAGTTTATGGAAAGTGTATGTTTATGGCATAAACATAAACTTTCCATACACTCTGTACTCTAGTTTGCTAAAACCACAAAACTCATCTCACAGTCGCGTAAAAACTAGTTCCAATTCCAGGTTTACGATGCCACAAGATTAAATCTAACAATTAGTGCGCTTTACAGTACTCATCGTCTGCATTAGTCAATTATATAAATTAAAACTCTTAATAGATCTGAGAAAGGAATAATTAGCGGCTTATCTGGTGCACATGTTGTAAATGTCTGTGTTTTAACGTTCTTTTGTTTAGCTCAGGTTTCACTCTCTTTTGTGTTACAATGAATATTGAAATGAAAAATTCGATTCAAAATTTAAATTAGACGACGACTTGCCTTTGTGCTCCTAATAATTGAATGTCATTTTCCTAAGTAGTTAACGTTTTCCTTATTCTTGACATTGTATTGTTTCAGTTTGATATAATTATTGTTCTAATACTCTTTTTTTTTTTTTAAGTATTTGTACGCTGGAAACAGCAGAATATTATGGACATCATATTAACTGTAACACCTTTGTAACAACAATATTCTAACAAATAAATTTATTATCTCCTTTATTCATGTACATTCTTATTATTATAATGTCCGCAATAATTTTGAGCAATAAAAATGTTTTTATCTTTTATTAAAAGACAAAATAAGAAAAGACTAGAGAAAGCGTGCAAGAACTAAATGCATTTCCGAGGTTTTCACTTTGAGCCGACGAAATTAACATTTAGAAGCACATTCGTTGACAATGGTCGTGGTTTTAGAAACTAAAGCACTAATTAACCCTCGGAAAATCGGAAGACAACTTTTTTTTTTGGTGTACATGGTCCTAGGGGACCGTTTCTACGTAACCGGGCAGTTATTGGGGAGACCTGAAGGGTCTCCAACCAATGGGGGGGAAGTAAAATACTTAACCTAAGCTAACTACTTGTACTCCACTAACATCATGACTACCTGCAACAACAGCACTAAGGGCGAGCCCTAGTGGGACTCGGACCTCGGCTTAGGGCGTTGCTGGCGGCGACTTGGGGAGGGAGACAGCTTGATGAGGGCTGAATTATCGGTGTGAATCGGAAGACGACGAGAGAAGATACAGAATCAAAGCACAATCCATGGTAAAACAATACAGGTAGTCTCGTCCCGTGGCAGCTAGATCACGTGACTGATGAACCAATAAGCTTCGGCTTCTATTTTCAAAATTAGTTGATATCGGTGGGAAAATATCACAAACCGTGACGTAGATGTGTACATCGCGAAAAGACAATACCAGGTGGTTTTATATTAATAAGTACAACCGTGGTTTCTGCCTTAGTTACGAGCGTTTCCTACTCCACCACTTACGGACATACGATTATTTCGGGGCCCGAACTAAGAATGAATGACAACACGATTTGACAGTTGTCCCTACTACCGATGTGTTTTTGCCCGTCCGAAAAGTTGAACTTGACACTTGTTTCGTCAACTTCGTTGACGGACTAGGAAGTAGGCCCCCTGAAGTTAGCTGATAAGCTGCGCAGTAGACAATTTCGATTCTAAAAGATTCATTGCGCAGCCAAACAACTAACTTCAGACTCGCCAAGATACGTCGGCCGTATTGTATATCGTATGGTACAGACTAAACTTTATAAGTTGCAAATAAACAAAATTAAAACAAATTATTAAATAAAATTATTGCAAAAACAAACATACCTGCACGTTTTTTTCAGTTCGCTAATAGTTTATTTCATTAAAGTGTTAAGTACGTCAGCAAAATTAGCGTGAACTAATGAAGACGTTCCCATGAGAAATGTTCGAAAATTCCAATTAACAATTATAAGCCTAGTTAATGTCTAGACCCACCCATTACCTAGAACATAGCCACATAGCAAGTACTTAATCTAATTATGCGCGTGATGTCATAATTTATATTAATTATTTTACCACTAATAGACCCGACAGATGTTAGATATCCTGTCAAAATTTTAATGAAAAAGAACGTTCAGTTGTTCCCGAATTAGCCAATTTACCGGGCAACTTTTCCAATTTTTCTTTCCATTAAATCTTAATTCGGACAATAACGAACATTTACAAAAACAATAGCCACATCGGTGCAGCCGTTCTCAAGTGATACACATACCAACAAGTAGCATTTAATTTTTATTTATATAGATAAATTGACTTAATCGCGTTTGACCTAGTCGCACCAATAATTGGCCTGTGGGTCAAAATTAATATTGGCCCACAATCCGTTCTACCTAAACGTTGTTTTCTTAATTTTCTGACGTTTCAGCATATAATCAGGGTTTATTCATTGTATTATTGTTTCAAGTTGTTTTTTATTCAATTTAAATGTTGATAAACGCTTGTAGAGCACCGGGTTGCGGGTTCAAAACCGTGCACCAATGTGACTTTTTTCAATGTCTTATGTACTTTCATAGTTAATCTTAGACGCCACTGACATACGGTGAAGGAAAACATCGTTACGAAACCTGGAATTAATGGTCTCAAATCGCCAACCCGTAGTGAGCAAGCGTGGCGATCAATGCTCGTTCCTTCTCTGTATGAGAAGAGGCTTTTGCCCAACTGTGGGACAGTTAGTTACAGATTAATATTTGTTACTTTTATTTACATGTTGATTCTAAATTTAATACTGCATGTTTGTTATCTACACATGTTTTGAATACATAAATGCATCTTTATCTCTACTATTTATTTAATTTTTGGGCATGTTTTTGTTTTATCACAAAAAAATACATCAAATGACATACTGCCCCTTCGTTCCCGACTACGTAAAAGTTGACTAAAAGTTTTGCAAGTTCATAGGCGATAATCTGACAACCTGTTGTTACATAGTTGTTACGTATAAAAATTTTGCACACACTTGCGGTAAATGTGATTTCAAGTAGCTATAACACTCATTGTAACTGTGCTTAATCCGTTAACCAATAAAAACATGATGTTCCTCATTTAAGCATATTATTAATTATTCAATTTTAAAGCGATCGGAAATGTAGATGACTTATCAGCAACGCGATCTTAGATAAATATAAATAGACATAAAATTAACGATACAAATCCGTTGGTTATTATCTACTTCCTTCGGCATTAAATCTAATAAAATTTACATGAAGAGATAAGTTGATGACACCAAACTTTGATTTAAAATGCCATGAAAACAGATTCAATGTCAAAAATGTACGGAAATCAAAATAAATTAACCCTCCATTGATTATCAGCTATTTAAATAAAACTTATTGTCAATAATATGGCGTGTTGTAGAACAATAACATTAGTGGTGTTTAAACAAAGAATCACCGACGCACCACACCTACGATAACCACGCCCAACACGCTCGCTTCAGACCCTGACATAGAAATGAGTTTTTGAGTTATGCAGGAATATTTATAAACTTTTTCGTTAGTTGGCTGACCTATTTTGTGCCTTTGCCTGGTAGGAATTGTCTCTGTTCGACCAAAAATGACATTGAATAACGCGGGAAATGAACTATCGACACGCTTTTCTTTTTTCGAACTTTTGAAATCCATTCTTGTTTATTTACTCATTTAGGAAGATTTAGCTAACTAATTAAAGAATTTTCTAGTATGTGTAAAAAACGTCAAAATTTTATAGTTTGTAAAATAGACTTAACAATTTTCTTTTTAATTTCAGTTCCTTTACCTAACTGTTTTATGTTCCCATATACTTAAAACGTTCGTTAAATATATTACCCCCATTACCCATAAGGCTGTTAACCTAACACTTTGCAAATTAAAGCCTCCGAGAGTTCAGTTTACATTGTTTCCTTACCGTGTTGTAAAGTAATGTATCACCAATATTACACCCCATGAATTACTAAGGCTCGTATTAATAAACCCCTCTCAACATGGCGGCCAAGACGAGCTGTCAAAATGTAAACATTATCAGAATTTTATGCATTACCGAAAAAAAAAAACAAAAAAACATGTCATGGCGTATCAAAACACAGAGAGAAATGATTGTATGATCTATTTATTCATACAGGTCTCTAAAGTTTACTGTTAGCCCACAACATCCCACCTCTGGGCAAAGGTCTCTGTAGTATCATTTTATTTCAGTCTATTGTTGAACATTATGCCTCGATTCCATAAACACTACTTCGATATTCAAACATTTTTTGTCTAACATTTTTATTTATATACGGAACTCCAACGCATTTTTTATCCGTAAGATAAATTAAAATCATTGTTCTTAATTGATAACGAGTCTGTAGGTCAAGGTATTGTCTGATATCTATGCAAAGTAAGCAGGTACAATTATACCTACATAGTATTGTACATTATTCGTGATTTATTGTATGTATTGCTAATTGCCTGAAGGATTTTAATTGAAATAACTTCCTAGATGTTTTGTGTTTTATCGTTTATCTGATAAAGGAGGTTGCTATGTTTCTTTTGTGACGCACATGGTTTTTATTAGCTATTCTGTGGAGCTTATTAGTGGGTTGCAGATTAGATGTTTGAAGTTGCATTTTTTTATTGTTTTCACTTGTTTTTCCGCACTACAGTTAGTGCAGAAATTGTCTGTATTTTGGATGCACAATTTAAATGCATGAACATCCAGACTGGAGCAAATATATTTAGTTATACAACATGATTGGTTAGTAACTTTACAAAATACACAATACAAAATATTAAAAAGACAATTCGTGAAAAAAAAACTGGTTTTCCATACATTTCGTTAAGCAACATTGATTATTTTGTATGAAACAGCAGATTTTTTTTTCACGAATTCACAATTTGTCCCATAGTAAAAGTTTTACAGAATGATGAGTAAAGTTCAAGGTTCTCTGATGGAAAGTGACTTAGCAGTCATGCTTTATAAACTATTGTCAAGTTTTGTCCCGACCAAGGATTTTTTTCCAAAAAAATTGTTGTACACACGGCTACACTTCAAGCTATGCAAAACCAGTATAAGCTGACCGTTACTTGTGCGAAAAGATTATACAAAGCGACGCCAAGATAAACTGGTTTTGCATAGCTTGATGTGTTGCCGTGTGTCTATAACATCGTTGCAGGTATAAAGAGTTTCCTAAAAAGTAGTGTCAAGCGGACATCCAGAGGTAGAGCAGCCTTAGAGGTACCCGAATCACCCAAAATGTTGATAAAGTCAGAGTTTGGTTAAAACATGAAAAGAAATCATAACTCGAAAACTACAAAAAATCGCGGAACGTACATAGGAGTGAGGGTACCACCAAGGGTGCTTTACCTCTGGACTCTACACTACTTTTAATGGCTACTGGCTCTTGACACTACTTTTTGAGACAGCTTGTAAAATCGAAATCGATCGAAATTTCAACATCCGTTACAACATCCCAACGTCCTTAATTTTTTTATAAAGCCTTTCATCCAAACTTAAATAGCCATATTTCAATTCAATTACCTAATTGATTCGAACAATAGACAACAATATTGACACTATGAGAAGAATGTCCGTGCGTAGTCAATTTCATTGCTTCATTGTGTCTTTGACATTTCTATACGTCACCTCACTATTGCATTCTTACAAACTTACCTAGTAACTTGGTACAAACCTTGTCCCTTACCAAATAAGGTTGATGTTCGAATATTTTTGAATAATTAAGTTGGTATCGACTGACGTATGAATTGATTCGTCGAACTTGATGAGTGAATTTTATGACGGGTTCGGAGTGAAAACAGTAATTTAAAATTATCGATATTAGTTGTAAGCGTGGTAATGTCTGTCGAAAGTGTTCCCATGACAAACAATTTGATGGTAGGAATTCGCGAATGGTGTATTGTGATATTTTTTTGCATGTTTTATAACGAGATTTCCACGTGTAGCCTGCATGCTGACCATTTATTTAATCTAACTGAATAAATATACTGTCTTATAAAATATACCTACAGTAAAACTAATTAAAAATAATTAATTAGCTAAATGAAAACAAGAAGTTATTGAGCAAAATATTTCGATTTTATCTTAATGCATGAGAGGAATATATAATTATGTTCACTTAATTAATTTCTTTACTGAATAGTTTGTTTGGTCTTAATTAGCTTTATCGCATTATCCATTTTTTCAAGTTATCGGTACTTACTGCTTACCACGCAAGAAGACCGCAATGGTAGCATGATAATAATAGAACTATTAAAACTGTTTGATAGGTTGGTACAAATCAAATTATGAAACAAAAATTATGTCCTTTCTGAGATAAGTATCTGTGTAAAATGTTTTTCAGGACTTTTGCAATTATTTCGCGTATTTTTTTGGCAAAATTACTTTTATTGACGTAAAAGAACGGCCATTACTACACAGACTATAAAAAAACCCAGAAAAAATTACATCACTAAATTAAAAAAACAATAACGACGCTACAAATATCGCGAAATCGATTCAAGATTACGATTCGCCGCGAAAGTACGCGATTACCTCGGTTTCAGTGCATACGCATAGTCTGGCTCAAGAATGCAGTGTTACACAACAAGCATTCACTTGCATAAACTGCGGTACTATTTATGTTAATAAACTCATTTGATTATCGCATAAAATATCATTTGAAACTCATCATGGCCGTCAGATGTTTTCCCGCCACCGCACCATAGACAAGCTAATGATTACTCGTGTTTTCATGTCAATCGATCGTAAAACACTATAATTTCGATAAAATAGTCTATTCAAAGTGTTTGTGTGTCATAAAATTCGAAGGCTTCTTTGAAGTTTTTTTAGAGCTTAGGAGATTTTATTATTTCAGTGTAAAAAGGATGATATGGGACTTCATATTTCCACTTTTTTAAGCGCTTTTTGGCTCATTGCCAAGTAATACATAAAGATATCCTATTGATCGTAGACTCTAAGCAAAATTAATAGGATTATTTTTTCTATGATAATAAGGTGTTTATAGCGAGTTTATGCAATCCTTGTTCCCTAAGTCTATAGATTTTAGCGACAAAAGAAGAAATTAAAGGTTTTCTCCACCTTATTTATTTATGTTTGAAAACGTCTGCTAATTTTCATCATCTGATGAGATGTTCTACTTGTATCTTCAAAAAAATTAAATACGTGTATATTTTTAACAATAGCGTCAGTACAAATTGTTTTATATTAAAAGAGTGTTCCAATTGTATCCCCGCATAACTGGTTAACATAGATTTCTGTTCGTCTGCCCAAGTAATTAGTGAATTTGTATAAGGCGTTCACCATTGCTTAACTTGCTGGTAGTGTTAAATGTTACTATATTGGATAATTACAGCTTCGAAATATGAACGTGTATTCGATCCGGTAATTTGAAAATTATGTGGATGTTAGCGGCGCCGGCGCATCTTGGGGTCATTTAAGAGGATCTTTACCTTTTATGTGACACTCAGGGGTGGTACTATTTTCCTTTTTTAGAAAAACAACGTTAATAAAACATTTTTTCTACCTGCTTCTATTAGCTAATATTTCAGGTTTGTTCTGAAAATTATTAGGCGGATGTTCATATTATTTTCATATTTTTTACGTAGATTATGGTTCCGATAATTAAAATTTAAATATCTTTGCCATTGCACTTTTGCAGATGTCTATCAACTAAAAATGGTAGACCACATTCATAGCTCCCACCAAATCCTACAAAACGTCTCGACACTTTAAAAAAATAAAAAAGATAAAAACAATAAAAGTCCGCCAAACAGTAATATTCCGAGTCGATTGCTACGGTCCATTCTCACAATGCATAGCCACGAACCTTGCCAGTTGTGACTGTGACGTAAGAGTCGAATTAAAAATCGCAAGAATCCAGCGTCCATTCGTGAGAATGTTTTTAGCTAACCTACAATTAACTAACTAACTTTATCTACTCTATGGTTCTATCGAAATGTCATCCTACTTATTAAAATGACGTTGTCATTTATGCACTAGTTAAGGAACCTTGCAGATTAGTGATTTTATCGTTCTTATCTTTTATATCTTACGTTTTACGTCAATGCACTGTTTGATATTCAGTTATTACGAAAATAGAAGTTTGTATAATAAATGTTACGACCCGGAACATCGAGAGATCTTTATAGATGCATAAATCTTTAAATGATTATGACTATGCCGTTTTTAATCATTTGCGCTAATGCCTAATAACTTAGGCGCTATCTTTTTTTTAGTAACTGCCCATTCCTTTCTTTTTTAGATGCAGAGTTGAGAATGTGTGGCGTTTCTTTTTTATTTTTACCCCTCTCCAGTTACTAAAGGTCGTGATCGTCCTTCTTAATGAAACTTGTTTCTTTCTTTTAGATTTTTGAGAATACACAGGTACTTGTAATATTTGCCGTTTAGTCACCGACTACATATTTGCTGCCCTGTCTTTTGTTTTCCTGAGATATCCGTATAAATATAACCAATCCATTAGGGGTGTATATAGAATCAATTTTGACGATTTTCGTTGTAAAAGTCTATGAAGGGGGGATCATGCATATAGTTCATCAAAACAAGTGTGTCCTCGGCCAGAAAGTGTTTAAGCCTTACATTTTTCACCAAAGTAACTTTGTAGGTATAGTATTTTAGTAATTACGTACTGAGCCGATAATGATCTATTTCAATTTGTGTTTTATTGTTTGATTCTTGTTTACTAAAGTTTCTGTGTTGTTCGCAGACTCTTTTAGAATTATTCCGTTTTATAAGTGAAGACCTGATTGGCTGACAGTCTAATTTACTGTGTTTAATCTGTTTTGTTTAACTGTAAGTCTTCCAAAGTAATTAAATGAATAAAAAGATGTAGGTATGTCAAGAGGCCATCAAGAACATAGGAAAATGGTCCTAATTATTAAATAAAATATGAAAATCTAGAGATTAATCAAAAGGAAACTATGCTTTTACAATAATTAACTGCAATATATTAATTGTAAATAGTTGCGTATTCATACAAGATACAGAATCTGAATTACGCCACAGGTGTGGAAGCGGTCTAACGCGTTAGGTGTGGCTGGCTACTTAAGTGTGGCAACATTACACTTGATAGCGTTTCATTACAATAAAGATGCGTTTACGACGCGACAGGGCGGAGGTCGTCTGTCATCTGCAGGGTTGCCAGTGTGAAAATCAACGACAAACTTCAAAACGCGCGTTTTCTAACTGTCAAAAATGCATGGACAATTTTCATATTGTTCGAAATTTGAAAGGACTTGTGGGGCTTGGACCATAACTATTTGAGCACATCTTTTTTTCGAAACAGCGCGTCTATACGTTGCTGTCATTGGTAAAAATCGACAATTCTTTTTCTGCCTTTTTTAGAATGGTAATTGAATGCACAGACATTTGGACGTAAATAGCGACATCTTGTTAACCTGTCACCTTTAGTAATCTTTAATGGACCAGCATACTCTCTCGCCTTTTATTACTCCCATACACGTTCTTAAACCATTCGCGTTTAAGTCTGTCGAAGTAGTTAGTATTTCATCAATGAACATTGTATGTCTGGCTTCGGTTATAAAATATGTATAATGTATAAGAACCATTACATAATACATGTTTTCTGTGACAAAAATGTATATTTTATCTTAGGCAGGTTGGTCACGGCAAGACCTTTCTTTTTAAAGATAGATTTTAAAGAAGTTAGATAGACGCGGCATTCATTAGTTCATTACAAAAAACTTGTTTTTTTATTATTAATACTGGCCGAAATAATACGTTAAGGTATTAACGTGGAAATTGGACTAAGGGTCTAGTACAAAATTCACGAAAAAAGTACCCTAAGTCACACCACCATATAAACTTAGAAATACCAACAAACTAATTTAAATCCGATGTCGTCATCACAATGCCTAATTTAGCTTGTCACCATACGAAGATTCAACTTGACGTAAATTAGTCTTCATTTTCGCGTTTTAGTCTACATTCGGTTATTTCTCCCGAGGTAAGTATTTCTACAACAAGGTAAGAAAAAAATTAACACATAAAATAAAAACTTTACATTGTCCAATTTACATGTCATAATTAAAACGTAATAAGTGACACGTTTTACATTAGGTACCTATATTCTTGTAATTTCGCTATTGGATATACAAGGTTAATCCGAGGGCCACTTACCTAAAGTATCACTGATGACTGTTTTAAAGTAGGTAAGTGCTAAAATTTAATTTGCCATGCAAAATGATTTTTATTTTAGAGTTTTCAAAAAATCTTCGTCCCTTCTATAGTTACGAATTCAGAAAATTGAGTTTTTAATACGTAACCCCAAATATGACCTAAAATATAAACACAGCTAACCATAGCACATCTATCCCCAATAGATAGATTTTAGCGTATTTCTTGTGAAATCTTTGAACAGCTATTTCTCTTATACTATTGACTTTTGGGGAAAGTTGTAGAACAATAGTTATTCATTATTATGGGTTGTTTAACACCCTTTCGGATTAGTAACTCCATTCCGACCAACCATGTTTAAAGTCATAACAAGTTTCGTATAAAGTGAAATCGGTATGTTTATCGAAGTACATTATACAGGAACTGATGGTCTGATTAAAATTTTCTTTCACCATTATGAGCCAACAGTATTGTCATTTCTCCGGCCATGTGAACAAGCGCTACGATGTATAATAATGTATGTGTAACTGTTTTATATTCGTAATGTGATAACAAACTGGTAAAATGGTTGATAACTTGTTGCTTGGAGGTGGGAAGGGAAGTATTTTGATTGTTTAATGACCGTTTAGACTTCGTACGGAGTTCGTTCGGAGGAGCTCGTGGCTAAATAATTACAGCCGCATAGACCGATCTTCCGGGTTAAGCCACGCTTGCCGAGGTTGGTCTGTGGATGGGTGACCATTTACCATAGCGAGTTTCCTCCGTGCCTCGGAAAGCACGTAAAGCCGTTGGTCCCGGCTGTCGTTTGTAGATCTTTGACAGTCGTTAATATTGGTCAGAAGCCAGAAAGTCTGACAACCAGTCTTACCAAGAGTATCGTATTACCCAGTTACTGGGTTGTGGAGGTCTGATAGGCAGTCGCTTCATGTAAAATACTGATATTCAGCTGCATCCGGTTCGACTGGAAGCCGACCCCAACATAGTTGGGAAAAGGCTAGGCAGATGATGATGAATGACCGTTTAGACTTGTGCTGTCACTGTCACTTTGATAGTGACAGCACGTTTTTTTTTTATTTTAGCCTTTAGTTGGCTTTCTGTCTAAGGCACAGGTAAGTTCAGAGACCACCAGGGAATAAAAGACATAATTTCCTCGATGACAGTTGTTATCATAAACCTAGATAACTCCATATTTATGGTACTAACGTAACATTCTTTACGAGCCAGTATTAGTAGACGTTGTATGCCTCATAAACATACAACCTCTTAAGCATACCTTACAGTTATATAACAAACTTTTCAGTTGCGGTACAATAATTCCGGCGCGCTGCGACGAAGTCCAAGGCATGTAAAGAATTTGACATTAGATTTCGCAAAGAGATTGCGAAAAAATAAAATTAAAAAAACTTACCCAACTACGTAAAAAAGGGGTCTAAAATAGACGAAAGAAGAAAATAATTCAAATAGAAATTCAGAAATGCATAGATACAAAAATGGTCAAGGTAGAGCCGTGGTCAATGCCGTGGAATTATATTAGTGGTTTTAAGGAATTACTCGAATTCGTTTACACCCTGTAGATATCAAAGGAGGAACTTTTCATTTGTTTCATTGCTTGGACAATAGTAATTGAAATGGAAAACCCTTACCTGCAAGAGACGGATAAAGTAGAACAGCTAATTGAAAACACGAACTACTCATACTCTTCAATAATTTCGGAGAGTGTGCTTCAGATCTGCATGATCTAATTCCCCCCTGCCCTTTTTTCTATCGGACGGCCAGAAGCACGAAAAAGCGCCATCAGTTCATGGTTGATATACCAAAACCCGAACGAAGCGCTTTGATTCCACATTCATTGTGAAAACCGCCAAACAGCGGAATGCGCTGCCCGAGTGGGTGTTCCCCGACAGCTACAATCTGGGTGTCTTCAAGTCACGAGTGAATCGGTTTCTTTTGGGCAAGCGTGCTCCATCGTAGACCGCATCATCGCTTAACATCAGGCGAGATGGCGGCCAAACGCAGGCCTAGTCTATACATATAAAAGGAGAAGCTGACTGACTGACTGACTGATCTATCAACGCACAGCCTAAACCGCTGGGATTAGAAACTTGAAATTTTGACAGTAGTTTCCTTTTGTAATGTAGGCATCCACTAAGAAGGTATTTTTCGAAATTCAACCCCTAAGGGAGTTACACAGGGGATGAAAGTTTGTATGGAAAATCGTCACTTAACGGGTTCAAAATTTCACGCAAGCGAAGCTGCGGGCGAAAGCTAGTAATAAATAAAATAAAAAAATTAAAAACTTTAACCAACAAAATACTATATTATAGTTATCATATTCTATTTACAGAAGTATAAATAAAGTTTATACCCATTAGCGGCTATCAGGGTCCCGATAAAACTTTCCATCGTGTAACAGGTGTTTTGACACAAAAATGGCGGCGTGACGTTAAGATGGCGCGCATCTGGACAAGATAAGATCCTATTATTAGTTAAATGCCTAGGCATTCAGCCTAATGGCGTCGATTAACGTATAAAACACTACATTTCAACTGTTTATTTGATAAGTTGTATGAACACTGCATAAATGGAGGGCATTGAGATGTTGCAATAAATATTATAAGTCGATTTATAGGTAATTTTATACGGCTTATGGCCGATTTTTATCTCAGGAATAAATATGACTGACAGGACTGCGTCGTTGGTCTTGTGGTCGCAAGCGCAATAGGCTTGCCCCCTATTACATGAGATTTAAACATAACGGCGAAATGAGGGTGTACCATACACCTCTGCCCAACCCTTCGGGGAAAACAAGCGTGATGTTATGTTATGTGAAAAAATCGGAGGGTCATCGTTCGGCGTAATACTCGTGAAAGCATGGCGTAAAAACTGACTATGTTCTCAAAATTAATTTACATGCTTAAATAAATAATAAAAAACAGGGTGTTAATAACGAGTTCGTGTAATTACTTAAAACCACATGATCTATTAATGGTATAGATTAACCCCGCACGGGATTTAGATTGATTAAGATTGATTAAAAATAAAAAAACCCTTTTTTTTCATGCGGTGGTAAGTAGGTAATCGTATCTAAACCACCTAAGCAAAAAGGACACAATAAAAAAAAAAATTTTTTGCGAAAGAAATGTTTTATTAGATTGAACATTTGCATGCCACGCATAAATGAATGAAAGCACGGCAACGCGGCTGGCGGGCACGACTAATGCGATATCGCTCTTTGCAGTAAGTTAACTCAGGGCTCTAAAATGACTCAAAAATAGAAAACAAAAATTTTATTTTTTGGGTTTTTTCGGTTGAAGTAATTACACGAATTCGATAACACCGTGTATAGTTAATAAAAAAACCCATGACAATTCATGCACCGATCCACCGGTAGTTATATGACATAACAAAACACAAAGCATACACATTAATTACGAAACGACATACAAAATGACATCAATGACAGCTGCATTTAAGTTTTTAATTTGCAAATTTGCCATCTGTCAAAATTATCATAATTAAACACAGCGACCGGATTTAGGCTTCAAGTTCAAGACTGACCAAACAGCTTTCTTAGGGTTCCATTGCCCATTAATTATGGGTTGACGCGTCACATGACGTTGGGGCCCGTAGAAAGCTCGACCCTTGGGTCATCCCGGTTGGATGGTACGGCATTGAAATTGTTTAGATATGTTTGTTAGATAGACCCTCCGTTTATTGGACGAACTCGAGTTTGGAACTACTTTAGATGGAGAATTGTAATTGGATTTAGATTTCAATCGTTTAGAAGGCAGTAATTTAGAGTTTGGACAAGATTTGTTAAAAATAATCGATTTTAAATGTTACTTTGTGTGTTAACTGTTTTGAGTAGAGTTTTCCGGTAATTCAACTTAATTGGTACACGAATGTAATTACATTTGTTTTCTAAATTTGGTTATAGATTATCTAGGTTAATGTTACTATTAAATTGATATTCTTCTATTTTAATCAGATTATATCATTTTGTATAAGTTCATGACGTACATTTTTATATTATGTGCGTAAGTAAACTCTTAGAAAAAATAGTAAAAAATAGTATTACACCGCATTCCCCTTAATTAAAATGTCATTAAACATCTAAACGTTTCATAATTCTACATATCTCGGATAGAACAGGCGATCTATACAGCAACCGGCGATCACAACTGGAATCTTCAAACCTCTACAATGAAAAATAAACTTTAAGAGTAGAGTTTTAAGTTTCTTTTCCTTTGATCAGGTTTCCGAAGATATGTTAAACTGTAAACACTCGATTCTTTAATTTATCAAGAGATGTTATTACAGATTTTTCTGATAAATGTCTTAGAATCCAATTTGCTGTGACGTCAAATTTTCTGATAATTTAAAAGTAGCGGCCTCTTCTCGGATTTCTACTTAACTTTTTGATAGTTATACGTTTTAATTAATGACAGTCTTGTTAGATAGTTTTCTTATGCAATTGTTGATGTATAGTGTGGTATTTACATAATTTGATAGTTCGGTTTGTAAATAGCTTGGAGCATTCTTTGGGCCGGCCAGACTTGTTGACTACGATTCGAGAGAACATTTCTATTCGAGAACATTAATTCCGCTGCAAATATCAAGGGAAAGTAATAGTGTTCAGAGTTTATTGATGTGGGATTAAATTATGTTATTTTGTATGGTTAGAATGGTCTTTTACTGGTTTCAACTTTATTGTAGAGTTTTGTGTTTTGTTTAGCTAATGTAGTTGGCTACACGATTCGAGTTAGTTAGATGTATGAGATAATAGCTTACGAATCTCAAAATGTCTGGAAGCAGCATCTTAAAAGCATCTGTCAAAATGTCAACTTCATTTGAATCTTACCCATTTGAAAACTTTAATATAACAAAAAATTCAAATCAGCATTTCCAATGATTTTTATTTCTATTTGATTGAGATAGTCTTTGCGGACCGTTTCTACGTAACCGGACAGTTATTGGCGAGACCAGTAGCGTCATTCTGTAAGAAACCCACCTCAATATCGACGGTTAGCTCGATATCCATAATGTCACAGTATGGATATTAGAAGCAAATAACACACAGATAATCGACAGTATAATCAATAACGCGTAGTTTTGTTATCCACGCTGTGTCACGACAAGTGTCTAATTGACAGTCGCGATCGAGGTGAGATTCTTACAGAATTGCACTGCTGAAGGGTATCCAGCCAAAACACCTCAAGTGATACTAAAACAGCATTAATATAGGTTGGTACACCTACAACACCAAGAGGATTACTGATGCGTTGCTAACTTTATAGACAAAGTTGAAAAATTTCATGTGCCATTTCACCCGGCATTCATACCTTTCAAACTGAAACAGCAATACCGCTAGGCGGCAGAAATAAGTATGTTTATAGGTAACTACTTCTCCGGACGAATTCTTTCTAGCTACATAAACAGCAGTATAGGGGCTAGAACCACAAAAGAATTGTGTAAAAAAAATACAAGTTATTTTTATAATTGAAATACAGATTTTTGATAATAAGATAATAAATCATGCTATTTACTATGAATTTCAAATTGTTAAAATTTTATTACGTCATCAATTTGCATACGAATGTAACCCTCCTTGCCCCTGGTGAGTAGGGCCAACACCACAAGTTGCCTTATGGGGTTTACAGATCCTAAATGCGACCCTGGTTTATCCAGAAGTAGCGCTACTACTTCTAAAATCGTGTCCATTTAATCTTCTTTAAAATAAAATAAAATTCTTGGTCATTTAGAAGGTATGATAAGAGAAATTAGTATATATTCTCTAAGTATTAGGTAACAATAATAAACTGTTGGGCTCGGCTTATAAGTAATAGTACAGGTTATGATGTTTAGTAACTTCTAGCATTCCAGGCTTACTTTGTTAATATTCAGTCGAAGTATTAATAAATGACAAGTTTACACATAAGGCAACTGACTTAGTAACGATACTGGGAAAAACATTGTGTCTATTGATTTTAATTTATAACTTTACATTAGTTGTTACATAAAGGAGGTTATTTATTCTCTAAGTGGATTTTTATTCATCAAGTTTTTCAGCTATGTTGGGGTGGCCCATGTTTACGGAGTAGAAGTTTCGGATCGAACGAAACAACGACGAACATCGAACTTATAAATATACGACCAAAAAGATGCCAATTAACGTATTTTGGGAGTAGGGTAAACGAAAGACAAAATATCAAATCGCGAAAATCGAATCCTACGTCGGACTGAACACTGTCGTGGTTGGAAAAAGTGCGATCCGTCAGCTGAAACTTCATGGTTCGATTTTCGGAGTTGCTGCTTCTTGAGCAGCAGGTTGCGGGTTCAAAATTGGTATGTACCATTTACTTTTCAATTTCATTGTATTTTCTAAGTTAATCTAAGACACCAGTGACTTACGGAACACATCATAAGGAGACCTGCAAGCCTACATAGCGACATAATTTTCCGTCGAATTATGTCGTGCTAAGACGAGATAATGCCACGACATCATTATGTCACGCTGCGCATATTAGCCCAGCTGGACTCGCTCTCAAATCGCCAACACTCAGTGAGCAAGCGTGGCGATCAATGCTGCTGCCTACTCTGGATGAGAAGCTTCGTAAGCTATAAGTCTGGTGGTCTACTCCCTAAGCACGAAGTCCGTGGTTTCTACCTTAGTTCACCTATGGACATAAGATTATTCCGGGGCCCGAACTAAGAATGAATGACAACACGATTTGACAGTTGTCCCTATTACCGATGTGTTTTTGCCTGTCCGAAAAGTTGAACTTGACACTTGTTTTGTTCACTTCTACGTTTCGGGCTACTTTCGGACGGGCGACTAACTTCGTTGACGGACTTAGGGAGTAGGCTCCCTGGCTTTAAAACCTTCTACGGTTGCTAAAAACGATCAAAACAAACTGCGTAGTTTTCCGATTGCCTCGAACTTTATTTTATAACATAGATAAAAACATGTATGCAAATAAGATTTTCGTTTTATAGTTGAGGTCTTACCTTCACATCAGCATTTCTTATCTCTAATCCATCTATCTATAAGATATTTTAATCTTTCGATACTAAAATTAACACCAAATAAAAATCTGTCGATCGAAAAATTTGTAATGCCAACGAGTTCCTTTGTTCTTTTATTTAAAAGTTTAAAATTCATAATTCGAACGGGCGTATCGAAGAATTTGTCGGCTATGACTATAGAGATCTATGGAGAGGTTATTACCTAAATGTAACTAATACATAATGTAATAGATTTGATCGTGTCTTGTTGTTATATGGAATACATTTTACTCGTTGTGACGAATCGCGGGTCGTTAGCGATCGCCACGGTTCGATGGCGTAAGAACTGTGACTTTGGTTGGTGTGGTACACACTAGGCGATTATTAGGTACGTGTAAAGTTATAGTTAAATGCATAACATATTTTATAGTTGTTGCACGCGCTTTCACTCGCATCCTACGGAAACTTCTTCATGCACCCGGGTAAAAGCTATTTTATGTCCTAATCCAGGTCATGATCTACCTGTGTGCCAAATTTTATCCAAATCCGTTTAGCCGTTAAGGCGTATTTGATTAACAAACATCCAAACTCACAGACATACAAACTTTCACATTTATAATATTATCAGTTACATACATTAGATAGGTAATAGTATCTTCTTCATACTTTTGTCTTGCCAATTTCTGGAATCTGCTTCGTTCTAAGGAGTTCAAAATCGTTTTTAAAGTCTTTTGTGGAGTACGGATTCACTTTAAGAAACCTACTAATATCAGGGACATTTTAATGAGGCTGCAGAGGAGACTCAGTAGTGGCCACTGCTGCCTGCACAATGTTTTAATAAATAACAACAGAAGAGGCTTTCGTTAGGCGGCGGGATCAAGAGCCTGATACAGAATGTAGTACTCCTGAACACAGTGCATATTGTTAGGAAATTTCTCTCTGAAGCCCTGACAACCGGTAGCTTGGACCCTGTTCCAAATGCCGAGGGGATACAATTATTAAAAATAATAATATTAGAGCAATATTATGTTTTTACATGTTTATTTTTTATATAAAAATATTTAAAAATGTATTTTAATAGAGTTCATTTAGTAGAGAGAATATAGTGTAGTTTTTATGTCACGCAAACTTTTTAAGAAGCACTACTACCTTCCAACAATCCCCCCGTGTGTTAATCCATCCACCGTCACGGCGTAATTCCGTATATGAGCCGATATGTTCGCGTGCTACAGACTCACAGACAGACAGATCGTAAAGACACGCTTTTTAACTATTAATAATAAACCTCTAATTGGAACGATGATGATCGGCCAGTGTAACTGACCACTTTATTGTTACCATTGAGGAACCGGTCCATGGCAAGCTAAAGAGTGAACAAGAGGGATAGATTCCGCAGATATAAACAATCTAAAAATAACCTTCTCGAAGATATGGATGCAAAATATTGTTGTTAAGTCCGGTGTGCATTAACCAATCACAACATAGCATCTGGGCGTAGCATCATAAGGGCTCTTCCACACCACTTTTTTTCCGGCGTTGTCGACGCGCTGCAAACGCGATGTTATCGAACCAATTTACCTATTCACATGTTCATAAAATTGTAGTATGCAGACGACGACTTTTTCGCGAGCTGTCGACGCGCTCGTAGCGCGGAGTTATATCGATACAGACGCGCTGGCACAGCGCGTCTCTTTAGGTGCAAACACATACGTACAGCGCGTTTTAATCGGTTACTTGCCGACACGCATGTCTGTAGCGCGATACACGCTCCTTCGCACGCGTGCTACACGCGTTTTACTTTGCTCTCCTTGAGTAGCTCACGCGCGTCTCTAGCTGGTTTCTCGTGAGTTTGCAGCGATGCAATCGCAAGTAATCTGCCTATTTTAAGTTTAGCAGCGCCGACAACGCGCGATAGCGAAACGCGCGTCGACGGCGCCGGAAAAAAACGTGGTGTGTTAGAGCTCTAAGTGTCGCTGTCAAAATGTTAACGTCATCTGATTTTCAAACATTAGACAACTTTTTTTTACCAAATTGCCTATCACGCTACCCTTAGAAGCCTTCAAACGGGAGCTATTTTATTATTACGGTCCCAGGTCCCACTTCGAAACCCTTTATAAGAGAAAAGCATTTTCCTCCTTTTCGCTGAACAATATACCTAGTGCTTTGCTCAGTGGTAGGACCCTCACATTAAAGTCAAGCAAGCAAGCGGCGCCAAGCAGTTTTCTGTGTTACGTCCTGTGTAGAGCCAGAGGGGTATAGGGAATCCCTCTATATCTCTGTTATCTGAATTCGTGTGCTTCATCTTAGTCCCTGTCTGTATTTACCATTGGGTACGATTAGGGCTAAATAAAAACAAGCGAATCTCCAGCGTGTAAAGGCAATGTTGAGCCTTTGGAGGAGATTTATTTTATGCAAAAGAATAGAATAGAATTTTATTTGCGTAAAATGTAGGTACATTACGGATGGAGTAAAATTTAATATATACTACAGACATCTGAATGTCTTTTAGATATTTCACAAACGACCACAGACATAGAAATCACTAGAGAAAATGGTGTTTGTGGAAAATGGCATGGCTTTCAATAAGAGCTAATCAAATATTGTTCTCCGAAATCTGGTTATAACTGGCTGCCCTCAGTATTAATATAATTAAGTTCTTGTTCCTTCCCATACTAGGGTTTTTCCACCAATACAAAGGTCTCTGAAAAAGGTATTTATTAGTCGGTCGATATGTAATTGATAACCGTTGTTATTTTTATTGGGCCGGCTCGACTCGTGTGAGATTGTTTATAATTGTATCGTTATTGCGTCTATGACGATCGACAACTCTGACACAACTTAATTTATTTAATTCTACGCATTCTTAACTTTAGAGCCGGTTAATTTGGTTTATATTAGATTCTTTTTTTTTGGTTAATTTGTAAATTGGAGGAGATATGGTGTTAAACGTAACTCATCGCTGTAATTATTATGAAAGGTAGGCAAATAAGTTAGTTTAAAGCTTGATTAATAGAGCGTCTACGAGTGACGATACTTAGTGTACCTGAGCAGTCAGCTACGCTACCAACTAGGCTTGCTAACCGTCCCGCGAGAGCCGGAACGTCCCGTTTCTAGAGCTTTAGAGGATGCGTCCCGCGAAACACGTGTGCGGGACGCCAATTGTCCCGTTTTATCGTACCTACGGCTAAACCTTCGGGCAGAAGTCGGAATTTAGTTCTAATTGCATTTTTCGCCTCCCTATACTTTGACAGTTGGGTTCCGCTTTTTTTGCCACGTCCAGCATTTTGACCGCCAACGTCCCGGTAAATTCGTACATTAAGGTTGGCAAGCCTACTACCAACCTCGCTGACTGGCTAATTGCATCACGGGCATGAGGTATTCTCAAATAGCTCGTTTTGACCCAATAGAAGAAAAAGAAGAAGCTTGAAAGTCATTTATTAATCGGACTTCCGGCAAAAAAATTAAACACACATACAAATCCGTACGATGGATGGATGAATGAGGACAGGTAAAGATTGAAACACATGGAAATTCCACGAGGAGTATTGTACTCTACAGGGAGTGAAAATGGGTCAAAGAAAAATTATGAATGTAAGTTAAATCATTGTTATATTTTTCTGGCCTACGAAGAGTTAAGGTACAAGTCCGAGACGGGCTGCAGACCGCAAACGGCAAAAGTAGTATCGCTTGCGGTGCGATCTGCGGCTACGGTCTGCGGTTGCAGTTTTGCAGTCGCTGTCGGAATAGCACCTTTAAAGTGCACACATTAAAGGCGGTATTCCGATGGCGACTTGCGGTCTGCGGTTGTAGTCTGCAGTTTGCAGCCCGTTTCGAACTTGTACCTTTATTAGTTATGTCTAAACACTAACGATTTTGTCTTGTACCTGAAAAAATTAAAGCTACTATGCAGTAACCTAACGTAAGTTAGTTAAGTCATAACTTTAAAGGATAAGTAAGTTACTTATCCTTTAAAGTTATGACACTTTTATCCTTCATAGTCATGTCATTAATGCATCCTTTATAGTTATGTCACTTTTATATTATGCTTCTTGTGAAACTAACACGCATAATGATGATATCATTTGAGTAATCACATACTACTAAATATATACTAAAATAATATTATGTCAACATCAACAAAAGATAGTGTCGACATCGGTTACGTATCATAATACCTACGTTTATTCTAACTATTTTCAACTTAACTACGGTTGATTCACATATGTTCATATCGCATAATGGTCGACTCAACTAAAGTTTAACTTACCTAATCTTGATTAAACTAAAATTACTTGCACTAACGAACGATTAATCTAATGATCTTTTAAGATATTGGATATTTCAACTATGTATGAAATACCTAATGGACGACTCGCCTACAGTTTATTAATACTGAGCGCTTTTAACTTTTACAAACACCTTTACTTTTCTTTAATAATTCCTGTTTTAAGTTCAACTTAATGACCTAATTATATGTAAATAAACTATGATTCAAAGATTTTTGTGTTTTCTTAACTTTCTTTTTAACGGATAATTAGACAATGGTGAAAAAATTTCTGCGAGCAACTTGGAAATAGCGCTCGCCGGCCGCTGCCGCGGCACCGCTCGCTTCGCTCGCTCGGCTCGCGCGCGGTTGGTTACAGTTCTAACCTAACCTAACCTATTTCACTCAGTTCAAAATGATGAATCATACAATCTGCCTGCGACTAGATAATTAGACAATGGTAAAAACATTTCTGGGGCAGATTGTATGATTCGTCATTTTGAACTGGGTGAAATAGGTTAGGTTAGGTTAGAACTGTGACAAACCGCGCGCGAGCCGAGCGAGCGAAGCGAGCGGTGCCGCGGCAGCGGCCGGCGAGCGCTACTTCCAAGTTGCTCGCAGAAATGTTGTCACATATACAAAATCACCAGTAAGACAAACACAAGACCACAGATAAATCAACAGTAGGTGAATCGTCCGTTAGTTTAATCAACGTTAGGTGAATTAATTGTAGTCGAATAAACCGTAGATGAATTCTCCATTATGGATTTCGTCCATTAGTTATTACGAAAATAGGTGAAACGATCATTAGGTGTTTTAAACGGTAGGTCTTTTGACCGTAGTTAAGTTGAAAATAGTTAGAATAAACGTAGGTATTATGATACGTAACCGTCGACATCACCTAAGACCTAACTCCTAAAATTCATTCAGTAATAAAATTAAATAGGCTTCAGTTCTCCATCTCTAAGAAGAACCAACTTTTTGGATAACGTTAGGTAAGGTTAAGTAATACTGCGAAAGTCAGTGACAATAAAATTGATGAGCCCAAATTAATTATAATAATTAATTTTGCGAACAACATCAAAACGGTAGAATGACCCAATCACACAATTAGCCAAAAATTAATATTTATAATCAATCTGCGTAGGGTAGTGATGGTGAATGTATAGACCGAGGTCGACTGATTAATGTGAAGAAACGATATCGCTAATTAGGCTCATCTTTGTTCTAGCCGCCTGTTGCGCGCACGCAGTGTAATCGGTGTATTTGATATTGGCCACTGACAAAAATATTTGTTGAAATCAATGCGGTTTTTTTTTTGGACGCTAATTAGTATAAATATCTGTATAATTTAAATGATAACGACGAAAAAATTAAATTAAGATACAGAAAAATAAGCTGGTATAACAGATTGCATCGTTTTATGTAAATCCTGGTAGATAATTTAATTTAATTGTAGAAATCATGATTTGATTACGTAAAATTATATGGATAATAACCGCCATAGAGATGGACAGATATCGCCCAAGTATTTTGAGGCATTAAGTTCCATCGTATTCTAAAGCAACTTTATTTAACATACCTTTACTATCATTACATCTAATAAAACTTACAGCCGGTAATAGAAAGTTAATGTCATTAAAAACTAACAGTAATGGCTCCTGTGTACAGTGAGAGAGATGTCAGTCAAAATAGTTCAGATTCTATCAATGTACACACCAAAAAGCTTTGAATAAGGCCGATTTCCGAATTAGAGAAATATATTTTTTTTTGCTCATGCCAATTCTGGGCATACAGTTAATATTAAGGTGTAAAAGATGAGACTAATATTGTGACATATCACTGAATTAAAAGCGAAATCGTGCCATTACGTGGGTGTCTGAGACCATAAAATTAATAATTACAATAATTGATAGCAGAATAGTATTATGTCTGACAGATATTTGGGCAACGTTATGATCTGTATTGATTATCTTTTTATTAGAGTTTAATTTTGATTAATTTGTTTTATGAGGGTGTGTCTTGTTTGGAATAGGATGAGCGTAGGTCATAATTGGATACGATTAGTTCGAGACAGGCAAAATTGTACAAGCAAACAAGTTTACTTATTTATTTAACTTTAATTAAAACGGTGTTTTTATTCAGCACTTGGAATAATGAAATATTTTATCTTGTTTTTTATTTTAAGTAAAGGGACTTTTAGATCGCGTACCGTATGTATAAGTATGTCCCATCGTACTGTAAATATATTTGTACTATCACTACCTAGTATAAAACAAAGTCACTTCCCGCTGTCTGTCCCTATGAATGCTTAGATCTTTAAAACTACGCAACGGATTTTGATGCGGTTTTTTTTAATATAGATAGAGTGATTCAAGAGGAAGGTTTTATGCTATGAAACGTACATGTGCGAAGCCGGGGCTGGTCGCTAGTAATAATTAATAAGCAACAGTTAAAGTACTTAATGTGCCATGAATTCAAATAGAGCTTTCGCATCAATGCTATTTAGTTGGGTTAAAATTGGGTGGAATGTGCCAACATTCTGTTCAAATTCAAGACCCTCACTAAATTATTTCAAGTTGACTCATATCGAACACATTCAATCAATAAAATGGTATTAAATCTTAGACAACTTCAAATTCCTCAATATCTTGTTATATAATTGAATCGGAGACGTTGTCAATTCTAGAATTATGTGATCACAGAGGAGATAATAATTGTATCATAGAATAGCGTAATAGTATACCTATTCAAAAGGATTGCAAACATCAGACAACCATTTTTCTACTTCAGCCTGTAACTATCTTCAGATGGATGTAGCCTTCATAAAAATTGTATGATCGTCCTCTCAATCAAATCAATAAAAAAAATTATTTCACATAAACCAATACAAGCGAAAGTCGAATTTAGGTGCACGGTTCCAATTAGTCGTTTCCTATGAAGAAGAGGCGGCAAGAGACTCGAAGGTTACTCTTTTTAAAAAAAGGATATCTTTTACAATTTCAGTGAATACAGTAGGTACTATGATTTAGTACTACCTACTCGTAAAACCAGAAACGAACAATATCACATGCAATGCTCGATGAGACAATGATAGTTCTTTGTCAATATCCTGTTTTTAGAGAATTTTTACGGGAAATGTATTGAATTTTATCGGAAAATGCATCGACACAACATTTTTGGTTATAAACTTTCATACGACCGGGTTTATGATTTTCTTTTATTTTGAGAGTAAAAGAAAACCTAAGCTGTTTATCTAATGGCCGATTTTACCAACGTCGGATAACATTTATCTGAGGAATAGATTTTGACAGATTTGGTGTAGAAATTCTGTCAAAACATTCATATTCGTAAAATCGGCCCTTAGTACTCGAATAGTATTAGATCAATAAAAACTTTTATTTATTGACTTTAAATATAAAGTTTACATAAAACTTTGTGGTACTATAAAAGTTCTATAAGTATTCTACCAATAAAACGTAAGTTATTGCAACTGTTTGTCTTCGCCAGCCAAAAAACTAGATTTCGTTCGATTCAACTTCATACCGGATTGAATTTATAGCTTCACTTTGTTTTATAGCCATGATAAAATGTCTCCATTTTAGACGATATCGTAATTAAGATGACGCTGGCTCTTTGAAATGAACTTCGTCAAAGTTTGGATAGAATTGAGGTTACGGTACCTAGTATGGGTTTAATATTTTAGTGTATGTTATGGAATCAGTTATAAATAAATATATCTGTGTAACGTTATCATCAATCATTATCATATTTTTAACATTAAGCCTTTTAATAGATCGCGTCAAACTCAAACTCAAAACTTGTTTATTCAAAATAGACTAGTAATACTTAGTTCTTTTTGAACGTCAAATTTACATAAGACTGCCCCCAAAGCGCCCACCCTTCACCGCTTCCTAGTGTTTATGCTGTGAAGAAGAAACGTCAGACTGGGTATAATATGAATGATGGTACCATGGTACCAGCGATTGGGGTTACTTTGATATCAAGGGGCGATATTGATGGTTACTAAAAATATTGCATTTGATCATACATTTCTGTAAAAACGGAACTTATGCATTTTAACTTAACTGTATAGGCAACATTGACAGTTTTCCTATTTTACCATACGGTACAGAGGTGTCTGCGAAGTTAGATGGCGAAGATAAAAAATACTAAAGCACACTCATGATTATGTACGAAATTCGAGTCCTAATTGGGGCTACTTCGACACTGAATGATAAAACAGGGATTATCAAAGTAAAAGCCTACGGTCCGACTTTGGTAAGGAAATTTCTCCTTTTTTTATCGAAAACTATGCTCTGTAGTTTTTTTTGGTCTAGTATATGTGATTTTATATATCTCAGTTAATTCAGTCTACATGAAATATTTTTGATGTAGCAGCTAAAACCGAAAATAAATAAGATACAAACACATGAAGCTCAAAAAATTGATCAAAGTAACCCCGTTCTACGGTATCACTTCGCTTGGCCAGCGAATTGGTATTTCTATAAGCTGTTACTAACAAGTTTCCTGCTGCCCATAAATGATAAATAAATGATAAATTATATTTATTTCTGTAAATAAATCTGTTACAGACACTTTTACAAGTCAATGTAATGTTTTTTTTTAGGACTAGATGGCGTCGGCATTTCCTATCTAACTAGCTCTGAGAAGAAAAGCCGAAACAAACTCAGAGGTCAACGTCTCTTTTAAAGTCCAGACATTGTGGTATAAAACTTTGCGAGTGTAACAATGTAGGGCAACGTTTGGAATGGTCTTTTGAGGAAAGAGCCACAGCAGGTTTGAGTTGACCTTTTTTTTTTTTTTTTTTTTTTTTCCGGGGTGGAAATCCTCATGGATGTCCTCCGCCCTGGGGTGGGCGGAGGGGTCTGTCAGACTCTTACTGACTAAAACCACCCCGGTGTTCCATCTCACACCTGCGCCGAGGGTCGCGGGAACTTACGACACTTCCGCAACCCCCGGCTGGTGCCGGCCCGCCGCAGCGGGCCTCCTCGGGTTAGCGGGGGGAGTGAGGTGTTAGACTCCCCCCCGCGCCGTCTAAGAGGGGCGCGCTTGGAACACTTCGCGCCGCCGCCTCGGGTCCTGATGTGTGGGGGGCGACAGACTTCCCCAAGTCCGTCGCCCCTGGACCCATTTAGGGGGGCTGGAAGAGGGCGTTGTCCGCCCTCCGCCGACGCCCGGTGCGTCTGCTGCGGGCCGGGTGAGTGGAGGTGATCTCCCTCACCCTTTCCGCATCCTCCTTCTGCGACATGACCGTGTCGCAGAAGGACACCACCGCGTCCCAGGACTCCTCGCTGTCGACCATGGACTTGACCACGGCCGACAGCGACAGGTCACCGCCTACTCCTGAGATGAGGGCACGGCGCGGCTCCTCCCAAGCGGCACACTCTGCCAGCGTGTGCCACGCCGTATCCTCCCGGCAATCGCCGCAGTGGTGACACCGGGCGTCTGGCTCCCTGTTTATGCGACACAGGTACTTCCCGAAGCAACCGTGCCCCGAGAGCACCTGCGTCGCCCGAAACGACAGGGAGCCGTGCCTCCTCCCGAGCCAGCGCTCGAGCACCGGCCGGACCGCCCCGACGGTGGCGAGGCCGGCGGTAGGGCGTGAAAGCCTGTCCCGCCACTCCGCCACCAGGGCCTCGTGCAGCTGCGACCGACGCAGCTCCAACTGTCGCTGCATCGGCCGCTCGCCCCGCGTTCTCGCTTCCTCGCGCCACCGATATAGTGACGCGAGTACTAACGCCTCGAGGTCCCAAGGCGGAGATCCGGCCAGTACGCAAGCCGCCTCGTAGGAGATCGTGCGATACCCCCTGATGACTCTGACGGCCAGCGCTCTCTGCGGCTTTCGCAGAACAGCGATGCTGCCGGCCGTCAGGTCAGCCGCCCAGATCGGGGCCCCATACAGGGCCATCGATCGCACGATCCCCACGTAGAGCCGCCTGCAGGCGAGGCTCGGGCCCCCCAGATTGGGAAGCAGCGTTGACAGCGCCCCAGCCGCGCCCAACAGCTTGGGCGCCAGCCGCTGGAAGTGGGGTCCGAAGTCCCACCGGCTGTCGAGCACCAATCCCAGGTACTTCATGGTGGACTCGACAGCAATTCGGACCCCCCCCACAATGATGTGAGATCCGGACGGCGGCGCCCGCCGAGGGCCATGAAAGACCATGGCCTCCGACTTGCTGAGGGCCACCTCCAGGCCAAGGAGCCGTATGCGGCTCACCACCTGTGAGACCGCAGCCGTCACCAGCAACGCTGCCTCCCTATACGAACTCCCCCGAGCGGTGACCAGCGTGTCGTCCGCGTAACACGTCAGGTCTACGCCCGGTGGGAGTTCCCCCCTCAGCACCCAGTCGTACCCGATGTTCCACAGGGGCGGGCCTACGACCGAGCCCTGCGGAACACCGCACGACATGCGGTGCCGGTGTCCGCCATCACGTCCCACGTAGGTGACACACCTCTCCGACAGATAAGCCCCAACGATGCGGCGGAGGTAGAGAGGCACCCGATGGTAACGCAGTGCCTCCCTAATACAGCTCCAGGGCAGGGTGTTGAAGGCGTTGGAGATGTCCAAGGACACCGCCAACATCACCCCACCCCGGGACACCGCTTCCTCCGCCAGGACCCTCACCCGCGACACAGCGTGGATGGTGGAGCGCTCATGCCGAAAGCCAAACTGGCTCTCGGCCAGGTCCGGCCCCTCCGTACGCAAGTGGCCGGCGAGGCGGGCAGCTATTATTCGTTCGAATAGCTTACCCACCTCGTCCAGCAGCACTATGGGCCGGTATGCGGACGGCGAGTCCGCAGGGCGCCCCGCCTTCCTGAGCAGGACCAGACGACCAGTTTTCCACAAACTGGGAAACTGGCCCCGCTCAAGACACGCCGTGTAGAGTCCTCTCAGTTGGGGCTCAAGCTCCTTCAGAGCGAGGGCCAACACGCAGCCGTGAATCCCGTCGGGCCCCGGAGCCACGTTCTTGGCCCGGAGCCGCATCACGGCCGCCCCCATCTCTGCCTGTGTCACCTCCGGGACGCTGATGGCGTTCTCCTCTATAGGCTCCGCGGCTGTGGGCAAAGCCATCGGCGGCGGAGTGTGTTCCGCTCTCGCCGGGAAGAGGGCTGCGACTACCTCCTCCAGCAGCTCAGGTTGGAGACTCTCTGTAAGCGGAGGCGCCGCGGCTCGAAGTTTCCCTCGTACCGCGAGATAAGGGCGCCCCCACGGATCCCCGTCCAGAGTCTCCAACATCTCTTCCTTGGCTCGCGTCTTCGCGTCGCCGACGGCCAGCCACAGAGCCTCCTTCGCCGCGCGGTACACCTCATACAGCGCGGCTTCTTCGTCAGGGACCCGACGACGTCTCCTCCGGTATCGGGTGTACTGGCGCCTCACCGCCACACACGCGACGCGCAACTGCGCGATCTGCGCGGACCACCAGTACACCTGGCGCCTTGCACTCTGTGCGTGGACCCGGGGCATGGACGCATCGCAGATTTGCGTCATCGCCCTGCGGAACCACAGCGCCTCCTGCTCGACGTCGACGGGTCCGGTCGTTGCCGACTCCCAGCTCCAGGCCTGCACGATAACGGCCTCCTCGAGAATCTCCCTGTCGATGCGCTTACGCGCCCAGCGCGGACCGTCCATCCGCGGGGCCGGCGAACCGCGTCCGCCAGCGGTCTGGGCGGAGACGTCGAACCGGATGTAACGGTGATCCGACAACGTCTCCACCTCCGCGGCGACACGCCAGTCGCGGACACGGTTCGCAACAGCGGGGCTAGCGAACGATACGTCCACTATAGACCCGCCCCGCTGCCGCACGCACGTCTGGACCGAGCCCCGATTTAGGACGGTCAAGCCAGTCGTGACCGCCCACTCCTCCAGCACCTCGCCCCTGGCATCGGTCACAGGGGATCCCCACGCCGAAGACTTGGCGTTGAGATCCCCCAGCAACAGCACAGGGCGAGGGTGAAGTCGGGCCACCACGGCCCCCAACTCGACAAGGAAGTTCTCGAAGTCGGCGAGACTCTTGTTGGGCGAAAAATACGCCCCAACAATGCCAACGCCGTCCGCGAGGGCGGCAACCCAGCCGTGACCTCGGGACGGGCCGACGAGAGCCCCGCCAATGATGGCCACCAAACCGTCTAGGTCACCCACCCAGTTATCCCTGGGGGGGACAAAATACGGCTCGGCGACCACAGCCACGTGAATCGACCACTCTGCCATACTCTGGAGCAAGAGATCCTGAGCTCTGGCAGAGTGGTTGATATTGCCCTGGAGGAAATGGTAGAGCGCCATTAAACGCAATCCATTTCCCCCTCTGCATCAACCTCAGGCCGGGAGTCGGCCGAAGGGCCACCAGGCTGCGGGGGGTGTAAAGAGCCCCCGGCAGCCTTGGCAACCCCTGTCTTCTTCCTCCTCCTCCTTCCTCTCTTCTTTTTTTTCCCCCCCTTGTTGGTGGGCGCGCTGCCACAGGCGTTCCCGCCCGCTATGTGCCCCGCGGACCTCCCTGCAGCTGTACAGAGGCTGCAGTTTGGCGCCTCGGAGCACTGGGCCGCCCTGTGGCCTGGCTGACCGCAGCGATAGCACTGATCGCTGCGGTCTACGTCGGCGGTGCATCGTGCCCGGACATGCCCAATGTCCAGGCATCGGAAGCACCGCAAGCCCTTGGGTTGCAGCAGCTTGACCCTCGCCGCAACCCACCCCACCAACAGACGCCCAGCGTCGGCGAGCTTGTTCGCCGCCGCCACTGGGCATCGCACCCAGACTGCACCGAGCCCGGAGGCATCGGTGCGAATGTCGCCCGTACGCACATCCGCGGGCGGACATTGGCCGGCTTTGGCGACGGCCGCCACGACCTCAGCCGGGGTCGTCGAGTCGTCCAGGCCGTCGACGCGCAAGTCTGCAGTCTTCATGGGCCTGGAAACCCGAACGTCCTCCGGATTGAGGACCTCCCTCAATTTGGCGGCCAAAATGTCCGCCCTCTCGCCGCTGGAGGCACCGGACACCTCGAGCAGTCGCGCCCCCGTAATCGCCGACTTCAACTTGAAGCCGGACGGTGTGCCAAGGTCGGGGAACGCGACCTTCGCTCTGGCCTCTGTCAGGACCGCCTTGTAGGTGAGGCCCCTTTCTACGGCTCCGGGCTGCAGTGTGATCACTACAGCCGCGGTGCTTGCGGCTCTCATCCTAGGCGGTCCCTGCGCCTTCTGCGTTGCCGGTGCCGGTGTTCCAGCGGGTGCCGGCGGCGCCGCCTTCTTTTTGCGGCGCCTTTTCTTCTTGACGACCGTCGTCCAGGCCTCCGTCAAGGGCCCGGGCGCGGTCGCCGGAGGAGGAGCGGCTGGCCGGGAAGTCGACGCGGATGCCCCATCCGCGGACTTCTTTGGCCCAGGCCCCTCCGCAGGCCTCCCAGGCCCCTCCGCGGACTTCTTCGGCCCCTCCGCGGGCCTCCCAGGCCCCTTTGCGGGCTTTCGAGGCTCCTCCGCCGGCTTTTTGGCCTCTTTTCCAGGTCTGGACGGCTCAGCCGTCCCGAACGCTGGCTCCGGCCTAGCCGGCCCCTCCTTCCTCCGCTTATCCGCAGCGAGCGGTGGGCGGAGGTTTTCCGCCGGGAGGAGTCTCGCCTCAATGGACTCGAGCCGGGCGCTCACCATCGACCCACATTGCACCATGCAGATGCGCGCGATCCTCTCGATCTCCGCATCCGCAAGTGCATGGGCCGACGATGGAGCCGACGTGGTCGGCGGCAAAGCGGTGACCGCGGGGACTGCTCTCTGGGCGGCAAACTGCCGCTTGAGGTCCTCCAACTCGGATCGGAGACGGCCGTTCTCCTCCCATAGCTTCGCCGTCTCCTCCGTGCTCGTACGATTATGGAGGACCTCAACCGCCTCCTTAATGGCGTCCGCCGCCTCCTTCAGGGCGCTCGTGAACGTGCCCTTTAGGTTGCCCGACTTGGTGGCAACCTTCAGGACGACATTCACGGCGTCCTGGACCTGGCGATTGAGCTCAACCGCCGGTACGCTCTCCACGGCAGCCATCCGGGCCAAGCGTCGCTCTCGGGCCTGTCGGGTCAGCTCGCTGACCTCGTCAGCTGCGACCGCCTTACGCTGCGCCCGCTTGGCCGCGTTCGCCCCCGCTTTGTTGGACCCCAATAGGGACACTGAGGAGCTCTCACTCAGGTCCGCCATTGTGAGTCCGGGGTCACTCTCCACGCTTTCCGCCGGAGCCGGCGTAGCGGGCCGAGATAATGGCACGAAGCGACCTGCCTTGTCGCGCACCGGCAACCGAGTGGTACCTCCGCCCGCCACCGCGCGACCTCTCCCTCTGAGTGCCGTTGGCACTTTCGGAGCCGATAGGTTCTCCTCACTCGAGGAGAGGCCCATCGACCCCGAGTCGTTGCTGCGCAGGCGCTTCCTCCTTCCCGCCTGCACAACATTGCACAGGCGCTCCAGGTTCACCTGGAGCACCTTTTCTTGCTGGCCGGCGCAATCCTGTGTCTCCACCTCAGAGTCGGTAGAGACACAAGAGCGCGCCGGAGCGGAATAACCGCCAGCGCCCCCCCCAGACACGGTGGGGCCGCCCTCAATAGAGGGGCGGGACTCTCCCCCCCTCGACACCCTCGATGCAGTGTCCGAAGACACCGCACCCACCTTTTCATCAGTTTTGTTACTTTTTATCTCCATAACTAAACCCACGAGTATGGGGGAAATAAAAGTCGATCCGGGCAGAGACCCCTGTACCCGGACAAGCCTACATACGTCAGGAGGTCGGCTGGTATCCTGACGGGACCTGCACTCGCGACTGAATGTTCCGAAGAACTTGTAACTGTCAGCCATCCATCCCCTCGCCGTGCATCGCAACTTGGGATTCAGTGAAAACTTTATAGAGTTTCGCTCTTGGTCCAGGCGGTTAAGCCGAGACCCCCGGTCCTCTCAATGAGGATTACGGGTCGGGCCGAACGGTGGTCTGCATCAGACCGTGTCTGCCAGCCAACTACTGCCAGCTGACAAACCCGTCGCCCCTGCAAGGCTCGATTCTACCACGCCCTCTCCTAGATGAGAGGGCGGAGAAGAGCCTTCCCGTGGCCAACTGGCCACCCTCCCTTGGTCAAAATTCGCCACAGACAATAGCTCGCGAGAGCTATTGCCCGTGCCCAGGGTGCACCGGCCCGAGCAACTGCTGTTCCCCCCGGACGTATCCATAAGGGACCAGCAGCCACCAGGCACACGAGGAGGTTTCTGACCACGCACCCCGGTTTGAGTTGACCTGTCCCAACTGACGGCACGCATGCATCAGCCATCGTGTAGCTCAACCTTATTTTAGGGAGCTCAACGACCCGACGCACGACGACACCAATCAGCCGGACATTTGCGTAGGTCACAAAAAAAAAACTCATAACATACACAATCAGCCCATTACTGTCCCACTGCTAGGCACGGGCCTCTTCTCAGAATGAGACGGGTCAAGACCTTATTCCACCACGCTGGCCTGGTCAGAATAGTGGACTACATACATCGAAAACTTTTTTGTAGCCCTCTCAGGTGTGCTTATTTCTACACTATTTTTTCCTTCACCATTAACACATTCGAGTCCACCACACTTTTCATAGAGCTCATACGCCATCCCGCCATACATATTGCTAGTGGACCTTCCAGGAGGGTCCTCGGCATTACGTTTGCGCTAAGAGTGAACCCTCGAGGAGGGTCCTAGCATTAGGTTAAAAACCTTGAAAAATACGCTACTACGTCGTAAAATAGGTGTTTGCTTGTTGCGGCGATTAACAAAAGGAATTTATAAGGCGAATGTCAGTGGAAACGCCAGTAGAGGACGCCCTAGAAAGACGTACATTGATGTTATTGGTGATGTTCTTCAAAAAGGACAGGTGCGTAGTACTTTCAACCGGCGTGCGTGTATGACAAGATGTATGACCGTGGACGAAGCGAAAGGAGTATGTAAGGATCGTAGCATGTGGCGTTCCACAGTTTCTGCCTACCCCCATGGGAAAAAGGCGTGAGTTTATGTATGTATGTGTTTGCTTGTTTCGTGACGGTGAATTTTCCAAGAAAAACCTGCATTTAAAATGAGCCCTCCACGACCACCCGGCATGGCGAATGCGACTACAGGGTGCCCTTCTGGAGGGCACTTGGCACTGAACGTGTTAAAGCAAGCGATAGTAAAATTCTCATCCGTACATTAATCAGAAATGTCAGAGGTGTGGGCCTGGTTTGAATTCACACCCTCCTGCTTAGAAGACAAGCGTTCAACTGGTAGGCTATCACTACTTTTTCTGCTACCCATTCCTTCTTAATCAATCTTTCATTTGTCTTTTACTCGACCTTTTTGGAAGATTATTGGATGCGTCCTTTTTGCTGATAATTCCATGACCAGTAGAGCTAACATGCACAGTGCGACACAATTTTGTCGTCGCCATGTTAGGTTTGCAGGTGACGTAATCAATGATTCAAAACACATATTTAATTCAAAAGGTCTCTACATACAATTTCTCAACTTCAAGCTAATCTGCTGGACAATTAATTAGCAAGTCTTTTGGACCCAAACTTAGATAACAGAAGTAGCCGATACAAGTTCACATGCCCAAAGATGCACAATTTACGAGATTTGTTTTGCAATTTTTATTTGGAATTTGGACATCAATAAACCAATGGACCAATTTATTATAACAGTGACAGCAGACAATCATGTACCAATTTACAGGTAGGTACTAGGGTTTTCGCGTTCCCGGGAATTCCCGGGTACCCGGGAATTTTCATGTTTTTGTAAAACGATCGTTTTTCTCATGTATTGCAACGTTAAACTTGTGTTTTGAACAATTACGCGTTTTCGTAAATTCCCGGGTACCCGGGAATTCCCGGGAACGCGAAAACCCTAGTAGGTACCCAAAAAACAACATTCAGACGAATTGAAAACCTTCTCCTTTTTGAAGTTGATTAAAAAATACTGCCTTGTCTTTTCCAACTATGTTAGGGTCAGCTTCCAGTCTCCTCTCGCTTCCGGCCGTGGTTCTGTCCATGGTCGGGAGCGATAGTGCGTGGAAAGCCGTCACCTCCTTTTGCGAGGTGGTGATGGCTACCAAGGAGGGAGCGGAGAAGGAGAGAGAGGCGACGGCCACTCTCCCTTCCCGCGCCAGATGCACCGGGCGCCGCCAGAGGGCGCGCGACGATCTCCGGCCACCCTAGTGTGTGGCCTGCAGGCGACGGGTTAAGGGACCCGTCGCCCGACCAGCAACAGGCCCGAGAAGGCGGCGCGCAATGTTCCGTGCGCGCCTCTCAGGAGGACGTGGGGCAAGGCCCCACAGAAGAAGAGGTCCGCCAGGGGCTGGCGGATCGAGGCCTGCCGGGGTCGCGGTGCATGTAGCTGCGAATCCCGCGATCCCAGCCAAGGGTCAGGAGAAGGAACACCGTGGGTTTTTAGCCGGTAAGAGTCCGGCATAACCCTTCGCCATTCCCGGGCGAAGGGTATCCATGAGGATTTCCCAAGACAAAAAAAAAAAAAAGGTTCAGCTTCCAGTCTGACCAGATGCAGCTGAATACCACAATTTTACACAGAGCAACTGCCATCTGACCTCCGCTTTCAGTTTCTGGGCAATGCCGATTTGCTAAGGTTAAACACGTTCAATGCCACCGACACGCCTAGCGTGTTCTTGCGAATTTCTATAACTACGCCTCGAACACGCCAAGCGTGTTCTGTTTGTTTGTCGTCCTTATAGGGCGGCATCGCTATGAACTTCAAGAAAATTGTGGTGGCATGGAATGTGTTAAACCGGTTGTCAGACTCTCCTTTCTTGCTTCTGACTATCCGTAAATACTGTCATTGGTATCCGTATGACACCCAGGACCGACAGCTCTCCGAAGCACAGAGGGGTCTCGATGTGTAACGAATGGTTACCTATCCACGGATTGTCCGCGGCAAGTCTTGCTGAACCTTGCAAATTATATGCGTTTGTTAATTTGCCAAGAGCCCTCTAATAAAAAAAATATTGTATGGTTTACCATTTATTGTTCTACTGGTGTTGAACTCCTGATAGTTATGCTTCTTCTATCGTGTCGTCACGAGCTATACGAGAATAGGTCATGCCGTGGTGTAAAGATTAGCCAGTCAGCAAGGTTGGTTAGCGAGGCTGACTGACCAGGGTGCGCCGGACGTACTTAAGTATCGTCACTCGTGGAGGTTCTTTTCATGCACCCTCTGCTGCATATTTATGCTGAATTTCATTTTCCTTCTGCAGTACCTACAATCGAATGAAAGCGTAAATATGTACGTTGACGTATGCTATTCTCTAAAGTGATTCTTTATGGCGGTAACTACAAAGACATTTTTAATACACATAAGATAATAAACAAAGACAAGTTACGAAATCAGTTACAGAGCTACGGTTTATTAAAACCTTTTACTATCGAAGCTATAAAGTCTTATACGATTAAACAAAAGGATGAATAACTTTACATATATACATACATATGACCTTACTACTAACGGAAGAACTAGAATAACAATACGTGTTAAAGTACTAATTGAAAACATGAATAATTTTATATTCAACTTAGCGTATAAAGTCGTATCTTCACTTAGCTCGCTATACCTTTGACATTTTATTTTCTAGACTAAGCGATGTTCCAACTGGTTTGATATATGTAGATACTAGGTACATTCTAAAATAGAAATTGCAGAGAGATTCAAATCGCAGTATGGCTCAAGTGAAAGCGCGCCTATATGGGAGTGCGCAGAAGTAAGGATGAGCTCCGGACGGATACGGGAAAAGTGCTTGTATAATTACCGTCGATACGATAGAGGGCTCGGCTAACATATTGGTTAGTTGTTTATGCATTGTGGAATGTACTAAGGTACTTACTGTATCCCGTTTGGAAATGAACACGTAAAGTTAATGGCTTGAAGGGAAATAACGTTTTCTGTCTTGCTAAAAAAGATTACGTTAATGTTAGGTTGTTTGTTCGTATGTTTCGCTGCAAGAGTTGTCAAATAAATTGAGCTAATGACTTGACAAGGTGCAAATTGCCAAAAATACTTATCTCCAAAACTGAGTAATATTAATAAAAACAGTTGACATGATAAACACATTGCGTATTTTTAACAACAATGTTGCCGCTAAAAATATGTCCCGCCAAAAAACTTCGATAACTTTTTAATGGCAAAGGCACTTGCAATCTGCCAGTGTCAATGCGCTACAGAGCAGATATTCTCGAATTTTTTAAACGCGATCAGAAACAAATTTTTTATCAATCTCAAAACTGTCCAGAGTTTTTTAACGAGACTTTTTTCGTAATTTCGGCCAGATATCGACGAGGAAAAAACTTTTAAAGTTCGAAATCTATCTTTTACCTTATGGTTTTAATTATAAGGTATATATTGGCTTGCAAAGTAGAGTCAGATGTGATTGTATTGAACAGGTGTGTAGTGGCAACAGGTGATTTTGTGACCGCTAATATATTAGTTACAGGATCCAAATCGGCGGTCGACATATTGCGCTATGTAAAACAATCACCTTTTAAATCAATTTGGACCTTTTAATTACAGGGATACGCTTCAATTTCGTATGTTTTGTGTTGACAGATGGTATATTTACCTATGTAAAAGATTACAAGTGTATGTAATCGAGTATTTATGTGAATGCAATGCAGTGATTGGAATTTCGGAGTGCATTTTCATATGTCCTTGGTTTGTAAGCTTAATGGTTAAATTGAATGTAACAGTGCTAAACTATTTGTGTGTATTGTGCGTTGATTTAGAAAATTATCTAAGTGTTACATCGCTAGTTGACGAGAATAGATTGCCTAGATATCCTTAATAAATAAAAACCCACGCTTCATGGTATTTAACAAAATAAATGACATAAAATGAAAGTTTGGCTGTATGATACTTGTCATTGCGCATCATTATTTTTTAAACATAATGCACGGTCATGCTAATAACGACGATAGTATTGTTTGACACAAAAAAGCTTATCAGATTAAAATGAAATATTCACAATGGAATTATTAGCTCATATTCCAGTACCTAGAATATACACTCTTTCACTAAGCGCCGATTTTTCAATCGTCAGGTAACTTTTAGAGCCCAAATACACGTCCGATACTTGCCTCCGATAGTCTGCTCCGATAGTCTGATCAGACTATCTGAAGGCCTCCGCGTCATACATTTGTTTGAATATAAATTACACGTACGATCAGACTATCTGATCGGATGTCAGAATCGTAAGCATCGTCCGGGCCTCGTCATCATCCAGAAAAAATCGAACACGAGAATCGTACGTGTATTTCATGAATCCGATCAGATAGTCGGATCCGGCTCCCGGAAGCAGCTATCGGACGTGTATTTTGACACTTATCTGAGGAATAATTTTGACGTTTTGACAGCTGTCAAAGCCTTATGTTGAAAATATGTCAAACCGCCATATTTATTCCTCAGTTAAAAGTTATCTGACGACTATAAAATCGGCCCTATAATAATTAATATTATTGGTACGAGCAAGGCAATGAATTAGGCTCAATTTACACCGCCGCGGAATGGAATGGAAGCGACTTTTTGCAACGAAATTGTACATAGCATAATGAACTTAATGTCAATTGTGTAAAGTACAAACTAAATACGAGCCAAAAAAAGATCGCGCGTCTTCCGGGGAATCCGCGCGCATTCTCGAGAATTCCCCTAGCTACTATCGGCGCCGTCTGTGGAATCCGCGGGAAGTGGGGAGTCGGTCGGGACGGTCACAGTAGTGCGGTGCCAAGCGTTTATGATGATGATTCGCTAGAATGCGCAGGAATTCTCGAGCATTATCGCGAATTCGCGCGCCTTCGAGCGTCATGGGGCGAAATTGACGCTTCCATTCCATTCCGCGGCCGTGTAAATTGAGCCTTAGATAACATCGATAGCCTAACTGTCCTCTGTGAGTGTATATTGTCTGATTTTGATGTTTTTTTTTCTCTATTAAACTGTTTGTAGATTGTCCTTGCAGACCGTTTCTACGTAACCGGGCTGTTATTGACAAGACCTTAACCCCCTTATTACAAAAGATGGTCTAAGAAAAATCTAGGTTTTAAAATAGCCCCGTCTCTTTTTGTTATATGACATAAGAAAGTGATGGATCTCCATCTCTCCTGAAGGGTCTCCAGCGAATGATTTTGTCGCGACGCATCGCTTTGTCGTATTAGGGTCAAAATACACATCCGATACTTGCTTCCGGGAGCCGGATCCGACTATCTGATCGAATTCACGTACGATTCTCTTGTCCGATTTTTTCTGGACGACGACGACGCCCGGACGATGCTTACGATTTTGACATTCGATCCGATAGTCTGATCGTACGTGTAATTCACGTTCAAACAAATGTACGGCGCGGAGGCCTTCAGATAGTCTGATCAGACTATCGGAGGCAAGTATCGGACATGTATTTGGGCTCTTAAACTTACGTAAGACAGGGGTTTATGGCACTCCCACTCATGTTCCATTAAAGTTAATACTTCTAGAAAGTGTCTTGTAACTATTCGCACAAGATTATCGTAAATAGCATCCATTTAGACAGTGAAGACGAGTTTCTAAGTTCTAAAACAAGCTGACGAACATCAAAACAACTTAAAGGTTAATTTAATAATCGGCTAACCGTGTGGTCTTCGATTTTTATTGATAACGATTATTCTCGGTCCGTAACCAATTAATGATGTTAATTTTAGCGAGATGCCGCCATTAACTTGATGTGGGTTGCGCCTGCGCCGATCAAGTGCACAGCTTTGAATCTGCCGTTTATAAATAAGTGTGTTAATTTGTTACTGTTAAGAATGAAAGAAAAAAAGATTCACTTGAATCATCCCGTAAACGTTTACAGCTGAACATGGGCTTTTCAATGACCGCTACGATTAACGGTCAGAGCATATCCATAATCAGTTTCCATAAGCAGTTTAATTGGGAAATTGCCCGTGGTCCACCTAATTCTTTCCACTTATGTGGTGGACCAAGGGGTATGTTTTACGCCGTGTTCCTCTTAGGTGGATAAAACAGGTGGACCACGGGCAATATCCAGTTTAATTTATATTTAATAAATAACATGATGGCAATAGGCTCGCCCCCTATTACATGGGACTTAAACATAACGGCGAAACGTGGGTGTTACTATACACCTCTGCCAACCCTTCGGGGAATAAGGCGTGAAGTTATGTTTATGTGTTGTAATAAATAACATAATATCACGCCTGCAGATACCCCGAAGGGTAGGTCAGACGTGTACACTCTCATGTCACCGTTATGTTTAGGTAATTCCCATGTCATAGGGGGCTAGTCTATTGCCACCAACCGGGCACAAATCCAGACTTCGGGCTGCTACTACGAAATTTCACACAGAAAAACCCAATAACACTTTGCCCGACCTGAGAATCGAACCCAAGACCTTATGCTCAGCAGTCGCGCTTGGGACCACTAGCTAGACCAACGAGACAGCCAAAGTTATTAAATAAATAATATTCTTAATAAGGTCAACTAAATTAATAAAAATTATAAGTAGCCATAAAAACTTTCTGTACCATAGATAAGACCACTCTACAAAATCTATTTTGGATTGGTTTTATCTATGGTTTATCTAGATGAGAGTGGTTTTATGTTGTAGGTATATTATAATATATTAATATACAATAGGATACTATCAACCTTACTACTTTGACATTAAAGTTATATCAATGTTTATAAACATCTCATTGGCCTTCGCTTAGTATTGTTGAGCTGCTGAGTACGAGGTCCCAGGTCTAGCACGAATATTGTGTTGTGACGTATAGTAACCTAAACGTAAGGGTGAGTATACACTAGAGCATTTTCTCGAGCATTTCCATGTAATGTAACGTTCTTACGAATGGTTCAATTCAAGCAAAAGCTCAATTTAAAAAAGCATTTCCATGTAATGTAACGTTGGTGCGAATGCTCGACACGGTGTTTGAAGTAATGCTCACGGCGCGTGAGCTTTTACCTGTAACCTTCCTTTCTATTTTGCGTTTACTCTTCGCTGAAATTTCGGATCTGCAAGTCGCGTGTGCTGCTTTCGCGCTCGTGTCTTTGTCCGACGAAATATTATACAAATTCGCTCGGTTGTTTGCAAAAATAAGTTGTAACAAAGCGCTGAGTGTCGTGCTTATTGTTCGGTTCGTGAAAGGGTGACACATTAGAGCAGCTCGATGTTTTGTTACAAGTAAATGCTCTAGTCTATACTCACCTTAACATTATTATAAGATGTGTGATGCTGAAGCTGTAATCAAATATTTTTGGAAAAAAATAAGTGTACCGCATCCTAGGAAAAATACTGATACAAAAAGGTAGTTTTAGAATTTTGTCTGTATGGCCGTTTGAACTACTGGACAGATCCATTTGAAATTGACGACACGTTTGGTGCAGTGGCTCAACGATTGGCTACTGCGCTACGGGTCGTGTGGGTTCGATTCCCACATGGAACAAAAATTTGTATGGCCTACAGATAGTTGTTTCGGGTCTGGGCGTTTGTGTATGTGAGATTTGTGTCTGTAAATGCACCCACGATACAGGAGAAATCCTAGCGTGGGCAAGGATTTAATTATAAAAAAAAATTGTCAGTCACATCCTTTAAAGAGCGGGTCAGGTTATGAGGTAAACTATGTTTCGTTAATCATTATAATTTGCGATCAAAATTTTGCGATAACGATATTTTTGGATATCGGAAGTTTCGGTAAACCGTTTTAAATAGGTATGACGTCATATTTTTAAATAAAAATACCGCAATTTTTCGGTAATTCAGTCCCTGATAAGAACCTTAAGATGCTAAATTCAAATATGGCCGAATTGTCTTTATTGTCTTTAATTTGATTGTCATATCCGCCTACGAGCTGGTAATATGATGATTTTATTTATGATTAGTTACGGTTTACTCACGTGCATTTTTTGGGATTGCCCGACTAGACAATATTTTTCCTAATAGTTTCTTTTTGGTTTTGTGTATAGTTTTTTTTTATTTTTGTGCGTTATGATGGCGCGAAAAAATAATGTTTCTTTCTTTCTTCTTTACTAGTTTTGGACCCAAACGGAACCCTTATTCATGAGCTGATCACGGCGCAATCACGGCGAAAATTTCAGATGATTGTCTAATAATTTCGTATATTTTCGCTAAAGTTTCACATTATTACAATGATTGCGTACTTCATATTTTTTCCTCCTCTCAATCTTATAAACATCAACTTATGATAAAAAAAAACCTAGCGGTTTAAAGATCTCGTCGGGTTTATTTAGTGAATATTGTTAGGCTGCGCAAGCTCATTGATTAGTCACTAGTTAAACATAGTTTAAATTAGCTAGAGTAAACAGACTGACATAGAAAGGTATACACGACTGGGATTCCCTTGAATAGGTAGTGTAAATTTGCCTATGGATACATACGTATACTCACGCCTGTAATCCCCAAAGGCGTAAGCAGAGGTGTTCTCCTATTACAGGAGTCTGTACACCCACGTTTCGCCTATTGTATTAAGTCCCATGTAATAGGTGGCGAGCCTATTGTCATTTGCGGGCACAGTTATGGTGCCAGGTACATCGCCTCTTAGGACTCGCTTGCCCGGCGATTGAGGGGATATGTATTCCGAATCCGTCGCCTCACGTCATTTGGATATACTCTTCTATTGTATTTAGCCTATTGTTGCCTACTGTTGGATATAGACATATATACCGCTTCAGGCTGGTGACTGGGAGATTTTAGAAGAGGCTGCTAACGAAAATGGCTCTTTATTAATATCTAACTGGTTGAGTGGACTTCTTGGATGACTGGAGTGATAGATGTTGAAGAGTTCATCGGTCTCTCGGCTCTCCCTCTCTCGTAGTGTCGGCACGAGCTATACCAGAATAGCTCATGCCGTGGTGAAAAGATTAGCCAGTCAGCAAGGTTGGTAGCGGGGCTAACTACCCAGAGTGCGCCGAACGTACTGAAGTATCGTCACTCATGAAGGCTCTTTTAATGAACCCCAAAGTTTTATTCTATTTTACTTTTACGGATTGTGCAGAGCACCAAAGGTTGATGATCTCTTGACGCAACAGCGTTATATAATTTTCACACAATAATTCATCAAAACGTCACAATTATTAAGTAATTCTAGATCCAAACTACATTTAAAATTACACACATCCTTTTAAATTTAAATTAAACACAAATAATATCATAAATTCATCGTGTAGCCATCAATCATTCGGTAAATACCAAATATTTAGCAATAGAAAAAATATAGCTCGTACATCTTTAACCACATCCTGTTGGCATTAACTTGTGTCTGTGTGTCTGTCTGTCTGTTCGACCTCTAGTCGCGACCCAGTGGCCTCGGGTGCGGGGATAGCTATTCACTTACACGCTAAGATCTGCGCGGGAGTGGATATGGTATTGGAAGATGAGTTTGTTATTGAAATGCATGACATGACAAGGTTGGCTGTGTGTGACTAACAAGTAAGCAATCTTCCGTATTTAATTTTTCATTACTCATACTCGGAAAGTAGGTCTGATGTTGCCTGAGGAGCGGGTTGAAAGTAATACTTTTCAGCCCTAGGGAGAATCGTTTTCAACTGACAGCTGTCAAATTATAAAAAAAACTAGTTCTATTTTCACATTTCTATTGAACCATGTTCCAACTTTCTATACAGCCACTCAATTACAGCGCGATGTAAAATTGTAATAACATAAAGTTAAGTATTAATTAAAGAATATATTATTAAAATGACTTTATTGTACTTAATTTAGTTTCAACAATGTACTATTTATTCTCACCCTTCTCAAGGTAGCGTTTTCGGAAAGCGGCTAAAGAGGAATATTTTATACGCTACGACTGCTAAATGCCTCAGCAGCTAAATGAACTGAAGATCTAAAATGGCAAATGAGGTGTACTGGATGGGGAAAGCGTATAAAAGCAGGTTTTGTGTAAATTAGTAAGTTGCAGTAGGCTAAATTGGATGATCAACTGCCTTCTGATCTTGAAAATGTCATGACGTTGTTCAAGCAAACTTGATATCGGTGTAAAAAAGTATCAACCTCTTAACAGAAACTAAGGGTATCGTAATAAAAGAAACAAATGAAATTTTATGGGAAATACGGATGAAATATCACACACATTGTTTCTACGAAATATAGGTTCGAGTTATTTTTAATTATAATCTATTGCCAAAAAGAAATTCGCTTTTTAAGTTTGCAATACACGTGACTGCACCTTGGACAGTCAACCCCGCTGTCAACCCCGCTGACTGGCTCTCGGCGATCTTTTCACCACGGCATGAACTATTCTCATATGATATTTTCTTCTTTTCTCGTGTCGACACGAGAGACGAAGAAAAATGAAAATAAAAACATGTTTTTGACGGGTCTACCTTTTATAGCAGAACTTTTTACGTCATAATATTGTTTTGCATAACAACGGATAGCATAAACTTCATTTCGCAGAAAATCATTTCGCATACACTCAGTTGTCATACATTCAAAATTCATAATTTTGTTAGTCAGAATCATCTTTAGGCATAATGTTTATATCCATAATAATTAAAAAGCAGAAACATCATATCGCAGAAAATTCACAGTCAGAATCGTCTTTTGGCATACATTTTTCAGCATGCATGTAGCATGCAAGCAGGCATGCAACATGCAGCATGCATGCAGCATGCATGCAGCATGCAAGCAGGCATGCAACATGCAGCAGGCATGCAGCATGCAAGCAGGCATGCAACATGCAGCAAGCATTGTTTCTGTCACGGCTCCGGCGCTGCGGGGTTTGGGCGGCGCCACGCGAGCTTATCGTCACAGATGGTTTTAACGCTCACCACCGCAGCTTCGGCTTGCTGGCCGGCTTTGCCGGCCAGCCTCAGCCGCGGTGGCGGGCCTTCAAACACCTGCTCCTCAGCTCGCGGGCCGCCCTACCCCTCCGCGCCTACGCGGGTTTAAATTACACTCTAGGGGTAGGGCAGACAAGACTGCGTAAAGTCGGTTTCGCAGCGATTCGTTTGTCGTCGATGTTATGCTAAACAAAATTATGCATAATATTAATTATGGCAAAGGTAATTATGCGAAACAAAATTCTGCCAAGATAAAAGTATGCCATTGTAAATTCGGACACGTAAATATTCTGCCAAACAAAAGTTATGCTAAATAATTTTTATGCCTTAAAAATATTCGATTAAATAAGATTATGCCATGTGAGTTATGCCAGATAAAAATCGGAGTATCAAGATTCTGCCAAATAGAAGGAACCCGTTTTTGACACCGCATCTACAAGAGTCTTCTCTAAACGTATGGTGAGCTAGACTTAGCAGCAAATCTAGAGGTAAATCACGATTGATATAATCAATCATTTATCAATATTGCATCGGTGAAAACTTGAAGAATCGCATTTGCATCTTCGTATATCATACACCAGCCCGTGCCGAATAGACTACGTATGGAATGCATGGTACGCCTTACAGAAAGTAGTGGCCCATCTTCATTGGAAAGTGTGCCCAAGATATATTGTGGAGAAGTAATAGGGCTGCCACGGAGTAATACGCTGACTGACTTGTTTGTGAGCTTAAATTCGTTCTTGTTGTGGTAAATTTTTGTGTTTTTTTTATTTTGCTTATTGCGTTAAGTGCACGTATAATATAATATTATGTTGATTCAAAAAATGGCAGGAACCAGCTGAAAATTAGTGCACAGCGAATAGTGAGCTGGATTCCTTGCCACACACCGATTGTATCTTTAAAATGTTTTTTATTATTGTTTTTATATAATATCTTCAGTGTGGCAAAATAAAAGTTTTAAATTCATTCCTTATCATAAATACTCACTGTTGGAATATAGACTGGTCGTATGGAAATATTGCTGAAAAATCACGCTTGGCGAACGAAAAAAAGTTTTTTTTTCTAATGTTCTACTTGTTTTTGGTCCTTGCGGACCGTTTTTACGTAACCGGGAAGGTATTGGCGAGACCTGATCTGCAGTCTTTTTTTTTTCTCTTTTTCTCATCAAATGACTTATTCCGCTCTGGGCGGAGCGGAAGGGAGTGTCAGACTCTTACTGAATAAAAACCCATCCGTGTTCTTCCTAATGCCCTTTGCGTTGCAGGGCCTCGGTAACTCTTTCGAACAAATTCCACAACACCTGATCTCCAGCTAATGTTGGAAAGATTGAAAGTTGGCTGGTGATTTTAAAACCGACTTCAAAAAGGAGCTGGTTCTCAATTCGTCTGAATGTTTTTTTTTAGCTCCTTCCTTTTTTTTAGCTCGTGCCTCTTTTAATATACCTGCGTAGGTAATATGTATATCTATTTTGTATAATTATTCGGTATTTTAAATTATGCGTCGCGTTCGCCGAATTTGATTAATTTAAGAATCAATTGTGTAACGTTATCTGTGTAAATGGAATAATTATTACGATTAATGCATGGTTTCTTATCATTTTAACATTTAATGTTATTGTACTCAACCAGTTCTTGTGGATATAAAAAACTATTATCTACTTCAAAATTTTTTGTGTATTGTTTTTTTGAATAAGGATATAGTTTTTTAGGGTTCAGTAGTGAAACAAGAAACTTTTGTTATTTTTTTTGCCTATAGGTAGACTTTCAAAAATTAAAGGAATTTAAACGCTCTAACTTTGATTAAAACTTTCGCACAATAATGAATACATTTTAAAAAAAAATGTAGTGTACCTTAGGGCCAGTTTTTCAATCGTCAGATATATTTTATCTGAGGAATAAATATGCTGTCTGCAAAAGCTGTCAAAACGTCAAACCTATTTCTAGAATAAAAGTTATCTGACGATTAAATATCGACCCTAAATCAGCTATTTTGCGCTGTACAAATCGATTTTAGGTGAACTTCATAAGCTTTTTATAATTCTATTCGAAAATAACTTTTGCAAAATAAATTATTATTTCTATTTCTTAATAGATGATGACACAAGCTTACCTATGCGTGATGCGAGATGCACTTAAGTTTATTTACTAAAGTTTATTTTTTATTTTTATTTAGTTGCTCGGGGCTTAGCGTCAACCCTAGCCCATAATCGCATGCTAAGCCGACGGCACAGGTGTCTGTGTGCCAAATGTAGACGTCACATACAATTTATATGTTGAAAACGTGAATTAATATGCCTTATAGCAAGTATTTAGGATTATCGCTACGATACTTACGATTATAATGGAGCAGGTCGTAAAATGCCAGATTTAGATGATAAAATTCCAATCTCTATTATTATGGAGCGGTATGTCTGTAGATGCTTTTAGTTTTAAGTTACTTTGATGTTTAATGTAGTTGTAGTCAATATCGGATCTGTTTTCGGTTTATTGTTTGGTTATATTTGGAAAGGACGCTTGAAATATACAGGAGCCAATTGAAATTATTCATGGCTTCTCTAAAATATTACATGAACTGGATTCCTATTTAAAAGATTGGCCAGAAATTGCAAAAGACTGGGAAAAATGGGAAAAAGAAAAGCCTTTGCACTGTAGTGGGATAATACAGGCTCTTAAGAAAAGTAGGTTTCTATTGTCCATTATTAAACTAGGTACCTTTTTTCGTGTAGAAAATCTACCCTACGTGCAAGGGGTGGCATTTATCAGACACTTACAAATCAAAATTCACCGTGGCCGCTCTCAGCACATAAGAAGGGCTCCAGGATCTTTTATAAGAATACCTACATCATTTCCTATTTTTGTTGTGACTTATGGCCGATTCCTATGATTTACCGAGCGTTATGGCTTAAAATTAAGACTTGTGTCGTTAACAATAATGAAACAAAGACTTCATAACTTTGCACAGTAGACCCTTTCATACGTTAATAAGTATCTCATGTAAAATTTGCTTATGAGTCTATTATGTGCCCAGTTTCGCAATAAAAATGCTACTATTCGTAAGCAAAACGCTTCGTTTTTGGCCATCACTACATAGTATAAAACAAAGTCGCTTCCCGCTGTCTGTCCCTATGTATGCTTAGATATTTAAAACTACGCAACGGATTTTGATGCGGTTTTTTTTAATAGATAGAGTGATTCAAGAGGAAGCTTTTAAGCTATAAAACGTACACGTGCGAAGCCGGGGCGGGTCGCTAGTAGGAAAATATTTGTCACGTGAGCAAAGCCGCGGGCACAGCTATTTATAAACATAAGCTTCTTAATAGACTGTTACATAGAAAGGTTATGTCGGATTGCCACAATCACCAGGCTTGCTAGATGGATCGATGATTGCAGTAATGTTGTTATTAGTACAAAAGAAGATAGCAGATAGTGCAAAAAAAAAGGAACATAAGTGGTCGAGAGGAGTTTGACGACACGTTTGGTGCAGTGGCTGAGCGATTGGCTTCTGCGGTACGGGTCGTGGGTTCGATACCCGTACGGAACAAAAATTTGTATGGCCTACAGATAGTTGTTTCGGGTCTAGGCCTTTGTGTATGTGAGATTTGTGTCTGTAACCTACGATATAGGAGAAATCGTAGTGTGGGGAACGGTTTTTTTTTGAAAAAAAAAAAACATCGTCTCCTTATGCAAAACCTTACTTATTTTAACGAATATAAAAAAAAAATAATTAAAGAACACGACATGGATAATATATCTATTTTAAGGTTTTTGATGATGTCGTTTACTTTTTTTCGATAGAAGTCTCCTTACGACTACAATTTAAGAAATTAAATTTGCAGATTACGCTTAGTACAAATGCAGATAGTACGAAAAATGAAATAAAACATATTACACACGAGGACGCTGCTGTCACTTTAAACTACACATATAGATCAAGAGAGGAAGTGCCCTGTCATTTGTCGAGATTCACGCTGTATGTATGGCTATGTAAATGTTTCTAGTTGAGAAATTCGATGGCTGCACTAGTGAAATTTCCTAATATGTAATGTCTAGGCAATATATTTGGCTTCTGTTGGGGTTATCGGTACACCCCATAGAGTTACTGCATTGCCCTTTCTTACAAGTAAGAGGAGGCAAAGTTTACGCTGTATCTTGTAAAAGTGGAATGTTGAATGCAAATTCATAATTTAATCTATGTTAATATTTTTTCTTTTCTTAAATCGCGCTTTTATTTTCTGATGAAGTAGAATAGATTTATCACAGTCTACCTATATCTTACTCCTTACAGTCGGTCAACGTAGAACATTGTCGCAGAGCAATCGTGCGGGGGGTAGCGGGGTGAAGGGGGCGGAGGTTATGTCCCGAGTAGCCATACTGCATACTTGGGATATAACCTCCGCCCCTACATAATTTTGACATATCATAGGACCTGTCAAATGTATGAGCGTTGTACCACTGTATGTAGTAAGTAGGTACACTGTGGCTTTATGCTGAGCGACAGCCGTTTTGCGCGGATGTGACGCATATTTTTCCCAATAGTTTCTTTTTGGTTTTGTTTCTACTTTCATTTTATTTTTGTGCGTCATGTTGGCGCCAATTAACAATTTTTCTTTCTTTCAGCTTTGGGGAACAGGGCCAGATTTAGGGGAGAGCAACAGGAGCCTTAATCCCGGGGCCTCCACAAAATGAGTTTTACTCATTTTTTTGTTAAGACAATGACACCCTTTCTGACAAAGAGAAAAAAATCAAAATCAAAATCAAAAGTTTTTATTTCACATAAACCATTACAGGCGCTTATGAAAAGTCGAATTTAGGTGCACGGTTCCAATTAGTCGTTTCCTATGGAGAAGAACCGGCAAGAAACTCCATGGTTACTCTTTTAAAATCCATATCTTTAACAATTTCAGTGGGTACAGTTATGACTTAGATATGAGAGAGCAAAGTAGACTTAAGAGCAGGAACCACACAAAAAAACAAAATGAAAAATATGGTTACAAATTAATCCAGGCATCTAGCAAGTCTACAAAGCTCTCACATTTACAAAAGGTAAAAGGACGCTAAACTATATAAAACAAGTGACATGGTTAATTGTCATCAAAACACATTACAAAGAAAATCACTGTATAAGATAAAGATATCTTGAGAGTAACGTTAGTAATAAAAAAAAAAAGCTAATCGAATCAGGTTAGTTAATAGACATAGGTACACATACGACGTTAATGAGGTACCAGGGAAGCCACATGTGCAGAAGGAGTTATTTCCAAACACCTTTATCGTCAACGTAGTCCTTAGTCTTGTAATATGCTTTTTGAATAAGGACACGTTTAATATGGGCTTTAAACTTTCCCTCGGTAAGATCAGTTACAGATTTCGGTAGCTTATTATAAAAACGCACGCCATTTCCAAGAAATGACTTATTAGTTTTACTCAATCTAAATTTGGGAATCACAATTTTATGTTTATTACGTGTATTTTTATCATGAAAATCGCTTCTAACATTAAACATATGCAAATTTTTCCGAACATACATAATATTTTCAAAGATATAGTGTGACGGCAAGGTAAGTATATTAATATCTTTGAACACGTTTCTAAGGGACTCGCGGGAACCCATATTGTAGATTGCACGGATTGCTCTCTTTTGTAAAATAAAAACAGAATCTACGTCAGCTGCTGAGCCCCACAACAGAATGCCGTAGGACATAATGCTGTGGAAATATGCGAAGTATACTAACCTAGCTGTAGCTACATCAGTCAGCTGCCTAATTTTCCTAACTGCGTATGCAGCAGAACTTAACCTAGCCGACAGGGCAGTAATATGTCTTTCAGTCTTTCACAAGGTACTTTTTTAAAAACATTGAAGATTTGACGTAACCAGATGGCTGACTTATTTTTCGCCCAAAGAATTAGCGTTGCCATACAACGTGACAACGCTGCCAGCCTTCTGACGCTTCCAGTCGACAACGATACGGAGGAATATTTTAATGCACTCTTTTAGTTTTAGTCTAGGATATCATTTTTCTTTGTTTGTATATGTAAGTAGTTTTATTGTATTATTTCATTTATTTATTGAAAATTGAAATCTGATAAAAAAACTTCAAGCAAATAATACCGGAAATAAAAGTAGTCCCGTACAAAGTCAGGACGGGTCGCTAAGTAGTTTCTTATAAAGTAAATCGAACTTCCGCGATAATACCGTTACATTGATCATATATTTCACATTACATCAAATAAAATATCAAATCGATATGTAATTTACGACAGCTTCGATCTAAACATTCCTGTGCCTATCCAATCAGGTTTCAATCTGCCTAGATTGTAACCTACTGAAGCCATCTTCTAGTAACTGTTATCCGTTAACATGTTGGTTCACGTTTTCACGACATTCTATGTCATTGATGACTCATCATGACTTTATGGTGTCATGGGAAGCCTTGGTGATTCATCCAGTATACGACTTAGCTAAGTAACCATATAATTTTGTGTGGGAATGTTTTTATTGCAATAAAGTTTTCCCTGAATACGTCTCTGTTAAATGGGTTAAGTAGTCATTTAAGCTTAGCTCATATAATATAATAATGATGTAGTGTTTATTTTGTTATGTTTTTATCGATTTCTACTTTGTAGGTTTATTTTATTTCATTCTAGTCTTTTATTTATTTTATTAATAATTACTTTTTTTATTTCCCGCTGCACCGGTCGATGTCATTGTGTCGGCGCCGGCTCTCACTGAAATAATGTGTATATTTTCCCAAATTTAATTCTTATTATTACTTTCGTTTTTATTTTTACTTTTTGTATGTTTTGGATGTGCGTAAGGTCAAGAGGCAATTAAAAAAAGATATAATAAAAATGTGCAATGCATTTTTGTAGACATTCAGTAAAAAGCAAGTTTAGAAATTCTCCAAACGCCATAATGTTATGAATGCAAATAAAAACGATGAAACGAGGTAAAATAGAAGTAGATCATAACAGGATTCGAAGTCACGTACAGGACACGGAAGACTGTAAATATAATTATTTGTGTTAGAACTGCTACAGGTACTTTTTATTAAATCCGGGATTATAACGTACAGCCCGCAAACGAAGGCGCTGTTAACACAAAATGCAAGATTAATCACAATTAGAGTGCGTTCAGTTGCTCCGTGAAATCCGTGCGTATCGTACGTGTGACAATGGATTGCTTCGATACCGAGTGATTCATCCACTAAGTGGAAAAAGACCAGCTTTGTGCGATATCCAGTGTGCAGAGTATTCTAATAAAATTGCACACATTGCTTCTTCGACTTTCATTGTTGGAATGAAGCGGCTGTCACAGTACCTCACTACCTCACACACCACACACATCGCGCCTATCTACACACTTTCAATCCTCGCGGATTGGAACCACGCGGTTTGGATACGCGCGGATTCCGCCATATCTGTACTTATTCTTAAACAGGGTATAACCGAATTCGTTTAATTCCTTCAAACAGCGTACATAATCTTTTGTTGATACATAGATTGTTTTGCATGGAAATAAAAATGATCGAATTTTGAAATTTTAACACTTTAAAGCAATTTAAAAGTCATCAGTGATACTTTAAATGGCCTGCGGATTAGTACCCCCTTTCCGACTAACTTTGTATACTTGTGGAAGAACTGCTAACCTTAGGTACTTTTTATTAAATCCGGGTCTACATCGTACAATCCGCAAACGAAGGTGCAGCTAAACAAGTGTAAGATTAATCGCAATCATATACCGCAATTAGTATCAACTTAGGTACGTAATAGGATTGCAGCTGTACGAATACCAAACCACATAACCTATACTCCTGTTAACTCTATTAACAGTAACAGTTGACATTTGTATAGACGAAACCAACTGATATTTAAATAGTGTTGCGTTAAAAACAGGTTCAACCACCGAGTTAATGTAACCGATGAGTTTTAACGCGGAATTTACTCAATAGGATTATACTAATACCTGTTTTGCAATATTGATTTTTGAAGTGTCAAAACTTCGAAAGTGTAAGGTCCTTCTCTGTATTTGTTGGTTTTGCGAATAGTTTATTCTCTAATGTCGGGTTCCTATTGCTGAAAACGAATCGTTTTGCATACCAATGGTAGTAATTTCTATTGCCAAACTGGGGTTAGAAATGAATTCGTAAGTTAATTTTACTTGTGATAGCTACTAACCTATGGGGAGGGGGGGTCTACTATGCAAAACCGTTTTTACTTCATTATTAGTAAAGATACAGGAGTCTTAGATTTAACCAATAACGCTCCGTTAATCATAGGAATTGACGTAATAAAGCTAGGTGAGTTTCTGGTCGCATTGACTTCGGACCGAATATACAACCTTGAGGGAACCCATTTTTTAACAGTTGTATTATTTATCATACAGATAAGTGTTGCACGGCTCGTGGCATATTATCAACCGAAGGGTTAAGCTGCGCTTGTAGAAGTCTGAGGTGCCTCGGAGAGCACATAAAACCGTCATACGAATACCTATGACAGTCGTTACGGGTAGTCAGAAGCCTGAAAGTCGGACAACCGGTGTAATCTTAGGATATCGGCATTGCTCAGTAACTGAGTTGCGGAGGTCTGATGGCAGTCGCTCCGTGTAAAATACTGGTATTCAGCCGCATCTGGTTAGTCTTGAAGCTGACCCCAACATAGTTGGGAAAAAAGCTAGGAAGAACGATACAGATAAGTTGGGGTTAGTTTCATTTGTTGCTAATACTACTTATTAAGACTTTAGAGCTCCTCATAGATATATCACATTGTTTGAGGATTTAGGTTCATTTTAAGTTAAGACCAAACCGAATGCTTCAGGCATTGATCAGTTTTATCTATTTATATAAAAAGAAAACTCCTGACTGACTGACTCATCAACGCCCAGCCCAAACCCTTGGACCTAGAAAGCTGAAATTTTGCACAGAGGTTCCCTTTATAATGTAGACAAGGAATGAGGAAGAATTTTTCGAAATTCAACTCCTAAGGGAGTTAAATGTGTGGAGTTAAATGGATGAAAGTTTGTATGGAAAATCGTCACTTAACGGGTTCAAAATTTCACGCAAGCGAAGCTGCGGGCAAAAGCTAGTTTAATACAAGAATATCGAAAATTAATTCTAATCATTATTGATGATGCTTGACTAGATAAACTTTAAAGCAGTATTAAGTACCTATACGATATAAAAAATGCGCGCAAAAACGTCATGACCACTGACATTTGCAATTGAATAGTTAATATTTTTATCAAAGTGTGATTCATTACCAGTTACCGTCTCACGATTTATGGGAAACCAGGGTGACTCATGGTTTCAGACTCTGAACTCTCAAATATTTAAGATGAGACATAATTATAATGATTGTGAAATATTTTTCGGGTCATGAAGGAGAAAAACCTGTGCAAGTGCGAGTTGGTGCGCTTTAGGTTCCGTAGTTCAAACAGTATAACTTGAACCTTCACTCCGTTCATTTAGTATTAAGCCGTAGGTCTACAAGCCCCCCGATTCAGAATCTTTTCGATAAGCAGTCGTCAACCGAGTCTGTTTGTTGGTTGGTGTGTTGGTTGTTTCGTGCCATCTACGATTTTCGTTATGAGGGAAAAAGATAGCTTTCTGAATCGTTCGACAAGTGACAAATCGAATCGTTCTGAATCATGTAGCTATTGAGATGGCTATGTCTCTAAAAGTTGACAACACTGGTGGTTTTCCGAATAAATGCATTTATTTAGATTAGTACAGAACATCGGACGTGTAGAAATTATTAGGGTTGTGTTTTCACCACGCGGCTACGGAATCCCAAAAAAGTTGCATTCAACAAGTTTTACTTGAAGCTATGCGACGCTCTTCCGAAGGTGAGGTTTCCGTTTGAGAAAATGTGACCTCATAATATGAGAAGCTCCGGTATGTTATGAAATTCATCAATCTTTGGCCTTTCGGGGTCAAACATCAAGAGAAAGAAATTTAAAATTATTTTTAACTTCCTGAATTGTTGTGTAATAAATACGTTATTTCTGTACTCATTTTGTAAAAGCTGTCCGTGGAGGGTTGGATTCAGAATACAATTCCTCTCCGTCGCCGGGCAAGCGAGTCGTAAGAGGCGATGAACCTGGCACCACATTTGTGCCCGAGAAATGACAATAGGCTCGCCACCGAAACGTGGGTGAACAGACTCTTGTAATAGGAGAACACCTCTGCTTATCTCTTCGAAGATAACAGGCGTCACTATATGAATGTATTGTGAAAGCTTCTATTATACAACATTTGTGCATCATATACTCTTTTTCTGTTTTATCTTTATCAATCAAGCCAATGACCTCATCAGGTCATTTAGGAATGGTGTGCCCAAAGTCTTTTAGTTCATGTTCAAGAATGGGTATTTTTTTCCATGACCACTCTTTGAGTAAACACACACAATTATTTCTATGTTAATCTTAAATGCCACTTATGACGGTAAACAACTTATATTTACAATAGACAGCTTCTTGCTTCATCAATAAAACTTGAAAGACATAAAACTAAGAATACCATGAACAACAAATATAAATTACATCTATTTTATATTCCACATAAAATAATAAGCATTATTATACGTAATTTGTTTATACGAGTGCGCATTATAGCAACTGCTTTGAGATTAAATTACGTCTTCTCAATGAATCATTAGAGCTAGATCTTAGATCATGATGATGAGGTTGATGATGTAAACCTGATTCATTTGATGCAGGCATGTATTTATAATGTTCACGGTTAGCTACTTGGCAATAAGATGGCATAGATTACTCATGTTTTTTCCGCAAATAAAGCTCAAAGGGTCAGATTCTTATCTTTTGAAACCGCATGTTGTTTGTAAAGATTGATAGAGGATTCTTGATTTTTATAGGTGATGCTTCGTAAAGATATGTATTTCCACGCGATTTGTAAATAATCACCTACAAAAAGAGTAAAACAGAAAAGAAAAGTGGATTTGCGACTTTCTTTCGTGCTGAAATAGGTTCAAAAGAACTCGACTATTGGTCCTTTGTGTCAAATAAATTATAAATGCACAAACATGGATTTCCGACTATTGTAACATTTAATCACAGAGGTCCTCTGATCCGAAATTTAACTAGCATGTCAGAGGCGCCACGTTCGTCAAATTCTGATCAAAAGGACCACTAAATGAAACTTCCAAACACACTTAATTTTTTGCTCCAAACACTAAATGCTAAAAGTAACTGTATAAAATTTTAAATGCCTGTCCTAACTTGTCGAAGACTAAACAATACTGTGGCCCAGATGTTACCAGTCCAGAGCTCATCCAGTCCAGATGTGCTAAGCCATTTGATCCATTGTTTACCCATAATAATGAGACTGCACGTGCATTACCTGACTAATTATGGAATTTTGGACAAACTGTTTGTTTTCAAGGAAGCACACGTGTTTTATTGTCTTTTGGGGATTTTTAAAAATGTTTTTATGTTCAATTAGATGGATTGGGTATTTGCAAGTTGATTTTTGAATAGATTAGAGGACTTAAGGAAGTAATTAGCTAGGAGTTAGCAGTTCACGTGACAGGTATTGTTTCTTTAGTAATTGTGTTATTCAAATTACGGCGAGATACCATTTATTATGGTCGGAGGTAGCTATTGTTTTTTAATCGTTTCTAATAGTACGGTGAGTAACAAATAATGGTCATCGGGAATCTGAAAGACGAATTAACAATTTGCAAAAAATTTTGGAATTTATTCAAACTAGGTTCTTCCTTGAGTTGCGTTCTACATAAGATTGATTCCGGAAAGTATTAAACTGCAAAACATATTTCAAAAATTGGAAATTTTTTAAATTCTCTTCTTTATGATGCATCTTTTGACAACGCCTAAATTGTTATGAAACCAAGAAGTTCAATTTTTTTGTTGAAGTAAAATGATGTTCCGATTGAATTCCTGACCTTGATGAAACGTTTTGCCTTGCAAACTTCCATCTTCCAACCACAATTTTCGACCCAACGGGACACGCTGACCTAGGATCTTTCCCCCTTTCCGTTATAACCACGATGGTTAACGCCCTCGTGACACACGACTCGTTACTATTCGCAGATAGCAACGGTAGCGGGTTCGCTTCCCTACACGCTCGCTGTGACCTTTACATCATCATCTGATAGGGTGCACTGTTTTTATCCGTTGTTCGGTTGTCTTCTATCTGATGCATATGAATTGTACTTAAGAATATACATTTTTCGTTAAGTAATATTGGTATGCGAAGTTTGTATCTGTGTGTATTGGTATGCAGTGTTTGATCTGCCTAGCCTTTTCCCAACAATGCTGGGGTCAGCTTCAAGTTTAACCAGATGTGACTGAATACTAAGTATTTTACACGGAGCGACTGCCAACAGACCTCCGCAACCCAGTTACTGAGCAATGCTGATATCTTAAGGTTAGACCGGTTGTCAGACATTCGAGCTTGTGACTACCCATAACGACTGTCATAGGTATTCGTATAACACCTGGGACCGCCGGTTTAATGTGCTCCCCGTGTATGTAAAGTAGAAAAAATAAAGGGTTTAAGAAGCGAAGAAGCAGAAGCAAAGAGGTCAACTGTACACCTCAGACCAAATAAAAAACCAAGACATAGCGTTGTTAACAGTGAAGTGAGGCCGGTTTCATAAACATGTGTGAGTGTCGTGAGGCGTAGTATAATTGTAGTTTGATGTAAATATGTGCGTGTGAACGTGTATGTACAGAGCGAGGCGTAGTTTTGCGTATGCTTCACTCTGTTGTTCGCAAAGCTATGTCTTGGTTTTTTATTTGGTCTGAGCAGTACACGATGTTTTAACGTTGGTTGAGGCTCTGACGACCGTAAGAGAGCGAGGGATCTGAAGGACAGTGTTACTTATACTAAATGTAGTCGAAATATCACAGACCTATAAAGCCAAATCTACTAAAAAAGTTTAAAATCTCAACCAAACCGAAAATTATCTACAGCCGTTTGACCGTTATCCTTATAAGAAAAAAAGTTAAACAGTCGTGGTTGAGCTGCGATTCGATTGAGGCTTTTAACAATGTTGTTATTAGAATAGGCATATTGACAGCATCAATAAATTGCCAATCTAATTAGTCCGCCAGTTAGAGTTTTGAAAAATAATGGACACGTATTTTTTCTTTTGTTAAATCTATGAATATTGGGAAAGATAAAACGCATCAAAACTCGAGAGTGGGGGCTTGTGACGTCAGAAGCAAGTAAAAATTGTACTTGCTTGTGACGTTTTGCCAATATTAAAAGTGTCGAATCTTGGTCAATTTTGGTTTACGTAACAAAAGAAAAAATACGAGTGAAATATTTATTGATAATCTAACTGACGAAATTATTAGATTTTTTCAGTCAAATACCCTATTGACCTCCAGTGACCGGTGTCGAGGGCTGGGTCTCTAAGATGCTATCCTACCGTCCTGGTGAGGTAGTTTATTAGTTTTTGGTCCTGAATCATTCTCGTTTATAGTATTTCCTTCCCACTGCTAAATGCATAAGCCTACTACCACATCTGTAAATAGAGAGATTAGTTATGAATTGCGTGATTGAGTAATAAACACCCAAACATTTTCGTAGTTATAATATTAGTCACGAAGTCGTTCATGGTTATATCTTCAAACTTGTAGTTAAATTAAAGTAATTTATGTATAGCTGCAATTTGTATTAATTTGCAATTGCGGATTTCGTTATGTATAAATTAGAATCTTTAGGTAGCTTTAAAAAAAAATCACTATCATCGTCATCGCTAGCAGTTGATGAGATTTTACTTGGGATGTCAGTTTCCTTAGTAGTATGCAATGATGCACAATTCGTTGATGTTTATGCAACAAGAACCCCACTTTAACAGGTAGATTGGTCATCGTCTCTAACAGAATTACACAAGTAAAACCTAAAAGAACATTTTTTGAAAATGATACCAAACTCATCTACAAAAAGTTGCAGTTGAGACTATATCTTTATTACATTTGCAAAAAAACAGGTTACAATCACAAAAGTTCCAACACCTTTTCATTGATTCTATAAATCCAATAATCCATTAACAATCACTTCAGAAGACTGCGCAATCGCATATTCCTACACACCCACAAGAATTTGAAAGCCATCCTTCATTCCATACCTGCGCATGCACACAACACAAGCTCAAAACTGTTGTCTCTGGTACTTAAATAGTCAAAAGCATTCCAATACTATTCACAGCGACCTTTAAGGCCGATCGGGTCCTCACATCGGGTCACGGCGGCACTCCCGCGCAGCGCTGCGCTCCCGTGCGCTCGCGCAGCATTTTGTAAAGCGTTGAATCTTATGATATTTTGCTGTATGTATTGTGTTATTCAGGTTGATAGAGTTATTTTAGTTGATGTTAATTAAGCCGTTTAGGTTTAAGATCAAGTTGAATTGAATTCATTAAATAAATTGTACATATTCCGATTAAATTGCATTCCGAGTGTCGAGCTTGCTATACTTGTTATGAAAGGTTAGATACTAACAATACGATGATCTTCAAAGCCTCTTTTAAGGAAATCAAAATATTTGCTTTTCGTTTAAATCTATCAATAATGATTAATCTATGTTTGTCATCAATAGAAGTTATTTAATAGAACTATGTAAAAGAAAACATGCAAATAACTCCCGATACAGCTAAATATAAAGGTTGCAGCATACTTAACCCATCCTCTCTCAAACCTTTAGCCGCGACTTTCAAATAAGGATCATCGCAACCCGAGTACAGTTAGCGGGTAGGGTGAATGGTTGCTGGGGGGAGGGGGGGTCGAATTCCGCAAGAACTACCTTCACCTGACCTAGCTTTGGCTTTCGGTTTATTTATGTGTTGTTTTAGTAAACAGAGCGCTGTTAGGAGGGCCAAATATCTGGGGAGGACGTCCTTTAGGTAAAATGGCACTGGGTTTTTGGAATTCATGGGATTTTTTTGTTGTCTTTATAAGGCTATGCCGTTTGTAGTTTTGTATAAAATGTTTATCATTCCACCAAAAATGAAATTACTTACAATGAAGAAAACACATTATGATTAGACAAAACATGCGATAACATCAATAGTATGTAATCAGTTAATTAAGAATGTACAAAAAAATATTAAGAAACTTCAGTTTTATGGAATTGCAGTTTTGCTGGTTATAATATGTTATGATTTGGTGAAAGATCAAGCTTTCTGCAATAAGCACTTTTTACAAAACGATGCACTCAATATTTGTTCTTACAACACAAATGAGTCTTCGTATTGAAAGCTCCGTTTTTTTCTGCGGCTAAAAAGGTTATGTTTTGTAACTTGTCCTGTTTAATATTTTGAAGCGTGGCTACTCTATGTACAGTGTCAGATTCAATTGGAAGGTCGGTAATGAGCGTTTGGTTACCTGTTAGATTTGTCGTGTCCAAGGCTTCGGGGAATTGTAACAAATTCGAATGTGCTTTATGCTCAGCATTTAATGTGGTGAAGCATTTGAACGGGAGCCCTTGTTTGTGGGGCTAGGATTTTAGGACGACACCAATTTAGTAGAGGTTTCTGTGTTCGTGAGTTCCGTCTCGAAGGACCAAAATTTACATGTTGAATAGATACTCGCTTTGAAACTAGATGTTTGTATATATAATGGCATTGATCATACTTTTACTTGTAACGCGTTTAATCCTGATATAAATGATAGTGTTCATAAATTATTGACATACTTATTTGAACCAATGATTGACAATTATTATTACTATAAAGATAACTGAGGTAAATAAGGATATGGTAACTAATTACTTAATTCTACGTCCATGCTCATTATACAGCGTCGATTGAATGATTGTATCTTGATTGAATAACTCTCGTACTTATTGGAGTGCATAATTGAAGTCTCTGATGGATTTATATGTATTTGTCAGCTTTAATTGAGTTTAATAAGATAGAAGAATGAAATGCACGAATCTACACTTCTATTCGTATACCTAGCATACCTTAGTTATATTGTGATGAAATTGCTAGTGTCATAAGTCCATCTTCTATTAACTCTTCCATCAGTAATCTTTCCATTAGGTTTTTACGATTTGTATGAGAAATGGCAACAGCTGATATATTATCTTTTGGTCCTATGGTAAATATTTTTGTATTAACATCATTAAATCAAATATACCTATTAAGTTAGTTCGCCATTGTTTTACCTCCAGCCAAACGGTCGCCTACTAGAAACTAGTTAAGTTTACAAACTGTAGCTATAATCCGGAATGCAATTAACATATTCCGAGTCAGATTATCTCGTATGTCGGCCTCTCCTATGAAATACTAACTATTTATAGTTAAATTGAGAGTGGGAGTGGACGCATCGATACTGAAGTCAATATAAAAATAGAAAATCATGTTATTGCTACTAATACAAACTTCAACTTAAAAATCATGTTTACAAAGTTCTTTTCACAATGATAAAAAATATCAAAAAGGTCATAATTTTTTTTCTGTTGCAATGAAAACTGAACTATGTACAATGGAATTAAGGTTACCAATCACGGGTTGTTTGTTTCAAATTTAAAATACTATACTTTATGTGATTACATCCATGTTTTATATGTAATCGATTCAGATTTAGGAATCATTCGATTTTTAGATAAAAGATTGTTTAATCGAATACCGTTTATTAACTGTGTTGTGTCTTTATGGTTGCTTTTGATTTGTTGAACAAGTGTACGAGGTTTGATTGGCGTGTGAAGACTTTTAGATTGTATTGTCATTACCATTAGTGTTCTGGCAAATTTTTCATTAACAATATTTCTTATAGCTATAATTACTTCGTAGAATATGTCTGGTTAATCTATACAGAATTGAGTTAATCCTTTAATTCTGCAAATAATGAAAGCGCAGGAGTGATTCATTCGTAAATTCGGCTAAGTATTAGGAGTACACAATTTTGTATGTCGTTAGTCCTAACATGATTTTATTCAATTTAGATATTCATACCTTTCATGTTCTATAGTAACTATGAAGTAACGAGTGTATGTCCGAGTTATGATCTGTTTGCGGATGAGTGGAAGAATATACTGTAAGTGGGTCAGAAGCATTGTGAGGGATTTATGAAAGAGGTGTCTTTAATAGCTATACTTTTTGTAAATTTTATTTTCTTCCTTCAATTGTATGTCTTTAATTTCTAAATATTGCAATTGGTCCTATAATGTTCTAATTAAGGTAAAATAAATTAATAAAAGCGAGTTTTGGTTTATTTGTCAAATCAGAGCGGATCAAAACTTCACACTTACATATGCACCCCTCAAAGAATAATGAAATTAAACCCCCAATTGTTTAACACCGACACCGTTTAGAAATAAAAACTCAAATTGAAAGGTGGTCAGTGTAACAAAAACGGTGACTTACCAGCATATTTCACGGCCATCTGCTTATTACCATCCCAATCTTGGGCCATGTGTCCAGTGATGGCTAAAAAAAGGCCCGTAGACAATGGGGCGAGAGATTTATAATATTCTGACATCTGGACGGTTACCTGCGCAGGCGCAAATGGGGGTTAACCTACCGTTTGTAAGGGCTTTAAAAATTGTAATTCAATTAAGTTTCAGATGTGTAATTAAAATATTTTTATGGGAACTTTTGAATTTATGTTCTTAGTGAAATAATGAATTTTATAAGCGGTTATTATAGTTATTATAATTGACAAGTTTAATTTTCTGGGTGCAATGTTGATGTATTAAGTACGAAGCATTAATAACGTTGACAGGTATTCGAACTCTGTTGGTCTTGCATATTAATGTTTATTATCCTTGTATATTAACGTGCCTAGAAATGCCTTTTTCATATACGATACATTTTTTGGATCCAAATTAAATGGTTTTGGTATCGGAGCAGTACTAACAATGTTCTGTTTATTTTTTACTTATTTTTTGTCATTATTGAGTACTGTGTTACTTATTAATTTTAAATTTTAATTATGTTGCTTCTGTATTTTAATTAATATATCTTCCATTTAACTCATATACAGTTAATAATTTATCTCTAAAACTTTGTAATCTTCTTAGCGTTTTACCAACCTGTTGCTAAGGTCCGCGTAAAGTTGTCATAATTAATGGCATGTTAGGTTCAAACCAGTTATAGGTCAATAGTCCAAGCCTAAGTACCATATAATGCAAATATAACATGGCAACAGCTGACACAGATGCTCATAGCGAGATCATTGAAAATCTAAAATAATACGACTTTAAAACAACAATATAATTCAATTATAATTTACTTGGAGGGCCTATTTGTATGGTGGCCTTTAGGCTATAAGCCCATTATGGGTTTGTGACCATACGTATGTTTGTGTGTTCGTTCAGATAAAATGTCAACAGGCATTTTTATGTAAATTAAACTATTAAAGGTCGTATTATTGTTTATCAATTGTACCATTGCATGTAGTGCTGTATCTGTACTATTAATAGATTTTATTAGTCTGTCTCAATGTTAAAGGCAGGTTTTAATTTTAGATAGCCATGTTGTTTCAAGTTTTATCCGTGCTCTTATCTTGCCACACGTTGTGGCGGAGCGTAAGGTATTACGTACATCAAGCTATTAGTTAAGACTTTGATAGGGTTCTTGTATGTGAGAGAGGCGATGGACGTCGTTTCGTAGACATTGACCTGGGTGTATTGGAATTTGCTGAACCTGTAACAAGAAGAATTTTATAGTTAGTATTTGGTCTTTAGTCAGATGAGAATGTAAAGCTGGATGGAAAAACGTCGGCACTGCATGCGTAACAGAGATGTGGCTAATAAGTTATAACTCAGTCCTGGGTGGATTAGGGCTGAAACTATGATGATGACGATGAATGTGGTCTCCCACCACCTACGTAGTTCAAATACATTTCTTTCATTTCATATAAACCATTACAGGCGCTTACGAAAGCGGTCGTTTTCTATGGAGAAGCCGGCAAGCAATTCCATGATAGTAAGGACGCTACTCCATCTTGTCTTATGGATGCTTTAGTAAGTCACAGAAGGCTTACGTCAGGTGTTTGAGCAGAATCATGAATCTCGTTTTCCAATGAGGTGTGGCGGGCAGATGACACATCTTTTTTTCTCCTTTTTTTAGTTACGTATAACGTGTAGCGTTTGTCACTTCGTGGTACTTTTTTTGCATGCAATCAGATACTTTCTATGTCATGGTTGGATCAAAGAAAACTGATGACTGGTTAAGTGAATCTACAAATGGAGAAGAAGGCTCCGTTATTATAAATTCTATTAATGACCTTACCACAAAGTTATACACCGTTAAAATTATAATCATCTACGTATGTGCAAATTCCATCACTAGATATATTGCAACATTTAATTGCCATCCAAACTGTTTCCCACTTATAAAGACTATAATTATTCCTAAGTTTAGAATTAAGCCACAATTTGCAAGATAAATGGCCAGACATTATTCAATGAGTTTTTAATTAGAATAAATAAGTTATTTGCGTTGCAGTTAGATAGATAAACAAATAGGTGGAATTTATCATGCGCTTGCAACTGCTAGCCAGATGCTGCTAAATTGGGCTGATTAGTGCGCTTGCGCATATTATCGATTTATCTGCCTTTTAATGTTTTGTATGTTTTTCTTTGATGGGGATTATTTTTTTTTGTTTGTTTATGTAAAATAATATGATGAGTATTTTTTTCACGTCATTTTTTTCCCTTAAGCTTGCCTACCGGGTGTGTGGACTTAGACTCAAATTCCAGTTCGGAAAAAAATTTATTGAGTTTTATCTGTTGGAAAATTTACAATTTCCAAGTTTGAATTATGCCTGGTAAAGGATATAAGTTCGCCTTTTATTCAATAGGCCAGTAGCCAACTGTGGGTGTAAGACACTACACCTCTTCCCCTTCGGCATAACCTGATATGGTGCTTCTGTTCATCCCTCCCTATCTCACTAGTTCCTTAAGTATTTTTTAGACTGATTGCCTCATTTAGTAGTCCAAGCGCATATTATCGATTAATCAGTCTTTTTTTCTCTTTTAAACTACCAGTGTGCGTTGCACATTACTAGCAATGTGCATTGCATATTACAAGTATTGCTGTTAACCTCTCCACGCTAAATATGCTAGTGCTCTTTATACGTTTTTTGTTTGTTTAATTAAACTCAATAGCAACATTGTAGCGTTCTTACTTGCGAAGATGATTAGTAATTAATCGCTTGAAGTGACAGTGGGCTTCCTTTTAACTCTATTACGGTGAAGGACCAACTGGTCCTTTTGGCTTCGTTATAATTTATTAATCTAGAACAGGATTCTTATAGACCTAACTAAATTACTGGGGTTTGCGAGTGATTTCGATGAATTGTATCGTATTGTAAGAAAACATTATCTTAGCTTTAAGTAACTTGTTTTAATAAGGTTTTTGCTAGTAAGAAATACTGGAGTAAGATGTACGAATTTGAAACGAGATAGATACCTTTACTAGTAACTTATAAATATTACTGAGATTTCCGTATCCACTTTAGTAACTTTAGATGTTATATATCATTGTCTTTAAACACATTTTCGTTGTCCAGATTCCGTTGTCTGGTATTACAAGTATTTTATCAGTATCTTGACCGGAAATACCGTTTTCACTGATGTTTTTTGTATATAGTACTTTAAAATTATCATTTTTATTTAGTCACTTAGGAATGTTTTCACTTACTTAAAACTTTACCTCGTTTGAATTTTTTTTATCTTTTTATTAGTTAACAAGGTAACAGCAAAAAGGTCTCAAAAATGCGTCATATGCAAAACCACCAGGCGACCGATGCCACGTGCTTCGTTTGCATATGTTGCGGTTCAGACGCGCGGACAAACTGTTCGGGTTATACAACGATACCAAATAATAGATAGAATAAAAGGATCACTACGTACAATGCTCGATAACAAGTGACTACGTGAACGAGAATGGGAACGAAACATATTTTTCGCAATAGCGTACCATCTGTGACTGCAGGCAGTGGTTCGAGACTTTTTAGGATGGACTAACGAGATGTGGACTCATAGATCTACGCTCTCATGCTGGTGACCCTACTGTTGGCACCATCTTGAGGTATTTTTGTTTTGTGATTTTTGGAGTTAATAGTTATCCTGCTATTTCTTGGTCCTTAGAGCTTCAGCTCGAGTGGTCCTTCTGTAGCTTTCCATTTGGCGTTGGCAGTATAGCGACACTTTTATGTCATCGACAACAGATAATCTTGGCAGGATTGTGCGTACGCGCAGTTAATGTGGAGCCTTTAATTACAATGACGTTTGTAACAAAACTTATGGGTAATTAATTTGCAAAAACGACTGTAATTGATTTGGGATAAATCAAATGGTGATGCATGTGGTATTAAAATCCTTTTTGGAATAAAATAAAATAGCTATGTGCACGATACCTAGGTAAGGTTTTTTTAGTAAAATATTTTCAGAATTAGGGAACAATTAATTTTATTTTAATGAAACTGCCGAATTATGATAATAAGGTAGACATAATATAAACGAATTAATTAAAATTAATTCGTTAACTGAAGAATGTGAATCTTTATCGAGAACCAAGAGATCAAATAAAAGATATCGAATTAACATAAAAGATTAAGTCAGAACATTAATTATTCTTAATTCTTCGATTTATTCAAAAGTCGCTCTATATTGAAGCCGTCTGACATTACTGTCAACCGATTGCATCGAGACACATGACGCCCTGGATGGGTTTAATTAAAAAAAAACTTTAAAAAAGGCACCAGAGATCACCTGCCGATCCAAAGGTGTAGATTGACAAGCCCTAAATTTGCCCCTTCCACTCTAAAAAGTTTAATTACGAAACAGTTTAGATATTTGGAGGAAATTCGTTTATAATAAAATACAGGTACAGGTGCGACTAAGTTGAAATCGATTCAAAATTGGGACAGTGTATGTACTTAATTGTAATATACGATGACGATAATTTTGAAAAGTAACTTAAAAAAAAGTAAACCGTCTTCAAAAAAAAAAAATACGAAAAAGAGTAAAATAATTAGCATATTTTAGTTTCAAAATTTATTTTACACTGAACCAAATTGAAGCCACCGACTTCTGAAACTGTTAGTTTTATAATATGGTAATTATTTTACTCTTTTTTTTAATTCGGTTTTTAATTTTTTTTAAGTTATTTTATTTATTATTTTAAGTATCAAAAACAATACACAAACATGCAATTGCAGCAATCACGGGTAATTTGCTGTTATCCATTGAAGAGTTTCATTGTCAATCTCCGAGGGTCTTCATCAGATCTTCACCAAATTTAAATGGAACCACCTCGGGAGAATATTCTATTAAACAAAAAAAAAATTGCAAGTCCGTCTATATTATGACGGAGTTATGCCAGAAAATACATTTAAAAAAAATTGAGGACCTCCTCCTTTTTGAAGTCGGTTAAAAATAATTTTTTTAGAAGACTCACTAATAGAACGAGGGAACTTACCAAAAAAGCAAAGAAAATAAGACAGGAAAGACGATAAAAGATAATCAAGAATCACGACAAATATTGCGTAAGACGCGGCGTTGTAAGAGTTTTACTGTTTTGGGGGTGATGGTGATGAAAATAAACACAGCAACTATTCGGATTGACTACTTTTCCTGATGCTTGAACTTGCACGGAGATCTGCAATTCGGTATCTAAAATTGTTTTTTTTGGTGTTTTTATACTTTTTCTTAAAAATTAGAGTATTTTAAGAAACTAATTTGAATATTTTTGTTAAATATGCGGTAGTTATTTTTTAAACTTTTGATAGTGTCCCTATTCACGTCATTGAATAGTTTTAATGCTGATTTCTTTGACAACATTGAGTTATAGAGTTAATTTTTAGCTTTGAGGTTAAAAAGTTGACACATTTGTTTAAAATTGATATTCAGAAACTTGAAGACTGAACCGAACGTATTCAGCCAATTCCGCTGAATCTGTAACGAAGTTTAGAGGTCAAATAGATGTCAAGCGTATTCGCTTCTAACTTACCTGATAGTTATAGTTAAGACGTAAGAAAAATTTAATAGAAGAATAACATATGTTTTAGAAACTAAAGTAGAATTATTAGATCACAAAAAGGATGAGAACAAAAACTATTACAGTTATAAAATCGCTTCTGTATGATCAAATCTGCACAAATGATTCGTCAGTTGATAGGACGATTGCGACAGAATTACGCAGATGATTCACGCGATTAAAAAGCGTCACACAGTTAAAGTGTGTAAACGGCCGAATGTGAGCAATTCTGTTAAACTGAATGACCAGCTAACCGTTTAAATCACTAGCGGGTTAAAAATTTACGCAGAAAGTATAATTATCACATTAAACTGCTCTAGAATTAAGTTTAAAATCTGGCACACAGATTTTAAAGTTACTTTCGAATATTAAATAAGTGCATAATGTAATATACTTAATGTATTTAATTATACTTGCTGTTAAAGAAATTGGTATTGGTTAAGTGGCGTTTATATCATACAATAAAGGTTTGCAATACATAAAAATATTATTTTTTTCACTAGAAGTTTACTTTCTTAGTTAATCTAAGACGCCACTGACATACGGTGAAGGAAAACATCGTGAGGAAACCTGTACTTAATGGTCTCAAATTTGGCCTGCAGTCAGCAAGCGTGGTGATCAATGCTCGTTCCTTCTGTGTATGAGAAGAGGCTTTTGCCCAGCAGCCGGACAGACAAAGGCATTTTTTTAAAACTTGCTTTTTTCTTACTAATATTTATTCTTTTAAGATCTCGAACATCGTCATAAATTGCAAGACTTTTTCTAAAATATTCTTTAGTTGGTATACAATTTATTTTGCATTTATATCGATCTTGCAGACTTGCACTTCTAAAGTCTTCAATGCAAACATTGTAGTCTTAAGAAGTGCTAGAGATAGTGCAGTTTTAGAAATGTACCCCGACAATATTTCCCAAAACCTTTAAAAATAGTAAAGATATGTTTTTTTTTATTCTACACCAGGAAAATAAGCTGCAGTAACGCGAGTTTCGGTACTTTCATGTTTATAGAGGCTAAGATTTTAATCACGATGTAAGCAAATTGCAAGTGTCCGCGATGTTTTTATTACGATAGCTTTGTGCATTCATTCCGTGTGTTCGTTGACAGAACAATTCTCGCAGACATTCGTTTAAAAAAGATTATTAAATTTTTATTTGCTGTACGTACCGACTATTTTATTCAAGTAAATAGATTGGTATCACATTTTATTTATTTCTATAGATTGATATCTTTTTAAGAGTCCAATATTCGTGGTTTTTTTGCTAATATAAAATGCGTAAAGGGTATAAATCGATGAATTACTCGATAGTTTTGTATAAATAAAATCGATCAAGTTGCCTGTTTCGCTTTTCAATTAACTCAAAGGTTGCGCATACGCATTCGTGGCTCGTATGAGCAAACATTCTGTGTTTGTCGTAAACTAGGTTTATAAAATTAAAAATAGATTTAAGAGGCCATCTATAAATTACGTCACACGTTTGACATTGTGTCTTGTCACATTTTTAGGGTTCCGTACTAAAAGTATTAAATTAAAGAGCTTTGTTTTACATATTACATACATTGTAACTATAAATGAAGTCCAATAAATATTTCGTGATTTTTAAATCCCGGGATTAAAACGTCATTATAATTATTCCGGGATTTTAGAGGAGGTATTATCCACTCTATGTTACTTCCTTCCTCGAAGTTTAGGTAAATATACTCTACGTATTCCGATGTCTGATGATCAGAGAGGAGATGATGATGACAGTGTGTTAAACAGAACAGCGCTTTAAAGCGCAGTGCAGACTACGCTATACTATTTCGCTATATATAGTATAGCATATTGCGTCATAAGCTATAACTATGTACCACGAACCACGACGTTCACACTATACGCTTTATCGCAAGCCGACAAGACAGACGGGGTAGAAGTGAGGCGGGGCGGGGACCGGAGAATCGTGCGATGTAGCTCTGAAAATCGCTCAAATTTATCGCGTATAGCAAGCCAATACTTTATATATCTACAATACTTTATATATATATATAATACTTTATATATATAGTATTGTGTGAACGTGTCCATATAAAATATATACTGAGCGATATCGTTGAGCTTTTAAATATGCTAATATATGATGCTTAATCACAGAGTCACATTTTAAGCCGTCCAAGGGGAGAAAGAGGCCTATTTTTCACAAGAACTAACGTACAGTTCGAAATAAAGATGTGTCCATGAAGAGATCAGTCTATAAACATTATCAAGTAGGTTCGTACAAGTACTCACACACCTTGTACCTCGCAAAACGTTTATAAATCAAAGGGGTTACTCTTGTTTTAAAGGTACCTATCTTTTTGCTAAAGATAAAAGACTCGCATCGACAGATGTACGGAGATACTTTACGTCTGAAAATAATTTATCCGTGGAAATAGTAAAAAACAAAGTTTTATGTTGTTACACATGGCCGTTGTAATACTGAATGGTACTATGTTGTGTTTGGCATAGTGTGGATGTGGTATTATTGGGATTGATTTTCGGGATTACAGTTTTAGTTTATCGAATTATTTGGGTAGGAACAGAAAATGGCTGTCTAATTTTTTGTGTAAGTAATTATTGAAGATTATACGCAAAACACCACCGCACAACTAAATAATGTAGAAGAGTTAGCCATATGTAAAACAAAAATGTATGTAAGTATAAATAGCTAAAATTTTAAAATAAATTATTTTGATTAAAAAAATATTTAACATACCAGGCGTTATTTACTCGCAATCTTTTGTTATGTTTTAGTACCTATTTTTTTATGTAAAACAATATAATATCGTCACATTGGATTAAAAGCCGGTATTCTTCAAAAAAATCTATTCTATTAACTCTACGCACACATATGAAAAAAGAAAACAATTTCCAGCTATCAGTCCGAATGCAAATATTTTTTCTGTCAATTAATTAAATAGTCAGTGTTGCCAATTAAAGATAAAACTATCCACACTATACCAGTGTTGTAGCATCTAAAAACAGCTGTTCGACTACGTCCAATCAGAACGTATAAAAAAAGCTAATTAGATGTCGATGCGAACTGTTTTTATGGCCAGCCTATTTACCTACATTACCTAATGTTAGCTCTTTTTTATTGCTTGTAACACTGAAACTGTTGCAATGCTATTTTGTAATTGGTTTTCTGAAAGAGATTGGATGGATTTGGAGATTGGATAGGTTAAATGTTAGGTAATGTTTATAAAGATGAGCACGATGAGTTGATGGTAATTACTTATTAGTGTTAAGTAATTCATTCTAGGTTTAGACATTTCAAGCCGCGTATCGATATAAATTAAATTATAGTAGGAGTAGTAAAATTACAATATTAATTAATTATGTAATTAAGTGTACCTACAACGGCGGTCTTATCGCTAAAGCGATATCTTATAGAAAACCTTCGAGTTTAGTTCCATCTCTTCCCCTTCTCATCTCTTCCCCTGTGTGTTTATAACTACAAAAATTTCCCATCTCTTCCCCTGTGCGTTTATAACTACAAAAATTTCCCATCTCGTCCCCTGTGCGTTTGTAACTACAAAAAAATCCCATCTCTTAGAAATGTAATAGGGGAAGAGATGGGAAGGGGAAAATGCGACTCAACCGACCTTTGCGCTGCACAGGAAAGACATGAAAATTGAAAAATGGGGATAGTCCGTGGTGTACTAATATAATGTATAGGTATTAGTATCTGTTGTTTCAGCTTGATATCTATAATATCTTTTTCAGAGGTAAACTTGAATTCCTTATTGTTTAAATTATTCTGGTATGAGTTTTTCATTGTTTACCTTTCCATAGATTTTTTTTGCTATTTAGCTTTACTAGAATCAAAATGATCAGTTTTTTTTTCTAACACTTACACTCCTATTTTTTTAGAAAGAAAGAAATAAATAAAAGGTAGTTATTTCAACGCCCAAGCGGACGCACACGCATACTTAAAATTAAAAACATTATTACTTTAAATTATATAATTCTAAATAAACAAAAAAAAAAACAGTTGAATTTAAGCATATAATTGATTGATAACCCGAACACAAAAAATAAATAAAAACAAAGTAAAATCTTTAAACTATGGATTAATATTTACGTATCTAATACTTTTACTGAAGCCAAACCTTTAACAGTAAAATACTTAACAATGCTTAAAAACAACAGACTAATACACACGCTATAATAAAATATTGTCCCAACTTTGCACCTGAAGCCATTTCTACATAAAAGACCACGTTATACCGTAGTCTTAAAAAGCTTGGGGAACAGATGCGCACGCGGCGGTATCGTCCATAACATACGTGATCTAAAGAGTCCCGGGGTGTTATCACAAAAGCACCTAACGGGTTAAGACATCTGCTGATCTGAGAGATTTTGTGGTCCAATTTGAAAGAGGTTGCGGGTGGTTACTATAATTTGGTATGGTATCATCACTACATATTATATTAAAAAAAAAGTAAAAACCGACTTCAAAGAAAAACTAAAAGGAGTAATATAATTACCATAATATAAAATTAACAGTTTCAGAAGTCGGTGGCTTCTATTTGTTTCAGTGTAGAGTTGCACCGACTTCTGAAACTGTTAATTTTATATTATGGTAATTATATTACTCCTTTTAGTTTTTCTTTGAAGTCGGTTTTTACTTTTTTTAAAGTTTATTTTTAATTAAATACGTTTTAGTGCCATAAATTTAACCCCCTCCTCTTCATAACCCTTCTTTTTGGCTTTGACGTAGTCGGGTATAAAAAGCCCTTTCGAATGATACCTTACACGACGCCAGCAACGCCCTAAGCCGAGGTCCGAGTCCCACTAGGGGTCGCCCTTAGTGCTGTTGTTGCAGGTAGTCATGATGTTAGTGTAGTACAAGTAGTTAGCTTAGGTTAAGTATTTTACTTCCCCCCATTGGCTGGAGACCCTTCAGGTCTCGCCAATTACTGCCCGGTTACGTAGAAACCGTCCCCTAGGACAACCTACTGCAGTCCAATAGAAAAAAAAAAAAAAATACCTTACACGATATAATGAAAACATTCCAAGGGGAGGGGAGGCACCCCCTCCTCTTTTCCAGTGGTCAGTTCCCAACAACAAATATAAACAAAGCAATATTAGTAATTTCAGAATTTTGCTTTGATCCAATGAGGAGTTCCGTTCCATATCTCTGAAGTTCATGGCCTAATCATAACAATATTTATATGGGACCAATCGGAAATTATACCCTTTCGAACAAAAAAATAATTTTTCAAATCGGTTAATAAATGACGGAGATATGAGGTAACAAACATAAAAAAAAAAATACAACCGAATTGAGAACCTCCTCTTTTTTGAAGTCGGTTAAAAACAAAGTCGCTTCACGCTGTCTGTCTATCCTTAAGTATGCTTAGATCTTTAAAACTACGCAACGGATTTTGATGAGGTTTGTTTTTAATAGATAGAGTGATTCAAGAGGAAGGTTTTAAGCTATAAAACGTACACGTGCAAAGGCGGGGCGGGTCGCTAGTGGTACATATTTTGAATCTTCCATCATCTTTTGCATCTGTCTCTTAGTATGGTCTCGTTAAGTGCAGAAGTTTTTTATTTTATAATATCAAGACATCACGCCTGTATTCCCCGAAGGGTTGGGTAGTGGTGTAATAGTACACCCACATTTCGCAGTTATGTTTAAGTCCCATGTAATAGGGGGCGAGCCTATTGCCATCAACCGAGCACAAATCCAGATTCCGGGTTGCTGAGAAATACCACACGGAAAAAACCCAATAACACTTTGCCCGACCTGCGGGATCGAACCCAGGACCTCACACTCATCAATCGTGCTTGTGAACCCTAGACCAACGAGGCAGTCTTACTTACTTTACTTAGTTACTTGATAGTAATTTTGACTAAATCAGTAAAATATTTGCAAGATTAAATTTTATCTTAATTACTTTAACTTTTGTATGAGTATATTTTATTTCGTTTTTGTCAGTCATTTTTAAATTAACTTGAATTAAGCCGTTTTCTTGTAACTGCTGTGTACTTTTATAAGTGACAAATTCACCATAATCTAAAACTTAAGTAATTACTACTTTTATATAGTGGATAAGTCATAGGAATACGTTTTAAATAAATAAATAAATATTACCTAGAAATGAAGTTGAACTCATGAACTCATTCGTTTTCTCACATATCTCTCAAAATATACATCTGTTTATACACTTAGACCAACCCCTAAAGGACATCCAGAGTTGCGCGGGAGCAAGGTGCTCCGCGACAAGTTAAATTTATAGAAAGGTGCTCACATCACCATTGATTCCACGGGAACATGTTACTGTAAAGTACATGTGATAGAAATTCGGATGGCGGATGCTGTATGCAGGTTTAACTTCCGCGATTTAGTTTACTGTTAGGTGAATCAAGCAAAAAATATATCGAAGAGAGATAAATGTGGTGTTAAGATTATAGAAGGCTTTTTTTGGAGCAAAAACGTTGTATCAGGCGATAACGAGGTCTTACAAAAAAGTCATCTGAGGGTGAGGCCAAGCGAGCGTAATTTTTTGAGCTGTGAGTCACGTAAAATAAGTCAGCGTAATTTTTTTTAAGGAATTAACAAACTTATTTTGCGTCGCCGTGTGAACGAAACAGGAGTTTTGTATGAAACCGAATGTACCAGAAATTATGCGACCGATATTACGCGACTCACAACTCAAAAAATTACGCTCGTCTGGCGTCACCCTAAACGAGGTCTAATTAAGCTTTAAGAACTTTATTTCTCAAAAAGAATTACATTCACTTATATGAGAAAAAACTTATATCTAATTAAGTTACTTTACATTAGGTGACGCAACGGCTACACAACAAGAATAGGTTAGATAGGTAGGCCTCTAAAATAAGCTTCTTTATAGATTTTTTAAAAGTACACATGGTCCTTTGATCACAACATTTCGAGGCAATTTCTTATAAACCGTAATATTCAACGTTAACAATACAATTTCATCAACTTTAAAAAAGGAACAAGCGCAGGAGTCGCAAAAGGTCTTTATTTATTTTTAGACAGCTTAAAGACTTTAGTCGTAAAAAGGAATGCGAAAAAATGTGGAATTTCCAAAAATATGCCAACAATATTATAAGCACATTGTACATCAGCTGCCGCCGCTGTAATTTGATAAATTGTTCACGATCCACGTAGAAAACAGTTAAAAAATAAAAGAAAAAATCGCAAAAAACAATACACATGCGACACTAATCACTGGCTGACGATTTTTAAAAACGGATGTCGAACAGAACGGAAATTGGCGCCTTTTTATATGAACCAACATAAATAAAACGATATAGATTATATCCCATCCTTAACACAACGCAATAAGGCTTATTTTAGTAAGACAACAAACAAAACAAATTGGTAAAAACATCTAATATTCTAAAATTAAAAAGTCACAAAGTTCCTAAGTTTTGTAGGTCAACTTTTTTGCTAACAATTCTTTATGCAGATGTGCGTTTTAAAAGTAATGTTCTTCCGAAATACGGCAGATGTACATTATAGGACCTTGAAGATGTTTGGCGAAAAAAAACAACGCAACACCTTTTGCTTTGGAGTCCATCAGGCATTTTTTATCTTTTTTAAGATGCTCTTGTGATATGTTTAAAAGATTCGAGTGTTTCGCTCTTTATGTTTGAAGATACACATAAGTACTGAGATTATAATGTGTTTTTTGAGCTAAATGTAAATAGAATACCAAAATTAGCTACTGCTAGGATAACATCCACTTGAAAATTATTGTTTTTTTTTCTTATGTAATCGCTTGGCAAACAACTCGACTGCCCACTTAATGGAAAGTGGTTATTAACACTAGGATTGCTGATGCGTTGCCAACCTTAGGAACAAAGTTTGAAAGTCTCATGTGCCTCTAATTTCAATCTGGTACGCAGTAATGCTGTTTGGCGGCAAAAATAGGTATGGAGGTAGTACTTACCTGCACGAACTCTTTCTCAAGGAGTTCTACTGCTTCTTGTACTACTAATCTAACAAAAAAATAAGTTTGTTGAAAATGTTTCTTTCTATTTGGCTAATTACAAGCATAGTTTAGAAGCAGTAGTTAACGTCTGCCGTATAAAGGTAAAGACAAACTGATCCCATGCATGCAACGTATGCGATGTATTATTACATCTAGGCAACTGACAGTGCAAATATTTTGTATAAAAGTACATGTTTTACGGCCAAAACCAGGTAGAAAGAAAAGAACGAAAGAAAAAATATTTAGGTATTTTAGACTCGCACAGGCTTTTACAGAAGTTGGAAATATACAAAAAAAGACAACAAAAATTAAAACAATCAACACGAGGCCAAAAAATCGCTGGATTGATGTAGGTTTTTAGCATTACTTCTATTGAATTCCTATCAAAAATCTTCAAAAATCCAGAGACTTTGGATTGAGATCGGTTATTATTTTCAACACACTAGTTTTTCTAAAGCATTTAACTTCATAGAAAATATTTGTCTTGTCAGTTTTCCAGATGTCATAATGCGTCGCAAACGTTGTATACGTCAGATCAGAGGCCTAATTCTCCTAAAATAAATCTTGATAAATCACAACCGAACCAAGGCCGAACCGTTCATTCAGACAGTTCTCAGTTTCAAAAACTATCAAATTATTTGACACAAAAAACAAAATTAATCATTTTGAAAGTTTTCGAAAACAAAAACTGACTGACGGTTGTGGTTCGATTGCGTTTGGAAACAATTTATTTTACGAGAATTGGGCCCCAGTTTGTCACTGCCTTTATGCATGTGAACATAATATTCACACATACTTCATGAAAAATCGTAAACTTTCTTCATTACCAACCCTTTAAAAGTAGACGCGACGACGTGAACCATACTGCTTAACAAGACTGCCAATTACCATAAAAGGCTTAAAAAGAAAATTTGCAATCAACCCAACAACTCAGAAACTTACAATTCAATGCCACATGCCCATTATAAAAGTATTCCCACAATATTCCTCACGAAAAACTTAGATCGCCATCGTAAACATAATCAATTTATTATACAGTTAGTGAAGTCGCGACATTTCGCCGGAAACTGCTATTAAATCGACTTTATCGCCTCCGATTTGCGTTTGCAAGCCTCAATGACAATGATTGTGGGCTAAACACACGTTTTTAAATAAATAACGGGTCCGAATTAAGTTTCCAGTCGACATTTTCCCTCCGGCGTTCTTGTTATAGCCACGCGCCCGAAGATACACGAGGGCTCCCGAAAATACACGAAGGCATTGCCAAAACAAACCAGCGTGTTAACGAATTTGAGCTTTGGTATTAGGGAATACAGTTTAAATTCTTTTGGAGGTGTGATCGTAAATGAGTCCGTATAATAGTAAAGCCTGAAGGTATAGAGCAGATGTGTTTCACAGTTTCGGAGTAACTTTTGTATCATTATGTGATTTTTTTTTCTGAGGCATATGCAGTTTGAAGAAAGATGTCCAGGTAAAAGATGTGTTGAGCAGATGCTTTCTCATGGACATGTTGGGTCACTCCTAGTGTCTTCCGGCAAAGATACTTGAAGTAAAGTTGTAATTATTTGTTTTTTCCTGTCTATGTGAATGCAAAAGCTGAACCGGTATTTAAATACAATTTATAATGCATATCTTGTTTAAAGAGAATGAGAAATTTGATTACAGTTTTAAGCTCAATGCATTTTAATACGGTTTTGTTAAAAATTTACGAATGTATTGTAATTTTATTTTTTTATAAAACCTTAATTAAATAAAAATTATAGGTATTTTATTATTTCTACTATGACTATCTATTATTAATTGATTTGACAATATTAGTGAGAATATTTTATTATTGTTTGTTAATTTTATAACAATCCTTTATTGATAATTTTCCACAAGATTTTTGTTTAATTATAATCAGCATGTTTCGTTAAAATATTTGTACGCCGATTAGGCTAGATATAGTGCTCACTAAAATAATTCCACCTGTAACTACCTACCTGGTCTATATTCTAGAAATAAAATATTTTGAATTTTGAAACCTTTGCCCCACATTATGGTTTGTACTGTATCGTGGATGCGTTTACAGACTCAAATGTCACGACACAAACGCTCAGACACGAACTATCTGTAGGCCATACAAATTTTTGTTCCGAGCGGGAATCGAACCCACGACCCGTAGCGCAGAAGCCAATCGCTCAGCCACTGCACCAAACGTGTCGTCATTTTGTAGACATGTTTTTTTTAATAAAAATATGTCATTTTAATCTATATGTCCGTGTTTCCTTCACGCCGTATCTCTAGCGGGATAAACAGAAAAAGATAAAATAATCAACCAATCACGAACAGCTGCGATCCACACCAAATCATTGGCATCTTATTACTTAATAAAAACTTTTTGTTTTTCTTTTTTTTCTATGCACCAAACTTTTTTTAATTATAGACGCCATGTCGCTAAGAACTTTTTTCCTCACGGCACGTACCAAATGTTCTGAGCCCGGCAGCTGCGCACGAGTCGAAGATCATTTCGCGAATTTTCGTTTCTTGGGAGACAGATGCCGTGTTAACTAAAATTTTAACATATGTATGACCAAAACGTCTTAAGAAACCCGCTTTTTGTATAGTAGTAAGCTTTTCTTACTTTAATTGTTCAGTAAATACTTGCAAAATTATTTTTGTTTCTAAATAACACCAAAATATACCTTATTCTTATGTTATAAAGTTCAGTATTGAATGTTTAGGGGTTCTGTGTTTGGTAAAAGTAGTATGGTCATGGTATTGTAAGAAACACTTGGCACCTGACATTGTGTTCAAAATGCGCGTACGCACAAAGGTGTACTGTTTTTGTGTGGCGGTGAAAAGGCGATTTTTGTTAAGTCCAGTACCATAATGTATGGCTATTTCATGCTCCAATAGATCTTTGAAGGATTAAAATGTTGGACATAAAAATATCTGTACCTGTAAAATGACATAAAATCACGCCTGTATTCCCCGAAGGGGTGAGCAGAGGTGGCTTGCTGTCGACTCGGACACAGTGTCCGAATTGATACATTTTAATTTCTATATTTTTTTCACTGATGATTCGGACACCATCAAATTGTTGAAGCTGTTTATTACAGTCAGATAAAAAAGTTTAAAAATAAAAACGGCTGATTTTGTTAAAATCCGGTTAAAAATTAGGCTGGGCGGAGGACGGTTTTCTACGGTTAAGGTTAAGGTATCGTCGGAAGTTTTTTATGTGACTGTACAAAACAGCTTTTTTTATTGGTGTCCGACAAATCACTGAAAAAAAGATTGAAATTAAAATGTGTCAATTCGGACACTGTGTCCGAATATATTGTGTCCGAGTCGTTAGCAAGTCGTATAGGTATCTACATCCCCATTTCGCCGCTCAGTATAAAGGTACGATTCCGTGTATCGCGGCCGATCGCAGCCGCACGCGATCTATCGCGTGCGGCTGACGCGCGCGGCTAATGCGTCAATTGTCGAGTCTATAATATAGGTACTGACAAATCTGTCGTTAGCCGCACGCGTCTGTCGCAGATTTCGGAAGCGGTGCCATACATTTTCATACTCTGACTATTGACGCGTCAGCCGCACGCGACCGTTCGCGCGCGGCTCCGATCGGCCGCGATGCACGGAATTGCACCTTTGGTCTCATTTTTTCTCATTTCACACGAAAAAACCCAATATCGTTATTGGGTTTTTCGCAGTGCTTTTTTTTAGCTATAGTCTCCCCTTTGTGACTGCTATCTTTTTTTTATTATTCTTTGTCTTGGTCGCGCTTGACCCTAGTCGCACCTGATGGTAAGCGCAGACACGGTCTAAGATGGACCACACGAATCTAAGTAACAGAGATATAGAGAGATTCCCCTATACCCCTCTGGCTCTCACATACACACGACGCACGGAACACAGTAAACTGCTTGGCGCCGGACTTTTAATGTAAGGGTGGTAGCTAGCCAGGCGGACCGTAAAGATACTTTTTTTTTTCTTTGTAGTGTTATCATCATATGACTCCTTCCGCTCTGGGCGGAGCGGAAGGGAGTGTCAGACTCTTACTGACTAAAACCCATCCGTGTTCCTCCTAATGCCCTTTGCGTTCCAGGGCCGCGGTTAACTCTTTCGAACAAATTCCGCAACCCTGGCAGGCACTGGCAGTAGCGGGCCCCGTCTACTAAGCTGACATCTCTTTGAGGCGCGCGTGGAACACAACGCGTCGTCGATCCGGGCCTGGTTCTGGTCGGGCGACGAGCCACCCAACGCTCGCCGTCCGCAGGCCCGCGCCTACGGTGGCCGGCAATCGCCCTGAGACTCCCGACGCCAGGGGCATCTCCTTCTGTTGCGGGCGGCGGCTGGGGCGTGGGCGTTTGCCTCTCCCTCACGCGTTCCACCTCCTCCTTCGCTAGCATTACTGCTTCGCAGAAGGAGGTGACAATACAATACAATACTCTTTATTGTACACAAAATAAACAAGAAACATTATTTTAAAATAGAAATGTACAATGGGCGGTCTTATCGCACTAGGCAATTTCTTCCAGACAACCTTTGGATGGACATGATTTGCAAGAAAAATAAAAGTGAGGGGTAGTTCTCGGTGTAACAATAAATAAAGAGACATTAAATTAAATACTTTAAATAAACCTAAAAACACAAATAAATAAATACTATATGCAATGAACATATTTTATATGAAGCATATATACAGTAATATATAATATAAAAGGCAATGTATAAATATATATAAAGGTGCAAACGGATAACTATATCGATAGGTAGTGATCCTTGACGAGTCTTTTGAAAATTGCTAAGGATTGCGCTCGTCTAGCTGTAACTGGCAGAGCATTCCAAAGCCGAGCAGCCTGGACTGTAAAGGATTTACCAAAGAAGTTGGTAGAATGTGACCGTATAGATCTTACCACCAAGCAAATCTCTTCAAGAAGATCTCGCCTGATCGTGAGCGGTGATGTGGTCGACGGTGAAGCACGCTTGCCTAGAAGTAACCTATTCACTCTTGACTTAAAGACCACAAGGTTGTAGCTATCATTGTCAGTAGCAGTCCGGAGTCTGGATTTCTGCCCGGTTGATGGCAATAGACTCGCCCTCTATTACATGGGACTTAAACATAACGGCGAAATGTGGGTGTACTATACACCTCTGCCCAACCTTTCGGGGAATTAGGCGTGATGTTATATACAGGGTGTGTCGTAAATAGTGGTCCAACGTTAAGGGGTCGACACACCGTGTATTCAGCTATCACCGACGCAATAAGAGGGGTGTTATAAGTTTGACCGCTATGTGTGTCTGTCTGTGGCACCATAGCTCTTAAACGGGTGAACCGATTTAGGTGCGGTTTTTCTTATTTAAAAGCTGGTTTTCTAGCGGTGGTTCTTAAACATGTTTTATCAAAATCGGTTGAGCCGTTTCAGGGTCATCAGCTGTTTTGTTATTTGCGTTGGGGGTTTTTGAAATTTTTTATTTATGTTATTTACCATAGGTCTCAGTTTTTTTATTGAAATTATCTTTTCGTTTTACTAACTTAGCTGTAATTTCAACCCAATACATTATTTTGTTTTTAACTGCTGAATACATATGCAAGTAATTTTTAATTATAAGATATTTTTTTCGAAAAAACAAAATTTTGCTAAAAAAAATTGGTATGTGATAGCTGAATATATCGCGTATCGATCCCTTAACGTTGGACCACTGTTTACGACACACCCTGTATAATATTAAAAGCCTCTTAATGATATCGATTGATGGGAACGGTCGTGTTTACACAGAGGTTAATGTGTTCTTCTGAGTTAATGTTCGGAAATACATTATTATGACCAATTTGTATGTAAATATCTTAGAACAGGAAACGTAAAGTCTTGAGAGATTAATTTTCTTTATGCTGTTCTAATGGCATCGATCTGCATACGAGTATTAGTCACTGTTTAGTTTTTAAGATTAACAGATTTTTGAGCTAGTTTTTGCCTGCGGTTTTACTCGTATCCTAGGAAAACTACTTCATGTATTTGGATAAATAGTGTTGTATGTCCGAATACAGGATATGGTTTATCTGTGTGCCAATTTTCATCCAAATCCGTTTAGCCGTTTATGTGTGATTGAGTGACAAACATCCATCCATTCATCTTCACAAGCTTCCACATTTATAATGTTACTAGAATTAAGTAGCTTCGAATTAACTGACCAAAATACGAGGCATTACATTTAGGGCACCAATTTGAATTGCAGCTATCTTATCTTATTATACATGATGTCCCAAAAAGTAGTGTCAAGCAGTTTAAAAAAGAAACATACGTGTTTTTTTTGTAAATTAGTTTCTCTATTCTGCTAATTTATAAAAAACAACTATTCACATAACTATGACCAAAAATGACATTGATGTCAGAGTTTTTACATGGGGGTGATTTGGGTACCTCTAAAGGTGCTCAACCTCTAGACTTCCGCTTGACACTATTTTTTGGGGCACCTTGTATAATAGAATGCTTCGATATAAACATACAGGCTGAGTATCGGTAATAGATCTCGATTTGAATACTTATCTAGTATTTGTATCCTATAAATTACATTATCATACCTGATCATTTAACTGTAGTCCAGTGAATCCGGGGATCTGTTCGGCCCAGTCAAAGACTAATTTAATTAAATATAAGCACAGTTTAACAATACATATGATTCTTAAATTGTGGTATGAGTTAATTTTGTACGTAATTTGTAAGACATCATTACATGCTAAAAAAACCGCGCGCGGCTTTTCAAATTTCATATGACCAATCATTTTTAGGCTGTAAAGGCGTGCAGTTGCTTACTTTGCTTATTGGCTAATCCAGCACTGACCTTACATTAAAAATCTCCTAGTATCTAATGCAGCTAATTAGATTTAGCAGCAGAGCAGTATTTGCTAGGTGAAGAGTTGTTACTTTTAAAATGGGTCTTAATGTAAGCTGAATATAAAATTCTCGTTACCAATTTATCTTCCTTTATCCTATTCTAGTAATTTAGTTGAATATTTAGATATAATTATTGCAATAATTACCAATATTCGCATACTTAAATAGTTATTTATAATTGCATGTTTACATCATGTTTTGGGTGTGTACATGAACACAGAAATGTAATCGAAATTATCGCAGTTGAGTTTAGTTTTTACGATATACAATTTTGTCATTACACCATTTAAAATCTATGATATGTTATAAAAGTTACAGATTCCCTTAAAAATTGCTTCAATATTGCGTATTCCGCTAAACACCGGATGATGTTTTTAAGATCCAATCATAAAGTATGGAATGTCTAACGCCAAATGTAACCGGTATAATTCGATGCAGAGATGATAAACCTTTTGCTTTTCGCTACTGGTGGGCTTAGGGAAGTTGGCAGTCGCTCCGTGTAAAATACTGATAATTCGGCCGGATCTAACCGTAGGTTGGGATTGGGAAAAGGCTAGGTTTGTGATCAGACTTTTATGAGAACCACAGATGAGTTGAGGAGTGACTGATCATAAGTGGTTTTTACGTCATAAACACGGGTGCATGAAAAGAGCCTCCACGAGTGACGATACTTAAGTACGTCTGGCGCACCCTGGGCAGTCAGCCCCGCTACTGACCTTGCTGCCTGGCTAATCTTTTCACCACGGCATGAGCTATTCTCATATATCTCGTCCCGAGATAGAAGACGTTATAAACAATTTTTCAGAAATGACCAAAAACTAAAAGTCTTATTAGTTTTTTATAGTAAATAGTCGTTGTTTTGTCCAGAATTGAGAATTTTAGGAACTGTTTTCATAGAGAAATTGCTACTTTTAGTGCACTCTGAGAACGGAAATGGATAGGGTTCTTTTTTTGATGTTCTTTGTCGTTTTAAGGGTCAAACTTATTAGTAAACAATATATTTGTACTTACATGTAAATAGTCACTTGTGATCAGACACTCCTCAGTTCATTAGAAATTAGAATGGACAACATCACCATTCTTAAAAAAAATTCAAATAATGTTAATTGTTACCCAGTTTTCGTCTTCCTTAGCATAGACCAGTAGGCAGATACTTTTCAGGCTTCTGACCACCAAAAAACTATGACGGTTTGACAGCCCAAGCCCCCGCGAAGACTGGAGGAGTTTCGATGTGTTAAATGCTCAGAAATCCAACAAGATCCGACAACGGAAACATTGTCCAACATTATTGATTGATTTCTCAATAGTCAATATGAGGTTGAGGACCGCTGGACTAATTAAATAATAATGCTAGAGTTATGCCGGTACCCCGGCGCTTGGTCGTGAGGATATCTAAATCATGATCTGTTAATTACTTTTATTGCTAACTATACTTTTATCGCGATTTCGTTCGCGTATGTGAAATTATAATTTTTTGAAATCGTTAATGTTGGTTTGTATGCATCGATAGCGATGAATATTAAATATGCTCTTATTCGATTATTGGTAACAAATAAAAGGTTGACTTCTTTAATTGGTTTTAATAAGTAGATGCTTATCATTGTACAATTTTTTTGAGCCTTGGTGGAAGACAATACACCAAAAGTTTGGCCAGCATTACCCAGAATCCACCATCGCTATTTAGATACGAGTATATAGAAATTAGAGACGTTTAATGCGACTAAATTCAGGAGTCTAATTAAGAATTCATTTATTAAAAGCATTGTTAGTTGCCTTTGAACAAAAACTTAGCCTCCTTTTCCAATCTATCCAAACTAATGAAATCTGCTATTCACATCAAGCCTACTACAGAAAATCGTTAATTCCTTCAACTTTGCATAATAATGCTTACAGTAAAATGAAAACCACTGTAGCAAATCCTTCCCCAATACATGAATAGGGTTAAATTTGCACTCATCAACGACTTCTATGTTTTAGCTAGCACTC